>HG996558.1:10007500-12507500 GCA_905340355.1 Rhagonycha fulva
GATTTTCGATGGACTTACAATTATCTTTTAATGTGCCGAATACTTTTCTAGAAAGGGATTTATAATTTTTGTTTCTAAAGTAATTACATTATTTAATAATAGGTGATAACTTACATCTAAGTCGGTTATGTTAAAATAAAAATAAAATTTGTGGTAATGATTTAGGAACTTCGTTGAACCTAGATCTTCAGGGAAATAGCCACTAGTGCTGATCTTTTCTATTTGAAGGCCCTGGATCCGATTGATCAGTCCCATGGTTTTGTAATGGAAAACTCTTTTTAATACGGCGAACTTTCCTAAGATTAGTGTTTGCTGGTCTTTTCGATTTTTCTCGAATTCCTTGAATTTTATTTTTGTCAACCGATGTAACGTTAACTTTCTCATAACATGGGTCCGTTTTTCTAATTTGTTGTTTTTTAAAGTACGCAGTTGGTTCATTAAATTCGATATCGGTTTCTTTGTTTTTATTTCGGTTTTCTAAATTCCGAGTTCCGTTTCTAAGCTGTTTTTGATAAAGTTGCTCGTAAAAAGGTAAAATCTCGTTTTTACGTTTTTCGTTATAAATTTCGTAAACCGTTTTGTCCATGTCGATTGCGTGAGCGTTTAAATTTTCAAAAGGTCCATAAAGTAATGTAAAGGGAGTGTGGCCTGTAGCAGAATGAATTGACTGGTTATAAATCAAAATAGCTGATATCATTAAATTTTGTGGGTTTTCCGATTCGTTTTGAATTTTAAGAGTACGTAATTTTTCTAGAATGGTCGAGTGTACTCTTTCTACGGGAGAATTTGAAGAGCTATTGTAATTAGTTGTAAAATGTAACTCAATTTTAAATAAGGAACAAAATTCTTCAAAAATTTTGTTTTTGAACTCCTTTCCTTCATCACAAACTATTTTTCTTGGATATGAGTGATGAGAACAATAATGCTGTAATTTATTTAGCATGGATATTCCTGACCCATCAATAATAAAATAAGCTTGAGTGTAACGTGAAAAAAGGTCAATTATCGTTAAAAATTTATTTCCTTCAAAACTAAAAGTATCTATATGAATTATGTCAAAAGGTCGTTTGGCAAGTAGGGGTCCTGAAAATTTTACTTTATATGGATTTCTGTCGTATTTACTTAACATACATGTTTCGCAATCGTTTATTACTTGATTGATTTTTGATTTCATGTCGGGCCAATAGTATCGTGATTTTAAATTAATATAAGTTTCCAAAATTCCGTTATGATTACTAGAGTGATATTCGTGAACTACGTTATACTGATCATCTGGTTTGACTAAATCTTTAGCAGCGATATTGCTTTTGATAATTTTTACTTTATTGTCAAATAAATGTTTTGTTAAGGTTAAGAATTTTGATTCCAAAAGTTCATCTTGAAAGTAAATACAGTACATGTTTGTTGGGTTTATAATTTCCTTCAAAGCTTCTGATAGATTTTGTATTTCGTTTCCTCTCCTAATTGTAACAATATAATTATGTTTTGAAAATGGTCTCTCTAATTTCACGTTAAATTGATCTCCTAACTTTAAAATAATACGATAATTGAATTGATTAATTGGTTTATCCGTAATGGGCATTGTAAAAACAGGGTCTTCGTGTGCTGTGTGTTGTGTATTTTCCGGTTCATTCTGGCGAATTCCGTCTACTAATAATTCGTCAAGATCTTCAGCTGTTAAATCAGGTTCATCCTCAACATTTGGGATCATTGACAAAAGGTCCAGCATGTCATCGTCCGTTGTCTCGTTGGCGTTTATTTCTATTCGTGATAGAGCGTCTGCTACCGAATTTTCTTTACCTTTCTTGTATTGAATTTTGTAATCAAATTCTTCTAACCTTAGTCTCCATTTCACTAACCTCGAGTTCGGATCTTTTAAAGAAAATAACCACACGAGCGGCTTGTGATCCGTTTCAATTATAAATTGTTTTCCGAAAATGTAAGGCCTAAAATGTTTTGTGTTTTCAACGATGCCTAGTAATTCCCGTTCTATCGTTGAGTAATTTCTTTCGGCGCTATTTAGCGTCCTTGAATAAAAGGCAATTGGTTTGTTATTTTGAGACAAAACTCCACCTATGGCGAAATTGGACGAGTCCGTGGTAATACGAAAAGTCTTATTAAAATCGGGATACGTTAATATAGGGGCGTTCATTATCAACTCCTTGCAGTTATGAAATGCTTGTAAATAGTCACCGTTGTTTTGGTCAATTTTTGCGCCTTTCTTAAGACATTTAGTGAAGGGTTGAACAACTTTAGCAAAATTTTGAATGAATCTTCGATAATATCCTATTAGTCCTAAAAACGCTCTAATTTCCTTAACCGATTTAGGAAGGGGGTATGCTTGAATAGCTTTTATCTTTTCAGGATTGGGTTTAATACCATTTGGAGTAATAATGTGACCAAGAAACGCTACTTCCTTGCACAAAAATTCCGATTTATCTAATTGAACTTTTAGATTAAATTCTCTGAATTTGTCAAAAATTTTATTTAGATGAATTAAATGTTCATGGAGAGATTTAGAAAAAATTACAACGTCGTCCATATAAACAAAACAAAATTTATAAAGATATTCCCGTAAAACATTGTCCATAACACGTTGAAATGTGGAGGGAGCATTTTTTAACCCAAAGGGCATTCTAACATATTCCCAGTGCCCGTTGTCTACCGTAAATGCGGTTTTTTCTATGGAATCAGGGTGTAATTCTATTTGATGAAAACCTTGTGCCAGATCAAGAGTCGAAAAGTACGTACATTTTCCTAAATTATCGAGAATTTCCTCTATCCTAGGGAGAGGGTATTTGTCCTCTACTGTCTTATTATTTAATTTTCGATAATCTATAACTAATCTCCATTTCTTTTTTCCGCTTGCATCGATCTTTTTCGGAACGATCCATACGGGTGAACTAAAGGGGGATATACTTGGACGAATAATTTTATTGTCTAATAATTTTCGAATTTGATTTTGAATTTCCGATTTTAGATGGTGGGGATATCTAAACGATTTTCGGTAAACTGGTTCATCATCTGTCGTTCTAATTTTGTGCTTTACAGCATTGGTGAAACTCAAGTCGCAATTTTCGTTATAAAAAATATCTTTGTATTTTTGGCATAAACCTAAAATGTTTTGTTTTTCCTCTGAATTCAAATGTTGTGTGCGAATGACATTTGAGATATTTAAATCTACAAAATTTGAATTAGGTTTTTGATTCATTTCAATATTAATTATTGGGTCTACCTCGATTGGTCGTAAGAAATTAATTTGAATTTCTCGATCTTCTTCTATAGGGATTGTACAAAATCCGTTTTTTGCAATCGCTATAGATTCGGGGATACAATAATTATTAACGATTAGTTCGGGTATTATAACTTGTCCATTATCTATGTTGACCGGAATGGTTGCGTGTGTTTTTGCTAACTGACTACAGGGTACGAAATTTTTCGAATTTAGTTCCATGAAGAATGGAATTTTCAAATCTTTTATTTCTAAAACGTAGGTTTCATAATTTATTTTTGCGCCTAATTTCTCAAAATCTTCGCTACCTATTAATGCATCAAACTTGTCGTGCCATTTAATTACGTGAAAGTCAAATTTTTTATGTAGACCAAATTCAAATAAAATAGGATAAGAAACATTTTCATTATTGGATTCTATTTTATTAAAACCTTTTACTGAAAAATGTTTTTCAAAAATGAAATTTTTAAAGTATTTGTGTGCGGTTTTCGGATTCATAATTGAATTCGAGGCACCACTATCTATTAAAATTTTGAGATTTAAGCTTGGAATTGAAATAAATGGTAATTTAGGTTTAATGATTATTGAATTTAAATCTATTGATTTTCCGAGGCATGTATACGAAAATTTTCATGATCCTCTTGAATTTCAAAATTTTCGGTTTGATCAAAGTTCGGGGGGAAATTTGTAGCTTCTTCTTCTGTTTCATAATTTTCGGGTTGTTGAAATTCGAAATAATTACCATCGTACTCCTCATTGGTGTTTTGAACGTTATTAAGTTCTTCTGAAATAAAGTTACACGGACCGCGACTTTGGAAATGGTTATTCGGTCTGTTTTGTGTTTGTCTAAAAGTATTTCTGGTTGAAATCGACATTGGGGTAGGTTCTTGACGAGAATTGTTTCCTACTATTTGCGAGCTATTTTGTTTAGGTCCATTTTGAGGAAAACCACGCGAATGTTGATTATTAAATTTTGAATTAAAATTTTGATTGTAGTTTCGTGAGAAATTATTTAAATTTTGGTTAAAATTTTGATTTAAGTTTGGATTGAAATTCGAGTTGAAATTTGGATAAAAATTAGAATTACCAACCCTCTTAGTTTGCGCATTAAATGATGGTTGAAATTGTTGTGGTTTTTTAATGGGTGTATTAACATTTTGTTTTCCGGATTTGTTTCTCATAAAATTTAAGAAATCTACTTGTTGTCGATAGTTATCATAATTTCGTAATTGCAATAAGCATTCTTCAATTGAATTTACTGTTTGATCGGCAATATGGGAACGATAAGGTTCTAATAAACCGGCCTTAAAAGTATTTAACGCGGTTTGTGTGTGAGCTATAATTTTATATTGGGCTAAATTTAAATCAGATTCCCTTATTGAAATGTGCTCTAATAATTGTTGCAATTTACCTTTAATTTTTTCAAAGTACGCATCATAATTTTCATTATTACTTTGATAACAAGTGGTTAAATCATTTAATAATAAGGTTTCGTTCCGCGGATCTCCAAATCTATTCAGTAATGTAGTTTTTACTTGATCCCAAGTTTTGCAATTAGAAACGACTAACGTATCTCTAGCAGCGTCAGTTAATTTCGAACAACAAAGTTCAAATAAAAGTTTGTTTAACGTACAATTTTCTTGACCTACTGTGGAATTTCTATAAGTGCAAATAAATTTTTCACATTGTATAATAAAGTACGATAAATTTTTACTTCCTCCTTCGTATTTAGGAATCATTTCTTTAGCTAAATTTATTTCGGTGAAATTTGTATTAGACATGATTGATTGATTTATTATTTGATTTACTACTTGATTAAAATTATGTGTAGTGTCTTCTGAACTATCTGAATCGTTATTTATTCTACTTAAATCTATCGCGAGTAACACTCATGTAATATTATTAACACGTAAATTAAAATTATAAATGCGATAGGAATTTTCAATAAAATGTTTAAGGAAAATTAAGGTGTACTTACAAAACTAATGTGGCTAATAGCATCCCGTCGTTATGCCTAGCGAGTTGTCGGTGTAGTTTCCTTGGTTTTACAGTTGAGTAGTAAGTTCTCGGAAGTTGAAGTAGCTCAGTAGTTGACCAAAGTGGATCTTGCACCAAATTTTTAGGTTCGAATTTCCAAATAAGGATTTAAAAATCTCCGGTACTTCGATAGTGCCGTTTCGGAAATCCTCTTTGCAGCGCCAATTATGTTTATTGAGCCAAAAAAACCGTTTTTAAAAATTATTTATTTTTAAATAACTTGTACAAATTCTTGGCTCGAGACCTCACTAGTATGAAACTAATATGAAGACTGACTTAAACTTAATTAATATTGCAAGTAAACAGCTTATTCTAGAAATGATGATTATATTGAAAGAAGAGTCGCATCATCCGATGAAGTTGATCCTTCCTAGGGAGCATTGAACATAACTATATGTAGACGCCTCTTGTTCGAGGCGGAGTCCGATAATATGATGTGACAAGAACAAAATGAAAAATTGAAGTTTGTCATTAATATTCTTATGAATTTTTTAAATAACAAAGAAAATTAATTTTCTTGCTATACTGGAGCATTTCTTCACTGAACATCTAAATTTTGTTCTGACCAAATAAAAAACTAGATAAAGTTTATTCAAACTTAATTATGTAACTATAAGTGAATTGAAACAAAAATGTGATATGATAAAGATTTGAAAAATAGAAATAGAAAGTTAATAGGTACAAATCGATAATTATTGATTTATTAAAATTAAATATTAAAAAGAAATTCTAATATATAAGGGCTTAAGTTGCCACAATCGTACCCCTTCACATGTTTCAATTTTTTTTCTCATTTTAATCAATATAAATAATATAATTGCGCATAATTTTGAGCAATATCATAATACATTACGAAGACTAACTGATTTCATCCCGAATTTTAAGAGTCCTGATAATTTTGTGACACCTCCTAAACACAAAACTGAAAATTATAGAGGTTCTAGTATGTTAGGTACTACTCACAATGTCCTACATTATTCGAAATAATTTAAAAAAATAGTGCTGCACCAATACCTGGAACTAGAACCATATAATTTTATAAGCAAATGCTGTATAATTATTTATGAATTATAACAGAGGTTAAATAACGTTTGCTTTATTGGAAAGCTTTCTCCTGCAATATAATTCAGGATATAATTTTAAAATATTTATTTGAAATATTGATTTTTAAAAAGTTTCATAATTTTTCAGTTGTAGGTATAAATAATTCAATTTCAACTGTACGTTTCAAATGCATGCTAATTTTTTAACAGAAGCAAAAATTTGAAACATTTAAAAAATGAAAATTAAGGCTGAAATAAAGCAAATTTTTAATTGGAAAATTGTGCAGTAGTTCAATACGTGGGTTGCTGGAAAAGTTTCCGGAATCTAGTAGTTTCAGTGGCGTCACCTTTTTTTAACTGGCATATTCGTAAAATTTGACCTTTTTAACTTATATTTCAGTTGACGATTCGTACTTAAGTAAACCAGTTTAGTTTACACAGCATTTTAAAGAAAAAAATTGTAAGAGAAAATGGAATTTTTGTGTAAAAATTTTCGTGCCATGATTTGTTACTACTGTAGATGTGGTCTAAAGCCAAAACAATCCATCGAACGGCTTGTTTTGGCTTTTGGATATAAAACACCATCCAAGACTACTGTTTATACCTGGTTTTCCAAATTCCAACTTAGACGCACCACTCTCAGTTATGATCACAGTGTAGGTCATCCAGCAACTTCTGTTGTTGCCACTAATGTTGATGCTGTACGTGAAATAATTGAGCGAGATCGGAATGTGACATATCGGGAGATTCAAGCATGCTTGGGCATTGAAATGAAAATAATACACACGATTTTTCATGATCATTTACAAGTATGGAAGCTTTGCAGTCGTTGGATCCCACACAATTTGAGAGCAGCTCAAAAGCAATGTCGTATCAAATAACGTCGAGAAATGCTCAAGAAATTCAACCGAGGTCTTTCAAATTTGGTCTACAATATCGTTACTGGTGATAAAACTTAGATTTATTTATATGAACCCTAAAATAAGCAACAGTCCAGTGTTTGGGTATTTTAAACTGAGCCTAAACTAACAAAAGTTATCCGTTCACGTAGTCATGCAAAGCAAATGATCGCTTGTTTCTTTAGTATTACTGGACATGTGGCAACCATAGTTTTAGAAGGTCAAAAAACCGTGAACGCTAATTGGTATATTACAATTTGTTTGCCGAAAAAATAAGAAAAAACAATAAAAATCGGCGAATTATTCTGCATCATGACAATGCAAGCTCTCACACAGCGCGTCAACGGTAGACTTCTTATCCAATAAAAATGTTGATTTAATGACCCTTTGCTCGAATTGACTTGAGTTGTCACCTAATGATTTTTTTTTGTTCCCAAATATCAAAAATAAAATGAATGGTGAGCATTTCTTGTCATTAGAAGCAGCTGTTAAAACATTTAAAACGCTGGTTTTTGAGGTATCTGATACCTGAAGAGTGGAAAAAATGATTTGCAGATTAGTTTTGACGTATGCAAAAGTGAATTAATCTCAAAGGCGAATACTTTTAAAAGCAATAAAATTATTTACCAAATTTTATATGTGTTTTATCAAATAGTTTCCGGAAACTTTTCCAGCAACCTAAGCATTAATTATAACTTGTTCGAGTTTACCGTAAATTGATTTGATTATGACCTGCTGAAATTCTATTCGGAATATTTGTCAATCGCGTCACATAAACAAACTTAGTTACTTAGTTAAAAAATAGATCCTCTTATAGAAGCATTAAATTCATAAATAATTGATTATTTCTACATTAAAGCATTTCCAGCTTTAATTCAGAAGGCATCAGTATATAGCAAATCAGATTTACCAATAACTTGTTACGGCTAAGCCTAACTATTTTAAAATTACTTAATAATTCGTAGTTATTTCAAAAGAATTGAATATTCCTCGTACGTGCTAGAATTCTGAATGAATAGACACGGCACCTAACGGGCTATTTTTAGAATCTGTATCGTTATTTTTCTCAAAGCAAAGCATGTAATTTCTTAGAATTTTGACCGATTATGGCAACTCGTAAAATTCCATATTGCATCACCCAACGTTTAGTAGAAAAACAAGTTTTTATAGTGATTTACTCCCTGTAGGTTAGATAACTTTACTTGCTATCGTGAATATTTGAACGAAAAAAGAAATTTTTGTAAAATAGCACCTCCCTTTCCTGCCGCCATTTTTAGAAAAAATACGCAGAGTAACGGCACTTTTCTTCTTAACTTCAAAGGAAAAACTTCGTAACTTTTGTTGTGAACATCGACACGATGACTTCGAAAACTTTTCCTCTTGACCTGAAGAGCATCACTTCGTAGTTTTTACGTTAACTTGAAAAGAAAAAATGTAACTTGTGCTTGTGAATTTTTATCTGGTATCGTACGAATATCTAACAGTATTTCCGTCTACACTTCAATAAAATGGATTTAACAACTAAATTCTATCGTAATACTAAAATGTTAGTTTTGGTGTAGTGCTTTTAAAAATCATCAATTAATTATCTGAAAGAACCGAACGTACAAACATCGAGAATGTTAAAATTTATTACGAATTAACTATGTGCTTGCAAATATCGAAATAAATTAAATAAGTTCATGCGAAAGCAAATGCAATTTACTGCTTTAATTTTTATTAACTTTGGTGAAAATTACTGATTTAACGACAAATTCTACAATTTACGAATGGATTATTTATCTGGATGTCGACAAACAACAAATTTAACCGCACAATATGGAGGGAAGGCTCACAAATTTACTCACAACTCAATGGATCAAGGTACCTAATCGCTGGAACTATCGAGAAATCCGGCGAGTATCTGCCCAATTTCATTAATCAAACAACTCTCTTTACCTGCTTGAAGAAAAAGAGGTTAGTTTTATGGAAATGTTTAATTTTAAGGTGTTCACAAATTTCTTACAATGGCAATTGACTTTTTAATGTTTACTTATTTTTTCATGACCAATGTTTGTCTATATTTTACTCAATACAAATACATTAATTATTCAATTGTTGAAGATTAATTTTGTTAATTGTAACGAAACTAAATATTACCGAATCCATTGTGGATTATTTTATCTCCATTCGTTTATTGGATGATTAACTTAAATATAGGTAACTACAAAAGTTACAAGTTTAAATTAAGTTTGATTTTTCTGAATCGATTTTTCTTTAACGTAAATTTTATTCTTTTAAGGAATATTTATGTGTTTTTGTGTAATCGTAATTTATTTATATTATTACTATTTTGCCACATTACACGTATGAATAACATACAATCTTTTATTTTGAGTTCGATTATATTTTTACCTTTCAGAAATCTTTCTTTTTATGTAAAGGGAGGTAAAGTGAGTAAGTTTTTCGATACTACTATTTACTCTGAAATAAGAGTACCTGCTATTTTTGGATTTCTCGAAGTTCCAACAATCCCGTTGGGCCACCGAATTATGAGCTAGTCCGGAGGTCACTTTTGTCCGTAAGTTTTTACTCTACGGGGAAGAGCGTATCAAACTCCAACCATAGTGCCACTGTTTTGGTTTACTTTTTTTTTTAAAAGTACGTTTTTCATGCACCCTACTTTATTTTTAAACTTATATCTTCAATATCAATTTTAATATTTAGTACTATTAAATTCTTATATTTTAGCGTTTTGAACAAGTTTTGCTAAAATTTATAGTTTACTATTCAAATGAATCTCACTGTTTCATTTGCCAAATTTTTTTGATTTTTAATTCACTTTTGTGGAATGGGCAATTAAAAATTCTATACTATTAGGTTTTATATTGTTTATTTTAATTCTTGATGTAAACATAAATTGCAGAAGTTTCTACTAATTTGCACTTATTAAAAGTAAATTGCATTCGTGTTATGGAATATAATTTTGTCGTTATACTTCAGAAAAATAGTCTAAAGGCGCGTTCACAATGACTTTGGAGCCTTGCTTTTTGCTTCGTCGGTAGTATAGCTGGCAAGAACTAATCAAAGTGAACTATTTTTTTCTATCCTTTTCTATGCTTTACAATAAGCTTACAGTATTAAAATTATATTCTTTTAAAACGAATTTAGAGTAATAAATATTAAAAATATTTCGTAAGTACCTTTCATATCAGTCAAACTACTGTCTACATCTAAGGATAACATATACTAATAACTTTTAGTGAGAGTTGCTAATTTAGACAACTGCACTCTATGCAGAAGGCAACACCCCAAACTCGTTGTAAATGCTAAAGTCGAGAAAGCAAATATGAAACAAAATCACGCAAGGCAAGACATGAAAGTCATTCTAAACGATCCTTATAAATTAGGCCTTTAAAAAAGTGTGCTAGTGGGTTCACAAGTAAAATGATATACTTAATTACTAATTAGTGAAAAATTTGTTACTGATTAGTTAACCTAGGATCAACGATGCAAACAGTAATAAGAAATGAATAAATAGAATTAGAACAAATAAAATGAGTTTGTTAATGCTGATGGTCGTGTGCAATAATTCATATTTGATCTGGATTAACTAATCAATGACTGGTTTATCAATTGACTTATTAATTCTATCATAAAGATTTCTAATATTAAATATTTGCAATCCATAAATAATTAAAGTTCTAATACATACAACTTTTTTGTGACAAAGAGTTTCTAACCGAAAAATATATCAAAATTCAATATTTATTTATTGGTTTCAATTTTATTTCGAACTTTTAAAATTATTTAGTGCTACACATATTGAGTAAGCCAGCTTAAGCACCTGAAATAAATAATTGTTAAAAATTAAGATCGTTACAAAAATCATTAACTTTCTAACCTTGACAAAAGTTTCATTATTAATTTCTATCAATCCACATGCACTAAGGGTTGCTTTTTGTTGTGCTCTTTGAACCATAAGGATAATTGGTGAACGCAGCATCGGAAATTGTTTTGAATGCCAGTTTGAATTATAAATGGCAGTTGATATTTCCGACATCTAAGAAATAAAAATTAAAAATTTGTAGAATTTTAATAAACCTTTACCTCGTGCTCCATATAGGTTGTAGGAATGCAGTAAAATGCTAATTGCAGAACTAAACAGCAAGTAGAAATGGCATATCTTATCAACAAAAAAATATTGGTGCTAAAATAATTATTTTCGTTAATTTGAGTTTATTTATACGATTTATACAGAATTTTATTCGGAAAAAACGTTAACCGGAAAGCTATTAAAACTTCTTCAAGCAAGCAAGGACTTAGAAGTAATTCTTATAGTAATTCAAAACGTTATCGTAACAGAAAAAAGTAAAAACATGAAAGTAATATATTAATTTTATTCTGAAATTGACCGTTTATTCACAATGACCATAAACGTTAACACAAGCGTAACTTTACGAACAAAAAGCTTTTGCACGAACCACATTGTCATAAAGTTTTCTTTTTATGTAAAATTGGAAATATATCATTTTGAAAAAGATTATACACTCTAAAATTTATTAGCTCAATCGGAGTTTGAAATAGACTGAGACCTTTTAATTTTATTGAAATATACGAAGAAAATGTTCCTAAATAAAGGATGATTTGGTAAAATAAAACAAATTAAACTTTTTTTAAGACCCGTTACATCAATCCAAACCGAAAATACAATTTTTGAGTTATTCTAATTAAATGAACAATATATAAAAAAAATTTTAGTGCAAATAATCCAAAATGGTATCATCCGAACTTCCACCAATCGATTTTATGATTATCGTGTAGATAGTCTTAACTTATATGAAAATACTCTCACATATTATGATGTAAAAAATTAATTAATTAAGCTTCTTAGTGTTAAATAAACAATCTCCAAAGTATCAATTTTGAAAGTTTAGGTTTGCAACCATTACAACAAAATAAACTGGATGGTTTTATGATTTTGACTTTATAATAACATCACTGAATTGAATGAAAACTGTGGTGAAAATCTTTAAATACTTTCTTTGTTTCGAGGTAAATTAATATTACAAATCTGAATCAAAATTAAAAGTATTTGTTTTAGTTGATGAAAAATTATAAGAAGCATCATCTCCGTACATTTATATACTCCTTCATCCCAAAATAAGTGTCTCAAAAATAAAATGGCAATATAAACGACATATCCAAAAGTTGTAATTGTATACACCTTTCTTTCGCTTATGCTGTTTATTTTATTTTCTACGTACGTTTCTGAGAAGACGTACAAGTCCACACTTATTAATTGTAAATCAGTTAAAAATTGAACCAATAATGGAACCGAATAAATTTTTTGTAATGCATCGTGAAATCTAAAATAAATGTAAATCAATAAATTTTAATAGGTATTAGAAATTCCAAAGCATACTCCGTCAATAAAACATGCTGTTTAATGTAAGTTTGCAATTTCTGGTAATAATTTTTAAATTGTTGTTCGCAATTTATTTCCTTAACATTTAATTGTTCTAAATGGTTGCACAAAATCTTACATTGCATTTGCACTTCGTAACAAAAACCCAAATAAAGACTATCATACAATATTAAAAAAGTAGTAAATAATTTTATTGTTATAAATTCTATAATCCAAATCAGAATGAAAAATTGGTTTTTCTCCATACTCCATTCACCCAAAATTAATTTTTTTTGCATAGCTGCATACGAGATAATAAAAACAAGAAGTACTTCAACGCAATAGTAGAAGCACTTTTGTAGTAAAACCACTCTCTTTGTTACTATCTTGACATACTTTTGTGTGGTTGTAGAGCACTGATCATCGTTCCAAAACTTATTTGTAATTGTAACCAAGTTCAAAATTTTATCTTTATTATACAAACATGAATACCCTTTCACTAGTGCCTAAAACAAAGTCGACACAAATATTAGCTATGAAGATGGACCTTACAAGAAAATGATTATATTATGTGACTACATATAATTTTTCCTATCTTTATACCATTTTCGGCAGGATTTATTCTATCCATTGACAATCTTAAATTAGTTTTCAAATTCAAGTTCTATTTAATTTTACAACTAACGCAGCTCATGCGGTACGGGAAAAAGTATAGCAACATTGTAATTTAATAAAAATTTAGGATGTGAGTTGGTCGAATGTCACAGACTTCACTCAAAGTTTTTGGGTTTCTTAAAGAAAAGAGTTGCGAACAACTATGTAAATATTAAAGAAAACAAAACGGTAGAAACTTTTCTTTCTATATTAGCCTAAATTGGCTATCGTAGTGTAGTCTCAACCTATAAGAGTATTTTGAGACCTCTTCTGAATTTTCATTTTGTATAGTAAATATTCACTACAAAATCAAGCATAATTGACTTGAAAAACCCCACAAGCAAATGTTTTTCCCATACCTACTATAACCCAATTGATTCAACATAGATTTATATTGCAATGGTAAAAAAGGTTTATTCAAAATTAAAAATAAAATTTTAGATTTTCCAATCTTCCCAATACACCAAATTTCTCGGCCAGCTACAGTATGATGATTCCTGCCTAAAATTGGATTCTCAGTACTCGACGTCAAAGAAAAAAAAAAAGTTAATTGCACGCGAGTTATATTTAAATAAAGAAACTTTACGCAAATAAAATTTATTGTACTATATTAGTCTGTAACGCCATAAAATCAATAAATGCCTGCATACTGAATGACAATAAAAACGATATTTACCAAGCAAATTTTACTGCATTTTTATTATCATTAACGGATACCAAATAATTAATTTTAAATTTAAGTTTTATTATAATCAGAAAGCAAAATCACCTCAATTTATCAAAACGTAACAAGGCCAATCATTTTGGACCATACACGACAGTATATATCGTATGAAGATACATACAACACTAATTTCAGCAAAAAAAAGGTTTATCTTAACTAACAGTTGTTACCTGAAAGTAAGCCAATAATCCTTCTAAATTATTAACATACGCATTAACATCGCTTTCCATATGAACGAACTGTATGAGCAACGTAATTATAAAGAACCAAAGTACAATCATCAATAGGTGGGCAGTTAAAGAAGTTTTGTTTGTTAGAAACCCCATTTTATTCATATTTTGCAAAGGATATTGAAGTAATGTTCCTGGATTTACCATTTTGTCAACTAATAAATTAAATAAACATAAATATTAGGATATCTTTTTAACATTTTCAATAAATTTGAAAATAGGAAGTGCTTAGATTTTCTTTTAAAAAATGATTTTTTGCATTAATTGACCCTATTCTACTAGTAAAATAGATTTTCAGACGGTTTGTTGTATTTTTGTTGTCTCTTTTTAAAATGGTTGCTCGGGTTTGTGCGACGCTACAGACGTCTGACGTATTTCGGTATCAGTATCATTCAACTGCATTCCAAAAATCAGACATATTGCCATAATGCCGTTCAGTAAAATTTCTTACCATTTTTGAAAAAGCGGTCAAGTTAGACGTGACGCGAGAAATTTCCGAAATTACCATGTTACGGTTTGACCGTATTGCTATTATGAGTCAAAAATTTTGGTACCGGGCCCCCGTACTATCACTCACTTATCAAGAAATCGGAATTGGTTTAAAATACTCCAATAATGCTTATTTCATTCAAATTTAATTTTTCACCGTCATTTGTTTTGCTGTAATGACATCATCGACTTATTATTTTTTAAATTGCAACTTTTATTTATACTCACGGATTTCGATAGAGCACATGTTTTCCTAGTACAAAAATTATAAAAAAGTTTTGGAAAAGTTTTTTTTCAACGTGTTTTTTGAACATTTTTAAAACTTTCCTTTTCAAAATCATACGTTTTTTACTTTTTCTGATGAATGTACTCTACCCACATCCGTAAGAAGAAAAAGTTGACACTTTAAAAAAAAGGATATATCAATTTTTACATCATTACTTTTGCATAAATAATAAATAACAAAATACAAAAAAAACTTATTAAGTATTTACGTAGGAAGTCAACAAAGTAAAATTTCAAATTTAAAACTTTTTTCAACATATTTTTAATGAATTTGTTTCTAATTTTACTAGCTCGCTGCATATATATGAAATCATAACTAATTTAGTTAAAAATGCTCTAGTAGAACAAAACAGCAACAATTTGCAATTGTTTGTTTTCTAAATTTTAATTTTTTTTATTTTAAATATTTTAAATAAAGCAAAAAAGTGAGTTTATTAACTAATGGCTTGTCTAAATTTAAATAAAAATTATATAAATTTACGATGTAGTGTTGAAAATTAGTAAACTATTTACCTGTTGACTTGCGTTCACTTATGAAATATTTCACTGATGTGTTATCGTTATCACTTATCAATTAACGACAATGACTTACTACTAGTTAAATTGAACTGTTCACACTGAATGAATGCATTTGTGCAAGCTGAACATAAAATGTAAATTTCAAATGCGCAGGTACGTCAATATCAGAACTTATTGGTTAATTTTTAGTTTGTATTAATGCAACTACATACGTGTGCTTTAGAATTGATTGCTTCAAGTTTTCTAAGTTCGATTTCAATGCAATTTTAATTGAAGATTTGCGTTAGTATCGAATTTTGTTTGATCATTTGGATTTTAAATGAAGATATTCTAATTAGTAGATCTTTTTGTAGAGGCAATCTCAAACCGGTAACAGAACCACCAGTGCTTCATGTGTTCCATAGAACGTGGCCCGAGGCTTTCAAGAGGCACCAAGACAGCTGACAAGAAAAAAATATATAAAAATTCTGCAGAATTTTTATATGTTCATGAACATACATTACTGACTCAATTCTCTATACTTATTTCAAAATAATTAATTTTTTGATAATTGCAAATTTTAACCATGAATTTATAATTAAGCAAGAACAAAGTTTTTGAGAGTTTTGTGATAAATTAAACCTACTCTTATAATTCTTTTTATTGATCAATATCAATAATCAATTTAATCTGAACAATTCGCCATTGTTAAATATCTTCAATATCCCCCCTCAACCAATCCAACAACCTTTGTCCCCCCTTTAACCAACACCCGACTAATTTCTTTACTCTCGTCTAAACCCAACATTAACCTTTAAAAAAAACCTAAATTTCAAAAATTTCATCCAAAATTTCCCAAAAATCTTATTTTTCCACGCCCCTTTGCGGTTTCACACTTTCTGTTTAGTTACCTGATGATGCTATGATATAGCGAAAACGTTTGTGAATAAAATTATACATTTAGTATAATTAACATTGTGTCAACTTTTAATATTTTTAGTTCCAAAAGTGTCGAAATTGTGATATGTTTATCAAGTTGCACTACTTAGACCACACTGTTATAAATTATAAAAAAATTAAATAAGTATTAATTTATTCTTTAAATAAAATCGTCGCGTCGGAGAATTTCAAAAAAAACTTTTAGGTCATTTTTAATAAATTTGTTCTTAACTTAACGAGCACACTGTAATCATAACTGATTTTGTAAAAATTCTTTGGTAAATTTAATAAAATAGCGACTATTTACAATTTTCTGATGTCTTCATAATAAAATACAGCGGCATAGAGCAACAGGTGCGAGCAACAAGTAGAGCTGAAATACTATCTATTATTAAACAAAAAATGGAGAAAATATATAAAGCTACTCATATATGAGGACATAATATATTTTGTAAATTTATACATAAACGACCAAAATAATACCTACCACCTAAATTGACAGTCGACTGTGTCTATTTCATGATAAATGGCACCTGCGTACCAAGCACCGAAAGGAAAAAAGAAACGGAAGCTTTTTAGAGGAATTGAAAAGGACTTCCGCAGAGTTTGTAAATCATCGCTGGCGCTGGAGATTTAAACGCACAAATCAGAAATCAACTCATCCGTCCTCCAAATAGTGGGAATTTTCGAAAAAGAACATAAAAAAACGAATATGAAAAAAACTGTGACATTTTGCAACGTTGAATGGGCTTAGAATAACAAACTTATTCTTCAGAAACAAGGAGATTCACAAGGACATCTGGAGTTCCAAAACATTTTGCTCTATAATAAACTACATAATAAACAAAATATTTAATTTCCATGTTCAATATGTGAAAGTATAAAATAAAAACTGCGATATATTGTGCTATCTGGCAATCAAAAATACATATACTACATACTTACAATTTAATTTTAAAATAAAGTGTACAGCTCGTATTTTGAATTTAAAATAAAAATTCCAAAATCTTTTGTATTGAAAAAATATATTCAAAATTTCACATACTTGAACATTTGAAGTATAACATAGTTAGTTATCTTAGAATCTCATCTTTTAAATTTAAAATTTTTTTTAAATAAAATGAGTAAAATTGACTTGAATTTTTTGTTTTGTTTTGGCTAACTTTTTCTCAAAAAGTCCACGTTTTTCATGCACCTTTCCCTATTCTTTTATATCATGCTAATCTTCTATATCAATTCTATTATTTTAGCGCTTTGAACAAGTTTTACTAAAATTTAAAATTTTATAAATAAAAAAAAATAAAATTTCAAATAAATCCCACTGTTTCATTTGCCGAATTTTTTTGCTATTTAATTCACTTTTGTGGTATGGGTAATTAAAAATGCTATACTATGCTATTTTATAATGTTTATTTTAATTCTTTTTAACCTTGATATAAAAATAAATTGTGGAAGTTCCTACTAATTTGCAATTAATTAATGTAAATTACATTCGTGCTCAGAGTATAACATGGCCATTGGTTACTTAAGTAAAATAGTTTAAAGATACGTTCAGAATAACTTTGGGATCTTGTCTTGCTCCGGTAGTAGCTGGCAAGAACCAATCAGAGTGAAGTATTTTCTTCTATCCTTTTCTATGCTTAAAGTAAGGTTTTGCCTTACTCTTATCTTGCCGACGTTGTTTTTCGGAGGCAAGACCAATCAAATTGATGTATTTTAAATGTAAGTATATGGTGCGCATTTAGTAGACAATATTAAAATATGAAACAAAACCACGCAAGGCAAGACTTGAAAGTCATTCTAAACGACCCTTAAAAATTACGCCTTTAAGAAGGTGTGGTAGTGGGTTCACAAGCAAAATGATATAGTTAATTACTAATTAATAAAAAATTTGTTACTGATTAGTTAACCCAGATCAACGATGCGGGCAGCAATAAGAAAAAAATAAATAGACTAAGAACAAATGAAATGAGTTTGTTAGTGCTGAAAGACGTGTCCAAAAATTCATATCTGATCTGGATTAACTAATCAGTGATTAGCTATATCACTGACTTGTTAATTCCACCATAAAGATTTCTAATATTAAGTAATATTTGCAATCTATTAATAATAATTAAAGTTCTAATTCATACAACTTTTTTGTGACAAAGAGTTTATAACCGAAAAAATAGGTCAAAATTCAAGTGCAATATTTATTTATTGCCTTCAATTTTACACCAAATTTTTTAAATTCTTTAGTGCTACACATGTTGAGTAAGCCAACTTAAGCACCTGAAATAAATAATCATTAAAATTAAGATCGTTACAAAAATCATTAACTCTCTAACCTTAAAGCTGGTGATACACATGCTACTAACGAAGCCTGCTTAAATAGCACGCTACCTAGTAGCGTTCTTTTTATAATCCACGTTCTTAGGCACGTTCTTGTAATGAAATACCTACCTTATCTTATCATTTTATAACATACTAGCAGTTAGTATAATCAATTACTGTGCATGTGGTAATAATAAAACTCGCTATGGAAGTTTCTCGTTTAAGAAATGATTTAAACAATGTTATACTATTACTTGCCATCCAATGTGTAACGAAACCTTTAAATCAAAAAAAAGGAACCGTAAAATTTGGATACAAAATTGGGTAGCCAGAAGACAACAGTTTTGAGGAAGTAATTGTTGATTTCATCATTAAATTTAAAGTTTTGCTAATATCTCATTGAGCCATTTTAAAATATAAAAATACAAAACGATAAACGCAAAAAATAAAAAACGGTAATTGAACTTGATAAAAACTGTAATCTAGTGGTATATGATATGTGCCGCGGACGGTATAGACACTAGAATTGCAAAAATGCCAACATTTCACACCGTCCCGCCTCCCTTGTCTTGACAAAGCCGGATAAAAATCAAATGTCTTGCGATTTAGTCGCACGCTACCAAGTAGCAGAGTTTAGATGTATACACATGCCACTAAGTTGCATTTGCTACGTAAAACGATACTTTCATGCCACTAAGTAGCATGTGTATACATTGTCATGGCTTTTTAATAGCAGACTTGGCATGATACACATGCTATTAAATGAGCAATTGCTACCTAGTCGCACGAGAGCATGCGCAGTTGCATGAGAGCATGCGACTTAGTAGCATGTGTATCACCGGCTTAACAAAAGTTTCGTTATTAATTTCTATCAATCCACATGCACTAAGCGTTGCTTTTTGTTGTGCTCTTTGAATCATGAGGATAACTGGTGTACGCACCATCGGAAAATGTTTTGAATACCAGTTTGAATTATAAATGGCAGTTGATATTTTAGACATCTAAAAAAAAAGATTAAAAATTTGCAGAATTTTAACAAACCTTTACCTCGTGCTCCACATAGGTTGCAGGAATGCAGTAAAATGCTAATTGCACAACTAAGGGAACGTACCCATACTACGTGACCTGTTTAGGGGGGGGGGGGGGTCTTCAAAATACCACGCTTGGTCACCGGGGCGGGGGAGGGGGCTTAAGATTTTGTCACGTAGTCAATATCTTTTAGGGAAATCTCGCGCTTTTTTGAGCTATATTCAAAAATAAATGAAAAGAAAACTTTTGTTTTTAAATAAAGACAAATATGAGCCAATTTAATTTTTTTTTAACTTTGGGTTTGCAAAAAATGGTTTAAAACCATTTTATGAACTACTACGTGACAAAATAGGGGGAGGGGGGGGTCTTGGCATATACTACGGATGGTCACCGAGGGGGGGAGGGGGTAAAAAATTGTAAAAAATAGGTCACGTAGTATGGATACGTTCCCTAAAATTTATGTAATCAGCTGATGAGATTATCAGATTAAAGGATCAAGCCAAATAAAGTAAACTACAAAGCTCTAGGCAACTGAGAAAGAATACGTCTGTAAAAAAAAGAATAATAATAATAATTTGTTTATGTTTAATAATATTCAACAAGTAATAATTGAGATAGATCACTGCCTTCTATACTTACAAGCCGTGATTTGGCAACGCTGCCAGTAGTCATAATATTAAAATTATTGTATTTTTTTATGTGGTTTATGGATATTAAATATACTAAATACGAGTCAGCTGGTCCAACCTCTTTGATTCTTCAACTATTAAATTATTTATGATATTTATAATTTCATCTGCAGCGATGACATCATCATCTGCATCGCTAAAGATGTAAATCAAATTGTTTTCATTGAATAACAGTTGAATATGTTTTCGAAAACGTTTTATAATTTTTAGCTGGTGTCGTAATTCATCGATCACATTGTCGAATACTCCACGATTTAGAGGAGAATCGACATAACTTTGAGAATATTCGAATAAATTGTTACTCTTTATTCGAATGACTCTTACGATAGGTTTGTCGATCTTTGATCTAATAGAAATGCTTTCAAACTTCAGTTGATCTACTGGGCAACTGGGATTTTGTCTCCCCAACTTTGTAATACACGTTGCACAAAATTTGTGATTACAGCAATTGGGTAAGCCAATTTCTTGATCTTTAAATTTCCCTAAACATATCACACAGATTTCTGGATAATTGAAATCTATAGGAGTCGAAACTCCCGCACCTTCGTCATCGTCTGTTCGCTGTACCTCATTCAGTATTGCATTTATTTTTTCTAGTGCCGTTATTGCATCCATATTGACAGCAATTTTGAAAAATGTTATGCTGTTATGCAGAAGTTTTGAACCTTTATAGTAAAATTCATGTGATCAGCTGATGAGATTATCAGATTAAAGGATCAAGCCAAATAAAGTAAACTACAAAGCTCTAGGCAACTGAGAAAGAATACGTCTGTAAAAAAAAGAATAATAATAATAATTTGTTTATGTTTAATAATATTCAACAAGTAATAATTGAGATAGATCACTGCCTTCTATACTTACAAGCCGTGATTTGGCAACGCTGCCAGTAGTCATAATATTAAAATTATTGTATTTTTTTATGTGGTTTATGGATATTAAATATACTAAATACGAGTCAGCTGGTCCAACCTCTTTGATTCTTCAACTATTAAATTATTTATGATATTTATAATTTCATCTGCAGCGATGACATCATCATCTGCATCGCTAAAGATGTAAATCAAATTGTTTTCATTGAATAACAGTTGAATATGTTTTCGAAAACGTTTTATAATTTTTAGCTGGTGTCGTAATTCATCGATCACATTGTCGAATACTCCACGATTTAGAGGAGAATCGACATAACTTTGAGAATATTCGAATAAATTGTTACTCTTTATTCGAATGACTCTTACGATAGGTTTGTCGATCTTTGATCTAATAGAAATGCTTTCAAACTTCAGTTGATCTACTGGGCAACTGGGATTTTGTCTCCCCAACTTTGTAATACACGTTGCACAAAATTTGTGATTACAGCAATTGGGTAAGCCAATTTCTTGATCTTTAAATTTCCCTAAACATATCACACAGATTTCTGGATAATTGAAATCTATAGGAGTCGAAACTCCCGCACCTTCGTCATCGTCTGTTCGCTGTACCTCATTCAGTATTGCATTTATTTTTTCTAGTGCCGTTATTGCATCCATATTGACAGCAATTTTGAAAAATGTTATGCTGTTATGCAGAAGTTTTGAACCTTTATAGTAAAATTCATGTGATCAGCTGATGAGATTATCAGATTAAAGGATCAAGCCAAATAAAGTAAACTACAAAGCTCTAGGCAACTGAGAAAGAATACGTCTGTAAAAAAAAGAATAATAATAATAATTTGTTTATGTTTAATAATATTCAACAAGTAATAATTGAGATAGATCACTGCCTTCTATACTTACAAGCCGTGATTTGGCAACGCTGCCAGTAGTCATAATATTAAAATTATTGTATTTTTTTATGTGGTTTATGGATATTAAATATACTAAATACGAGTCAGCTGGTCCAACCTCTTTGATTCTTCAACTATTAAATTATTTATGATATTTATAATTTCATCTGCAGCGATGACATCATCATCTGCATCGCTAAAGATGTAAATCAAATTGTTTTCATTGAATAACAGTTGAATATGTTTTCGAAAACGTTTTATAATTTTTAGCTGGTGTCGTAATTCATCGATCACATTGTCGAATACTCCACGATTTAGAGGAGAATCGACATAACTTTGAGAATATTCGAATAAATTGTTACTCTTTATTCGAATGACTCTTACGATAGATTTGTCGATCTTTGATCTAATAGAAATGCTTTCAAACTTCAGTTGATCTACTGGGCAACTGGGATTTTGTCTCCCCAACTTTGTAATACACGTTGCACAAAATTTGTGATTACAGCAATTGGGTAAGCCAATTTCTTGATCTTTAAATTTCCCTAAACATATCACACAGATTTCTGGATAATTGAAATCTATAGGAGTCGAAACTCCCGCACCTTCGTCATCGTCTGTTCGCTGTACCTCATTCAGTATTGCATTTATTTTTTCTAGTGCCGTTATTGCATCCATATTGACAGCAATTTTGAAAAATGTTATGGTTTTATGCAGAAGTTTTCAACCTTTATAGTAAGGGAACGTACCCATACTACGTGACCTGTTTAGGGGGGGGGAGGGAGGTCTTCAAAATACCACGCTTGGTCACCGGGGCGGGGGAGGGGGCTTAAGATTTTGTCACGTAGTCAATATCTTTTAGGGAAATCTCGCGCTTTTTTGAGCTATATTCAAAAATAAATGAAAAGAAAACTTTTGTTTTTAAATAAAGACAAATATGAGCCAATTTAATTTTTTTTTAACTTTGGGTTTGCAAAAAATGGTTTAAAACCATATTTATGAACTACTACGTGACAAAATAGGGGGAGGGGGGGGGGTCTTGGCATATACTACGGATGGTCACCGAGGGGGGGGGAGGGGGTAAAAAATTGTAAAAAATAGGTCACGTAGTATGGGTACGTTCCCTAAACTGCAAGTAGAAATGGCACATCTTATCGACAAGAAAATATTGGTGCTAAAATAATTGTATCGTTAATTTGAGTTTATTTGTACGATTTATACAGCATGTGTTTTTGCCCTAGTGATCAAAGTGTAATTTAATGAAAATTATGGTAAAAATCTTTAAATACTTTGTTTGCTTCAAGGTAATTTAATATAACAAATCTGAATTAAAATTATAAGTGTTTGTTTTAATTGATGAAAAATTCTAAGAATGATCATTTCTATGCATTTATAATAACACTCCTTCATCCCAAAGTAAGTGACTCAAAAATAATATAACAATATAAACGACATATCCAAAAGTTCAAATTTTTTACACCTTTCTTTCGCTTATGCTGCTTATTTTATTTTGTACGTACGTTTCAGAAAAGGCATACATTTCCACACATATTAAAATGACAGCAGTTATATATTGAACCAATAATGGAACTGAATAAACCTTTTGCAATACATCGTGAAATCTAAAATTATTGTAACTTAATAAATTTTAATTTAATACATTCAAAAACCTACTTCGTCAATAAAACGTGATGTTTAATATAACTTTGCAATTTCTGGTAATAATTCTTAAATTGTGGTTCGGAACTTATTTCTTCGACATTTAATTGTTCTAAACGATTGCACAAAATCTTGCATTGCATTTGCACTTCGTAAAGAAAGCCCAAATAAAGACAATCATATAACATTAAAAAAATAGCACATATGGGGATTGTTGTTTTTCTCCATACTCCATTCACCAAAAATTAATCTTTTTTGTATTGCTGCATACGAGATAATAATAAATAGCATCACTATTAAACTATAGAAATAGCACTTTTGTAGTAAAACCAATCTCTTTGTTATTATCTTGACATATTTTTGTGTGGTTGTAGAGCTCTGATCATCGTTATAAAACTTATTTGTGATAGTAACCAAATTTAAAATTTTATCCTTGTTATACAACCCTGAACACCCTTTTGTTGATGACTAAAACAAAGTCAACAACATAACCATAAGTTATTTAAATGTTACAATACAGAGACTTACAAATTCTAAGAAACTAAAAAGGAAGAAGTCTTAAAAAATAAAGAATAAACTGGAGTGAGCTTATGAAAACAGGAAATGCTATAACAAAGACACAAAGGCAGAAAAGTGAGAATAGAAATCACATAAATACCATCCTACTGGGTGTACCGTCAATTCGTCGCGGTCAATTCATCGCGCGACAATTCGTCGCCTACGACAATTCATCGCGCTAGACAATTTATCGCGTGCGACGATAAACCATTTTAAAATGTTTTTTAAAATACATTTTTGAAATTTTTTAGTACAATAGAAGAAGTTCACTGTTTTTTTCCTTATTATTTAAAAGTAAATGTCAAACTGAGTCTTCAAAATTAAAAAATAAATTTTGAAAAACATTACCGAAGTCAACGGTAGCTGACGTCACACAAAAGAACCAATTAGAAATGCCATGTTTTTAAAAAAATTTCAAAAATGTATTTTAAAATGGTTTATCATTTAAGATAAACGACAAATTGTCGTAGGCGACGAATTGTCGCGCGACGAATTGGCCGCGATGAATTGACGTAGATTCGGGTGCTTCAATAGATTGTTCATATATGTAGGTATGAATATACAACACTAATTTCAGCAATAAAAAAAGTTCATCTTTAGCTCATCTAAAAGTTGTTACCTGAATGCAAGCGAAAAATCCTTCTAAATTATTAACATAAACATTAACATCGCTTTCTATATAAAAGAACTGTATGAACAACGTAATTATAATAAACCAGAATAGAATCATCAATAGGTGAACAGTTAAAGAAGTTTTGTTTTTTAGAAACCCCATTCTATTCATATTTTGCAAAGGATATTGAAGTAATGTTCCTGGATGTACCATTTCGTCAGGCAACAAATATCTAAAGAAAATTCAAAAATAGTCACTAATAAATTAAATAAATTAAAATATGAGGATACAGGGCCGTAGCCAAGAGGTCTGAGCTAAAAAGTCCGAGCCTCTCCTGGCAAAATTTATAAAATTACAATATTTTTTAGTAGGTATACTAAGTAGTAATGACTTATAAGTCATTTGAATATGAGAAAAAAAATGATTCCATTTTTAATCTTCACATTTTGTCCCATTAAATAAATGTATAAAATGACAACAACGTGATTAGATGCCTACGTAAAATTGATGAAAAAAGCAGCAGAAATGAAACTGAGAAAACTGCAGGTGTATTGATTTTTTTCACTTTACTTAAAGTCACTCCAAAAATTTCGCGACCCTCTCCTAAAATCGTATCTTGGCTACGGCCCTGTTAGGAAGCTCACAGCTGTGCATTGCAGCACGTGCAATAAAAATTTTTTCCTGCTCCCGATCACGTAAGTGTGTCTTATGTGCATGGCTTCACCCGACGTAAGTTGTTCATTGCGTTTGTTTATTAGTTACCGTTAGCGACGGAACTTAATAGTGTCACTTATTTTCCTAGGAAAATAATAAACGATTGACATACAGATTTGATTTATATTTGTTTATCGTTTCTAAGGAACGAACAGGTAAAGCAAACTTATAAATTAAAAAATAATGAAATTAAACTTCAAATTAAATATTTGACGTTCGATGTCAAATTGTAATATTATAGAAAAATATTGTCCGGTGCTCCGCGGAAGCAGGAAAAGTTTAATAAGCAACACGGAACGTAAGGCTTATCACTCTCGGAAGGTAATTTAAGCCTCGGCTCCGCCTCGCCTTAAATTCACTTTCCTTAAATAATAACGTCCTTACGTTCCTTGTAACTTAAATAACTATTAAATAATGAATTATTTCAACAATTACAATGTTGTTTCACTGTTCTTTCAGCTTGTTAGTTTGACATGAATTTTTTCAATAAATGCTTTTTCCCTATTTTTAGGCTTAGATTTGAAATGTTTCATTCCTTTTTTATTTACATATTTATTTCTAGTAGACTCCATTTAGGGATTTTATTCATACTATTTAATTTTTAAAGTTTTTTTTTGATTTATTAAAAATTATTTTCACAATTAATTTATTTTCAGATTTAAATTGAAAAAGAGAAATGATTAAAACAGCGAAACAAAGATTTCTTAACTTGAAATAAAATAAATGTTACTTTTTAGTAACTCAAATTAATATAACTGTATTATAGTTACTGATCAGTAAATTTTTTTAACATTTTCAAAAAGATTTGAAAAAGTAAAACAGATTTTCAGACGGTTTGTTATGTTTTTCTTGTCACTTTTTAAAATGATTTCTCGGATTTGTGCGGCGCTACAACCATCTGACGTGTTTTCGGTATCATTTCATTCAACTGCATTTTAAATATCACACATATTGCTATGATACGGTTCAGTGAAATTTCTTACCATTTTTGAAAATGCGGTCAAGTCAGACATGAAGCAAAAAATTTCCAAAATTAGCATTTATGGTTTGGCCGTATTGCTATGAGTCAAAAATTTTGGTACCGGTCCCTCCTACTATTACTCACTCATCAAAAAATCGGATTTGGTTTACAATACTTCAATGTATATTTCATTCAAATTTAAATTTTACACCGTCATTTGTTTTGCAGTAAAAATCATTTAAATTGTTTGGTTTTTAATTCGCGGGAAAATTAATTTTTAAACAAAATCGGCGTTTTGGCCAATTATTTTCAAAAAAACTTTAGTTCATTTTTAATATTTGTTTCTAATTTTACTAGTTCACTGCACATATTATAATATGAAATCATAAGTGATTTTATAAAAATGCTCTAGTAGAACAAAACAGCAACAATTTGCAACTGTTTGTAGAAAAGAATTTTGGAAAATTGTATATTTTTGTATCATTTTCATTAAATTTAACAAAATCAGCAATTTTTAAATAAAGCAAAAAAAGAAGTTGTTAAACCAATAGCCTGATGTCTAAATTTAAAAAAATTAAATAAATTTTTAAGAAGTAGTGTTGAAAATTAGTAAACTATTTACCTGTTGACTAGCAGTTCACAATATGAAAAATTTCACTGATGTGTTATCAATTAACCACAATGATTTACTACTAGTTAAATTGAACTGGTCACTAATAAATGCATCGGTGCAAGCTAAAGTAACATAAAATGTAAATTTAAATTGCGCAGGTACATCAAGATCAAAAGTTATTGGTTCATTTTTAGTTTGTATTAATGTTACTACATACGTGTGCTTTCTTTCTTTCTTATTGATTTCTTCAAGTTTTCTAAGTTCGATTCAAGGACGTGCCCAAGAGGGGGGCGCCAATACTTTAGAAATTTAGCAAAAAGTTGGTAAAAACACTCAAACGTTGGTCAAGTTGGTCTTTTTTATGTCTAAATTTACAAAAAGTTACAAAACCTACGAAAAGTTCCCGCCTGAAAAAAGTTGGTTGGGCACGTCTCTGGTTCGATTTCATTGTAATTTTAATAAAAAATTTGCGGTAGTATCGAATTTTGTTTGATCATTTGGATTTTAAATAAAGATATTCTAATTAGTGTATTTTTTTGTAGAGGCAATCTCAAACCGGTAGCAGAACTTCCAGTGCTCCATGTGTTCAATAGAACGTGATCCCGATGCTTTCAAAAGGCGTCGAGACAGCTGACAAGAAAAGAAAAATATAAAAGTTCTGAACATGCATTGCTTCTCAATTCTTTATGCCTATTTATTTCAAAATAATTAATTTATTGCAAATTTTAACCACGAATTTAGTTAAAAAATTATGATATTTTTGAGAGCTTTGTAATAAATTAATCCAACTTCTATAAATATTTAAAAAAAAAACTCTAGAGATTTGCTTCTAAAAAAATTGGAGTCAAGAAGCCAGCAAATCTCAAAAGTTTAATACATAAAGTTTTAACAAGAATTCAGCTTGCTTTTTCCAACTGGTGAATAGATTTATTCTTGGCACCAATAGGTACCTATAGTAGTCTGAATTAGAGATGAATGCGGGACTAATTTTTTTGTCCCGTCCCGCAGTGCCGCCTCGTCGTGTAAGTCCCGTCCCGTCCTGCACGTCCCGCAGGTCCAGCACGTTCCGCGGGTCCCGCACGTCCCGGAGGTCCCGCATGTCAGACGCATGCGCAGATTAAAAATTATGACTTAAATTTGAACTGCGCTTGCGTCTGACAGCGTCTACTTTCCAACTGCTGAAAAACTGGGCTATTACTAGGGCAATTGTTTTGTTGAAGTTAAAATAGAGATGAATGCGGGACGCGACGGGATATTCCGCGGGATATTTTTTTTGTCCAGCGGGATATTTTGAATATTTAGTCCCGCGCGGGATATTTTGTCAACTCAATCCCTCGCGGGACAGAACCCCGTAGTCTCGCATTTGATTTATTTTATACAACGCAGCCCAAATAAATTGTTTTGAATTTTTTTGTTAACGCATATTACTTAGAGTAAATGTAGGAAAAGGATTCAATAAGTTAAATTATGAAATAGAAGGGGAAACAATTTCGTCCCGCGCGGGACTGCTTTAAAATCCCATCCCGAGCGGAACTGAGTTGATAAAATGTCCCGCGCGGGAATAAATATTATAATATTTCCCGCCGGACAAAAAAATATCTCGAGGGATATTCCGTCCCGTCCCGCATTCATTTCTATTTTAAAACACGATTTTATCATAAATTTTAAAACACGCATTCATCTCTAGCTGTATTGTATAAAATAAATTTATAAATAAAACGCGGGACTAAATTGGCATCCCGTCCCGCGCGGGACTAAGTTTATAAAATGTCCCGCGCTGGACTAAATATTCTAAATATGCCGCGGGACAAAAAATATCTCTCGGGATATCCCGCCCCGTCCCGCATTCATCTTTAAAATAAATTTATAAATCAAACGCGGGATTGAATTGGTATCCCGTTTTACGCGGGACTGAATTGGCATCCCGTCCCGCGCGGGACTGAATGGAAATCCCGTTCCGCGCGGGATTGAATCGACATCCCGTCCCGTCCCGTCCCGCGACGGGACGGGATTTTTTCCATCCCGCATTCTTCTCTAGTCTGAATACTATATATCGAAGCTTCTATAATACTCTCACATTTTGGACCTGAAAATTTAATTTAAAACTGGTAATAAATAACTCTCTATAACTTCTGGAATTTAAAGAAAAAATTAATGTAGCAACGTGGAATGTAAAGTGGTCTCGGGAACAAAGAAGCGGTATTAAATGACACCAAAAACTCAAGAGATTAATAACACTATCATAACTGAAACCAAAAAAAAACTTAAAAGAATAAAAGAACTTGACGGTTTTATAAGAAAATACACCGGCATTGAGCAACAGGTGCGAGCAACAGTTGGAACTGCAATATTAATAAAGAAAAAATTGAAAAAACATGTAAAGCTACTCATGTAATGAGTATACTTACATAAATATAGTATATGTGTGGGGTAATTTTTTGTGGAAGCCAGTGCTGACTCGATGTTCACATATGCAGATAAACCTCTGCCTTCCACAAAAAAATTAGGATCTATACATAAACGACCAAAATAATAACATCTAAATTGAAAATCGACAGAGACCATCTCATGATAATTGGCACCTACAAACCAGGGAAAAAAAGAGGGAAGAAACGGAAGCTTTTAATGAGAAATTGAAGAAGACTACCACATAATTTGTAAGTCATCGCTAGAGATTTGAACGCACAAATCGGAAATCAACCCATCCCCCCAAATAGTGAGAATTTTTGGAGAAAAACATATTATTGTCGTGGTATCTTTTTGGGATGAAGAAAATTATTTGTTTATTGCAATTTTTATATTTTTATTTTACAAATTTAAACTTGGGACGCCCCTGGTTGTGATAGCAGATATGGGAAAATGTAGAATTTGAATGGAGAGTGAGCATGAAATCTCAAAGTTGCGAGGTTGCAAGTTTTTGATTTTTGTTGGTAAAATAAGGTAGGTACCTACTATTATTTTTATTACTTTTGGGATGCTAGAAATAAAAAGTAGTGGAATAGAAGTCGTTGTGTTTTTTTTTAATTACGTTTGAGTTTTGGTGAATATATACCTATTGATCTACTGCAATATAAATGAAAATGACACGAACTACGACACTTAGCGACGTTCAATGGGCTTAGAATAACTAATTCTTTCTTCAGGAAAAAATTAGATTTACCAGTACCTACATATGGTACCTACACTTAAAAGTGCCAAAAGATTTCGTGAAACAAAAAATTAATTTGGCTAAGCCCATTTATTTAAATTTTTTGAAATTTATTTTTTATTTATTTATTATTCCAATTCCAGTTTAAACTGTTTAAAATTTATTTATAACCCATAAAATATAATTAATTTATAATTATTTCAGAAAATTAGTTGGTTCAGAAAATGTTTATCTTCACGGATTTAGAAAAGGCACATTTTTCTAAACATAAAATTAACAAAAATGTATGAACTCAAAAAGGTAAGTTTTTTAAATAATTCTGTGGCTTGGAACTGAAAGGGCCAATGTCATAAAATGCACTTTTGAGAAAGTAAAAGTTGCGTTCATCAACTTTTTGGCCTTAGTTAGACTATATGTAGTACAGATATTTATTGGATAATTTGTGTTTCAAAGGGCCAATGTCTACTTTGGCCTTTTTAGCACCAATTTTAATATATCTGTAAGATATTAGATGCTAAATTATTTGTTAGACCTCTTATAACTTAAGTTTTAAATTTTTTTTTGCATTTTTTTTTTTTGCAATTGATACAATATCTAACTCAAAACAGCCAAAAAGTGACATTGGCCTTTTCAGTTCCAAGCCACAGAATTAATCCCAAAATTTTAAATTATTATTATTATCAATAACAAAAGGCGCTAAAAAAAGACGGTTTGCGGAAAATCGACTAAATTTGTTGTTGCAACCAACAACGCAACCACTTCAATTAAGAAAACAACTCAAAATTCTGTTAGGTTTTGAAATATTAAAGTAAGTAACCTAAAATTGTAGTATTATTTTGAAGTCACAATAAAAAGTAAATATGTAGACGCCCATTGTCAGAGGCGGAGTCGCGTAATAGTATGTGACAAAACAAAATGGAAAATCAAAGTTTGTCATTTAAATTATTACGAATTTCTTAAAATAACAAAAACAACCGTAAACTTTCTCGGTATACTGAAGCATTTCTTCACTAAACGTCTAAATTTTGTTTCTAAAATGTTGTAAGTATTATTATATAAGCAAGCGCTAACAGGCCATGCAGGCCCAGAGCTGATGACGATAAATCGCCATTTTCCTGCCTAATTTCTCTCGTAAACTTTTGCGTGTGTGACGCAGCCGTATTTACAGTAATGACGTCGACACAAATATCAGGATTCACCACAGAGTGTAGATATCCACCGGAAGGCCGAACCAAGAAATTTTGTGCAATCCGCGATTTGAACCCAGAATTTCCGCTCTGTACTCAACCAGCGATCACAACACTCCACTGCTGTGGCTTAAATTATATTTGAATCTTTTAATTACAATTTTATAAGTATTATTAACTCGTTAATATTAGATAATCTTAAAACATAAATTAAGTATTTCGAGTTACTATAAATTAAAAAATTTAATTAAATTATTTATTCAGCTTTCGGAAAATTATTTCATTCCATCATCAGAATAAAATTAACAAGTTTCAAAATATGATACAAGTAAATTTTGTTTCGCCTAAATAATAAACTTGATAAAGCTAAACAATTCAAATATATTAAGCTATGAAGTGGGTAGGTTTACGTAGCGTTACTTTGGATAACTGGACGAAGCCAATGTGCAAAAATGAAAATTAAATCCACGACGGCACTGGAACGTTCTTTTTCCACATCATGTAAAGGGTGTCTCAATAACAGTGCACTATTTAAATTTTGCGTATCTAATTTTTTTTTCGTGCAAGTGGCAACTCTGAAATTTGACAGCTGTCACCTATGATTGTTCCGATTCAAGGTATATAGAATGCAAGGTATGATCTTGCGCATGTTGTGACGTTTAATAATTCAATATGGCGGCCAAATGCGACTTGCCTTGGAAACGTCAATTACGAATTTAAATAATATTATAAAAATTCAAATAGATTTTTGATTTTAATTTATAAGTTATACATTTTTATATATTATAATTTACTTAAAATAACAAAAATTCTAAAATAAACAATAAGAAACGTCAAAGCAAGTATTATCTGGCGGCCATTTTTTCAATGAGCAGAATAAGACGAGTTTTCGTTCAAGTGTAGATCATACCTTGTAATCTATATACCTTGGTTCCGATTATTAAAAATAGAGCGCTACACAAAAATCCGATTTTCAGACCAAATCATCTCACGAAATTCTGATGTCAACTGGCCACCAAAATCATGCGATTTCTTTCTTTGGAGTTTTGTGAAATCTTATTAAAAATTTCATGATAGAGCAATGGCCTGTCATCAAAGCCACTTTTTTTCATTTTTAATGAAATAGTGCACTCTTACTGAGACACCCTGTACTACGCAAAAAATTTGATACCACCCCATCATACTCTACTTATAAAATAAAAATATGATATGTTAAAGATTTGAGACTGAAAAAATTGAAATAGAAAGTTAATTAGGTTCAAATCGATACATTTATATAAATTAAATATTGAAGCAGAAATTTTAATATTAAGTTAAGCTTTTACCAAACTAGAAGCGGAGTCTCATAAAATTTCAAAAATTTAGAAAGTCATAACTTCTAAATTTTCAAATTTCCAAATACAAAATTTAAACAATGTATCTAAAAACTTCTTCATCTTTAAAGCTTTAATTCAGAAAGCATCAATTACAAATCAGATTAACCAGTACTTCTAGCCTCACAGCTACCGTTCTGTTTAACTTTGAAAGGCCGTTCGAAGTTCAGCTTTAACCCATCCGCCTAGCTCTACTTTCGAGAAAAACACTTTAAAAAAACTTTTGTGACAAGGTAGAAAAAACCAGGAAATACTTGAAAAATGTGACAAAAATGCAAATACGGGAGGGGTGCAAAAGAGTTTTGAACTTTTACTCCCAGTTATTGTAATTGGTTATTACCAAAGGAGATCTTCCTCACTCGTACATTCACCTCTATTCTGTAACTTTTCGTTATCGTTATGAAATCGTTAAGAACCGTAAAGTTCGGTTTCTACATACCATTACATTACTATTTAATGCAATTCTGAGTGTAAACCAAACTTTACAGTTTTTAACGATTTCATAACGATAACGAACGATAACGAAAAGTTACAGAATAGGGGTGATTAACTGACTATTTTTTTATTCAATAAATTTTTGGATCTCAAAACTTTTTGCCTCCTCCTCTCCCCCGCACTGTATAGTCTCCGGAGTTTAAGTTACCGCCATAATTTTAAATTTTTAGCTTAAAATTCAAAATAGAATCCACAGTCTACATTCCTCGTCTATCTTCCTTCCTCGTACATATCCAAGTAGGAGGACTTAGAACGAATTTTATAATCATAATAAAAGCGTTTATGTCCACTTAACTAAAAGGTCTTAGTTACCAATGGAAAACGTCCGTTAACTCTAAGAAGCCAATAGAAATCCATTTTTATTTTTTACGGTTCGTTAAATGTTTTTGATATCTCTCCATGTACTCAATTTTTCTATTGGTAAAATTATATTTATATATAAAGTAAATTCCAACACAATAAATTGTTAAGAAACAACGGTGCCTAAAATTAAAATTTTAATATGACAGCTAGATCATCTAAAAGCACCGAATTGCGGTCAATGGAAGACAAATCTCATGATAGCAATCAAAATGATAAGTCTCATAAAAAGTCTGAAAAAAGTAAACCAAAACATCGACATCATCACGAAAAACAGCACGCACACAGATCCAAAAGATCTAGAGTGAATAATGAAGAAGAGATAATAAGTAAGAAAATTGAAAAAGTTGGTTCCGATGATTTGGAAGAAGAGCAACTAAAAGAAAATCAAGCTGAGCTTCCATGTTCTAACTTTAAAAAGCGTAAATTAGAAGAAATCGAAAATTGTGCAAAAACTGAAAATGTTCACATTAACAAGTCTGATTATAATAGACCATCATTAAGCGGTAATTTTGGAAGTGGTCCTCTTTCTTTTAACAAAAAAACATTGAACATCAGTGAATTACAATCGCAGTCACCTAAAGACAAAAATAACACTGAAATCGCTGAAGAAATTGAGATTGAATTGGATGAAGATTTACCTATTTATTATCCAGCAATTGAGGGTTGTAGATCCGTAGAAGAGTTCCAGTGTTTGAATCGTGTGGAAGAAGGCACTTTTGGAGTTGTGTATCGTGCAAAAGATAAAAGAACGAAAGAAATTGTTGCTTTGAAGAGGTTAAAAATGGAAAATGAAAAGGAAGGTTTTCCCATTACCTCCTTGAGAGAGATCAACACACTTTTGAAAGCCCAGCATAAAAATATCGTAACTCTGAGAGAAGTTGTTGTCGGTAACAACATGGAAAAAATTTTTATTGTGATGGATTTTATAGAACACGACTTGAAATCTTTGATAGAAATAATGAAACATAGAAAGCAGACCTTCACGATTGGAGAAGTGAAATGTCTCCTCAAACAGTTGTTATGTGCAGTGGCTCATTTGCACAACAACTGGATTTTACATCGCGATTTAAAGACTTCAAATTTGTTGCTGTCCCATACGGGAATTTTAAAAGTGGGTGATTTTGGTTTAGCTCGTGAGTATGGATCGCCTGTTAAGCCTTACACCCAAATTGTTGTCACTTTATGGTATCGTGCTCCAGAGCTTTTGCTCGGCACTAAAGAATACTCAACTGCGATTGATATGTGGTCCGTTGGTTGCATTTTTGGTGAGTTGTTATCTATGAATCCTGTTTTTGATGGAAAATCTGAAATTGATCAAGTTAACAAAATTTTCAAACTTCTGGGAACACCCAACGAAAAAATTTGGCCTGGCTTTAATCAACTTCCAGCTTGCAAAATAATGAAATTTGCTGAGTATCGAATTTCTAATTTAAGGTCACGTTTTTACTCACTTGGAGAAATTGGTTTATCGCTCATTCAAAAATTTTTTACTTATGATCCAGCGCAACGCATAGACGCCCAAGACGCTTTGGAGCATTCCTACTTTAACGAAAGTCCTTTACCGATCGATCCTGCTATGTTTCCGACTTGGCCAGCAAAAAGTGAAATTGGCCACCGACGTGCATTTGCAAGTCATGAAGCTTCATCGAGTGGTTTAAATTTAGAAAATGAACGAGTTCCAATGGGTGGTGGATTTTGCCTAAGATTTTAAATTTAATAAAGTCAATAAATATTTCAAGTTAAATAATTTTAATTAATTTATTAAGTCAAAAATCTCATAAAAACCATAAATTGTTCAAATATTAGCCAAAAAAAATATTTATTAAATAAAGTACTCAAATACAAAAGAATTTTATCATCCAATGTTATCAATTTCATCATTGATCTTTAAAACCTGCTGAATAAAATTTTGATCGTGGACCATTTCTGCTAAAGACCTTAAAAGCTTCAGGAACCCATCGTCACTTTTAAAATGCAACTGAAAGTTACATTCATTTACAGCTGCTAAAATGGAATCTTCTATATCTTTGTTTTGCAAAAATGTAGCAAAGTTCAACTTGAGTCTAACTTTCTCTTCTTGGCGTTGATAAAAAATTGTGAATGCGTCCGACTGCTCTTTCAGTTTGAAATAAATCCCAGCTAAAACTTTTCCCTTTCGATCTCGAGACAGTAAACTTCTGAAGTTGTAAACCAAATTTCTTCGTTCTGTTACATCCACCGCCGTTAGGTACGGCTTCGAGATGTAAATTAGAGAACTAGTGGAGGTAGTAATTCCGTTGGTGTCGGTGTTATACTCAACCCATTCCACAAAATTGTTGTTCTTTTTGGAAAAACTGTACTGGTATATTTTCTCACATCCCCCTTCACAAATTTGAGTCAAACGCCCTGTATGTGGATATAAGCAATCAGACATTACTGTTACTACACGTGCAACATGATATCCTGGATCGCACAGCAAAACACCTGATCTTCCAGCAACCTTCACACGAAGAGCAAGAAGAACGTGTTCTTTCTGCACAAACTCAGCAGCTTCATACAAATTATTCCCAAATTCGCAATACTTCTTCAAATTTTCAACTGCTTCTTCACAAGAGACCAAATAAAAATGATCGGTTAATTTTGGATACTTTTCGTTCAGTTGCAATAGATTTTCCCATAACTGCATAGCAAGTCCAACACACGTGTAATGTTTTGGTGTTATATGAGGCGCGTAAGTGTAAAAGAAATGTTTTAAGTCACTACTTTTACTCTTCTTGAAGTTATGAAACAGTGCCAAAAAGTTTCCAACCGAATCATAGTTGTGCTCTTTCAGCAGACCCTGGAGCTGAAATTCTATTTCAGCTACTAGGGTTTCGTATTGTCAAATCACTGGTATTCGATATTCATCCTTACGATGCTTTGACCATTGCGGCAACGGTAAGGGGTGATTTGTAGGCCATCTTACAGAAACCTGAGTTTGTCAAGATGGCCATTCAGAGGCCGTAAATCGACTCGTTTTAGAAACTTTCTTACCTCTTTGTATCGTGTCCACGTTATTTTCTTTGCAACCTATGGTATTATCCACAAACTTATTCATAACTGTTGTGATCGATTCTTCTAACTTGAGACCTAACCAAATGGTTTAACTTATATAGGTATGTAGATGAAGATAGCACTTACTAAAGTAGGGATTACCTATTTACCTTTATAATCATTTTGTATTGCCAACTAAAAAAATTCCTTATTAATAGTGACTTATCTCATTGATCTGTAACGCTATTGGTTGGGTTCACGGACTACTTAAAATAAATGGACTGATAATCACTGTGCAACAATAAAAAATTTACCAATATCTCGAATAGTGGTTTGTATTAAGTATACTTAGTATAATTATAGGTCTGTTTGGTACCACAGTAAAATTGTTTAATGCGCATCGACGCATGCGCTTTATGATTTTTAGTTTTTTTTCGATTTTTTGTACCAAATTTCAGATCTCTAGGAAAGTTGCTTAAAAATGGCCTCAAAGCGATTCACCCACACGGACGACGGACAACGGTCACCTCAAGTTAAATAAAAGCTTTTTTTAAATATCACGTCTCAAAACATAAGTATGCAGTGTTTTGTTTTATGTATTCTGCACAATACCTGCTTGAGATTAGTCATACAAAAATATCATATTTCTGAGTACAAATGTCATCAAAACGGTTAAACTACTTATAAATTACTTTTTTACCTTCTTATTTAAAGTTTTTTTTTTTGGAAAATAAGACTTAGTTAGCGATAAACATGGCGAGCGCTTTCGCTAGAAAATCGACTCCATTAGAGTGACGTCAAAACGCTTAGATATAGGCCGTCCATACTAAATAAAATTGAGTCAGTGTTAATGGTCATATGTAGTGCTGGGCGATGTTCATCGATGTTTTCTAAACATCGATGTTAGCCCGACCGATGTTCGATATTTTGACATCGCGTCAGACGTTTTGAAACATCGAAACCATCGATGTTTGCTTTTCGATGTTAGCCTTTCGATGTTACAGGTAGATATGCAGGAACGTGCCCAGCCAACTTTTTTCGGGGGGGGGGGGAGAAATTTCAAATTTGCTAACTGAATTAATTCAAAATTGTCAAATTTTTGTAAGTTTTGCAGCTTAGTAAATTTAGACATAAAAAAATGGCAAATTAACCCACTTTTGGGTGTTTTTGTCAACTTTTTGCAGAATTGGGGGGAGGGGGTAGCTGCCCCCTCCATGAGCACGTCCCTGTAGATATGTAGCGTAGCCCCTAATTAATTGCTTATTTTATTTGCTAATTTTGTAATTTGTTGCGTTTATTAATATTCATAAATAAATTTTTTGTTGTAATAGTGTTTTTCCTGATTTATTTAAACTAATATGCAATAACATCGATGTCACGAAAACATCGATGTTTTGCAACCGATGTTATGCTCACACAGAGTTGCCACAGAATTCTAAGTAAGAAGTGAGTGAAAAAAGTGTGTAAATTTTCAAAAAAAGTGAAGAAAAGTGTATAGAAATTTTGAAAAAAGTGACAAATAGTGTAAAAATATTTTACTTCGGGCAGTAACGTAGCAAGCTAACACCACAGGTCCTGGAGCAAGACCCACAGCATTTGCTCCAAGCAACATGCGTCGATAAATTTAAAAATTCTAGTTACTAAATTTATAAATGTATCAACAAATTTAATTTTTGTAAGTGAAATCGTAAAAAAAGTGAAAATAGTGATTATTTTTTAAAAAAGTGAAGAAAAGTGTAAGATTTTCAAAAAAGTAAATAAAGTGAAAAAAGTGTATCTGTGGCAACCCTGTCACATCGATGTCCAGGTTCGATGTCGACATCGATGTTCAACATCGATGTTTTGTATCGATGTCCCAGCACTAGTCATATGCTTTTATACACTGATTCTATTTTGTGTAATTTGGTTGGCCTATATCTAGGCGTTTTGACGTCATCACTAATTAAGTTAATACAAATACTTTATAATGATAATACGGGAAACTTATGCAAAATCCTTTGTTATTTTCGACGACATTTTTTAGACTGCCATCTATTCGTTTAAAACGTGTACTAACGCAACTTTCGAGACTTGACGGGTGAAAACTGAAGAATTTACAACATACAAACAACATAACTAGAGGTGAGATTTTTAGATCGTATAAAATCAAAAAAAAAGTACCTGAAAAGGTTCTAAAAAAAGCGATTTTAGGTCCAATAAACACAAAAAAAATGTCCTATAAAAGTACTAAAATAGAGATTTTATACCTAAGCATTCTTAGATACTCACTGAAAATTTGTAATTTTTCTTAGGTTGGCACATATGGTAAGCTGCCACCACCGAGCAACAAATTCAAATTTAAAAAAATAATAAAAAAATTTTAATTTAGGTTAGGAGGGTCGTAAAGGTGAGATTTTTCTTCTATCTATATAAATAAAAATAAATGTGTAATCTTTGTCACGACATCACGTGAAAACGGCCGGACTGATTTTCTTCATCTTTTTTTTAAAATGTTTGTAATTACCCAAGGAATGTTCTTACGGAAAGAAAAATTTAAAAAGTTGCCCAAAAAGATACAAAAATTGCAAAAACCACTTTTTGCTTTCAATAGATGGCATTCACCACAGACCTATCGTAAATCCTACATGAGACGATGCATAATTTTGCATAAAATTAACATGTAAATGGTAACTAACCAATGAAAAACGTCTGATGGCTACTAATGCGCTGTTTGCATTGATTAGTTAACATTTACATGTAGATTTTATTCAAAACATTTCATTGGCACAAAAATTATTACTTTTTACTTTCAATAGATGGCGTTCACAACAGACCTATCGTAAATCCTACATGACACAATGCATAATTTTTCATAAAATAAACACAAAATTTTTTTCGTTTCTCAGGCGAAACGAAGTTTGCTGGGTCAGCTAGTTTAAACTAAAAATTAAAAAAAAGTTTCCAAAATGCTACAATAAGTCGTAAAAATGAAAAAAAGGTTGCCAAAATGCTAAAATAGGTCGTAAAAATTAAAAAATTACAAAAAAGGTAAAAATAAATAAGGCTTAAATAACCTAGTTTTTATGAAACAAATTTTGGTACCAATAAAATAAAAATAGGACGTAAAATAAAAAAAAGGTAAAAACTTAAAAATCTCATCTCTAAACATAACCTTCTTTATGTTACGTCAAGTTGCGTTAGTTCACATTTCTAGCCGCTAGTAGCGCTGCGATCATATGTCGCCGAAAATTTGCTTAAGTTTCCCGTATTATCATTATAAAGTATTTGGAATATTGAGTTGGAGTTTGAGAAGCGTTATGACGGTAGATGAGAACTAGCAATGCCTGCAGGCTTATTTTCGTGTTTCACAGAGATACTATAAAGACTTACTACAAGAAGAAAGCCAATCGTTCAAAAAACATGTAAGTTTTTTACTGAAAAATAAAGTTTTGTGTCGCTAATTTAATATAATTGTTAAAAATCAATAAATGCTTTTCTCTATTAAACTGACGTGATGTGACTATTTTATTTACAAACCTTAATTTTTTTAATTTATTGCACAGTGAATAGAGACAAAAAAGTATGTCCACTTAGGGTGCGTTCCACTTAAAGCCCACGACGACCACGGTCGTTCGTCAGTCCAATCAAATAACCGCTTTCGATCTTTAGTCCAATCAAAAAACCATGGGACCACGCTGCGGTCGTCGTGGGCTTTAAGTGGAACGCACCCTTAGGAGGTCGCCATTTGTGGTGCAACGGTTATTGGTTGGAATCCAACCAATAGTAACTTAGGATTTTTGAGGGAAATTCAAAAACGATAATCTAACTTGATTAATATAGGTAATTTGTAATAAATTTAATCGTATAATTTATGTAATGTCGTATAGTTTTGGGATGGAGAAGTCTTGTAATGAATTGCCAAAATTTTTTAATTTTTTTTGAAAAAATTTTAATTTTATAAAAAAATTTTTATGAGATTTTATGCAACTCCGGCAAATTTTCTAAGCAAATTTTCGTCGAAATACACTAATTTATAGTACCAACATAAACCAGTACCTATTTGAAATTTTCTAGAACTGCACCACAAATAGCGGCGCTCAAGGCTTGAAAACATTAGGTATCAGCAGTGCATTTATTTTAAGAAAGCCGTGGTTGGGCTTTATAAATTTAAAATTAAAAAGATTGGAAACTCGATTGGTGTGCAACTCGATCCTAGAGTAGGTGCATGTCCCCCCCAATTCGAATTTTGACTCCAAAATAGTCTAAATCGTTTGTGCATCGTTTGTACCTGTTTGTGCAACCATTATTTTTGTTTGTACTTAAATAGTTTTCAAAAAATTTTAAAATTTTGCTGGGGGGGGGGGCTGGAAACATACATTTTTAAATTTCGAATTTTGGATTCAAAATAATCTAAAACAGGGGTCGGCCAACCTTTTGTTGTAAGAGGGCCAAATATTTTACGTAAGGATTAGTGCGGGCCGCACTTCTTAGAAAATCCACTAAAAAAGAGTTTTTTTTATGCAAATTCACCAAAAAAAAAACGTCATTTCTGAAAAGTTTTGCGGGCCGCACCAAGACGCCTCGCGGGCCACAGGTTGCCGACCCCTGGTCTAGAACGTTAGTACTTCGTTTGTGCTTGTTTGTGCAAGTTTTATTTTCGTTTGTACCCAAAGAGTTTTTGATATTTTTAAGAAAAACATCATGAATACTGACGCGCATGAGTAAATTAACGAGATTCTCTTAACACGGAAAAACACATAGAATTTTTTAAAATTTTGAATTTTGGATTCAAAATAGTCTAGAACGTTTGTAATTCTATTGTGCTTGTTTTTGTTTCCAAGTTTTAAGTGTTGTAAGCTTGATAGTAATTTTATTTGTCATGTTACTCCAACCTATTCTGAGCAAGTTAGTATAAAAAATTGTGAAAATTGATTGGTGTAAAAAGGAGATTGATGATTTTACACCAATCAATTAGAGCAAAGTGTGTTCTGGTTGCACTAGGACTGTGATACCAAACTATGGCGGAGTGATTCAAGAAAACAAGTAACCCAGGTTACGCCACTGATTGGTACTCGATGTGTATTTTAAATATTTTGACGTTTACAAATTAAAGGTTAATTTTTAGATAATTTTAAGTTTTTGTTCTCAACTTAACACTCAACAGGTTAGTGAAGATTAATTTTTTTGTCATTGTTCAGGGCAGAAAAAATCACTGAAATTTGCCTAAATTTAATTTTAGGGAGAAAGCAATGTTTCACAAGTTTACCACAATGCAACCGTTGAAAAGAATTGTAAAGAATTATACAACTAATCGTAGTGTCTCGGATCAAAGATTAATATTTAGGCAATTATTTGACAGTACAAGTAGCACTTACACCTACCTATTAGGAGACGGTGAATCTAGAGAAGCAGTTCTGATCGATCCAGTCCTTGAGCATGTAAAGCGCGACTTTCAGTTATCTCTAGATTTAAACCTAAGTATCAAGTATGCTATGAATACTCATGTTCATGCTGATCATATAACAGGAACCGGTGCTTTAAAAAAATTATGTAGATGTAAAAGCGTCATTTCTAAGATCAGTAATGCTCAAGCCGACATCTACATCGATGAAAGCGATGTAATTACATGTGGTAAATTTGTTTTAAAAATTTTATGTACACCTGGACATACGAATGGCTGCATTACATATTACCTACCAGAACATGGTATGGCTTTTACCGGTGATACCCTTCTAATTAGGGGCTGCGGAAGAACAGATTTTCAAGAAGGTTCTTCGGAGAAATTATATAAGAACGTTCACGAAAAGATTTTTACTCTACCTCTTTCAACAAAATTATATCCTGCACATGATTATACCGGTAGAACTGTAACTACAGTGGATGAAGAAAAACGATTAAATCCACGCTTAACAAAAAGTTTAAAAGAGTTCATAGAAATAATGAATAATTTAAAGTTACCGTATCCAAAAATGATTGATAAGGCTGTTCCGGCAAATAAGATGTGCGGGGTTTTTAACTAACCGAAGACATTAAGAGTACATAAAATATTTTTTTAAATGTAAATAAAATACTTTTTCCTGTAAATATTATAATAACTTTTTTAAGGCGCCTCTCTTGCCTTAAAATGCTAAAAGTACAAGTTACAAATTAAATATAATTTCAATATAAAAATATGAAATTTAATACAATTTCAAAATTTTTAGCTTATTCCAAAATAGTTCAATGTTTTACCATTTAAAAGTGTTTAGTAACAGCACAGTCTTGACATATTGAAGACCTTGATTTAAAGCTACTAGAGAGGCGCCTTAAGAAATAATTATTATCCACTTTGTAATTATAATATTGAAAATGAAAACAGCCATAATGTGATAATATAGACGGATATTAATAGAATAGGTACATTTCTATTTTCTAAAAGTAGAAACAATTGCATTCGGTGCAATTTTTAAATTGTTAATTTTATATTTGAATGATAAAACAGCACCAGATATGGAAATCTTATGGGAGTTTTGGAATTGCCTAATGTAATTCTAAAGATAATCAAGAGTTGAAGCTATACCAAATTATACAGAAAATGAGAAAATCAAGTATTTTCAAAACTGATAAGATTTGCCTATCTGATACTATTTGATCACAGTTTATGTTACAAAAATAAAAAATGTTTAACAATGGGGGCTAAAAAAAATTATTATTTCCTAAAGTTCAAAATCTATCTACAATGACAAAATTTATCAGAGTTCTGAAGTAAAGTTGACTGAGTTAAAAACGATCCAAGTTTCGCCATTCTCTATATATTAATAATATGTATTGTTCAAAACAACACATCTGGGACTAGCACAAGTGTCGTTCAAAAGTCCCCAGCACCAAAGTTTTCTTGTCAAAATACATTAGATCAACGATTTCCAAAATTTTTACTTTATTATTAATGCATTTTTTTCGTCCCATTTAAAAATGTGTATTATTTTATGAAATAAAGGGGATGGTGCCAAGATTAAATTTTTTCATCGTTCCGCGCCATGGCAAGTCGCTCCTTGTCATCATGAGTTAAAGCACTTTGAAAGCAGTCTAGGTCTTGCACAAGACGGCTGCTATCTCCTGCCCACCTTGATGACCTATCATCCACAGAACCAGGGCACGTGTCCCCCCCCCCCGAAATGTAAAATAAAATTGGGGAACAGTTCATTAACCAAGACTCCGATTTTATATATTTCTAAAGTAACAAATAATAGAAAATGAACCAACAAGCAATATAAAACAAAAAATTAGTGAACTGTTGCATATTATAAAGCTTACTTTTTCAAATTTAAAAAAAGTTTACATAAACGAGGTTTTCCGCGGTTTGAATCATACATGAGTATGATTGTTTATTTGTCACGTCCAGCTTGGACCGTAAGTAAATCCACACAGACTGATGATAGAATAAGTCGAAAGAGGTCAATATTGAACAAAAATTGTAAACTTTAAAATCAATTATTGGCTAAATTAATCCATATACAACATTCCTCCATATCTAAAACGCTTTATTTTAATGTTTTCTATAAAATTAATTCAAGTTTTCTTTCATAAATATTATATGTTCGAGTCCTGCGGGTCAGGACTTTTGGGCGCCAGGACATTTGGACATTCAAAAATAATTCGTACTAACTTGTACACGGTCGTACTCTTAAATGGTCTAAAGTCGTACTTATTAGTATAAACCTTAGATCATATACATTATATATTATTATTGTAATATATATGATCTAAGGTATAAACGGTAGCTAACCAATAGAAAGCGTTTGATGGTTACTAACACGTGCTTTCCATTGGTTAGTTACCATTTGCTGGTCATTCATGACGGGCTTAAGATTCATAGAAATTAAAAATTTAGGGAAAAATTGGAAGAGAAACTTTATTTAACTTGTAATTTGCTAAAAGTTGCAAATATGTGGAAAGTTGCAGTAACGTGAAAAGTTGCGCTTAAAACTCCTTTATTATTTATCAGATGCGATTAAAATACAATTTTTCGTTGTTTTTAAACCGTTTACGACTCGTAAAGAAAAATTACATTTAGTGTCAAAAACTTGCCCTAATTAATGAGTTAATTTTACAAAAAAAAATTGAATAAATCGGAAAAATAAAATTATGAAAAAATTTGTTTATAATTATAAAAATTCCCGGAAGGAGAACCACCGAAAATTTTACTTTTACAAACGGCTTTTTACAAGTACCCCCCCCCCCGCCGAAATGAAATCCTGGTTACGGGCCTGCAAAAAACTGAACCTCCTATACCACGGAATCCATGGGCTGGGGGTCATTACTCGTTAGTCTTTTTGGGTCATCCTAGTTCATCTAGGCCAAACCTTCTACATCATGAACATGAACTGGTCACGAGAAAGCAAATACTTTATAATGAATGATTATAAAGTTTATACATTATAATGATTATAAAGTATTTGGTTCAAGTCATCGCCCTTTTAGGTACTAATAAGGATTTCTCTTAAGGGTAGTTCACACTACATGATTTATCATATGACTTGTCACATGACTTCTCATATGAGGGATTTTTTTACCTTCACACTATATGATTTTTGGTATTATAGAAGTTATGGCTTTTATGATTGGCTGTTGATGATTTTAGCCATGACTTTTCTTATGACTAAGTCATATAATAAATCATGTAATGTGAACTACCCTTTACAGTGTTGATCTTCCGCGCCATGACCATAATATCATGACATAGAAGTGAGATTTTTAAGTCGTATGAATTCAAAAAAAGGTACCTAAAAAGTTCTAAAAAAGCGATTTTAGGTCTTATCAATACAAAAAAAGGTCCTAATAAAAATGAAACATTTTGTATCTTTCGATCTTTTTTTCCCACAATTTTTTTGAGTGACCTTTTTTTTCCACAATTTTTTTGAATGACCTTTTTTCCCACAATTTTTTTTTTTTTTAAACCCCTTAGCCAAATTTAGTGAATTTTAACATAAAATGCTAATAGGTCGTAAAAATTAATAAAAAAAAGGAAAAAATTAATAGGGCTTATATGACGTAGTTTTTCATGAAATGAATTTTGGTACTAATAAAATAAAAATAGGAGCTAAAATAAAAAAGGTAAAAATCTGTATCGTGACTCATGAGAGTTAAGATCGGTGCTTTTTAGGTTACCTTTATTTATTCCAATAAGGGATTTTACTATTCTTTGGTTTTGGTTTCAGTGCTGAGGTGAGACAAGGTCTCGGTTTTCATAGTTGACCAAGTCTAAAGCCCGTATGACGCAATGCATAATTTTACAGAAAATTTACATGAAAATTTTCATGTAAATTTGCCACAATTTTATGCAGCTAAAATAATTTTCTGTATGCAACGTTGCAATTTTTTATAATAAACTAGCTGACCCGGCAAACTTCGTTTCGCCTGAGAATCGATAAATGTGTTAACTTTCTAGCCGAATGGAAAACACCCAAATTTAGATCAAAATTTTTAGTAACCAATGAAAGGAGCGTATTAGTAGCAATCAGACGTTTTTCATTGGTTAGTAGGATAGGATAGGTCAGCAAGAATGTGGCACTCCCCCCCCTCTTAGTGGGGGGCGCCTATGCAAGGTTTCCCCACTCAAACAAAAAAAAAAGTTGTCTACCCATTTGTAACGAAAGCTACGTATGTGTGCATATATATTATGAGGTATATATATTTTTGCGCACAGTACACATAAATTTGCTCCGAGCAACATGCGGGTCAGGTAGTACATGTATAAATGGTTTCAGTTTCATCAGCTCAGAGTCAATAAATATTGAGTTAACTTTTTAGGTGAATTCGAATTTCAATAAAGGTGCAAAAATCATAACGAAATGAATTTTAATAAAATTAATAATTATATCGAAGTAGTACTTCTATGTTATTTTATTTTAATGGTAAAATTTAGTATATCCTTCTTTTCCCTTCTGTCAATCTTTTTGTTCTTGTTCATCCTCCTCTTCCTTTTTCTCCTTTTCTTCCTCTCCCTCTTCTCCACTCTCTCGATTCTCTTCTACTAAGGATCTTTCAAAATCAGATACCATATTTGAAATTTCGTCTTCTTCTTCTTTTTTTCTTTTTCTAATTTGTTTTGCTGCAACTCTATTCTTTGCAATGACTAATTCAGTAGTGCGCATAGGGTTTCCGCAAAATTCCCGTAGTTCTTCTTGTAAAGATTTTTCGATAGCTTGAGCATATTCGTGTCTAACTTCCCAAGTTTCATTTGTAGCTAACGATAATATTTTAGTTCGCGCCTCTTCTACAACCTTTTTAAATTGTGATGATGACATTTTTACTTTAATCTTTTTTTATATTTCGTTTATATAGAAGTTTTAAAATTACCAATGGGAAGGATGAAATAGTGAATTAATTAAAGTAAAGAAAAGATTAAAAGATAATTTTTTTTTTTTTTGTGTTTGAGTGGGGAAACCTTGCATAGGCGCCCCACAGTGAGAGGGGAGGAGTGTCAGATTCCTACTGACTAAAACCCCACTCCGTTGAATTGCCTGGAACCGCTGTTAAGCAGTACTTCCGTACACTTCTCTTCTTCTTACGATGATGGAAAGATCTAGAATGAGTCAATTTATCAACAGAAAGAAATTACCAATAATTGAAATTACTTACCGGGACCGCAACAAATTTTGACTTTTGGTGGAAATGATTGATAAATGGAAGGATTCCATGAAGAAATGATCTAGAATGAGTCAATTTAGCAACCGAAACAAATTACCAATAATTTAAATTACTTACCAGAACTGCAACAAATCACAACTTTCAGTGAAAACGATTGATGGAATGTTCAAAGAATGAAAGGGAACCAACAAAAATACAAACACAATACAAAAATACATTAAAAAAAGGTAGCTGTTTTAAATCTTAATCCAAAACATTTTTAGTATAAATAAACAAACTGCTGGGAGTACCGACTCTAGAACAGGCAACATAAAGTTGGCCATGTGAAAAACAGGATTCCTCCAAATTCACACCACAAACGTTAAGTGTTTGACCTTGGGCTTTGTTGCCAATTGCTCGATGCCAACAATTCAAAAAGGTGATCGAAGGTTTCATTCGATGATTTTTTGTTGTTGGTGAATGGATTTATGCAGGCAGTGGAACAGAACATAACTGACAACATATGTAGGTATCGCCCTCTACCGAACACAGTATGGAGGTATGCATGTCATATAGGATTTACGGCAGGTTGGTCGCGAACGCCATCTATGAAATTAGTAAAATTCATTGAATTGAGTTACAAAAATTGTGATAAATAACGAACCGCTTGACCGATTTTCAGCAGAATTTTAGAAAAACCAAAATATGAAAATGCGCTTTTTAATTATTATTACTTTTTTGATTTTTTTTGGGGGGGGGGGGACTTTTATTGAACTGAGTTCCAAAGAGTACCATAGTAATATGTACGCTAAAGTTTTCTGCGCCGATTTACTATTGTACCGAAATGGGCATATGCCGAACCGTACTCGCACCGAATTGGGTCTGCGTCAAACTGCATTTGCACCAAAAAAAGTTTTGCCGAAGTATGCTATCGCCAAAGCGACCCATGTGTTGGCCCTGCTTAACACACTGCGGGGACATATTCTCGATGCCAACAATTCAAAAAGTGATCGAAGGTTTCATTCGATGATTTTTTCTTGTTGGTGAGTGGATTTATGCAGGCAGTTGAACATAACATAACTGACAACATATGTAGGTATCGCCCTCTACCGAACACAGTATGGAGGTATGCATGTCATATAGGATTTACGGTAGGTTGCTTGCGAACGCCATCTGTGAAATTAGTTAAATTCATTGAAATTCATCACAAAAAATGTGATAAATAAAGAACCGCTTGACCGATTTTGTGCAAACTTCACAGAAACCATCTACTAAATAGTCTGAACAAACACTAAAAATTTGGTTTGGATTAGTGAGCCCGTTCTTGAGTTATAAAATTACAAAGAAAAGTTGCATTGATTTTTATATATATAGATTTAGCATGCGCGCTTGCGTAATAACAAATTATCTAAATCTGCTAAAAAGTTCGTTTTTAGGCCATGAAATTTTGCTTTTTTTTGTCGTTGACATGATGCAGGGTGAGCCGCCAGTATCTGAATAACATGGAAATACCAACACGAAGTTTACACCGCGTGAGTATAAAAGTGCGAGGCACCTTTGACGCGCGGTCGAAACCGACCTACCTACCGCTCGCAGTGCGTATGCCTCGCGAGTCGTGATTCGCGCTATAAAACCGTCTACACAACGCGAGGATTGATGCGCGAGGCAAACTCGCGCTATCTAAACGCAGCTTAAAAGTACGAGTCACACGCGGTCGTGACCGACCTACCGACCGCTCGCAGTGCATATGCCTCGCGAGTCGTGATTCGCTCTATAAAACCGCCTAGACGAAGCGAGGATTGATGCGCGAATCAGATATCTGCTCGCGAGAGTGTTGATCGGTGTCATTCAGTGCCGGACTTCTAGCAATTTTTGCCGAAAGTCTAACGCGCACATTTACAACTATTTTATGAAAATTTAGCACAAGATTTGCTGGTAAATTTTCTGTATGCAACGGTGCATAATATTTTTATAAAAATTTACATGTAAATTTTCTGTAAAATTATGTATCGTGTCATATGGGCTTTACTGATAGATTAGACTTCTACCTTGGTCCAGCTTAGGTACCCTTCCTTCAGGGATATACAGTCCACAAGGTACTCCTCGGCTTGTTGCAAAATAAAAAGAATACCTCGTTAATCCACTCCTGCGCGTCAGTAGTGTTGAACTTTTACTCTTGTTTCCTAAACAATTTTTTAAACATATTTTGGATTACATATTGACCACAAATTTACTCTAAAATAACAAATAACCCAAGTTCTTACTTTTCCAAATTTAATAAATCTTACATTTGTGAAATTGTGCTACTTTTTAAAATAAATTTGTGATCAGTGCATGAGCGGTTGTATTTTAGTTGGTGAGTTGTTTTAGGCTGAAATGGGTGTTTACTTTATTTAAAGATATTGAGCGGCATCAGAAAACTAAATAAAAAAAGTGGTTGTTTTTCGGTGCCCATGTTTACCATCAAAATGGCCACCACTTGCTAAAGAAAACAGAAATTTGTAGTAAATCTTCATCCACACCAAATCGCCATTTTCGTTTGTCAATTATTTTGATGTCAATGAAAATTAAAAAACTGTAGCCATTTTATTGGCTGAAAAACAACCATTCTTCTTTTCATTTTTATTAGATCATCTTCCATCAAAACAAAATATAGCTCGGCCTGTTCAGATGTGGTGATTAAAGACTGGAGAAGCAAAACTGAAAAAGTTTCCATTGGCATTTTAACTTTCAACTTTTAAAAAAATAATTACAAAAAGGAAAATGGAGCACCTCTTGTAAATGGTGATGTAGTTTATAAGAGTGACATGTGCAAAAGGGAAAAATTTTCTAAAATGATCCGTAAGTATTAAAAATTGAGGTACTTCTTGACAGGGAAAGAAGCAAAGAGAAGATTTTTATTTCATATTAATTTTGAATTAAGGCGACTGACACACCAAATAAAATAAAACTACCAAGTTGAGAAGAACATGGAATATATTTTTTGTAAACAATAATTTTTAGTTTTGCTACTTTGAAAAATGAAACCATGTAATAAAAACTGTTTCGATTTTTTCAACAGGAGTAGCAAAACCAAAAATTGGTATAACAACAAAATATGATAGTTAACAACAAATTTCAATCAATCTACAAACGTTATGATTTTACAAGTGTCAATTATTTTTACAAAAAAAATAAAAGCTGACAAATAAAATTTATAGGCCATTTTGTTTATCACATTTGAGTATTGCATTTTCAAGTTAAATTTTAATTTGCACTTTTTCAGATGAAAAATGTTCTTCTCGATTTTTTTAAATTTTTCTTTCCTCATTATTAAACAAAATACGCCCATACTGTTGTTTGCATGACAAAATCCCAATTTGACTGGCAGAAAATTAAATTAAATTTACTTATTTTTTTTTTCCAAAAAATTAAATTAACAAAACAGGCATACAAGATAAACAAACACCTATCGGCTGTTTGTCCATTACAAAAGTTTGACCCCCCGCCCCTTCCCTTTTTGTTCAAAAACTAAAACTAAAAAGGAAATCAAAAATGAAATACAATTTTGAAGTTGAAATCCAAAAAGTTAAAAATTGAAGCGCCGGTTTGCGACACCGGTGTAGGCCACAAGTGACCAAAATTTAGTTTAAAATCCCAGAAAGATGTGCCGCAAAAACCAGGCGGTGTTAAAGCTATTTAGAGCCAATCAATCGATCGAGTGTTGTATAATAAAAAAATATTTTCGAGATGAAATGTAAAATACAAACCTAAATCGATTGATTTCACAAATTACTCCAATAATAATCGAATCTCCATTTTAAAAAAATATAAATTTTTTAGGTACATTTTTTGCCACATTAAGAAGCAAAACCATCACAACAAATCTACCGCACATTTCATCAAATGTCACTGTGAAAAAACGTAGATCAGCTTCATGAGAAGAAAAAAAACGAAGTCTCATATCTTCCACATTCGTTATAAAAAAAACGCATCACCACAAAATTGAAAATCAAAGTTTTTCACTCCTATCATCATATTTTTCGATTCACTAATTCAACTTAAGTAAATATTTTTATAAGGTTTTGCCCGACAATCGATTGCAACAACACGCCGCCCGCCTTCAACTCGCAAATTTTCAAACAGACCCCCTTTCAAAGACACAACAGATCGAAGGAGATTCGAAAGATGTTAAATTATTGTGTGTTGTGTTCGATCGGTCAGACCTCCAAAAAAGGGTCAGCAAAAGAAAAAATGTTTGCTCGGCGCTCAAGACGATATTTGATGAACAAAACCTTGCCTAAATACGTAATACGTGTTAAGACTAAATTGACGCGCGCGCCTGATTCAAAAAAATAACAAAAATCGTTTTAAAAAAAGTTGTGAGAAAAAATAATGTACACGTTTTTGCCTCAATTTAAAGCCAAATTTTGCTTATAATATCTAAGGTATAAATCTCTGTATAAAAATTTTCAACAAAAAAATCTTCATTCTGCATTTTTTCAATGTTTGTCGGTATTTTTGTTTATAACAAAATCAATATTTTCGAGTCTCGAAGTGTTTTTTTAGTTATTTTTTAAATTGAGCGCTAATATTTACACTATCACCTCACTTTTAGTTATCCAAACATTACTTGTTGGCGTCTTCTAACGTTAATTCGTCTTCCGCAGTCGGCACGTACAACGCAGGATCGATGATTTTTGGTATGGGTTTGATTTCGGTTCCTAATTCGTGTTCGATACGATGCAATGCAAACCTGTCGTCATATGTGATGAGATTGATGGCAATACCTAAGTGACCAAAACGTCCCGAACGACCAATACGATGTAAATATGTCTCCGCCATTTTTGGAAAATCAAAATTGATAACCACATTAACTGCCTGCACGTCGATACCTGTCGGAAAATCACAATTAGTTAAATGAAAATATTATGTACACACAAAAACGCAATTGTGTGCGCAGTATTGAATGACAATTCAAGTTGAAATTGACATGTTGAACAACGCAGTTTTTATATTTCTTTAGCATACATGTCCCTCTCGATTGGCAATTTACACCACATCAAAATTACTTGTATGCGGAATACAAATATTCTACTGGCAAACCAAGAGACACTAAACAAACAAGTCAAATGTGGTGAGAAAATAGTAAATAGGAACTAATAAGGCTCTAGCCCAGTGTTTTGTTCAGTCCGCGATTTGAACCCAGAATTTACACTCTGTACTCAACCAGTAATCAATCACATCACTCCACTGTTGCTGTTTAAGGGAGGTAATTCATAAATGGTCTTCTCATTGTTATCAAAGAATTTAATGAGAAAGTCTGAAAAAATTGGTAACAACCTATGATTTCCAATTTTCGATTTAGTACTTTGATATCAATTTGAAAAATAATCTCAAAATTTCATTGTTTAGTCCAAAATATTTAGAGTAATATGTAATTTCTAAAAATTTTTGCTTTCTATCCAAGCATTAAATGCTAAAGTTTGACAAAATCAGCGACTTTTACTTTCCACTTTCCACTTTTTGATTTATTTTGAATAAATTACTTTGAAATCAAGTTCAAAACTAATCTCAAAACTTCATTGTTTAGTCCAAAATATCTCTAGCCAAACATTAAATCTCAAAAAATTTGAGATTTCTTATAAAAGAAAGAACCAAGTAAATGCAAAAGTTTGAAAATAAATTGGTAATGGCCGTCGGTTTTTGATTTATTTTAAAATCAATTCAAAAAAATTATCTCAAAATTTCGTCACTTGGATTAAAATGTTTCTAATTCCGTAAATATAATGATTCTCAAAAATGTTTATCAAAGAATTAAATAAGAAAGTTAAGAAAATCTGTAATGGCCTTTGGTTTCCAATTTTCGATTTACTTTTAAATTAATTTGAAAAATAATCCCAAAATTTCATTGTTTAGTCCAAAATATCTCCAACTCCATAAAAAATATTTAAATAGTATGTTCTATATGCCCAGTGGTGAATTTAGAAATTAAAAGGCCCCAGGCCCAATTCAATTTTGAGGCCCCTCTCTAAATATTTTCACTACCCTTTCAGCAGCGATTTCCAATCAGAAGGCGCAGACAAGCGCTTGGTTCGAAATCCGGATACCCCTTCAAAATTTTCTGATTGCCATTTTTATTTTACAAAGTTTGTTATCTAATTAGACAGTCGTGTGCAAATTTTCAGCCTTTTAATTTAAAAATTAAAGAGACTTTCATATGAATTTCTAGCGAACGTAAAAATCTGCGTTTCCAATATTTTTGTCTGTGTTGCATGTAGAATTCTGTAACTTTTTTTTTTAACTTTTAAGGATTCTAAAGCAGAATCACGTCAAATTTTCTGCGAGTGGTGAAACAATTCTAATTTAATTGAAAAAAAATATATCCATAACCCAAGAATTATTGTAATTTAATACATATTTGGATGAGATGTTTTCCCCTAATTGAAAAAAGTCTAAAAGATTTCTCTAAATTCAAAAAATATGAATAAACAGTTTTTTCCTTCTAAAGTCAACAGAAATTAAATTCAAAGACTGAAATTTTGCACACAACTGTCACTTTACCTCACAAACTTTGTAAAAAAAAATCGCCACCATAAATTTTTAAAGACGCATGTTTGAAACAGTAGAAAGTTTAATTAAAATATAATTGCCTAATAAAACCGCAAATTAAATGCTCCGACGCGCACAATTAGATTAACGAGATACCCAGTGGTTTGTCGTTTTACATTTTAAGTTTATTTTTTTAAATTAAGTTGCTTTTTAAAACAGATGCAATTAGTCCAGTGCAATTAGCCATTATAAATACAAAATTACGGAACCCAGTTATAGTGAATGAATTTGAATGATTTTTTTTTTGATTCCTAATACCATAAACTAAAAAGTTTACCAATTAAAAATTACCGCTGTTTTGAAAATCTATAAATTAAAAAAGAAATCAAAATTTAATGTAAATAAGTAATTATGAATTTTTATAAAAACGATGATTATGTAAATATTCCTAAGGTAATGGAATTTTCCCAGGTAGCACACAATATTGGGGCAATATTGGCAATGTTGCCCTAATATTGCCAATGTGGGCCCAATATTGTGTGCTACCTGGGTTGACAGATTGTTTGGGGGTACTTTAGGATGTCTATGCTAAGTTTTTGATCTCATAGACCCTGTGCTAACTTAGGGGAGGGGGCAAAACCCTCAAAATGTTTAGACTTGTTTTAGTTTTTTGCTTATGTCTCGTAAACTAAGCATATTTTGGGTACTATGGTTTATTACAAAGTTGTAGAGCACTGAATTTACTAAAATTTGGATGGTAAAGCAAATTTTTAGACCCAATATTAACCGAGATACAACCGATCAAAATTAGACAAAGTTTTTCAAAATGTAAAAAATGGCCGAAAAACGAAGATTTTGTCCCTATAACTATTTATTCCCATCATTTCCATGTTAATTATGTTTATCACTCATTAATATCAACATCTTAAAACATCCATGACCACCCTCCCCCAACTCACAGCTTCTCATTCCCGCCAACATAAAGATGCCTTATTTTAAAGTAAGAAATGCTAATTAATGTGAGGCATCTTCATATTTAGGGGAGAGGTGGTCATAGATGTTCCAAGATGTTCATATTGATGAGTGATTAACATAATTAACATGGAAATGATGGTAACTAATAACTATTTATTAGGGGCAAAACCTTCATTTTTTGTCTATTTTTTTTACATTTTGAGAAACTTGGTCTAACTTTGATTGGCTGTGTCTCGGTTAATATTGGGTCTAAAAATTTGCTTTACCAACCAAAATTTAGCAAATTTGCTACTCTATAACTTTGTTATAAACTATAGTACCTAAAATATACCCAGTTTATGAGATATAAGCAAAAAACTGAAAAAAATCCAAAAATTTTTTAGGTTTCTGCCCCTCTCCTAAGTTAGTACAGGGTCCTAGAGGTCAAAAACTTAAGATTTGACATCGAGTACCCCCAAACAACCGGTCAAAATTCCTTTAGCTTTGGAATATTTTCCAGTTCAAAAGAATATTACAACCCTTAAAAAAAATAAAAACCATTAGCGGAAAGTTTCAAATAGTGAACTTTTTACTTTTTAGTATAGAAATTTAAAAAATTCAAAAACGTCCAAATCCATTCACTATAACTGGGTTCCGAGGTATAAACCTAATTACACTGGATTAAATATTCTAGAAAGTGCCTAGTAAAATGGGAGATTTTTAGTATTTCAGATGGTTTCTACAGATCTTTGAGTGTAAAATTGAATAGTACATATCGTCGGCGATGTGACAAAACCTCCTATGTAGACTTTTTACTAAAATCATATTTTTTTATTACTTTAAAGCCCTCACTAATTACATGACCTGGTAAGAGCTTATAAATAGCAAAAATTTATTTACTTTGTAATTCTACAAAAAACAATTAGCATTTACATTAAAGCCGGTGATACACATGCTACTAACAAAGCCTGCTTAAATAGCACGCTACCTAGCAGCGTTCTTTTTATAATCCACGTTCTTGTAATGAAATACCTACCTTATCTTATCATTTTATAACATACTAGCAGTTAGTATAATCAATTACTGTGCATTTGGTAATAATAAAACTCGCTATGGAAGTTTCTCGTTTAAGAAATGATTTAAACAATGTTATACTATTACTTGCCATCCAATGTGTAATGAAACCTTTAAATCAAAAAAAAGAAACCGTAAAATTTGGATACAAAATTGGGTAGCCAGAAGACAACAGTTTTGAGGAAGTAATTGTTGATTTCATCATTAAATTTAAAGTTTTGCTAATATCTCATCGAGCCATTTTAAAATATAAAAGTACAAAACGATAAACGCAAAAAATAAAAAACGGTAATTGAACTTGATAAAAACTGTAATCTAGTGGTATATGATATGTGCCGCGGACGGTATAGACACTAGAATTGCAAAAATGCCAACATTTTCACACCGTCCCGCCGCCCTTGTCTTGACAAAGCCGGATAAAAATCAAATGTCTTGCGATTTAGTCGCACGCTACCAAGTAGCAGACTTTAGATGTATACACATGCCATTAAGTTGCATTTGCTACGTAAAACGATACTTTCATGCCACTAAGTAGCATGTGTATACATCGTCATGGCTTTTTAATAGCAGACTTGGCATGTATACACATGCTATTAAATGAGCAATTGCTACCTAGTCGCATGAGAGCATGCGACTTAGTAGCATGTGTAACACCAGCTTAAAGCTTGCAAGAATTGCTGATAGTTTTTTGTCCTTCCTGCATAATTTACTTTTATGGAGATGGAGGTTTTGTCACATCACCGACGATATGTTATTTTCATTAATTTAAATATTTTACTGGTGAAAGCTGTGTACCAAATTTCTCTTTAGGGTGTGTGGGAGTTGATTAAAAAAGAGTGTAGTCCATGCAAACTGACAAACAAACAACAATCATGCAAAATTGAAAAACAACTTTTACGAAACAATCAAGTATATCGGTAATAAACTAATAATAATCTGGAAAAAAATTCCATATGACAAATTTTATTACAGATAAAGTTTTTAAAAAATGAAGGTACTCAATATAATGATAATATCATTAAACAAAGTTATCTATGAATGTTGATCGACTGAAAAAACTTGCACTGATTAGAAGAGAAGTGAACGAATAAGTATTAAAAAAACCCAAATAATGAAAAATTTAATGACAAACTGCAGAGCAAAATTATAAAAAAAACGAGCAACTTAAACAAGAATTAAGTAGAATATTGGTGGTAATATTGGAAGTGTATGCAAAATAAAATTATAAAAACAAGCGTTGAACAAAAATTATTATAAAAATGAGTACTAATAAAATATAACTCACCTCTTGTGAACAAATCGGAGCAAACAAGATTTCTGCACAGTCCAGATCTAAAGTCATGAAACACTCGATTACGATGAGCCTGTGCCATTTTGGCATGAATGTAGTAACAACAATAACCAAGTTCAGTAATTTTCTTAGCCAATAATTCGACCCGTTGCGTCGAATTGCAAAATATAATACTTTGGTTAATTTGTAACTTGGAAAACAGAGTGTTCAGACAATGAACCTTTTGTCTCTCCTGCACGAAAGCATAATATTGTGTGACGCCCTTTAACGTCAACTCCTCCATCAGGTTAATTTCGTAAGCGTCACGTAAATGTTTCTCCATGAATTGTTTGACTGTCAACGGAAATGTGGCAGAAAACAGTAGGATTTGTCTTTCACGTGGTAGTCGCGAAATGACATGGTCCAGCATTCCCTTGAAGTCTTGTGACAGTAATTTGTCTGCTTCATCCAATACAAGAATTCGGCATTGGTCCATTTTGGCCACTTGCTTGTCCATTAAATCGAGAATTCGACCTGGAGTGGCAATTATCACTTGCACCTTCTGGTAGATGCGCATAATGTCGTCTCGTAAATTTGTGCCACCTGTTGTAACCATCACTCGCACGGGCATGTGCTTTGCAAGCTCTATGCATATCTGGGAAGTTTGTAATGCAAGCTCTCGAGTGGGAACGATTATTAGAGCTTGAATGTAATCCTTTTCAGGATCCACTTGTTCTAATACTGGGATGCAATACGCGCCTGTTTTACCTGCAAAAGAAAATTTGGTCATTTTTTGATTTCTAAATCGCCTAGTTCTAGTCAAATAGAGAACAATAGCTAAGTCTTTTTTATAATTTCACTGAAAAATTTAGCTCTTAATATTAAGTACTTTCGTAATAATGATTTTTTGAATTTTGACAATTTTGAAATTATTAACTTTTTCGTTAATCTTTTTGAAGTAGAAAGATTATTTATAAAAATACGAAAAGTACAGTTTCTTTTGTAAAAAATCCTCAGCTTTTCAATGAAGATATTAATTTTTTATTATAAGTAGCAAAAGACACCCAAAATTTTAATTAAAGTAAAAAAATTAATTTTTTTGACAGTGCGGCAAGTTTTTTTTAAATTTGATATTTTTTTCTGAAAGCTGAGATTTTTTTACACAAAATATCTAATTTTCACGATGTGCATATTTTTTGTTTAAATACAAATAAATAAAATGTATGATTTTTACGAATAAAAAACTTTTATTTTTGAATATTACTCATATTGAAAATTCTCTGTAAGGTTTATTATTTTAATTATTAACTTTTTGTTCATAAAAAATTGTTTAATCATACTTTTTCATATTTAATTTCAGATAATATTTGAAAAAAATTATTCAGTAAATAAAACTTAACGAAATTTATGGCGCTCTTAACAATAAACTATCACAATTTGGAATATTACTTGAATATACTTAGGGTGGATTGTATATGATCTTGAGTGATTTTCCAGTAAGTAGATTTAAGTAATATTCCAAATCGTGATAGAAATTTATCGTTAAGAGCGATACAACTTTTGGCAAGTTTTTTTACTGCATAATTTAAAAAAAAAATTATCTAAAATTAAATACGAAAAAGTGTGATTAAACAATTTTTTATGAACAAAAAGTAAATAATTAACATAATAAATCTTAAAAAAATTTTCAATATGAGTAATATTCAAAAATAAAAGTTTTTTAATCGTAAAAATCGTAATTTTATTTATTTGTACTTAAACAAAAAATATGCACATCGTAAAAACTAGATAATTTGTTTAAAAAAATCTCAGCTCTCAGAAAAAAATATCAAATTTAAAAAAAAACTTGCCGCACTGTCAAAAAAGTCAATTTTTTTACTTTAATTAAAATTTTGGGGGTTTTTTGCTGCTTATAATAAAAAATTAATATCTTCATTGAAAAGCTAAGGATTTTTTACAAAAAAAATTGTACTTCTCGTATTTTTATGAATAATCTTTCTACTTCAAAAAAATTAACAAAAAAGTTAAAAATTTCAAAATTCAAAAAATCATTACTACGAAAGTACTTAATATTAAGAGCTAAATTTTTCAGTGAGTCATTATTTTTATACAGAGAATAACTCCACAAAATTTGAAAAAAAAACCGTGGGGGTCACTTCAAAAAAAATTTTATTTGGCGGAATGACCCATATATAAAAAAAAAGCACGTGACCCCTTACTAAATAATTTGTGTTATGTCATTTACTTCAAAGGCGTTACAAAAGTTTAAATGATTGCTAAATTTACACAATCTTCCAACACTTTTTTATATGAGCACACTAAAGGAAATGGATTTATGTATTGGAATTCCACGTTATTCAAAAATTAGAATGTAGAAGAAGGTTACGTCATCAAGGGAACAAAAAAGATGTTTCGATATTTATTAAGTTTTAGCAATTCAAAAATTAAACATGCGCATAAATGGATTAAAGAGATTCTTGTTCTACATCCAAAAATATTGGTTTTTATTAAAGTAACTGTGAAAAGATGTTGAATTAATCAGAAAGAAAAATTATATCTTAAACGCATGATCAATGTGTTAGCCAAACCATGAAGAAGAAGCCAAATCTAACATTCGCATAAAAATTCCATCTTTGGGATTTTAAGAAAATTGCGCAAGAACATTTTTGGATATGTTCCAAAAAAATTCATAGCTAAAAAACATTCTTATGTTTAATTCCAATTTTAATTACTTATAGCCTATTATGAATATTAACTTGTAAAACTTGTAAATCAAGTATATAAAATAAATGTTACTTTTTAGTAGGTAATTCATATTAAATTACTAAGGGCCGATTTATCAATCTCTAGCACGAACTCCTCCTAAGTTAATGATCTACAAATAGCGTCCTAAGGAGAGAGGGGAGATCAAAAATTCTGAAAAAATTGCGGGGTACTTATAGATTCTTTTTCTGATTTTAACGAGATTTTATACTGTTCCAAAACTTCATTTACATCTCAAAATTAGTTGTCAGCTGAGGTAACTCTGTCCCACTTTTCCATATTCTTTTGGAACATTTTAACACTCATTAATCAGTGTTTAAATACATACAACAGGTAAAATAAATAGCTATAATTTAACATTTAAGAAATTAATCTGTCGAATTATGTACTATAGCTATTTATTTTACCTGTATGTATGAATTGAATATAAATCGACCATAAAGATCACAAAACTGGACAATATTTCTAATGTGCTAATAAAATAATTGTGACCCATTTGCATGATTATTAAAATTTAAACAAAGGTCATTTGCTGTGCTTAATTACAAACAAACTAGAAAAAGTATATAAATTTAGAAAATATTATGAAAGAGGTCGATAAATTTGTTGGGGTGCCGCGAAATTGGAACTTTTTTTGTCAATATTAGTAAACCTGCATCATTTTAGGATGGGGGACAAAGTTAAAAAAATTATAAAATATAATATAGAATTTATAAAAAATAAAGTATAATTTTAGGAATACTAGTGGAAAAAATAATCACATCTCATCAGTATAATTTGAAAAATTACTACTTTAAAATTTCTAATTTTTTTTATTTATATTTTATTTTTACATCTCTATTTACCATTCAAAGCATAGAGGTTAAATTTAAAATGTTTCTTTTATACAGTTATGTGGGGAGGGGGGGTTCGTAGTTTTTGCTAGACTGGTAAAGTGGGACGTCATAAATGGGTAAAAACATGGCCAGTCTGTAAGAAGAGTTTGGTAACCACTGGTTTAAAAAAACTAATAATTCCAGGTAGGCCTCAATGCAAAAAAAATTCATAAGCCCCACAAAAATTGGAACTGGACAAACTGTGTTTATTATTTACACATTCCAATCCAATCAATCAACTAACATAGAAATGTATTTAATCTTTTAGGTAGAGAATTTAATAAACTACATTTTTTACATTCACTATTATCTTAATTTACAGATATCAGCAAAAAACGAAATTGAAGTCAAATTTTTGCACATTGCAGATTTTTAGTATGTTTGCAAAATGTGAAAATAAAAATTATAATTTGACCAAATTATCATTTTTTGCAGTATCAACATCTGGGGTCTAATCAATATATAAGATAGAACTTACCGGTTCCATTTTTAGCTCTGGCTAAAACATCTTTTCCTGACAAAGCAATTGGAATTGATGCTTCTTGAATGGGGGAGGGTTTCTCCCAGCCTTTCTCAAATATGCCCATCAGTAACTCTCTTTTGAGGCAGAACTCTTCAAATTCATTACCCCTCGTGTCGGTTACATCCTATCAAAACGATTTGTGTTAAAACAAAACACAAAAAAAACAAAAGAAAGTTGCAACTTACAGTAGTCTTTGTTCTCTTATCTTTTGGTGGAATTTTCAATTTTGACTTCCACCCAACATCGTCCGGCTTGTTATCCCTGAACAAAGAAAAATATGAAAAAAAGGTTGGAACTAGGCACTGAACACTTACATTTTTGCTTGCAAACTCAGAACGTGGTTATTGGTGTTTAACGTATCTGTCATCATGATGGGTATCAAAAAGTCTCGGGAGATTACAGATAAATTTAATACAATTCTTGGGTTTATAAAACCCACCTTTTAACCTACAATATGTAGTATTCACCAACTTTTTATACACCGTTAAACATCTGAAAACGAAAAAAAATGAACATTTAGCACAAAAACGTGCAAAACACAAATTGCATCGTGACGTAGCGTAGAATAAAAAAAAATCGCGATAATTATGCCGAACGATAACGGAACCCGAAATTTTACTGTTATAACGAAAGTAAGTGTTCCAGATTATTTTCGCGTTAACCGAAGATCGGGCGCACAGTTTTAGCCAAAAAGACCTGAATATAATCGATCAATTTTTCATCCACGTAGAGATGATTCTAGATGAACGCACAAATTTTGTAACTGCGACTTAACGAATTATAAAATGGCTACCTTACTCGAATGTCAAAAAACTAATCGAAAGCGCACCGACAGTAACTGGAGAAAAGTTAACTTTTTACCTGTTTTTACGACTTATACTATAAATAAGTCATGCTAGAATACGGAACACTCTTATTCATATTACTTTTTCAATTTTATTTGCACAATTTTCGTCTTTATCACTTGCGATACAAAAAACGCTAGCGTACATATACTACGAAGAGAGCCAATACCAAATGAAGTTGGCAAGGTCGGTTTGACAGTTTCCATGCGACACTAATCGTACAAAGCGCGAATTATAAATTTTGGGGTGTAAATCGTTCAAAATCTAAAAATATACTTGTAATTTAATTGTTTTCGATACTAAATATTTGCTAAAACTTTAATTTGCACAACAAAGTCATTTATTTCTTTAAATCTAACGTGCATTTTCCATAAATTTGAAATCTATTGATTATTTGTTGGCAGTGGCTCTTTGCACGTCCGTCAAATAAAATTATTTTTTTATACGGCCATCATGGAATTTGATGATTTGTAATCATCAGATGTTCTGCGGCGGGGGAAAGTCCGAAGCAATGGTGGTTAATTTGTTGGTAAATGTGTGCAACCACTCCTTTCATCTAGTTTTTTGAAGCCGCCCCTATCATCACAAAATATAGCTAAAATATTTGGTGTAACGCAAACGGAAATTAGGATTTCTAATTAATTTTGTCTGAAAGACCCAAAGACCTGGCCCCCTGCTCTTAGGCGCTTGCCTTTTCCTAACTGAAATAAATAGCAAATGTCACTAGCGACAGAAAAAGTCTTTGTCAGCCGTTGCTAGTAACAGAAAAAAATTAAAACTAGAAAGTTTTTGTCATTAACTGTCATGCTTTTGTTTTCTTTAAAGTTTTAACTAATTTTAATTATTAAAGGCCGCCATAGACGTGCAATTGTATTACGCAATTTTGTACATAAAGCTCCTAGAAAATATTAGTATTTAAACATTATAAACATTGCACAATTCAATCAATTGCAATAACATGAAATCTTGTGCAATAAAATCCTCAGTATAAATACACGTCTCGGGTAAAATTATTTACACGTCGGACGCTCTAGTAACTACTACGTGATTCATTGTGAACCCTAACCAAACTTTTCGAAATGACAGTAACAACAACACCAACTTACAATATTATAGTGAAAATAATTAAAAATTTGTGAATAATTAAACCGTTTAAGTTATATTATTAAATTTTTTGTGTAATTATCATCATGTCGTCCGGTTTTACATTTGGAGCTGGTACACCAACAAATCCACCACCTGCATTTGGACAAACTCCATCGTTTGGAGGTGCTGCTACCTCACCTTTTGGTTCTACCTTTGGAGCAGCCCCTCAGAAGGCATTTAATTTTGCTCCTACACAACCCACAGCTGCGGCGGCTCCTCCAGCTTTCGGTGCAGCAGCTTTCAATGCAGCCCCTGCCAATCAGGGGCAATCTACATTTGGTATGTCCGGAGCAGGTGCCGCAACAGGATTTGGCTTCAACGCTGGAACAACGCCTACCAATACTTTTGGCGCCAATCCACAAACTCAAAGCACCCCAGGCTTTTTTGGTACTACTACTCCAGCAATTACGAGTGCTAGTAAGAAATTTATTAATTTGATGAAACTTTTTGTTACTTAATTATTTCTTTTAGATACTTTGGGATTTCCTGCACAGCAACAACCAGGTACTGGTTTACCATTTAGTACTCCTGGGTATCAGGATGCACCCCTGGCTTCTACTTTTGGAATCGCTCCAAAGAGCCCTTTCGGTGCACCATCCCAAGGACTTGGTTTTGGAACTACTGCTCCGGCTCCGACTGGAGGTTTAACATTTGGTACACCTGCAGCTCAACCTACTAGTGGATTAGGGTTTGGTGCTCCAGCAGCATCTACAACTGTTGGAGGATTTGCTTTTAACCCTACTCCAGCAGCTTCAGCAGCACCTGGAGGGTTGACGTTTGGAACACCAGCTGCACCTGCAAGTGGAGGGTTGACGTTCGGAGCTCCAGCAGGTGGTGGAGGATTAACGTTTGGAACTCCTGCGTCGACAGCAAGTGGCGGATTGACATTTGGGGCCCCTGTTTCATCATCTGGTGGATTATCATTTGGAGCACCAGCTGCACCTTCTACTGTAAGTGGTGGTTTAACATTTGGACAACCAGCGCCAGCTACAGCTGGAGGTGGGTTAACATTTGGGGCATCAGCACCATCAACAATTGGAGGTGGTTTAACGTTTGGAGCAGCTCCTATCCCAGGAGCGCCTGCATCTTCTGCTGGGGGCGGTTTTGCAACTTCTACAATTTCTTCAAGTGGTGGAGGCTTTACTTTAGGTGCACCGGCTTCTACAGCAGCAGGATTATCTTTTGGAACCCCTGCTCCAGTCAGCCAAGCTGCACCTGCTCTCCAATTTCCAGCTTCTACAAAACCCAACCTTTCTTTTGGATTACCAAGTTCAACCGCTGCATCAACAGGTCTAAGTTTTGGAACTCCCACAAGTGCAACCAAACCATTATTCAACCTTCCCAGCACCACAGCTGCTGCTCCCATTCCTTCTTCTACTACTCCTGCCACTTTTGGAAATTTACCAGCTACAACTTCCACTCCTGCTACCGGTTTAAGCCTTCTTCCCACTTCTAGCACCGGTGGTGGCCTCACATTTGGTACACCAACGACTTCAAGCACTCAAACTCCTGGATTTTCACTGTTGGGAAGTACTGCAGCGACCACTGCAGCTGCAACTTTTGCTAGCCCATCCTTAGGGTTTGGTTTGCCTTCAACTTCGGCTCCAGCTTTTAGTACCGCAACAGCAGTGTCACGTCCAAGCGTTGGCTTGGGTGGAATAAGCGCTACTCCACCTAAACCACCAACCAGTACTCCCGTGCCTACGACCACTACTACAGGTCTACCAGAAATAGCCCCAAAAGACCAACCACTTCCAAACGAACTGTTACAATCGGTGGAACAATTTAAGAAGTATCTACAAGAGCAGAAGAGTCACATTTCCGAAATTGCTCGCTTTTCAATCGACGATTTGAGGAAAGTAGAAAACGACATAAACATGGTTAACAAGCGGATCGGAGAGATGGAAAATGAACTACAACGCAATAAAATAGCAGCGGAAAGGCTTAAACTCGAAAGTTCAAAAGGTCTAAAGCAAGTGGAAATGGCGCAAAGGACGTTTGATACGCCTGCAGGTCTACAATACGACAACAACGCCCCGATGAGTTATTTCATCGAACTCGCCGATCGGTTTGAACGTCAAATGCAAAGTTTGAAAGTTAACATTGAAAATATTGATAAGACTGTTTTAAATACTACGAAACTGCCTCCATCTTTAACTTCTCAAGATTTAGCATTAGGCATGCGTCGTTTACACGAGAGTTTTGTAGCTCTGGCCGGTCGCTTGCAGACCTTGCACAATCAAGTGGAACAACAAAAGGAGCAATATCTAGACATGAGAAAAGAGATTTTGCGGGATTTCACGAACGTTTTTGAAAGCAAGAGTTCTGAGATGGAAGCTTTGGAAATTGTATTGGATAATATCACGAGTCAACAGCCTGAAATTTTAACTGGGCCTACGCCGTTCAGTACATTAGGAAATTCGCATGCTCAATCGCTGGCTACTCAAATTCAGCCAACCCAGCCGCCTGCCTATCCGTTCAACACTGGGGGAGCACCTATTCCAGGGTTTGGCGACCTTAAGCCCAGCACCGTACCGTTGTTTGGAACCAACACTTCGTTTAACTCGACTAATACGTCTTTCCAGTTGCAGAAGCCACCAGTAGGTAATAAACGGGGTAAACTTTTATTTTGATGTTTAAATTATTAGGTTTTAACTTTTGAAAATGATGTTTATTAATTTTGTCAATTTAAAAAACAATAAAGTTGAATTTTTAAAAAAAAATTTTATTTCAAGTTAGGATTAAATGTGAAATATTGGAAATGGAGGTTCTTTTACAAAATCAAGTGTTAAAAATGATATAAAAAAACAAAAATGCTAATATGAGCAACCTCAAAAGAACTTTTAGTCTCCAAAAAGTCTTTAAAATTTTAGGATATGTTTTTGTTTTTCGCCTAGAACTCCTAAACGGTGCATCCTGACGAAAAAGTCATGATATAGTCAATTAAAGAGCATTAAATTCTAAGTCTAATAAATCCTCAAAAACTGTAGAACAAAATTAGATTTCTTAGAAAGACAAACGAAAGTAGACGATTGATGATTGGTTCTTTTTGTCAGAATCCAGGCTCATAGATTGTTCCAAGACAATTCCAAATAATATTTTACTGTATTACTGCCCTTGCCTGAAGGCATCCCCTAGGGGCTTACCCTTCTGTAATGTAATAAAATTAAATAAAGGGTGTTCCAATAAGAACACCTGATTTCGGATTAATTTGGCTTTGTTCACAAAAATTAGGCATATTTGTTTGAAATTTTATTCCATACTTTCGCCACGTTAACTTGCACTTTACAATGAATTATAAATATTATCACTTTTCAAAGAAAAGTGTTAGGTTTTAAAGGGGTTATGGAATCCTGAAAATGAACCAACTTTTGGACAATTTTGTTGGATTTCAAAAAAGCTTTTAATGCAAAAAAACAAAATATACCACATGTTTACATACGTATTAAGGTACAAATAAATATTTAAAAAAAATTGTAAAATGGGAGCACAGTGCAGATTTTATAAATGGGGCATTCCACACCAAATCGACCACTTTTGATTTTGAGAAAATCATTAATTTTTCAAATTTTTCCACTTTTGATTTTTTTTATTTCAAAAAAAACTTTAATTTATTCCGCGTATAACAACGCAAACCCCATAATGGGCCGACATTTCTTTCTATTTTTTTTGTTTAATTAAAAAATATTTTGTTTTATTTTTACGCAAATAATATTTTTCAATTCAACAAAAGAAATAGAAAGAAATGTCGGCCCATTATGTGGTTTGCGTTGTTATACGCGGAATAAATCAGAGTTTTTTTTTAAATAAAAAAATCAAGTGTCGAAATTTGAAAAATCAATGATTTTCTCTGAAAAAATGAAAAATTTTGTAGAATCCAAGTTTGAATATTTTTTTTTATTTTTTCCTGAAAAGTATGTTTAAAGACAAACAAAAAAAAACGTTCCGATTAGTCAATTTTTGAAATAGTTACGATCGTTTGAAGAAAAAAACATCAGTTTTTCTAAAAATTCGTAACTTTTTTTGGGTTGAGTAAAAAATTTTGAAAAAATTCACAAAACTATTTTTGGTTAGATAGTATAATATGTAAAAATTTCAGGAAAATCAAAAGGGGTCGGGTTCAAAAGTGGTCGATTTGGTGTGGAATGCCCCAAATACATCTTTTCTACAAAAGTTTTCGTGATTTGAGTCACGAATGTCTTGAGTGAATTTCATCTTGCAAAAGAAAATCTACTTAATCTACATATAAATGACGTATAGAATTATAAAAATATTAATTTTTGAAAAAATACCAAGCTTTTGAAAAAGAAAATTCGATTTTTACGTAAAAATTTGATAGAAATTCGTTAATAACTTTTACAATTTTTAATATTTTGCAAAATCCATATACGTCATTCCTTTCAAAATCTTATACAGAAGCTACAGTTAAAATTTGAAGTCAATCGGATAATTGTTTGAGTTATGCATGCTGCAAGCCAATTTGAAAAGCGAGTTAAAAATTTCAACTACTGATTTTTTTTGATTTTTTTTAGTTAAAAATATATATTTGTACCTTGATCCACTACGTAAACGTGTAGTTTATATTACTTTGTAAATAAAATTTTTTTTCCAACCCAAAAAAATTGTCCAAAAGTTGGTTCATTTTCAGGTTTCTACAGTGGCATAACCCCTTAATCTAAAAATAAAATCGTGCACTCTTACTGCACACAGCACTCTTTCTAGGCTAACTAATCCTTTGCCATAAATTTATGTTTGTCCATCTTTTAGCATATAATCAGGCCCAGTGCCACCTGCTCTTGCGTCCTTTTGCAAATTTTAAGGTGCATCTCCCCTCTCCCCCCATTTCGAAGTATCTTCCAAAATTGTTTGTGCCTGTTTTCCTGTTTATATAAAAATTATTTTTGTTTGTACCCAAATAGTTTTCGAAAAATTTCAAATATTAGCTCGGTAGGTGGAAAATAAAAAATTTAAGTTTTATTTGTAAAATCTCAAAATTTATTTGGGTGTAAACAAAAATAAAATTTACACGTTACACTTAAATTTCTTCAATCAACGGCATTAACGATAATCTCGTTCATCCAATCATGCGCGTCAGTGTCGTTGATGTTTTTCTTGAAAATCTCAAAAATTATTTGGGTACAGACAAAAATAAACCTTGCACAAACGAAACACAATTTAATTATCTACCGGGTGCTGAATGAGTTAGGCGAACATAGGATATTAACATGCAAAAACTTATTTTTGCAAATTCCTGCTTCCCTAATTATTTTAGAGAGAAATTGAAAGACACAAATATAATGTAGAAATATAAACTACGAATGATAAAAGCATTAGATTTTATCTAGCTTTTACGTAAATGGTCAAAAAATTCTTTTGAAATTGTTAAAACTTTTATTTATCACACTTGCCATGGAAGTTTCCGAGGTAATTATTTTTGATAAGTAATAAAAAACAATTGCACGTTGTTGACAGTTTTGCACTTTATTAAATTTTAATTTCATAAAATGGAATATTACCTTGGAAACTTATACATGGCCAGTTTGATAAATAAAAATTTTAATAATTTCAAAAGATTTTATGATCATTTACGTAAAAGCTAGATAAAATCTAATGCTCTTATCATTCGTAGTTTATATTTCTACATTATATTTGTATCTTTCAATTTTTCTCTAAAATAATTAGGGAAGCAGGAATTTGCAAAAATAAGTTTTTACATGTTAATATCCTATGTTCGGCTAACTCATTCAGCACCCGGTATAATAGATTATCACAAATAATTTTAAAAGTTTCAAAACACCAACATCTCCTATCAGAATCGAAACATCCAACAAAAAAAGTTTCTTCAAGCAATTCTCCAGGATCTGGCCGTGCTCAGTGAAATTCTGAGAAGTATCAAACTAGACAGTGTCGAATTTGGCAGGTTCTACTGTAATTGAATAATTTAACTCTCTGACTCTGACATCGGCTTTTTTTTTATAAAAAATTGTATAAAAGCTCCATGTAATATAAAGAAGTAAGTAGGTAGTACCTACCTACTAATTAATCGTCAGTAAAAAAACAACTTTGTTTAAAGATATTCTACATTTTGAGTGTATTTCATATTTAAACAAGTTTGACCGCGCCACAGGAGAGTAAACCATTTTTGCTATAAAAATATTTGCTCTAGTTTGATTTTAATTTAATGAGCGATAGAATTTTAGTTACGTAATTGAAGGAACATTTGCGTTTGCTTCGGGCTATCAAAGTTAGTAGAAACTGATTTTAATTGTAATTAAGTAAAACTTGTAAATTAATATTGCAGTAACGACGTTAGAGTGTAAATTTATAGATACCCTACTACTACGAATTAATAAAAATTAAAAAAGCAGTGCTTACCTATATATTGCATCAAATAAAAAATAAGCCCCCCCTCCTTATTTTAAAAATGAGAAATGTATGTAGTACATACTCATGCCTAAAGCTTACCCGCACTTTATTTATGGAAAAAGTGTAATATCTTATACTTGAAAAGTCCCCTGCATATTTAAAAAAAAAAGTCCGTTATTTTAGAAAATTGTATCAAAAAATATTTCAAATAAAAATTATTCTTTATAAAATTATCTCAAAGAAAGATTGTTACCAATATTTGCCTAGATCAACCCCTTGGCCACAATGAAGAGTTTAAGAATTATTATCACTTACGAGGTTATCCTAAAAAGTAATGAGACTGAACATCTGATTGTGAGATGATAGTTGAAGACTTCTAGCACTGCTACTAGAAATAAGAACAATTTTATTGTTTTCGAAAGGTACCTAATACTAACTACCACTTAAAATTTGTCTGTTTCACTCTGAATTATTAAAATTAATTTTAATGACATTTTATCAAAAAATACATTTAAGTATTACTACAATAATTGACATTAAATATTTTTTGCCTCGTTATGTATAATTTATGACTTCCAGTAAATTACTGAAATTTACACTTGTTTATCACTTCATTATTCATGCCTAATTTATGTGTTATTACGGTTGAAATATTATTTTTTACTATCTCGTAAATAGCTATTATTCTAATTTTGAAAATAAATAAGCATTTTAAATATACCTAACTATTATATTATCAGAACTAGGCTTACCATAATCATGAAGTCTCAAACCGGGACAAAAGTAAGAATTTGGACAGCATTGAAAAAAAACAGATTTTTTTCGGAAAACGTTTAATAATGTAGCAATTTTTTTATTTTTGAAAAAATAAAAAAGGATACTATAGTAATATCGTAATTTATACCTACAGAAAATGTATTTTTTTTATTATTTATTGTACCATTCGTACTTTTCACTAGAGTGAACTTTTTTCAAAATTGTGTTATCTTTTTTAATTTTTTCAAAAAATTCATTACAAGAAATTTCAAAGTTAAGTTTGACCAAATGTGTTTCATGATCGAAAAAACACGCTCTAAGGGTGCTGAATTTCCCGGCAGGCACAAATTGTAGTACTGCAACATTTTAATTAAATTTGGTACTTCGATGTGGTGCCCCAGGAAATGTTGGAATAATTGTACCCATTTTTCCACGTACTCAATTTGGGTGGTTGCTGTCCGACACTCTTCATTTTTTGTCGCAAAATATGTCTTTGCCAGGGACAACTCGTCAAATAGATTGTCGGTATTAATTTTCTGACTATCGTTTGCACCATGAATATTGTTAGTAGTTTCTGCAGATATTTCAACCTCATCCCAGTTTAGCTCATGGTTTAGAGATTTGAGAAATCTGTGGTGCCAACTTTTAACTGAAAAAACGCTCAAAATCGCAAACAATTTCTCTCGCGCTTTTTTAAAATGATACTTAGTAACCGGGACAAAATACCAAACCGGCCGGGACCAATACCCGAAACCGGGACAATCCCGGTCAAACCGGAGGTCTGGGGGGTACGGAGTGCCCTTGAAAACAGGAGAAAACTTTTTGAGAAAAACAACCTATAGATACGTATTATATTGAAATAGATTGCCTAGGCTGTGCGGCCTGAAGGCCGAATTGGAACCATGTTTAGATTAATAACTAGTCGAACCAATGTTTTTATGTTTTCGTATGATTGTTAAAAATATATTTTAATTAGCCCTCTCCCCCCCCCCTGTTGCATGATCCTGACCCGATTTGGTTTCTCTACACAGTTTGGGAGACGGCTGGAGCATAGTGGTCACACGAGTTGACTATGACTGCTAAATACCTGGTTCGAATCCGGGTGAAGTAAGAACTTTATTCTGGTCGTCTCTCTGGTTTTCCAGGTTGGAGGTTTTTCGTCGGGCTGGCTTCCCGTCGTAGGTAAAAAATGTAATGCCGTGAAGACTATTTGATGTTAAAATATCATAATAGTCAGCCAAGACCCGGCAGGATTGTAGCGCTGAACGTTTAACGTTTTTTTTTAACGTTTTTTATTAACGTTAACACAGTTCGGTAATAATAGCAAAACGACATATGTATGTAGGTACACATAAATGTCACCACATGAAAGTAATAATAACACTGGGTCTTTTAGTTTTACTCTATAAAGTTAGAGGTCGTTCATAAATTACGTGAGGCGTTAAGGCTGTTCTCTCGCAACCACTTTTTTATTTACAATTTTCTGACTTTATTTTTGAAAATAACGAGTTAAAATTTTTACAGTATGTCTGAAATGTTATTTGCAATATTATGGCGGAGCGCTTATATCGCGAATAAATAAATCGCGAAAAAAAATTTTTTAACGCAATTTTAAAAAAATTTTGGCTTCGACTTAATATTAAAAATAACGTTTTAGACATACTGTAAAAATTTGAACGCGTTATTTTCAAAAATAAAGTCAGAAAATTGTAAATAAAATTAATGCTAAAATGCGCGTATCTCTTGCATTCGCGATTTTTTTTACACATTACTTTATTTTTTATTGTACGTTTTTGGTCAGCTACTGTTATTGTACACCAAATTAGGGCTGGGCGATTGTTAGATTTAACAATCGATAATCGATTGTGTAAAAACAATCGATTGTGTAAAAACAATCGATTATATCGGTTAATCGATTAATCGAAAACAATCGATTAATCGAAAACAATCGATTAATCGAAAACAATCGATTTAATGAAAACAATCGATTAATCGAAAACAATCGATTAATTGTCATACGCATGCGCAGATTAAAATCCATAACGTGAATTCGAAACTGCGCATGCGTCTGATAGTTGCAAATAGTTTCAAACTGCTGAAAGAACAGAGCTTATAAAAAACTTCCAGGTCTAAGAGAAAGGGAGAGTTACATAAAATGTGACTAACAATTTATAAGTATGACTAGGAGGGGGGGGGGAATTTATAAGAAAATTATGCTTGAATTTCTTTTTTGCTCACATTTAATTGTGCGTTAAGCGGTTGAAAAATAATGGGGTCTTTGTTTTGTGATCATCTGCCACAATGGAGGTAAAAGGGATAAAAAAAGCTTGCCCCATCCCCCCATGGGCACGTTCCATAATATAATAATAATAAGGTATGCTATTGCGCAGGTTATGTAGTTTCCACGTGACGTCATGCGCAACAATTGCAAAAATGCAATTTATATGTATAATATCATTGGTTCAAAATATGATTACGCGCAGAATTTTACTTACCACGTGACGTCATGCGCAATAATTACCAAAGTGGAACTCGCATCTGTCATACATTATTTATTTTACTATATCATGAGCCCGGTCCTGCTAGAGGTAGACGATTGTTAAAATTAACAATCGGAAAACAATTAATTATTTTGAATTGAAAATGATCGAACAATCGATTATTCTGATTGATTAATCTATTGTTCGATTTTTACTCCCTCGGCTTTTTTTACCAAAACTATATCTAATTACTTTCTTGCGTACTACTCCATATTGGTTTCATATGACATAAATAAACAATAGATTAATCAAAAACAATCGAACAATCGAAAAAAAATCTGATTAAGAGGAGCATTTTTTTCAGGACCCTTTTAAATTAATCAACAGATGGCGCCTACTTAAATATTTTTATAAAATAAGAGGAATTTGCTATATTTAAAATATAGCAAATTCGTTGAGATAATACTATTCTATAAACAATATTCTTGATCTTAAGCTATTTTGAGTTCGTATTGAGTATGTCAAAACACACTCACCTACAAAAAAAGATAATTAAACTTTAATTATGAATTGTGTTTTTATAAATAAATATTACGAACTCAAAATAGCTTAAGATCAAGAATATTGTTTATAGAATAGTATTATCTCAACGAATTTACTATATTTTAAATATAGCAAATTTCTCTTATTTTATAAAAATATTTAAGTAGGCGCCATCTGTTGATTAAATTAAAAGAGCCCTGAAAAAAATGTCCCTCTTAATCTATTATTCAATTTTTTACATTTCGGTTTTTTTTATTAAAATTACTTTGAAAAACTTTTTGCGTACTATTTCATATTCGTTTTATATAACATAAATAAACAATCGCTTAGTCAAAAACAACCGATTAATCGAAAATAATCGAACAATTAAAATTCATCGAAGAATCGATTAATCGCACACAATCGAAAATAATCGATTAATCGCAAACAATCGAAAATAATCGAAAACAATCGATTAATCGAAAATAATCGATTTTTCGATTAATCGATTATTTCAAAAAGATTAATCGATTATCGATTAATCGATTAAATAATCGATTAATCGAAATTAATTCCCAGCCCTACACCAAATAGTCCATTTTCTATTTAAAATCGAATTTTCATTCTAAGTGAGAACACAGCCTTAAGGCAGTGTTGTCAGATTGGGCGATTTATCGCAAATTGGGCGACTTTTGTAGATAATTTGCGCTTCAATTTTTTCAAAAACCGCAAACCGCAATTTGGGCGATTTCTGAAAAATGAAGTTGCGGTTTATTGCGATAAATAATAGACATTGAGATCTAATTTTAGTGAATTGCCATTAGATTTTACACCTAAAGGAAAATTGAGTGATATAGGGAGCGGCAAAGTTCCCTCCTCCCACGAAAAAAATTTATAATAACAGTTTGCTTTTTTAACGCTAGAGGCTCTACCGTCGAGCTTTACCGATAATTCTCTAATAAAAAAGCATTATAAGTGTGACGTTAGCACCTCTAGCGTTTAAAAAGTGAACTTTTATCTAAAAACTTTTTTAACTCTAGAGAACGCTTACGTCAGTTTTCTCGCTCCCCATCATGGGCGTCCATTAGGGGGGGGGGGGTCAGCTGTCCCCCACCGACTCTTGGCTGCTTAATTTGTTTTAGTCATTTAATATTTCACCATCCCAAGTTTTTAAAATTTTCTAAAACTTGCGGTTTTAAATGATTAAAATTCCACTATAATAAATTTTTTTCGATTTTGCCCTCCCGTGAAAATGGTCTTATGGACGCTCATGCTCCCCATAGAAACTCAATCTAGACAATTACTAAATATTCAGTACAGGCAAGTTTTTGGTGGCGATATATCATAACATAGTTTGCACAATTGGCCAAAGGCTATCAACTGGCCAAGTGATGACGTCATTAATTGTGCAAACATTGGTTTGAATCCATTGACCCCCCCCCCATAGAATAAGTAATTCCAAAAAATTGTAATTATTAAAAAAGAAATATTATCATTATTAGGTATTATTGACATTATAGTGTTCACCATAACCCCCACCCCCCTTCACCCCGATATCAGCAATGTTTAGTTACGGATCTTCTTGAAGGAAATAAAAATAATAGCTCATTTTCATATCAACAATCTATGTTGTAAAAATTTTGAACTTTGAAATTTGGAAAATCAAGTTATTAGTAAATTTCAATTTTATTTTGAATTTTTGACATTGAATTTAAATTTTGGCTCCACGTTTTGCGGTTTTGGGCGTTTTTTCAGTTAAAAGTTGGCGCCACAGATTTCTAAAATCTGACAACACTGCCTTAAGGGAGAGAGGTCAAGCCGAATCTCACTCAAACTCACGTGGGAAAGAGAGAGGCCTTGGCAAATATCACGTAATTTTATTTATTTTGTGCGCAACCGACAACAGATATGTTGGTTCCAATAGTCACTCTTGAGACCGTGCAAGGAAAAAAAAGAAAACTTACCAAGGAGGTAAAAGTAGTCTAAAAATCGCTAAAAACTCTATCTTCTCTTGCAGAAAACTCCGTACAGGGACGTGCCCATAAGGGGAATATTTTATAAATTTGGCAAAAACACTCTAAAGTTGGTCAATTTGGAATTTTTTTATGTCTAAATTTACAAAAAGTTGGCAATTTTGAATTAATTCAGTTGGCAAATTTGGGATTGCTTTCCCCTGAAAAAAGTTGTTTGAGCTCGTCCCTGACTCCGTAACCTCAGACCCACCTAGTTTCGCATCAATTTATTGAAAATTCTTCATACCCTACAGTATTTCTGGCTTCTGGATTTGCTTTAGATTTAGAGGGTAAGGATCTACTTACACACTTAGGCCTCTGAATTGGGGCTATGGTAAAACCTCCGGTTTTCAGCTCCACCCCGACTCTGTCACTTCCCAATTGTAGAGTGTAAACTAAACTGTAAATGTTAAACTATAGAGTGTAAATTGTAAACTATCCTAATTGTAGAGTGAATTCCAAGATCTTAGCAGGCAGAGTGCCATCTGCATACCCCATCGTGTGAAGGTGCTTCGCACACTTAGGCGACGCGGCACCACACGAGGCGACGTGAAACGGCAATTTTCTTGACGCTTAGAAAAGTTTACATAGAATCAAATAAGAGGCCGCACATTAAAGCGACGCGACACTACGCAACATTGCTTAAATCTTTTGAGAGGAATTTATCTTAGATGTCCGCACACTTAGGCGACGCGACACCACACGAGGCGACGTGAAGCGACAAGTTTCTTGACGCTTAGAGAAGTTAATTAATTAAGATGTTTAAAGTATCACTCGTAGGGTTAAAATGTATTTTATGTACAGTCAAGCAGGGTAACTTTGAACCATGAGGTCTAACTTTGCACCACTTACAAAGTTATGAAATTATGTTTATAATTATTATATTACCAGCGCTTGTTATATTATAAAATTATAACTTATAACTCTATGATTTGAAATTTTTCCTGTTTTTTTATTAGTAAAGTGGTTTCAGTCTTTAAAAACATCAATAAAAGAGCATAATTTTTCGACGCGACAGATAAGCACAGAAACGTCGCCTAAGTGTGCGGACCCCACAAAACTGTCGCGAAGCGTCGCGTCGCTTGGTGTCGCCTAAGTGTACGGGGACCTTTAATCTGCAGTGACCAGTTAAGATCCTTGCAATTGTCCGTAGATTGACTCTTCAGAAAGTATTTCGTATGTTTTGTTTATGGGGGCTTTTTTTCAAAAAAAAAACTATTAAATTTTTAATATTTAACCATTAAAAACTAATAATTTTAGAGATTTTTTGGGTAGGTTAATTTAGATATTGGGGGGGGGGCATAGTCCTCCTCCCCTAGTTTAGCCTGCACAAATTTATAAATTAAATTAATAACACTTTTTATAGCCATAATGTAAGAAAAATAATGAAATACTGCAGGAGCAAAGTTTAGCATTATTTTATGTAAAAATTAAATTGATTTTATTAAAAATTTTCTTTTTCAAGCCAGGATGGGATAGCTCTCCCCTGTGCCTCCTCACCACCATATGAACGCCCTAGAATGTATTGTTGTATAGTTTTTTGGGATAAAGAAATTTATTTACTTATTTTAATTTTATATTTTTATTTTAAAAATTTAAATTTGTGACACCTCTGGTTGTGATAGCAGAGGTGGGGGAATTTTGATTTTGAGTTTAGAGAGGTGTGCGACTTGAAACTTTTTTTTTGCGATTTTTCTCATGTAGAAATTAGTATGTTGAAACAAAAAGTGAAAATAAATGGTCTTGAAGTTGGAATTGAGGAGGGAAGTAAATTTTTGGTGGTCCGAGATAATTTGGATATTTCGAATATAATACAATAATTTAACTTGACAAAGAAAAATTTTATAAACGTGGCAAGGTCGCACGTTATCGAGGTAGAAAAAATACGATTGAGCAACCTGGGCAATGTTACTGGATAATTTTCAGAAATTTAGTTTTGGATTTTTGAAAAATTATTAAATTGAAATTTTATTTTATTTTTGAAGAGATTGAAGTTAGGATTATTTTAGTACAGTATATTACATTTCGATGTATTTTTGATTGTTTTATCAGCCCCCCGGATTTAAGATTTTTCCGAACCAGAGCAAGAACTTGGCATTTTCCTCCAGCATTTGAGTTTAAAGATCAAATATATGAATTTGGCGTCCACTTAAATTGCCGCCCGGGGGAGATGCCCCGACTTGCCCCCTTTCTCTAGATCCAGGGCTGTGTTTTATATAAAAAGTAATGGCCTAAGTGATTTTCAGGAGTGAATAGACACGAGCAAATTTTTTTTTATCTATGTTTAGATTACAAGTTTTTCATGAAAATGCGTTAAAAGTGACACCTTTTTTTAACAAGTTCTAGCCCAAAAATTTGGTTACGAAAAGGGTTAATCTTAAAAACCAATTTGATTTCCAACTCCAAAATAAAAGAGTGGCTGTATGAAATAAAATTACCATTCGAAGGAGACCCTCGATTGTAGCTAAGGGTTAGTTGTTCTACGCAAAATATTTTAGTAAATTTTTTTTTGAAATAATTTTTAATTGTAATATTTTTTGATATGATCGATTGATCATGAGAAATTAAGAAGTGGATTTTTTACCACCATTTTATAAAATCGTCTATTTTATCCTTCCGAGGACAAATAATTAATATGCTGATTCTATTTTTAGCATTGCCAGACAGAGGGAAATTAATTAATTAATTACTCGAAAAACTTGTCCTAAAAAGATCCAGTAATTGGGGCAAATGAGAAGGTGGGGCAAGTGGGAAGGTGGAGCAAATAAAGTCGATATTTATTTTTTTTAAGATATACCTACCTAAAGCTTACGTAGAACTTTGTTTTGTAGGGAAGCTATGGAACGGCCTGTTTAGAGAGTTGAGAGTAAGAGATGTAAGAAAAGAAATGAAAACTTCAAGCAAACATAATGCTTTATTAGATACACCACTGCAGTTATACACGCTTGTAACAAACTGATATGACTTAATCATTAAAATTGTACTCAATTTGACAATAATTAACCCTAAATTATAAATATAAATAAATAAATAAAAACAAACCGTAAATTTTATTAATAATAACGTCGACGTCAGAACAAGCTTGTAAAAAGAGATCATCGTCGTGCTGATTAGTTAGTTCAGTAATTTTTGCGATCTCAAATTTGGTATAAAAAAAGTAAAACGACGGAAAGGAATCCGAATCCGCCCTTTAATTAATTTTTTGTGATAATTAAACGTGTTCATTCCATCAGCGCTACTAATAATTACGAAACAACCATGTAATATAATATCGATGGAACTGCACAACATCGTTATAATTATTTTTTTTAAATATTAATAATTATTTCGTAAAATTGACCTGAACTCTATTGACTAGGCACACTTAGTTTATATAAATAACAAGAAACTGTCCTATATGAAAAATAGAAACTTCCCACAATAAAAATGAAACAGAATTAAATCGTGTCCGAATAAAGAATAAATAAATTATTTATTTATTCGGATCGTACACAACGGTTATTTTTCTTCGACATTTCTTTTTAATTTTTTTTTAAAAATACTTTTATCATTACAACATATAAATTATTCAGATATTCTCATAATAATGTTAACAGGACCAACAGTGTTCACATGGAATGCTTAGCCGGATAATGTGCTCCATTAATAATTAAAATATAATCTAGTAATAGTTTTTTGGAGTATCATCGATTTCATGCATAACTACATCAATATTATTATAAATAACGATCATCGTATACCAAAATAAACCATCTGTTTGGAATGTGCAAAGTTCCAATATTGAACAAAAACGACAACCTAAGTACTTAATAATGCAGCTTTTTCTAATCATCTTAATTTTACAATAACATTTTGATTTAACAACTTGGAAAATACTTTTTTTGGAAAATACGGTAGAGAATTGCCAACAAGTGGGGATAACGTTTATTGTCCACTGCCGCAATAATAAACAAGTGAAGGTGCTCTTGGTCTAGAAAAGGAGACTTGGTGCATGCACGACTAGACTAGGCCAAGCAGGCGACCAATTTTTGGCCCCTACAGCGTAACAACCGAATTACTTAACATTTCGAGTTTGATTATGTTCAACAAACATACCTCAAAAATATATTATTATATTGCCTTGATTATTTTAATTTCGCAAAATACAAAGAGACAATAAATACATCAGTCTTACAGTTGAGAGAAACAAGCTTAGGCGGCAGGGTCTTCTTCTTCACCTACGACGCGATATTTTAAATACACCGCAATGACTTAAGCTGCGCCCAATCATCGCGCATCACATCCGATCATTGTGCGTTTCTTAAATATTGCGTCGTTGTAGTCATCATTAAGCTGCATCTACGTATACTATTACTACGATTATCGATAATAATAATTTACAAACACTTAAGGCGTCACATCACAAGCAAGCAGCAACGAAGAAGCACATTATCGGGAGAAAAATACACAATATGATATCGCTAGGATATGTTTTTTAGCTAACACATTGTGATGAGTATTTCTTAATTTATACAAACAACACGCAACTATTGCTATTCAGATGTAGAGTATCTGCGATTTGTCTGCGCGACCAATGGCAGGAACAATGACGGACAAAGCGACTAATATCATAAGTCCAATTAATAAAATAAAACGCGCGAGAGACTAGGAAGAAAGTAACGTAACGTAACATGACGTCATTTCCTTCTAGCCACAACACCACGCGCGTTCATCCATTTGTTTTCTTTCCCAAAATATCGTCATCAGGACTCACAACAAGAAAAACACTTAACTTCCGATATCGGTCCTAACAAATATCATCATCATCATCATCTTCTTCTTCATCATCATCATCATCTAAAAGCTATATTTTTTAATATTATAAGATAATTATTATGGTAAGAAACTGGCAAATATGAGAACGTACAAAGCCACATAAAAATACAATATTATCTTTCGATATAAAACGACTAGACTAGATAAGACGTAAGCAGTTTACTTGGTCGGTGGCGCGCGGGCCGCGCTAGCTTTGGTCCGCGAGTTCCAGCCAACAAGCAGGGAATGAAAATTTTTTGGTGTAATCAGTACAGTCAGTACAACACGTACATAAACATTGGTGTTCGTACTTTTAATAAAAAACGAGGTGTGAAAAATATGGAAGAGCTCAGCTTACGGACACACGCGCTTTACAAAATCCAACAAGAATTTTTCTTCATCTTTTTTTTGTTATTTTGCTAGTTGCAGTAGTAGTTGATTATTTAGTAAGTAAGAATTTGTAATACGAGAGGAGTAATCATCACTGAGGGGAGGGGTGCATGTGATAACATTTGGGTCGGGGGAAGGCATTTCCAATAATCACAGTCTGTTAGAAATCTGTCGAGCGCAATGCCGGGATTTAATAATAAAATAAAAAACGTACATCTTATACATACTCGTACACACACAAATATCAATAATGGGTGCTTATTTTGGAAGTGTGGACTCTGCGGCGTGGCGCATTAACAGTGCACAACAACAATCTACAACATGAGCAAAATGCATCAAATGTATAAAAATTTATAATTCTGGAACAACTTCATGCAGCGAATAACAAGAGATTGTGCGACGGGAATGTGTAAATCCCCCTCTTAAAAGAGATTTTTAAGGACTAGAATGCGACAATCCCACCTACTGAAGATGTAACGACAACATACTATTATTATTATAATACAAAAACGACCACACGTTTTCCAAGCGCCAGAATGCTCGCTTTGCTTGTTTGCCCAAAATTTTGGATCCACAAAACCAAATAAATCAACGCGCGCGCTGCTACACATTCTAGCACTTTTAAGATGTGGCCAACTTCTAAGCAGTATAAACAGGAGGGAAACTATTTACACCTCTTCACCTGGTTAAAAATTTATGTTCCCTAGAGTAATTGACATGAAGGTAAAAACGCAACATATTCTAGTGTCAAACTTTGCCGGGCCCCGTTCAACGACGACCGACTTCAAAAATGGTTGTGCGTGTCTGGAATCTTCTTCCATCATCTTCATCTTTTGGCACGCCGGGCACGTGGCTTCGGCAGAGGGACTATTGCATTTTGCATATCACTAATGTAAGTATGTTTTTTACTAGCAGAAGAAATGTGTTGTTCTATAATCAGTCTTTCCAAAAAACATTTTGATGCTAGAACCCAAGAAGCTGCGGTATTTCCCCGCTACTTTCTCTTTTGTTTCGTATTTAATATTATAGAAACTGCTTACTAATTACTCAAACTATCAACTAAAAAACTATCAACTAATGACTACTGATACCATAAAATCACACTTCTATAACTATTTAGGAATTACTAAAAAGTTGGGCCCAGAAAGATTGTTATTTAAAACATTTTTGTATCAAGCGATCGCTTAGCGAGATTATTATCACTTTAGTTTACACAAATCAAAAAAATAATAGAGAAACTGCAAGGTTTGCAGTTCGTGCCGTGCGTTTGGGCTGAAGGATCGATTTTTAAATTGTCCATCAAAATCTTTCACTTTTTATTCAATTTTACCAAAAACCATAACATTTCAATTGGTTAAATAAAATAATAACGCACTCAAAAGTGGAAGAATTTCGATTGCTTCCTGATCCCAAAAGTTTGAACACAATTTTTTTTTTTTTGGAAATATGTAATTGGATTTTGAAGGGGTATAGTTTGGAAAACTTATTTGGTGAACCCTTCCCATCCAAAAACGTATGGTCAATTGTTGGTCAAATTACCAAAAGTGGAAGAATTTGGATTTTCGTTTATTAATTCAAAAGATGGAAAATTTGGAAAATATTGGATAAATTAGTAATTATTATTTATTTAGGGAGACAAAAATGTTTCAAAAATCTTTCCAATTCAAAACAAATTCTGATGAAAAGTTCCTTAATTTGAATAAATTGAGCTTTGGAGTTTGCTAAACTGGAAGATAATTATTTATGGATGATGAAGATAATAAATAGAATTTAGAAAAATTTATGCTTAAAAAGTAAAGAATTTTCAAGCAAAAATGCTCGATTATTCAAATTTTAGGACAGAAAAACGGAATTTGTACGTAATAGGGGGGGAAGTAAATATAAGAAAATTATGGAGCTTATGGAAAACTGAATTAAAGTAGGAAATCCTTGAGTTAATTAGAAGTCAGAAATATAATATGAAAGCTAATTGACTAGAGATAATAAATTTAGATTAAAATTAGCATTTGAAAATGCATGAAAAATTCAGAATTTGATGATTAAAATGTTGAGAACTTTCAAGCAGAAAAACTCTGATTATTTCAATTTATAAAGAACAAAAAAAGTGAAAATTTGTACACGAGTCCAGAGGGGGGGGGGAAGGATACAACAATTGCAGAGCTGCTTATTTTGAGTTTATTCATCAAAGCGCCTTCAATTTAGTGGGATAATTTTCTCAAAATGTGAAAAAATGCATTATTTTTAAAAGGAAATCGTTTTTGAATTACTTGGAACTCGGAAATATATGAGGAACGTTAAATCACTCAAGATAATAAGTTTAGATTAGATATACCTAGCATTTGAATATGCAATGAAAAATTCAGAATAATTAAAATTTAAAACCAGATTATTCCGATTTATCGAGAACAAAAAATCTGAAAATTTGTACATAAGTGGGAGAAAAGCAAAAATACGAATATTATAAAGCTACTTATTTTAAGTTTATTCGTTAAACTACTTCAAATTATTTGAATAATTTTCTCAAAAATATGAAATTATCTTAATGTTTCTTAAAAACTTGGAAATCGGAAATTTATTGAATTTAGATTAGAAATTATATTTGAAAATGCAATAAAAAATTCAAAATTTCATTATTTAAAAGTTACAAACTTTCAAGTAATTTAGTAAATCTGTTTTAAAATTACTTAATAAGTGGGAAATTTATGATGAAGGTTAATGGCTTCAAGGCCATAAATTAATAATAAAACATTAATATTTTATTTGTAAGTGATTTTCATTAAGCAATAAAAATCCTTGTTCTGAGTTCAAAAACCTCATGAAACTTATAATTTATACAAAAAAGTCTAGAATTTATTTGTTTGAACAACCAAATTTTGAGATGAAAAATTTCACTGTAACCGGGAGGGGGGGATTTAAAATTTAATTATTTGATCCATTTTTGCATGAAGATATTTAAAAATTGCTCAATTTGTCTTATAACATTGGAAAAACTGCAGTGGTGCCAAGGTCGCCGAAATTCAAGTTAAGCAAATTTCTACTTCTTGCAAAATGATACAAAAAATGTACCAATTATTTAACCAACCAAAATTAAGGTTTTTAATATCTAGGTAAAACTCGCAACAGTTTTGAGGCAACCGATGATTTTTGAAAGAAAAAAGTGATGGACAATTTAAAAATGTAAAGAGGAAGTGGAAAGAAGTAGTCCATACACAGAAACCAAACTAAATAAAAAATATCAAATGTAATGAAAACTGTAAGTATGGTATTATTAATTAAAAAAGCATTTTACAACAAAAACAAAACAAATTACATTTAATTTAAGAACAATTTCAATATTAAAATTAATATAACAAAGTAATTAAAAAAAATACAGATACAATTGGGTAGCAGATAGGATATGTGCAGAGGATGGCGGTTTCACTGTGAAACCCATCCTAGGGTGTCCAAGGAACAATAGAAAAAATAGAGAGTACTCTGAACAAGACACTAAAAACAAATTAACATTTAATTAGATGAATATCACAAGTGCCATCTTGCTAATAATCGTATCTGCATTTGCAGTCTGCGTAACTTGGTTTAAGGGAACCGGGGTTTATAGAATGAGATCGCTCAGTTCCCTTCAATAATGTAAAAAATATTTATAATAATATAAATGCGATCAAATTCAGAATTACCTTTCAAAAAAATTAACAAAGTTCAAAAATATAAATAAGATATTATAAATAAATTGGTAAGTGTGTATGTGCAACGCGTAACAAACGGCCACCAAGTTGCCGCCGCGCCGCCGCCGTTTGTTAAACGTTTAATAAAACAAGTTCTAACTAAAAAAAAAAAAATAATAATAATAATAATAAACAAAAAATGCACAATTCTAACTAATAGTCTTGGTCACAAACTGATTTTGGGAAATCACAGCTACATGCTTCAGACGGTTGTGATCCCATAAATTTTTGTATCTTATTCTTGGCAGCATTAACAAATAAAAAAAATATATGTTACTACTTACTACAACTAATAATAAAAAATGGTGAAAATATTGCATGCACCATAATTATTACTGAACTTAACAAATAATAATAGTAATAATACTGTACGTCAACAGATTATTTTTCGAGCCAAAATTTTAAGGAGCGTTTCAATTGCACTTCCAACCGATCGTCAAAAAAGCCCGAGGCCACCCAGCAGCAATGTGCCTCAAAGTATGTGCGGGGTGGCCCCGGGTAAGAGATAAAACAAAATCGATTTTTAAAAAATTGCGGCCGCCAAGACTTACCTCCTTGAAATTTTGGGACGATTAAAAACACGTTACTACTACTACACAAAGGCGCGCCGAAAATTGGAGCGTCAGATAAATCAAAAACCAATCTGCCAACGTGCAATAATAAAAAAAATATAATATAATAATAATAATAGTAACAAAATTGGGAGAAGAAAAAACAAAAACTAATACGGCTCGAGCTTACACGGCACTCAGCATAATACGAAAATACAAAATAAGGAAAAACATACAAGAACTACTACAGTACTGCTCGTAGGGTGACTAGGGTCGCTAACAACGCGGCTTCCCGCAAAATAACAACGCACTATGCTAAAGGACATTCACAACATCATACACGCATATTAAAATAGATATTATCAATATATATAATATATGGAAACTGATGCGTACAACAATGGCCCAGGCACCGCTGATGCTTGGTAAAAACTCTAATGTGATTAAATATCCCTGTTTCGAAATAGTGATAGATTTGGTCGTACAATGGGCCGCCACTCCTCCACAGGAGCGTTATTTAATTCAATGGTACATATTAAAAATATCAACATGTTTACATTACTACAAAACTATTATCATAAACAGTATCTTCAACATTACAAAATTGAGAAAAAAAATCCTTAAAAATTAAAAAATTTAACAATATTTATGGCAGCAAACCACTCTCCTTTTTTATCTTTTAAAAAACGTATAACAAAAATTATATTATAGGGAATGGTGGCTGGAAACTCCATTTCTACAGACCTATGGGCGGTACCTGAACGTAGCGATAAATATACAAACGATAATCCTTGCTTGCCAAAACCACCGATCCATCGTCCATCAGCGCCACGTCGAAACATTGGGCGTGCTTTACCTTGCTCTCCAACGCCGATACCAACTGACCATCCTGCGTGAAAATCGTCAGGTTGAAATTGTTGTGATTATCCGCGATCAAAATATCGCCGTTTGCATTAATACCGACGCCGATTGGATAATTGGTCACGCCTTCGCCCCCAATTTGTCGCAAATAGTGACCTTCGTAGTCAAACACTTTAACGCAGTGCGCGCGATTGTCACTAATAAAGATCTCTTGTTTATCGTTAACCACAACGCCATTAGGAAACTCCAAATGCTTGGAACAGCCAAACTTTTGCAAAACTGCGCCCTGTTGATCGAAAATTATAACGCGCATCACTTTACACTCGACCACCACAATTCGTCCTTTGTTATCGACCGTAACCCCGCGGGGATGTTGCAAAATATTCGCGCCGAATTTACGCACGAATTGTCCGTACTGATTGTATATCTGAATCTGGTGTGTTGGGGAACGCTCGGTGACAATGATATCACCAGACGTGCGAACCACCGCTACTCTGTTGGGATACAAGAGCTGACCATCGCGTTTGCCGCACTCACCAAACTGGAACTTGAATCGGCCTTCCTTGTCGAAAATTTGAATGCGGTGGTTGTTTGTATCGGCGACAATAATGTCGTTTTGGGCGTTCACCGCTACGCCACTGGGTTCCGTAAATTGACCTTCCATTACTCCAAACTCGCCAAACTTGCAGTGATAGATCATTTTTTGGCGCTTGATTTGAGATTTCGGTGGGAAAATTGTGTTGGACATTAATTTGGATTGCATATCTAAAATCGCGTCGTTTGCTCCGCTCGCCAAAGAGTAAGGATCCGACGATCCGTTCTGAAAAATACTGTCGGTTCCGCCGTTCGACCACTTTTCGTAAGGATTCATTCCGTTCAAATTCAGTTCTCCTATTGTGGTCGAAAATGGTCCTAAACTGTTGGCACTGCTAAATCGTTTCGAAATAATATTGGATTCGAAAGGAGATGTCGATTGGCTGCAGGCTGTAATTGGGAACGATCCGGATATGACACCGTTAAGACTGCCCGAACTTCCGTTAACGCTGCTTCCGCTCGAGCTAGAACCGCCGGTGGGTCGTGCTATTGGAGGTTGCTTGCTTGGACCTACCGAAGTTTCGGAATTGGATCTGACGTAACCAAACGTGTTTCGAACGCCGACTTGGATGGCTTGGTAATTGGACACGAATTCCAATTCACCTGCAGCTTGTACGGATTGATCGATGCTGGAGTTCATTATGGATTGTAACTTTTGATCTAACAATTTACGGAACATGAGGATTTCGACATAGTTGGCGGTTTTGTTCATTTTGTCAACAAATTCACAAGCCTTGTAGATTTGGTCGACGAGTTCTTGGCCTTTTTGTTGGGCGACTCCCAACGCTATATTTTTAGCAGAGAATACGCTTTCTAATTCTTTCAACAGTTCTTGCTTTCTCTCTTCCAGCATGGATCGATAAAATAAAAAGGTATCGTTAATTTCGTTTTGGGCTTTGTGATACTGCATTTGCAAACGACTGGCGACGTGTTCGACATTCTTCAGGGTGTTTCTTATATCTGTAGATTTTAGTTTCGCCTCTTGAATGGAATTTGCTATGGCTTCGAGATGTTTGGGTGCTACATCGCAAAGATGTTCGAGATCGTGTAAACCGTGTGGATGATCCAGGGCGCAGTCTTTGCAAACTGGTAGTGAACAGGTACGGCAATAATACTTTAGTAATTCGCTTTTGTGTCGGGGACAAATCATGGATTTTTCTCCATTGGAAATGGTCCCGTTGGTCGTTGTTCCATTTAAGAGACCATTTAGACCATTTTTGTGATCGTCATTTTTTAAGTCGGATATGGTGATAACTCTGTGACCTTCGAAACAGTGCATAAATTGGTGAGCCATGACGCAGCTTTCGCACAAAATGTTAACGCAATCGACGCAGTGGGCAACTCCGTCCAATTTCTTTGATTTGCAGGCAGTGCAAGCAACGGATTTGCCCAATGGAGGATCTTGGGTTATTAGCGAGTCGTTGTTATTGCACAACAAACCGGCTATAATATGTTGGATAGAATCTGCGTGGCAGTGTGGACAGGCAAACTTATTTCGTTCCAAACAAGTGTTGCACACTGTGTGCATGCAAGTTAGAAGTTTCGATTCGTTAACTGGCTCTTTACACTGTAGGCAGTGTAATTCTGATAAATCGTTTATATCTCTATCGACAGAATCGCTTATTGGAGGCGACGATCCGCTTACTGTTAAAGGTGAATCGGCTAAAGGTGATAAATTTGTATAATCTACGTGCTCGCCGAAAGATCCAACTGAGTTAGCTCTAGGTAATGAATCTAACGAAGGTGCCGGTGATGCCATTTTCAATTAACCGTCATCCCTAAAATTAAAAATAAACATTAATATTCTGCTGAAGGCCAAATTATTTTATTAAAAAATTAGTAAGTATGTGTGAGTGAAGAGGGGAAATTGTTAAAAATAAGTCGGCGTGTTCGTGAACGAATGGAATGAATGAATGTGAAATTAGGCGGTGCGATTGATGAAAATAATTTGCCAAGTTGTAACAACAAAGATGTTTGAAAGTTGAATGGGGAGAAAATTTTATAAAGTTGCGTAATGAAAGTGTTGTGTCGTGTATTAGTAACATTTGTATGAACTTCGTGTCATGACCGTGACGATGGCGGATGCATTCATCGACTGTCAATTTGCGGGGGCGATGTGTTTAGACATAACTGGAGGGAGAGGGCGATCGATGTGCAGACTGAGGGAACTAATGCTGTTTGTTGCCACAGCAACCGGCGAGGGTTGCAACCCCGACTTGAATTATTGCTGCAACAAGGTGGCTGGGAAAAGCTAATGTCTGGAATTGCTTTGTTTTCCACGTCGAAAGAAGATTATTTGCAGTGGTGCACCGTCGAGTCGGTGCAATTTTATTCGCTAACTTCTCAATATTAGTAAAATCCAAATGCGTCACCTGTTGCCAAGCGAATCTACTTACATAGCACCGGTCTCTCCGATCCAATCAACTAAATGAAGGATTTAGGTAAGCAAAGAAAACACAGACGTTGATCAAGAAACGTAAACACGCGCGCCAGGGTAAAAATAAGACGAGACGAAGCAATATGTGTTGATCCTAACGGCTGTAAACTTTACGCGCACAGCTGTTTCCGCACAAAACTTACCCCCAAGACAAAAATACCCTAATAAATAAATTTTAAATTCCTTTGATATTAATGTTCATCGAGCTACTTAAAATTTTACATTAATTCCTGCCCAGTAAAAGTGTAATATAAACGAAGCAACAAACACAATGGCGGAATATTCTCCTGTTTGCACACAAAACCCCCACAATTAATTTTAATCGAGACCCTATTAAAATTTCAGTGTAGTACTTTGTTTACATACATAATGGATTCATACCGAAACATTTTACTAGCCTTTCTCCTCAAATAGGTGTAGTTGGCAACATTTTTCACAGGCTACTTTTTAAATAAAACACGTAGGATTCGAGACCGATCATTAATTTGGCATTGTAAACAAAACATCGCCATAAATTAGATCGAAGCTGATTAATGGAGCTGATAAAGTTTAAGATTTAAACCATCACGAACGAATAAATCAAGTTAAAAAAGTATAATTGTAATATAATAGAAAATGTGAGCTTTGATAAAACGTTTCGTGACCCAGCATCATTGTCAGACATGTCACGAAAAACTTATTAGTGAAAAATTACCACCTATAACCGTCTTTATGGAGTAGTTTAAAATTTATACGCATTTCGAGTAGATAAGCAAATGTACGTTAATTCGCACATCATTAACAGATGAATCATGCCTGAGCTCTCTTGGAATAAATCATATCTATAGTTACTTTACAGTAAATCACTAATGAGCCATACCTACTCGAGCTGATAATCAACAATTAAAAAATAATTACAAAAAAGATAAGCAAAATTTTGAAATTTTTCCTAATATTTTTTAACTCGAAACTTTAGTTGTGTTCAAAAATGAATCTGATGTAATGAAATGCTTTCGTAACCCCCCCCCCCCAAAAAAAGTCCTTGTGTAATAAACAAACTTAAATTTTAATTTATATGTAGTCATGACCACGAGAGTTCTAGTATCCCTCACTCCAGTTTTCTCTAAAATTTTGTCAACGTGCTACGGCGTTACAACTTACACTAGGTAATGAATTGTGCAGTACTATCTAGGAATTTAACATACAAAATCACAAATAATATGCAGTTTCCTGTTCTCATGATTTATTTTAGAGCAAAAGTGAATGGAAGTAAAAACGATCGACCATACTCGACTACGCCATTGTTACAAATAATTTTTTGTTTATAAAGTAGAGAAATGTTAAACAGAAATAAATAATCTTTTGTTTATTTACAAAATAAATAAACACCAAACAGAAATAAATTTTCAATTAGAAAAATATGGTTTTGTATTATAAATCGTCTTACTTATTATAAATAATATTTTGTCCATTTATAAATTGAAGAAATACTTAAAAATATGGTTTAGACTCTTTTTATCAATGACGCTGATAAAACTTGGCAATGCGTTTACGACAAATTTAAATGATACTTCCAATTATTTGTAAGAAGTAATTTATCCCTGATGATTTTTGCCATTATTCAGTTTGGTCGAGTTAGAAATTGTTGATGTTGATTATACATGTAAAATTTTCATGTATCACCGGACAATATTATTCAGCACTGTAATTCTTTACGGGTCGATTCTAATTAACTAGAGGTTTTATACAAAATAAAATGCCCAAAAAAAGAAAATCTACTTTAAAATAGTTTTTGAGTGAAAAAGTGTAGATTTGGGAATCCTGTTATTATATACTCGAGCTCTCGTGGTTATTGCAATACTATAACGCATACAAATTTTAAGCACCCCCTCTCCACAGGAACAACAGTTACCAAGTTTGCTGCATTAGAGCAATCTAATTGTAAGATAAGTCGGTTTGAAGTTTTCCGTATCTGCGTATACATGGATTTAATTAGTTCGAACTGAAAGCAGTGTTCCTAGCCAAGGTCAAACTGTTCAAATTTCAATTTTTAGATCGACCTAATCTCCTAACCTACGTTTTTAACTCGGTCTATACCGTTAGGTCGACTTACCCTAGTGTATACATGAATGGACTAACTAGTTCGAGCCCAATTAGAAGACCTAACGACTGCATAAATCCGGGATATACATATATTAACTAGTAATCTTTGGATTACTGGATCAGCAATGTAGCCGGAAAAAAACTAATAATAATACGAAGAAGTTTACTACCCCCCCGCACTAGCAAATATCTATAAAACAAATTTTCTTTCACCTCGGGAACGTAAAAAGAACTCCTTTCACCCCAACACAAAATCCAACACTTATTTGACAAATTTCATTGTTCTCAAATAAAACTCTAAAACATGGATTCGATAAATGAGATAGAGCCGTAGGCTCTCCCTAGATAGGGGACGACGAAGAACAAACACAGAAGACCCTTATTAGAGAGCCGAGAGGATGACGCAACAATTATATGACAAGACGTAATTACGATAAGGATTAAGAAAGCAAAAATATTTTCTAAAACAAAAGAATACAAACTTTCCAAATCCAAAACAAAGACTTGCGGGGTAAAATTCAAATTAGAACTGCAATCGCGTTGGAAACAAAGTACGGCGTGTTTACAACGAATTCTCATAGAGGTCGCAGAGAGCAACAAAATGACGAAATTTAGTGAAATATAACAACTAAACTTTTAATAATAGGAAATCAATTTCAGTTCAAATAATTTCAAGTAATATCTAAAAACCAAAAAGAAATTCATTTTGTGAAAATCGTAAGCTGCTGGAGTATTACTGTAACAAAAAGGCTTACCAACATAATCTAACAAAAAAATTCGAAACCGATAACTGAAGTCATATTTGAAGGTTTATAGAAGAAAAAAAAAGATAATAATTATTTAATTAGAAATTCCGATGGGGGTAGGTGGTGGTAAGTTACCGTTCCTCGAGTGGAATCTTAAAAGCGAACAGGTTTTCAGGTAGTTAGGTAGATTTTTAATCTCAAGTGTTGTTATAACTATAAGAAGAGATAACACGAATAATTTGGACTTTAGTTTTAGAAAGTTGACTTATTAATCCAACAAAGTCTGGTGATAGCAACAACGACTTGACTGATAAATAAATCAAAAATTACGTTCAATTTTTATTATGAGCCTTGCAAAAAGTTATTCTCCCCTTAAGTAAACTTTTTATCGTTACGCCTATGGTATTATGATTATAAATAATTATTATAGCGAGGGGAATTTTCGCGGGAACCATACAACGACTTTTACTACCAAAGTCAATAAATTGTATTTTAAAATATAAAATTCGTCAAGCAAAAAATTCGTTTAATCAGACTACACAAAAGCTCATCGCAGGATAAATAACCCAATCTATAAATAAATTGTTTAATGTAAAAATTACGACCTGATAAAATTCCAGTAAATATAAATATAGAAAACTGAAAACACGTTTTTTCCAGTGAGTGGAAAATGAAAATATAAAATCAAAAAAAAAACAATAATTTTGTTATACTTACAATCAATTACCAATGAAAAACAAAGAAAATAATAACAGAACTAAAATTTTTTATAACAATTAACAACAAAATTCGACAGGCTGGCACTACAATACTACATCACTTGTGTGCAGCTGGCATAAAACTGACTACCCCTGACTACCCTAAGGGATAAAATTCCGCCGTTAGAGGTCTCAAAAACGAGTATTTAAAATTTCTGGTAGGTGTACACTTTTATCTGAGCAGGTAAATTTTTAATACGGGGATGAAAATTAACCTTGAAACAAAGTTAATCCCTAACGACACAAAGAACCACACACGTACTTGATTTTTGGACTCTTTTTCTAAAATTATCTCAAAATTGTCCCCGGAAGGATAGTAAAAATTTTAAACAGTCTTCTCTGGGGATCCATCCATTTTTTTACCCTAAACTTTATTTGCGTACGTACCTACCCACATTTACACCCTAAAGGACAAAAAGTGCAGTCTACCCAAAAAGGAATAACAAAGTTACAAGCAGCATTTGTAATTTGACAAGCATTTAAAGATTAAATTCTCCAACACGAATTTTACTTATACGAGAGAGAAGTTGGTTTGAAAACTTGAGATTCGAGTTTCGTATTGTAAATGATTAACCGACAGAAAAGCGGAGGTTTACGCTCAAGTATGTGGTCTTGGAAAAGGCTGTGGTGCTGCTTTATTAATTCAAGTAAATGATTTTGTAAAGCAACCCATTCTACTTCCTTTGTTTTCACATTTCTCCAACTTAGGAACATTTTTAGATACGGTAAATTTCCATTCTCGAGGGTGGCAACTATCGATTACTGGAAGTTCTAATCTTCTAATGATGGCGCCAATGTTGGTACGTATGGTTCAACCAAAATAGTTCACATAATTTTTGAAATGACGGTAGCCAGGCCATAAACTACTTGATTCTTTTCAACCGTTTGACAGGTTTTGAACCTTTGTTGCACTTTTGGGTTATTTTTTTAGTAACAAAAATTGTAGTCGAACAAAATTTTGAAAAAAAAACCAAAACTATCCCTCAAAAAATTAGGTAATGTGAAAAATTCTGATCCCCCCCCCCGTACACTGATTGTATTAGCTTGCTAAAACCAATTAATTTTTCATTTAACAATTGAAAGACTGCAATTGTTGCAACAAATGAACAAAGAAATCGTTTGACGTACAATCAATTTACATTTAAACAACCCCTGCGTAAGATCAATGGCCACCACGTGAGTCACCCGAAAATAAGTTAAGCTCGAACGGTTTTTTCATTTTTCAAGTCGAACCCCATTCAAATGTATATAAAACGAAGAAAAATTTGATGTTGTCACAGTCCAGAAAAGAAACGAAGAAAAGCTTGATAAATCATCAAGAGAATTTTTTTCATTTATGTTGTCTTAAACAAGGGGAAAAAAGTTCGACCATAACAAAGTGGCTTTATTTTCAAAATACGAGTAATTAGTTATGAAAAATGTGGACGGAAACGCATGGTTTTATTTTATATTATTTACTCGTTTCCTGTTATGCTGAAAAGGTAATTAAAAATTACATGAACGTCGCGTATGTTTAGCATGACATTGCGTAAAACTTAGGACCCTTTTCCAATTTCCATCATTGATTTTATAATGCGATATCAGATGTAGTTTAAAATTTTATCAAAAGATGGCGTTACTAAATTACTTTATTACTGAAATTATCTTTAGTTCGTATTGGTGCTAAAGTAACTTATTTTGCTTTCAAAGCAACGACATTCCAATACATTTATATATACCGCTGTTGTTTGAATTCCACGTTAAACTATAGGTCCAATACCAACACTGAAAGTTCCTTAATCGACTGAATGTACTGATCCAGCTCGATTTTCATTGCTTAGGCAATGCAAGAGAAACTCAAACTGTGTGCGGCCTTTAGGCCGCACAACCTAGAGAATCTAGTTTATGACCACTTCGTAAGAATAGCGGATTATAAAGTTGTTTGAATTGCAGTGCCGAAGTCTCGGAATCCATGTCAACCATGAGATAATTCACTAAATATCCAAGATCAAATTTTAAACATAATATGGAAAAAATCTTGGATATTTAATAATATTAAATTACCAAATTTTTAACTATTAACAACCCTACCCTACTGATTGTAATTTTATAAGAACTTCCCGAGTAAGATTCGACTTTTAAATGAAGATTTCGAATCCTAATTTATTTGTGTCGTGGTTTGGATTCCACGTTAAATATTACAATAGATTATGAAAAGGGATATTATACGATATTCCCAAATAAAGAGAAGTAGATATAGGTAATAATATTTTCTGAAATTGGGTTCTCCTAAATAAAAATTCAACAATTTTTATGGAAATTACCGTAAAAAAGACTTTTTCATAGATATAAATAAAATACATAATTTTTTTTTATTGTTTTCTGATTTAAGATTTAATAATCCAAAATAGGGAGGAAAAAAGTGAGATAGTGCCGAATGTCATTCGATCGACTCCAGAATGATGAAAAATCACCGCAGCGTGGCATTTAAGTTTTCCATTTCCTCAATAAATATGACAAATGAGTTAAATGGTTCTGTAAATGGTTTGAGAGAAAAAATACGACTTCCAATCCAAAACATCCCCCTGAAGTTATGGAAATGCGTAACGGAAGAACAAAATGAAAACTGTTTCAACAACTTTTCATGAAAACCACTCGAAATGAATTTTAAACACGAGACAAGACATGTGAAGATGAAGTTTCTTGTAACAAGGGTCGTGACGTCACCAATACAACATTCTGAACAAATAGTGTCATCGCTCCTCGTAACACAATCAAATTAATTGAATAGAAAGTTAAATTGTTGGGTAACATTTGAACAAATGTTGAAAAGCATCAAAAGATCGCATTAAGGGTGTTAAAAAAAATACCCCCAAAAATTCTTCGTGTTACTATAATATTACTAGGAAGAACAGGGCTTTCCACATGGATGAACAACACATCGGTAGGTCTAAACATGTCTTAACCGGTAATGAAATGGTAATTTCGGTTAGGTCGAAACCGACCACCACCACAGGAAAAGGGAAGTCTTCGTGTGAAAAAAATACAATGTCGTATTTTGTTAAATCAGGCAATCACAAATTTGTTCGCTTAATTACATTTTAATTTAACTATTGTCTTTTAAACCACTAACGACTTGTATAATTTAGGGAAATAATTTTTCTAATAATAATTACAAAAAATTGATGCAGACGTACTTGAATTACTTAATTAAAATGTTTCGATAATTGGTCGATTTAAACCACCACCATACCATGTTTGGAGTTTAAGTGGGTTTTGTGAGTACAAAATAAAGGTTCCCCTATTGTGTTATTTCAATGGTTTTTCTTAAACAGTTTAAATTTCGTCTACCATGGTAATGAATGAATGAACCCACTTGCCCGCATTCGGTTCACAATGCATCACAATGACATCCCCAATACAATTGCAGGCAAGTTTTTATTGTAAAAAAAAAATCTGAAAAATGTTGATTAGCTTATAACGACTTTTGAGATTTTTGGAAGGCTTCGGGATGGCGACCGGAAGTTCGCCGTAGTCAAGCCCTGCTCATGTTAAAAAGTAAATAATTAAAAGAAAAAAACTGCTTTAATCTAAAAAAGAAATGAAAAAGTAGACGGTAAATAACGAAATTTTTCTTGCATAAATCCACTTTAAAATATTGGAATGATGTTCCCTTTTTATGTCGGAATATTAAAAAAGGGGCATACATATATTTATTTGAATAAAAGCTCACTTTTAATTAATTTTATAAAAGCGTACCAAAGAATTTATCTCAATTTTTTAGCCCTTGATGTCAGTTTCTACACAATTCATTACTGCATGACTGAACCTACACACGAACCGCTCGTTGTATAGAAATAAATTGCACCCTTAACTCAGAAGGATATTTTCAAATCACTTGTCGTATTGAGTTATTTTCCAAAAAATATGTGATTACCTCTACGAGTTAACAATAAACGTAAATACTCACAATTTCTGCTATTAGTTAAAAAAATGTGGAGATGGTAGAAATAATAAGGGTGATCTACACGACCAACGTACCTGAAACAAAAAAGTTTAAATTAGTCGTCTCATTTTTTATGAGCAGCCACACACTGAGTCATAAAAGTGTATAAATAAAACGAACCATACGTGCACACTTTATTTTTTCCCATTTGCCTTTTAATAAGTGACATGTGTTCAATGTTCAGCAAAACGCGCTCAAGCGAACAACAATCAACAAAGAAAATAACTTTCCCATGAATACTAATACTGGCAGGGAATAATAAAAATTATGTAAAAGGTGTGCGTAGGTGTGGTGTGTGTAAACGTAGTTTCGGTTCGATACAAAAGTAACCGACCAAAAAATATCTCAACAGTTTTGGACCATCGAGCGCGCCCCGCGGGACGCCGGATAAACAACGACAGAGCGTTTGATCAATATACTACTGCATCGGTTAGAACGACATTTGTTGGTATCTATGGTTTATCGAAATTAATTAAGGGGTAGCATGAACAATGCGATCTCTCAACGTTTTTGTACAAATTATTACTGTTACCGAACGTAAACTACACCTGGTCCCGACCGGAAATTACAGGCCGGGGAGTTATCTGTTTGCAAACGGTTACAAAGGTATCAAAACCACCCTCTAAAGCGCGCGCTCGCCGACGACGCCCGTTAATTTCGTTCGTTACGATTTATATCACACAACGTGAAACTTCATTTTTTCCCCGTTTTTTTTATTTAACAATGTGGAGGAACAAATTTGACTATTGGGAAAATAAGAAGCCTGTCAATTATTTATCTACTACGCTGAGCTGGTGTCCCAACCCTTTGTTTATGTCTGAATAATTCAGGAAGTTAGAAATGTGATTTCCGGTAAACATACTGAAATAAAGTAACGTTTATAGCATTGTAGAATATAAACCGTAGAGCTTAACCTTAGGCACAATATTCACTTTCACTTTGGAAAGCGACTCCCGCACTGCGCTAACCGGTAAAATCACGATTACATTGTTATATGTTGTAGGACCTTTTACTTCTGTTACGTAAATTTGGTTTACCTTCGTTAATTATTTATCTCGATCAAGTAATAAATGGCGGAGGAATTTTAGACGCACGACGCCGGTGGTATAATCAAACAGTACACTCCTTCTCGGTCAACCAATGTAAACGTGACCTTAGTTCCTTAACGACGGTTTTTATTATTAACCCCTCCGGAATCAAGCAAAATTATTGTTACATAAATTATCGTCTATTATTTTATGCAAATTTCGAATCGGTATCGAGAGTGTTAACCCGTGAAACTCAATTTGCATTGATAAACAAATAATGAATACCCAATTTTGCCTATATTAACACCATCAAAGGAAGTCGAAAATTAGTAGGTATGTTAAAAATTACTGAAGATTAAAACTGTCTTACTTTAGAGACAGGATGTAGATAGTTGACTGATTGAGAGGACAATAAATCAAATGTATGGCCAATACCAGCATCTGTTTTTAAAACTACCCATTAGATTTTTATGACCCCTAAACGGAAATGGTCAAAATTAACTCGATCCAAATAGTCACAATGTGACTTTGTGAATATAATCCAAAAAGGTCGACTGGGACGAAAACCAGCAAATTATTATTTTATCTTTCAATTATTTATTATTGCTACGATTGTAAAATCAGCCCGCACACGAAGAACTTGGAAAATATGGTCGACTGCATAAAATTTCAAGATCCAAACAAGTGGCAATAATACACCGGTTTAAAAATAAAACATTAATTCGATCAGGCCCCCCCCCCTTCTTCTATCGCTCAAATATGTAGGTTACCTTACCTCCAATTTCGCAGCGCAATTTCAAGAGATTTCATTTTAATTTTCGATATAATCAATGATTAAATTTATTGTATTCATAATACATTACGTGTATTTTAAATAATTAAAAATGCGTGGTAGAAATATTTAAGTTTACGTAACTAAAACAAAGCTATAACTAGAAAGCAGCAAAAAAAATTGAAAATGTGAAAATCATTCAATATTGCTGTAGGCAAAGCCGGAGATTACGAATCAGACTTATAATGGCTTCCCATTGGCTGAATTTAGATATTTGTATTAAATTCAGCAAACACTGCAAAATTATTATTATTGAAAATTTGTGCAAACATTTCATTGAAACTTAAAAAGGAAAGATCGACCTTTGATCGAGAAGATAAAAAATAATTGAATTCCGTTTATGTTATTTAACGCAAATTATTATATTAAGACTTGGCATTGTATTATCCTTTGATTGGAGTATCAACAACAAAGTGAGTACACGTAGGGTCGAAAAAACTACAGATCCAATGATTCGAGTTCGAATCTTAGCTACTCCCGAATTATTTGTGCCGCTGTGGTTTGGATTCCACGTTAAGCTGTAGGTTTATATTATTAATATTATAATTCTGTAGGGTGGGTCCAAATAAAGTATAAAAGTTCATTCCACGGATTGGGATGGGTAGGATAATTAGATGATATCACCCCCCCCCTCTATAAAACGTTTGTTTAACATACGCTTCTGAAATTTACCATCTCAATCAATAAACATGGATCGATTGATTAGTACAATTATTTTTAATGATAACAAAGCATTAATGGTCAGTGAAAAAAAGCAATAACCGACCCTCCCCCGTTTTCGATATTTATATTTCCCTTTTCCAAATATTTAAATCCAAAAAATGGACGCGACTTCTTGAAAAAGAATGCAGTCAGTCAAAATTTAAAAAAAAAAAATGTATAAAAAACCGTGATGCACAAGGGCGGCTACCTCTGTGAAGCTACCAATATTAAGGGTGGGTTACATCAGCGCCAATCAAAATTTAACAGCATATATTTGGTGTAAATATTTTTAAATTAAACTGAACTTCAAAATTGCCATTAAACTAGGTCGTGGTTTTGAAGAACAGGATACGGTCATGGTTTCGCGGTTGGTGACGTTCCATTGGTAATACTGAAGTAATCTCATAAAATTAAATGTATGAAACTTCCTGTGATTTAAAATCGACATTAAACTATAGGTCCCCTTATTATATATAGGACATAACAATAACAGAAAGATGCAATTTGTATAGAGAATACCTAGAAAATCATTTTTTAAATTAGGGAGCTACGATGTGAAAGCTTCAGAACCACCGATGTAAAATATTGATTTTAATTTGCCTAGCCACATAATTTTAAAACCGAAAATCTGATCTGCATCGGAATGATTCAATTTGCGTCCGACCAGATAACATTAATTTGGTGGTATTGCATCGTAAACACAATTTTATAACTCCAGTTTAATTTTTTTTATTTGTTTAAATAATCCCATGAAACTCGGGTAGTTTTTCCAGTGCCTTCAAAAAAAATATTTTATTTTTTGTGCCCCCCTCTCCTGCTATGCCTATAATATCGCAAAAATCCAACGGTCATTTGTAAAAACAAGTATACATTTTTCATTGCGCTGCATTTTAATTTCATGTTTACACTAAGAATTTTTAGTAGTAGTAAAGCAAGCAACACATGAGATTGTTAAATTTGCAAATATTTGGGTATTAAAATATTGTGATTTTATTATTTTACACGTTAAAATTATATTAAACACCGTGAGACATTTTATGGAAATGTGATTCGATATGCGTCCACTTTCCCAGAGCGTAAGCCCGATGCAAATCTGAACACTAATACAAAATACCAACTGTACAAAAAATAGAGGTTGTGAGTTCTCCCGAAAATAAAGCGTATTAGACATAAGAAATTTTTTTTCGGAACCCCCCATGACCAATGTCTAGCCACGGCCCTGCCGCATGAGCATGGCCGTACATTGTACGTGGGTCAAAAAAGAACCACATTTATCAGTTTGATGAAATGAATTTTTCGCAATTAAAAAAATAAACAAAATTTGTAAATTGTAAATCTGCAAATCTTATATGAAGAGCCCACCAAGAGTTAAATTAATTGGTTACCATAGCAACCCCATCATTCTTCAACTTTTACTTGAAAAAACTGCCCAAAAACTTTGGAAAATTATGGATACCTTCGAGACCTTCCTTGTCTTTAATTCTAATAAAATTTTATTAAAAGCTTCCCTTGGTGTAAAATATAAAGAAAACTTTTCCACCTAAACAATTTGAAAAGTCAAAGTTAGATCAGAGCATTGTTATAGCAGTGCCAGTGGGCGAAAACTTGGGAAAATAGAAATCGTTAGAAAGAAAAAATAGAAACAGAAATGCACGAACATGAGAATCAAGGTCAAAAAGAAAAATATTTATGAAACCTTATCATTTCATAACCGATTATGAGTAATTTGCTTACAACTAGCAAATCAGGACCGACTTGAGGTGAAGTGAGAAAGAATTTCTTATCACGAGACATCCGTTTGACCTTTGTGGAGGAAATGCTCCCATGATAATTTTGGACGGCCTTGACTTAACCTAAACGTTTCAAGGTAGGCAGATATGAAATTTAAATCAGTTCGACCCTGGAAGTTAAAAAACAAAACTTCTTGCAAACAACTGAAGTTTGTGGTAATCTCATGGTTGAATGACAATAGAAAACTTTTGGCTATAGAAACCAAATGCGCTTTTGGAGATGAAATTGAAATTAATACTAAATGGACAATCGAACGATTAATATAAAGTCAAATTTAATGAAAATTGAGGTCTTTTTAATTTTAATAGGTTGGGGTGGGTTCTAGGTCAAACTAACCTCAAGTCGACCCTGTTGCTCGCAGAACAACCGACTTTGATTTATTATTCTTATTACTTAAATTTTGTAAAAACCTTTAAATTGACGTTATAACAACAAATATATTTACTTACAAAATCAATCCACTTTCTACGAATTGTTGAACAACCCAAAGAAGTTCCCGCGACACCTAACCGTAACAAGAAATCGAACCGACCAAAAGAGACATATTAGAGGTTAAGTAAAAATGTTCGCGCCTTTTACAAAAATTGCACCATACAACCTGAAATGTCCCGGGCTACTTGATCCGTTAAAATTAAAATTAGGATCAAGAAATTAACAACAAAAACCAGATGTGTGACACATAATATTTATAACCTTATTTTATCACGTTTTAAATATTGAAACGACGGTGTGGGGAAAAGGAATAATTATTGAAGGTTATTCAATATCGCACACTCTTTCTTACCTTCTCTTTGATTTCTATTATTATCCTTATAAAGCACAAAAGAATCCTTCACCACGATAACCCCACGTGCCAAATATTAAAAAATATTCACAAATGTCAAACTTTTTTTCCAATAAATAATAACAACAACAACAGTAAATAACACACAACCGCACGTACCGGTGTCAATTAATAATTAAAATTAAACAAACTGTCGAACAATAAAACCGCTCAGTGCGGAGCAATAAACGGAATGTACGTTACGTTACAACGATCAAGTAGTGAAGAACGCTCGCGACTTCATACTAAACTATCAATTGTTTCCTTCCACAGGGAGTTACGCAAGTTTTAGAACTTGGCTGCATAACTATCGCGAGTGAAAGTATACCTACCTTGATAATATATGAGCTATTAGCTATTGCATAAAACGGCAAGAGTAAATAAAGCATTCTAATCACTCTTTTCTTTCTCTCTCTTACTTACTAGCTCAAATTAAGTAAGTCGTTAGACAAAAAATTGTCTAATTTGAAAATTACTGGCAATTTGAAAACGACATTGTTCTTTCGAAAAGTGGTCACGTGTGCTTGCATTCTACAAGTAAGTAAGTGCAAAATTGAAAGCGTTTCCTCGAAAACTGCAACGTTAATAAATTATGTGTTGTATCGACCAATTACGGTCTCTAGAGACTTCCTAGTGGTTAGTCACGCACGCTGGCTGAAGACCTTTTTGTGACCCCAACTACATCATCCATTTAGGTAAAACTATGTAACTGGAAACTTTCGGACTACAGAAGGAAATGGAAACTATCTCCTGGGAGGTCTTCCAGTCAATATCCTACTTGAAGATTTGATTGAAACGTAAACACAGAGGAAGCCCTTTTTACAAAGAATAAATGAATTAAGAGAACGACTTTTGATTGGGTTAAGCAGAAAAGTGTGGAATTTACATCGAAATGTGTTAATTATTAGGATTATTCGTACAAAAAAGTCCGCGACGTACATAGGTATATTCAATAGTTTAGGCGGGAACGACATCCAAAGTCACGGACAGCTACTACAGAGTCAAAATCTGCTATTTGAATGCCTCTCGTAACCGATCTGCTAAAGTTGTCCAGGACTTTTTTGTACAAAAATTTTCATTACAAAAATTATATAAATAAATGAATAAAATTAATGAGTTGTCCATGCCGGAGAGGGCTCAAAACCTGACTATCATGGGAGTTAGACAAATCTGACGTCCGCATAAAAAACCACTTTTGAAATTTCTAATAAAATTTATTATTTTGCAAACAATTTTGTAAAAACAATTCATGAGTGTTTAATTGTAATTTGAATTAACCATAAAAATTTTAAACTAATGAATATTTTTCTTCAAGTTCGGTTTAAAGACGGGAGTTTTTGATCTGGTTCCATCGGATGTTCCTGGGGGGGGGGGGCCGAAACAACAAAGACCATTTTATCGGTAATCGTGTGCAGTGCAAAACAACCACTCTTTTTATCTGGTTACTTGAAGGCGCCACAAAACATAGCTCGGCCTCCGGCCTCGCACTTCTTATCATTGATTAACATAACACAGCCTGCGGCCTTCTGACAAAAGATTAAAATTACAAAAAAATCAAGGCAGAAAAGCTCGATGGCCGTAGGCCAAGCTGTGTTACTAGGGGAAAAAAGACCAACTGTGACATAGGAGGAATGAACTGGTCAAATATTTGAAAAAAATAACGGATGTTCCCTTAAATTCCAGAGTTGGTTTGGAATGGTTTAATGCCTTAAGGTCACCTTCTAGACTATCAATTACGAGTTTTAATCTGAAGATATTGGGACTCAAAGGCCTTTTACTCAGAGGATACAATTCTGGACAAAATAGAAAGTGATATTAGTTTTATTAACAATAGAAATTTCTCACATTTTACACAAAAAAATTCAAGCTCAATTTAAATCAGAATATGGACAGGAATCAGAAAAATCTGTGCAGAACTTAATAGTATTGAAAAATTGGATCAGAAATAGTGACGAATGATGAAGGTAAAGTTAATATAATAACAGTTGAATTGGAGGGGGAGAGGGGGGGGGGTGAGCTGCAGTGCAATACAAATTTTTAAATTTCATCCAAGATGTAAGAACTGTTAAGATAGAAAATGCTATAGAGGACGTCCATTAATCACGTAAGGTCAAAATGGGAGGAAGGGTAAGGCAAAATTTTACCAAAAAGTCTTACAGCTCTTGATGAGATTTTGCCGGATCACCCAGTGACGGATTTAGCACTTATGAGGCCCCAGGCGCAATTTAATTTTGAGGCCCCCCTTTTCAATATTTTCACTACTCATTTACATTACATTTTACAGTAATGGTTTTCAACTTCCGGCACACAGAGGGGGCCGTTAGCGCCGCAGGCGATTGTTTTGAAAATACTACCTAATTTATATGGGAATATTTCACCTGAGATCTTGTTTTAATACCCATACTACATTATGAAACTTTTACATAAGTCCATTAGATTTTCACTTGTTTAACTAGAAATGTCTGATGAACACTTGAAAGTTGTTTTTTAAAGTATTTTATCAAATTAATATTGATAATTCTTGTACCAATAAGTTTCAATTTTTATAATTAATACAACCTAAACATCAGCAAACCCACGAGCAAACCTTAAAATATATCCAAGCAGTTGTTATTTTATATTGATTAATTTTCAATGTAGTATTTCCTGATGTCTCACATTTTTCATAATTAAATAAAATAATTTTTTTTATTTTGAGAGTGAATTTTGAGGCCCCTTGGATTTCGGAGGCCCGAAGCGTGCGCTTCCTGCGCCTAATGGGAAATCCGCCACTGGGATCACCCCATTTTAACCTCACGTGATTACTGGACGTCCCCATACAAATTTATATGTATACTTTTTCATCAGTGGATAGATGGCGATTACTAATTTTCTCCGCCAATATGTAGATGACGCTACTGATTTGGGCTTACTATTTGTGAAATTAACAAATAAACTAACAATATTTAAAAAAAACTCCAAATCGGTAGCGCTATTTATTTACGGCGGGGGGGGGGGGGAAATTTACATTATAAAAATTGCATTTCTTATCTTTACAGCTCATATATCTTTGATCAAGGGTGGGCAAAATGTATTTAAAATACAAAAATTTTAAAATACCATTCAAAACAAAATGCATTCAAAATTTGAGGTAGTACCTATTTGAAATACAAAATGCAATAGGTATATATCTTGAAATTTTTTAATTTCAATACAAATTTTCTTGTTTTTTTTCTACTTTTAACCCAAAATACAAAATGTATTTTGCATTTAGCCCACCCATGTTCTTGATTAAGGGAGTCAAATCTTCAATTGAGGAAAAAATTACCAGAAGATTTTAGGCAACTTTTAGGACTTTTCAAAGAAATTTTTGGATTCGTATTGTATTCATAACTAACTGCAAATAAATAGCCACGGTACCAAATTCGTTATTTTGCCAAGATAGAAAACTTGAAAGCAAATGAAAATCAACCAAATAGCACTTCGTTTACTTGTTAATAGCGACACTATTTGATTGGCTTTTAAGTTAGCTAACAAAGATAAAAAAATCTTTGTTGATGTCTTGGGTAAAATCGATTTAATTTTCGAACTTATTTTAAAAATAGTTTCATCAGTGCGGCCTTCAGGCCGCACAACCAATATAATATAAAAATGCCATAACTTTTAGTTCTACTCAGTGCCGTAACTAAGCAAATTAGCCTTATTAGACAAACTTAAAATTTACAGCGTAGAATGTTAGAATGTATTTCATTAGGATTAACAAATGCGGTACAAATAAACGACACTGACACAATAAAAAAGGTCAGATCCGAAACAAAAAAGGAGCTTTCAGGGATAATGCAAGCTTTCGTACTAATAATGCTATTGTAACAAAGTGATTGGATTTAAAAACAAAAACATATAATGGTATAAAAAAAAATTGAAGTAGTTTTAAACAGAGTGAAATATATTAGATTATACATAGATGGTATCACATTATATAGACTAAACTAATTAACGTGCTTCATTTGTTTGAATATAAATATTGAAGTTTTCTAATTCGTTAATTATTATACTGTTATCTAATAATATTATAGTATTTTACTGATTTTAACTATGCCCTTTGTACCTATAATGATAAAGTTTATGATCATGCTATATGCCATATTTATTATATGGTACAATAACATTGCATTAAAACTTTTGAAAATTATTATTTTATTAATGATTATGATTTTATACAGATTTATCTACTTTCATTTATGCGGTGTAGAACTAAATCATTTGCTTATTTTTAGATACTAAAAATCTGAAAACGGGTTATTAATGGACTTTTAATTACAATTCAATACCCATATGTATTTGGGCGTGATATCCATATTAGCAAAGATATTTTCACAGCTTTCAGACTATGTTTAGGTACAGTAGATGTATTTATTTGAGGAAATGGTCAATGAAGATAATAAAAACTAATTTATCCGACATATACAGGTGTTTATCCCATTATGAACGCCTATTGGTAGAAAAATGCTTTGGTAATAGGTAAATAAACACCCAAAACGTCAAACTAATTGAACTTTATTAACCACTTTCCTCAAGTAATTATTTGCATTATATAGAAATGGAAGGTCAACTAATTAATATCTACTGTGATGTAAAACATAGAACTATTTTCGTACAGGCTTAAAATTTTGAAAGTAATTAATTAAAGAAGACTCTGCATTTTAAGCTACGATAGAGGCGCCTTAAAAATATTGAAGTAATTTTAAGGCGTAAATAAAGTAATAACAAAACACTACCGATAATAAATTTTTGTGATGTATAGATATGTCAATATGGTGCAGATCCATTTTTCTACATAAATATATAAATAATGATTTATAATATAATTAAGTTAATATATCATCATTTACATTTGACCGATGAATAGTTGCCAATGAAATGCTTTAAATATGGAATACATAATAGTAATTTTATACATCGGTTTATTATGGGTACCTATACTAACTTGACACACAATTTATTATCAGCAAAGTTTTGTTTTTACACCTAAAATTACCTCGACCTACTGTGGAACAAATAAAAAATCACTTATTACCATTATTACCATTGAATATAATAGAATAAAATAGCATTAAAATTGAAGATTTTCTAATATTTTTGTATGCCGTGGTTCGGATTCTACGTTAAACTGTCGGTTCGAAATAACCGACACATAAAAAATACTTCTTAAAATTGAATCCGGGTTCGAGCTTAAATTAGAGCTAAATTTATTCATTTATTCTTCTCGACAGTTCGTTCCATTACAGGAATTCAGTTTTTCTGTTGAGTCAAAGAAATCCCTAGCGAAATTATCCTCATTTTCAGCCCCTCTCCGTGCACGATTGAGCAATTCTTGGAAAAAGATGTAGTATATTTTGGTATTTTCATGTTTCGAATCAAAAATTAGCCGGAAGGTGACGGTTTGTTCTACATTCGAAATTCCCCTTATTTTGAAGTGGCGCAGTCGAAATGCGTTTTTGAGAGTTCATAATAAAAATATTATGAAATCAGCAAGCGACGTGAATATACCTACACAAAAGCTGATATCGTTAACACAAAACAATGTTAGAACGTGAATCGTTTACAAATTACCAATGTTTAAAACTTGAACATTATTAATGCGATAACAACGACGTCAATAGTAACAGAAAACTTCTTTGATAAGGTAATCGCAAAGGATTCTTGAATAGCTCCGTGTCTAGCATTTATAATGAACACAAAGGAATATTAAATTGGAATTTTTCCATAGCTGAATAACAAATTTTTAATTTCTTTATGCAAATGCACCTAGTTTAATACTTGAAGTTAACTCATGGCATAAGAAAAGTTAAAAATGGATTTCGAGATCCACATTTTAAGAACCCCTCGTACGCTAAGCGCATTTTAACCATACATGGTTTGCCGCATCGAAGTAAAAGTGCGTCACCAATATCGAAATTATGACTAATAAATGAAAAATAAATTACAATTTGATTGACCCATTGAACGAATTTGGTTATAAACAAAGCGAACATAAATCATAGCCCCATTAAATCGAATTTAGATTAATTCAAGTGACATTTTCTTGAAGTTCAGCTTCACCCACAACCCAAATTAACTTTTCACTTGGCGTGTCGTTAGAAAATAATTTGGATAAATTTTGACACCACAAAATGTAAAAGTAGGCCGTTGCATTGGACATTATTGAGATCAGAAAGCGATCAAGGACGATAGGAAATGTTTTAATTCAGGCCACCAATTGAGCAAATCGAGATACACTTGATATTTGCGAGGTTAGTCTTCAAAAAACGTTCTTATAATTTTTAGACGAAAAACCCACAGCGTATAAGCTTTTCGCTCCGAGGAGCATTATTACTGGAGTGAGGCCAATTCGATGTGCGCTTTTCCGGCGGTAGTTCCCAAAAAAGTAAACATATCAAACTTCTGGTTAAAGTCACATTTCAATATTTAGTCAGTTCAAAGAAACGTAAATTTAGCTCATGAAAGTCCAAGGCGACTTATTTATGCGAAATTCGTCCATCCCAAAGAGGGAAATATTATTTGTCGTTGCTTTCCGTTTGAATGAAAATTGGCAATTTTTCGTCGGAAAAAGCAACAAGTCTCGTTATATTTTCCAAGTTTTAATAACACAACGATTTTGTTTTTCTTTTCCATTATTAAATTTCGGAGAAAAAATACCCTTGCACTAAATTTTCTCAAGCGCGATGTAAAGCACAATTTTTGATTGCTTATTTATCCGTTTTTTGTTTTTCCTGAGTTCTCTCAAGCGATTCGAAGGACACGCGAAGTAACCTTAAAAATTGCGATTTAAAATCTCGAGAAAAAATTGGTATGAAATTAAATTTGTGTTAAATTTTATGCATTGTCGATGCAATATGTGACGATATTGTGTAACAATTTTCTTGTTGCAATTTTATTTGCAACAGTGGGTAGAAATAAATTTACAACAGCTTATCGTGACAAAACAATTCCTGTTGTAACTTTTACTACGTGAAAGAAAATTTGACCTTTAAATAAATGCCAAGTCGAAAGAATAACAAAATCACAAGCACCTACTGTTTCCCAAATATCAAACTACCTGCGCGCGCAATCCTGAGCCTTCAGCACCGCAACATGCACAGCTGATGGTTTACTTCACGATATCCATTTTTATTTTTTTTAAATTTTTTCTATGGAACTAGATGACTCATGAATGACTTTGCAAGGCCGTAACAAATGTCACCACATCTCTAAAACGAGTGCGTATTAAATTTTGCAAGCTTGAACGAATCGTACCGACTGTGGGCATCATCAATTTCGATTAAGTTTTGAATTAAACCATGGAAAAATAAAATCTTAATTATGAAACTTGTTGCTTAAGGAGTTGTTATAATAAATTGACAGGGTCGATTTTTTACTTTGAAGGTAACGGGGTTTCGTTTGACTCTTTCGAGACTCACTTTGATGTAGTAAAAAAAAAGTTGAAGTTGTTAAGATATTAAGGATTCGAGTTCTAGCTTCAAGTGACTTCTAAGGCATAGAAATTAACGTGAATATAAATTGAAGTCAGTGTTTACGTTATTTGTTTGTTGAGCAATCTCTTGTTCTGCTGCATAAAATAGAGACTCTGGTGAATTGTTTCACGGCAACTTAACGACATACATGAGCACAAAGTAGCGACCCATGTTCAGGTTTATACGAACTTGTTAGGAAAATCGACATTTCCTCATTCCACCTGTTTGTTATTACGTCGAGCTCAGAAGTCAAATCAAAATTTTCCAATTAAATAAGTAAACAAATAAGAAAATTGTTCTACGTTAGCAGCCAATATGAATTGAAAAGCTTCCGCTTCATTTTTTTGTAACAAACTTGAAATTACTTTCGAATTCAATACCTCGTCTCCAAAAGCTTCCGGTGACTTAACCGCAACGATTTCGTAATATATAAGAAAATCGGAAGCTAAAACGCTAAGGTCGCAACTGCCTCGGTTAATCTAATTTTTTCAATTAAGAAATAAAAATAATCCACGCTTTGGTAAAAAGGAAAACTTAAAAAATTTTAATTACGTTTAAGCATTGCGCTCCAATTTAATTACGCTCATTTCTTGGCACAGGAAGAAAATGTTTCGAATAGTTTTTCAACTTGATCAAGTATTAATGAATTTAAACCATTTGACCCCATAAGTTCCCGATTCAAGTTTCGAATTTGTAACAAAATTGAAAAACGAATAAGAAAGTTTTCGTATTTTGAAGAATTTCATTCTACCAGATGATGTGCAGCCTGGTCAATAACTTGTAGAAAAGTTATCAGATTATAATTATTTTGAGCTCTTCCGAGAGGTAATTGACCAAGCTAAAACATTTGTTCTTGTCATTTTTTCTTTTCTTAGCTGCAGGGTTTCGGAGTTATTGATTTTCCAACACTTATTTTGCGTTTCATTTACTCGAACTATGCAGAACTATGAACAGAATTTGAGTGATCCAACTTCTGCCAAATTTTCAATTTCTTGTGTGGTCTCGAAAATTGGTTGAAAAAAGTAATCATCCAAATCAAGAAGAAGGAAATAAATGCACAAGGCTCTACAGTTTTCACAGACAATTTAAAAATTTAATTAAGAAATAAAAGTAACGCTTCGGTGTTAATTGACCGAGTCACCGATCGACCGAGAGAATCTTCACTTTCCGTGGTGTAATATTTAACTTGACTCATAATCCTTAGAACTATTTTGTTCTCTATTTATGCTGTTTAAATTTATGTAATGTCAAAACGCCATCATTAATTGGTGGCAGCATCTGCCGTGTTTTGATGAATCAATCTTGTCGGTTTAATCTCGAAGTTACGATGAAGGACGTAATTTACCCCCCCCCCCAGTTCCATGCACTTTTCATCTAATTTTTTTCTTACCCATTCCAACCCTGGAAAATAAATTTTTCAAAATAAAAAGTTTGCGTTCCACGATGAAACCCCTGGATAGATGTTAATAGCACATTTTAGATATTCGACGTTCATCCATCCATCTACTGCCGTGAGTAAACCAAATTAAGTTCATCGTCGTAAAAATGTAAACAAACTTGAAAGATTACCAAAGAAAGCTTGGTCGTACCCTTTAAAAAATCTAAAATTGTGCAAATTGAAACAATCGACGGTTGAACCATTATCAAACCTATTAATCGAGTTAACAATAACTTTTTCTGTTGTTTGTGATTTCTAACGACGCATATTGCTTAATCTTATTATTGTTACTTTGCTATTGTAAAAAAATTGTTGGTGGCATGCGGGTGTGCTAAAAGTTCAATAATTATTACGTAATATCAACTTTTGTGTTGTATTGTTTCAAAAATGAAATTAACCTCTAATTGTTTGAAACGAATAACAAAATAATTTTAGAAATATTGGGGTGCTTCCTCCTTGAAATTGCGTCCACGACGTCAACAACCGTCACGACGACATTTATCTTAATCTGGCCTCGAACCCGCATCGCGTCTCATACTGTATTCTGAAAGTTCATTCCCTTCACATTTTATGTCTTTAGTTTTACTTACGTTTTCAGTAACGGTGATTGTTTAGGGTCTCTTAAGGGTTTTAGTTGTCGAATGCTAAAATACGATAAAGGTTACAAAAGAGAAGAAACGATTAATTTAACACAAGCGATTTATGGAGAACCCACCACCATCCAGAGGAGCATAACGCTCGACGTTCCATAACGCGCAACTTTGCAAATCATAATATTTATGGTTACTATCGAATCGCTCTACATTTTGTAATTGAGTCACGAATTAAAAAAAAGCTGTCAAGTTTTAATGAGAGTTGGGTAATGAAAAAGGTGAAGATGTTTATAAATAACGAGGTCATAATTATATCTCCTATGTACCCAGTCGAAAGTATCGCAAGTCCTCATTTTCACTTTCGTTATAAATGTTACTTTTAATCTTCATCATCATAAATTTTACAGCTCTCAATTACACCATTCATTTCTTACTCTCATCAACAATTTATTCAAATAAATTGAAGAATCAAACTAATTTGAAAGTAACAGTGGCCTCGCGTACGCCACTGCAGGCTAATCAATAATTTAATTATTTCATTCATTAACAGACGTTACATAAAATGTAAGCTTATCAGATTATTTGCAAATGTTAGTCAACAAATATGTAGGTTAAACAATCAAGAAATGATTGAACGTCATCGTGAGTCATAAATTTCTGATTCTTACTCGAAGGATTAAGCTTATGGTTTTCAAAAAGTTAGAAGTTTTAAAAAGGGGATTAGTAATAAAAATGCCTGCTTTATCAACATAAAATTCACCCATGACGAGTTTCGAAGTAATGGAGAACCTCGCATTAATCTCTACTTGGGATTTAGTTGAAAACTACAGATGCTGATGATGGATCGCTCAAACGATGACTTGCATCTTGCACATCAGGTGAATTCCGTGATGTTGATTGCACGACAATAAATTATAATCTTCTACCCCCCATAAATAAAGCTTGTACGTTTTACTTACAGACTTACGAGCAATGAACGGGAATTCATTGTATTTATGAAGATTTCATAATTTTAAAGAAAAGGTTCGTTGTATTTATGAATCTGTTCATGGTATTCGTGAAAATTGTAATAAATCAATGATTTCAACCAACTAACAGAGTTTTTCAGAGTATGGGAATTAAAAGTCGAAATATCGCAGCTTTTGCGGTATTCACACTTCTCCTGCTTAATGATGTTCATTTTCGTTGGCGATTTAAAATTTTCTCCTGGAATTGGAGCGCCTGGAATACCTCCCAGCTGGAAATCAGCAAGAAGGGGACTCGTCAAAAATGAACTTTACATCTTTACCAATGCTTTCACATTTTGAGCATTGTAATTACGCCCCCCCCCCTCCGGACACTACAGCCTAACTACACCATTGATTAAAATATATTTCTTGATCTAATGCTATTAAAATTTTTAGATGATGGTAAAGTACATAAGTGTACAAGAATAGTTGCCGGGGGGGGGGGGGTAAACAAATTCCTGACTAGAAGCGCTGTAATAAATCACAGACATATTTTAAGAATCTCTTGCCCTTCAATTTTGATCAGATGATGACACATTTCTGGCAAGTTGAAATAAAGTGAGTTACGAGCAAGAAACATCTTGGGATGAAAAAACACAGAAGATTTTAGGACCTTTCAAGAGAGGAATCCAGAGAAGAATATGCAAACTGCACCCATAAGACCAAACTCCTAAACCATGAAAGTACGAAAAAATGCAAGAAGACCGGGGGGTCTGGGGGGTATGGAATACCCCCCAGCTATAAGCATAAACTTGGTGGGTTCCCTCCCTCATTATCACGACGTGATAAGGTGCGAATCAAATCCGTCAATTTTGACAGGAAGATTACCATAGCAACCGATCGTCCAAACGTAATAAAAGAAAAACAATTACCAGGCGGCAAAACAAATATTATTTTTCCACTTTAATTTGTCTCTTATGATGTGATCGACGTTTCATATAACACTTCAGTTTTTCATCTTGTTTACAGCTGGTTATTACACATTTCATTCTAAATAAAGCTGATATACTGTCTGCAATCTTTAACCCAATTGCAACATTAGATTTGAAAGCAATGCTCATGTCACGGAATTTTTCGCTGTATATCGACGCGATGTCACATGAAATCAACAAGATATACTAAACACATGATCTTTTTCCAGTAAGAAAAAATTTTGAAGATGAAGTAATAGCTGTTTATACTACAAGTAGGAAAAGTATCATTTTTCCAACCGCGTAACCGAGATATTAGAAAATTTGCAGAGTTTTTTTGATGAAAATATCCTACATACCTACTATTCATTTAATTTGAAGTGTTACTTTCTAGGGTGAGTTAGTGCAGCTTATAAAACCTTTACTAGGTTGGAAATAATTGAATAAATCAATCAGAGGTGGTTTACAGAGATCGGATCAAGTTTTGTACTTTTAGATTTATAATAAAGTTTCAACATTTTCAGTTACTAGAAATTCAACAATTTTCGACGTATAGTTAACCGTAAATTAATAATTGAACTCCATAGAAGCGCTGTTCCGGACATATTTCAAATATTGAGGTTTATGTGGGATAACATTTTAAACGCTATCCCGACACAATGTGCTAGCTTTTGATTATATAGCATCATTATTTAGTTATCATGATTATATAGTAGGTACACTATAATCAACCCTATCACATTGTTTGGGACTACATTAAAGCAATGGGAAAAACTGTCGGTTAGGTACATCGTTATTCTATGAAGCTCTTCAATTGGTTGTCACATTATTATTAAAGTACCTCGTCGATGTACTGAATTCCATGGCTGCGAGTTCGAATCTCAGCTACTCATAAATTCCAAAAATCGCGGTGTAAAAATTCTTTTCAAAAAGATATGGAAAAAATAATGTAGGATGAGACGCAAAAGAATAGAACTTGAATTCCAAAATTTTTAAAACCTTAGCAACTGAACGCACGATTAAATCTACCACAACATTTGCATAAAAGTAAGAACTTAGTCGAGTCGTTGCAGATTTAATTGTTGTGGATGTTGGCGTTATTCCATTTTCCAGATAAACCATGTTGACGGAAGTCGTTAAAATACAGCAAACAATTATCGATATTATTACGATGTGCGAGAGAGAGGTAGTAAGTACAATCATCACAATATTGAATCCCACGAATAAATTTCATACTATTAATTCGAAATCGACTTGGAAATATTTCTATGATCGGTAATTAAAATCAATTTTATTGATTTCCTTTGTGTGGGCATCACAATAACCAAAATTATTACCAATAACATAATAAACAATTAAAGATAACGTAGGTCTTATTTTGATACTTTGTAAACTAATTAATTTATTTTATTGTGCTTCTGTTAATTAAATTTTATTAAGTAGGTTACGCAGCGGAGAAGAAGAGAGCGCCCGCATCTGCTACCGCTAAAAATGAGCGCAAGGTTTAGGTACGTTTGCTTTTCCCCGCGGAACGCTGCCTATGGATACTCTCAATTTTAAGCCTTGCGAAGACGACACCGATAGTGATTAATGATAAAAAATTAATTTAATCGTTACAAAATTACTTAACGGTTTTAGCGCCATCAATAAATAACGTAATGGCCATACCATAAAGAAAACTTGTTGGAAACTCTCACTTGCGTGTGGAATCAAAAACGAAAGTAAACTTGCGATTTATCTGCATGACCAATTTAAAAATCATTTATTAGCAAAGAAAAGAAAATCGATAACGGTATGACCTCCCTAATGAACGGATTTTTACAAATTATCGTAATAAACGTAACACGAACTTGAAGGTTTCCGTTATAATGCGGTTCACAATGCAGATACGACAAAATCGCGACTGCTTTTTTTTACATAAAAGTAATTTAGCAAATTAACGCAATGCCGTAAAATAATCGAGTTTAAAAATATTTCGTACGCTAATTTTGCAATTTCATAAAGCTAATTCGACACAAATAAGTTTTTTTTTGCAACGTCAATTACAAGGTAAATTTGCTGAATAACTTCGTAGTATATGGAACACCTTTTTGACAGATTGCAAAAATTAATCCTAGAAAATGAGATATTCCAATCATGCATTCGCAATTTACTGCTACAAAACGTTGTTGAAACCTTTATTGAAAATTATTACAAAATCTGTCTCAACGATTCTCGTAAATCAGGAGTTCTACAAATGTGGATGAATGCGAACGCGAAAAACAGATTTAATTTAGTCTCATGTTTGGATTTTCTGGTTTGGAAGAAATTTATCTGTCAATCTTGATTTGAAATTGAATGAACAGTACAAGACAAAGTAAACGCATGTGAAAAGAGTGCTTAACATCTTCAGGATTCACACCCTCGTTTAAGCCACTCAAACCAAAGTGCTTGTCAAAACTGGATAACATCATCCGATTATGGTTCAAAAGTTCAACGGCGACACTTGCCTAAAGATTAATTTGTAAGACATTAATTTTCTAATCGATTGAATTAATTTTGCCTTCATCCGTTTAAAGAACGCAACATGTCGATAAGCCTTTACGGAACGAATGCAATCTAAAATCCCATTTAATTTCAGAATAACAAAATTGATGTGTGTAATTATTAGGTAAAATTAAATTAATTACTTATTAATCCAAACGATTTCGGAAACCATATAATTTCACAAATTATTCGGTCGGGATTATGAAAGATTTATTCAGTCATTTGAGGGTAAAGAAATTGTTTAGTAAATATTTAGGTTTAATGGAATGAAACGGGTTGAATCAATTCGTTAATTACAAAATTTATTCACGTATTTACAGACGATCAGCAATATTACTTAGAAACGCAACTTTAAAGAAAGTCAAAATTAACTTGTAATGATCGATTAGGTGTTAACCATGATTGATTATCAAGAAATTACTTCTTCATTTACGATAGGATAAACTGGAAATGTATTGGAAAATTGTAAATGAAAACTTCGACTAAAAAACTGAGATAACTCGTTTATGTTTTTGTAGAATTATTCAAAGAATATATGGTTTTCAATTTTGAGTAGAAGTAAATTTCATTACCGACTTCCTTTAATATTGCAAAACAGCGAAATTTAATTTTGACGGTTCCGTTCCTGCAGTTGGTATTCCCCGGATCCCCTGATGCAGTTGGTCGAAATGGATTTTAACTAAAAATTGGAGAGACAACAAATTGGCCGGTCAAATAATACTAACAACTGTTTAAAAATTAAAAGGAGTTATCCGCCACACATTTTTGGGATTAAGTTTTCAGGGGAAAATTCCACACTAATGGGTAATATTTAATCCTCCAGAAAACTGTGATGTAGAAATACAACTATTTTTGTATTTGGTTATACGGTTTTCGCAGTGTGAAAGGATGCCAAATAGAAGAAAAAGCTAAATCCTATCAAGAGAACTGCAAGCTCTCGCAGATTTAATAACTGTTCAGATTTCAGCCGCTTCAGAGCTTTTCGAGGCACTGAAAAGTAGGTAACGATGATGAATTAAGCTTACGGTTACAAAAAAGAATATAATTGTTAGATTTATAATGCTGAAAGGGACAGATCGAAGAAGTGCGGCCTTCAGGCCGCACAACTTGAGAAATTTGTGAAGAGAAGTGCGAGATAGACTGGCTTAAGATGAGTTTAGAAATTACTTCTATTGAAATACCTACTCGACGAAGGGCAAACTAAATAATTTAAAAGGTTTCTTCCTTGCTATTACTTCGAAAATATTAACAGAACAACGATCACGCCATCGAGGAGGCGTTCGGTGTCATGGCTGTAGAAAACCAACTATATTTACCTTCTAATCCATAGCCTATGACCTCATTAAATCAATCAAAGGAAAATTAAAGAACCAGGAAATGTTGAAACTACTTTTTAAGGAAGGGGTAAATTTTTAGATGGGGATGAAGCCCAGCAAGCGAAGGAACGGTTAGATCCTAAATAATGTGTCCAATTATTTCAGAGAAATTGTCACCACGACAAGGATAAGATTTTGGACGGAATGTACACAACGAAAGGAAACCAGGAGGGGAGACAAATAAAATGTAAGGACGTGATGATTCACTAACAAGTATCATAGATGATGAAAGTTGTCGATACAACAATGGATTAAATCATAAAAATATTTTTTTCGGGAAAAAACAATAACAGAACGACTTTCTATATTTTATAGTAGGTTAATGTAAATACACGAAAACGAGACCTTATCACGTTTTGCTTTACATTCGATTAGTGTGCTCAGAATATCGTTCCGATATTTTATTAAAACATAAAATAGAAATTTATGGTTGGGGAAGAATTTTTCAAGAAAATTAAATGGATACAACGGAACGTTTTAATTTAAATCTAAAATTATCTTTCAATAAAATACAAATACTGATTAAAGCAGGCTACATTCAATTAGGATAAATTGTCTCTTGTTCCAATTTGGTTTGTTTGTTTTATCACAAGGCCTACTTATAACAACCTTAATTTAAAACTAATTGGATCAAAACAAGGATGAAAATGTTTTGGGTATCCCCATCCAAAAGCTTCATTGAAAAAGGTGGGCTGCGTTACACTTGAATTAGTTTTATAGTAAATAATTTAAAATAAAAAATGTTAATGCAAAAATTCTCAACAGCTGCACGTTATTATTTTATAAGAATCTAAAATAAAATTACGTAATTAGAACAGCGATCCGTGAAACTCGGAATTATATAATTTACATCATCGCACTTTCACATGAATATCTGAAGAGAATTAATGTTAAAACTTAAAATATCCATTTCCTGTTTTTGTTGGTTTACTTCTTTAGCTTCCATTTTTTTTCTTAATTTGAAGCCTGGCTTTCGTGTTAACTTTTAATTGGTTTTAATTGTACTTAATTAACTTTTGGTTGGTTACCAGCACGGATCCGACGCACCCCGTATAAGCTGTTTTTGTAAGTTATTCATTGTGGACGTAAGTAGCGTAAGAGAGGAAGAGGCTTATAAAATTTTAAAGACTAAACCTCATCCACAATTTATAACAACAACAAAGGAACCTTGACGCTCTCTCAGTTAAAACAACTGTAAAATAAGCTACAATGTCTTTTTCCTCTCATCTTTTCTTTTCCTTCTTTATGTATCATTTGATGTACATGACAGCCCCGTTAATTTCGTCGGCTAAATGAAATCGTTATTATTTCGCGTCACGTTTTTCGTTGCTGCTTCCAAAAATCGTTAACCCCAAAAAGTGAAGTTTGAAAGGAAAACCTTATGGATGGCTGTTGCAATTATATAATGTTCCATTTTGCAAAAGTTTCAAACCGTATCACTGTTATTATTGCCAAGTTCCTTCCGGTAATTGTTGAGAAGTTCAACCCTCCTTTTCTGGTTGGGTTGATGAGAAACCACAACTTGAAACCATATTATGTCGTTCAAAATTTGTATTTAGCAATTTATAACAATTCTAATTAACATTCCCGGCAACAACAACAATTAACGAATTTCAACCTGCGCGGCGTTGGTAATCGTTATTGACGACCGCCATCATAATTTTCTTTTACGATTCGAATAAAAAAAAACATCAAAACGGTTAAGATCCATGTACCCGTTCTAAAAGCTTTTTTGGTCCGAAATTGAATAAACTTTTCGCATTCGCCATTATCGGTGGTGAGCTATTAAAGAAAAAAAGGTTAAGTAGAGCGGAAAATAATGCGACTAGCAACCTTTTATGTATGAATAACGTTTTGACTTTCATTGTCAACCCTTTTTAAAATTCTCAATATTTTCTTATTGCCTTTTCAATCCAAAATCTTGACGATATTGAAAAATAAGGGTGAGCGCACACGAGGCCCTCGAGCGCACTTTGATGTTTTTAATTACCCTTTCGAATTAATAATTAAATTTTGGGAAAGAAAACCCACGCCGCCACGCAATAAATACGTTTACAACGGAAAATGCGTGCCTTCAATCAAATAGATTTAGATCAGAGTTTGTTAACCTTAAGCACAAGTTAATGTTTTTAACATGTAATTGAATTTGACGCCATTGTTGATGCGTCGTAGTGAGATCATCTTTTCGACTTATAAATAATAATCTCATTAACATCTTCATCATGTTCTGCTTGCTATCAAGGATTTCTTTATATAGACACAAAAATTACTTATAAATATGTACATCTGGGGAGTAGCTTGTTTATTATTTTACTTCGTGACGTACGCTTTGCTTCACTACTAGTAAGGGAGATGGCCGAAGCTAAAACAATAAACCAAAAATTCGAATCTCCTTTCTTTGGCACGACACATATGTTTCGTTCACCATGTAAATAAACATCACATTTGTGTGGTCTACGTGTAAAGCATTCTTCATCAATTATTCCCCAATCAATGAAAAACATATTAAGTATTTGTTATCGATTAACCAACACCTGCACGACTCGTGAGTAACCACGATAAACAATAAAATTTTTCATTTTTCACTTATTAGTAACCCATAACTAAGAAAATCGGTTTTTGCCCCATCTGGCGGTCAGAATCATAAGTCATAACTAAACAGTGGTCAGTACAAGAACTAAACAGTCCACCTGGTGGCCAAAATGAATGTAAAATTCGTATAGGTTTTCTTTGGTGTTAAATATTAAACTTCCTATTTTTAACTTCCACTTTTTCTTATCTATGTTTTGATGATGAGTACAACATAAATAATTATTCGCAATCAAATGAAAGTTCGTTGCACTTAATTATAAACTCGAATAACGTTTTCTCGTTTGTTGGTTCACAATTCTTGTTAAACAAAGCTCTGAGTTGTCAATTAAGTCATAAATTGACCGTTTCATTATTCATACATTTCACTTCAAAGAAAAGTTTATAAGCCCACCCTGTGCTCCGCTTTAGTTCATTTAATTTGGGAGTTTAAAAATTATGAATCGACCTTATCAGCTCTTCATTCCGTAAAAGGTTAGGATGGATTTGTCAGATTTGATTTTTTCAGACAAAGTTAAGACGTCTTTTGTCGAATTTCTAAAAGTTGAAACTGATAAAGGGATCAAAGTTAGATTGAAATTTTTAGGATTGCAGATTCTTTTTGTTTTGTGTGTAGAAAGAATCCGAAAAAATCCCTTTACGTTGATAGAGGAAATCTCAAAAATTACTTTACTGTTGGTTGATTTTGTATAGATATAAAATGGATGTCCGTTCCGAATCGAATATTACATGCAGGCTATTAAAGTTACGTAAAATTCACTTTCTAGATTTTGAATGTGAAATTGAGATGATAGAGAAGGAAGCGATGATAACATGAAACGTAAAGTAGCTGGGAACCCCCTGTAGTCATTTGGGCGAAAACATTCCCTTCATTAGAGTTGATGTGGGTGCTAAAGACGGCAGGGGTTGATATGTACACAGCAGACTGGCTCTCTAAAATCGGCGTCGTCTTCAAAATAACGACCCTCGAGTTCTCGTTTCTCTACGCTTTAGACATTTTACGGTTTAATACACAAGTGGTTAAAGAGACATATGTCGTCTGAAACATTCCCGCACCACAATATTGTGTTACCTTACTTTTTTCACAAAATTAAGGGGTCCACCACCGACACGACCCAAAGTAACACCAAAATATGTAACTATCCGTCTCCTTCCTTGCGAAAAATGAAACTGCGCATACGAGGGTCTATTAAAAAGTTGCCCGTAACTTTCTAAACATTTAATTTTAAAGAATAAATTCGTGTTTAGCAGCGCTTCACTTAACTTTTCCATAAAGCAATTACATTATGAAAGCAAATTTTGTATATTCATAAAAGATACTTCAAATTCCGTAAAAGTTTTATTCAATTTAATATTACGACAGCAAACGAGGCTAAGAGCATTGAAAGGAAATATCATCAGTCAGTGAAATCTTAACAGAAAGATTCTTGAATAATAGTAAATATATTACACAATACTTATAAAACCATTCCGTTTTGCATTTTCTCCTAACATTGCGATGATAAATTACATGAATGGTAGAATGAACTAGATCCATCCATAATTTGCACAACATATTTTGTCAAGCTATTTTTCAATTCCATACTTTCTATTCTCGTCTGGAAGTTAAAAATCTGCATTTATTGTGTAAGAGTAATTGTTCAATCTATACGAGAAGAATATTCCTTGCAAATTCAAAAAATCCCATTTTCTTTCAAAATCTTTCGAGTAGAACTTTAAAATATGCATACAAACGAATCGAATTTATCAAATTTACATATTTCTTTATGAATACGTAAACGTTACATGCATTTCCTTTTAAAAATTCTCATACTTCCAGTACAACCGATGGAAAAGAAAAATTATGTAAAAATCGGTAACGTAATGGAAAAGTAGGCAAAAATTCTTGTCACGGAAATACTTCAAGAGGATTACACTTTTCCATGGAATCGAACAAACCACACCTCGACCGAATAATACAATTCTCCCAAAATAAAGTGTGCAAAAGTGGGAACTCACCTTGTTCCCTTTTTTTCCGTTACACTAGACACATTTCTGACACGTACCTGAAACAAAACACAACAATTAACATAAAGAAATTACTTTTCATGGTTAAATTTCAATAGGTCTGCACGGGTAAAGCGAAAGTGATCGTATATGTTAATTAAAAATGGTGAAATTGCGGTAATGTTGTAATATATTGCCTATTTGGGCTCCTTCTCATTCAATAAATCATTAGAACTTGTTATAATTTTTTTAGATAATTGAAATTCTTCCGGCTATTGTTGCTTAAATTTGTATTTGTTAGGAGAAACTAATTAGGATAGAATCACAAATTTAGATGGACCACTATAAAATTGAAAGAAAAATATTTGCTTTTCATAACCTCCAAATGATCAAATACGATGTCGGCAAGAATTAGAACGTGACGAAATTTACCATAACGCGAGTTTTTTGTGGACGTACCAGATCACATCATGGTCCAAGTAACATGGTGAATCTGAACCCAACCAATGTTGGTCGACACGTTTTTTTTGCCAAAGATCGTTACGGAATGAAGCTTCCATTTGCGACTGGTTGAAGTGGTTACTTGAAGACTGATAAGGCAAGGCTTATTGACGCGACTAAGACCAAGACATACATTTAAATCTGTCTCCTGCACTGATACTAACTTGTTTTAAGAGATGGGCGGAAAACCGGGGGGTCTAGGGGTTATGGAATACCCCAGGAGGGTATTCTGGGGGGGGGGGGAGAATAACCCCCACAGTAAGTAAGCAACAAGGTGACTTTTCAAGAATCGAATTATTTGTCTCATCAATTTTGCTTCCTTATAGCTGGGGGGTATTCCATACCCCCCAGACCCCCCGGTTTATTATCCATCTCTTCAAACAAGTTAATATCGGTACAAAAGACAGATTAAATGTATGTCTTGCTCGCATGAATGTGCCGTTTACTCTCTCCCTAGCTGCGTGAGAGCAATAAGATGCAAAATGTAAGCAGCTTATTGACGCGACTAAGACCAAGACATACATTTAAATCTGTCACCTGAGCAATATTAACTTATTTGAAGAGATGGGCTGAAAGCCGGGAGGTCTGGGGGGTACGGAATACCCCGCAGCTATAAGACAATTTTGCTCATCAAGAGCGCCTCAAAGTTCATTTTGAGGTGTACTCAAGCAGCTTATTAACGCGACTAAGACCAAGACATATATTTAAATCTGTCTCCGGCACTGATACTAACTTGTTTTAAGATATGGGCGGAAAACCGGGGGGTCTGGAATACCCCCCAGCTATAAGAAAGCAATAAGACAATTTCGCCCATCTTTTTCAACAAATTAATATCGATGCAGGTGGCAGATTTAAATGTATGTCTTGGGCTTGGTCGCGTGAATGTGTTGTTTAGATTCTGCATCGCCTTATTGGTCTCTCCCCCGGAGAAAGGAAAAGAAAAAGACGTACGGTTCTCTTGCTTCAATTGAACTCTTGTCCCTTGACGACATACTTGAGCTCTAGTAAACTGAATTGTTTCGGGAGGGGGGGGGGACTCATACGTAGATTACTTAATTTTATATCAATTTTAAAATGTTTTTTCATTTTCAAAGGTGGGCCAACACCTCGGAGATGTGATATTGATTCCTTTGAATCATCCAATATTTATTAAATTTTTTTGTTATTTTTACTTACGTTTAGATTAAAAGTTATTTTTAAATTTAAGTTGAAATTTTTTATATTATGTAAGTTGATTAAAATTGCCGTATAGAAAGTTTTTTATCCCATGCCCAGAGGCTAAAAATATTATTTGTTAACAAGAGTTAGACACGCCTTTGCTTTGGGTGAATAATATTCGTTAGAAATTTTGTAAAAATCTGTTTCAATACCAGAATAATTGCATGTTTTTTAATTAATTTATTACTATTTTATTTGCGTCTTTTAATTGAAAAATGTGATGTAATTTACCGGGAGATTCCCGTCTTAAAGAGCACTCCGTACCCGCACACCCCCGGTTTCGGATAAGCGCTCTCTCATCCAGAGTGATATCTGTTATGAGGTAGTTATTTTGTTTAAGGTAAATATTGTTTGAATTATATGTCAAAATAAACCAAGATACCGAAAGTTAAACTTCTGTATTCACTATTATTTAGTTCCGCCATTCGGGCTCATCAGCTCATACACGTTTGTTTTATCTGAACGGAATTTGTTTCAAAAAGCTTTTATTAATAATCCACAATACTAATGTTGGTTACTTTTGGGTATACGAAGTAATGAGAAAAACGCAAAGTAAATCATCAAAATGACTCCTTCCACTGAGAGACTTCAAGAAATGAAATTAAGTTTCAGGAAGACATTCACATTAAAAATTAACAATGGAAATACAGTTTTTGGATGTCAGATTAGGAAAAAACTGTTCTTGTGGGTTAATTATTCAATTTCCTTCTCACTTCGTAAGGAGTAAAACCGTAACCGCATGAATAAATTTTATACAATTGACGACGACACTTAAATAATCCAATCTAGAAGCTAATAGATAATTGTGTTTGGAGCAACGACGCGTGCAACGTAGTACGTACTCCATTTGAAGTAATATGCAAGTGGTATTGTTCCATGGCAACTTGCATAAGAAACGAAGGAAAAAATGTAGCCAATACTTAAAGTGCGGAATGCACAACAAAGAACTTTTGTTTGTAGAGTTTACAATTCCGTGTATGTTGCATACCCATTCCAACGTAAAGAATAATGTAAAGACTTATAAAATATTGCAATCGTTCATATTTGAATAAACAAAACCCTGAAACTTCCGTTTCAGGAACGTCGCAAACTTCTTTATAATATAACAATGAAAACTTTTTTAGACTTATTTCTCAGCTTATCGATTTTCAACTCGACCCCTCCCTGTCTTCCCACTTCTGAAACCATATTTTTCGAATTGACAAACGCGCGCACAAGAAAAAAACGTTTTTATTATTCCAATGTGATGCGTAGTATTAAAAAGTTTCAGTTCGATTCAGTGTCGAGGTTATACGGGTTCGTTTAACCTAGTGCAAAAATTCCGCACACGATCATTTCGGGTTCATTGTTTTCTAATAGCAAAACACACACACGATTAAAATTTACTTTAATAGTTCTGTTTGTCCTCAAAACGAAACTATCAAATTTAATTCTGTCCCTCAAAAACATCCGCCAGTCGCCCATCCCAAAAATAGCGATCTCTCAAATAACCATAAATACAAAACCAAAGAAGCAAAATTAACTTTTAAATGAATGAGATATGAAGTTATTTTTGGAACGTCTGCAAGGACGAACAAAACAAAATTTCTTATTTTAAACTGCAAGCCCCAAATTTCTGAAAACGGCCGACTAATTAACAACATTTGTTTACATCTCAAGTATCTCACAAATTAATCTTCCGACTTAAAACCCCATTAAAAGATACGACATCAATAAATAAAACGTAAGAACTGAAACCCCCAGTTAAAGTGGGTCGCCTTAGGGTACAAGTAAAGGACCTCGATTGTTGAACAAAATTACATCATCGCACGAAGTCCTTAAACTTTTCAATTTTGTGTACTTTTAATTAAGAATAACGAACACTTCATCCATCCTTAAACGGATCTATCATCACGTCAAAAATTATCCCTGATTTAACGAGAAATATGCAAATCCAAAAGTTAACTGCTACGATGAATCGTAAAAAAATTCTAATTTTACAGAATCTACATGTTAATTAGCAATTAACAAATTAAGAAAAAACCTTAACGACAATGTCAATTAAAAATTCAAATAGAAACCAAAAAAGTGCTCGTAGAAAGTATTTGGTGGTCAAGGTTGCTAAATTAACTAAATACGTAATGGTTTTATTGTGATGGGTCAATAACTTACGGTCAGTGGCGGGTTCGAAAATTAAAAACATCAGAGGCGTCCTTCCGGAAATACCTCTGGGGTTCTAACCTTGCGAGAGTAATCAGCGCACTAAAACTTTCCATCCCAGCAATCGAAACTAATTCTAGTCGAGAAAATTGATACAAGCCAGATAAAAAATTAATTGCGTTATTAAATACGAGTTTGTAACGTAAAACGTGAGATTATGGAGGATCAAATTTTTTCGGATCTGAAACTCGCATCCTTCATCTTCTCCTTTCATACATGCGTTTGACGTTTACTTAGCAATTTCTCCCAACCAAATGATTTTTTACACCGAAAAAAGAAAACGTTTTATTCTCGACGGATTCGCTCGTGTCGGTCTAGAAAATGTACGAGGGTAGTATGGAAAAAAACTCGGTAGTTTGTACAATAAAGTCCGTTTGAATGGAGGAAATGTTGCGAGATTTGCATGGTTCGAAAAACCCAGATACCGAAGCGAGCCTAAGTTAATACACAAAGAAAAGTTTCTTTTCACTCAGGAAACTTTGGATTAAAGGCCGAACGAAGTGGAAACAGATATTCGAGTTTGAAATGTCTTTGAAGAAGTTGGAAAATTGAAAACAAAATTCGATGTGAACAATGAAAACTGCATCGTTTTTCATTAGAAGCGGTGCGTATTTGAAACGCAAAATTCGGATCGAATATGAAAATGACAATAAAATATTCCATTTTCATATTTTCACACCCCATTCGTCTATCGCGCCCCCGCCACTAATACAGATTTGGTCGGATTCGTTTTAAATTATAAAGAAGGTTTGAGCTTAAAAGGGTATTTTGATATAGTAGCCATTAACGACTTACTGTAGGTTCCCCGTATGTAGAAAAATCTTTAAAATGAAAAATCACGTCGTCCTTTAGTTTGTGAAAGTCGAAACAAAAAAGAAGTGTAGATAATTTCCGGCAAAAGATTAGCGTGGGTCACATTTAATCCGAAAGCTTTTGTTGGTGGAAGGAATTGCGGATAATGTACTCAGTTTCAAGGTCATTAGAGTACAACAGAATGGGTAAAGCACAGTCACCTTCAACTCGCTTTGGACGGGTTAACGTACGCTGTAATGCCGGTTGGTTATTTGGCGAGGTTACGAGGGATGGCGATGACTTTAACCTTGCTCCGTAGTTTACTCACGCAAATCTCAGCTCGTCGAACCAAAACGGCAACATCATGAGATACATCCATAACTATTTAAACAAAGGCTGACTAAATTTATTCCATTTGCGATTAAAACTGAAGAAAAATTTTTCCCCACCACCCGGAAAATTAATTTCGCTTGGTAAACTAATTTAAAAGTTACCTAAATTAATAAGTAATGAAAATCACAGATAAGTGATTTAATTTTGCGTAAAGCCTAAATATTTAATTACGAATCCTCTCGCATCGTTCGAAATTATTTATTAACCGTAATTTCGACGTCGGTTAAATATCGAAGCTTGGAGTTAAATTTAATCCAATTTTTGTTGAAAGTTAACGTCGTCATCATCATCATCGTCGCGATTAAGCTTTCTTTCATTCCGCACTTCCTCGAGCAAATCGGAAGAACTCAAAATTTTCGATAAATTTAATAAATATTCCGGAATATCTGCCACTTCCCGATTGGGAACAATTTTATGAAAGCAATAAAAGTCAATTATTATAAAATTAAGCAAACAGATTGATAAAGTGCTATCGTGCAATCAAATTTCTGACGTGCTTTCAGGCTAACACACTCAATTTAGTTTCCAAACTTCGACTTGAAAATGTAAACACAAAACAAACTTTATCGTAATTTGTATTTATTTACCTTAATTAAATAAATTGGTAAATGGAGGTAGAACGGAAACCTTTCAGAAAATTATTAAGTAAATTACGAATTTTATCAATGAAATGTAAATCTTGTTGGTTCCAATGATGTTCGAAGCGAAATATCCTCGAGGTTAAATCTCGTTCGTGATTTAATTAAAAATCTTGAAAAATGCGAGACGAATCTTCGATTTTTTTATTTCAGCAGCTTACATATTCAATGTATCACCCCACATTGGGCGCCAATTTCAGTAAAATTATCGCTTCTAAAAGTGAAAATTTTGGGGTCGCTGTGCTTCCACTTTCTCAAACTGGATCATTTGCGTGCCCACACACGTTTCAGGAGTCAATTTGTAAAAAAAAATACTAGGTCAACTTCGTAGTATTGGAGAACCTTGTCGCCATTTGATTCAAAAATATTGAAAAATGTGAACGAATCTTTTTGCAGGAAAATATCTCGCCCAACAGTAGACATTTTGTCAGAAGAAATGAAACTTTTTATCATGAAGCGATTTAATACTACATTTTTCGTCTAACTCGAAAAAAGTAGCACTCTTAAGAGTTTATCAGGGTGGAAAACAATAATTTTATGCTCTAGGGCGGAAAAGTAAAATCGTCCTTAGCCAGGCGGAATAATTAAAACATTTTAAACAAAAAAGTGAGTATAATATTAATTTGCTCAAGTTGTGCGGCCCGAAGGCCGCACTAAAGCTGTTTTAGGATTAAAATTAAATGAAAGAATAATCCAGTCAAGGGCGGATGTCAAACGCAAAGTAATTAAAAGTCACAATGCAAATTGTCCTGAAGTTCCTGCTAGTGATTTTTAAATTTTTATGAAACAAAGGAAGTTGGTATCTGAAACCACTTTAGCACCCACTTATTTTCGAAGACTAAAATGAAATTTTAAATCTCCTAAGATCCATGCTCACATTAATAATTGTAGGTGCTCAACAAGGACCCGGTGCGTGTAGGAGTGAACGTGTCAGACACGTCAATGAGCATTAAGTGGTTAAAATAACTATAAATTCCTAGGGACTTGAGTGAAAATATAAATAACATATGGTTTCCATGACAACATGTCACTTTCTCATGAAAATAAAACGTCGAATTGACAATTTGACAGTTACCAAATATAATTTGAAAATCTGTTGAATTAATTTGACCTCGGCTTTGCTTGGTGCAAATAATTTCCACGCTCAGAATTACAATTGCACTTCAATCAGTGATTATACATACAATAATAAATTGATAATTAAAATTATCGCAACCGCAACATATTTAGATATCATAATCGATAGAAACGCTGCCAGGACAGGTATCGTATTGCCCGAAGTCAGCAGCAGGTAGATTTGTGGTGAGCAAATATTGATTTTATAAATGGTAAGCCAATAATATCAAATCTATGAATCTCAACGGTTTTTCTTCAACTTAGTTTAAGCCTTAAGGCCAGTTATTTCCAACATCTGCAAAGTTTCCTCGGCAGTGTTGATTCTATGAGCATATAAATATTTTACATCCGTTAGGTAGCTTGCTGGACTGGCCTTCAGATGTGCCTATACCCTGGTTTTTATGTGAATAATGGCAATTAATTAACCCAGAATCTCAACACAAAAAGTCAATATTAACTGTTCGGCCATTCGCTCGCCTTGAGATTTGTTTTAATTTAAAAATTTTTGCACTTAGACACAGAGTGTCTTGTTTCATTTTTTTTAAATTCAAATTTAAAAAATATTATTCAATTTTTTTAAGTAATAAGCAAAATCGAAATCGTATACGAAATGTAGGTAATCTCGAGTGCTCAACTCTTAATTATACGACCTGCGTATATAATATGAAGAAATTGGTGTATTCGTGTATGGTGTAACCGGGGGGTTTGGGGGGTACAAGGAAATACAGCGGACAAACTTCTCAAACAAAATTTCCGATAGTATTGAATCAAAACATAGTTACTCAGAGATACAGTTGGTTTTGCTTGCCAAGGCAACCACAGCCCTTTATTATAATAGAAAAAAGGATGTAAATCGGAAAGGGGGAGGGCACAAAATACTCCTCAACTTTAAGGAGAGCAAAAGACCACATTTCAAAATTGATAACGACACAAATTTAATGCTTGAAAAATCGGTTGTTTCCCTACAGGGAATACCCCCCAGACAACCCGGTCTGAAAAAACTTTTTTGGTAACTATAACCATGCTTTTTTCCGCTTTCTAAGGTAGGCCAAGTTTGTCTCCCTTCTTTTATGTACTATGAGAATAAAAAGTAGTACTCAAACCGTTCTTTACTGTCCAGAATCACTAACAAAATGGCCGCCAGTTGCATGGTTTTTATTGGCTAAACAGATGAATCCAAACAGTGACCATTTTATGTGAGTCGACGCATTGAAAATATTTGGAAAATAATCTGACTTTTGAATAAAGTATAGGAAATAAAATACTTTATAATAATAATACGGAAAACTCATGCAAATTTGTGGCGACATGTAATCGCAGCGCCACTAGCGGACGCATTACATACTAAGAAGGTTATGTTGTTTGGATGGAATGTTTTTTCTTCGTCCGCAAAAGGGGAGATTTTTAAGAACTTAATTTTCTAATTTCCCAACAATAAGTAGATAAAAATAGATCTAAAAATTTAAATCTGCCAATTTTCATCCGCCAAATTTCGATAGTTGCGTTAGTATACGCTTTAAGCCAATAGGTGGCACTCTTAAAAATGTTGCCAAAAATAACAAAAAAATTTGCATAAATTTCCCGTATTATTAAGAAATGTACTTTTACTGATGAGTCTTCTGCTAGCGTAGCCTTGAGACACTGCACTGTCAATACCGCCTGGACGCGTTGCTATGTGAAAAACGGGAAAAGCAATCAAGTATCTAAGCAAAGTAATATACCAAGTCCTCATGTCTGAATTGAATTTATTGTAGGATGTAGACAAAAAATGTATTATTGCTTAGCAACGCACGGCGGTTTGAGCTCGAGTGGTCGTTGAAAAGCAATAATACCACATATTTTGAATCAAAATCTAAAATTATCAAGCGAAACGCATAATTAAATTGTATTTCAGGGATTTACATTGATGTACTTCACTAGGCAATATAAAAAGTCCTTAAGGAATTATTTCAATTTAAGGTTGTAGGCAAAAATGTATTGTTGCCTAGCAACACACCAAATTTCATGCTCAATTACTCAGTAGTAAATTAAATTTACCAAACTAAATTTATTTCACCGGTGTATTACATTAATCATGGTTCGGGTACACGTTCGGTACTGTAGGAAATAATTACAGGACCACATTCGGGAAAAAGGAAGAAAACACCTGTTTGGTTTGGTATATTAGAAACGAGGGAATTGTACCATAGACCTAATAGTTCAATTATTTCATCAGATTTCACGTTAAACAGGTTCTATTACGTCCAGAACTTCCGCAGTTCTATAAATGAACTGTTTTATCGGTAAATATCGCAAAACAACAACATTATGAATTTCCAAAATATTTTTGTAGATAAGCGAGTGGTTTTGAGGTTATTGAAGTTTAAGAACCGCTAATCTATACTTCCTAATCGAATACTAAATAAATTTGTTAGTATCATCCTGTATCTAGAAAAATCACACCAACGGTCCGTGGGGGGGGGGGACTTTTGGGAACATTATTTATTATTGGGTTCCTCAATATAATTTACGCGCCCCCACGTTGGGCGCCAATTGTAAATATGTTAACAGGTTTTTTAGGTAGGATATTATGGAAAAATTAGAACGTTGAACAACAAAATAAATAATGTCTAGTAATGAAAACGACAAGCCTAATCGAGTCACAACATTACATTAGATAAAGTGATACTGGATCCTTCAATTTATTATATTATTTGTAAATAATTACAAATGATAATATTTTAACTACGTGTGAAAAGATAATGCAAGGCTAAATTAAATTTTTATCATTATCGTGCTGGGAAGGTCGCGAGGTTAACTGCTTTTCCTTATTTTAAATTGTCCTCCGGATACATACTTAATCGAGAGGGAAAGGATTTGTACGGCTATAAATATCGAACGATTTATTGTTTATTTCAAAGTGCGCAAACACAAGACAATTTATCTATTCCTTGGGTAGATTTCCTTATTTATATGTGGGCTATCGTTCTAGCCTGTTGCATACCTCAAGACCTCAAGGAACAAATCAATAAAGTAATCCTTGGGATGAACTCTTTACTCCTATCCATTTTACGATAGAGAAAGTTTGTTTATGAATATAAATGATTAAAGTTGAATTTTACTTTGTGCTTTGTTCAATTACTATCGAGGATGGAGAATTACGTTATAATTCCTTAAGGAACTCGCGTTGTGGGCGTTACATAAAATTTTTGGTACATCGAGCCGGAGGTTGTTTACCAAAATATTGTTTTATGAGGGAGTAATTCGATTAAAAATAAACCGTAGTTTTATTAGTTACAATAAAATATCGATAACATTTAATTAAAAGTATGGAATAATTAGCCCCCACACAAACACACCACCCATGGATATCCATTAGAGCTTTTAGTGATATAAACAATTCCCGCCGTGACTATCCTGATAAAATTCAATTTACAGCTTTTCGTGAAAAAATGCGCTTGCTTGCAAAATCAATTTTGTAAATTCTGAAAATTTTAATCGTACAAAATTAATAAATCTCCGATGTTTATGTTTCAGTTTTGTCGTCGTTGATTAAAATTATCTACTTTGAAGTTGATGACATTTCCTGTTAAACAGGAATACTTTATCAAAGGCAATGAGATAATTTCGTATTAATAATCATCAAAAAAATTTATTTAAACCAACCTTATCAGTTTCTTGACAAAAAATTGTAACCAGGAGTTTCCGTGTTTACGGTTTTTCTAATATTAAATTAATTTTGCTTGTCTAAAGATTCGCACCCCTGAAGGACGAAACACGTGCATATTATCAGACTGCGTGAAAATACCCACGGGAAAAAGTTGAAAATTACTTTTAAAAAATAAAATCCGATTCATTTTCATTTTGTTTGTTTAAACAAGAAGACCTTCGAGAATATCGCAAATGTATATCGTTAACGAACTCGTATTTTTCCTTAGGTGAAATGAGATTTTTATTACATTTTCTAACTAAAAGACGCCAAACAAGATTTGCACAGCAATCTCGTCTTCATAAAATGAAAAGACGTTTTATTTTAAGGACAAAAAAATGTAATAAAAACAATATTCCATAATTTTTCCCATAAAACTTTTATTTTCCATTAAGTTTTGCTTTGCGTAATTTACATTTAAAATAATAATAATAATAACTCGGAGTTATGGGTTCCGCGAGCCCGAGCTTTACTAAAATTGGTCACAAATTACAAAAACTACCGTAAAAATGAAAAACATATAAAAACCGCAAGTGGATTATTTTTGATCCTTGGCAATTTTTCGCGGTTAGTCGACTAGAAAAATAATTTCAAAAGTTACGATGTAGTAGCGAAAAAAAAACATTCCGGAAGTGTCTCTTGTCTCGTAAAATAAAAATTGCACTTTTTCAGGCGCGTTTCAAAAGCACAATTTTTCAATTTATATGTTAAAAGTATTAATTTCGTATTCAAGCCGAATAGGGAATTATTTTCACAAAAAAATCTTTCGTTGCACCTGTCATGTATTATTCACGAATCTCTTCGTAACTCGCAAAATTTAAAATTCTAAATAAATATCTCATCAAAGTAAACAACATTTTCTCTCCTCGCACTTAAAATTCATATATTTAAATCGTTTTAGACAAAAAGGGTAGAGTAACGAAAGTCTCGAATAGAATCGATTATGTTGTGTTTGACACCCCCCCCTCTACGTGAACATGTTCGAAATTTTTGTTCGCGCACCTAGGTTTACGTATATAATTAATATTTCACCCTAAAATTCATAAATTGTTCGCTTTAATAGTCGACGAACAAATTGCATTCATTAATTATCTTGAAACGAGGAAATTTGCCGGTTAAGTCGCAACTTTGTTATGGATGTGAGCACATAATATAACTTGAAATGGTTTACATGCGTCATTAAAAGTTCTTAATGTTATTATAAAAAAAAAACAACAATAAAAAAAAATTAATGACTAAAAACACCGACTTTTAATTAGGAACAAATTTGCAAAAAGGATGTGGTAATTTGGTAACAACGTTTTGTAAAGGATAGTAAGACTGACCCAACGGTATTGTGACAAGAGCCACTTCCGTTGTTAAAACTTCCATCTTGCTGAATATTTTACATATTACTTGCAGTTTTTGTTTACAAAATAAAAATAACCCTCGAGATGGATCGCGGTTTCGGTTTGATATTATAAAAACTTGAAGTAGGTCTGGAAAAGTTGGAATGTTTATATAAGACGAATATTTGGGGTTATGCCATGCTATGTAATACGGTTGAAATTTAAAATATTTCGGATACAGAAATACAATTACGATGAAAGGCTCAGATGGCATGACGTAAGAACCATCCGTTCTTAATTAAAAGGAAACCATTGCAGCTATATTAATTATTGTTATTGCAACAAAAAAATGAATTACTTTTCATCAATTTTCGGCAGTAGAGCACTGCGTGTTGGTTACTTAATCAATCTCGATTTAACACCTGATTTAAGGTCACCTAGACATTCATTGACCCTCCCCCATGCAAATTTAATCGAACCACGTTCCACCTGAATAATAAAATTCAAATAAATTATCAATTTTATGGTAAAGTTTTAATGAAGCAAAGTTTAATGTTTGATTTCAAAGTTAGAAGAAAATAAGCGAAAATAAAATTAGAATTTGATAAGTTATGCTCGTTACCAACTTTTAATGGGTTTCTGAACCCAACAATTGAGATACGTCATGTATAATTTAAATTGCGTAAAAAAATTTCAAATTGTCGCAATTAATCCATAAATAAAATTAATGAATTTCGAATAAATGCCAATTTAATTACATCATTCGGTAATGAATTTATTACGGTTCCTACGTTATAATTAAATTGTTATCGATTTATTTCCATTAAATAGCTACTGTTAAGGCTTCATTGTACCTACACTATGTTAAGTTACAATATTTGTATTTAAATTAAGTATTATACTTAAATAAACAAATTAATATCATATTTAATGTCATTCGTTTGTTTTATCATATCGTTAACAGATATTCAATTCATCATTATGCTCAAAACATCCCACTAAGTTACACAACAATAAATATCGTCAATAATAAATTGGAAGTGTCTAGACTGACGCTTACGGCAAAACAAACAAGATAAAAACAATCCATCCTCTGGTTTCTTTTAAATCTGATTTCTAACATAAAAGTGAAAAGTTGCACTTGCACCATTTAACTGGCTTCATTGTGGGGCTTAGAACCGACACCTATTGAACTCAGAATCACACTCGACTGACCTGATGTGCTTTGTTCTATCATATCGTTAACAGATATTCAATTCAATCATTATACTCAAAGCTTAAAATATTCTGCTATGTAACTCAATATCGTCTACAATAGATTGGAAGCGTCTAGACTGACGCTTACAGCAAAACGACCCTTCCAAAAATATTAAACCTAGGTGACCTTGAAGATAGGTAGTTACAGGCTTACTGAAAATGTAAATAAATAGTCGTGAGTTTGAATACCACATCCGTCTACTGGATAAGAGCACTGACCAACAGTGGTTAAAAATCCCGTATTCGTTAAGAAACAAACACAGGAGTTTCTATTTGTCATAATTTTTGGACTCGTGTGATTTCGAGTACTGATTTTCATTCAGGTCCAAAAATTCACATTCGTTGCTTGAAAGGTGGCATTTCATAACTGGTTACATAAATAGCTTTATTTTACTTGTTTCTATTTTGTAAAAGACTTTTCTAGCACTTCCAAATTAAACAATCGCGTTAAAATTTTGCTCAGGTCCTGAAAGCATTGCAAAATTTTTTTAACGATTTTCCACCGTTAATTTATCAAATCCCTAATTTATCATGACAGCGTCGCTGCTTACAGAAGTGTCGAGCTGAGAACCTAAAGAATTTGAACCAGGTTTACTGCACTGCAAATCGATTCCTACTTGATTAATAATCTCGTTAATCCATTAATGCGCTGCGCTTCACTTGACCTTTTCAAATAAACATCAAATTAAACTCGATTCTTCTTCTTTTTGACTAGGATTTCTCCCGTTTGTCAAGTTTCCTTGGCACTATTGATTCTTTGAGCATATAGTGTTTTTAAATCCAATAGGTAGCTTGCTAGGCTCGCCATTCCGATGTGTCTGTACCCTGGATTTTATGTTAATGATGGCAATTCACTAACCAGGAATTAAACTTAATTTCTTAAAATGGATGTTCTCAAATTTAGCAGAATTATTGAGCTTACAATTTACATCTGTCGAAATCGTAATCATTTAGGGACGCAGTTCGGATCTTTTCTATATTAAAATATATTAGAAATGTTAGAAATAATTCGCAATATTCATTCGATAGTTCTGTTCGCGGCTTACTATGAAAGGAGAGAGGAAAAGTATGGAGACTTACTATATAGAGCGCTTTATGCAGAATGTAAACAATATAATCACATGACCAAGACATACATTTAAATCTGTCTCATGTACTAATACTAACCGGGGGGTCTGGAATACCCCCCAGCTGCGAGAGAGCAATAAGGCGATGCAGAATGTAAACATAACATTCACGCGACTAAGCCCAAGACATACATTTAAATCTGTCACCTGCATCGATATTAACTTGTTTGAAGAAATGAGCAAAATCGTCTTATTGCTTTCTTAAAGCTGGGGGATATTCCATACCCCCCAGACCCCCCGGTTTTTCGCCCATCACTTCAAATAAGTTAATATCGGTCAGGTGACAGATTTAAATGTGTGTCTTGGTCACATGAATATGCTGTTCATATTATGTATGCATCGCCTTATTGATTTCTTGCAACTGGGGGGTATTCCATACCCCCCAGACCCCCCGGTTTTCCGCCCATCTCTTAAAACAAGTTAGTATCAGTGCAGGGAACAGATTTAAACGTATGTCTTAGTCTTAATCGCGTCAATATGATGCTTACATTTTGCATCTCCTTATTGCTCTCTCGCAGCTAGAGAGAGAATAAACAGCACATTCATTTAAATCCTGTTACCTGTACCGATATTAACTTGTTTGAAGAGATGGATAACAAACCGGGGGGTCTGGGGGGTATGGAATACCCCCCAGCTATAAAAAAGAAAAATTTGAGAACGACACAAATAATTCGATTCTTGAAAAGTCACCTTGTTGCTTACTTAAAGTGGTGGTATACCCCCCCACCTAGAAAATTTTTTCGGATTCGAAAAAAAGCCGTCACTGCAGAAAAGGAAGAAATCTGAAATAATTTGACCACGAGGTTAGACCAATTACAGTCCATTTTCGCTGTTAGAATTTTGAAAGTGTACTTTGATGCGCTCGCTTAATTAAAAATATTTTCTGAAAACTTCCTCAAAATTGCACAAGCAGTAAGAATTAAGTGGCATTTATGACCTTTTACAATGTAAATTTTTGATTTCCATTTAAAAACTCACTTACTTAATAAACTAATTAATATAAAGCAATTTATACGAAGTGCACTGTTAGGATTACAAAATTATGATTAATAGTAAATTGCATTCGAAATGTTTCAGTTGCACAAAATTGCATGTACATAAATGGGTATGTTTATATTACAACATCCATAATGCATAGCATATTGCACGTTGACCTTCGATAAGCGCATCTCAACCATGAATTTATTGTAACCCATTCAAAAGATAATAATAATACAAATTTACCGCAATAAAAAAGCATTGAATTTTCATTAGGTTTCGGTTAGCTATAGTCAGCTTTGTGACAAATTAAAAAAATTACATATTATGTAAATATTTAAAAGAATTGTAGATACGCGTTTCTGTTATTATAGTTTTCATAAAATTTCATTCATATGAGGAAGTCTTCGCTGCGCTATGACTTGATTACTCAGCTAAATCGAGATTATACCTACACAATTTTGATAAGTTAGATACTAGGTACGGTACGGCACTGGAAATAAAATTCAACAAATTCTGTGTCTTTCCAGTTAAGCCGAGATTAAGTGGTACTTAAGCTTTTCCTTCAAACATTTTTCCTCTCCCACGTGGATTGAACTAAAACGCGACTTTTAAACCCACAAAAATGTAATGCAAAAGTCGATTTGAATTTGAAAACTTCACGAATCCATACCATACGGTTTGCGTTCGACTCGAAGCAAGTGAAGTAAAAAAAAATGAAATTCTTGTTGGGTTAAGTCATGATGGTAGAAGTTACATCGAGTTTGCAAAGTAATCACGACTTGAAACTTTTACAATCATCAAGCAGCATTAAACTCGAAATGAATAAATTTAACTTATCTACCATGCATACCTTGCACCTATGTGTGCTTAACGTTCCGTCAGTTATTTACCTAACAAAATTTTGCACGATTATCCTTCGTATTTAGGTTTCCGTTTTTAAGTACAAGAAGTATTTTGTGGCTGTGCAAATGTACTAAAAACACGAGTGAGTTTAGAATTTAATCCGGATCATTGTGCCAAGAGCGGGTAAATGTACCCGAGATGAGTGCTCTGTTGCGGATCAAGGTCGGATTTGTGCAGAAACCTGCTTCATATGGACAAAGAAATTGCCATAAAAATAATCCTAACAAGTAAGTGGCACTTACAGCGTACATTACGAAAACCATAACAATTTACTTCAATTGATGCGAATTAATTTTAGCGAGGGTGGGGACTTTCCATGGGAAAGAATGTGGAAACTCTGGGAGGACGTTCCAAATCACTTTCGATCACGAATGGCCAACCGAAAAGAAAACTCGGTTCAACTATGATGACAGTAAATTACTAAACTTTTGTAATGAACACGAAATTTCTTCATCCTAACGATCGATCATTAACTACGTAACGGATCGTTAAACGCTTTAAAATCGGAAAATTTTAAAAGTTACACAGCAATTTTCTCGATTGAAAAGTCCATGGTTTGTTTTTGAACAAGTAAAATGTAGATAGTTATTTCATTAAAAAACGATAATCGTTAATCATGTCGACCTTGAGTATTTGAACTTGACTTGTTGTTTAATAGTTTGTTAACCTTTGAGTTACGTTTTAATTCTATATAAAATTATTCGGTTGAATTTCACCACTAAGATGACTATTTTAAGTTGAACTACTTTTTTGGATCGAGGAAGTGAGACGTTAGAGGCCGCACACACCAAGCAATGGCAGATGTACATAATGTAGGAAACCCTGCTGCTGTTATATTATTTATTTTGCGGTATCGTATTACGATAAGATTATATTTACGCACTTAAATAGATCTGTAGGGTTATTAAAAATAACATATCGTAAAGCCATTTAGCAGGCGGTAGATACAAAACGTTGGATAAACATCAAAACTAATTTAAAAAGTATGTTATCTGTGGGAAAACAACAATAAATAACGCTTTTTTGATAAGTTTCATCGTAATGGATATACGAAAACACAATTCACTTCAAATTGGTGTAACGATCAAAGAAAATAATATCAAATATCTGCTGTAGTTTATTAAAATCAAAAATATATCACCCTCAAGAACATAGAAGAAGCTTCAAAATAAACGAGATTCCCGTTTATTTTCCAGAAAAGAATTTTCTTTTCAGAAAAAGAATCATCCAAATCCCCTCATCACGTTATCAAATTTAAGAGTTCTTTGGCATAATTCCCCTATGAAAATTAGTGGTTGTCAAAATGGCGGCGGAAAGGCTCGTTGAGGTGGAACGGCTAATCAATTTTCGTCATCATGAAGATAAAATGCAACTAAAACATGTTTTGCAGGTAAGGAAAAATTTCGATGATGCAAAATTAAATTTGATCAGTATTGATGGATTAGTTCCAAATCGCAGGTTTCTGTTACCCCTGGCATATTGGAGAAATCTGTCCAAAGAAAGTCAATCTAAAATCCAATTAGAACGTTGATGAAATAAGGGTGATTGAACGTAACAAAGCTTGAAGTCAAAAATGACTTGCAGAATCAAGAAAAGTTTCATCAAAGAGCTCAGACAATTCGATAAATTTTAAGTTTGTATTGCCCCTTCACAGGCCATCACACCCATTTTTTTTCGGTGGTACAAGCCAGGTTTTGGTGACCTTGAGGAAGCTGCCAAGATGAAATTAATGGAATTATATTAATAGGAAAAACTGAAAGAAAAGAGAACTTGATGTTACCTTAGTTCTATGCATGGGAGTTTTCCAGATGGAAAGAGTAACATTAAAGCTTGAAGCGACACAGCAAAGTGTACCTAGTAATGCGATTACACTTAAGTGCTTCGTTTTGTTAAGTTGAACTTGCTGGAAATCGGGTTAAAATATTGAACTACTTTAGGTATTGTTAAAGGTTAGATATACATACAGTCAGGTCGTAAATTAATAATGCAAAATTGCAGCGTCACGGATTAAAAACGAACAACACTTTCAAAATTTAATTTCGCTAGAAGCGCAATCGACGTAATTCTCAAACGACAAAAGCTTTATCTTGTAACAAAAATTTCTCTTTCCATCACGACAAAAAATAACAATATTGTCTCTTAGATAAACAAAGGATCGTTAGTGTTTGGGACACAATTGATATCAAGTTTACTACTTTCCATTTATCACTGATAACGAAAACTGTTTGTTAGTTTATTCTGAAAGTCGGGCAATTTAGATGAAATGTTTGAATTTACAGATAGGTCACTTTTCAACTAGTAAAATTCTGTGTGAAACACGGAAGCTGATGACGTGGAATCCATTCCATGTGTCTAAACTTACCGAAAGGCCCTCGTATGATGTTAATTTCCAAAACCGGAGATCACTTTAATGGAATTTAGGGTTAGGATTAACCGACATAACCGGACGGAATTTTTGTTACTTATTTGACTTCGTGTAGGTAGAGACTCAATACCTTCCGTCCCGGTGAATTTTAATTGTGATTCAACATAAATTGTTTAATTTAAATGAATCATTAATACAACGAAGTGTGATATCACTAATCGGCTAAAAAAACAAATCGAGTAACAATTCGTCCACCGTTGCCACATTTCTTTAATCATTGTATGTGAATTATTTCAAGTCTGTGACCGTGACAGTGTCAAGTAGAGTCAGTGGCCAAGTAATAAATAAAGTAAACGTTAATAAAAAAAGACAAAAAATAATTACTGCAACAAATAAACGTCGCATTCAAAGGCCTCGTAGAATTTATTAATGTAAATTTTGTCATTAATAAAATTGAAAATAAGGCACAGGTTCATGTAAATCGATTAAGCTGTATAAATCCGACATTAAATGTTAATATAAACTCTAATTATCTTCAGGGTTAGTTTAAATTACCATTTCCTAAATCTAAGGCCTAAAACCTTCGAACCTCCTACAAGCGTAATCACAGAAATGCGCTCTCAATAAATTCATATGAGTAAATTAATGGCGTCTTCTGAAACGGACTAGTTCGCGTTCTCACCACCAGGTTAAACTGTAACGAAAGAATAAAGCTCCCTATTGATCATTACAGTTAACAGACCTATCTTTGTTCAGTTTTTCTCAAATGATTTAGTGTTATCAATTTTTATTTAATGAAACCAAATTGCTTCAACTCGTAAATTGGTGACAGACACAATAGAATAATTTTCTCTATTAAATATAATGAAAATTATCCAGATATATCTGCGTTCCACATATTAGAATAAAATAAACACAGTCTATTTTCGTTCTATCATGTTTTTCACACGCCACCTATTTACGTAGATATAGCAAGAAATAAAATTTACATGGAAATGTAAAACATCAAAACGCAATACTTAATAAAAAAAAAATTACATAGCACTCCATTTTATAATTAGATTTTGTTGAAAGACCTGATAATGAGAATGAAACGTAAACTGTGGAAGTTAGTTTCGCTAATTATGAAAAAATGTGTAAGGAAATCATCATGGAGGTCGTTAACATCATAATTCTCAAAATGGTGGCTATTGTTTACTCCAGGCTCTATTTTTGGCATCGTTATCCCGCCAAAAACGTGGAAGTAAATTTGTAATTTGACGCTTAGGGGAAAACTCAAAAGTCCTTTGAAGTCAAAAAACACAAAGAAGTTTGTGAGCAGCACCCCAGGGATGAAACCGTCGAAAAATTCGACGTTGCAGTTTTGAAGAGTTAGAGGAACTGAAACCTTTTGATATGTTCTCTGTCTTGACAAATCGAGAGCAACTTTCATCAAGTATTGTAAGACTGCTAAAAGAGACCAAAATCTTGATGTTCCAATATTTGAGAAACTTGTTCAAAGACTTCGTGACAGTAATAAAATTTTTGGGCACTGGAATTTTATCAACGCTGGCATGTGAAGTGGTCATTTCGGAAATAAAAGACCACCCTACATCAAAAACTTCTTTAATCGAAAAGTTAAAATCGCTTTAGGTTAGATTCCCCTGTGAGAACGGAATAAAGCGTAACGACGACTGTAATTTCAAAAATTGTTATTGTTAAATACCAGATAAGCATCGCATTGTTAGTCAGGATATGTAAGGGGAGCTCTTTGTAATACAATTATATTGTAGATAAATATTGATAAGTATTATTTTCCTTTGTTTCTTTGGGGAATGGGAAAACATTTACATATTAAAGTGCACGCTTGATGATGTCGAGCAATTAATCCACACATTTTTACTACTTATTAATGGGCTTCCTGAATACTGAAAAGGCGATTCCATTCCCGCTTCCAAAAATCATTCTCAATTATCTTCCATTGCAGGATATCCAATTATGGAAGATTCGAGTTATCAAGATACATCAGCTTCCAAAACAAAGAGGCTTATTTTGGGTTTGACAAACCCAGGAGCCTTTTGTCCATTCAATTAAAGACGAGAAGGAAATTAATTAAATTTCCTTCCATTCCCTATTGAAAAGTGTCGTGTGTTTGCTTTGTCAGCTTCTTCCCCTTCAATTAGATTTGATCATGAAGGTACTTTTTGCAGCAAACATACCTAACCATAAATCTTTTTCAGTCCAAGAAGACAAAAGAGCTTTTGGCCGGTTTGATTGCCTGATAAATCAATTTGGAAAGACAGTTGGTTGGGAAAAATGATAATACCGATGACTCAGTAAGTGTAATTTTTAAATTCCATCTCACTTTCGTGGTTTTGTGACGAGATATAACTGGAAATGATTTACGTTCGTTATACGGCTGAGAAATATATTTAATTGAGAAGAGTTCAAACAAGCACATGGTAAAGTAATGCAAGTGGGTTGATAAAAAAATTTTGTAATCCACATTTAATTTACCATAAATGCAACGGATTATTTTTACAGATTTATGATGCCATTACGCAAATGGAGCTTACTGCGCAATTTTATTTCATATTTGTACATAATATCGATTAGCAGACGAAAAAAATGGGTAATAAAAATAATTGTATCCAATTTTCCACTATTCTGATTGATTTAAGTGAAATCCATTAAAGATTTTAATTTTTTCAAACCGTCGAATGTTCCAAGTTCATGCAATTTTAATGTAAAAATCTAAATATTCAAATTTATCTCCTTGCACGTGCAAAATGAAATTTACACCGAAAGCAAATTGCAAAGTACAAGTAATCAATTTTTCTTTTATAAAAAAAAATGAACACTAATGCGATTCCATTTTAGTTGCGATAAGATAGGAGAAAATTCGTTACCAAGTCGTTACGTTAGAATTCCCGAAAATCCTAAAAATTGAGGCAGTCGGTGAGGAGTTTAAATTAAAAATGACTCACGAAAACGAAAAATTGTGGTCGTTTTCCACGTACGCGGTGCAAGAAAAAAGTACAAAAACAACCAATTCCGCTTAAAAAATGGAACCAGTTAAAATTAAAAACAAGGTCCCAAGACAAAAATAAACTCTAAATTTAGAGAAACCCCAAAAATAAAAAAAGTTGTGGTAGTCCTTCACGTAGTTTTTGGATAAAAGTTATAAATAACGGACAAAAAGTTGAACACTAACGGGTCGTTAATGAAAAGTGAAAATAACAAAACAAATGCAGTAATGTTAAATTTTGTTTTTGTGACGACTGCAGCAGCTTTCAATTAATATGGGACAAAAAAGTAACCGCGTAACTTTTCTTGTTTTTTTTTTAAAGTGATTTTCACTTTCAGTCATCTGCATGAGTGCCCTACTTTATTAATGACATCACCAAGTTGCGGTTATATAATAAAATAATTATTTATTTGCTAACCCTGATGATAAATAAAATTAACATTTTGATTTTTCGAAACTCCAATTGCTTCCATTATTACGATTATCTGGTGTTGTTTTCGTAACCAGCGAGCGGTTGTACAATTTTTCATTGTGTAACCGCGGTAGGCTGACTTTGAATTTAAAACGACCGATGCTCATTTGTTTTAACGGTTGGTTTCGTTCGTTACTTTTAATATTTTGAGGTTAGTAATTAACGGATGGTGTGTGTGATAAATAATAATAAAAATGAAACTGCGTCGCGACATGGTCGTAGATGTAGGTCGTTGAAATGATGAAGGCTATTCGGATTATAGAGACCAGACCAGACGAGTTCTTTGTTCTTTCAATGTTATCGTTGACCGTTTATTTCACGATCCACGATTCCCTTATCCATACGACATTCCACAGAACCAGGTAGGCTTGTTAGAATGGAAACGTGACGAGATAAAAGTACAGAAAATTTTCCGTAGCAAAATAATCTGCTGCTGATACACGATTTTATTATTTTTTTAAATTTTTGAGCAGGAAATGATGACAAAAGCTGCAAAAACCAACACAAACCGCCACAATACACCACAATCACAAACGACGCACGATCGGAAATGCAAGAAAGTAAATTAACGGAAGAGTTGGAGAGAATGAAAAGAGAAGTGATGAAAGGCTTATTTTGCTTACCTTTGAGTCGCCATGCGATCCTAAAGTAAAACGCACGTAAAGTTGTGTGAATGTATGGTAGGTCCAAAAAGGGTGTGCACTAAATCAATATTTTACAATAATAACAATAACAATAATTTCACGATTATAAATATACAGTGACGGCGCTCGTTAGGAAGAGCAAATCGGTAGTGCTTTTATATCTGTGAACACTTCGAAGAGTCGCGGTACAATGAGACGGCAGCAGGAGCAGCGGTCGCCGGCCGGGGTTTTACGAAGGAAGGAGGGGACCACGTGGGGCGACTGGCTGCGCGAGGGGGCCCGCCGCGTATTGACGCAGCCACCCCGACTCAAAAGCCCGCGCTTCCCCTCCATGTTTATGATCGTGCGGATAATTATACCTGGTCAATGACGGCCGCCGCGACGCCGACCATCCACAGCATTTCGCCCTTTGACTCGGTGCTCGACCTCACATAAATACGCACTTCTAATTCGCCACAAATTCCCAACCAGCACTTGTTTATAAAACAATAATTGCAACAACAAAAAGAACGCGCACGTCCGAAATGTTCCTACTCCCAAGTTCATTCAATCAACATGTTGCACCCTCTTCCCTCACCCACTCCTTTCCTTCCGTATCGCTTTTCATCAAAAATTTCTACGATTTTAAATTAACCAGCTGTTAATGCAACATCAAACCACCAGCTGTTTCGTGTTTATTAGCACTCCTCAGCTGACCCATTCGCTTCCATTAAAATTCCAACAATAACAGTAACAAAAATTTGGATCAACCCTAATTCACGCATCGCTCATAAATTCCAAAACATTTTTTTTTTTTACATTTTCTCCATCGTAGCGTTTCCAAGAACGCACCATTAAAATGACAATCACTCAACAGGTCAGCTACCTTTCAGCATTGAAACCCGAACATTTACCAACTTATCAAATTTTTTTTCTAATTTTAGACCGCGCTAATAAATTAGAGTTTGTTTTCGGTTTGTATATTTTTAATTTGACTGAAATTAGTCTACTGTTAATAAACAAGGGTAACCTGAAGTAACAAATGTTTATCAACAAAAACTATTGAAATGAATGGGGAACTCGATGTTGCGTGAAGGGCAACCCAATAAAAATTGAACCAATAATAATCTATAAGGTATCATTTAATTAAATTTTTGATTACACTCCCAGCAGTGTTTTTTTTTGGGTTTCAATCCGATTAGTAGTACTGAAGAGTTATCAACTTAATTGATTTTGCCTAAAAATGTGGTTAGTGCCTGCCTCTTTATCCTTCTTGTATTATTTTTGGTGTGCCTAAGAAAATCGGGAGTATCTCGACTAGACAAATAACGATAAGGTTAAGCCGCTAAGGCAACACTTGCTTTGAACGTACGCATAAAACGGAGAAGATAGAACCTCTTTCAATTTATATGAAAAACGTTTATATCTTTTATTCACTATAAAACCAATCTTCTAGCAAAATGATGAGCAAAGGAAGTTAGTAAAAAAGAGGAGACATTATTTTGTAACTAATGTGGCTTTGGGAAAAGAAGTAAAACAATAAATCCATGTATGCATAAAACATAGCAAAAAAACAGAAAGGAATGAATTACCGTATGGGCAAATTTGGGTTTATTGAAATTCAGCCGTTTGGAAGGTACCTACAGCTCTTGGAACTTGGAACAATCATATTATTTTTTTACCAAGATCATATTCAGAAAGAATTAAAGATTAAATCGTCTGCGATGCTTCTAATTTCTTGCAAATCAACAGCTAAAGTTGAATATAAATCCGCGTAAGGGAAAATTTACCGGGCAAGACAAAGTTAATTACACCTAACCTTAATTTTAATTTACAAAATTATTTACAATTAGATGAGAAAAGTTACGTTAGAAACAAGGTAACATTATGAATGGAACATTGAAAGGATAAACTTTTTTGGATTGAGAAAAAGCTACCTCATTCAGCAAGGCATCCTCGACATGTACGTACTCTTACCTTTCGAAACTACAGTCAAGTAGGTATAAAAATCGGTAGTTTATACAACCACCGAGCAATAATGTATTTTTTATGTCTTTCCAGCTTTTATAACCATTAACTCCTGAGAATATTTTATCTTTCGTTCCCAAAATGCTTTGACAAAACGTAAATTACATATCATAGTAAATTATTACTTAGATGGTCTGAATTTTAAATTGCGGGATGATTTATATTTACCTACATTATTTTTTGTCATGCGGTAAATAAATTAAAACTAGATTGACGAAACTGTGCGGCCTTAGGCCGCACTAGATCTAGATATTCTTTGGTAACTCCCTGAGACCTTAAAAATCAAAAATTTATTTTTAAAACCACTGATTCAAACTATGTAAAGATTTAAAAATGTGGGAGTTTTGTATCGTTAGTTTGTAGCTAGCACCACAACTAAGGCCCCGCGGTGGAAAAGCACCTAAAAATGAGATAAAATTATGTAGTTTATTTTCTTTAAAATTTTTAGTACTCCATACATAGCCCAGACTTCTTCTCCGGAGTTTCATATTACTTTAGGTTAGGTACACATATAGACCATAGGGGGCTATCAAATTGTTAACAAACCAAATCAAAACAGCATGATGGATTGAGGAGGGTGGGGGGCTACCGTTCACGGGTTTAATCTTTTTTCTAAATTTTTATTACTAATTATTATTATTAATCCAAAGAGGGGTGAGTTAGGTGAACGGGCTAAAAACCGGACTCTAGGCCAGAGCCTCTAGGTTTAATCCCCAACCCGGCTACAAAATTTATCCTACTTCATTATAGTCTTCTCCTCTCGAAAGGCAATGGCAAACCACCGAGAGTAATCTGCCAAGAAAACTTTGCTTTCTCCTCTTCCGTATCATTTACAAGGGCCGCTTCTGATAGGTTCTTTTATTTACTACCAACCAAGGAAAAGTTTACCAACCTAACATAAGTTTACAACCTTGAAAATAGACGCAAGCATCCAATTTGTGTCAATTTCTTCGAATGAGTCAAATTTATCTCATTAATGGCAATGTCTAGGAAAGTAATTATATTTAAATAATTCTTATTAAGATTTAATTAAAAAAGTTTTTCTATGATATCAATCTAATTAAAAAATAATGGGTTGTCAAAGTAATAAAAAAAATCAAATTGATTAATAAAAAAAATACGAGAATTCTGTAAAATGACAGATAATTTAAATGCTACAAGGTCTTCAATTTGTACTTAAAATTGCAATTGAATTATTAAAATAAAAACCGACGAGAAGTAAAATCGTAAAGATTTGTTTTAGGAAGATAAAACAAATGTACGAGTATACTGTTAGAAAAATTATCTCATAAATAAAAAGTGGTGATACTGTGAAAGTGAAAATAAAAAAAAGGGAAAGAGGAATTTGGCGTAAGATTAGTATTTAAAGCAGATTCAGAATTAAAATTGGAGAATTATTGCGCATAATTTGAAGAAAACAAAAACAAATCACAAAAAGAATTTGTTTTTCATAATTTTTTCAAGTGAAGAAACACTAAGAAACTCAGGTTTTGTTAATTTAAATTTTAAGGTAGCTTGTAAAACACAGGGCAATGTAGACTAAGGTCTATTAATTTCTGATTAATAAAAATTCATGAAAAGAGCTGAATGTTAAAAACAAAATATCGCAGTATGTTGAAAAACATCGGATGTGGTTGTTCGACCTTCGACCCTACCGGGTCAGAGTTCGAAATGTTTGGATGTTGCCATCGTAGGACTTTATCATACATTAATATTCTGGTATGAATAATAACATCACCTATGTCTTACATCCTACACTTTCGACTTCACACGCAAGAACGTGTTCAACTAATTTTTTCAGGAGGAAGCAATCCCAAATTTTCCATCTAAATTAATTAAAAATTGCCGATTTTTTGCAAGTATTGGGACAATAAAATGTGCTAATCTGACCAACTTTTGAGTTATTTTGCCAAATTTCTGAAATACTGGGGGGAGCTGCTCTACCCCCTTTGGGCAACTCTTTTTTTACAGAGGGCTAACTCTACTAAATTGGTACCGAAAAGTATCGCAAAGCTAAACAAAATGGCGGTTGAAAAACCGGTATCACTGAATTACAATTGACATTTTGAAATTACAACTGCAAATGGTGTAGTGGAGCATGAGAGGAATGCCCATAGAAGTAGTTTAAATTTTTGCCCCCCTCCCCTTTAAGATTCGGCGACAATGTGTGATGTACACATTAAACCTATAGCCTCTAAATTACAAATAGTAAAAGAGTTTTTCAAATAAGCAATTTAATCTTGTTAATCTATTTATGTGCGTCACTCTCATTCTCAAGCTTCAGTGAACCAATTTCAACCAAAATATAATCATCAGCTTTAAGCCTTAATATTATAAAAATACTATAGTATAAAATTTGGTTGGGATTTTTTTATTGGTTTGAGAGGTTGAGCACATAATTAAGGAGAATTTCCCCTGACTTAAGCCGAACTACCACATCAATCACGCAAAAGATGGCCATAGGAGGTCATAGGTTGCCAGTGTCAGTTTAAATACAATATAACATTTAACATTTTAGCGTAATTTTATTTAAAAAGATCACCGAAATTGACATTGGATTATTGTTCATTTAATACTAACTTAAAATTACTTTCAGTGCGGCCTTTAGGCCGCACAATCTGATAATCTAGTTGTATAATATATAACAGTATAATGTAAGGTAATATATTTGTTAAAGTTTGAATACATAGTTTGAACACTTCAAGTTCCTGTTTTCAAGACAATTAACAACTTTAGTAATTATAAATTCATAACTTAAAGATTTGCAGAGTTTCAAGTTCCTATTTTCAAGATAATAATTAACTGTCTAATTTAAAATTTAGAAGTTCAAGATCATAAGAATTAAATAAGTTTGAATAAACGTTCGATAGACTTTTTTGGTCCTGGATATAGATCTCAAAATCTAGACAATCCTGGTTTTCAGGGTCGTCTGAAAACTTGCATTAAACACATCAGGGGCGAGGACTTGAAACCACCACACAATATTAAAAATTTACTATAGTATTTATTGTAGTTTTATGGCTCAAATACCAAGTAGAAAAACTAAAAATTTTAATAAAAATTTAGCTCCGCCCACTCTCAGCCTTAAAATGAGTTTTTATTGTTTTAACCCACGGAACTAGAAACAGGCATTTCTGAGACAGTTCAACATTATTAAAAATATTTCTGTATGTCCACGCAACTTCTCAACCGGAATCTTAGAAAATGTGAATCTTTGAGACAGTTCAACTTATTAAACATATAACCCTAAGTCGTCAAATAACCTAAATCTGAATATTTATGATGAACTGCTGCAACCCCAGTCCTTTCCATGGCATTCTTTCGCTTTAGCTCTTATGACCTTTTTCGTTCCGTAAGATCATCGCAATTGGCAATTTTAAAAATGAACGAGTGTTATCAGTAAAGCAACGTTATGATTGTAACCAGCAAGATAACAAACACAAGCGCAGTATCTCCAGTAAAGCAGAGTCAAGGGAGTTCAAAAAAGCTCTCCAAAAAGGTAATGAGCAAAAAAACAGACAAGAACTGCAGAACAATTACTTCCACATTGCAAGCTCTTCTTGAAAAACTTCTCGAAGAGAATGACTCTTTTCCACGCTCCGTTGCAAGTTGTCACCTAAACTCAACTACACATACGGTCAACAGAATGCTGCCAATAAGGACTAAATTTGCATAGAAATGTAAACTTTAAAGTCGATTTTTGGTTAAACTAATTGATATTTGACGATTGTTCATAGTTTAAACGCTTCATTTCAATGTTATTCATCAGATTCTGTTGAGTTATTTTAAATATAATCTGGGCCTGTTTAACATGCTCTAACCTAATCGCTTACTCCTAATCCATGATGAGCGTTTGCTTCAGCAATTTTAAATATTTGGAGATTAAATAAAGCATATTCGAGTTTCGAAGCACATATTTCTTTATTTTTGCTATAATTTTATTTAAAAAAATTACTAAATTGGGCTAGTAGTCAGCTGTAGGTTCCCCTAGTAAGATTAATAATTGTGTTTGTATTGTAAAATAGTATAAATATGGGAATGTCGTAGAAAACTTTAATATATTATTATTAATTATTATCGCGTTTTTTGTGTTCATTTCTACCTTTTGCCTTTCCAAAAGTTACTGAGAACCACAGCTCTTGATTATCATGCGTTTTGCATGCCTTCACACAAATGTAAAAATGGCATGTCTGGTATCGTCTTCGGCATCTTAGCAATAATAGCAGAAGGATTCGTCGGTCTTCCGGAAATGTTAAATGTATACTTAAACCAGTTGTGCTTACTTAGCAGCTGGGTAAGGCTGTGGTTACATTAGGTCTTTTCGAAACTAAATGTTGATACCATCATTATTGTCTCGGAGTGAAGGGCGCTAGCTTTTATATCCAGTTTTGCAGTGAGGATCCTGTAAGTTTCCTGACTCAGCTGGTTGTCTTGCAACTAATGGATAATGAAAAAAATATTACTGGGTGCTAGGTAATTTAACAAAAACTATTAAGGCTGGGGATTCGTTGAACAATTTTTAATAAAGTTAGTACCTAAGTGCCTTATCATTTTATCAATGTGAAATAGGTACTATTTTTTAGCTCAGAATCCAAACTATAATTGGACTTAAAACTTGAACATCTAGAGTGGTGCAAAACATAAGTACAATTTGTAGAAAAGTGGCCTTTCCAAATCACTAATACCTACACAATAATTTATTTTCTATCATTCTAATGACAAGAAAATTGTAATTTCTTGCGTAAAGGAACAACATCTTATTGGCCCACAAAATAAATTTCTTCCAGCCGAACCCACTCAATTTCAGTTTACAGTCGAATCTATCTCGTGGTAACCGAAGTTAGTGACGTGACTTCAAGGATTAAACTAATACAATCAGTTTCAAGTGGAAACGATATTTTTTCTCATTGTCAAAATGTATAGAATCAAAGATTATAGAACGAAAAAGCGTCAGATGTGACTGAATTGGACGGATCCGGTCAAGTGTGAAATGAATCTTAGAAAGTGAGGACCCGAGATAAATAAAAGTAAAATAAAAAGGACCGTGGATTTATCGACTTCTACTTACAATTCATTAGATGTTTGGTGAAAATATATACCGAGAAAATTACTTTCATATGAAAAACTCTTACACCCAAAAATGTGATCTGATCACAGTTCTTGTTCTTGTGAAATTCGTCCAAACCCTCGATTGATCCATCCAAGAAACTTACATTAATATTAGAGAAAATTTGATGGAAGGTATGATTAAGTAGCCCAAGCAATTAGCTTGATTGCACGTTGCTTCTCCTGACAATAAATGTGATAAAATTATTTTTGGAACTGTCAAAAAAACGTTCGTTAAAAATCCGCTTTATTCTCCACCTTTAGGTAATCACAACCGTTTCGACTTAATTATAGTCGAGAAACCTTAAAAAGTTGTAGTTATTCTCGTCTCACCCTTGTATATACGTTTAATCTTGTACTAAGGGTTTCTAGAATACGCGGGATCTTCGGAACCAGTAGAGCAAGGTGCTTTTGTACGAAATCACTTGTTTAATGTCATGGACTTTTGGTGCCCTTTGTAAAGTTACAGAGATATGTAAATTGGCTAAAGTTGTTACCGCCAAAATGTTTTTATTATTTTTTCTTTCAGACCAAAAATGCGACATGGGTTTTAATAACGATTCGTTAATCCAGACGTATAACATTTTGAAAAATGTCTGAAAGGTAGTTGGGCACTTAGATATGCAATCAATAAAATTTCAGTTCGCTTGTTGCATTTATAATAAAGCAATGTAGTCTCGCCGAAAGTTTCGATTTTTATTGTTTTGGAACAAATAAAGTGGCGCAATGGCAATATAATTTTGTAGTTGAATGTGCAGCAAAACGGTTGTTCGCATAATGACTGGTTACGTCAGTGGGGAGTTTATATAATGGATATACATTCAGTTTAGGGTTGTCAAATCAATTGCGACCCTTTGTCTATTATCTTGCAACCGTCGAAGCCTCTAAAAAAAACTCATATTAAAGTTTGCCCTGCTTAATTATTGAAACTTATCGTTGCCATTTAATTAGCAACTTTATCTCATGCCAAAAGTTTATTTAACAACAACAAGCAGTTGGATGATAAAGTTTCCTCCACATTGTCTGAAAGAAGTAAGTTATGGATATCGTGAAATCCAGCTGGATTTGGGTGATATTTATAGAGTGGGTTTCGATTCGATACTCAACATTTATAGATTATACGACAGATGCGTTATGTAGGGGGTTGTGATGTCGGAAGTTGGAAAAGAAAATACCACCCATTTTAAATATTCGATTTTTGTTTGGTAAATTGTAAAAACCAAGCCAGACAGGCTCGGGTGTGGGTTGGATTTTAAAAATAATTTTACGACTTCTTTTCGTGTTAAATTCATCCCGGTGATGAGTTTTCTTTCGGCGCGCTAAAAAGGGGTTACAAAACGACCAACTTTCTTTGTCCTCGTCAAAGGTAGCAACGATAACGTGTTCGGTTGTTCTCTTTGTTACCCTTGTATACCTTTAAGTAATTATAAACTTCAATTTTATTTTAAAAAACGAAGATCAAAAACACCAACAAAAAAATCATTGCAACTGAAGAACCAGTTTTATAAAATGAAAAGTTGTTTAATATTCTGGTATTTTCAAGAAGGATTTTTAAGTAAAATACAACGTTGGGGGTTGAATAATCGATGATTTGGTTGTTTTTTTGTTTCGTTGAGAATTTTGTTTTGGTTTTGTTTTTCTCGTTTTCAGCTTTGCAGTTTTAACCTCCCATTAAGGGGTTAATGTACGAATTTGTAAATGTTATCGTTGGAAATGCAAAATATGTTTATCTGATATTGAAACCTGCTTACATAATCTGTTTATCTAACGCCTAAACTAACTTACTACAATCCTTCAAGCTCGCAGACAAAGAAATAATTGCGATTTTCTTCTGCAGACTTGCAATAAAAAATAAACAAATTTTGTCTTCACAAGTGTGGAAAGTTGCTAGGTCAATTCGTTTACCAGACGCCAGATGATAGCCACTTAAAACGTTAAAAGAATTTTTTGAAGAAATATTAAGCGAGGTAGTAGCCAAGTTAGTGTAAGCAGTCATTCATTTTTTCTCAAGATGAATATTGGTAAAGTTTCAAGTATTTAATGACCGATTTCTTACCTAACTTGCAAATGTTTAGGTAAGCAGCCATTAAAGTTAATATCTTTAGAAAACATGAGAATTCTGAAAAATTTCTAAAATCGCCTATGGCACTTTGTTCGGAAAGTCGCGGACAGGATGAACGATAAACATATTGGTATTTCGAAGTATAGGGGCGTAGGCCTATATAACTCTCTCTTATTAGAATCTGTCTCTGAAGTTAAAGGTGCATTAACAGCTGTCTGTAGCGCTGGTCTAAATCAGGCTGAAGGAGATGAAAAATTTTTTGATATTTTGACCTATCTGTGGATAATATCTATTTATTTTGTTGGGGAATGAATTCATCTCTTTTTATCTGCCCGGTCAGAGCTCGCTGTGGTGATAGCTCAAATTTTGATTTACTTGGTTTTATTGATTTTTAGTGCTTCTGGAAATGTTTCATCTGAAGTTGTTTCTAATTTTTGTGTAAAAGGGCATCTCCTATTGGGGAGCTGGCACATTTGCTTTGCAAGTCTTTCTGTTCCCGTAGGTTGATGTTACAGCTGTTACAGTTAGGATGCAGAGAAAAAAAAGGTGTACTTAAAAGTAGAACAATTTGTGCCTAGATTGTCTACAAGTACAAATTGGGTGAAAATTAGGTACAATTGTACTTAATTTTAGTCAAATTCAGTCATCTCTAGCGCAATTGTACTATTTTATAGCACACATTGTGCTAAATTTTTACACAATTTGTACCTGTAGACAATCTAGGCACAAATTGTTCTATTTTTAAGTACACATTTTTTTCTGTGTGTTAGAGATTTTTTTTCTCTAATTTTTTACTTTACCATACCGAATGGGAAAGTTATGTAATGAAAAAAATTTTTTTTTTTAGATTTTTACGGAGTTACAGTCCTTGAAGTCAAACGAGTTGAAAAAGATCCAACATCACGAAATGTCTGTGTGTCTGTATGTTACTTAATTTTGTGTGCGCTCTAGCACCCAAACTAATAGGAATTTCTCAACCAAATTTTATATTTAGTACTTTTATATTGAAACTTAGATTTGATTAAATTTTGGTTAAAATCGGTCCACGGAAACGTAAGATTGGGAGTAAATTAGTGACGCGCATTAACGAGATGTCATTTTTTTTTTAATTTTTATTTTTTTGTAATGTAATGATCATGGGTATACTGTGCAAACTGCACATGGGCGCCGAATCATAGAGAACGGCCAAAATGGTAAATCGTACTTTTTTGTAAACTGTATAGGTATGTATGTAGTGTGCAAAACATAATATTGTACCATAAAATTAATGTATGGTAAAGTCATGTGATGGCCACATCTCTAATTTTTTTCTCAAAGAAACTAGAAACAATGGCATTTGGGCAAAAGGCAAACAACGTCGAAAGGCAGAAAGAAGGACCCAATCATTACAAGCTTTAAGTGTTTTTTCTTCAAGAATCTTTAGCTGAAGTAGTTGTAAATTATTTTGATAATATTTCTCCAATAGTTTTTGTTTCAAAAAATATGTTATCTTCTGATACTGATGAGATTGTTGATGTTTATCCAAGTCTTGAGTATTAAAAATTGGATTGTTGTAATGGAGGAAGTTCCAGAGAAAGGAGACTTAGTTTTAGCATAAACCTATAGGGTACTATTTGTTTTTCTTCATCATGTTCATCTTTCTGCTGGTGTTGTCCTCCTTGGTGGGAGATGGAACTTTATCACCAAGTCAAGAAGTTGAAGTTGATTCTTAAAATAAATATTTTCGAATAACGCCACGAAGAAATTTTACGTGTTTACGACGCTATGTGTCAGCCGTTTCGAAGGATAATATCCGTTTTGGAATGCCAAAAGAGAATTGGATTAGTTGCTTTGGAGACCCAGGCAAGAAGGTAATTTTGAATTTAGCATCTACTGACCACGTTACATTCAGTTAGACAGTCGTCTCGTTCGTCTCTCACTCTCTTTGAAGGCAGCAGTAAGTAGTACTTTTTTTGTTGCCATATTAGCGTTTTCTTTCTACATTTTCCAATTTAAGAGCTTGCACCCTTTGGCAGTAACCGTCCCGTTACCACTTTTTCATGCAATCCAAAATCTAAAGGTACTCCAGACATACCGCGAAAAACTTGGTAGTACCATCCGCTTCTCTCAAAATTTTGCACAAACTTCTTATAGTTTATGGAGCAAAGAAGTTCTTTTATATAGTCACCCCATTGTTATCTAACTGCCGTGCTCTTCCACAGGCAGGTTCAGCACTGCTGAATATTATTTACTTCTTTCACTCCTTTTTTGAATGCCGAGAGGACCTATATATCTAGTCAAAATCTAAAAGATATCTTGGAACCTCTGGCAGTAGAGTAAATTGGGGTTAGCCGATACAATTTTTAGTATTTTCTGCCAATAACCGTTCTCTTAACGACAGCACTGGAACGTTCTCCCTCCAAATCAGCTACGCAATAAATTGTTGTTAGTTATCACTGCCTTCACTTCCTGGGTTCTAACAATTAAATAACAATTTAACAATTTCGACTGTTAATTTCTTAATTTGATTTTTCTGACTGGCGGGAAAATGGATTAATTAATTTGAGGTAAGATCCACTAAGCTCACTTTATTACATATTCGTCCACGTCAATCGTGACGTCATACCATGATCACGAGATAATCAGTATCTAATTATATGAGCTTGGTGGGTAAGCAATGCTACGTGATGTACTAGATCTATTACCATGTAAATTTCCAAGAAACATTAATTAGCTGTCAGTTGTCCACCCAAACAGTGGACGTTTATATTGGGTTCAACTGCAGTGTGTTTAGTTGAGAGATCGATTTCATCAGAGTATTTAGTGTAATGAACAGGGAGTTAGGTGATAAACCCTAGGATCTAAGGTTATAGTATGGTCAATTCCAGTGTGCTCACAAATTAGGGTATACTACATGATTTTAGTGGTGTTAGTCAGCATAAGTACTACATAATTTAATTTATTCTTTTACAAAACAGCCGGTATAAAAGCTCGGCTTTAAGGCCGCCTTTGGCAAGTAATAACAAATTTTCAATTTGGGAATGTTTTCTTACAGATAAATATGTAGATAAACAGAACTGATGTTTGGTGAACTTCATGAATCGGAGTGTTAAACTCCGTAACTCCATCTATTAGTGGAAGGTTGTCCATACACCCAAACCTCCCGGTCTCGAAGAGCAACATAGTGTAATATTTTGTCATCAAATTTATTTTACAGCAAATCGTTTCAAATAAATATATCAATGTGTTTTGGTATTTGGACGGGGGGGGGTTCCGTTAAGTTAAGAAAGTTAAAAATTATAAAAATTTTAAATATTTGCAGTAAAATATCAATTATGTCCTTCAAGTTGGGGCTGAACATCAACCAAACGGAAACAAAATACATGAAGTGGACAACAGAAAAAACGACCCCAGATCTTATTTAATAATTGACAATGATGTACCTATTTCAAAACGTACAAAACTTCAACTATCTTGGTGTACCAATTAACTTCAATAACAACAGAAATGTGAAAGTAAAAACAAAAATTCAGGCAGGCAATAGGGCTTACTATTGATAGAAAGATAGACAAATCTCAAAAAGATCAAAAATTAAGCTGTACAAGACACTGATAAGATCTGTAATAACATGCGCGGCTGAAATTATACATATGGGGCATTCCACACAAAATCAACTACTTTTGAACCCGATCCCTTTTGATTTTCCTGAAATTTTTACATATTATACTATCTCACCAACAACAGTTCTGTGAATTTTTTCAAAATTTTTTACTCAACTCAAAAAAAGTTACGAATTTTTAGAAAAACTGATGTTTTTTTTCTTCAAACGATCGTAACTATTTCAAAAATTGACTAATCGGAACGTTTTTTTTTTGTTTTTGTTTGTCTTTAAACGTACTTTTCAGGAAAAAATACAAAAAAAAATATTCAAATTTGGATTCTACAAAATTTTTCATTTTTTCGGAGAAAATCATTGATTTTTCAAATTTCGACACTTTTGATTTTTTTATTTCAAAAAAAACTTTGATTTATCCAGCGTATAACAACGCAAACCCCATAATGGGCCGACATTTCTTTCTATTTCTTTTGTTTAATTGAAAAATATTATTTGCGTACACTGAGAAAAATAAATTTGTAATGATTATGAAATAACAAAAGTTGTTATCAATACTAAAATATTTTGTAATTACATGTAAAATTTTTGGTAAATGTTATAAGATTGCACCTTGCGACATAATTAATTTGCTAGTCTAAGTAAAACAATGTACTAAAAATTTAGTTCATTTTATTAAAAAATTTAGTCAACAGTAGTAAAAAATTATTCATTTTAAAAAAACATTTATTGTACACAAAAGTTGTCAACAATACTAAAATATTTTGTATTTACATGCAACACTTTTGGTAAGTGTTACTAAGATTTTACCTTGCGATACTAAATAATTTGCTAGTCCAAGTAAAAAAATGTACTAAAAATTTAGTTAATTTTATTACATTTAGTCAACAGTAGTAAAAAATTATTCATTTTAAAAAACAAATTTTTTGCAAGTACCCACTAGATGTGTGATGACGAGGTTTATCAATGCACCTACAATTCCGTTCGAGATAAAAAATCTGCAAAGTTGCATTTTCAGCATACAATTGCGCCATAATAAAATAGAAGTCGTTGGATTTAGATGTACCTACCTATTATAATTTTATAAGAAAGTTTTAAAAGTGTTACAAGTGTTGTGTCTCTGTGTTATTAAATTTTTGTGACTTATGTGAATTTCCATTTGCAATGTTATGTGTGATGGCGAGTGGAAAATTATTTGTTGCTATGCGAAATCCGCCATAAACGGATATGGACAAACGTACCTATATATTGTAACTGAGTAAACTGAGTTATTTATTTTTTCTATACTTATTTGTAATATTTTAATTTTAATAAATTTAATTATAAATTTTGATAATAATAAAATTTTTCAATGTAATATAAATGTTTTTGTTTAAGTAACAGTGATGGTAAAGAATAATAACAAAGGTAGGTTATTAAAAAGTACAAAATTTACTAACAAATAATATCACTTCTTACAAATTATTTTAGTAAATGTAATAAGTAAAGTTTAGTTAATTTCACAAAAAGGTATTATGGCAATTAACTAATAAATATTATTTCTTCTTAATGAGCATTCTAGTTACTATAAAAATCCAAGTTTATTTCTCTCTACTAATTTTATTTGTCAAATTAACTAATAAAATGTGTTACTATTGATAAATAACTAACTAAAATATTTTAGTGTCAACGACTATTGTCGTATGTGCTGGTGCCATTTTCAATCAAATAGTTAGTTATCGTTACTAAAATTTATTTACAGCTACAAATCTTTTTTCTCAGTGTAAAAATAAAACAAAATATTTTTTAATTAAACAAAAAAAAAATAGAAAGAAATGTCGGCTTATTATGGGGTTTGCGTTGTTATACGCGGAATAAATCAGAGTTTTTTTTTAAATAAAAAAATCAAAAGTGGAAAAATTTGAAAAATTAATGATTTTCTCCGAAAAAATAAAAAATTTTGTAGAATCCAAGTTTGGATATTTTTTTTGTATGTTTTCCTGAAAAGTACGTTTAAAGACAAACAAAAACAAAAAAAGAACGTTTTGATTAATCAATTTTTAAAAAAGTTACGATCGTTTGAAGAAAAAAAACATCAGTTTTTCTAAAAATTCTTAACTTTGTAAACAATTTTGAAAAAATTTACAGAACTCTTTTTGATGGGATAGGATAATACGTAAAATCAGTTGTGTAATTTTTTTCAAAATTTTTTACAAAGTTAAAATTTTTTAGAAAAACTGATGTTTTTTTTCTTCAAACGATCATAACTTTTTCAAAAATTGACTAATCAAAACGTTCTTTTTATTGTTTTTGTTTGTCTTTAAACGTACTTTTCAGGAAAAAATACAAGAAAAATATTCAAACTTGGATTCTACAAAATTTTTCATTTTTTCGGAGAAAATCGTTGATTTTTCAAATTTTTCCACTTCCTATTTTTTTTGTTTAACTAAAAAATATTTTGTTTTATTTTTACGCAAATAGTATTTTTTAATTAAACAAAAAAAAATAGAAAGAAATGTCGGCCCATTATGGGGTTTGAGTTGTTATACGAGAAATAAATCAGAGTTTTTTTTTAAATAAAAAAATCAAAAATCAAAAGTGGAAAAATTTGAAAAATCAATGATTTTCTCCGAAAAAATAAAAAATTTTGTAGAATCCAAGTTTGAATATTTTTTTTGTATTTTTTCCTGAAAAGTACGTTTAAAGACAAACAAAAACAAAAAAAACGTTCCGATTAGTTAATTTTTGACATAGTTACGATCGTTTGAAGAAAAACTACATCAGTTTTTTTAAAAATTCGTAACTTTTTTGGCTTGAATAAAAAATTTTGAAAAAATTCACAGAACTGTTTTTGGTGAGATAATATAATATGTAAAAATTTCAGGAAAATCAAAAGGAGTCGGGTTCAAAAGTGGTCGATTTGGTGTGGAATGCCCCATATGTATGTCAAAGAGAGAGAAGAGTGAATTTCGAGTATTTGAGAGAAAAGTACTAAGAATGATAATGGGGCTTAAACGAGTTAATGCTAAGTGTCGAATGAGAACAAACTCTGAAATTCTCAAAGAAATGAACGGCGAAGACATCGTAAAGTTTATCAAGTCTCAAAGACTAAGATGGTGAGAACACTTGATGAGAACCAATGATGAATAAATATCGAAAACCATAATGGCATGGAAACCTCACAAAGAACGATGCAGAGGAAGATCAAAACTGAGATGGATCGATGGAGTATTGGAAGACCTAGAGGTCTTTTTTGCCTAGGAGGTAAAAAGTCATAGAACGAACAGGATGCTAGAACACATCAGGGCCTATAAGAAATGAATTGTAAATATGAGGATTCTCTCTCTTCAGTCTTTTTACCCTACAATTAGGGTGTGGTGAGTCTTTAACTAAGGCTTTTTATGGCAGATTACTCTCGGTGGTTTGCCATTGCCTTGAGGAGAGGGTCATAATGAAGTTGGATAAATTTTTGTAGCCGGGTTGGGGATCGAACCTAGGGCTTCTAGCCTAGAATTCGGTCCTTAGCCCGTTCACTTAACTCACCTCTCATAAACGGATCTTGTAAGTCCGAAAGGACAGCTAAATTCTATACTTATAGAATGTAATGCTATTAATAATAATAATAAGTTAGAGTTTCTACGTCGGGCTAGCTCTTCGTCGTAGGTAAAATATGTAAAATGCTCACAAACCGAGCACAAATCGGGTAAACAATTTTAATTTATTGTAAAGTGCAGTATTCGTGTGATTAATGTTCATGGGTTTAATGTACCAAGTACTAACTAGTTCAAAATATAGATGGATATAGAATTTATCAATTAAATAATATTAATTATCTAAATTATCATTGATGAGGTTGTTCATACATACCACACATGCAGGACATAGTTGTTCGACCTACTGCTTCCCTCGAGGGTTTATTAGTCGACAGTACTAGCTTAATGATATAATTAGGCATAGCTTAACGTGGAATCGTAACCTGATGGCATAAATAATTTCAGAAATAGGGCTGTCATCTAAAATTGTGACTTCTTAAAGGTTATAAGTTATAACTCACAAGAATTAAATCAGTTAACACACAGTAATAACGTCAGGCGCAGCTGTAATAATTAAATGTTAAATTCAGATCTGATAGTGATAAAAATTTACAAAAATCATAACAATAAAGGGTTTTTACCGTAATTCATTGCTAACATTGAAATTAATATAAATTAAAAAAAAAAAATTTTGTTCAAACTAACTCCCCTAATCATAAACTAAAATTTGAACCTTTTTTCTGTAAAGTATCTCAACGTTTAAAAGCCCAGTCCGTCCCTGGTTGTAGTTGTTATCTCAAGAGCTTGGTTTCATTTTAAGGAAGTTGACTTCTCAGATCTTTACTTTTCAATCAAAATAATGTAGTTGATTTATTTTGGATTCAAAGGTCTCTCCTGGCAACTAATTAGAAATCTAAAATAACATGAAGTTAAAAATACGGATGGAAGCTCTAATTAATTCGAAGATGTTTAAATGGTATCCAATCGATTTTCGTCTCTCAGAAACTTGCCGTTTTAGATGTCAGTTTTGTGTTGATGGAAGTGAAATTTTTCTACAATATTTATGATGGAATAACGTAAAAATGAAACGTGCAATTCTTTTCAATAAATAATTTAATAAAATTTTAGAGATACTTTTATACACATATTCTTTAATCGGATGGAACTTTTTTTGATGAATTTCAAGTTACAGTCTAATTTTTCAAATTGTGCAGAAGTCACATCTCCTGTTCTGTACAGACTTCTCCAGTCAAGTCTCATTAGAAGAAGCAGTGCTTGTTCCATTCTTTACAAACAAATCATATAAACGAACCGGTTTCATATTACCACTCATAACATTTTTATTCGGCAGTGATAAGTGCCTTGTCTACTCTAAAGCCACTTTTTCATCCAACATGCTGCAAGAAGAAGATTTGCGTCATTAAATTCTAACAAAAAGATCAAGCAGATAATAAAAAAGAATTTCTGTGTTTCCATTTATTTTGATAAATTATTGTCCATTTAGTTCGAAGACAACCAGTCTAAGTTTTACATTCCTCGTTAATGAGCGTACAATAAGCATTGTTTACTGTCAACATTATGACACCCTCTAATTGTTCTTGAAATACGTCCTGACACCAACCTGTTACGTCTTTCATTCAAGCGGTTGATCACTACCTTAAATTTTGAAAATATTTTTTTCTTCCTTTTTTTCTGATCCAGACCAATATGTGAATCACACAATTCCGAAAACGTTAGGGTGGAAACTTCTTTTGTTTTCATCAGTCATCGTCCCTCGCAGATCAAAACCATAATTTTTATGTCTCTGCTCCGTGATGTAAAAGCGGAAGAATCTCTCGACATGTAAATGTTTTCGTTCAAATAAACTTTATTCATATCTGAGAGGTTATCCGATATCAAAACGACTTAATTAATCGCATAGTTTTGTATAAATGAATGTAAACGTTGCATAATTGAATTTTTTTCTGAATATATAATGGCCTTCTCACCCTTAAACTAGGCATAATGCGAAAAGTTGCACGTTGCGACTCGTAACAAAGGGAACGTCAAATCCTGTGACGGATATTGAAGCTTTGGAAGAAGCAAAACAAAAATTTGATTCCAAAACCAAGTTTATGGGTAATTTTGTAGTATGATGAACGCTTATGAATTTCTGAACGAAGCGGAATAAATTGGTCGACTGTTTCTATTTCAAGTTCGCTTCTTTATTAAGTTGTGAATATTCAAAGATCGGATTGGATCGATATAGCTAATGTTTAAGTTCGTAGGACGAGATTCATAACCTACCCTAACTCCCGGGCTAAACAAACCCTCGACCACCCACTGCTAGTCGTTGTTGCTATGGGGAAATCCTTATAGCAACCGATTCTCCCCGTTTCATGCATCTTCTCACCATGAATGCGTTATATCGATTGTATTTCTAAATAAAAGTTGTTTGAGTTTGAAAAACAATGCTTTCAATATCAATGTTACGTTTTCATTCATGAAATTGTTTAAACTGCTGAGGCTTTTTACCAACCAACAATTTTCAATTATCGCTCACGAGTTTATTTCAATAAGACGGAGTCGGGATTCAACGACCTCCATTAACAATTATGAAGTAAATTACGGCGGTATGAAAAGAGTACGTGATGTCTAAATTGAAATCTGGCAAAAGCTAATTCCTTTTTTCTTCTTACACAGAAAGTCGGTAATCCAATTCTCACACAAAACGTTTGATCGTAAAAAACGTCGTAACGAAGCGACGGGGAGCATTACTAGGTGCATTCCCAAGGGCTAACATTTTTCATACCTGGTCTACGTCATAGGAGACCATCAATTTTTCATTCCCTGTTTAACAGGGTGTGATCAAGAAGAGTAACAAAAGACCAGTCGAAGACGCTTTGTGAACTTAAGAAATAGAAACGTTAATAATTTTAAGCAAATATTTGACTGGTTGTGGTTTTACAAGGACGTCACTTTAATAAGTGGGTAAATTTGAGTCAACACAGACACCCAAACGGTTACTTCTTTGTTTTTTTAATTTAAAAGTCACTTTGAAAAAATAGTAACAAGGATTCTTGTCTTTACCATCTACATCTTCCGACCGACCATAAGCGGCGACCGGCGCCTCTTCGTAAGCCGATAAGATTGGGCAAAAAGTTAATGAACAATTTATGTATAAGTAAAGCATAAAAAAGAAAAGTCAAGTAACCCATCTGTAAAGCTGCGAACTTAAAATAAAACTAAAAAGTCATTTCACTAGAAGTTGAAGCAAAAATATAGAATTTTGACTGAGACAAATGACTTGCAAGGACAAAAAATTATTAAAAAGGAAAACAGCGATAACTAATTTATAAAACACTGTCAACCACTGCAAAGTTCAAACTTTTTGTACGATTGCGTGATTTGTAGTTAAATAATTTTCTTCGTCACTGACGTCAATATTGGCTTAAATTATGGAAAAATGGCAGAAAAAGTTTTGATTATTGCCCACTCGAACGGTGAATTTTAATATGGTCCACCCTACCAATTGAAATATACATTTTAAATTGCTTATTAAAGAGTAATACCTTTGATTTATATTTATAGTATCAGATGCGCAAACCTTATGGGAGCTTGAAAAATGTTGTCAACTTTTGGATCTTTCTGTAGAATACTTACTATGTATTTTGTCTGAAGTTTGAAATAGTGCTTGATTTTTATCAGTGAAATGTAATTTTGAATCGATATCAACAATAAAATCATTTTATCGCTCTTGATGATACATTTAAAAAAGTATGGTTCAATTATAATAATTATTAACAAATATCACAGAGCTTCCTCCCCAATATTTTTCGTTAGTAGGTAAAAATGATTTTTTTTAACCGCCCAAATAAGAGCAATTTTTTATTCTAATTTTATACTTTTTTGAATGAAAAATTGTTATTTTCTAGATGTAGACGGTTGAAGACAAAATATGGTACGTACTACGCTCGAAAAGTCATTTTTTACTATTATATAAATTTAAAGCTACACCACTGCTTTGTTAGCGTTCAGATGAAATATAATTTTTCTGTCTGGCAGCGAAGTAAAACTGCATGTTTTTGTCATAAAAAGTTATGCTTTTGTTTTTTTTAAATCTAATTATTTAAACGTCGAATAAATTATTTTTAATTAAACAAATAAATTAAAATAAATTATTTTTCTGACATTCTAACTAATTTTAAGAAATTTTTGAGGTATGAAGGAAAAAATCATCTGTTAATATAAGACTTCCTTCGGTTGTCCGTCAAATTACACAAATTCACCTGAAAGTTATGTACGGCCGTGGGGTGAAGATAAATGAAAAAAAATTGAAAATGTCGAAAAATTAGTGTGCGTTTTACAACCGCGTCCGGAATTAAGTGACGACGGTCGAACAATCTCTGGCTATATTATTTAATTATAATTATTTTTAATAAAAATTTTTAAGTAATGTATCTGCCTACTTTAATCAATTGCAAAATATTTTTAATTTTATTGTATTAATTAATTGTTTTAAATATAACTTGCAAGGCCGTAGGCCGAGCCAAAACTAAAGGCGGTAAGGACTACTTATTAAGACTGATTCACTTTCACTCACTTCATTTTCTTGAATTGATAAATCAAACAAAGTGTGGTCTCGAAGAGCTAATTTGACCACTCATAAATGAGTTATAAAATAATTAATTTTTGAGTTTGATCCCAGGAGATCGAAGAAAAATAGAAGCAAATGTATACTCAGGGACGTGCCCAACCAAGTTTAATCAGAGGGAGTAATTCCAAATTTGTAAATTTGCCAACTGAATTAATTCAAAATTGCCAATATTTTGTAAGTTTTGCAACTTTTTTGTAAATTTAAACATCAAAAATGGTAAATTGACAAACTTTTAAGTGTTTTCCCCAACTTTCTAAAATATTGGAAAGGAGAGTTTCACCCTCGCCCTTCTCATAGGCACGTCCCTGTAGATACCTCAAACTTTTGTGATCCACCATTGTTCGAGAATGATTTGTTAATAATTTTTGTAACTATTCAGGCACAAACAATATGAGACGCAGCCTACGGTATCATCATGAAACTAAGGCTACCCTCTAAGCCGTAACCCCTAATGAGAGGGTTGACCAAAACAAAGACCGGAGTCTGTCGCATTTTGGAGAAAAGCTCTCCACAATATTAATAGAAAACTTGTTTTAAAAGTGCAGAGGCAAGCCCGTTGGTTCTGAAAACGAAGAGTAGCTCGAGAAGACCTCAAATAAAACGCTAAAGAATAATAAAGTGCTTTTAATTGATAACCAAATTTGAGAGATTGACTGTGCTAAAATATACACACGGTAGAATTTATTGAAAATGCGAAGTCACAATCAAAAGGTGTACCAACATCAAATTAACAAGTTCCACTAAAAAGTAACTTCAAATGGGTACTCAAAAAAAAGATAATTACTTACTCGATATCTTGAAAGTGTACACAATATTTGCGTTTTACATTACCGTTGGTGGCGCCACCGTCAATAACAACATTACGTTTAACAGCAGTTTGAATTATACCGTGTGATGTTTTTTAATGCGTTTTGTTAATGTAAAACGCGAATAAGTTGACAAGCACTTTTTTGTAATGAAGATGGGACTTGTGGCTTTACAGAGGAAATTTGAAAACTTGTCACTGATCACTGAATGGCAATCGCAAACACGAAACACTGATGGTAGGTGGACTATCCAGAAAAAGGAAAATTTCTAAAAGTAATACATAGCGCCCCAAGCGGTGCAGCTTTTGTTGTCAAAACAACAACACAAAAGTCGCTACCAACCGTAGAAAATCGGAAATAGTCGTGAAACTGGATCACCAAACTGCGTGGAGCTCATGTGTATGAAAGAGCTTGCCCGATAAAAACTCCACTAGATGTTGCGATACAGGTGTCAAAAGGTACCGAGAAGCTGGAAGACTGATCACACACGAATCCGTTACGATGACAATAACAACGAAACCAAAACATTCGTCTACGATCATTAAATTGGTAGTTAAAAAAATTCGCTGGAACCAAACATGAACCAGCTTAATTGTTGACATTTTTAGGGCCGACTTCCTTGTACGTTGTGTTCAATTCAGCACTATTAACATTTTCACCCCAAAGTCTGCCCGCAATCCCAAATAAAGTTGAATGCGAAATTGAAATTGTGAAATGAATAAAAAATAGAAATTAGTTAAAATCTCTTTAAAGTTGAAATTTTTGCATTTGAATCGATTGTGTGTACTTTTTTCATCTTTTAGTTGTAGAGTTTCAGCTTAACTTATTTATAATCAAATGTTTTACTTTGTGATAAATTTTTTTATATTGTGAAAAGTGAGAGTACCTTCGTTGGAATGTAGTGATGAATTGAACCTACGTTTGCTTCCTTGTTCGTGTGAGGTAAGTTACATTTACAATTTTGGTTGCATAATTGACCATTAAAATGTCATTAGTGAATATTATTTAGATTAGAATGATAAGTTGAAATTTTCTGAGGCATAGTAACACAAGATGTCAGATGAAAGGATTTTTGAAAAGCAGTTCAATTTGACCCCCCCCCTTCGGTCACCGTTTGAACCAAATTCTTTTAGTATGATCGTTAAATATTTATTTATACAATTAATAATATTGTTGAACCAAAATAAATTTTATATTGTTTATTCAACAACGAATAAATCGTAAAGCAGGAATATTTCAATGCAAGAATTCTTGCTTTGACCTTTCACCTTGTGATTTTTAACCCCATTGATGCAAACATAAACTAAATAATGGTAGTCTTATAACCTTTCTGCCCACTGTACAAAAAATAAATTTAGCTGCTAAAAAAATGTTTGCTAGGCCCCCTTAAAATGTGAAGAAACGGGTATAAAACCGGGGGTCTAGGGGGCAGACGCAAATTTAATTCTTGAAAAAATATCTTTCTGCTTATGCGATGCTGGTATAAAACCGGGGGGTCTGGGGGGTATGGAAACCCTCCAGCACAAGAAAGTAACGAGGTGACCTTTTGGATATTGATAGACACAAATTTAATTCTTGAAAAAATATCTTTTAACGTACGTGCTGCTGGTATGAAACCGGGGGGTCTGGGGGGTATGGAATACCCTCCGCATTAGAAAGTAACGAGGTGACCTTTTGGATATTGATAGACGCAAATTTAATTTTTAAAAAAATTTCCTTTTGCTTACGTGCTGCTGCTATGAACCCAGGGGGTCTGGGGGTATAGAATACCCTCAAGCACAAGAAAATAACAAGGTGACCTTTTGGATATTGATAGACGCAAATGTAATTCTTGAAAAAATATTTTTTTGCTTACTTGCAGCTGGTGGATATTCCATACTTTCCAGGCCCTCCAGCTTTCGATTCCTAAAAGTATTCTCCAGGTTAGAGAAAGATTCTCTCAGGAACGCAACATATTATATAAGCTGCAGAATACTTAATTTTATATTATGTGGTTGTTTTCGTCTATTTAATTAATTTATTATTTTTTGGGGTTTTTATATTTTATTGAGTTGCCTGAAAAAACCGAAAAAATAATAAATTAACTTATTTTTTAAGTATTTTTTATGCTTTTATCTTATTTTGCGCCTTTTGTACATATGTGACCTGCTCCAGCTTTGCCACGCCCTGGTTACGGCTCTGCAAAATGTATTTCAGTATCAGGGATATAAAAATAGCCGATTTTCAGCAAAAGGTCAAAGGATCATTGGTGAGGTGTTTACATTGCTTCAGCGCCGACCAAAATCAGTTCTCCTCAAGAAGTCGCACTGGGTATGTAATGGGAAAGTAATTTTTCCGCAGTATATGTGCAGCTAATTTACCTTCTTAACTGCCTCGACTCTGAATTTTTGAGAGGACAGCGGCTGTGTCTGTTACCATCAAATCTGTGATTTACTTAGCCAATACTCGACCAATCCGCGTGCTGAACTGATGTGAAAGTTAGTATTTTTAGTATTTTCCAAACCGCGAATATTCTGTTACGACAAAGGAAGTCCAGCATAACAACTATGCTAAACAAAAGGTAAGCTAGAAGAATACTTTATTTCCTTCGTTCCTAACAATCAATCAGCAGTTTTCTGCTGATTCAACCGAATAAGATCAAAACGTGCCTATCATTTTCAGAATTCCTGGTTAGAGTCGATAAAATTGTTCAAATTTCTATAAAACTGTTAAGTGTGCGTTATTGGTTTGCCATAATTCCCTGCCTTATTTACTACTTACAACTACGATAGCACCAAATCTACATTACATCGATTTGACTGTGTGTTTCGTAGTAAATTTTATGCTTTTTTTATAGTCTTGTTTTTGAGATTCACAAAACTTTATCGACTGAACTTACATAATACTTTTCTTGCATTCAAACTTTCCTGAATTTTTTATTCGATATTTTGAATATTATTTTCTTTCTTTGTGCCTGCGACCAAATTTTCGCTATTTCCGCATTGACATGCAATCTTCCCCGGAAGGAGGGCAGGGTCCGAATTAGGGTGGACCCGAAAAACGTGCAAGTTGGAAATAACTGCAGAACTCATTTCCAAATTTGAGAATTTATTCAGAAAACGAAGCAATCGATAAGATTAAACACACCATGGGGAAATAAAATAAAGCCGAATCGACAAAATAGGTCTAGCCTACCTGGTTGGGGAAGAAGTAACTCAATACTGCAATACCCTGAAGAACACAAGGACGAAAGCTGCCAGACAGAGTTATTTCATTACACGGAGTAAAGTTACGTAGACTAATTAACAAAATCAGCAAATCAGCATAACAACGAGATCCATTTTCAAAATTATTTTTTCGACGTGAATGGAATATTTTGTGAGTAGAAAAAGTTTTTTTCTAATTTTTCTTCTTCCTTCCATATTTTATGGTGAACGTGTCATACATTTAACCGTTCGGGTGGATTTACGATTGGGGACCTGCATCTATTAATTAATTTTATACTCGTCACTTTATCAGTGGCGTACAGAAAGATGTAACTTTTTCTAATCTGTAACCCTGGGATCTGCATTTTCGTAATTTTCTGTTTACGGTCGCTTTATGAAGAGATAAAAGTCTCGCAATGTCGTTCAATACCCGAATTTACGTTTTATTTCATCTCCACCTGCAGGAGTGCGATCAAGTCATAAAAGTGGCTACACAGCCATTATTCACTATTTTATCTGCATAATTTCTTTTTCAGAGTTTATATTTTTACCGTTCTTTTGGAAGTAAGACATAAATAAAGCAAAAGATTGTAAAAACCATAATTACAGAAGAACACGTCGAGAAATATTTGTAACTGAGAATACGTTGGAATGATGATGTATGACGATATTAAAAATACAGGGGGAAATGCGTAGGGAAGAATTTTTCTAAGACGCAAGAATTTGAGAAACAAAGGAAGAATTACTCGCAATACTGAATAAATAACGACGGCTTAGAGGAAGCGAAGAAAAATTAAATTAAATTCCCAACAATACAATTTTCAAAATCGCAAGAAAAAGAAAGTTGATAAAAGAAAAAAGCGTTGGTTGAGAAATAAATTGTCTTTTGTTTGGTTTTGTTTTGTTCAGAATTGGAATTACAAATGAAACAGGCAGTAAAATGTGAAGTGATCTTATGACTTGCGTCTATCGGAATGATAATCCACTAAACAAGAAGAAATTCGTTCTGGTTAATAACACACTAATGTCTTGGATTGACACACACGAAGTTAAAAGATAATGAGTGCTTATTGTGTACCATATGAAATTGATTCGGTAATCATATAGTGAATAAAATCAAGCATCGTGACCTTTCCAGCAAAGTGATTGTATTCGAGTAAACAATTCTAACAATAATTATAAAAATGGAACGATGTGATCGAGCAAATTCCAAAAATTAAATTAGGTATAGAAAAATAAGTTTAACGGTGGGCGCCACTTTCCAAGAACGAATTATTGATCTGATCACCCTGTAATAAGGCAATTAGTGCGGTAAAATTAATGTCAACTGCAAAACCGGAATTGGCTATTCTCGTTTCAGAAAAACCTGTATATATATATAAGCGAGTGTTTTACAGACGTATCCGTTTCTCGCATCCCACTTTCCAAGCCTGTCTGTCGGTCCAATCATTGTGTTGAAGTCCTTTATCTGTCATGGCTTCTTCCACCTCTTGCGCCCATGTTCTAGCTGGCCTTCCACGTTTCCTTCTAAAGGGCGGCGTCCATTCCCATATCCTTTTTGGCCACCTGTCGTTGTTCATTCTTTGAACATGTCCGAACCACCTCAGTCTTTTAGCCTCCACCGTATCCATTATTGAGCCTTCCACTTTCATCCTTTGTCGGATATCGTCATTTCTAACATGATCCATTATGGACACACCACAACTTCGTCTAAAGAAATCCATTTCCAAGGCTTTCAGCTTCCCTCTGTTCCCCGCGCTCACTGTCCACACCTCTGACCCATAAGTTGTTATACTTTCAATAATTGATTTATATATTGTTTTTTTGGTCTTTCTAGTTATTTTGTCATTCCACAAGATTGAGTTCAATTGCCTGATGGCTCTTCGCCCTTGTCCAATTTTATTTATTATATCATCATTGCTATTGCCGGCTCTAGAAAATATAACACCCAAATATTTAAATCGTGTTGTGTGCTTCACAATGTCTGTTCCAATCTTTAGGCTTTGTCCTTCTTCGCCAACCACCAAGTACTCCGTTTTAAGCATGTTAATCACCAGTCCCCATTTTTTGTACTCTTCAGCCAGTTTTCTAAGCATATAGTCTACATCATACTCGTCTGCCGCCATCAGAACCTGGTCATCAGCAAAAAACAAAGTAAACAGTGTTTTGTTGTCTATTTGTATGCCCATATTACTGCACTTCCTTGTCCAATTTTTTAAAGCTATGTATAGATATAAAAATCTGTAAAATGCTTAATTTAAACATATCAAACAAGGGGGGGGGGAATTATGTAATGGTAATAAAATGTATGAGTTGCTAATTGGTATAAGTACCTATGCAAAATTTCCATTCATTCAATTTTTATTAGCCTGTTAATCGTATCCTAGTTCGTTGGAAGAAATGATATTGAGCGAAGGGTCCATAACGTGCTGTCGAGAAAGACAAAGGAACAAAGGAAATGCCGTAGTTAAAGTCTCCTAATGAGTGCCTACCAACTCGTTATAACAATAAATTTCTAACCGAATAAATCCTTTTATTAGAAACGATTCGTTATATTTATATGTATTTATTTATTCGCTCGCTTTATAAAAAGTGTCGCTTTCAATATACTAACAGTTTCGCCCCAAGAAACCCATTAGGGAGTGAGTGAAAAATTTATCTATAAATTTTGGTACTACACTTTTTATAACTGCCTGTACGTTAACGTAATTAAAAAGCGGTAGATGTATATTACGAGGGATCGTTTCAACGAAATTACGTACTACAGTAAAATAGAGTCACATTAAACAACGTTCCAATCGTAACTCCAAAGCAATGTAATTTTCTCGACTTTTTAATTTGCAAGAATTACGACAAGCCGAAAATATAATCTAATTTTGTTATTTTTTAATGCACATAAACAAACCGTACCTTACAAGCTACGTCCACACGAAAAAACGTACCGAAACAAAATTTATTTGTTTTATTGACGATACGTCAAAAAAGTATAAACTATTCCCATAAGCGCTTATCTTGTAGGGTTGTTTGAAACAACATTGAATGTCTCGTGTGTAACATAAAACAGGAGGTTTGAGGGATAATTCCATACATTAATAAGTGACTATCCCTAGGAACCCGTTTGTTCTTGAAGCAGTCTGACCGTACACTAAATTAAGCAAAAGTGACAAAATAATAACTTCCAGAACTTCATTTCGCCCAAAATCGAATTTCTCCTCCAATAAATGGAAAACGGTTCCATTTTTCTTGTATTGTAGTTTTTATCACGATTCCAATTTCAACCAATGAAATATCAATAAAACATATTTAATTTTTCATAATATTTAAATATTTAAATTTGCGCGGTGAACCGAGGAAACGACGCCGAAGACTGAAATTTATTTTCATTACCTAAAATTAAAAGTTAAATTAAATTTGGAGAAGTATTAATTATTACAAGGAGGAAATAATAATTATAAAGTTAAATAAGCGCAAAAATATAAATTACAAAATTATATTTTATTCCACTGCAATATATAATTGACGTTTTATTATACATAAATAGTGAAATTAAAAGTTAACAAAGTAATTAAAATAAATTAAGTTAAATCACGCAAACTTAAATATTAACAAAACGCAAGTAAACTTTTGACGATTCGGCTTTGCTTTATTTAGGTCTTTTTGTGGAATATCTAATATAATTAGGTTATTTATCAAAATAAATTTTCGAGTGGTAAAAGTATACCCCACATCTTTAAACTTGAGTGTTACGTCATCCAAGCTTAACCAATCACGGACGCTATTTGGTTGGGTAACCAGTGCGGTGCTTATACTCGTATGGATTCCATGTCATGCATAATTTTAATATTAATTATTGTAAATATAAAGTATTTACACGTTAGTTACAATGTAAATGATTTATTGGTACTTACAGTAATAGTAAATAATTAATCAATTAATTTTATAAAGGTTGTTATTTTCCATCTGTATTTTGTTAAAGATCATAAATAAATATTTAGTGTGGTTTAACAAAAATTGTTAGATTTTAACCCACAAATATAGGGTGAATCGTATGAGAATTGTAACACAAACCGTCCCTCTGTAATGCAATCTGTAATGAGAGGGATGCCCAAAAACAAAGATCTAGAGATTGCAACGATGTTGTCCACCAGCTCCCAATGATAACTGCAAAAAATGAAGTTGCATGTTTTGAAATAAAATGTAGCCTGGGGCAACTTTTTTAATAAAACACCGATATGAAATAAACAATTCAGCAATACATTATCAATACATGACCGATCACTATCGCTGCCCTATGTAAGACTGACTATGCATAAAAAACATGCACGTTCGGACAGTACCAATGACTTTGACGACTTAAATTAGTGATGATGTCACATCACCTAAATTTTCCAACAAAAATTGACTTCTCTTTGGCCACTACCGACTCGTGCATTAATTAATTTCTCTATTATATGTACCGAGATGAGAAAGCTATGGGCAGTTTACGAGGGACTGGATGACGCCAGAATCGACTCAAGATACACAACACTATTAAAAAATATCTATGAAGACGCCACAATACAAATAAAATTTGACGACGTAATAAATTCCTATACGAAGGGACACCAAATCCTCAAAACTATTTACACTAGTACTAAAGAACATAGGCATGAAATTAAACAAGAAAAACAAAGAAAGCAACAAATAATAAAATAGAATTAGAATGGGATGGGCAGCATTTGAGAAGCTGGAGTGAATTCCGAAGAACAAATACCAACTCGTTTGAAAATGAAGACTTTTTAGTTGTGTGCTCTACGAGTAATAACATATGGAGATAAAACAGTGGCGTTAACAGAGGAAAGCGTGAACAGCCTAAATATTGCACAATGAGCAATGGGAAAAGTTATGCTAGGAGTTAACCTAAAAAAATAAGATCAAAAACGAAAAAAAAGAATAAAAGCGACAGATATAATCAGAAGAATAGCAAGGCCGAAGTGGAGTTGGGTGGGACATATCAGTGGCAACCAAGACTAACAAAAGGAAGGGTAGGTAGACCACAAAAAAGTTGACTTAATGATATCAAACAACAGACTGGAAGATCATGGCATCAAATTGTTAATGATAGGAAAGCTTGGAAAAAGTTAGGGAAGGCCTATGTTCAGCAGTGGACGAAAGAAGGCGGAGAAGAAGAAGATTATTTGTAGTTGATCTACCTAATACTAAACGCTAAGGGGTCAACCTGAATTTCAATTAGAAATTTAAAATATCAATTTTATTTCAATAATTTGAAATGCAATATATGAGATTTATCTTATAATAACCTCAAAAAACCTACAAATTAAAAGAAAAAATATTCATAAAAAAATTTCCTTAGGGACCTGAGAAACTGGGGTTAATCAAATAGATTAATAATATAGAGGTTAATAATAACAAATTACTATGGCCACAATTAAGCAAAAGAGCGATTTTTTAAGAAACAAATTTAAAAACCTGGAGATTTTTTTTTCTCACCAAAAATTTTTTCACATTTTACAAAATGCCAATCCGTCAATGTAAATTTTAATTAAATATTTTATGTATGTAAATAATAATTACCAGATAAATGTATAATTTTCATCTTAATTTTAATAGTAGCTCCTTTTTAGGAAATCCGATGCTTTCAGATCACACGAGAGCGTCTGTGTTCACGAGAAAGATTGAAATTCGAATGTCGACTGAACGAAAATCACATATGGCCATAAAGTGAAATTATTAATAATAACAAAATATAAACAATTTTAGTATGAAAGAAAGCAATTCAAAAATGAGGTGTTTTAAACAAAGCAGCTAAATTATTTATCACAAAAATTTTAACTTACCAACCAATAATAATAATAAATAATTTGAGTTGATTTACGTCCAGTTTTCAATGAGGATGCAGAATGCTTTTGTGTCAAAGACTGTCTTAAGCTACGCGCATTGCAGAAACTCTTCTGCAAAATCCTCCATAAAATTGAAAAAAAAGACGAAAAAGTTAATTTTATAATGCTTTTGCGACATCGGAATTTTCGCTGCATGGAAATTTATTGCTATTTGTGGAGCTGTAACTCATAAATTGTTATAACTTTAATTAATTTTAATTACATTAGATGATGAAATAAAATCAAGATGATCACTGGAAACTAAGAATATTGAACACTTTTACATTTTACGGCGAGACGAATTTAAGGTTAATTGTTTTAAAATCGCCTACCTGGGTTTAATATTTTTTCGCTTTGACGATTATAAAGTCGTTTATTAACCCATTTTAAGTAAATTCATTATTATCGTTAAAATTCACAGTATAATAAATTAAAAAGCCCTTTTTATAAATTTTACAACCAACAGCTGGTACACGTACGACCGCTGTGACTATAAGCTTTCAACACATGCACGTAGCATCGACCGATATAACTAACACAGTAGCGCACATTTACATAATTTTATTTGCATTATAACATCCTCCTCTGGAGGTCCTCCAGGTCGGGGGTTCTACCGACGAGCTGGCTCCTCGTCGTAGGTAAAAAATGTAAAATGCTAACAAACCAAAGGCCAATTTGCAAGGTTGGTAGTTTGGTATCGGACAACGTCGCAAGACGTTTAAAACCGACTTATATATATATAATATAACATCAGTTTTAACAAAAGTTATCAAGCTTAAATAAACAGCTGTAAATGTACCTGTGCAAGTTTGGTCAGTACTACATTAGATCAGAACTGTGTACTTAAAGTTTTTAATCACAAATTTAAATACTGAACTTTATAAAATAAATTATGATCTGTTTCAATATTTAAATTTGATTTTCTGAAATTAAGTAGGAAATGAAAAATGTAAATTTTGAGCTTTTAATGGTAAAAATATTTCCAATTTGGCAGAAGAATATGAATATTTTGATGAAACAAAAGTTATTGTAGCACCACCTCCTTTGTCTCGATTAAAAAAATTATAAAATTTTGACTTTTAATCAACGATGATCCAAGAAGTAAAGTTCGGATTGCGTGGTAATTTTCCATTGTTTGAAGCGTGGTGAAATCACAACAAAAGTTTTTTTGGGAGTCAATATTACTCAAAATTTGGAAATTTGATTTTTATTGAGATCCATTTTTGTGATAAAATTTTTTTTTATTTGAAAAAAATGATTGAAGAAGTTTAAACAATTCCGGCCATCTTTTTATACTTTTTTACCAAGAAATTTTTTAATAATAGCTGTGTTTTGAACTCAACTCACTATTCCATTCTTGGTAGTCAAGGCAACAAGATTAATTGTTAATTTGTGCGTTTAGAAAATTAGTTTACTTCAACAACTAAATTTCTATTTAGCTCTCAGATTTTACCGGTAATGAACTGAGAATCAAACGAGGTGGTAGGAGGGGGGGGGTAATTATTATATGAAGAGCCTTCATATTATGAAGGCTAGTTCCTATTTTTACCTTTTGCTTTACATCGTCCCACGGTGTTCTCTTTGAAACAGGGTATTGGTTAAAAACAATTTTTGTTTATAAACATCAAGCACATACGTAACTTTTAATTAACATATTTTTCGATATTTTGAGAGGTAATAGAGATATCAAATACGTTCAAATTATTGATTAACTCAGTAATACAGATTATCACTCTATACAATACACAATAGAGCAATCAACGGGCTTCAATTGCTTAAGTCGTAATTAAGGGATTTCATAATTAAGAGGAATTGTTGTAAAATTCAGAATAACAGCGAAGCTCATTGGCAGAGAAGCCAAAAAAAATTCAACTATCCATAACTTTGTAAAAAATTAACTTAAAGTCTTGCTTTCCAAAGCTCATTTATGCTCAAACGATACTCTACAGTTTGACACCAAATTCATCCAAAAATTCGATTGTGTGGGGGCCACTGACATGCACATCAAACAAATATTTGGCATAGCGGAAACGGAAACTTAGGAAAGTCAACTTTTCAGACAGAAAAATCTTACTACAGATTTGGAACGAGAAGGTAAAATGTTAACCTCTCGGCTTTTGATTCGGCGACATAGGAACAAACATCCAAATACAAAACATACATACAATTTCAACCCACAATAAGTAAATTTTTGCTGGTGTTAAAATAAAAAACTCCCCCGTCCTAATTAATTTTATGGCTGTAACTGGCTAAAACAAGATGAATGAGAAAGTTAAAATTATATGGACATTATAGTTATTGTAAAAATTAATAATATTGTTCCTATGAAATTGAAAATCTCTATTATTGCAAAAAATATAATTGAATGTGTTGTAACTGTAAGCCGAATTTAAACATCCGAGAGATGGATTGGTTGAAAGTGTTTAACTGTTTATAAAGAATAAACATGAAAACGCTCCAAAGCAAAGTGTAGATTGAAAAACTGTGGGGAATAGTATAAGTAGTTTGAAATAGAAAGTTTAAATAGATCCGAAGTTTTGAATTTAAAAAATAATATGCTGCTTTTTGAAACGTTAACTTTAACAAAAAAGGGACATTTTACTAGACAAGACAGGTCGTTTACAGAAGGAACCCAAGTAAATTTCTTGTGAGCGTTGGGTTGTTTATATAAAAGTTTAGGATTTGGACAATGCTCGATATCTATCCGTTCCAAGTCAATCAAATGTTCCTGGTTTTTTGCGGCATTGTTACGCTATGACTTGATTGACGTTCTCTTGATATCAAGTTTTCCTTTTAAATATTTTTAAGGTGAGATGCTTGAGACAGGTACCTCATGTATGGAAGCGAAACTCTTTCAGATTTCAAAACGTTACTTGGTACTTTTCAACTTGGAATTAACAACCAGCATGTAAACGACAGACAATAATCGTAGGTGTGAACAAAGCTTTAGTTTAAGTAATTTCGTCACAGTTGTAAACATTCTTTCCCTGATTAATACCTACATTTGCATCGTGTTATTAACTATTGATTAACCGTTCTTTAACGTAATGACTTCTTCTAATTACATGCCGAGCATTCGTTCAACATATTTCCACAATCGCTAAAAACAAGTTACCAGTTGCATTTTTACGTTATCCAACTTCGACGAATTAATTTCTTTGAAACAAATTCGCTTAACTGGTCTACGTTTGTGGTAATAATAATTGTCTAAAAGGTGGTTTTCTCGTTGAGTTGCGTTGGTTCAAAAAAAGGTCATGGTTAAAAGAGCGGTCTTCCTTGTCTAGTGACTTCTATAAAAACTGGTTTCAAATACCGAAACAAGGAATTAGATTATGAGATCTGATGGTGAACGTAAAACTTATTATGTAGGATAGGCCTATGAGAATAATTATGATGTGTAGTTTTGTACTGGTTGTTGGGATTTCTAAACTTAGGGTTCGTTCGAAGAAGGTGCTCGGCAGACAAGGGCAAAGGAAGTCAGTGGCCGAGGAAACACGCGGTTGCGCAGCTCTATTGCCAAGGCCAGGATTCTACCTGAAGGTCCATTGCTCTACTATTATGTAGCTAGCTATTCGATTCATCGTTTTTTTTTTATTTAGGCGTTTTCCTACCGATTGATACCCATTACTTATCGTTTTCAAAACTTTGATCGTTCCGTGCACCTTGACATTTTTTAAAGGTGCTGGATATAGTAGTATCACCATCAATCATTGACTAAAAAATTTCACTCTCTTCTAACATTCGCTACAAAGTGTTTATTTATGAAAGTGAAGGAAAATTTGTAGTTGGTCGATAAAGTTTTACAAAGAAAAATAACAGACGATTGCTTAGTCTGCTTTTGCTTTGAATAGCAAATATCATTCACCCCCACGATCAATACCCTTCTCCGCACGTCCTACGTGCATCGCTTCGTTGCTTCCAGGTTTGTCTATTGAAATTGTCACAACTTTTATTTCAATTGCACTCTACAAGTTGTCGAGTTATATTTATTTGAACGATGGATGTGGTTTCATTACACAGGATATTATTTTCAAATGTTCAAGCCCCAGGTTGCTCAAAACGAGTAGCCAAACTCCGGAACTAAAAAAAAAATCTAACAATTTAAATTATAAATTTAGCGTTTATACTACATAATTATGCCCGTCTGGAAAAGATTTCATTGTTATTAGCATACAAAGGTGTAAAAAGTAAACAATTGCAAACAAATCAAAATTTGTCGGAACGTTAACAAAAAAAATTCGAATGGAATCTCATAACTACAGGTTAAAAGTGTGCAAACAATTCTGTCGTTGAAAAGCGGTTGAATGGGCGCGCAAACCGTGAAAGAACCACCTGCTAATGTGTAACCGAAATTCAATAAGTTCTGCGACATTACCTAAACACCTGCTCGAGATGTTTTAACAACCCACCTCAACAGCAATGACTTGGATTATCTGCAGTTTGCAGTTGATAACCAAAACCTCTTGGAATAAAATACTTATCTAGACGTAATCCAAATACTACTGATATAGACAATATAACTTTACAAACTTCAGGTAATGCACAGGGTCGGATTGGTCAATTTTTAGTTTTTTCAGTTTTTACTTTTCCAGTTTTACAGTCTATGGAAGAATAACCAATTGAATCTACAAACACATTTTTGTTATCGATTGTTATCGATTCTGTATTATTTTATTTTTGTTTTACTTATTTGAATCACTTCCCTCACAACCGCCATTTAACAGCTGACCGGAAAATTGGCTTTAGATTGCATATAAACTAAGCTGGTGGATTTTTTGATCAGCTACCTTCGATTTAAAGTAAACCGTGTTTTCATTTTGAAAAAAATATGGAAATCGCAAAATTTTAATTTGTTTTTTTATTCTGTGGTCATTTGAACGAAATGGAATATCTGAAGATGAAATTCTCATAGTCCTATTTTTGAGATGAATTACTCTTCATTTCCTTCCGCTACTAACTATTTTTCTACGGCTTCACTTTATCACAGATCCTCGTTTACATCTCTCTATTTTGCCTTATTTTGGTTATTGTGACATTCCAAATGTCTGTTTTCGGCTCAGCGTCTGTTAACAATTCTAATTATTAAAAACAAATTTTTTCATTAGCAATAACACACTATGGTTTTTTAAAAACTGACTCGATCTTCAGTTATAAGGAATTATTTTATTTCAATAATTCCATTGAAACTATTAAAAACAAAACCGCTCTCAAGTGATTTAATTTTTGTGCAGTTTTGCATTTTTTGTTTGATGAAGAACGCAATTTAATCAATGAACCATGTATTTTGGCAACTGACCAAAAAAATCCCAAAATAATCGCCCAAGTCTCAATGTACATATAGTAAAACACAAACTGCTCTTTGTAAAGCAACTCCTAATGAGAGGGTTGCCCAGGACAATGATCCAAATTTTGTCGGAATTTGGAAAGAAACTCTCTAGTTTATGTAGCCACGATGTTATAAGCTAGCCCTCAATTTTTTGAGAGCAGTGTCACAATTTTAATAATCACAACTGCATAACTACTGTGCAAAACAATACACACAGTATAATTTAATTGATCGGCTGTATCAAAAAGTGTTTCTACTGATAAGAAACAAGTTCATCCGCAATAAAAAATATTACTTACGTGGAGCTCTAGTGAGTTTAGAAACGCTCTTTTACGAGCAAATGTTGACGTGCGGCCTGGTTAAAAGTGGTGAACTTATTCCAAATTAACAGACGACACTTGACCGTTGTTGCGAGAACACAATAAACACAAAAACTTCTAGAGCTGTTGTTGGTTGCGCGAAGCAAATGTGGACCATTCAAATAATGGAAAATTCCCTAAAATGATCTGTAGTTTTCAACGGAAAGCGAAGTTTGTACGTTAAGTTATTCTTGTTTGTCAAAAGAAAATCACTAAGGACTGCTAACCGCGAGAGATCGGAAATGATCGTAAGACTTGAATATCAAATCAAATCAAAAAGTCTCTTTCATCTTTGCTCACCAGATGTTTTCAGGAGCCAAAAGCACTAAAAGACAGCTGGACTACTTGTTATACACGACTTGGCACGAAAACTAGTGACGTTCAGATCAAAAAATGTTCACCAAAGCATAACCACAGGCGCTTAAAAAAATTGTTATGACAGAATGATGTAGGTCCGCTTGTCGAAATAGCTATCAGAGCCAGGAGACCATGATTTTAACGTCCACAAGAAGATTGTCAACATTTGCACAAAATGCACCCATAAATGCTCACAAAGGTAAATAAAAATGCAGTGCTGGATCGAGGAATATTAAGGACGCGTCCACAAGAAGATTTTCAACATTTGCACGAAATGCACTCATAAATGCTCACAAATGTAAATAAAATTGCAGGGCTGGACTGAGGAATATTGTGAAATAGCAATTTAAGGATGAACTAATAACAAATACAAAAATTTGTTACATTAACGTACTGTTGGGGGGGGGGGCTTAAATTCTAGCTAGTCACCTATATATGGACAACAGATAAGATATAATGGTACAAAGATTAACCAACTTGTATATCACTCTTATTTATTGTTTGCCACTCTTCCACAAATCAAGGCCATTTGATCCTTTTTCTTTACTCAATTCGATCCGTTTTATTTTCTTTTGCGGTGTTTTCATATTTTCTTCATGCTCTTTTACTTTTTCATATTATTATTTTTATAATTTTATTCATTTTGGATCATTTCATTCTAAAATTTTTAAAAAATTTGGCCTCTTTTTATAGGAGCTTAGCCGGCCACGCAGGAGCGTCTAAAATATTTAGAAGGTCAATGGTAACATGCAAAAAAATTTGCCATCATAGTAAATCTGTGTTTTACTTTGTAAAAGTAATTCGAAGCAAAGATGCCTATTTTGTTGGTAAACTTGCGCACTAACAACCGACCACTATTTTTATCTAGTTTTTTGAGACCACTCTCTATCATTACAAAACATAACTCGGCCTGCGGCCTCGCACTTTACAAGATACGTGATAAACATTAAAAAATTTAACTGTAAATATAAAGCAACGAAAATTTATTTGGATCAGTGAGGAAAGGTTTGTATTTGAGACGCTAAAATACAAATTCTGCGCTAAAATAAATACAAAACTTCGATTTTCACAGAAAATTTCAAGCTAAGTCGCTCATGATTGGTGAATCAATGCATTCTATTGTCGGTACGTGTGCGCTCATACAAAAGAGTCCGGCTGATGAAAATTTTCTAACTTAGTCGTACGCAATGTTAACGTACGGTTATTACTTTTTTGCGTGAATCCTCTTCGTGCCATGGAGATTTTCATCAAAATGATCAGAAGCGCCCGAAAGGAAAACTACACTAATTATAAAAATACCCCTAGATCCGTGGATTAAGAACAAAGGTGGATCTTTGAGGGGTGAAACTTGTTAGCTTGGATTCTAAAAGAACGGTGGTTGTGCAAGGAAAAATTGACTTAAAGCACTTCTCGCTGCGCTCGAGCGCTTTAAGCCATTTTTCCGGCACATTTACTATTGAAAAGTATGAATTTCGCTCGAGGTGCACTGTTGAAGCATCTCAATGCAAGTGTCGGTCCGGTTATCGCATTTCTGGGCAAAGCTTAGACTAGTTTAATCCACACGGACTGACGACAGAATGCCTGAACTCACCAATCCCGAGCGACTTGGCTTAAAATTTACTGTGAAAATCGAAGTTTTTAAAAAAACTGGTAGATTTGGTTTTCTGTCTTTGTTAATTCTCTTATTTAATATATGCTTATTCAGAATTCATCAAGATTTCAATCGTAAAATTTGCATTTTAGCGTCCCAAATACAAACCTACAACCGGAACAGTTCCATTTCTTGCACTCTGGCTCCAGCTACGGGGTTCTTCTTCTTCTGACTTCTAATTCAAACCATAACCTGTTCTATCATTTGTATTAAGCACAGGTGAACTTAATAACAGCATTTTATCTTAGAAAGAAGAAAATCTCGTAAAAAACACCGTCACCATCTATGACGGTAGTGTCAGAATTTCGCTGACTAAATCCCCCCATACCTTTCACCATCTTATGTACCATTTGGTCGATTAACACCCAGTTTGTGTAGCTCTGCAGCATGAGATCTGCTACTGTCTCGGGTTCAAGTTGCGTGCTCAAACCTAGCTCGGTTTTTAACCGTGTAGACTCCCACTTTATGCATTCGATGACGCTGTGTTCTGCGGTGTCTTTGCCGTCGCAGTAGTCGCATTTTGAAGCAAGTCTTTTCCAAACCGGTAGAGGCATGCCTTAAAGCAACCGTAGCAAGTGTGCACTTGTGTAAGGTTAAAGTTTATCTCACTATGCCATCTTAAAACCCATTTGAAGATGTCAGGTATGAATCTCTTCGTCCATTGGACGGTCTCCGCTTCCTGCTACCTGCGTTGCCACTAGTCCAGTGTCTCTTGTCCGGAGTGGGTTATTTTGAATGAGTTCTTTGATCTTGTAATTGTTTAACGTCCGATAGGTAGCTTGCTAGGCTGGCTTCCAAATGTGCTTGTAACCCTGATTTTTACGTTAATGATGGCAATTCATTAACCTAGGAGATTCACCAGCTTAACGTGTCTTTCGAAGGACAGAGATTAGTTAGCTTTAGTCAGCTCTAAAGCAGCTAGATCGACATATTTATAAAAATTTGGGACTGCTTTGACTGCTAGAAAACCAAGGATTGAAATTATCCAAGATCAGAGTAGAGACCGTGCTGAGATCGGGCCTGTACTATTTGCTTCTTCTAATACTGTATTACTCCGGCCCTGGGTAGAGACGTGCGAAGGCAGAAGCCTAAACCATGTTATTCGGGAAAGAAACGACCAAATTTGACAAAGAGGGAACAAGGGGGAACAAAAGAAAAAATTTGAAAAAAATTACAAATTACTTTATAGACCACCCGCCTCCTTAAATTTCAGAGGTAGTTTGAAAACTAATTTTGCCAATTTACACTTATTTTGATTAATTTTGCACAGAAATCAAAAATAAGGTCACCTTCTACGCTTTATTAATGTATTAAAACCAGCAATTAAGATATTTCTAATGAATTTCGTCTGCACGACCTAAAAATTTTGGATGGCTAACAACCCCCTTGTTCTCCCTGCTCCTATGAGCATGAGCTTAGCAAAAACATCTTATGTAAGGTCTATGAGTGCCCTCTACGAAAGGAAAATACGGTTACATTATTTTTTTACTTGTTATTTGACATCGAATCATATAAAACGAACCAATTTTGTGTCAAAATTGCTGTGGTGTACGATTATTTAGTTTCTTTACCCTGACTCATCAGCTGCATTTATTTTTATTTTAGCTGCACAAGATTTATCCAATAATCTTTAGTAATAATACTGCTCGTTTAAAAATACGTAAGTTGGGTTAGCTTTGGAATAAATTCGAAAGATAAAATTAAAAGTAAAAGTAGGTAGAGCAAACCCAGCGACTGATGGCAGAGATATGTGCAGTGAAAAGTGGTGGGAGAACGTTCTAGTATCGATGTGTAAATAGACTTTAACGTGAAATCTTCAGAATGTAACAATGAACTTCGGAGCTACTAGGAAAAAATCAATAATTTTTTTTCTCATAAAATTTATATCTTAAAATGATACAAAGTTTCGTTTATTATTGAATCGTTTCTTTTTGTTGACCGTATCATCTTCAGAACGTGAGGCAGCCAACCAACCAACGTGGAACGGCATGTGTCATCCATTTATTGTAGTAATTGCTTGCTTAGAAAATTTGTTGGTACAGTTTGTCAGTTTTGTTGAGAGAAAGAAATGCAATGATAGTCGCCCACGAACATCAGCTGGGGCATCGAGGCAATGGCACACACGTTCAAGAAATTTGTGTTATATTTTATTATGTTTGTGGGTGTTGTTTGTTGATTGGATTCAAGTAGAAAGAGACCGACAACATTGTCATAAGGGCTGAGAACTCAAGTGACAACCAATGAAGTTAAATTATGTTATGTACTAGGTGAAACAATTTTTACAAAGTTATCCGGGTTATTCCAAATGAAACCAAAACTGATGACGATAACTGACAAAACCTGGTCATATTAAAAAGCTGAAAGAATTGCTTGTAAAAGGATACATCAAAATGTAATAGTATAATATTTTGCAAACTACGAGCTGGAGGTCATATCAAATTGAATTAAATAAAAAAAAAAGCTTTTGATGGATAAATTTTTATTATTTTTCACTTTTGTTTACAAACTGGAATATCTATCCTTGGTAGGATTTAGGATAAAACAAAGTAATAATCAGATTTCTGCTACTTTGTATTAAAATTGTTGTCTACGAATTATTAAATTTAGTAAGGGCCGAAGGGCAGGCCACGAAAGTTTCTACAACAAAGCTGAGTTAATTCTAAGCTCCGCGCCAGTCCACCCCTGGTGATTCAATAATTTAAATATTAAATAATAATAAACCAGTTTGAGTGCTTCCATTCAGATCGACCAACTTCTTCCCATCCAAATTGATCAGAAAAAGGTCAAGGTCGGAAGGTGTTAGATATCCGAATCTGAACTGAATGGAGATTAAGCTTCCATCAAAAAAATGGATGGATATGATGAATGAAACAATAAATAATTTATGATTTCGTGCAAACGGTTTTTTATTTTTAATAAAATATTACCTACGATAAGATTTTCTAAAATCCAACACGAGAATGGTTCCAATAAAATAAGAAAAACAATTCTTAAGCGTTTCTGTTATTGATTATTAATTTTAAGACAACTTGAAAATACAGATTGAAAAATTCTCTTGGCAATTTCAACATAATAATTACCAATATTTCGAGATTGGAATTTAATGAAATAAATTTCCAATATTTTACGTCTTAGCAAAATGTAAACGTGTTTCCTCCATTATTTTTTTTCTATCTGAAATAAAACATCTACGGAAACTTTATTTTAGTTTAATTCAGAGATAGGACTAAGCTCAGCCTGATTTATTACCTGTGGGATGGTCATACCTGTTGTTCTGCCTATTCCCAAGCTTCTTAAAATTTCAAACAAAAACTTTTTAGTAAATTGTAAAAAGTGAACCGAATTTGGGATTGTTTGTATTTTATTTTTGGTCAAGGCTCGAAAGTTATTCCAAGCAAAAATCTCCAAAGTAAGCCAACGAAATTGCCTGCTCTTGCAAATTAAACAGAAATTATTTTCTTGGTTTTATGACAGGAAGAAGACTCAAACCGTTAGGTAATTATGGAACATCTCGAATAAACAAAGTTGAAAAAATGAGATGTGGAAAATATCTCCAGCACTTGAAAGAATGTGAAATAAAATAAAAAACGTGCATGTAAAATCTTCCATCCTTTTTTAGCACCTATACAAATGTTATGAAACGAGTAAAAAATAAAATGTTAAAGTTAAGCCTCTTTGGTGTTTACTTTGCATAAAAGTAAAGTTCACGTTGTAATATTTCCTTTAAGATTTTCACCAAAACCATGATAAAATTAAAATTTAGTGCCACAACCCCGGGTTACTCTCTTGCATTATAAAATAAACATTGTTTGCTGTGTTAATAAAGTCCCACTGGCTTTGTAAGGTTTAACTGAAAAATCGTTAAACATTAAGCAATTTTAATTAATTTTGCAAATAAAGTGGGATTATTTTGTCTTGATTAATTTGGAACCAAAAAATACATAAACACATTTTTGCTTGTTATAAAATATTTACATAATCACTTAATGAGTAACTTTCATTTGAAATTTAATTGAAGGCGGTTAAATTATGTTTAATTGACTGACACGTCCACGTATTAGAAAATTAAATCATAATAAGAAATTTGTAGTTATGCGTCGAGATTGCATCTATGGCTTTTTAACGAGACCATAACATGAAAATTAATTAACTAGTGAACTCTTGAACGATAATTGAGTAGTACCTTTGAAACAAGTTTATATTGGTGCACTTTGTCGAAAAAAAAATTTTGTTTGAAAAATAAATTATTAACACGTTTAGGCGCCTACATAATATCTCATATCTTATTTGTAACTGTTGTCTAACATAAATGCGTCTTGTTACTGGTAACCAATGCTGCAATTAATGCGTTCGCCTTAAGCGTTTTCATAAAATATTGAATGGTTTTTGAAACCCAATCGTATGGATTTCAGGATAATTATACATAAGTGGAAGAACCTCTTTGGGCATGTTTAGAGTACTATCTCTAAAGTGTCACTTTGTATGTTGCAACCTCGATAATCGCTGCTATTACTGTTACAAAACTAATTTTTATAAACTCTTCCAACCTACGCTCCTTCTAGGCGCCATACACTTATTATGCTCTGCTCGATGGCGAAGCCAAAAAGTAAAATAAAAGCCTCGAGTACGTCAGTGATTTTAACATAAACGATAATCAACACACAGTAAAATAGTCAGACCCAGCAGAAAAGCAATAATTATTTTATTTGTATATGGGGCATTCCACACCAAATCGACCACTTTTGAACCCGACCCTTTTTGATTTTCCTGAAATTTTTACATATACTATCTCACCAAAAACAGTTCTGTGAATTTTTTTAAAATTTTTTATTCAACCCAAAAAAAGTTACGAATTTTTAGAAAAACTGATGTAGTTTTTCTTCAAACGATCGTAACTATGTCAAAAATTGACTAATCGGAACTTTTTTTTTTGTTTTTGTTTGTCTTTAAACGTACTTTTCAGGAAAAAATACAAAAAAATATTCAAACTTGGATTCTACAAAATTTTTCATTTTTTCGGCGAAAATCATTGATTTTTCAAATTTCGACACTTTTGATTTTTTTATTTAAAAAAAAACTTTGATTTATTCCGCGTATAAGATTATACAATTAATTAAACAAAAAAAATAGAAAGAAATGTCGGTCCATTATGGGGTTTGCGTTGTTAAACGAGCAATAAATCAGAGTTTTTTTTGAAATAAAAAAATCAAAAATCAAAAGTGGAAAAATTTGAAAAATCAATGATTTTCTCCGAAAAAATGAAAAATTTTGTAGAAACCAAGTTTGAATTTTTTTTTTGTATTTTTTTCTAAAAAGTACGTTTAAAGAAAGTCAAACAAAAAAAAAGGACGTTTTGATTAGTTAATTTTTGAAAAAGTTATGATCGTTTGAAGAAAAAAAACATCAGTTTTTCTAAAAAATTTTAACTTTGTAAAAAATTTTGAAAAAAATTACACAACTGATTTTACGTATTATACTATCCCATCAAAAACAGTTCTGTAAATTTTTTCAAAATTGTTTACAAAGTTAAGAATTTTTAGAAAAACTGATGTTCTTTTTCTTCAAACGATCGTAACTTTTTCAAAAATTGACTAATCAAAACGTTCTTTGTTTTGTTTGTCTTTAAACGTACTTTTCAGGAAAAAAATACAAAAAAAATATCCAAACTTGGATTCCACAAAATTTTTTAGTTTTTCGAAGAAAATCATTAATTTTTCAAATTTTTCCACTTTTGATTTTTGATTTTTTTATTTCAAAAGAAACTCTTATTTATTTTTCGTATAACAAGCAAACCCCATAATGGGCCGACATTTCTTTCTATTTTTTTTGTTTAATTAAAAAATATTTTGTTTTATTTTTACGCAAATAATATTTTTCAATTAAACAAAGGATATAGAGAGAAATGTCGGCCCATTATGGGGTTTGCGTTGTTATACGAGAAATAAATCAGAGTTTTTTTTGAAATAAAAAAAATCAAAAATCAAAAGTGGAAAAATTTGAAAAATCAATGATTTTCTCCGAAAAAATGAAAAATTTTGTAGAATCCAAATTTGAATATTTTTTTTTGTATTTTTTCCTGAAAAGTACATTTAAAGACAAACAAAAACAAAAAAAAACGTTCCGATTAGTCAATTTTTGAAATAGTTACGATCGTTTGAAGAAAAAAAACATCAGTTTTTCTAAAAATTCCTAACTTTTTTTGGGTTGAGTAAATAATTTTGAAAAAATTCACAGAACTGTTGTTGGTGAGATAGTATAATATGTAAAAATTTCAAGAAAATCAAAAGGGGTCGGGTTCAAAAGTGGTTGATTTGGTGTGGAATGCCCCATATGCAACCCCAATAGCCTACTTGCATTTTGTTGCAACAACATTTTCCTCTTGTTGATTGATTCGGAAAATACCGTATCTTTAGCACCTCATCTACCTGTCATGGACATGATAACCTTTTTGAACATTTTGTCCTCTTTGTAGTTGTCTGAACTAAAGGTCTACGTGCGAGCAGGCTTATCTTGTCCTAGCCACTTTTGAATACTAGATCATTTTGATAACAAAATCGTAAGGGAGGAGTTCAGAAATAGACGCACTTTCAAGATTAGATTAAATGCATGAATAGCTTACTAAAATATTTTAAAAATTACTCGAATAATATTAGAAAGAGACTTGATATGCAGATTTCAATTTTACATGCAGGTTTATATGTGAATTTATAGGTACTTTTCAAAGTTGGATAGTAGCTTAGCTACAAAGCAGTTAGGTGAAGTATGTAAGCAAAAAGTAGCTTTAACTTATAAACTACTTTAAATTCTCAAATAGTTTTCAACTAACTAAAGTTGCTATCTTACTTTACCAGCATAAGTCACTTTTATTAGCCACTTTTGCAACTTATTAAATTTAATTCAATTTATCTATAAACGATTTTGTTTTATGTTTGTACATAAATTATTATTTATGACTCAGATTACCCTTGCTGTGCGGCCTAAAGGCCGCACTAGAACTATTTTTAGATTGCTAATAAATAAACAAACTAATCTCGATTACGTCATTACTAAACGTGGAATCTGAAGCAGGGTACAAATAATAAGTTTTTGTCTGTTACAGAATCAAGATTTTGCTCCTGCTTCGATCCAGGTAAAATCTTTAATTTGAATGGAGGTGAGATGTCAAGCTCGTAAAAGATAGTCTTTACGTTGTAACAAAAAAGTTTTTAGTTTGTTTGTTTAGTTTGACAGATGTATTCGTACTGTCATTTTTGCGATCGGAGCGGACTTGAGAGTTGCTATTTTGGTTTTCTCGCTCGATTATGAGAGTTTTTTAGATTATTTTTGAGACCCTGTTTCGTCTTCTATGCTGTCCTTGTATTGGGAATCGCGTATGCGAATTGTAAGTTACCACCTGTTTTTATATTACCATTGTATCGATTTTTCCAAATTCGATCTTTTGGATCTCCAAGCTGATGTTAATAGTATCATACAGTGACTTTTCCTTTGTTACCTCTACGAGCTTTTTATTTCCTGTGGAGGAAGAGATTTTCTTGATGAGACCTTGATCATTATTTGTTTTCGATTTTTTGGTGAACGGCCACATTATGTCCAGCTGTGGTTTCTTTTTGAAGATAATACCAACTTTTTAACACTTGTTTTTCCACGAAGACAACATTTCGTGGCGGATTGGTTCTGTTTTGGAATCGACATTGGTTTCGGGACGGTACATTCAAGATCTTCAAGAGAGAAGAATAACGATCATAATTAGGATTTTCGTACAAGTAGTTATTGTGAGCACCTGTTGATTGGTGGGTTTCATCTAACTTATTTTGGATATTTTGGTGAAGGTTTCGAGAAACTCGTGTAGGTTCCAAGCAGAAATTTTAATCATATCAAATATTATTTTCTTAGTGATTTTTTGTAGCTCTTGTTTACCATCATTAAAGCTATTGATATTAACTTGTGTTTTAGTTACTTCGTGAAGCAAAAATATTGCACTCATTTCCTCTTGCTTCCAAATTTTAATAGAGCTAGTTGCTTTAACATCAAGGTACCGCACGTTAAATTTTACTAGTTTTTACTGGGTGTGCGGAGATTTTTCTTCCCAAAGAGGAATTTTCTTACAGCGTAATCAAAATAAGACTCTCCGAGGAGAGGTAGGTACTCTTGACGCGAAAATAACAATTTTACAATTGAAACCTCGATAAATTCTGAAAAGCATATTTTTAATAAGATAATTATAACCCCAAAGAATGGCCTTAACAGCACTAGTTTTTTCAAAAATCGAATTTAAAAAAGATCAATTTTCATAGCAAATTTCAAGCTAAGTCGCTCGTGATTGGTGAATCACTGGCATTCTGTGGGCAGTACTTGTGTTCTCATACACAAGAGTGTAGCTGTTGACAATTTTGTCAGTAACTCGTACGCAATGGTCCAAATCCGTTCTTTTTTTAGAACCAAAATTACTTTAGAAAAAGGATGGTTTGATTTAACGAACGTTAATACTGTTTCGCGTGGATCCTTCTCGTGCCATGGTGGTTTTCATCAAAATTGACCCTACGAAAAAACTACACTTATTATAAAAATACCCCTAGATTCGTGGGTTAAGGAAAAAGTGGATCATTGAGAGGGGAAACTCGTTTTTGCGTGGATTTTACAAGAACCGTGGTTGTGCAAGTAAAAATTGACTGGAAGCACTTTACGCTTTGCTTCGAGCGCCTCTAGCCATTTTTACTGCACATTAACTATTAAAAAACATGATTTTCGCTTGACTTTCTCTTCCTTGTCTTAATGGTATTTCGTAGCCCCGATCTAATGCGATCACAATTACTCTTATGAATTTCGTGGCTTGAATATGAAGTTTTGGGTGCGCGAGAGCCCGCTCTAAGCGGGCCTTTTCAAGAGGCCAAGCTCCATTCCCTCCTCTTTTGTTGGTCTTCGAAGTCGTGGTTTTGGCTTTGGTACCGACTTCGGGAGGCAGTTGGGAACTGCGCATCCGTCCAACCGGTCTTCAACCTTATCCCAACTTAGAGAAGTGCATGCTCAGCTGTCGCCCTTGACGACTTTTAAGTAATGGCACGTTCAGGAAAAAAACTTTATAGAAGGGGGGCTCTGACTTGAAAGGGCCGCGAAAGGCTTTTTAATCGATGGCTTAAGCCTTTCAGTAATAGGAAGAAGAAAGAATCCACCTTACGGTGAATTTCCTGACCCTCTTTTGTGTGTTCCGTTGCCCAGTCGATATCGCTCTTTATACACCGGTTTTCAGGAATACCCGTTCTAAATTTTTGCTCGAAGTGACTCGAAAAGACTCGAAAAAATTTGCTATGAAAATCGTCATTTTTAAATTCGATTTTTGAATAAACTAGTGCTGTCAAGGCCATTCTTTGGGATTAATTCTTTTATTTAAAATATGCTTTTTCAGAATTTATCGAGGTTTCAATCGTAAAATTGTTATTTTTGCGTCAAGCCTACTTATCTCTCACCGACTCACCTGCTTCGGCTCCAGCACCGGGTAAAAACTTCACTATTCTATACTCCGGTTCTGGGATTTGATTTAAATCGGTTTTATAACTCTAAATTTTATGAATAAAATCTAAGATTTAAACCAATGCTGCTTTTCCTGTTATAAATCCAAAAATACTTTGATTTTTTTCTGCAATTCTTTGGATTGAAATATCATAAAATTACTCATGATATCAGCGGTGCGAAACCACAGCTGTGGAATGATGTGACCGCTGGCGCTGGTTGAGTGCAGAACAGAAATTCTGGGTTTAAATCGCAGACTAGAGAGAATTTCTTAGCTCGCCTTTCAGTGGACATCCACACGCTATGGTGAAATCGGTCTAGAGTATCGAAGAAGAGAAAACGAGAAGTGATTCACTTCGGTAAAGGAATCGTAAAGACTTCCAAGGAAGTAGGCATATTCCAAATGGAATGGATACCTGATAATAATCGGCGGTAAAAAAAAATTGATTTTAAACCAAAGCATACCAAGTGGTAAAAATAAAATTCTAAACTGTGTTGTTGCAGAAGTGTCAGCTGTACAAAGACTAACCCACGGGTATTTTTGCTCTCTTTGTACATATGGCAATATTTTAACCTCACAATTTCATTATAGTAGGTACTAAAATAATTAATGGCCTTGATCTCTATTCTCTATTTGAATTGTGTTCTTTTTTTGCCATTTTTTTGTTCGCACTGGTGGACATAATGAGCCTCATCATCTAAGAGGAGTTGTTGGCTATAACTTTCCATGCTGACCAGGTGGGTTGGCGAGTGTGTGTCAGACATCACTGACTAAAACATTTGCCTACAGTCTTTCAGCTAGGAAACCGCCGTTAAGCATTACTTTTACATCTAAGGCGGCATTTGTTCAATTTTTGGAGCCAAAATTAAGTCGTTCCAGGGACCAAATTTTTTTTAGCTGCTTCCATGTAATCTGCTACCTTGACTTCTGCTTTTAAAATGTTGATAGTTTTTGTTGGACGACTTTACTAAACTTGTCTAAACCACACAATTTGCAGTATGGTTCTCTATTGCAGGAGTTAGCATGGTGTCCTACTTTGCAACACTTTAAGCACTTCAACGACCTATCTTCGACCTATCAGAAGCCCAACAACGTTTGCAAGTGTTAATTTTAATTGTTCTACAGACATGAGCTAGACCAATTTTAAGTCTCGGGTTGCTCAATGGAGCCTCCCCGCTTCTAAAGTCCAAATCGACCATTGCCACTTAGGTGCCCTTTTGTGTGGCTTTTAGACAACTTATAATTAAACTTCTACTTTCTCTAACCGTACTTCTACCTTCTCTAACCGCACTTCTACCTTCATATGCTTAATTGATCCATAAGTGGATCAGTATCTTTGATCTGTACTCTGATCCTTTTCGTAGTGACTCCAACTAACCTATTTTTTGGCGGTTGATATCCGCCTCTCCCTCCAGTTCAGTCTCGATGAGCAGATTGAGTCAATCTCCTGATTAAGTGTTTTTAATTCTGCGGAGAGCCTCCATGTCATTGCCAATAAGTTGGTTTATAGCCTTGACCGCTTCCACGTAGAAAAACCTTGAGCTCGTTTTCACCACAATCGCCACGGTCTTCGTCTTTATTCTTGCAACGCAACTTTTTCCTTTTTATTGCTTCTGTAATTTCTCCCTTTAGAACTTGTAAATGGCACTTCCATCTTTTCTGATTCGACTCTAAGCTAGAAGTTTGAGTTGCCAACTTCTTATCTTTTTGTTTTTTGCGCTGGATAATTTTATAAGAAACCTCCCTTTCTGTTTTGGTATGCGTATCTATCGTAGCTCTTGAAATCACAACTCGCTCCTTTAACTCAACCAGGTCTCTGATAGAAGACCTAATCATAAGTATTTCTTTCTGTAAAGAGGAATTACCGCTTTCTAAGAAATTAACCTTGGCCTTCAAGGCCCTACTGCCTGCATTGTCCTCGTTTTTTTTCCATGTCTTTCAGGCGTGGGGTAGGGTTTGAAAGAGTTTCAATAATATGCTAGCGGACTTGATCTGCATTTGTGGACTTCTTATTTAGAGAATTCATTCCACCTCTTACTTCGTTCGTCTTATCAATTAGAGAAATGTAAGTAAGTACTTTACCCACTGTAAATTTTCACAATAAATTTATTGCTCACTGTATAAGTTTCTTGTTCACTCCTGAACTTTTAAGTTTTGAGACATAACAGCGTTATTTTTGTAAAAGGCAGTGCTGACTCGATGTTCACATATGTCTACTGCAAATAAATTGCCACACCTCTGCCTTCCACAAAAAATTACGCTCTACATATGTAAAAGACGGGACGACTCAAAATATTTTTTGAGTTATTGCCTGCATAGCCCACCTCATGTTTATTGGGGGCTAGCTAGGTTTCTACTCACCTTATCATCAGTACAGGGTCACTCTCAAGTAGTTCGCAAGTTATTAATGCGACGCAGTATTATCAGATTTTTACAATCTAACCTATTGAACCTAACCTATATAAGAAAAACCATTCCAATAGACACCGGCCATGACAAAGGCAAAACAATTATATGACGTAAAGATTTATAAAGTTTAGAAAGAATTTAATTCGGTCGGAGAGTAATGGTTAAGCGAGTTGACTACGAACGCTCAATACCCGGTTGGAATCCGGGTGAAGATACAACTTTATTCTGGCCGTCTCGCTGGTCCTCCAGGTTGGAGGTGCTACCTTGAGGTGGCTCCTCGTTGTAGATAAAAAATGTAAAATGCTTACAAAACCAAACGCCGGCGTCGCTTGGCGATGTTTGGCGATGAATAAAGCCTTAAAAAAAGCGAAATCATTGCAAGGGTAATTGACAATGTCACCCAGATGCAAGATATTTATGTATAATCAGCCAGACAACCATGGATAAAAAATTCCAATAGCTCTATGGAACAACCTCTACTAGAACTTCTCAGAGAATTCCAAAATAAAATTAGGAATCAAAGAAGAAACATCATATTATGTTAAAAGATAGGGTGGTCTAAAATAAATAGAATTTTTTAGTTTAATTGATTTTTTTCTTTGGCTATAAATCCGTCGATTTTTTATTTCAATTCTTTCAAAATTCATGGTTTACCTGCAAAATTGTTCATTCAGAATGTAGTTAAAAATACAAGAATTATGATTAACTGGAGTAAAATTACAATTACTTGTGATTGTTTATATTCCATTTGCCTCTATGTAATTGACAAATGATAAAAACAAATACCCTAATCACAATTACAAAAATAAAAGCCATATGACCGCTTCCTCTTCACGTTAGTTTATTGGTGCCTTATCTACTGGAAATGGATCAAGTGAATTCAAACTCAGCTGCTATAAATCAGGAAATTTCAGTTTTATATCAGTTAAGCTGAGGAAGTGGGTGACTGTCGCTTTTAAAAAAATCCCTGCATATCAAGTAAAAGTGGACCACAGTTGGTATGAAATTGTGACATAAAAATTACGTGGTAGTAAAAGAGTGCATTATGCAAAATTTATTATTGCTTTCAAACTACATAAATACACATTGACTAGCGTCTCATGTCAGCTTGTAAACTAAATTACAAAATTATTGCTTTTTTCTTTTCAGATTTGAGCCCTTGATCCCTTCAGCGCTTTTTGGGTCTTCCCACATTTCGTTTTCTGACTGGTTTGTGTAGGTATGGCTACAAATTATTGTTAATAATTAAAATTATTGAACAACGAACCCTAAGAAAAAACTGACATTTAGAATATCACACATTTACACTCCACAGCTGCCTATATTATGTGTTCAAAGTGTCACCAAGCCGTAGGGCCCGTAGGAAGAACAATATTGAAACAGACGCCTTTATTTCATAATTAAAAGGTTTTGAAATGCAAGAATGATAAAAATATGAGTGATTTGTAGATGAGATTGCAACTTCTGAAATACGATGGTCTTGATTTCCGAGCATAATATGACTATATTAAAGGACTACAATCCTTTCAATTCTTTTGAAATGGTCAGTGACCTGACAACCTCCAACTTGCTTACAATAATTTTAACTAAATCGAAAATCGATCAACAAATCAATTTTTCCAATTACGTTTGCTGGTTGCCGATTCCATCAAGTTTTTGAATTCTGAGCATTACAATAGCATAATTTTTGCAAATTGATGGTATGGACCCTCTTCAAACGTCAACGGTGAGATAACTGAAATTACATGACAAGAACACGGGCAAATGATATATCTGACTCGTAGAAAGAAGTGCTAAGTTAAACTCCCAATTAAAGAAGTTGATCACCATGAAAAGCATAAAACATTCATTGTCATGTCGGAGAGAAAGGAATCTAAAACGAAAAATACGGAATTTATTTTGTTATATTCAATTAATGTGTATTTACACGAAACGATATTGACATTTTTTTGAAAACGAAATTATATCCTTTTTATTAAATTTATTACTATTGTACACACATCGCAATACAAAAAATTCTATATTATTTGTATTCGATTTTTGTTAGCCGCACTTTCGATATTTGTCAACGCAAACCAATTTGGTATTTTTTTATAAGCGCATTATCCTACACTGACATTAACTTATTTTAAATAAAATGGGTAAAATTGATTCCATGTTCCATTAGCTAATGCTACTAAAGTTAAATTCTATTTTATAAATTTCATTAAAATTTATAAGACAACCTTAGTGCCAGAAAATGAACAAACTGAAAAAAAATTTGTAAGCTTGTTTACTATACTATGGATATTTATCGATTTATTTGCAGTTATGAATACAAAATTTCGAACAATAGTAAGTAAATACACTATGAAGGACTTGTAATGGTATGTACTTGGATAGGCTTATGTTGTGGAAACCCTGCATTGGAAAGTTTTCTTTATTAAAAAGAAGTACACGATATAATAAAAATTAGTAATTTAATTCGTTTTTGCATGTTGCATTTATACGACGGTAATTCCCGTATCATGTGACCCAATTGTACCTTCCGGACAGAGCTATCAAGTTCTAAGCCAAGGGCTTCCTTCCGTGATGGAATGAAGTTGCATTTTACTTTAACAACATCCCACTTATGCCTTCAGGAGGATGTAACAACATGATAGCTACCTATTGGTATTTCTAGCAAAAAAGGAAATTGAACTTCGGATTGCGGATATTTTCTTATTCTTTTCTCAATATTGAATTTCTAGCAACCTTCGTTGGGATGCAATTTTTCTCTTCTACAGTCCACCTTATTCGGATTTGTTTTTCTTTCGTTTATTCGATATGAAAATTTCATTCTAACGACATTATTACATGTTTGAGGCTATTACAATAGTTCCACAAGTGTTTAAATAATTGATGACAAAGTATAGTAGTTCGTTCACTCACGCATACAGAATTATGGTTTATGCAACAAGTCTAACAATAGATTCGAGGCAAATTTATGTTTTGTTTCGTGGTGGTTCCTGATTAATCAAAAATTTCTGTTATTAATATTTCAATTTCATTATGCGTCATTTAACATTATTTTTTTACTTATGTTCAATTACCAAACAACATGCCAAGTGTTCCATTAAGCGCTTTTCAATTCCAAGTTTTATTTTTCCTTTCAAATGCTCCATCTCGCATTATCGATATTGCGTTATCGCACCAAACAGACGTTCATTTTGCGATAATCAAATCAAAATTGTATATCGTTACCTAACCATTACTCTGTTTGAAAAAATTTGTTCGAGTTTCTTGATAACTCAATTGCTTATGCAGCAGTCATTAGGGCGGAGTCAAAGCAGGATATTGTTTTCAAGAGCGCAAAGCGCACATAAGATTTTTTTGTTATTGTTTGCTTAAAAAATCACTTTTAAGGAAAAACAAGGTCAGTAGGATTTTTAATTTCCTGGTTTTTGCGAGATGAGACCAAAAATTTTTTTATCCTTGATTGGGATTTAAATCCTGATTATTTAGGCAAGTAGCATTAGTTACTATCAAAGAAAACTTCTTATAAATAATTCTTGAGTAAAATTACAGTTCAAAATTGTATTTAAATGAAATTTAAACAGATGTGGATTTTAAGCAAGCATTTGTAAATCATAAAATATCTATTAACAATAATAAATTTAACTAAACGCGAAATAAATTAATTTATAAAAATTACAATGGAAAGAACGTGATATAAATGAAGAAATAAAATCAAAATATATTTAATGATGGAATCGGAAAAATTACATTTCAAAAATGAAAAACTAAAATAACAATTACCTTATCTAAGATTTTCACAAAATTCTTGAACTTCATTTAAATTTTATGGTTATTCCATAAGCACGTGGTTATAAAATATTTAATTTTAAGGTAAGATAATAATTTATTGTTTAAATTATTCATTATGCTTTTAAATTCCGTTCATTACTCTAATAATTTATTCCATTTTTAATGTTCGTTTTCAATATATTTTATATATTATATAATTTTCTATCTTTTTTTTTATTTAATTTTTTAAAATTATATTTTATTTCTCAGTTTCCTTGGTAATGGATGCCTGACGAAATCTGATAAGATCGAAACAACACTGTAGACTGCTGTAATTTCTTATAATATAATAATGTTTTAAAAGTTTTTCTATCCTCTTCCCTACGTTCTATTGTACTTCTATTTGTTCATTTTATAACTTACAGTTACATTAATTTGTTTAACTTTTAGTTACGTTTATTTTTGTGAAAAATAAATTTGTTGTGATAATTTAATCTCACTCTGTACCTAACACGATAATTTAATTTAAAGCCACAAACAGTTTTAAATGTAGTAACAGTTTATTTAAACTCCAGTTGTTAACTGTGGAGATACGAAAATATTTTTCACGGCCATAATAAGTCAATTTCCTCTCTGTTCTTTGAGAGTACTGGAAAAAAGTGCCATTTTTATACAGATTTCCACACAATTAATTGGTTGGTTATATACGTTATATATATTTCCAGGTTATATACGTAGGAGCCGGGTTAGAAGTTAGAACCCTCCACAGGAGTACCAAAAAAGAATCGGGTCAATAATTGTTATTCGTAAGCGGAATGACCTTGAGGAGTCTAAAAAAACCTTTAGCTAACTTTAAGTAGAGAAAAACTAATCCAGGAAAGAAAGAGAAGCACTCAATATTGAAGGAAATATCTTAAAGAAATTCGTGATTCAAGAAACGATAACTATAAGACTGTTATTTAAGAAGAAAGAAGTGACTACGAGATGACCCTGAAGTTGCGTTAGATAAAGTTCATCTAAGGAAGAGGTCATTTCGGGTTTGATCGGAGTGAGCTTGTACAGGGTGGCTCAATTTCGATCCTTCTTATGGGGAAATCGGTAACTATGGGAGATATCAAAAAATGGATGGCGCATCCTCGATCTCTTTTTTTGAGAAAATCTCAATGACGAAAACCAGAATTTGCTATCTTTTTTTGTTTTTGAGTTATAGCCAAAAGTTCGATAATTAGACTTTTCTATAAATGTCGATATTTTGGTTGTTTTTGAAGTTACCAAAAAAGTGTTAACACTTTCTTCAGACACTTTTTTAAGGGCAACAAAATGGGATAAAGAGATTTTAAATATCTAGATTAGTTTCCGAGTTATAACATAAAGTTGTGTTTTTTTAAATAGAAACCATAGTTGGCTATGACATTTTTAAATGGCGTTTTTTATCCTCTTTTCAATGATATATAACATGTGGGGTCTAATATTTTAGTTTCATCCCATTTTATTAAAAAATGTAATAAAAATAAAGAAGAATGAAAAATTTAATATAATAGTAACTGTTTTTAGTGGATAACAATAAAAAATATTCAATACTTAACAAAAATTTAAGTAATTGTATTCAAGCTGAAGTCTATTATTTTCAATACTTTGTCAAAACAAACACTACTAAATTGGCATCTAAAAAATTCCTTTATCAATTAGTTTTTAGTAGGAAAATATTAGTTTAGTTGCTGTAATTAAAATATTAAATATTTATTAGCAATTCTAATAATATGTTATTATATTTACCTGTTATTTCACGTAAATGTAAAATGGCTTATGAACACTATGAAAAATATGATATGTTGGAGTTCTTTATTCAAGCTAGTTATAATGGTGTTCTTGCATGTGCAACATAATATTTTAGTAATTATTATCTAACTAAACAAATATTTTCCTACTAAAAACTAATGGGTAAAGGAATTTTTTAGATGCCAATTTCGTAGTGTTTGTTTTGACAAAGTTATATTTATTGTAAACAACTGAGTTCAGTTTGAATACTTACTGTAATTTTTGTTAAGTATTGAATATGTTTTATTGTTATCTACTAAAAACATTTACTATTATATTAAATTTTTCATTCTTCTTTATTTTTATTACATTTTTTAATAAAATGGGATGAAAATAAAATATTAGACCCCACATGTTATACATCATTGAAAAGAGGATAAAAAACGCCATTTAAAAATTTTATAGCCAACTATGGTTTCTATTTAAAAAAACACAACTTTATGTTATAACTCGGAAACTAATCTAGATATTTAAAATCTCTTTATCCCATTTTGTTGCCCTTAAAAAAGTGTCTGAAGAAAGTGTTAACACTTTTTTGGTAACTTCAAAAACAAGCAAGATATCGATATTTATAGAAAAGTCCAATTATCGAACTTTTGGCTATAACTCGAAAACAAAAAAAGGTAGCAAATTCTGGTTTACGCCATTGAAATTTTCTCAAAAAAAGAGATCGAGGATGCGCCATCCATTTTTTGATATCTCCCATAGTTACCGATTTCCCCATAAGAAGGATCGAAATTGAGCCACCCTGTACAACTATGAAGGTGGTCCGTAAAATAAGATCTTTAACGCAAGATCCGGCAACACTGACGTGTAGCTTGAATTCTCGCCTACAAATCCTCAGCACTCCGAGCTATCTGCGACGCTTAGGTTTGGTTTAGTAGCCGTTTTTGATGGAGCTTCCACTCACTGCTATAGCCAGGTGTAAATTAAGTTCCTGTGATATGGACACTACGTCTACATAAATTTATTGACAGGTGATCGACAACAACTGGTGTAGAGAGTATAAAAATGGACGTTCAGAAACATGGACATGCTTTTGGATAAAACGATTGCAAAAGTGAAGATGGTAATTCTTGAAGATCGACGGATGATAATTTGGAAGCTGTCCGAATTAATTCTTCATGTTCATAAGACTACTATTGACAAAAATTATGACAGAAAATTTGCATTATCACAAGGTGTGTATAAGATGGATCTCCAGAGTGCCCCCAATCGTAATCAATCAATTTGGAAGAGATAACAATCTCTACAGCCCGGGTTTACCAAATAATTATCATCTCTTTTCTGCGTTGAAGTCACACCTTGTGACGCATTTGGAAGTGTTGTTGGAGATAATGTATCTATTATTTGGTTTTATTAACACTCTACGACGTTTTCCGATTCCCAAACATCGCAAAACATTGGTTTTGTAAGCATTTTACATTTTTATCTACGACGAAGAGCCAGCCCGACGTAGAACCCCCCAACCTGAAGGACCAGCAAGACGGTCAGAATAAAGTTAAACCTTCACTCGGATTCGAACCGGGCAAAGCTTTCTTAGTCAACTGGCTTGACTATTACTCTTCAACAGCCTCTTTTGTTGTTGTTGGAGATAATACTTTTCTAATGTACAGTTTTTATATTTTTATCTAAAACTTAATCAAAATCTTAAAAAAGAGCGTTTGATATGTCCGAATGGTACGGTAAAATTGAAACAATGACTGTGGAATTGTATTAAATGGGGTGAGTTGAGCTGCAATTGCTATACTTACTAATTAATTTACAATATTATTGTCTTCTACAATCTTCCGTTTTATATGTAAATTATAAAATAAAAAATTAAAATTTGATGTTTTACACCTAAATGTGCCTATGAAAGAATTAATTTGATGATGTATAAAATAGGGAGATTGTCGATTCTTCTCTTTGATAATCTTTAACTCTCTTAGTCGGTAATGCATGAAGTATATTTTAAATATTATGAGTAACTATTTCTGCTATGTGTAAACGATAGTGAAACAATAAAATCTTGTCTGCAGAAAAGAATCAAGGTTTAATTTTAAAACAGATTATAATCGTACATTTACAGCTGTTAAAATTCAGTTTGCTAACTTTTGTCAAATCGTACAGGTTAAATATCAATGTTATACATTTTAAAATATTTTTATGGTACGTCACTGTTTAATTATGTCGGTAGATGCGCTGTGCATGTGTTACCGTTCTAAAATTTAACCCCAACGGACATAGCACCAGCTGTTGATTTTTATAATATGAAAAGTCTTTTAATTATCGTGAATTTTTGCTGATAATAATGAAATTGTGATTGTCAAAGCAAATATAACTTAAATAAGGTTATAGATTTTCAAATATAACCTAATAATGTTCTTAATTAATAATAATTTTTATATTTACTTAATTTTTATGAATCGGGGTGGTAAAATTTAACGTATTTTATTTTTTTTTTAAATTTTATGATGAATTGTAAATTTCAATTTTACGAAATCAGCAATGTATTTGAATGAAGCGCAAATATTTTTTAATATCGGAAAACCGCAAAAGTAACAATTAAAACTGCAGAAAATTATTTACTGTTCTGCATAAACAGCTTCATCATTTGCGACTCCAAAAAACTACCTCACTAAATTAACTTTTTTGTCACAATTTTCACTTTTTTCATGAAATTTGTAGAAGAACCCCTAAGGAAGCGTTTGGTCTCGTCAATAGTTGACACTAAAAAGTAACTAACGCTGCTTGAAACTGGACGTAAATCAACTCTATTTATTTATTGGTATCACTTGGCAATTTGAACTTTTAACAACAATTAGTCCCAACGGCTTAACTTAATCATCTCAAACTTTTGTATTTTCAAAAATTATTAAATTATTGATTTTCAACCCATAAGTGAGCACATTTGTCCTTATGTGATTTGAAAACATCTGATTTCTTTTAGAGCAGCTATTAAAATTAAATCAATAATACAAATTACAAAAGTAATAATTATCTGTTTTTTTTTATACAGATTTAGTTACAAAATTTAAAATTCTAATGTTTTATCTTTTAATGAGTTGAAATTATCTTTTTTGATAGTATATATATATTACAGCTCTACAGGCCTAGAAGGCCCATGGCTTCATTCCCTGTCTACCTTAACCTGTCTTATAAACTCTCGTGTGTGACGCAGCCGTATCAACGGTAATGACGTCGACACAAACATCAGGGATCACCGCAGGAGTGTAGATGCCCACCGGAAGGCCGAGCCAAGAAATTCTGTGCAATCCGCGATTTGAACCCAGAATTTCCGCTCTATACTCAACTAGCGATCACATCACTCCACTGCTGTGGCTTTTTTTGATAGTATACTGGTAATAAATAATTTTAGAATATGACAATATAGTTAATTTGAATTTCAAAGGCAGGATTATTATTATTACCTACTTTTAGAGCACCGATTAAAATTTTACGTATTTTTAACAAACCCATCAACTTCGTTTACGCTTGGGGGTATTCCATACCCCCCAAACCCCCCGGTACCATAAACAACATAGAGTACATTCTGTTATTGGTTTTATCAAATCGTAACCGTTTTACATAAAATATATGCACATGTTGTATTATATAAGACTGGGGGATCTGGGGTATGAAATATCCCCCAATGTCCAAGAGATTAAAAGTTATACAATTTCTAAATATACACAGAAAACTTTCTCAAGTAAATCTGAACAAAAATTGCTGAAATAAAATGCATATTACAGTTATTACTATTATTCGGGTTGGGGGGGGGGGGTTATTTCATGTAAGAAATAAACTAGCCATTCAGATGCGCTACTATAAATGACATAGAGGAGGAAAAACTTTTTTACAAATTATTGTTAACCTAACCTATCTTTTTGAACTTTCTAGATTTATGTTTAAATAAACAGTTTTTATTGGTTAGTTAACTAAAAAGTTTACAAAAGTTTTGGATTGAATACCAAGACAAAAATAAGTTTATTATTGTGGAACCTAACTTCAAAATAACGGTCTCTATCGTTGGATGAATGAAGATACTTAAAGGGGGAAAGGTAGCTACTTTGGGCACGAAAATACAAATTTTACGATTGAAACCTCGATGAATTCTGAAAGAGTATATATTAAATAAGAGAATTAGCTATGAACGAATGCCTTAAATGCCCCTGTTTTTTCAAAAATCGAATTTAAAAAAGCTTGATTTTCGAAGGTTAAACGCTCGTGATTGGTTAATCAAGTTCGTTCGTGGGAGGTGCGTGTGCTCCTATACATAACAGTGTTGCACTTCTACAATTAGACAGTAACTCTTGCGCTATGGTAGGAATGCGTTCTCCTTTTTTATTTAATTTAAAAATTTAAAATTATTTAAAATTAACTTCAGAAAAGGGTTACTTAAATTTAACGAACGGTAGTTACTTTTGCGCGTAGCTCCGACTCTTGCCATGGTGATTTTGATGAAAATTGACTCGAAGCAACCCTTGCTGCGCTCGGGCGCTTCGAGCCATTTTCATCAAAATGACAACTAATTTAAAAATATCCCGAGGCCCGTAGGTCAAGGAAAAGGTGAATCTTTGAGAGGTGAAACTCGTGAGAGTGGATTTTTAAAGCAGGGTAGTTGTGCGAAGAAAAATCGACTTAAAGCACCCCTCGCTGCGCTCGGGCGCTTTAAGCCATTTTTCCAGCACATTTAGGGTTGAAAACCATGATTTTCGTTCGAAGTGCACTGTTACTGCATCGCAATGCAAGTTTCGCTCCCACTCTGCGCAAAGCTAAGACTATATCTCAGTGCACGTACCGACAGAATTAACCAATCCCGAGCGACTTTGCTTTAAAATTTACTGCAAAAATCGAAGTTTTTAAATTCGATTTTTGAAAAAACAGGGGCATTTAAGGCATTCGTTCATAGCTAATTCTCTTATTTAATATATACTCTTTCAGAATTCATCGAGATTTCAATCGTAAAATTTGTATTTTCTTGCCCAAAGTAGCTACCTTGAACCTACTTAAAGTAATAAAAGTAGTAGTTACTTACTTGAGATGTTGAAGCAGGCGTGTGCTAGAGAGCTTTTAGAAACCTAGAAATGCATCATTTTTTCTATATTTTTTATTATTTTTTTCTTTTTCTAGGTTGATAATTTTTTTTGAAACTGAAACTTAGTTCCCATTTCATATTATGGAAGTTGAAAGGCCCATTGGAAACTCTAGCAAACACCTGTGTTGAAGTGAGCAGTGCAATTAAAAAAAGCTATTGGTCGCTTCAACAAATTGATAATAATTTTATCATGGAATGAAATCTTCTGCAAGTTACATAATTATGATTAATAATCTCCAAATCCTAATTACTAGTTTTTCTTTTGGGACAATTTCTGATGTACAACCATGCAACGTTTTCCAAATTTCGTCCGAGTACTGTTGATCCCAACTAATGAATTAAAAGTGGATAAATTCTCGAGTTTGAACTGCTTTTATTTAATCGATTATCACCGTGAGCTACAGTGCATTGTTCAAACGTTTGAAATTAAAAAATGTGACTGCCCTGAATATCCGCGTCTGGTCGAGAGGGCAAGTACAACAAAAAACGTTGTATAGGTGAAGCACTAAGGATCAACTCCGGAACGTATGTTATCGACTTTATAAGTCGAAAAATGCTATAAGAGATAAAAGGTCCGTAAAAAACAAAATAAAACAAAATTACGATACAGAAAATATTTATTTTGTCTTCCATACCATTAACCGCTCTATTATACCAATTTAATTTTCTCAAAATGTATTTTAAAAGAAGTATCATCTGAACGAATCTTGAGTTATCAATTTTTTATTTTTAATTTGTTGAAGTGCTTTTTTTATAAGGTAATTTGGTTTTTTGGAAGTAAAATGGAAAATTTCTCCATAATACACTTAGCTTTCATTTTAAATTTAACCATATCTTGGGTATTGTGCTTGTGTAAATGTAATCCATTGTTGCGGTTGAAATTTGCTATCAGAACCAGAGCTTGTATTTTTATTGTGTGTTGGTGAATTTTATCAGCCCTTCAATGGGGTGGTAATTTATTTAAGGTTATTCAAACATATTAGACAGCAAGCTCGATGTATTAGACCGCTCTCGTTCTTTTTTTTTTGAAAAACAACAAATAAGTCCGTATCTCTTTTTGAACATAGCTCCTACATCTCAATTTCAATTGATGAAGATAAATTGCGCCATTTCTACAAAGATGTGCAATTTGCACCTGCAATTTTGATGATATAGCATCTTTAGGTATGGAATTTGGAACAATTAAAAAAGTGGGGATCTTAACCACGATATTAAATTATTTTTTGGGCGACTTTAGTTCAGTTTTTCAGTATCTTTCCCCTTAAATAGGTTATATTTATCATCATCTGTTTTCATCGACAGCTTTCAGCACTTTTTTCTATAAAAACTAAACTAAATCTTTAATTGCCTTTCCAGATCAATTTCACACATTAGGAAGACGAATGTTGCATTTTTTCACACTTCTGCATTTAAAAGTTAAATACCAAAATTATTGTTTCATTGAACTCAAAAATTTTAATTTCATAACGTCTAACAATAAAATTTGTTCACGTGGACTTAATGACTTCAGCAAACAACATAATTAATAATGCGTTTTAATATTCCAGAAGATACACGATTCGCTTTATGTAAACGAGTGCAGAAAGCGATAAATTGCACGAGTCCTTTTTATGCATTGCATGCACACTTTTCTGCATATTTTAATGGCACCCTTTTAGAAGATGTCATTATTTTGTTTTTGTTTTATAAATGTAAACCCCCACTTTAACACAAAGAACAGAAAGTTACCACATCGATTTGTCAAATCCAGGAACAAAAACAGATCATTAGTCAGGTTTCAATGAGATTTACATCTAAAAATATTTGGGAATCTCTAAATCTCACCCCCGTGGTTTGGTGTCTGTAAATTTAGACTTAATTAAATTTTACAGGGTGCTCTAAAGGTATAAGAAAAGCTCAGATGAATAAAATCAGTTTTGAATAATATGGTAATAATATTATTGTCCGCTTAATCGTGCGCAGGGGAAACTAAGTATCAAAATTTTGATTTCATAAACTGCCACGTAGAAAATTTTTAAATGGTAAACCAACAAAAATTCTAATCCATATTTTTTGTGGGTAATTAATTTTATTGTATTAGGTTTAGTTGTGTCAGGTGTTTAGTCCTAATAAAACTACCCACCTTAAATTGCTCTTTCTTTGTGTTGTTCAAAGGACTGCACTATTTTGCACACATTTTATACCCTCGGTGATAACAAAATAATTGATCTAAATTACGAGGATTAAATAATTCTTTTTATTATTCACAAAATTGTAGTCTGTCTAGTATTTAAAAATAAAAAAAATCAAATTCAAATTTGTTGTGCTGGCAAGCTGCATCGAATGAAAAATTATAAAACCTTAAAGTAGACCGGCATAAACTAAATTTTTCACATTCCACACGTCACGGTCCCACCATTCCACCCCTCAGCATCGTAGGGTAGTGAGTAGACTTTATTATTCTACACAATTTGGAATTTTTGATTTCCCCTATATTAGGTAATTATTTTTGATAATATCATAAATTTCTCGAAAGTGTTAAATGTATCAAGCTTGAAATTGTTTGGAGATGATTGTTATGAATTATCAGGATAACGAAGTGATCTGTACGTCAAGATAAATTCAAATTTTATTCAAAATTGGACAGGAACGAATATCGTTGATTTGAAGATTTGAAAGTCGAGACGTAAAGTTTAATTTTTGTAGAATGTAAACAATCGTTAATTTTAAAAATGTAGATAAATGGATTGCCTTGTCTATTGAACAATCTCGATGCCTTGTCTTGTTTATTTCAACTTCTCTAGTGGGTAGTTTTGGTTGATCACCGAAACAGATGATTTTCTAGTTTTAAAGCGGATATGGAGTATTCTAAAACCAGCATAAATATTAAATTACAAGTTCAAAGGGGCCTTAGAAACACGTGGGTGCCAACATAATATTACCGTATTGGAACGTAATTTTTTCTTCTCTTCGCAATCGTTTATGGTTCGTTTGAAAAAATGGGTAGGTAGTTTAGTGAGGTAACGAACTTCTATTCCTACTCATTGTCTTATTCAATTTAATACAGACAAAAAACATTAAATTTTCGTCTTTGACGGTTTAATCTACGAACGTGGCAAAGCAATAAAAATTTTCTCGTTTCGAATTTTTTTACTTCATAATTTATTTATATACCTACCACCCTTCTCGAGTTTAACGAGACTGTTTTTCATTCAATTAAAATTTCTTTATTACTTTTACAAGAAAGCAGGGTAAGAGGAAGCCTGATGGGGTAACGAATCAATTAAGAGGACCTGGTTTCAATTTTCTGATTTACTATTATAAGCAAATTGAAATTTTTGGGATGCTTCCAAAAATTGAATACAACTTTTTTAAAACTGTTTTATCTCTCAGTTAAGCAATAGTTGGTTAAGCAATAAGGAAAATCCAATAGAGGGGTTGAAATGATTACTGCAACGGTCTTGCTAATTCAGTACTTTGAAGATTTCAATAAACGATATGGTTTGGAAAAAGCTATGAAGTGTAAAGAATTGCTTACACGAGTTTGGATTTAACGCCCTTGGTCTTTATATTGGCAGATTCCCTAACACATTTAAGTAGGTTTGAGCCAATTGAGCAATGTTGACTGTTTTTAGGAAGACATGGAATAAATTTTCAATTAGACTTTTCAAATTGAAGTGTAAATGCATCGAAACTTTCCCTAAAAATGATTTCTAGTGAAATTGTAGCAAATCAAAATATGAAGAACCAATATAGTGCAAATGAAGAGGGGCCTTGATCACTTTGGAATAAATTGATAAACATTAATAATAATTATTTATGTTTGTGAACATCAACAATTTCACTTCAAAGTTTGATTAGAAAAGAAAACTTCTAAATAACTTTAGAAGGCCGATGTTTCTTAAATTTAGCCTGATGGAACAATTCATTTACCACCCAAAATTTTTTTTTAGTTGTTAATTATTAGTTGCCATCCAAGTATTGGCATACCAGGGGTCCCCTATTTTTACGTGACTTCATTTATTTATTTTCAGATAAGTATGCAAAAATCAACCAAAAGTAGGCCAACGGAATATTTTGTACTGTGTAAGTCACAATAGAATGGAGAAGCTGCAGCTCGTCGAAAAACAGAAAGAATTAGGAAAACTGAGCATGAAGGACTTAAGCCAGTAGTGGTGGAATGATGTGATCACTAGTTGTGTTACGGAGCGGAATAGAATTTCTTAAAGCTTAGCCTTCCAGTGGACATCTACGCTGTTGGTGACCGAGATAATCATTGAAATCTGCTTGACGGGTCTCCATCTCACAATTGCTCCTGCCAATTACACTGCTGCAATCTTGAGATCCATATCGAATTATGAACTTTGCGAATGGCACCAAACCAACGGAAAATTTGCTTCCCACCTTGGCTTTGGTCAATATAATTGTTATCTGATTAGATTGCTAAGGTACTAAACGCCAAATTTGAATTTATAAAAAGGTAAGTTTAGTGATCCTTCTTGTCCACTATTTTTATTAGCAAAAATTGCATTTAGTTTCAGCGTAATGAAGAATTTTTGGAGTTCAAAACTAAATATATTCAGGAACTGCTTTTGAATTACTTCAGGTGTAACACATTTGATCCGGCCAGATACCCGACGACTCCTGAAAACCCAAACAAACTATTCCAGGACGTTCATAATGTAGGAACTCGATCTAACCCTTAGCTGCCTAATTTAATACTAAAAATCGTTATCAATTAGGACTAAAATCAGCTCAGACCGCTCACTGCAGTGAATCGCGGGATCCTATGCACAACTTCGCCAACTGCCATTAAACAAGATGTGCTTGCTGGAAACTCCCACGTCACCTCAGTCCGATCAATGCCGTTATTTTTGGTAAAGCTGAGCCCGGCTAACCTATGGTCATTTACAAAGTTACTAACCCTAAGAATGGATGGCGCTAAAGCGTCCCGCTTATATTTTGCCATTAGGCCTTGACGTGTAGGAGAGCGCGGTGGTGAGCACATCAGAAGAATTGGTTGCGAGGCCGTCTGGAGCCACCGTCGGTGCAGATCTTAGTGGTAATAGCAAATACTCCAACGAAGCTCTGGAGGACTGATATGTGAAGAAAGGTTTCGTGTGAACAGCCGTTGCACACGAGTCAGTCGATCTTAAGCCCTAGACAAAAGCCGGTGTCGATCATGACGCTCTATCCTCTACCTTGAACTCGGAGAACTGCTCACTCCTGAGAACATCGTCCATCACATGACAAGGGACAAAGAGAGCTCAGAAAAGATTGCCAAACACGTCATCTTAAAACCAAGGAATGTGACGAAAGGCTTAAGCAGGCCAAAGCACATCCGCGTAACAGGCATTAGTTCACCACTCCTCCTCCTCCTCCACCCTCGCGGCGTTCTCCTGATCATAAATCGAGACATTGCAGGAACATCTGCAAGGACATTAAACAGAGTGGGGCTCTTTGAGATAAGGGGAAGAGTGGAGGGCCAAAAATCGAGACATTGCACAAAAAGCTGCAAGGACGACAACAAGAAAGTAGGTAGAGTGGAGAAAACTGCGTTACTATCAAAGAAGAAAACCAACGAGAAACAACAATCAAGCAAAACAAGAATTAGACAAACCGAGAAAAACAAACAGAGAAAACGACAAACCGAGAAAGAGAAACCAAGAAACAGAGGAGACAAAACATGGTTCAGAAGAAATGCCGAAAGGCGATACCGGGCCATGTTGATTGGGGGGTGAGTTTAGTGAGTAAAACCTCACACTAACAGGCAGATTGACTTTGTGTTTTTTTCAAGATTTTTACCTCCCAGCTAGAAGTATTAAAAAAAACCTATGGTCATTTAAATACCAAAATCGTTCCAAACAGAAAAGTTATCATTAAAAATGCAAATATTTACAGCTACTTTGCGTTGCTCTAAAGCTCCAAGGTCCGTCTACTTGCAGCACACTGCAACTAAAAGAAAATGTTCAAAATTCTCTTTGCAACAAGATCATCAGCAGTAACCAAGATATCACCAAATTCACTCTCCGATCCCAAACGCCAAAGTCTCCGATACCTTGATGCTATCACCAAGGATAAAGCAGGGCATTCAAAGAACTCATTTACGATGTTCTAGAAATTGTTCTCGCAATCACCAGAAGAAGAAGATGAAAACACATGACTTCCAAAGCCTTGCCTATTTACAATACCAAAACTGTACTAAACAAAAAAGTCACCGTTGAACAAAAAATGAGCACCATGCGTTCTCCTAAAATCGGCAAAAAAATTTTAGCTTTGTGCTGTTCTTTATGGTAACTTCTCGATAAACATCAAGTCCGCTGCAGTTCTGCTTAAAACCACTTCAACTGAAGGAGCTATGAGGTAATCTCCTTGGGATTTCTCCGTATAAGTCCATAAGTTCACCGTTCATCTCCATTTGAGGTCATTGCCGTGATAGAAGTACGGACATTTGAAGGTTTACTGACGGCCGTTTCATCTAGTTTTCTTACGCTTTAGTCCGGCATCTACTGCACGAAGTTAAATAAGATTATCAATAGTTCTTGGTAACCTGGTAATATAGTAGGTCTTTGATGAGTTAGATACAGTGTTTCCCAACGTGGGGCTCACTCCCCATAGGAGAGCAATTTGATTGTTAAGAGAATAATTCAAAAATGTTTTCTTAAACACTTTTCTAGTGATTTCCTTCTAAAACCCATCATTTAATTTAATTTTTGGAACAAATATTTGCCAAAATAGAGGGCATACAAGTTTTAGAAAAGCTTAGGTAGAATATGGCACCAAAAATAAAGTCCCCCTCCTAACACAGATGTAGCTAGTTTTGAATTCAAAAGGGGCTACAGTTTTTTGTTTTAGGATTATGTGTGTAAAATGTGAAGAAATAGTTGCAAGACCGGGTGGTCTGGGGGGTACGGAGTACGGCGGTACAAGCAAAAAAAGTTCTTGAAAAAATAATCTACCTCAATATTATGATATTTTTAAAATGTGTTTTATATTTTATAGGGTAAGCTAGAGGTCTCTCAGTGCCCCCAACTACGCCCTTGTCTTTCAATTACTAACCAGGTGTTTAGGGGTAAATCACCTTTTTTTAACGATGATTACCAAAATAAATCGAGTATAGTACGTGATCCTTATTTATTTTACCAGAATTTTCTTTGTTTTATGGGTCCAGAGGCGAAAATCTCCCTGGTAATTTTACTTAAAAAAAAGAAACCTAAACCAAAGATGCTATGAGCTGCAACGAAGCGTAAGATAGTATGAGCTTTAAAGATGGATACAAATTTATTTGCTTTTTCTATACTCATTTTCAGATGGCGCTACTGATTTGAGCTACTATTTTTTAAAATTAACAAATAAACTCCACGATATTTAAAAAATAGTAAAATAGTAAAATTAAATATCCTGAGCTTATTTGTTAATTTTAAAAAATAGTAACTCAAATCAGTAGCGCCATCTGCAAATAAGTATAGAAAAAACATACATATAAATTTGTATAGCGTTATCCATCTTTAAAGCTCATAGCATCTTTGCCTAAACTGACATATTGTCATGATATTTTATGTAACCGTCGAGGTGGGGTCGAATAAAATTTTAATTTTTGTAAGATTTTGACATAAGCTTGGCGGATTTGTAAAATGCAGTTTTAATATTGCCAGTAATAAATTTTAGAAAAGAAATATTTTTAAAATAAAATATAAAAAATCTGAATTTTAATGCTAATAATTTGTGACGTTTAGAGATGTATTTAGAGGCATTTAAGAGCAAAAACCTTGCTGTAAAAATTTAAAAGTTTTCGTGGAACGATCTATCATTATGTAAAATTAATAATTATAATTAACAAGACAATCGGGGTTGGATCAACCTATTTAAGTAAAAATCGTAGATAAATAAAACAGAATAGTATTTAATTTACAATAAAAAAAATTTGTGGGCGTACAGCATACAAATTAACGTACAGCAACATTCGATGTGTTTAAAATACAATTAATAAAAGCGTGAAAATATAAAATGTTTTTTTGCTACCCCTAAATTGAAAGAGAGGAATAAATGACATTTCAAACAATTAAGTTTTAAACATAAATTTAAAATCAATACTGAAAATTTAAAATTTTATACAAAAATTTTAACTCTGTTTTTGAAGCGGTAAATAACATTTTAATATATTTCGATATTTATATCAAAAAAAATAGTTTTGAAATTTTTTAAGAAAGTCACCTAGAAGCCCAAGGCACTTTTTTGTCAAGTTTGTTTTAGAGACCATAATTTATTTTTAAATGCGTTCTTCTGTCAAATTATTTTATCTTATTAAATCTTCTGAAAAACTGCCAGAAGAAAAATTTTTTTAGAGCAAAAGTTTGGGTCCAATTTGCTCCTTTACAGTGGAAATGTCAAAGTTCAAGTTCTACTTTGAAAAAAAAGGGTATTGGCGATCGTCGAGTTACTGAAAACGAAAAGTATAGAATTTCTTCGAAACCAATTGTCTCAGTAGCACAGTTGGTTAGTTAGCTGGGAGTTTAGGATTGAGAGAATATTTTTCTCTTGCTGCATAATTGTTTGAATAGTTTCAATTTTTTTATACGAGCGATAGAATTCGCACATGAGTGGTTCTCCACCACAAAACCACGAAGGCTGCCCAGATTAACGATACATTAAATTTAGGCATTTCATATACGAAGTTTTGTAACTACATAGTACCCATGTCTACTGGAGGGCTAAACTTAGAAACTCCTTGAAGTTTGAGATTAGAATTTGGAATTACCGCTCTATATTCAACCAGTGGTAACAGCAAACCACTGCTGTGGTGGATATCCCAAGATAACTTGCTGTTTTTGTTCAGTTTTCGAACTAAGATCAAGTTTTGTTTAAGGAAAGTTTCCGTAGAGCTTACCAGACTTTTATTGATTTTAAAGCTTGCAAAATAAAAACTCAACTCAATTATCATTTTTTTATTATTATCTCCAGTTTTTAAATCCCTGCTCTTTTCTAAAAAGTAGATGTGAATCAGATGGTCATTAAAAGTCAAAACATCCACATTTCATTCGTTTTAATCTACGAGGATCAACCTACGAATGGACAGTAATAAATGAAATTTCGATCTAAGTAATTTGAATTTCAAAAATTGAATAAATATGGGTTCGTTCAGTCATACCACTTTCTTGGAGAAATTGCATTATTTATTATCTCGTGACAACGTGATTGGCTTGTACGCCAAGATCAAAAGTTTCGATTCCTTCCATTCTTTTTAATAAATAACATGACAGTAAATATGAAAAACTGAAAAGATGAAGAAGAATAACGAAGATCAAACGAGCGATGTTGCGTTCATAAAAAAACAAAAACGCGCCTTTGTATTATACAAATATTCTATAAGTCGAGGGTGCGACCGGTCTAACGTACAAGATGACTAGTAAATATATAAAGATGGTATATGGTTTGATGGTTAGATTTATTTTATATTCCGAACCGCACTCAAGACACAGGATGTGTAGGTAGGTGGGCCGTAAAAGAAATCAACCCGACAAATATTCGGGTCAAAATTCGATAAATGACACGGCCGTTTATGTTGTTTGTTTCAAATTTAATTTTCCTACAGAAAATTTGAATTTTTATTTTCGACTATAAAAAATATTACGCAATAAAATATCCATTAAGAATTTTTTTATTTCCTTATAAACACTTTTTCCGCTTTTTTGCGCTTAAGGATTTACAACGAGCAACCTTTTAGTAAAAGTTTTATAACGAAGCCTTACAATCATTAACTTTTTTTTAACTTTGGATCCATTTGTAAGGTTGAAATGATTCAAAAACCTACCTGTCGTTAACAGGTAGCTAAACATTGTTAATTCTTCAATTTTACCTACCTAACGTTTTTATCAATGGTGGAATGATGGTCCCACACTTCGTTACAAATTCTTTCGATTGTGTAATAGAATTTTGTTTTAAGTCCTCCGACATTGACCTACATATAAAATTTTTACACAAAAGTGTAGCACTAAAATATTTTTTTATGTTGGAATTACTTTATTGGTGATAACAAATTTTTATTATGCGTGAACGCTTCATTCGTAAACTCTCCATTCAAGCTGAAATTTTTAAAAGAACCCAGTCGCGCTAATGAGATAAAACCTGAAATTACTTTTTCTTTTCAAATGAATGGTATTAATTATTAAAACCAATGACGTCACGAAAGCTGAAAAGCTACGGAGGATAAGCTGAGCGGACACTGGTAAGATTACGTTACTTAAATTAATTATTATCAACAACCCATTGCAATTAATTTTACGATGTAAAATTTGAGAAACGATTTTACACGACATAATTAAATTTGGCACCCAACATGGGGCTGAATTTAATAAATAAAATGAAGACTGAAGAAAATACGAATAGAAATTTGACTTCTACGTTTTCCAAAACTGGTTAACTTTTAGGGATTTTTTATTGGATGAAATTGGAAATTAAGAAATTAAGATGATTTTTAAAGAAGTGGAAATTATTAATGGTAGGTAAGAAAACGATGAAAATGATAAGACACTTTAATTGGCAGCTAAAAGCAAAATTCAAGAACTACTCATTTGAAATTGTAATTAAATTGATTTTTAAATTAAGTAGTTCAAGAATTTAATAAAAAATTAATACCCTATATTAATAAGGTAGGCAAGTACAGGTGGTTGTTACTGAGAAAATGTATATTATTTGTTTAAGAAGAATAAATAAAAAGTAACAAAATGATAGGAAATTACTCGAGTAATTGATAGGAAACAAAATAAAATATTAATTAAAGTTAAGTTAGTGTTGAATTAAATTATTCATAATAACGTTTAAAGTTTTATTGTAAGTGGCAGATTTAAATAACAACTTTATGTAATTTTTTATAATCATTTCCCAATGTTTTAATTTTGCGCATTAAATCTTTCTGAAGAATTTGAGCACAAGCAAAGCACACGTGCCTTGGTTTATTATATAAAAGTTATTTAATTAACAGTTAATTGAGCTTTTTCAGAATATTTTGATTAAATAAATATATTACCCGATATTCGTGGTTCATAACAATAAAAATCGATTTTCTTAAAAGAAATAAGATTTGTTGTAGGGTAATTTATTAAGATTATTATGTAAAGACGCATATAATTGGCATGAATTAAATAAGAACCCAAATAAAGGATTACCTTAATTAATAGTACTTTAATGGTTATAAGTGGAATGCAGAAACCCCCGAGGTAGACATAAATTGAGCAATATATATTTATTATATTATTTATTAACGGATAAACCATTTTACAACAGTTAATTATTACAAATGCAAACAAATGTATGGTCTCCTACAAACCTCCGTATGATAAATAATTCAATAATTTTTATAACATTCTTAGGAATCTTTACAACTGAGAAATTTAGATATTCTTCTTTTTAACAAAACAAAAAATTAACTACGCTTTAAACTATTGAAGTGCCAGTCAATGTAACTGTTAACTACCCTTACTGCGAGGGTACATTCATGTTAGGTGGTGCTTAGAAGGGTCGAAGAAGTGAACGCAGTTAAACAAAAAAATACAAATAGCTCGTTGCGTGCGTTGAGAACGATGACGACAGATGAACGCGTACCTTTAGAGAGAATACACGGGGCCAATTCTTACTTATCTTTGCTTGGCCCTCCACTTTAGAAGTAGGTTTTGTAGTGGCGTGAGGTTACGAAACGTAGGATTCAAAAAGATGAGTCCAAAAAAGGGCCATTGATGCTTTTGCAAAGTATTAGTGTCTCTTAGTGCGGGCCTGTCTACCTAAGACCTCATGGATCTTTGCAAACGATCGGAAACGGGAAAACGTACCTCACTTTATTGAGAACCCATTTGCGATTGCCACCCCCTGGCTTCGCCTTTGACACAGAAAGCATTCAGGTTTTTCACTGATAACTGGACGAAAATCAACTTTATTTATTTTATTATTTTGGTTGGCAAGTTGATAAAGTTAAAGTTAGGAGTAAATAAGCTCCAAAACAAAATCGCAGAAAACAACAAAAGATGGAACGAACATCTCGAAAGAATGAAAGAAGAGAGACTGCCACTAGCAGCAAAAAGATATAGACCACCAGGAAAAAGAAGAGTGGGAAGACCGAGGCAGAGATGGGTACCGGAACAGGCAACAATGCCTACATCATGAAGCGCAGAAGAAGAAGAAGAAGTAGAAGAAGAAGTTAAATGATTTAAACTGTAGAGCCGTTTGGTTCAGAACACTACAAAATTTGGTATGTTCCTTCAGTATAAGTTTGTTGGTAAAATTCTTATAAAATAATTAACTTTTTCTTCATCTTAGTTTAGGCCTTAAGCCCTGTTATTCTCAGCTTCTTGTAATATGCACTGCCAGCTTTCGTTTCATCTCTTCTGTGGTCTTCCAAGCCGTCGTTTTCTATGGGTAACTTTCTCATCTATGACTATTCGGGTAAGCCGATTGTTGTTCATGCGATTGAGGTGTTCGTTTCATTTTCTTTTTTGCTGTCTTACCCATCTTACTATGTGTATCAGATTACTTCCCGCTATTGCGCGTGGGGTTCTTATTTTGGATGTTCGCAGTAGCCTTTTTTTTAAGAGTTATTGGGACGTGTCTCCGGGGCATATGTCATTATTGGTCATATACAGGTCTTATATCTTCTCAATTTACTTTCGATGTTTAGAAATTTGTTGTTCTATATTGTTTCTGTATCGGTATCGCGATGCAGCATCCGCCTTTGCGATCTGGTCACATACCTCCTTGATTAAGTCTCCACAACTCGTGATTTCTACTCCCAGATGGACAAAAGACATCAACTTTTCAATGCCTTAACCGTCGACGACAAGCTTACATTTTTTTGTTTTTTTTTGATATCACTGGATTTTTGGTCTTTTCACCGATATCATCATGTTATTTTTTTCTGCATTTGAAAATAGTTTTAAGTTGATGGTTTCTATTATTTGACAGTTTGGTTTCTTGTGTTATTGTCAAGCATACTTTTTTTACCAATGACGAGCTGCTAACCTCTTCCTTTATCCGGGCTTGGAACCGGCAACATCCACTGCTGAGCTAGTCAGGTGGAGTTATAATTAACTAATTTTCAATGTTATGTTTATGCAAATTTTACAAGAATAAACACATCAAACTTGGTTGAGATCACATTCAATTTTCAACTTTTGTTGTAAGCACAGATCGCTTTTATTATGGCTTGAAAGTGCCGATTTTCCTATCAAAGAACTATTTAAATATTTACTCAAAATTCAAACTCTGATCACTTTTATCGAATTTTCATTTACTGAACTATAATTTTCAGCAAGATCAACAATTATTCATTCTGTTTGAGTTGAAGTTCTTCCTAATAATCTTTAGATTTGCAATTTCCACGGTGTAATCGGCACAGTTAATTTCACTTTTATTCCGTTTCCGTTTCATTTTAACCGTTTTTAAAATTATTTTATCGGGATTTAACACGAAGTAGTCGATACACATTTAGAATCTCTTATAGCTCAGGATAAACCTGCAAGACTTAAAGTTATGCTTGACAAACGAAACGGTGGCCATTTTGTTGGTGAACGTGCGCACTGAAAAATAACCGAAAAAATTCGGTTTTTAACATCACTCGGTATCCGGCTTTACATTTTTTCCCATGTATCATATTTGGGCCTGTCACATAATAACTTGTTTTATGTCAAATAATATAGCTCGGCCTACGGCCTCGCACTGATTAGTGACTTTATTTCTTTGCAAATAAAGCAACTCCAATTATTTATGAATGATCAGTTTTGTTAACTATTGTTTTTACTCATAGGTGGACCTGGAGGACAAAAAATTGCACTGCTCCAAATGATTTGCTTTAATACTTTTTGAAAATATTATTATTGTTTGTTTTAAACCTAAAATTAAATGTTCTACTATTTATTTATGCTTATTATGTAGTATTTTGGGGAAAAGTGTGAGGCCAGAGGCCGAGTTATTTTTATCAGACAGCATACAAAACTTTAAATTTTTAAACATAATTTTGGTTGGTTTGGATTGAACATTTAACTTGTGCTCGTGAAAATTAAGAGATTTTTATGACTTTTTAACCACAATAATAAAATTTTATTGAAATACACCAAAAAGTATCTTACTTGAACATGGGCGTCCCAAAGATCATTTTTAAGGGAGGGCAAAATCAAAAGAAAAAATTATCAAAGAATTGTAATAATTTAAAACCGAAAGTTTTAGAAAGTTTTAGAAAATTTTAAAAATTTGAAGCAACCAAGAGAACCAAGAAATTTTGAACCAAGAAATTTTGAAAAAAATTACACAAATGATTTTATGTATTATACTACCCTATCAAAAACAGTTCTGTAAATTTTTTCGAAATTGTTTACAAAGTTAAGAATTTTTAGAAAAACTGATGTTTTTTTTCTTCAAACGATCGTAACTTTTTCAAAATTTGACTAATCAAAACGTTTTTTGTTTTGTTTTTGTTTGTCTTTAAACGTACTTTTCAGGAAAAAATACAAAAAAAATATTCAAACTTGGATTCTACAAAATTTTTTATTTTTTCCGAGAAAATTATTAATTTTTCAAATTTTTCCATTTTTGATTTTTGATTTTTTTATTTCAAAAAAAACTTTGATTTATTCCACGTATAACAACGCAAACCCCATAATGGGCCGACATTTTTTTCAATTTTTTTTGTTTAATTAAAAAATATTTTGTTTTATTTTTACGCAAATAATATTTTTCAACTAAACAAAAGAAATAGAAAGAAATGTCGGCCCATTATGGGGTTTGCGTTGTTATACGCGGAATAAATCAGAGTTTCTTTTGAAATAAAAAAATCAGAAATCAAAAATGTCGAAATTTGAAAAATCAATGATTTTCTCCGAAAAAATGAAAAATTTTGTAGAATCCAAGTTTGAATATTTTTTTTGTATTTTTTCCTGAAAAGTACGTTTAAAGACAAACAAAAGAAAAAAAACGTTCCGATTAGTCAATTTTTGAACTAGTTACGATCGTTTGAAGAAAAACAACATCAGTTTTTCTAAAAATTCGTAACTTTTTTTGGGTTGAATAAAAAATTTTAAAAAAATTCACAGAACTGTTGTTGGTGAGATAGTATAATATGTAAAAATTTCAGGAAAATCAAAAATGGTCGGGTTTAAAAGCGGTCGATTTGGTGTAGAATGCCCCATATACATTTAGTTAGTTCGAAGTGAAAGCAGTGTTCCCAACCGTGATTGGTCGAACTAAGTTCAAACTGCTCTTAGTTTGAGCTAAGAGGTCTAGAGATGAATTAAACTATAAGATGAACCATTAGCGGTGATAATCCGCAGATATGAAAATTCATGTAGTCAAGTCCATCTTTGTATTTGAGGGATGTCAATTCGAAACATTGATGAGCTCAGAAGTAAAATAAATCACGACGGCAATAACAATGACACGTTTTGACCTCCACATTTAATGCTCAATTTATTTGTCCTTGATAGTTCACCATAGTTCGATTTATCTCTACATTCAATTTTGAGATCGTCTTAAGCGCTTAGTCTACGTTTTGAGCTCGCTCTAACTCTAGTCAACGTGTACATGAATGAACTAACAAGCCGATCTGAGTCAGCTCGAGCTAACGCGTGCATGTATACGGGGCAAATGGTAATTCTGGAACCGCTAATCTAAAATAAAAAAACCAAGATCTCATTAGCTCGTGAAAGAAGATTTTTATGTGAATGAACATTTCTATTCTTTTGAGACAAAAGACTGAATTTTTGGAATTCTAAAAATCGAAACCTTTTGTTCACAAACTTCATATGAGAATATACTAACGAAATCTTTTGGATTTCGACATGTTTATTTTTGGCTTCAATCTTTGTCAATTATTTTTGCTTGATAAAATAAACCAATTGTTACTATACCTATTCAAAAAATAAGTTTTTTCCGGTGTCACTTCAAAAAAGATTTAACTCCGGTGGGCTCTTAGCTTAAATGTTGCTGTGTGGTACTCGAAACGGCGCCGGCGGCAGCATGTGGAAGAAAAATAATCATAAAATTTAGTTTCCGCTTTATTTGTATAAATATTTTATGTAAAAATTTTTTGTTTATTTACTCTTCAGCTCAATTCATGCATAATCGTCTCACGTTATGGTTACAGTTTCTTGTTTATAGGATCTGCTACCTTATTTTGTAATAAAAAGCATTCGACCAATATTTTCACGTTTAGAATAACAAATTTGTGTGTTCAAGAAGCTAAAACTAAATTTCAGTAGCTCAAAGTATACACGTGGATACAAATAATATTTCGCAATTTATTTTTGAAATTTATTATTTTTATGTGACAGAAATTTCCTATCAAGCACTACAGGGAAATTACTGCAGAAAATATGGTTTAAATAAACTGAAGTACTTTGAAAAGATGTACAGATTTTTAAAGTAGATTTTTTAATAAATCACAAGAGTACAATAAAATTGGGGGGTGGAAATTAATTTTTTTATATAATCAATTTAGTGATTACTGGAGTTTAATTACTAGTTTATTTTGCACCACTTGATATACTCAAAATTGTTATTGATGACGTCACTTTATTTTTAATAAAAATACAATTTAAATCAAACTTTATAGTTGATTTTTAGTTTATCACCAAAGAAGAATTTTTTCTGCACTTCACAGTGGAACTTTTACCTCTTTGAAGATGAGTATGATTGTAACATTGGGTTATTTAATTAGCTACGTTTCACAGCTAATTACATGATGAACTTTATTTTATTTTTAATTTGAAACATAAACAATTGGAAATGAAACTCTGTTTGAGAATTTCAAAGAGAATTATTTCTATTTTGAATTATAAAGGAAAATTACATTTCGGTCGCAAATGTTAATTTAACGTTTAGTTAAACATAAATTAAACAATTCCGTAACTACTATGCTATACCTTCCTGTATGTTTTCATATAATTTTGAACAAGGTGAGCTAATGAACAAACAAAACTAAGGCTCAACTTTTCTGACAAGTTGATGCTAAAAGGGGATGTTGATGAATAAACTTTGGAACAATTTTGTAAGGTTGCCTAACTCGAAGATTAATCACAAAACTGTGACTCTTTCTGTTGTTCAGTTTTGGGAAATAAGTTTCGATAATTTAGACAAAATGGTCGCCTTCGCTTTCACGTTTTTATTTGCAGAATCAACCACGAAGATTAGAGAAATACAAAATGTATCCATTCGATCACTTCGTACTAATGGTGAACGCTAATTTAGTTAGTAGGTTAGTGGTTTTCTTAAGAGGGTTTTAGGCTAAGGGTCACTTATAATTTTAAATTATCTCCATTAGTCCCCACAAAGCAGTTCTTGAGAGGAAACCTAATGTTTTTCTTTTTCGAGTAGCAAATTAATGTATAAATAAATAATGAACAAGTCCTTCGATGTACGATTAAAAATTACGTTAAACGAGTTTGATTTGAAAGTAAAAGTTAAGTAAGGTACACATTAAGTAATGCAATATTCTTTATACAGTTCTTGAATATCTGATACAATAGTGAATGCGTTCTGGTTTTCAAGGCTAAAAATAACATCGATACTGGAAAACTCCTAACATTTTCTTTATTTTTCTTTTAATTCCCTTCCTCCGAGTTTTATTTGCAATGCTAAGTAATATGAATATGTAATCTCCATGTCTGTTCCATCATGTAAACTTTATTATTTAAAACAAAAAAAAATCACTTCCTTCCAAATTTACAACTTCATTTTTTAAACAGCTTTTCTTTGTCTAAATAAACCTCACAAAGAAAATTTTATTTAGTGCAAAGTTTCAAAAACATAATTAAGAATAATAAAAAGTGAATCGTACCATGTAAACTTCCACTTACATTAAGGGAGATTTAGAAAACCACCCCTAAAATAATAAAATATTAAATGAGTTTTCCATGCAATGATACAAGACAATTTTTCATTATTAAGATTAATTTCCTTCCACTTTTAAAAATTGAAGCGTGGGAAGGTTTCTGTGAGACAATTGGAAAGACGGATAAAAAAGGGAGACGATATTTGACCACCCAAGCAAAAATAAGCGGTTTTTGAACTCTTTAATTTTAAATAAGAAATTCTTTTCTAATATCAGTTGAGAAATATCGAGTCCAATCTAAATGTTTACGCTAAAGTTATCTAATTTTGCTATTATAGTAATTTATACGACTTTTTGTCGGTCAAGATTAATAGCCAAGTCACAATTTAGCTTCAAAATATCAAGGTAGTAAGTTTCTCACATTTTTCTGGGAGTCTTGTCGATATTTTAACTGCAGTGCTGTTCATAACACTCCCATGTGATGGACGACTGCGTCCTGAAAAGCCATAAATCGTAATTAATTTTTCGAATAAAATATGTTCGTCTTTAGGAGGTTCCACTTTGCTTAGTTGGATTTACACGCTCAAAGCAATATTTTGTTTATGTAATTAATTTATAGTTTTCATTTATGATATTTATTAGGGAAAAATAAGTAATTAAGTTGGAGGTGTAGTCGCCACCACCCCATTTTTTCTCAAATTCCAAAAAATTGTTTCTACTATATTTTTGGGTGGCAAAATTTCATATAGGGCCAGATGATACTTACTAAATTTTAAGCAGGTGCTGGAGTAACTAAGAATTTTGGATTCAGAAGAACCATGACTAAATTCATATTTAATTAACTTTTATATCACTTAAGCAGGTGGAGGTGCACTCACATCGAAATGCTGGTGATTCTGTCCAAGCTCAATTAGAAGTTTTCCAAGTTGTCCATTTTCTCGTCGAGTTTGAGATAGACATGAGATTTAATTAACCTCTAAGGGATAAAATAAGGTATAAAGCTTAATTTACAATTTTCAATGGCAAAAGTTTCAATCACCACATGAATGAAGTCAAACAAGATGCAATGACAATATTTAAATTGAAACAATGTGATCTAGAATGCAGGATCTTGATGATCAACCAGGTCAATCTCAGATTATCACTGCTTATCTCATGCATATGTTTGTAATCTTTTGAATCAGTTTCGGTAAACCAATTCGATTCTTTCTGAAGTTTAGGAATCGTTACGGCGATTTTTGTTAAGTCACAAATCAACTATAACTTCAGTTCAGATGTTATGTTATGTAAAGTAAAGCTTTCTCCAGTTTCTACTCCAGAGCAAGTTGTATAAGGTCCATCTACCTAACCATGGTAAATTTTGGGGTCAAAGCACGTGCCTAAGATACCTTATAAATAAAAAGCTTCTGATTTGTTTAATTATACTTTATCGCACACATTTTAAATAAAACATCGGTCGTTCCACCACTGGGTAATTTTTAACTCTAGAAGGCTAAAACTATAGAACATCATATTCGCTGTGAAATTGTTCGTAGAAAAAGATTTACTTGTTATAACCAATCCAAGATTAAAAACCGACCATCTGGAACTAAAATAATGACAACCTCATAGCACTAAAATTACAGGAGCTTTACAAGCCTAACAACATCCGACACATTGTCAATTTAGAATAATAATTCCGAAGATTAGTTTGAAGCGCCGGCGCCGTCGCTATTTTTATGTCGCTATTATTTTTTAGTAATAAATAAAAAATATCAAACTAAAGCTAAGGGTTCTCAAACTGGTGAAAAACTGGCAATAAAATGGAACAGGATCATGAAACTGAGGGAGGGAGAGTAGAGTTGCTTTATTATTATAAGAAACGTTTTCAGCTGTACTTTCAAAAGCGTCAATAGTAGTTCAGAGTAGCCAGTATTTGCGGCCTTACGGTCACCCTTCTGATTAACTTTGAGAGACCGTTCAAAGTTCTGGCTAGCTCTGCGGGACTGTTCGGTACTCAGATTCGCACAGTTATCTAGGTGGAAGGCTTCGAGACCTTTGAAGCCGAAAATATTATGGTTAATCTTAATTGAAATTAACGCTTTCTGAATTAGAGCTGGAAATGGTGTAAATACATAGAGGTCAGTGATACTCGGCCGCGGGACGCAATCGGGATTGGTTTGTTTACTTATTATCAATCTAAAAATAATTTCCAGTGCGGTTATTAGGCCGCAATACCTAGACAATTCAGATAATTATATATTAACTAGATTGCTCATAAGATGATTGCGGACTATTTACTCGTATATAAATACAAGAATTGCAACAAATTTTTGCTTTATTTGTTTGTTTAGTTCAATCCGGGATTTGTATGCATTACACCTTGCATTGCTTTGGATGACCATAAAATGATTAGTGTCCAGGTAAACAAAACTGCTAAAACATGCAGCGCTTCCTAATAGTAGTTTATATCACGAGGGCGTAATGGGTTGTTTTTCATCACGAGACGTAGTTTATCACGCGAGCCGCAAGGCGGCGAGGGGAATAATAGTTGAGAGATGGAAAAACCCTGGAGCCCGAGTATTATGAACAACTTTTCGTGAATTTGGGAATAATATCCGACAAAATTCACGATTTTTTGCAATAATTGCATAAACATAAATTATAACACGTTTTAAATGACATCGTGGTAGTGTAAAACCAACTTCTACTTGTAACCATGGTGTTTTTCTTGGCACCAGTTGGTACCCTGGAGGGCGGCCATGTTGGGGCGCCATGTTCATTTTGATTTCTGCTCTCGTGAAGTTCGCACGTTTGTGTGTTGTGTCGTGTGTTTTTAATTAAAAATGCCTAAAAACCAAGAAATAATCGCTAAATAATCAATAAATACGACATTGTGGTCGCATCTATCGATGTTCATGGACACGTTGCAAAAAAATCGCAAATTCGATATCGATGGATCACATGGTAGGTACTATCGCGTTCAGCAAAAAGCGGTATTTATGGGGCGAATTTATACATTATTTTCTATTTCAGGCTACATAGCCACGATAGTCGATCTACGTGTTCTAGTCTCTCCTACAGGATTTTTTATGCGCCGACAGGCGCATATTTTGTAGATCAAAAATAAAAACGACGAAAAGCACGTTCGCCGAAGACAACCGCAAGTTTTTCATAATTGTGTGGTAAACATTAAATATGCGAATAAATGATTTTTGAAAATTTTTGTTTTTTTGAAATGTTTTGTACTCAAACAAAGTGTGACGAAAAGAGCTTCTTTACTCCTGAAAAACCGGGTGTAAAGTAGTCACTTTACTCCCAAAATCACGAAAAAGTCTATCTATAGTACCAATCATAGGACGGTTTATTCTCAAAAAGTGTCAATATTTGTGTGATTGATGTTTTCATCATCAGTACTGTTTTTGACAACGTTTTTAGTGCCGAATGGTCCAGCTATTGCTTAGTTATTTTGACTGAAACCTTTATTTCAGAAACCTCGTCCCAGCTCTAGGATAATAAAACAGCGTAGCAACACAAACTGAAGAGTCACCCTCTTTGGATTGCCACGCATTTTTAAATCCTTGTTTGGATAATTTTTTCATTTGTGATTGTGAGCAGAGGGACACTTTGTGTTTCAGAATATCAAAGAATAAACTCTATCTTTGTGAAAATAACACTAGTTAGAGATTCTGATTGGTTCCATTCTTATTACCAACGCAATAAAAAGTTATCAATTTTACGTGTGTTTTAAAATTCAAAGCCAGTGACTCCGTAATCCATGTAGCACACAATGTTGGCTCAATATTAGGGCAATATAGAAATCCAATATTGCATCAATGTTAGTTGGAGCTTGGTGCAATATTGCATCAATATTGGCTGTCAATATTTACCCAATATTGGGCCAATATTGCAAAACAATATGGCATCAATATTGGAAAAATGTTCACATCTCCGACATTGTGTACTACATGGGAAGTGGAAGGTCTAAAAGATAATGGAATACTCTCCAGAGCCAAGAAATTAAAAGTTAGGTATATAATTTTTAAATATATGCACTAAATTTTTTTTAGTTTTATTTAAAGAAGAAATTTTGCTCACATATATAGTACATCATTAATGAGATTGATTGCGTTTCGACCTCACTCAAGAATATGTAACCGTACCTGTAACTCATAGTATAGTTTTGGAGTCGCTTGGAGGGAATTGTGACAAATCAGATATTAGCGTTTATTTTACCATAGACCATAAACTTATTTTTAACTAAATAAACAGTTTTTGACCGGCTTTTTTTATAAACGAAGCAATTAGAAACACGTTTTTCAATGACAAAAAAGAAAATACAAAAACCTTTCTAACAAATTATTATCTTATTTAAGCATAAATCCAAAATGCTTGGTTTTTTTGTCAAAGACCTGGACGAATTAAAAGAGCACGATCTAATTGAAGCCTAAAATTTTAAGATAACTCAACTCGAGAAACAACAACTAACAGTAGAGGTCCTTGATAACATGGACCAGAGTAGGACGTTCTTTAACAATGGTTCAGAAGATACGCCAACTGCAAGATCCAAGATGATTTCTAATTGGTCAAAGGTAGGTGTGGAGAAGAACCTACAAAACCAAAAAAATCTTCTAAAGAAAAACTATTTGGGAAAAAAAGAGAAGCTCTGCTATGATAGTGAAGATAAAGGCAGAAATTTGTATGCAATTCAATGAAGCAATAGGAGCCATCGGCAACGTCCGGCAAGCTAGTGATTCAATCAAAAGAGTGAGAAAAACAAAACAATGAGTAGTGCTAATCAAATTAGAAAAAGAAAGGAAAAAGCATCCAACATCTAAGAAGGAATCTGGAACTCGCCACCATACAGAAGCTTGCAAGAAGAATCTATGCTTAAAGTACGGTAGTAATCTAAGCTAATAATAATTAGAAAGAAGATCCGAAATGAATGTTAAGACCAAAAGATGCTAAAACAGGAGAAATAGGATTACAACACATAGTAACGTATTATTTTTGTTCTTAGACAAAATATGAGAACAAAAGTCCCAAAAGAGCAGGAATAACATCTTAAATCTCCTTAGCTGTAAAAGTAGTACCCAGTAGTGATTTTTGGGTCTTAGACAATAATAATAGCTCTCACCCGAAAGTATAATATAAATATGTAAAATATGTAAAATATTCATAAATGAAAGAAATTTTGACGAAATCTGATTGAAAATATTAAAATGAAGCATTTTAGATATGGAGGAATATTTTATATCAATTAGTTTAGCCAATAATTGATTTTAAAGTTTGGAATTTTTATGCAATTTTGACTCATTGTGTGGATGGTACGTGTGAATGTACCTACATTAACTGTCGGAAAAAAATATAAAATTTACAAAAGAAAACTCACCGTAATTCCATATATAATATTAAAATGAAGCGTTTAAGATGAGGATGAATCACCAATATCCATTAGTTTAGCCAATAATTGATTTTAAAGTTTGGAATTTTTTTGCAATTTTGACTTGTATTGATGCATTCTGTTGACAGTACGTGCGAATTTACTTACATTAACTGTCAGTGAGTGGAGATAGCGGAAGGTCACAGTCGAGGCGTTTACTCAATGTTTTGACACAGACCAGGATCAGTTCTTAAATGAAGACACTGTGGGCATGTATGTTAGAAAACTTTTTTAAGTCATACAATTCTGACCTTCTTTTTGCAACTGCGCCACCCTTTTCCTTTCTACGAACCCTTCTGGACGTCTAAAAACGGCGGAAAACTTACTCAATTATTCAATTACTCTTCAAAAGTTGAACCTTTGCACGGGTCAACACTCGACTTTGTAGCGTGTTGAGGCTTCGCGCCTGCTTAAAGTATGTCATATACTCTCAAACTTTCACGCAAAGCTTTAAGATGTCAAAAGAGGTGATGGAGGCAATGCCTCTACAAAACTCTGTAAACAGAATGATGCTTTCCTATGCTATGATGGGGATAGCGGAAGCACCTTTACTTGCACCTAAACCATCGTACAGTTAACATCAAGCAAATTTCAATTTTTAGAGGTATTTTTGAATCAAATTTTACAAAAAAAATAGTGATAAACACCCCGTTCTTAAAAGCACCTTTTGAAAAGTTGGGAAACCCTCAGAAATATCGAAAAAAAAGTTATATTCGTCTTTTTAAATTAGCACCTTTTTTTGAGTTAAAAGACTAACAGATATTATTAGCTACTAAGCGTTAGTCAAAACAGCCCGGATGCGTCCAGAGCAAAGCGGAGCGGAGCGGGGACGCAATAGGATCAATTTTGAAAATGCAACTGAATCTGACAATGATTCATTATCAATAAATTAATTTAAAACCATAAATATTTTACTTCGAGAACAAGTGGAGTCGATTATAACAACGCTACTGTGTCCGATTAGAATTTATCATCAAAAAATCATTTTGAAACCTTAAATTGAATTTAAGTATTACAGATTAGGGGTAGTATCACCATGCGCCAATACTGCAGTGCCTGTGCATGTAAACAACTTTTTCCTGATTCCAGGATACTGGAGGTAAGCAGGGTTTACTTATGGCGGAAACCAATCAAAGGCTCAAACCGTAATAACCGCTTCAATCACAAATGATTTTTTAAAATTTTGAAAAATAAGGCCTATTTACAAAGGTTCATATTTTTTATTTCTTATAATTGCTCTTTTGTCCATTTTCTTTCATAATTTGTTTCAGAAGTTTTTAAAATTGGAATAAGACCTATCGTCTGACTTGTGATCAATTTTATCAAATACCACCAAACGGCCCTTTTTAGGGCTACAAAGTTCTTAAAATGAGTTTTATATTTATTAAATAAAGAACATAAGCTATCACTAACCTAAGCTAGAGACCAAAATATTTGAAAAATGGTACAAACTCAATTAAAAATAATATTTTTATTCGAAAATTTAAACCCATTTATTTTTCATTCCGCAGTGACGTCATTAGGTGACTCTTAACATGAGCAAAACATGGAGCATATCCTACCTTACCTGCTCTTAATTAATGCTTCTTAAACTTTGTTTAACATGGATCAAGTTGTTCCTGGAAAAATAAAAAAAGAAAAGAGAAATGGAGGAAGAGAGATAAAGCAGGTGTTTTTATAAAAATTTTCACTTTTTGATTATTTATTTTAAAATATATATTAATTAATCCAGTTTAATGTTGTATGACATGGAGTCATGGGTTAATGGAAGTGAAAAGGTAAAATCTTCCAATTTCCATAAAAATACTGCAAAGAAGTAAAAATTGGTTGATTTGAAATTGGTAGCTTTTAATCTATCGGCAAAATATTTATCTCAGCTGATATTAACCAAGTAAGGACGAAAGGACGTAAGGTCTATCCATGGTAAAAAGCAATAACAGCTGACCATAAAACAACTAACATTTGCTAAGAAATGAGGCAACTACTATCGGTTTGGTGGACTTTCAACAGAACCATCAGAAGCTGCGTCACATAAAACGAGTAATCAAAAAAAGATAAAAAAATTGGTTGTCATTTCAGCAATTTGTACCTACACAAAGTAGAGCTGAATAAAGTTAAATGAGACTTCATTTCATTTTAAGTTGTAATCAACCGTTTCAAATAGTTTAATTTTTATGAGTAGGCTGATGGAAAATCAAGCCAAATTTAATTACACCCAAAGCTAAATTTAACTTACGTTAGCTTGTAAATAACATTATGAATGTTACTACTCTTTTCAAGTAATAAACATTAGGAACTATTATAGTGATCGGATACCAACTTTGTTAATTATTTATTCTTAGAAAGTTACAAGTGAATTACATTGTAATTATTTGCTTCGATGCTCAATGTAAAGTAGGTAGTGATGCTTAATAAATTAACATAAATTTTTTATTTCCGCATTTGAAACGGAAACTGTAAGATGTAAAATTGATAACGTTATCTTACCATTACAATATCTTGATAATTCAAATTATTATACAACTGGCGCTAAGAGGAAAACTGACATTTAGAATGTCGCAGTAAGATTTGAACCTACGACCAAATTAGGCTCTGTTGTAGGTAAACTCCAAATGTACTACACCAAACTATTGAAACATGAGACGGAAGTGAAAGCTTCGATGACACCGTATAGGGGGAAATTTAAATTTATTGATAAAACCTGGAACTTTGGATTTGTAGTTTTCTGAAGTACTTTCGCATTTTATAAATAAATTTTGATTTGTAAAAAAATGATTCACAGTTACATAAGGAAGGTAAACAAATTTCGTTTGTTATTCACAAACTTTGAACCTACAATTAAAATTCGATAACAATAATATTGTTTGGTACATACATACATACAGAAGTACATTATATGTATAGTACATGAACTAATCTATTGATTAAACTGTTGTGCTAACACGATTATGCATTTTATATCAAATCGCAGAGAACCAATTATTGGAAATCCGTTTCAACGTGCATAAATTGCTATGACAACGACAAGTTTGTTTGATACCGAAACCACCGATACTAACACAAATACATGGATTAGATAAAAAGGGCACATGCAAATTAGTTTAATGCGCTTGTTTATCCAATTAATAAATTTTTACATTATATTGCTTTAGTTTCAACGTAATTAATTAGAAATATAACTTTTCACTAAGCACTTAAAAATAATTTTCATCGTTTTTAATTTCCATTTTCAGAAGCAATGGAAATTAAATTCACTCCAGACGGGGTCATTGGCTCAGGATTAAAGGCTCCATTAAAACAGAGGGCAAGTGAGACAATGGACGGCACATGGTGCTTTCTAATCATTTGTTCATTAACCACTGACCACACTGCATTACTTTTTATCATTTATAGTTCATTTTTTCAAAAAGCAAAGAACTTCAATCGACTGGAAAATTGAAATAATTGATTCATAAGCCACAACTGGAAAGTTAGTTTGCAGACACAAAACGATCAAGATAAAAGCTTTTCAAACTAAAGCAGTTTAAGTTTTTGAACTCTAGGAGTTGTTGCGTCAAACAACTTCAACCATTTATTTTCATATTTATGCTAATTAAAAATTAAAAACAATTTTTGTCGAGAAAATTATGCAGGTCTTCGCTCCATGAACTACGGGGTGGTCTTATATTCTTCCAACGTGAACAAAGAAACCTGTGCAGCCATCCGATTACTAAAAAATTCCAACTTTTCAAGTGCTTTCCGTAAAGTTCCTCAACATCATAACTCAATGACGTACTAAATAAACAATCCAATTTATCACTTTCGATAACCTCTTCGGAAGCAAAATAGTTCCCCCCGGTGAAAGCGTCGTCACACAATATATCGACGTAAAAATATAACCCATTAACTCTGGACGAAAGGGACAACGTATGCAAATCCCACTATAGCCCTAAGCAATTCTTCTAGTCAGCAATCCTTGACTGCAGCTTAAACTTGTCAGCGAACAACAAAGCCCAGTATTTTCAACCCTCCCTTCTGTTCGCAAAATATGCCTATAGGTGTTCGATGTAAATCCAGAAAACGGCAAAAACTGTCGATAAGATGTAACTAACTGATACACAAATCGTTTTTCAAAAAAAACTTACGAATCAATAAATTATGGTTAAGTCTATCAGGCAAAAGCCTTGTGAAGCCTCTGCTGATAACGTCAGGTAGGAAATCCAGAGTTTCTGCTCATAGTGCGTATTAGTCAATAATCTGGTGCATGCTCGCACTGTGAATTACTGCGTCAAATAAAATAATTTGAATCAGTGTTTGATATTAATAATTTTCATAAACTATTGGTTGCTAACTGATGAGTGGACACAAAGAACATTGGAATTTTTGATTGCAAGTTAAAGTTAAAACTATCACCCAATGAGGCATCATCGTTTAAATCGCTACGTGCAACAATTTTTAATTTGTACAGTGTTACTTTAAACCTGAGTAAAAGTGAACGTTTGTTGTAAAATTTAACAAATGTTTTGGATTTGTTATCTGTTGCTTTGTATTTTTCCCTTTTATTTAGCTGCATTGTAAAATATTTGCTCTGCAAAATTAATTTCAATGTTAATTATCAGCCTTAAGGCATTCTCTCAGTTACCTACTTTTTCAAATAAATTCCGTTTTATTTCAATTGGTCAAGGTTAGCAAGTTTTTCTTTTTTGCACTTTTTCTTCTTTTAACAAAAAAAAATTTAATCAGGTCTGAAGTTTTTTTAGTGTTTATTGACTTTTTTAAGCAGTTGTAATTTGATTTAATTAATTTAGGTGTAGTTAAAAGAGAAATTGGTGGATTTTGGCTTTTCTCTGGAAGCCAAATCAGATCTGGATTTATTTACATACATTAAGGATATTTTTGGAATACTACATACAATCTTGGATAGGAAAAGCGCCCAGCTATCAAAAATTTTTTCGAAAAGGCAACAGTCGAAAATTGAAGTTTCTAGCAGTGGCTTAGAGAAGATTCCAGGAACGTGTCGAAGAGACACTCCCAATCCCAGTTAGTATTTTCAATCCTTTTGATCAGATGTTTACTGAGTTGGTTAGGAAGATGAGAACGGATGTTGATTCTGAATCATTTAATCTGCATCGGGGCAGATCAGATGATGGAGGATGATCGTAAGCTTTTAGGTGATTAAAGTTGTTGCTTCCACGCTATCGAAAAGGATCTAAAAACATAGTTAAATAGATCAAAAATAATAAAGTATTTTTTATTGTATTGTTAGTTTTAGATGCTAGATGTCCAATTCCGTTATATCCTACATCTCTTTCCAGAGAAAAATAACGGATGAAAATTATACATTGTAGATGGGGCTTTGGCAAGCCGAGATGTTATTACCGTCAACAGGCTGCAAAACCCGGATGGCTTTATAGGTGAGGCGTTTTCTCTTATACATACATTTTATGATTCAAGGATGTCCCGTAAGGGGCCATCCATTAATTACGTGAGCTATTTTTCGATCAGTTTAAACTCCTCCCCCCCTTAGGTGAGATTTAGTGAGATTTGCCTGGAGCCCCCTTACCCTTACGTGAGATTGAAGCAAAATGAAGCAAAATGGCAAAATGAACACTTAAAATATATTTTTTTTAATATCTGTAGTATTTTATATTTTTTAAAGTTGACGTGAGATTTTTGATTATCCCCCCTCTGGTTTAAATGAGATTTGGTAAGATTTTACAGGACCCCTCCCTCCCATTCTAAGCTCACGTAATTAATGGATGCCCCCTAACACTCTTTTGGGGGTTGCTTTGGAGTTCACCAGAGTACGACCTTCTGCACCACAACAAGTCTTCTTGTTATGAGTTAAAGTCATCACCTCTTAGGTGTCCATTCTAAGGTAAGAATTACCTCAAGCTCATCCCTAAGATAGTACAGCTAGTACGAGAGTCCAGATCTTCATAGCTAACCTCCTGCATCATGGAAGTCATGAGTTACGGTTAATTGGCCTATTCCAGTCCTCATATAAAAACAAATTGTTTATATCATAAACTAATCATGAGTTAAGATCACCATCCTTCCGAGTCCTGAATGAGAATATTGTAGTTCCTATCTGACCAGCAGTCTGGCGTAAATCAAACACGGATAGACTAAAGAGCGGGGCACCGCGGTTCTATTCCTGATTGCGTCGGATGTTCTGTGATCTAAAAAGTCTAAAGTCAATCTGTGGACTATGGGAAAAGACAAAGGAAAATCACCCCATTAATATTTCTCTAGTAAAGTCTTCTTGGCGTAGCCAGAAAGATTGGCAACATCCGAGTTCGGATAAGCACTTGAAGAAGAAGTTCCTATATATATGTAGACCAGATCTTCCGCGTCATGAGCTTAGTCATGAGTTAGAAATGCATGATAAACAATCGTTTATCATTTGCAAATGCTGCTATTTTCTTCTGGATAGAGAAATGGCCAGAACAAAGCTCTTATTTCCTCCAGAATTAAATCGGACATTTCTAGTCAACGAGACTGCTTCTCATTCTTGAACTTCTTCAGTAATCTCTTTATATCCCCGTACATCTTTTGACATTATATAAATTGTATGAGTTTACTTCTCCCTTATTATTGAAATAACACCTACTTTATCTTTATGCTTAAACTAGATTATTCAAGTTGTGCGGCCTAAAGGTCCCACTAAAGCTATTTTTAATTAAGGAGCAAATCATGGTCTTTATAAATTAAACGTTACATACTATGACATCAGAGGCAGTCATATATTAAACAGTCGGAGGATGTGAAAAAGAAAACAGTAAAAATGCGATAAGCATTTCAACTATTTAGAAATGCGCTTCAAATTATAATAACTTAAATACGCGATTACAAAAAGAATAGCACTTTACCACATCCTCGTAGCTGCTCTACCATCTTGTAATCTTAAACCTCATCAACAAATTTAATTGCGCCTAACGCTAATTTTAACTCTCAGAAAGAATTACAAAGAGATACTAATAATTAAATTGGACAATAATGTTCCACAATTGTATTAACGGTATTAGTGAAATGAAAAAAAAACAACAAACAATGTCGATTTTACAATGACTGAAATCCACTACCAAAAAAAGTAGATGATTAATAGGAAATACTCCCGATGAATTTTTGTAGTGAAAATTCCAATGACTGACATCAAACGGTGGTAGTAGCGGTAAATATTGCCCCAATCAACAGATTTCTGCCAACAAAACCTTTACTGAAAATAGCAAAAAACTTAAACACAAAGCACTAAATTACATTGTTCAATTAACGAAAAAAAAACAATCATAAAATTTTCACTTTATCAAGAAAAGCGAAAATCGAGAAAAGAAGAATTTAGTTATTCTATAATCAATTAATTCGTTAATATAATATAGGTACTAATATAAAATTTTGTGCTTAAATTACAGGGTTACGTTCTGAAAAAGTGCAAAACACTTCGGTGAAACGACGCAAATCGAATCAGGTATTTCCGTGAAATATTAAGTGCGTTTTGTGATAGTTGTAAATGATGTAGTTATTAAATGCTAATAAAATTTTATACAGAAACATAAGCTAACATAGAGTGGTAGAAGGGACTACAATCCCTAAAGTGGTGTGTACTGTGAATAGAAATGGAAGTGAAACCGGGGGGTCTGGGGGGTATGGAATACCCTCCAGGTCAGAAGACAATTGTTCTACATATTGCGACGATTTCGGTGTGATATCACGCCTTGTTTACCCAACCAGTAAACCCTGAGAAAATCTTATGAGAGTTCGTGGTTCAAATTTATCAAAGAAAACCAATAAAAATTTTTCGAATAATGAATAATTTATTGAACTGAACGTGATATGGATAATAATCGATTCAAATTTGTTACTCATTTACAAAATTTTGAGTAATTAAAAGTTATTTTGTTATGGTGTATTGTTGATCAAAAGCGTTACCTTTTATTTAATATTAAAAACTAAGAAAATTTTATCTCGCTTTTGATACCAACGTGAAATTGCATTAACTTTAATAAATTTTACGAAAATAAGATCATCAATAAAAACCCAAATAATTTATCACTGTGCTACCGAACGGTCGTATTATAAAGTTAATTAGATCTCTAGCCAGAAGTCCTATTATTATTATCTTATCGGTGCACGTGGTGATCTGTAGTGTTTCCAACGTTTCTGAAATTTTGTTGATTTTCAACCAAATCCAAACTGCTATCTCATCCAAATCGCCATATTTGCTTCTGGAAATCGATTAAATAGGTAAACGCTAATCTTGCTCACTCGCATTTATGATTAGAAGTGAAATTTTTAAGTTGTATAAATACAAAAAAAAGTAGCTAAAAAGGTTCTAAAAAAAGCGATTTCAGGTCTTATATTACAAAAAAGGTCCTAAAAAGGAACTATAAAAAAAGCTATTTTAGGTTAGTATTATAGTTTTAGGTTACGATACCCGGGGACCGAAATCCTATTCACACTTCCACGCTGGTGGTCCCCGAAAACTTGCGAAAGACTTTTCAAGATCGGGTATCCAACACCGGTGGAAAGGAGAATTCCGTAAGGCTGACGTGAGAGGTAACTTCATGCGAAACGAACAACTGTCTCCCTCCAAAGTCACGGTGACAAAAGTAGCGCCAATGACTAAATAGCGCCCGGAAGAATAACGGGCGTCTCTAGCGGCAACAAAGGATGAGGGTCCCGGATTTAAAACCGCTAAACAGGCGGAATGAAAATGGCAGACAAAGAAGAAAATAAGATTACGGTGCAGAGGTTTGGATCTTCAGTGCCGGTTGGGATAGACGGTCACGGAATGGGCCACCCTCGATCGTCAGCCAGCGACCATTCTACGCCCACGGTAAGCAGTCAAGCCGAGGTGCTCTCGGCAGCTACTAACAAAGTAAAATCTATTGGAATGGACGACACCAAGCTCCAGACTAAGAGGGATTCGGTAGAACAGAAAATAGCCGAGCACAAGACTGCGGTAGCAGAGCTCTTCAAACAGAAGGCTTTTGTTTCATTCACTAGCAAGGTCCAGCGCACGTACATAGCGGAAAGAGATAAAGGGCAGATCAGAAGCCAAACTCTAAAGAAGGAAGAAGTCCCCGAATACATCAAGGAATTGCAAAAAGCGATAAAGGACCAAAATCTGATCCTCTAAGCAGTCTAAATAAACATCAATAGATGCAACGAAAAAATAGCGAAGGTTAAGGTTGATATGAGAAAGCTCCGTAACAAAGAAACGGAGAATACGGCCAGGGAAAAGACAAATACGGCCCAAAGTAATAAGAAGCTCAAAGACCTCCAGGACAAAATAGACAACGCGGATTTAAATATCCAACATCTGCGAACTGCCGTGGAGTCATTAGAGAGGGTAATTGGAAGTCTCCACGAGAAAGACTTTGAAACCTCTTTCCCACCAGACCAAACCGCACAGATGCTAGAATTGGTAGTACAAATAAGAAACTTTGGCAATACGGTGACGGAGATAAAAACAGTCATCGACAGAATCGGAGAAGCAAGCCAGAAAGTACACAAAACCTACTCCACGAGTACCACAAGCCTTGAAGAACAAGCTCGATAACAGTGGGGAGGTTTACCGAAACCTGATCAGAGCAAAGGGGCAATACCTAAAACCACCTTTGCCAAAGTAACTAGGCCACTAGCGGAAAGTACCCCAAAAGTTTTAAACAAAGTGCTTAATCAAAATCAAGATCAGTACACTCCACCGGAAGAGGGCGAGGAGTGGGAGATTCGGGTTGATAAAAGAAAGGAAAAAAAGGCTAGACAAGCGGCACATAAGAGAGATCAAGTGGAGAAGAAGAAAAAATGAAAGGAAGTGAGACCAGCAAAAGGAAAGACCCCAGCAATCCTTATCAAGGTGTGTCAGATACCCCCAGAAAACAACCGATGCAGATATGGTTGAAAATATTAAGAAGGTGAGAATGACCAGAAACGGAGATGTCCTAGTTGAACTCGTACAGGAAGAAAGCAAGATCCAAGAAAGAATTGCGGTAAAATTGGAAGCTAACATGGTACGATCCATGACCAGACAGATTCTGATACAAATAAAGGACATAGACGCAATAACGACAGCAGAAGAAGTGAGAGCGGCGGTGGCTCACGCAGTAGATGCCAAAGAAGGAGAACTGACACTCGAATTCTTTAGAGCCGCCCCCGGAAGAACCCAAACCGCAAATGTGAGGTTGAGAGAGCCACTGGCAAAGACATTATGCTAAAATAGGCCGTAAAAATTAAAGAATGGAAAAAAAAGGCAAAAAAGGTAAAAATAAATAGGGGTTATTATGACATAGTTTTTCATGAAACGAAGTTTGGTACTAGGTACTAATAAAAAAAATAAGATCTAAAATAAAAAAATGTAAAAACCTAAAAATCTCATCTCTATTTATGAATTATGACCATTATAACCATAAAGTTACCCCTTCGAACTTCTCAAAATGTTTCAATTTCAAGTCGAATCTTCAATGAGTTTTTTAACAAACGCACTATACTTATTTGCGCTACTTTATTTTAATTTCTTGCGATAACTTTGCAGAAAACAACAGAAATAATTCAAATTAAAATTTTTAAGTTTTTAACAATTTTGTTGAATGTTACAGCGCACTTGAACTTAACTCTGACCTTTTCAATGGTTGGCATTCAAAAAGCAAAATTTTAAAATAATACGCGCTTGGACCTCACTGTGGCCTCTTTAACAATCGGCAATCAAAAGCTAAAAATTTTGGAAATTTTTGCTTCTAATCATTTTTTAAAGTTTTACTATCAATAAGGCATGCGCACACTCATTTGATTTAGATTAACCTTTATTTTTATTTTAGGCAAATGCCCCTTCTGAATTCTAACAGCAAATTCTTTATTGGTTTTCTGTTGTGTTTCGGTCTTTGAAAATTTTTTTTATTATAAAAAAAATAAAACACCTCCTTTTCTATCCTTGTAACACGACAATAGGTATACTTAATTTTATCATATTATATCGTTGTTGGTGATATTAAATTGTAGCTAACTAAAGACAAAGTTAACTGTTGTGAAATCACCACCCATCCGTCTTTGTTATTTGTTTAAGAGATAAACAACCTAGTTAATAGAATATATAAGTTATCATATTGAAAAGTGGAAAACCATTAAAGAGAAGGAAACGATTTGATGAAAATCGGTGAATTTGATTGGTACAGCATGGTACAAAAGGGTTAAATTATTTCAATGAAAATTAAACTTAATTCGAAACGTGCAAACCGAAAACCATAGGTGGCTGGTCGTTAGTGTAACTTTTAATTGAACGCCTCCCGTATTATGGTAATTTTTTTTATAAGATATAATAAAGTTTAACGAAATTATACTTAAAATAGTGTTTAGTATTAAAATTAGAAAAAACAACAAAAAAGTGTTATAATGATTTGAAGCGTGTTTGAAAGACATTCAGCTACGTAGAGTTGTGTTGTGCCTACAAGTTTATTAGCCATTATTTTTCACAAAAGCAGATACGATCTTGTTTTCTAGACATTATCATAAAGCATTTATTTATTATTTATTCAAACTCGGAAATTTTAAACAAAACCATATTCGGCAAACTGCGAACATAATTTTGGGTTATTAATCAGATCGACATTGTAATCGAATTCCATTAGAATATTAATCAAATTATTGCGTAACGCGTTAATTAAGCAGCACGCAAACATTTAGAAAACTCGCAAGGAGTTTACATCTTCCCAAATTGTTGATAAAAACCCGAATCAAAAGTTGAGCGCGTCTACTTCCTCCTCCTCTTCCTCCCAAAACCTAAACATGAATGAAATCGATAAACTCATTCAGATTATTGCCCTCGTAAATTTTCTTTTGTTATTTGTGCATTTCGATTAAATTCAATCACATTTAATATTGTAATTAAAACCAAGTTATCTTATTTTATGCTCTAATTACAATAAAGAAAATTAGTCACATTAAACAAAGAAAATTCCTACGGGTTATTAGAAAAGTTATTTTAGCTCTGCTTGCTTTTATGTGCCTTTAAATTAATTTCGTTATACCTACAGTAAAGATTATTTTGTTTTAATTATTTTTTCACAGTTTTATCTCAAATTTTTACTTCATAATCTTTTACTATTTCATTTAATTGTTGATTATAGGTTTTTTATTTTATTAACTTTCAGTTTAAATCAACATAATGGTTTGGATATTACGTCGATGCGACGTAATTGCGACGTAAATTCCACCAGAATTACAGCTTTTTCTTTAATAAGCGGTACGAAGACAATTATTATTGAAAATTACAAAAAAGAAAAATTAATTTCCAAGTCGGATAAGCAATATCTGCAACATCCTTCGGTACTTTTTACCAATAAATTGTAAATGATTAAGATAATCTGCTTTGCAACACCGTAGGAGGCCAGACTTTTTGGTTTAAAAATCAATTTTAAGTAAACGATGTGAGTATTTGCTCCATAAAATCCACTTATCTGCGCTGTTAGGTCACACAACTCTGCAGACTTCTCACTGAGAAAAAATGGAACAAAATAATGTAAAATTACTTGGATACCGGTTATAAAAAAATTATATTTTTTACTTTTATAACCTTCACAAGGAATTGCAAACCAACAGTTTTTACATAAAAAATTTGGAGCACCGACGATCATTGGATACGCAGTTCCACTCCATTGCTATTAATTGCAAAATTGAAGCAATAAGAGATAATTTTGTATCTATCTCTGTTGTGAGGAGAGTCTTTAAAGGTAATAAAACTGGGATAATCATAATTTAATATGAAAACTTGTACTAGATACAAAAGATTTTATAAGTTGAAATAGCAACAGAAGTTGGTAATTGAAAACTTGTTGCAATGTATGCACGTGGATAATCGATAAAGCAAATTAGAATTGCTCATACAAGTTAAATGCATTTTAGAACATGGCATATTAGAACTTATGACATAAAATGTAATAGAATTTCTGAATAATGTTAATGTTGTTACTGTGAGCTTTGAAATTTGTAAAGCTGAGTTAAATGATCAAACCTAGACAAAGTTGCATTTTCCGTATGCGGTTGATATGAATTACTGGGTAATGGAAAATTGTGTGAATATCTAAACGTTTGAGTTGTATTTTGTTATAATCGAGTTTGGGCTTGCTTTACCTGCAAAGTCTTCAGACCTATAACTAATTAAGTCAAAAGGGGGGAGGTAGTTTTGCGAATCCGGTAATATTTTATCTAACTGACCAACAGAACAATCTTACACAGAGAAGTGCGGTTAAGGCCCAGCAGAACCCGATGGGTTAAAAATGTATTGAATTAAAAAATTAGCATTAATGTATGATGCAATTATTTTTCCTAAATAATATTGACGACGGATCTACAAACCGAACAATGAGCTTTTTCCTAATTTTTTTATTTAAAGATGCCCATTTGGATTAACGAAATTGAATGTTTTTTTTTTGCTTTTATACGATACTGTGATTGTTTCTGCATGTATGTACATAAAAGAAAAAGTTACGTGGTCAAGAAAATGACAAAGCAAACAAAGAAAATATCTTGACTTTTTCAAGTTATTGCTAAACTCCCAGAGAGTCGTTTTGATTTATGACCATCGGACGTGTTAGGTGGTTCGAAGCTACGGTGACCATTTTGTTGGTAAACGTGCGCATTAAAAAATAACTATTTTTTATTTAGTTTTCTAAAGCCGCTCTCCATTATCACAAAACATAGCTTGGCTTCCGAACTCCCACTTCTGCCTTTTGCTCAATATACCTTTGGCAGTGCCGGATTAATACGGTAGCATAAATAGCAAATGCTCGGGCTCTGCGAACGGTGAATGCACAAACAAAAAAAATAATTGCACAAATGTACACAAACGATGCACAAACAAATGACATAAAAACTGATCTAAAAATCAAAAAGGGGTGGGGGGGAGATGGACCTTCTAAAAATTGGACGACAAACAATATGTAAAGTATCTCTTGATTTATGGTGTCAGGAGAAATAGTATGAGGATTGGCTCCACAGTTGTTATACGGTTATAGAACCGTTCTAACAGTCCTTGGTTCTAAGCAGTTACAAGTAGTCCGACGCAGACGCATTGTTGCTATGTTTGTAAATTTAAATTTAAAAGTTATCAACGTTACGACAATTCTGATAAAGCTTCAAATTTATTAAGTACCTACATTTTTTTCCGATATTTAAAGAAATCACAAATTTTTAATTATTATAAGTTCGAGAAAAAAATGCAAAATAAAATAAAATTATTTCTGTTATGTCAACTCATTTGTTAAATAATTCGCGAACGATGAATTCACAAACAAAAAAAATAATTGCACAAACGTACACAAACGAATGACATAAAAACTGACCCAAAAATCAAAATAGGGAAAAAGGGCTGAGAACATGGACTTGCGCTTCTGGATGCCCAGCGCTTTGCAGAAAAGTGTTTTTAATTTATGGAAAGGATAGCATAAAAAAGATGATCCCTCCCTTAAGAAAAATAGCATTTTTAGTTATAAAATGGGTAAAAGGAAGATCGTTTAAAAAAATAGGAGAGCTCCGCAATAACTTTTACTACGGCCCCCGCGCTGCCTTAATCCGGTACTGGTCTTCGGCCTAGCACTTCGCAAAAACATAATAAACATGAAGATGTCATAAAACATTTAATAAATTGTAGGTATAAAACCCCAAAATATCATTTAAAGCAGTACAATTTTTTGTGTTCCGGGTCCTTCTTCTCATTCTTCGTGTGCTTCTTAACGGAAGCGTCCGTGTCGTGACCATTAATTTAAATATTTAATACTAAATTGCATTCTTGGCAGATTACCCTCGGTAGTTTGCATTTGCATTCCAAAAGGAGGCGGTCAAAATAAAGTTTTTACTTCGTATTTGCTAAACCGAGTATTCAGAAGAAATTAATATTTAACGCAAACGTTTCATCTCTAGCTCCAGCTACATTCAAAAAATATTAGTCATTAAAAAGTTACAAGCAAACTTAAGATTTAAATTACAAAAAAATCAGGATAAAAAAGTGCAAAGACCACAGGCTGAACTATGTTACTCGTAGAAGAAAACAGCAGCTGTGACAAAAGAGAGAAAAAGTGGTCAAAAATTGTTTTTTTTTGACGTACAGTTGGTTTAACTTAGAAATCAAAAAAATCACCTACACTACATTGGTGAAATGGCCCTTTTTTTCTACGCCTCTGGAAATGAATGAAAATGAGTTTGCTCTTATGATGATCATATCATGCTATCAAGATCAGGTCTTATATTCTGTCAACTGTCGGAGTTTGAATTCTTGATTTGCGTGGTATCGATTTACTTTACAATAAAAGCATAACTACAGCCGAAAACCTAATCTGCATCAATGTGATTCAATTTGCGTCGTTTCATAAAGAATAAATAAGTATCGTATACAAAATTTCACAAAAATGATAAAATCAATTTGTTTGAAAACGTTAAATTGAAAATTAAGGTAAAAAGCGTTTTATCACAATTCTGTGATCAATGATAAAGCTAGTCAAGATTGGAGGAGAGGGGGGGTCCTAACCCACTCTAAAAAACGGTTAAAACATTTTTTTAATTATGATAAAATTAACTAATCGTATTTTTTGTAAATAATTCCCCGTGCACTGGAGGTACTCCGTACCCCCCAGACCCACCGGTTTTACACTCATTTTTTTACATTTTACACACGTAATCCTAAAATAAGGAGCTGTAGCCGCTTTTAGAGCTCTAGGTTAGCTGTGCTCCTATATGTGATTTTTTCAGCGCTTTGTAAAATTTATGACAATCACAGAATGCATTTCGTATATTACTATGGAATCGTAAGCAAATATACGATTCGATTTGCGTTGTTTGACAAAGTGTACCGCACTGTTTTAAAACGTAACCTTGAAAAATAATTGCTTGGCGCCAAAATTTGATGTTACTACACTGATCTTATACAAAGTGAGCAGAATAGAAATCCTAAGTTCCAACGAATCAGATCCAAAGTGTTCTAACATTCTAGATGTCGGTTTTGGGCTTAGCGTCAGTAGTTTAATAATTTTACATATCTACAACAATTTTGGTAATGTAATGACTAAATAATTGATTAAAAGGCATATTAATTAAATGGAGGTCATGACAGATTATCTCCGTTTTAGTAATTATGCATTTAGATATTTTGATGTTACCTAGCTTAGAATACTAGAGATTTTGGGGGGGGGTACAATTTTATATACATATAGCTAGCAGTTCACAGACATTCAGTGGACCATCGAGGCATTGATATAAAAATTAAATATTTTTTAAATATTCAAATCCATCTTCTCATCATTTGCACCGCTACACAGATACTTTTGCTACTTTTGCACTGCAAACTTAGAGTTGCAGAATAAGCAACTACAAATCAACTACAAAGAAGAGGTGCAATACGGGAATATCTAAGAGTGAGTTAATCGGATATAAAAACCATCGTCCTTCGTTCTGGTTTTGTTTTTTGACAGAAACATCGTGGCCATCAATTTTAATATTAAATGGTTTTCTTGACAAATTACTCTCGGTGGTTTGCCATTACCTTCCGAGAGGAGAGAGTCATAAGCTCTGTTTTTTCAGCCAGTTTGAAACCGTCAGACGCATGCGCATATTAATATTTATAGCGAGAATTTAAAACTGCGCATGCGTCTGATAGTTACAAATTGTCTTTTGCTGAAAACTGCTGAAAGAACAGAGCTATAATGAGTCGGATAAATTTTGTAGCCGGGTTGGGAATCGAACCTAAGAGTCCGGTTCTTGACCCGTTCACCAAGCTCACCTCTCTATAAAAATCATATAAGTTAAAAATAGAGCAGAAACGACTATCAAGATATTGGGTACGTTCAGTGAGCTCCACTGCTTAGTGTCATCAGTAAACTATGGTGAGTATGATGACACTCAGCAGTTTGAATTTTTCTGAACGATGTGCTTACAGTCAGCAACCATTGTTTAGCAGCCTTAAACTAATCATAAGTTGAACAAACGCAGCGTAAAGTTTTTTGCTCTGAGTTTTTTAGTCAACAGTTGTAAGTAAGCGCATCGTTCAGCGTAACCTGATTAGTCAATGTGTCTTATTTTGAGCAAAGCATAGCCACGTACCTCATTTATCTGTCTGATAAATTACCTGTAACATTGGCAATACATAATTTAAAATCTTTCTTATACCGCGCAGGTACATATTGAATAGAATATGAATAGAAATTTGCAAAAGCATACAGAGAGAATGGCGGTTTTGATGTGGTCTTCGGTTTCCATGGATTCGCGGTCGTCGTCTGGTTGTCACGGGTTCTCCTATGTGTAAGTCTTGTTGTCCTTAAAGTCTTCGTCTAATGGTCTAATTATCCTTAGTGTGCCCAAGGAAAGCTAAAAAGAAAAGAAACTGAGTTATTATGTTGGGCATTGATAGAATTGAAGAGACTGCAAAATTAAATTGAATAAGACGTTTTTAGAAAACAAAAAGTTTTTATCAGGTTACTCGCTTCAAAAGTAACAACTAAGAATCTTATTAATCCGTTTTGCGCGTCAGTACAATATCTTTCCTTGAAAAAGGTGTTAATAAAAATAGAGCGGTAAAAGTAGCAAATACGAGCTTATTTCAGTAAATGGTTAATAAATCCTGTGAGCTAAAAAATAGTCGTTCGTAGGTGGGATCTAATTATTTATTAACCACAAATTCCAATTAAGTTGACCGCGATTATTTAACCAGCAATCAAATGGGAACTGACAGGATAAACATCGGATAATGAAAACATAAGTAGTGGGATTATGCCAAATCTAGTGCAAATTTCAAAAAAAGCAGTTCATACATTTTTTATAGGCGAATTGAGCTATAATCGGCATAAACCCATCACTAATGATGATATTAGAAAAGTGAATAGATTATAACTTCTATACTTAGAAATGCGATTACACTTAATAATTCATTTCATTCGTAATTCATAAGCATTTAATATTCTTGGTAATCTGACTAAAATGCATGTAAATAGCAAGTGTAGGACAATTGTTAGGAATAATCCACTTGTTAAAAAAGTGGTAGGGATAACCGTATAATCGAGTCAATCAAATAGATCGTTTTATTACGTGATTTTCAAGTATAGTACCAATGATGGTAACTACAACAAAGTGTAGTAGTATTACGTTTATTATATTATTAAATTATAAACCTTCTAGTAGTACAATGTCAATTTGCATACCAAAATGTGAACCCAAATAGTGTTCATAAATATGTGTGACATGCTGCTATTAGAAGTAATTGCAATCATCATTAATCAAACACTCGATTACTAATTAAATCGTAAGTCTATAATTAAATTAATCAAGTTACCGTTAGACGATAATTTGATTACAATGCCAAGGTCGTAGTAAGTTATTACTCTTAAAAACCTTGTGGTTTGTATCAACAAACTAGCGTGTTTTGATCTTGGTTTACTCCAACTCTTGGACCAACTTAAGAAAAAATCTACCGAAGTTTTAGCGAAATGTCACCTAATATACTGAGTACCCCAATAAGAAAAATTTTATGATGGGAGGGCGCATGCTCTTGCGGCCTTTAAGGTAAGCCGCCACTGGAAATAATTTAAACAGTTATTAAGTGATAGGTTTTTTCTTGTTGATTTTATAGGCATTAATTCTATTAAAACAATAAATTTTCTAATAAAATTATTAATTACTTTATCGAAAATTGTACTACTACAAATAAAGTTTTAAAATTTCAAAAGCACTTAGAGGAGAGGATGAATAAAGGGGATACTGGCTATCAAATTTGAGTTGACGAGTTGGTTTTATCTATTGTTCCGAAGTAGACAGGAGACAAAGAATTGGATGTGACAACTACGAAACCACATTTTTGCAAAGAATTTACTAAACTTGATGCAGATCTAGAATGGCTGGAAGCGCATGATAAGTGACAGTTGTATGAAAAGTTTGCGTGACTTAACTACAAGAAAAAGATAATAAAATTGGAAGGCAAAGAGACATTACTAATTTTAGTAGTAAATTTCCAAAGTTGAACGTGCAATTGGTAATTTTTAATTATTTCGGATAAGAGAATTAAGTTTTTTTCATTTAAAATCCAATGTTTTGCAATTAAAAATTTTCTTTGAGCCAATTTAAAATTATTAATTGTATTTCGAGTAGGCGCGTAGTACAAAAAGTTTTGAAATTGCGAGACATTTTAGTATAGTATATTTTAAAGAAGACGAAGCCGAAGGAAACTTTTAATTAATTTATGGTTAAGGATAATAAGAGAAAAAGTGGGCAAGTTTTAATTATAATTTATCGATTGCTTCGAATTGGGATTTCATTTTTTTCATCGGTTTGAAAAAGTAAAAGACATTGGGGGAGGGCGGGGCAGAAAGGAAATAAATGTGGGAATTATTAATTTTTAATAATGTGTGAGTGGAATCCACAAAGCGTAAGTTTTATGGGGTAATTGGAAACTTAATCCTGTCGTCACATATAGGCACCGGATGGGACTTCAGGATAAAGCACATGTGTGTTGTTGTAAACAAGATGGTATAAATAAAGGGGCCCCGTGGTGCGACTGGAATCTTGAACATTTAAATTGAGCAAGAAGAAAAAACTCTCACTCTCATACATTTTTCAAAAACTTGTGTAGTTAACGTCTGCACAAAAGGAAACAATAAAATGTGAAACATAGTCGTGAAGGAAAAATTCAGCCAACCAATGATGTTATCTCTCCATGACGATAAAATCTCAAGTCTTAATTTGTAGTAAAGCGATTAATTTAAAATTTTCTCTTTTTTATTTCCACGGTCTATGTTTAACTCATATTAGTTTTCCCAATGTGCAATTGTCACGTAGTCACGTTCCTACTACTCCCGCTTTAATTAAATATTAATAACACAAAATGTGCAGCACGATTTAAACGAAAATACACAATTCTTCTATAAATTTCTAATTTTTTTTATACGGAGGATTCGTATTAACATAGAATCGTTTGTTTGAAACATAAAAAGTTAAGTCGATGACTTTCAAAATTCAAGGTTGAAGTTACCCTTCGAAGAGGTAGTAAAGGATGCCGAATATGCGGGTGATCGCATGCCTCGACACCCACCAAAATTGTTAAAGTGATGTATATTCTGATTATGCTGCCAGTTACTGGAAATAAAGTAAAAATATCTATTTGATTTTCTATGCACAGAAAGAAGAACAAATCTCTGCGTGTCTGTGTAGTTTCAAGAAAACTGCATTTTTCAAATGCGGTCCTGATTAGAAAAAATATCATAGTTATAATTAGTCTTAAATTTTGGGGTGCAAATTTTGATAATTTAGTAATAAAACTTAATTAATTTTGTGTTAGACATTATTGCACTTACAAGTGTTTATATCCATCAGGCAATGGCAGATCTACCGAGGCTCCATGCGTTCTATAGAACATATTATTTCCTGTTTGCTCTATTTTGCGTTTCCAACGCATATATCCAATCTACATCGACAATCTGCAGTTGCAAATATGCGCACTCTCAGTATTAAAAGAATTAAAAAGTTTGGTCAATTAGTTATTCCCTGATGTTAAAATCACCTACGATTCAATCACAGATGAATAATAAAAACTCGTTCATAATTCATCAGGCTCTATTTTCAGAACCCATTGATAATGAATTTAGCCTCCAGATATAGAAATATAATGCCATTCTGATGTGAAGTAGCCTGGTAAACCTTATAGTGAAACTTCCAGTGACGTGCGTTGAATAAGTATGTATTATGTGTAAGTATGTATACAGTGCGAATTTAGAACTTGGGAGACCTCAGGCATAATTCAATTTTGAGGTCCCTTTTAAATATTTTCTTTAATATTCTCTTAAGAACAAATCATCATATTGTTGTAGGATCTACTGTTGAAAATGAAAAAAGAAAGTCATGGTTTAGCTTTCATATCCTTGGTAACCTCTGTGGTTACAGTTACCTGCAGTATTTTGCAGATTTTAATTTAGTCCATAAGTTTTTATGTTTTTCTATATTTTTGACTATCTTCACTTAAGTTTGATCAATTTTGTGGATCCTCTACCGACAGTTAACCAGAAGGGTGGCAGTGAAGCCGGAAGTACCGATTACGATGACAAATCTCACTTTTGGTTTGCGCTTTTTCGGAAAACTATTAAGGTACAAATTTTTTTATAGGTGGTACAATTGGGTACAAATCAGGTACAAAACAATAGACCTATTGGTTTTTAATTTTGTTTTAGGGGGGTTCCTACTTAATGTTAATAATAGCACCCATAAATAACACACTGTAGAGTAGGAAATTTTTAGCATATTACTACCTATATTGAATTTGAATTTCTTAGTCAGCATTCTTAGCAAATCTGCTCTTAAATTTGGCGGTTGTAATTCAGCAATTAAAAGGGCTATACGAATACAAAATCTTTATTTACCTCTCTGCAAATGGGGACTAATTGTGATTATATGCATCCTTAAACAACCTAAAGTTTGTCTGTGGTTGGAGGGTATTCCATACCCCCAAACCCCCCGGTCATAAAGACCAACATAGTGCATGTCTTGTGATTCAATTTACTTTTTTATGTATTCTTAAACAATCCAAAATCTGTCTGTACTTGGATGGTATTCCATACCCCACAAACTCTCCGGTCGCAAAGACCAACGTAGTGCAGATTTTGTGATTCAATTTATTGCATTGCGAGTGTTTCAAATAGATAACAATCAGCATGTCATGGTATTAAAATCGGGGGGGGGGAGGCTGAGAGTGTGAAATACCCCCCAAAGTTCGAAGGTTAACAGTAGTACTGTTATTTAATATACGCAGTAAATTTTTTCAATTATACCATAATAAAAATTATTTAAAGGTAATTGATTTTCCAGATATTTGTTAGATGTTTTACCAGAAGGACAAAATATATGGTATGGAATATCTTCCAAACATATACAGAGTTTGCGCTGCCTAAGGACACGTAAAATTTTAATTATTACCCCCACTTTCAAAGTGGAATTAAAATTTGGTATGGAATACTCCACAGGGCGAAGAGGATTCTGGATTGTGGGTTCTAGACTTATTGTGGAGAGTATGACAAACTTACACGCACTTAGGTCTCTAAATCGGGCCTATTGTACTACCTCCGGTTTTCAGCTTTACCCCAATCCTGTCACTCCCCAAGCCAATCCAGCTGTAGAATAAACTTGAGTATTTTGGCAGGTAGAGTGTAACTGATTCTGTCCATGTCGGGCCAGAAGTCCGCCAACATAGATCATCTCATCGAAGTTAACGTCGGACAGTAACAAAGTACATGTTCAGCTGTTTCCTCCTCTACGTTGCATTTACGACATTATCATCTGCATTCCCCATCGCTCTTGGAGTGTGCAGTTAAGATCACTGGAATTAAGAGCGAGGAGAGAATCATGAGAAATCAAATGCGTACGTCTATTAACTTATGTGGCAAGTGTTTATGAAAATTCAAGATGCAGAGTACCACACCCCTAGTGCCGCTCTAAGCATCTCCACTCAAGGGAGAGAAGATTTCCCCTCCACAAGAAAAGGACCATTTTCCCAAATGAGTTATGAGCAGCTTTTAATTGGTGGCATAAATGCCGATTTTAATTATAGCAGTGCCGTAACCCTGGTTTTTATGTTAATGATGACAATTCATTAACCCAGTAGGACCACCAGCTTAACGTGCTTTCCAAATCACGGATCGATTAGATTGAGTCACCTTCCAGGAACCGTCGATGATGATGATCTTCACACTCACGATGATCACTAGATGTTCATCGTCACTTGTCTCTTTTATCGATGGCTCCACCAATCGATCTGATCAACAATTTCTCTTGCGTACGTCTATTTCGTAGGTCTTAATTCTTTTATAAATATGACAGCTCTACAGACCTAGAAGGCCCATGGCTTTTCCCTGCTTACGTAACCTATCTTGCTAACTTTGCGTGTGTGACGCAGCCGTATTTACGGTAATGACGTCGACACAAATATCAGGGATCACCACAGAGTGTGGATGTTCACCGGAAGGCCGAGCCATGAAATTCTGTGCAATCCGCGATTTGAACCCAGAATTTCCGCTCTATACTCAATCAGCGATCACATCACTCCACTGCTGTGGCTTTATAAGTTGGTAAAAAAGATTCAACCACTTAGATGACACGGTAGAGTAAATAGAAAAGGAGCTTTCCAGAAAATTATTATATTTTTTTATTTAAAGATTTTAGTTAGCTTTAGTTATTTAAAGCAAATCTAAACTTTCAAATGGGGGGGGGGATAATAACCTTGAAGTTGTTATTATTGGTCTCTGATCTCGCACTTGAGGAATGCGATAATGCGTGCAAGTCATAGTAGATGACTGCCATCTTACTCTAAAAAATGTGAATAGAAATTACAGGAGGAGATTTCTAGCAAATTATTAATTAGGACCAACTTATTTGGAGAATTGTTACAAATCAGATATGGGCGGTTTTGTCGTAATTCTTATGCTTGCTTTAGGCTGTTAATAATTGCATGATTCATATACATACTTTAGGCCTCAATGAAGGTTGGAGGTAAGAAGAGTGGGTATAAATTTTTATATTGATAAAGCTTTATACAAAGTTAAAAAAATGATGATTTAAAAATTTATTAGATTAAAATGAAATTAATGAGTTTGTTGTTGTGGTTGCGCTTGTTAATAGTGCGATTTTAAGAAGCGCTTCAAAATTTTATTTACGGCTCAAAATTGAATAGACGAGTAGATACAGTAATGATCGTTATTAACAAAAAGATGAGAATTTTCCGAAGATCATGATATAAATTTTAATTGGTTTTAATAACGGATTAATATTTTGCTTAAGTTAATTAGCGATTTTATATCAAAAACGCACATCATCATCAAATTTCCTAGATTAGGCTAAAACCTGTGTTTTCTCAAGCGCCCAACCTTTCTTTCCCCTTAGAATGATCAGAAATGCACAATTAATTAAAATTTTAAATGTCCTGACACAGTTAAAATAGCAATATTTAATATTCTGCATTAAAAATGTTTAAAAATGAAATTTTTCTTTTAGTTTTTTTGACCAATAAAAGACATAATTTATAATTAAACTGCAAATCTAAGTAACTGTGGCACCTATTAAAAAAGTTCTCGTTCTAATGATAGTTTGGGTCCTTAAAGGCCGTGTGACACGTGTATAAATTTGTTAACAAATTTGTTAGCAAATTTGGTAATAACCCATTGATTGGTCAAACAAACCAATGTTGGTACCGATGCTGGTTGGTTCAACCAATCAATGGGTTGTTATCAAATTTGCTGACAAATTTGTTAACAAATTTATACACGTGTCACACGGCCTTAAGGAGCCACCAAGGCAACTCAAAATCGATAAACTTTGGCATTATTTTACTGAAATTCTTGCTAATTTTGAATGCGTTTGTTTTCATATCTTATTTTCAGAGCTTCTTGACTGTGTTTGGGCCGTACTTAGAAGGATCGTAATCAATCAAAAGTACGTCTATATTTCGTATGCTTTACACTTTTCTGTAGGTAGTAAATTCTTCCAGTTGGTAGTAAATGAACGCAAGAATCAGAGGCGTCCCTATAAATGACACGGAGGAGGAGACGCTTTTGGTATCTCACAAATGATGCTGCTAGTTCAGATTTTAGCTGTGCTTTTAGTAAACGACTTTATTACTCCGTCTATGCTTGGAGGGTATTCCATACCCCCCAAACCTCCCGGTCACAAAGACCAAAGGAACTAATCAGAAACGGGCTTATGAATGGTACGGAAGAGGAGCTTCCTAGCAAATTATTATTTTGCCACAGATTCCAGGTTATCAACTATGATAGCATCCACATCTTTGGACATATAAGATTACGATGAGAAATGCTATATGGGAAGTTTAACGTGGAATCGGAACCACTTCACAAATAAATTTGGACTCTATTGGAATTCGAATGTTAGATCTTGTTATCTAAAGTTCATTACTTTGGGAATGAGGAATAGAAAATTTAAGAAGTAGGGCTATGCTCCAAGCTTGCGTAGCTTTTTAAGGTTTGCATGAGATTTTGGATCCCCTAATCACTGCGTTTAAGTTTGTACATAGTAGGTACTGCTCTTTGGTAGTATTTAAATAAATTCTAATACTATTAACTACCTAAGTAATACATAATATTAATTACTATGTCACTTATTGCCTAAACTGCTGCTCAAATCATTATACTTCCGCAGCGATTCAAGCGATTTCCCCACCCCGGAAAAACTAAATTTAGTGAGGTGTTGAACCAAAAGTATAATAAAGCAGTAATTTTAATAAAATGGGCGTTGAACCATCAATATAGTCTGTTTCATAATTTGTTATTGCAGTGTTCATAATAATCCGTGAAGTTTCGATCTTAACCTTTAGATAAAAGGGAAAGTTTCCCAAGCAAGCCAATATTACGTAATTAATCTAATTAGGAAACAAGATCAGGTTAACGATATGAGAAAATCGAAGAGGATTAGCATATTTCAAAATTACACATTATGGTAGTACACCTAAATTTGGAGACGGCGAATCTCTCGTGAGACATATTACGCAAAATTAGGCAAACTTAACACATAATGAATGTTTTGTCCCTAAGAACCTCTTTTACTGGAAGACCCTATATAAACATAAAAAAATCATCATGACCAGAATAAACTTTAAAGTACTTGTATAAGCAAACAGTAGTCTACTGAATCTGTTTATTCATCATAAACTCAAACCTATTAAGCATAAATTAACTGCAACTTTATGGTAAGTAACACTTAAAAGTGTCTTAAAAGACACTTTCCTCAAAAGTTGAATATTTATCATTTGTCGAGCTTTCTGCATGTAAATGACTTTCTCAAAAAAGCTCCATTTTCATTTTAATTAGAATTGAAATTAAAATTTTCTGATGTCATTCCAGAAATGTTTAAATTCGATGAATAAAAGAAAAGTCGTCTCAAATAATTAAAACCAAACGATTCTATCGGTAGCTACAATTTCAAACTTTAATCCGATTTTATCGCTATACCTAAAAGAAAATTTATTAATACGTGCAGAAATATTTAGTTAATTTTAGAATAAACGCACTGCAGTGCAATATCTAAAGAATTCATTACTTTGTGTCAAGGTTAAAATAACGATGCATTCAATATAAACAAAGTTTAAATATAAATTTTACGAGACGAAGAAATAAATCTTCAAGAAAGTTGAATTTAGCCTGAAAATTATGCAACCTTTTTATCACGATATTTTCACCAAATTAGAAATCCGATTCTCAGTCATTTGAGTACTAGTAAGTTAATTTACTCGATTTAAAAATATCTGATGACTTCCCTATATTTTATCAATAGAAGGTACTCACCCCCGGAACGTCGGAAAATCCGGGCAACGAAAATGGGTGACTAATTCGAATAAATTCGAATCGAGAATTTCGTTTCAATGAGTCATACTTTGGTTATATTTATAGGGATTTACACTTAGGTACTAAAACTTCATCTCTCTTTAACTACCCCACAATAATAGTGATTTTGATTTAATTTGAAAATAATTGCGTTACAAAAATAAATTCTGTTATAATAACAAAAACACGTGTTTCATTTGAGTGGATTCACGCGATCGGGCTCGTAACTTGCTCGGAGACTAATAAACCTAACGTAATTCGTTAATTTTTTAAAAGTTATTCTTGCTGTTACGTAAAAATTAAAATGATAAAGGGGTAATAACAAAATTTTAAAAATGTAGCGCTTTAAAACATAAAGCAGAGTAATGAAGTTCCTTTATAGCGAATTACATTTCAGGAATAATGGAGAGTATTACAACATTAAACAAATATATAAAGTCAAATAACACAGTGAGAATATTAATGAGTTATTACTGTTTGAGATGCACGAGTATGTTATCCCACAGGAAATGCTGGCGCGCACCTGGAAACTCTCAAACAGAATAACGCAACTAATTATTTCATACAAATTTGTAGAGCAGAGCGCTAAGCTCATGCTAATCATTTGAATTATACATATGTATTTGTATTTATCTACTTGTAATGCTATTTATTATCTAATTTATTGAAATTTAGGTGACTGCTTGGTTATATTTAAAAAATATGACGATGAAAAAAAGTCACCCCATAATTGTTCTTTGAAGTTTACGTGATATCGGAAAGATTTTTGTTAACGTGTCTAAAATGTTTCTCAAATTTTTTCCCGAAGAGGGTAGATAATGAATTGCTATAGGCTAGGTTGAAATCAGTTTGGAAAAATAGAGGAAATAAGAAAGTTGTTTGTGTAGTATCCACTTTTCTGAACATACTTTCCAGTCAACCAAATAACGATATGGTCAAAGTATTTAATTTAAAAAAATATTTGATGCAAATGTAGCAGCAATAAAAAGATATTATTATTTAGAGAAGGATTTAACAGTTAAAAGTAAAAATAGTTTTTTATACGAGAGATTATACAAAGAGTTTGTGCAGTGCATATCAATCAATCAAGTCAATCTTTTGGCTTTCATAAAATAGAACACATCTTACACAAGTTGAAAATTTAAATAATAATTGGGCAATAGCTTATCGATATATCAACGACTCTTAAACTAAAATTTTGAAGTTGTTAATTTTATGCTATACCAAATTAATTATTATCTAGAAAATTAATAAAAGTGCAAGGGTGGGTCGGTTGCTTCTACTAACAGATATGTTATGGCTAGACACGTTCAGTGTCCAAATCATCAAGCAAAATCGATCAAACAGTTGGAGGTGGGGGGATGAGGGCACTAACATCTGCTGTAATCCTACTCATTAAGAAGATAACTATGACCTTATAACTTATTATTTTAACATAAAGTTTTTCTAAAACTAGCAACTAGCGTGAGGTGATTCCACGTCAGCTGTACGTTCTAGACAATAAACCTTTCACCTGTTTACAACTTTAGCGAGGTAAAGGGGGGTTGTGAGTTTGGATGACCAGACGAATTGGGAAACACTCTTGGAAACCGAAAAGACTCTTATAATTTTAAATTTTACTCTTTTGTAAATTTACTTTGGCGAAGGTAGTAGTAAGCCTTGGCTTAATCGTCTGGGCTAAGTAGATCAGGAATCACCATAAAACCTTTCCAATTCACAGAGTAGATGATGAAAATGAGGTGTAAGGCTGAAAGAAAGCTTGGTCATTAATGGGGTTCTGTGCGACCTCAATTTTTATTTTCTCTTTACTCATGGGACCAATTGTAAATTTAAAACAAAAAGGAGAGTAAAAATTCCGAAAAAAATCCATCAAAAGTAAAGCCGAGATGCTCCCGAGACAAGATATAATGCAGAGAAGGAGCGACACTTAAGGTCACTGAAGCCAAGAACATCACTAAACCAATTACAACGATGACATAGATTCTGGAAACCGCTGAAAAACCGAAAAAGTTGTTAAAAAAAACTAGAGATCTAGAATTCAGGGCTTAAAACAAATACGCGAAACATCGTGGGCCGCAAGTATATAATAAATAAGAGCTTCTGGTATGAAATCTAAAAACTTCAAAGCAAACTGTTTTTAAATTTTGCTAAGGTTTATTTTAAGGCTCCGTGGAAGAAAAAGATGGAGCTGGTAGAGGGGAAGGAAATGCACCATGAAATGAAATCCCATACTCTAGAGGAACTCCAGGCGATCTCTAGCAGTATGGAAGAGACAAACTAGAAAGGATAATCGCAAGATCTATTTCAAGTTTGAACAAATAAACTTGCATCATTGTAAGAAAGCCTCAACTACCTTACAGAGGTACATAATGAATAAAAATATAGACATTTAGGGCTATTATGTATCACCAACGTTATTATAAAGGTGACAGTTATGACATAAAATAAAGTTTTTCGGTAAATCCTACCAATTTAATCGATACGATTCACCGAAAACCTTTATTTTATGTTATAACGGTCACCTTTATAATAACGTTGGTGATACATAATACCCCTGATTGTTTGATACAAGAACTAACGGTATATACCATCTACTACCATCCACTAGGAAAGCTATAGAGTTAATAAGAAACTGTGAAGACAACAATATCGCGCAGTTGGTGCTCTGTTGTAATGCAAACTGGCACAACATCGTGTGGATGAGCACAAATAGCAGAAAACAATATAATTCCGATTAGAATTTATTTTCAGCAACAATCTGGAAATAATGGACAAGAAAACCTACCTTTGTCTAACCCACCTTTGAGTTGCTTTGGAACCACAAATACTACATAAGATTCGGGTAAAGGTACGTTCGCGGGTCCCTAAAATACAAATTTTACGATTGAAACCTCAAACTTTTCTGAAAGAGTATATATTAAATAAGAGAATTAGCTATGACAGAATGCCATAAATGCACCTGTTTTTTCAAAAATCGAATTTAAAAAAGCTTGATTTTCGAAGGTAAATCGCTCGTGATTGGTTAATCACGGTAAGTCAGGCATTGTGTTGACGGTACGTGCGTTCCTGTACATAAGAGTGTAGCTGTTGACAAATTTGTCAGTAACTCTTACGCTATGGTAGGAATGCGTTCTCCTTTTTTATTAATTAAAAATTTTAATTTAAAAATTTTAAATTATTTAAAAATTACTTCAGGAAAGGGTTACTTATATTTAACAAACGGTAGTTACTTTTTCGCGTGAATCCTACTCTTGTGAGGGTGGTTTACATCAAAATTGCCTCTCAGCACCCTTCGGGCGCTTCGAGCCATTTTGATGAAAACGACAAGTAATTTAAAAATATCCCTAGGCCCGTGGATTAAGGAAAAGGTGGATCTTTGGGGGGGTGAAACTCGTGAGAGTGGATTTTTAACGCAGGGTAGTTGTGCAAAGAAAAATCGACTTAAAGCACCCCTCGCTGCGCTCGGGCGCTTTAAGCCATTTTTCTCGCACATTTAGAGTTGAAAACCATGATTTTCGTTCGGGGTGCAGTGTTGCTGCATCCCAATGCAAGTGTCGCTTATGTTATCCCCGCTCTGCGCCAAGCTAAGACCAGTTAAAAGTGCACGTACTGTCAATAGAATGAATTGAATGAATTGATTCACCAATTCCGAGCGACTTTGCTTAAAATTTACTGTGAAATCGAAGTTTTTAAATTCGATTTTGGAAAAAACCGGTGCATTTAAGGCATTTTGTCATAGCTAATTCTCTTATTTAATATAATACTCTTTCAGAATTCATCGAGATTTCAATCGTAAAATTTGTGTTTTAGGGACCCGCGAGTATACCTTGAACCCGAACTTTATAGGAGATTCTTAAATGAGAAACTCCAGAATTGTGTACAAGACCTGAGAACTTTAGCAGAGCTGGAACAAACAAACGACATGGTCATATCGTTGATTCAGTCATGTGCTGATGTCATGTGCTGATATAACGTCGTTTGACGTTGAGCTGCTCTAAAATGAAGTCATTGGTGCGGTACTCTGTTCAAGATATTCTAAGGACCCTTTGGTAGACCCACATTTCAAATGCCCCAATTCTCTTTTAATCCGCTTTTTCAATGTCTAGGTTTCAGCAGCGTATGTAGCCACAGGGAAACCAAGAGCGTTCACTAATCTCAGTTTCGTGGCTTTGGTGATTGAGTTATCTCCCCAGATATTAACGAGTTTTGTTGTGGCTGTTCTAGCCAAGATCAGTCTACGTCTTCTCTCAGCTTCACTGTCCCCCGCACTGTTTGTGATGACTGATTCCAAGTATATAATTTTCTCCACAACATCAAAACCGGCCACTTTATGCAAATGCAGAGAATTGGTGTCCGCTCTGTTTATTATCATTATTTTGGTCTTTTGCTGGTTAAATTTAAGCCCGTATATTTCGTTGATTTCTGACAGTTTACTCATTATAACAATAGTAAATGCATGCAAAAAAACTGAAATGACTGTTCGTAGACTCACGCAAACTGTTCAATCAAGTCGAAAAGATTCCTGACTGGGAATCCTACAAAGATTCTCGTCAGAAATATAATATGTACATATGAATTCAAAAAGGTAAAAGAAATACCATAGAAATGTACTACGAGGAGGTCCAGAATGTCCAAAACTCCGAAAAGCTCTAATGAGACACAACTATGACAAGGGTGGCTCTGCAAAAATTTCATACAACGGAGAAGAAACTCTACAGCAGTATCTGTGCAGAAGAAGCACACCAGTACCAGTTGACGCAACCAAGCAAGCGTACTCAGACATTCCAATTCATTGGGACGTAAAGGAGCCGAGACTGGAGAGTTAAAATTCTTAAAACTACACAAGTCCTTTTGACTTGGACTCGACGGGATATTTCTTGCTTTATTACAATAAGGGCAGCAGGAATTAGCCCATTGCTCTAAAATATGTGCCCAGTGATAGACAAAAAGTTAGAGTGGTATTAAACCAAAACCGGATAATGCATGAAATCATTTCGTCCAATAAGTTTAATGTCACTTCTTCTTAAAATCCTGAAGAAATTGATTGATAGGTATTTAAAAAACTATATGTTTTCATCATTTTATTTCATTTGTAATCAGGAAAAACATGTGAATTATGTATACGCAAGTTAGTTCTGAAAATTATAGAGGTGTTTGATAATACGTCTTTTAACTCAATAGAAAATACTCTTCAGAGATGCGGAGTGAACCTATTCATTGTTGGATTGAAACAAAAACTGCCCTCTGAATCTCAACCCTTAATGAGAGGGTTGATCAAAAAAAGAGAACAGAGTCTGCTGCAATCCGGAGAGAACCTCTCCAGTTTGTTTGCCACGATGTTATAGACCAGCTCTTTATGATTGCGTAGGCCAGGTCGTGAATCCTGAAAATAAGGGTAGTTTGGGGTAAACTCCAATAAAACCCAGGAGGTAATAAAAGGATTTTAAATAACAATATAATTGAGGGTGTGTTCACAATTCCAATAATTGCAATGTCTTGCTGTGTAAAACAATACACACAGCATATAAATGAAAAATAAAAGCGTAAGCTGTCACAAGGTGTTCCAAAAATTACTGTGAACAAGTCTCACCTCAATGGTAACCGCTATGGTTACACCACAATGAAAAATAAAGCTCACAACACACGTCAGTAAAGACGAATAAGAAAGATAAAAAATTACTTACTCGATATCTTGTAAGTTTACAAATAGTAAAAAGTGACACTCGCTTCTTTCAAACCGCTTCCTAACGTGTGGCTCTGAAGATGATTTTTGGAGATCTTGCTTCCAATAAATAAGTTGCACCTGACGCTAATATAGTGAACACTAACACACTGCTCGTAGATATTGAACGCTGCTGGACCAGTGAGAGACGACGTTCTTACAGATGATGAAAAGATTTCCAAAAGATCTATCTTCCAACGAAGAACAAAATGGATGATTGTTTTGATTGCCAAAACACAACACCGAAACGTAGCTCTTCGTGGGAGATCGGGAATGATCGCTAGTATGCGCCTCGCATCAAAAAACTGGTAATAATTTGCGCAGTATAGAGTTTCCCCAGATGTTTTAACATATGTCGTTAAAAACAAACAGTAGCCGAGCGACAGATGGACAAGTGGTCACACACAAACTTGGCACGATAACTATGACCTCTGAATACTTAATATTCGTCCAATTCAATAATATCGGCACTCAAAATGTTGACTACAAATATCACAAGCTGCTTGCTTCAAAGTCGCTCTCGGGGAACTAAAAGTTCAACCTACCAACCTTTGCAACAAAAATCCCTGCATTCAATTTATAATGCAAGCATTATAAATGAAAATAAAAATGCAGGATCGGATCAAGGAATATCGTGAAATGAAATGAAAAGTAAGACTACGTAACAAATGCAAAAATTTGTTACAGGATGGATAAGTTTTACTTTGGGAACCAGAAGAATCTGTGCTGCTTGAGATCCGTTAACTGCAGATATATCTGCTTCGCGAGAGTTTTTGTAGAGTAAAGTTCTCATTTTCCCTTTTATGGTCAGTAGCGAATCTGGAACCGAGTGGGTTAAATAAGCCCTAATTTTAAATATTTTTAGAGACTCAACAAATATTATTTAAACTATTTGGTTCATTAGAAGTTGAGGTTTAATTTTGGAGTTTGGGCATCGGTTTGAAAAAATATGAAGACCCGGGTTGGGTCTTTAAACTCATGAGCTTTTGGGCCCCGTACCGAACTGCCCGATGATATGGTGCTTGGTATTGGACGGTCTTATGAGGAAATTAGAACAGATCGGCTTACGAATCACACAAAATCAAGACTACATGAGAATCCTAGTCGGCGGAAAGTTTGAGAGGGTTTGTATCTTCATTGATGTGACCAAAGAAAATAAGAAATTATTTAGCTGAGTAGAACACACCCAAGGAAGACAATAGAACTATTCACAGGATACTGCTGTCTAAATAGACACTTTAAAATTCTCGAGGTCGTTGAAGATCCTACATGTAGAATGTGTGGAAAAGAGAATAAAACTACGTATTAGGTACATACTATGCGTACATCCTACCTTACCAGTTTACCGGCGCCGATTTACCTTCAATGTTAATTAATGTAACCGAAGACAAACAAAGCTGGTAATAAGACAAATATTTCAGTTCAAATATCGAAGCACTAAGCCGGAATCGAAAACCAGCGTTTACTATGTACGCAGGCTTAGCGACCAAAAGGCTGCAGTACCTCAGCTTTCTTTATTCAAAAACCGAGGAGATACCTCAAGCACCCATCAACAACAACTAAAACCTGTCTTCTCGGTCTATCCCAATTTTGAATTGGTTTTCCCGAAAATTAAAAATTTCAAGTTGAAAAATAATAGTTTAGTAATTTTGTGAAATGGGGGGTGTGCACTATGTTGGAATTGATGCGATTTATACATAAATCTGCTTACAATGTTTATTATTTGAGTTTTCATATTGAAGTTAAATGTAAACGTTTGAAAAGTTTTGAACTTCTGAAAATGTTAAAGCTTTTATGAAATTTTATTTGAAACAATTCAAAGTTTTTGTTTGTTTAGTTTACTTCCTCTTGGGAGTTTGTTATGAGTGTAAAATATATGCGCTCATAGAAGAGAACAGTTAAGTACAATAGTTACAAGTTTTGATGATCAACAGTTGAAATTTAATTGAAATAAAAGTTCTGATGATAAAAAATAGAGAGAGTAACCTTTGCATTTTAAGCTTTGTGGCACCGAGCAGATCTCTTGATATATTACTACTTTAGTGTTTATGTTGTAATATTGCAAATAACTTTCAAATTTCCCATCCATGTGTTGCTTTTAGGTAACTTTCTACGCAATTGTAACCTAAAAATCTGTAAGGAAGTTGACCAAGAAATATAAGTCAATTGTCAAGTAAGTGAATGTATTCGTCTTTTCCTACTTTGTGGCCTGTAAAACTTATTACTATACCCAGTTTGTAGAAACTCCTTGTGGAAGACGTGAAGGCCATACTTGATCAGCCATCGGCTTTGTAATTGTAATTTGTAGCAAAATTGTAATTGTGTATTTTTTAAAATCTTGAAATGTATTTCTGTACTTATAGAACAAGTTGTTAAAGACAGAGGATATAAAATTTTAAAGGTATACATAGTACAGACAACGCATTAAAACAAACAAAACTGTCTTTATAAACCTAGCATCAAAAACCGATTTATTTCAGAGTTAAAAATTTTTTTCACGGTAAAATAAATATACAAGAAATTTCTTTATAGTTTTAATAAACTGCTGCAAGATTGTCATGCCTACTATTATTATTTAACTCTGAAGCGATAAAGTGTCAGCAGTGTTTTATTTTGTGTTTCCTGAGAAGTAGCTAATTTTTACACAAATTCTGAAATGACAGACATAAATAAATGAGTTCTGGATCTGTGCGTGTAAAAACAATTTTGTTTGTTTAATGTATTCTATGTAGTACCAAATATTAAACATCGTTTTCCACCATGAAATTTAGATTATCAGTATCTTTCCTTTTAGATTACCAAAAAAAAATAAACCAATCAAAGATAATTTTTGACTCTCTGCTTATACAAAGTTTACAACCTACAAAATACGCGTATTTATCTGAATTGTCACAATCACTCCGAGTAAGACCGCAGGCCGAACAACTATGACCTTCACGCATGATTGCATTCTTTAATAATGAAACCCAAAGGGGTTGTTCATGAAAAACGTCTGAAATTTTATCCAACTTTTGACGTACTTCCCCTAGAACGCTTGATTGTCATAATATTATGTGAATGTCACATTTCTTAACCCTTGGTCACACTTAGTCACATTTTGTGACTTTCCTACCTAGAAATATGGACGTCTTTTCAACAAGCACATAAACGATAATATCTGGAATATCAATAAATTATAGTTAAATAATTTTGACTTACAATTAGTATAATCGACAAAGTTTGCTTAGAATATTTAAATTTTTTTCCGATTTAACCTCTTGGATTTCCTATGGGGTATTCTATACCCACCCTGATGTAATAAATACAAGATAATATGTTTAAAAAACAAAATTACGCATCACAGAAAAGTTTATTAGCTGTTAAAAGTTATAAATATTTCAAGCATCAAAATTCGTCCCTGGTGGAATAAAATGTTAATTATTTACCCACAAACTTAAACAGAAGGGTTTTAATAATACCAAAACTTTTTTTTGGCTGTTATTTATTATGTTAACTAAAATTTGCAAAGTTACAAATTTGAATTTGCTTGATAGGTTATTTGTATTAATAAATTATTATCAAATATTTTGGCAAGTTATTTTAATCAGCGAGGTGAAACTGGACGTTAAATTAATTTTAGTTTCTCACATTATACTTTTGTTAATATTTACGTTGTTGCCGATTTTATCTTAATTTTTAATATATTGCAATTAAAAAGTTATGTTTCAGAAAAGTGCACTACATTTCGTTAGGTATACAAAATGCGTTCTGCATTTCATATGGGAACTTCTCATTGTAGGGTGTAAAATCGGGAAAACCCCCAGGTCAGAGAAACATTTTTGAAGAATTAAACTACATACACTTAATTTCATCACGTTTTTTAAATGTTTTTTCATTTTCTAAGATATGCTAATTTCCCTAGCTCTCCCTAGATCCCCTAGATCACGCAAAAAATGCCTTCATATTTTTATTTGTTTAAAATTATGTTTAGAAATGAAATAACAAAAATAACTTTAACTTTTTTTTATTAGAAAATAAAGGAAGCAGATTAGATTTTTTGTTTTATATTTTTAAACGTTTTTCGCTTGTTAATGCCACAATATTCAACACAAAACCACTTTTCTGTCTAAAATTCACTTTCAAAAAGCAAAATCGCAGGATAGTCTTTACGATTTGTTCTGTTTGTTCAACATCAAACGACAAAAGGTAATCAGCCAGTCGATCTCATTACTGGACGTAAATCAACTTTATTTATTTGTTATAAAAAGTTAAAATAATTTGTTATAAAACATTAAGCCGTTTTGTTCAGAACACCGCATTTTTGGTTCTGTTCTTCACTGTACAGTAATTCAATTTTAACTTTTAGGTTTAGATCAATCCGGATTAGCAACCAATGAGCACCGACAAGACGCCTTTATTTGCTAGTGGTCCACAAACTATTTCGATTTCCGGTCTCACATTTTGTATAAAATTTCGTCAGAAGATGTTTTTTTCTTTCTAGGATTCTTTCCCTTTTTTGGAATTTGGCGACCCACACAAATTTTTTCCTAAGCTTAAGAACTGCGGTCATCCAAGTTTGACTGGACTTTCGCACTTGGGTCAAAATAGTGGTGCAAAATAAAAGTGAAATTATTTTGAAAAACTGACATTTGGGATTAGATTGACGTAATGGATGGCCATAACCCAAAAGCACGAAATCTTTGCTGTTTTGAAACATTCTAAAGCTTTTATCGTCTAAATAAGCGCTCTTAGAGTAAACTTTGGTTCATTGTGTTATCTTCAAAATGTAATCTTGAATGTGTCACTTTAGTCACATTAAATTGCCACGTCAGTAAAACCACACACTACGCAATTCTACAACTTTTCTCTGTTTTTCTTCCCGAAACAAGGAAACATTGAAACGTAATATTGACACGATTGTTTCATTGTTTGTCAACTGCTTTAATAAAAAAGCAATTATTTAGAGGAATTCTAGGAAGAAAAAAATAAAAGCCAAATTCGTCACGTTGTACAAATATTTAAACAAAGTGATTTTTTATACATATAAGCCAAAAGGGGTTTATTATTAAATTTTTGTTTTAATTTAAAAAAAGAGTGGATGTAGCTTTTAATCGGATTTGGTAAGGGTTGAGTTTCGACGCCTTGCAAATTACATGTCCGGGTAAACTCCGACAGAGCATCCAGGTACTCTTCGCTTATTCCATAATTTTCGTATTGATCTGTCGTTCTCGTGTTTATTTCTCTTTTATGTGCATTAACATGGTTGTAGGCAAAAACACGACAAAATCGTTTCGTTTACAATCGATTTAAAATTAATTTCCATCCTTAGGAACGAACGTCAAAAAATGTTTGAATGGAGAGAAAAAAATCATTAATTATGAGAAAACATAAAGAAAAGCGAGAGGAAATTAATTACACGTATCAATTATAAGCAGGCAGTAAAATGTAGAAGTTGAATTAAATTTGTGATGGATACCATTTTAAATGATTTATGGCAAACTTTTGCCATTAGAGAGTTCATATATGAATGATAAATTTTTGAAATAAAGTAGCATTTTAAATAGAAACGTGGCAGCCGCCATCACTTTTAACGATTGAATATTTTAAGCATGCAAACTAAAAGTGTCTTTTAGCGTTAGCTAACAAATTAATTTAACAAATATGAAATTGTAAGCTATAATATTATAAAGTAAATTACAACGTAAAACAAAGCTCGTTTCATGAAATTGTTAAACGTTGTAGGTAATGAAACACGCCCAAAGTTTCAAAATAAATTGCTGTATTTTCACGAAAGTTTATTGTCCATTTAAGTTTCATGGATGTCGTTATCTGCGCTTTTGATTCGATGCTACATTGAAGCGATCGTAAAAAAATTTTCATTGTCTTCAATCCGACACTTTTGCCCTTATTAAACTTATTCGGATAGCAAATTATTTTCAAAAATTACTCTCAACAACACAAACTTACTCGTTTTACTACTCACTCATTATCTTTGTTTGCTTACTTTACCTCGCTAAAAAAATTTTCATGACTTTTAATTAAAACCAAATTTTTTTAATTTTTATGTAACACTTTAGCTCGACTTGTTTGCACAAAATTAACTACTCGAATTTATTTTCCTGCTGCTGAAATTCAATCTGGCCAAACTCAAACCCTGATTTCAAATAATATACAACCATGCATAGTGCTTTTAATTTTATTAAACCACATAAAATTTAATGACGTTGATTGATTTACTTATTATTGACTTTTGTGTTAATTATTATTATTATCTTTTTTGTTGAGTAAAACAGAATTTGTATTCGAGAACAGCAATATTGAATTATCTTCCATCATGATGTTATGACATCAATAGAAAATTTTTTTAGCCAAAAATGAAGTTATAAATGAAAATCCAGACTTTGATCACCGAAAAAACCTGAGCTGACTTGTAAAAGGCGTTGTTGACGTACTATTAATGGACCGCACGTGGTGTATAATACTTATTATAGTTAGGAATTATATTACAAACTTTGTATTGAAGACTGTTTGATCGAGTAAACGACACCAAATGAGATGAGAAACGTTATTAAAAGCATAAACCGACTTTGTGATGAAAACCAAGCTCCATGTAATATACTAAATTCAACAAAGGATCATGGAAAATTTAAACCAACTGAAACATTGATGATGTTAGTTTGCTCCTAACATAACAAGCAATTTTGTAATTAATTTTATGAGTTAAAATTAGCGTTAGGTAATTAAAGTCTCATAAATTGTGCATCATTCTGTACATAGAATTAAATTTTTAATTTGATGGCTTATTCAACTAAAACTAAAAATTAATTCTTGGGACCAATTTGACTTATTTTCGACTCAAAAAAGTTATGAATTTTTTCAGTTTTTGGACTTAACTTGATTTTTATTTTATTATTCTAGATATTCTGGATTCTGAATCCTTTTGATTGAATCATTTTCTTGGAGTTGAAATTAATTTTCCTGAAGGAAAAGCAGTTTGGGGTACTCCAATACAGTACAGGTGATGGTAATATTGCTTTAATTGACAAAAATAATTGAGGGAGATCACAATTCCAAAAATTACAATGTATGTAACCGTGCGAAATAATAATGAAACTCTCAGTATAAATAAAATATGCGGTGTCACAAAAGCAAAAAATGCTTTTACTGAAAATAAACAAGCTTTCATACACAGCAACCTCTACTGGTTACCCAAAAATGAACTATAAAAGACAAAATACACGTCGATATGCTCGAATTGGAAAAGATAAAATATTACTTACTTAGAGCTCTAAAAAGTTTACAAATTTGTTGATGATAAACGCTTATTTCTAATTGAAAGATGACGTGCGGCTTTGAAGGTGAATATTGGAGATATGTTATTGTTGTCGTTGTTGAAAATAATAACGCCCATTCACACCACTAACCTAGTGAAGTCAGATGTAAACGTAAAATTTGCTTACCAAAACGATGTAGTAGCTGTGGAATACATAAAAGTATCGCATGCTTGCCAGATTTTTCCCAGGAGTCACAAATTAACATCAATCGACAGCTGGACTAAAATATTTGCCCAACGAAAAACTACCGTTGCTTTAGATAATCGTTGTCCGAATAGAATTAACGCTTGCGTTCAAGCCAGGACTATCAGCATTTTCATGAAATGCATCCATTTGGATTCTGAATTGAATCAAGTGGGCAAACCACGGTTCAGATGCACTCAGGCCACAAAACGAGCCTATTATGCTACCTCCGATGTTAGCAATCCATCTACTTCTCATTTCTCAAGCCACCCCAAACTCAAGACGAACAAGGCGCTGTGCCACTAATACTGGCCATGCTAGGCTAGAAGCTTCTCAACATGGATCCTCTTTTCGACGCTAACACTGGGCAGTTGCAAAGCATGCGCTCTACTGTTTCATTTTTTTCTTCACATCCACGACATATTGGGCTGTCAACCAATCCCATTGTGTAAAGGTGTGCATCCATTGGTTCGAGGAATATTATGAAATGCAATTCAAGAAAAAATCAAAAAAAAAAAAATACAAAAATTTGATACACAACATTGTTGGTTGTCTTTACTCAGTCGCGCAGGGGCATCGTCTTCCCTTTCCACTGCTTCCTTTTGTGAAATAATGGAGTAGATCATGTTGTCTATACACATTCAGTTTTCCTGGCTACACAGCATTGCGTTGTACGTTTGTGCTCAGCTTGGCTGTAAGCCTGACCTGCGCTTCTATCTTCAGCAGCGGAATAGGATATGTTTGGCGATGTTTTCTGCTTCACATTAGATTTGGGCGCTGTTGGTATGTCAATACGACAAAGATGTATTTTGAAGCATCTATAGCTCGTGCGCTTGTGAAAGCTTACGTAAGTCGAAAGTTTACTTCAAATTATTATATGGCAACCCATTAATATATTTTAGATGCGAGTCGCTGCATCTACTGACTGACTTCAGCTTCTTTCATTTGAGCTGTTAGTGTGCTAGGTCCTCGTGGGCATTTACTTGTCCGGAGTGAGTTTTTGCCCTTCCTTTTGTAAAAAATTTTTGCATTTGTTACGTGGTTCTACTTTTCATTTCATTTCACGAAATTCCTCGATCCGATCCTGCATTTTTCTTTTGCATGCGTATTGAATAGAATGCAAAGATTTTTGTTGCAAATGTTGGTTAGCTGTGCAAAGAGCGTAGGAATTTCTGTTTTCCTTGAGCGTTTCTACCAATAGTTTGTTTTATTCGTAGTCAACAATTTTGAGTGCCAATTAGACCGTGTGTGATCAGTTTAGCTTACTGTCGCTTACCTTCGGTTTAGTTTTGTTGACATGTGTCCAAACATCTGGGGAACCTTTTTTGCTGCGCAAATTACTACACAGTTATTGATCTGAGGCGCATTACTGGCGATCATTTCCGATCTCCTACGGATAGCTACGTTTTGGTGTTGTGTTTGGAAAACAAAACCATCACCAGCTTCATCTTTTTGTTGGAAGATAGATCTCTCTAGAAGATCTTCTTATCATCTGGGTAATTCAGTTCTGTTACTCAACTCCAATTTCATCGTCTATCACTGGTCCAGCTACGTCAACATCAGCAAGCAGAGTTCGTTATTCGCGAGTGTTAAGTCAGTTGTTGCTTGCTGACTACTGACAAGGATTCCAGAACTTCAACCTGCAAATCCATACACGTCCCACTCGTTTGGAAGAAAATGCCTGTCAACTTCCGTTTTGTAAACTTACCGAGCGCTTATGTAAGTAATTTTATTTTTTCTATTTTCATTGGAGTTTCCCCCAAACTACCCTTATTATTCAGAATCCACGGCTTTGCCTACTCAATTATTGTGAGCTGGTCTATAACATCGTGGCTAAACAAACTGGAGAGATTCTCTCCGGATTGCGACAGACTCTGGTCTCTATTTTGGTCAACTTTCTTATGAGGGGTTGAGACTCAGAGGGCAGTTTGAGTTTCACTTTGGTTTGTAGATCTGCTAGTGGCATAGAACCAGTACCGCCTGCCAAGCGCAGTCTTTTGCACCTTTGGATCTTGAAGAGTCCTTTATTTTTGAGCACCAGGCGGGCGATAGTTATCGCCGAAGCTTTAGCTTTTTTGCAATCTAATACTTAACCGTATTGATCTGTGCTTATTAGGGTAAGTGGCCACAACTAATAAATATTTATTAAAACCAAAGAAAGACATAACCAAAGATAATTAAATAAAAAAAAATGTCAGATATTGAAATGTCATTTGCCTTGTGGGTAACGCCATCAACTGCGAATGCGAGGTACCGGTTTCAAATCCGGAAAAGAGTAACTTTCTTATGAATAGTCTCCGTGCTTTGGAAGGCACGTTAAGCCGGTGGTCCTCTTGGGTTAATGAATTGCCATCATTAACATAAAAACGAGGGTTACAGGAGCGTCTGGAGGCCAGTATAGCAAACTACCTATCGGACGTTAAATAATTTATATGCTCACAGATCTAGCACTGCGAAAAAAACGACGCAGATGTTAGAAATAGCAAGCCTTACACTTAAATTCAGTTGAATAACAAGAAGAAGATATTCTCGTAACCATAAAAAAATTAACAATTTGGTTAGTTTGGTTTTAACAAAAATCTGTTAGAGAGCACCACGAATTCTAGTAACCGGATCAACCCGGTTAGGGTATTTACTTTGTTTTCTTAGCAATTTTTAAAATACCGGGTATTCCCCAGGTATTTTGAAGCATAAGCTCATACTTCTGAAGCTTGGTAGAAAAAGGACTAATGTCAGTTTAATTAGTTTAGAGAAAATGTAAATTAAAACTGGTGTTTTTGTAAATTTTTGAACATTTGGCCCCTTTTCTACCAAGTTCTAGACTGGAGACTGGTAGAAAAAGGGAAAATGTTTAAAAAATTGCAAAAACACAAGTTGTAAATTAAATTTTTTCTAAACTAATTAAACTGACATTGGCCTTTTTTCTACCTAGCTTCAGATTTGTTTTGTCATAATAAGTTTAATGGCGTGATTGTCGATGGATGGTCTAAACATTCCTATCCTATGGAATGTTTGTAGACTTAAAAAAAGAAAATAATTCTGTCTTGCATCTGTGGTTGCTCGTTCATCTATTATTCTAAAAGAATTTCAAGTGCGGCCTTTAGGCCGCACAACCAAAACTATCTGTAGTTTACAATAAATTAGAAGGCATTAATATTAACGTTGCACTTTTGTTTCTTGGTTCAAATCGTGCATTTGGGTGACTGTTGTGTAAAAATAAAAGACGTTAACTTTACACCAAATGGTTTGAGAAAACACAAATTTTGAGACTATTTTGTTTACGTCATAGTATTATTTTAGGTAACAGAGCCATATCAAGGTAAAATTTAAGGATTATTTATAAAATAGATTTAAAAAAACGAGAAAGACCCTTACAGTGTTAAATTGTCGCTTTTATTCCTTCTACCAAGTCAATAATTTAAAAAAAATCTAACAATTGTACTCGTATGTTGCCTTGGTTGTGCAATCCAAAAATAAAACTACTGGTATAATCAAAATGGTCTCAAAAATTTTTCTTGATATGAAACAAATATTCTCTATAGCGTTTTTAGTGCGCATGTTTACCAAAAAAATAACTGTCGTTTACAGTGTTTTTTTTTCTTCTTTTTTTTCTTTTTCGTATTGCTTCTTGATAGAAGCGTTGCCGTCGTGACTAATTAATATGTTATTATTAAATAGCTCTCTTCGCAGGGTCATAATGAAGTCAGATAAATTTTGTAGCCAGGCTAGGAATCAAACCTAGGGCTTCCAGGGTAAAGTCCGGTCCTTAGCCCGTGGATTTAGCTCACCTCTCAAGTGAGCAAAAAAAGCAGTGTTTTTATTTGTACACTATTTCGATCCGCAAATGAAAATAAAACAAATTCCATGTCGTTTTGTTGGTGAAATTGAGCTCTGAAAACGAAAATTTAAACTCAAAAAGAAAATTCACTTTGAGCACTGATTTTATGACTACCAGCTTGCTGCCATTTTTGGAAGAGAAACTTCTTGTAGTACAATTCTATCCAACACAAAACTCCAAGAATTTAAATTTTCTGCACATACTGCACATACTTAATTAATTAAATTAAATCATGGAGTTTTTGCCTTTGCCTGCTTCGATCTATGATCATATGATGCAAAAATTTAAACCATTATGGTTTTACGATGATGGTTATATACGAAGTTGGGAAATGTATAGTTTAATAATAAACTTTTTGTAAACGCGATTTAGCCAAATTGAGTCATAAAATATAAATTACCTGCCAGCTAATAAAAATATTTACCGTTCCGTCAGAAACTATTTTTCCACAAAAGTAACGTTTAAATCGAAATAAATGTTACATAGCTATTCACCCAGACAGAGAATATTTGCGCTATTTTTTTAAAATCACTGTTTTATTAATCTACAAAATAAGCAGAATTTCGGTGAGCTTACTTTCATATGCTACATTAAAAATGAGAATATTTTAACAGTAGACATAATATTATAAATGCTAACAAATACGAATTTGAGCCGAATTAAAATAATAAAACATTCCGTAAAATAAAATTAAAACAAATGAAAATATTTTTTTATTGTCGTGATTTTCATTTGGGGAGGAGTAAAATTTTCTAACTGAAAAGTTTGTAAAAATTAATCTCTTCTTGATTTTTATTAGAGTAATTAATTATGTGAGGTTAATAAGTGATTAAGGGCTGTTTAACTAGAAAAAAAATGGAAGAGTTCCAATCGAGCTCTTCAAGGAGGGAGAGAAAAAAGACGAATATTTACAATTAAAATTTGAGGACGGTTACAAATCAACCCTTTAAAAACGAAACTAAAGGCAAGATAATCTTGCTTTAAAGTTATACTAAACTAAATTATGAAAATATTTTATTGCGGCAAAGAAAGAAAACAAAACCGAATACTTACAATCGATTAGACGGTTTTCTTGTTGCAGTTGCTGCAGTAAGATTACATCAAAGTTAGTAGATATTTTAAAAGCCAACAAAGTACACAAAGGCATCTCTATATCAAAACTAATTTAATGGGTTGGAAGTAAACTGAGGTTTTTGATAACTAATCAACATGCATGCAAATTAAAAGAAAATTTAAAGCTCACCTTAATTGTTTTTCAGTTCAATTAAAATGTGTCACTAATTAGAAATGAAAAAAATTGCAAAGAGAAAATAAAAATTGATTTAAGGGAAAGGCAATTTTAAATATAAACAGGAGTTGTTTACAGAAATTTTAAATCATTATTTGATGTTTGCTTATGATGAAGAATCCAAATATGAATTTAATCTTTCGTATATTTATTTGCTTGGTTTCAGTTAGTTGTTATTATGTTTGTTTAAAATCCATCAAAATACAAATTGATGGTTTTATGTAAGCACATAAAGTAAAACGATAACAGCAATTTTCATTTAAAATTTTGGGATAGGGAAGCTCCTTGTCATTTCAGCTAAGTTTGAAATTAATAGAATTAAATTTAAAGGTCTTTTGCTGACTCGAAATGGACAATAGTTGGAATAGTTATGATAAATGATCATATAAGGCTAATTGATATACTATGTTTACAGATACATACATTAATTGTGGTTGTATGAATTGGAGAATGGATGAGGTCAAATCCTAAATTGAAAATAATTACTTGATGTGTTCAAATATTCTTTCCAGCTTACGTTTAGAAAAAGTGACAAAAATAGAAATTTCAATTTTCATATTAAATTAAAGCTCGGTAAACTTAAACTCTTAAGATATCCTTAAATTTGAGTGAACTATAATGCAGCATAAATTTGGCGCCCCACGTTGGGCGCCAAATTAAGCAGTATCACTTACTTTACCTTTGATTATAACATTATTTTTTAATTTGAAAACTTATCGTTATTGGAATTAAAGCTTTTTTATAAATTTAGAATCACCTAAACATAAACCAACACACACAAAACACAGAATGAACTAAATAATTAAATCTCGGTAGAAATTATTAAGAATTTTATTAAATCGAAATAGAAATTCCTATATCATTTATTTATCAATTATTGAGATTGCTTGGTATTGACACAAATTAAATAAAACAACAAACATTAATCAATTTCCTCAAAGCCTCAAAATATACTTATGTTCAAAAGTAATAAATTATAAAATTTCTAAATAGGTACCTTTGAAGTTCCATTCAAATATTTGCAAACTTTTTCTTTAACAAAAGTAATTAACTTACAATTATTAAGCTACACTTTTAATTAAGTTTTATTTGCTTAACTAATTTATGTGATATTTTTGATAAATATATCCTAATCTTCCAATTAGAAAACTACTTCGGCCTTATAAGTTGATTAAATGATCATCCTAACGTTTAATATTCAACTATAACTCTTATTTACTTTAGCGTTCTACTTCTACCCATTCAAAATTCGACTTATTTGAAAGGTTTGGCTATTCTTGCTATATAATATAAAACTTCGAAATATCGAGTTATTATTAAATTAAAAATTGATTAAAAGATTTATTTAGCTTTCAAACGATTATTTCGTTAATCAAAATAACTCGATATTTCGAAGTTTTATATTATCTAATATCAACGAGTTAATAGTTTATATATTTAAATATTCTTGCTATATAATATCATAAGCACAACAAGCAATTAAAACTTGTGGAATAGTCCATGATAAACCAATCCCGATTTATTGATGAATGAGTCAGCGAATAACCGAAGGCTCATAGTTTTATAATAAACAGATTATTATTATCGCGATTGAACCTTTTGATGTTTAAGATTGATAATTATTTTCAACAAAAATTTATTGATCAAATTATAAGAATAGCAGCAGTCTAGGAACTGCGGTCATCCAAGCTTTACCTTGTTTCTATTGTGGTGCCACCTATTGCAAGGATTATCAGATGGTTTTAGCGTTTAAAAATGTCAATAAAATCTTAAATATTTTACGACCAATGATGACAATTTAAACAGTAACGTCATTGTCCGACCATTGACGTCAAGCCAAAGTTGGTCATTAACGTTAATGCTCCGCCAATAACGTCAATGACCATGCATTTTGGGCAATATAAATATTTAAAATTTTATATGTCCTCCTCACTACTTTGTCCGGGAAATGTGGTTATTGGCCAAAAGTGGATGGACAATGATGGTTATCATAATTTAGTTGATGAGAAGCAAAACAAACAAAGCAAAAGTAAAGCTAAAAAAAGTTGATGTAAAATTTGTAATTCGAAGTGCCATGGAACACTTCCATGTTAGAATAAAAATGATTAAGGTAAAGAATTTAATTAAGTTATTTTTACTTTTATAAGTAAATTTTTACTATTTTTTATTATTAAATTATTAAACATTATAATACTTCAATGAAGGATTTGAAAATATAATATTGTAAAATAAGAAATTAGTTGTATTTTGCTTTGCTTCCTATCCAATAAATTCTTATATCATCATTGTCTACTCACGTTTAGCCAATATCGTCATTAACCGCCCAAGAACGTAAATATTACAATCATATGAAAATAATTGCATTATTGATCACTGTGAATGGGCAATAACGTCAATGGCTAGACATTGACGTTAATAGCCAGCAAAAATAAACATTGACGTATTGTTTAGCTATTGACATTATTGCCCAATCTTAAAGACGTGCCCAAGGGGGGTGGAAGGGCTTCTCCTCAATATTTTAGAAATTTGGCAAAAAGTTGGCAAAATCACTCAAAAGTTGGTCAAAAATCACTCAAAAAGCTTTTATGTCCCAATTTATGCCCAATGCATTAATTACAAGAAGTTAGTCATTTTTAATTAATTCAGTTGGTAAATTTGGGATTGCTCTTCCCTGAAAAAAGTTGGTTGAGCACGTCTATGCCCGACTTACATTATTGACCGAAGACATTACATTAATAATAATAATCACTATTAACTTTCTACAAAACACTTCCTATTTTTTAAAAATGCGTTTAATTGCTTCGTTTACTAATTACCAATTAAATAAATTTATCAACCTGAAAATAATTTAAGACCTAACAAAGATAAACTCGAGTGCAGCGAAAGGTAAAAAGTGACTTATAAATTCCCTCGACTGTTGCTAATAGTGAAAAAAATATGAAGGGAATTTTACCTCAAAATTTATGGCTTATACCCATGATATAACATTTTGACAGGTTGTTCCTATTCTAAAATGTTTATTTTAGTTTTTGACTTGAAAAACCTTGTGCTAACTTAGAGGAGTCAAAAACCTCAAATTTTTTAGACTTTTTTCAGTTTTTTGCTTATAGTTCGTAAACTAAACATATTTTAAGTGCTCTGATTTGTTACAAAGTTATAGAACAGTATATTTGCTAAAATTTGGTTGAAAAACCAAAATTTTAAACCCAATATTAACTGAGATACAGCCAATCAAAGTTAAACAAAGTTTCTCAAAATGTAAAAAAAGTAGACAAAAAACGATGGTTTTGCCCCTATAACTAATTATTACCATCATTTCCATGTGAATTATGTTAATCACTCATCAATATAAACATTTTAAAACATCTATGACTATCCTCCCCTTTACTCCTCCCCCTCTCCTGAACATGAAGATGTTTCATGTTAATAAATTAGCATTTCTTACATTAAAATGAGGCATCTTCACGTTTAGTGGAATGAGAAAGGCTGTATCTCGGTTAATATTGGGTCTAAAAATTTGATTTACTAATCAAATTTTAGAAAATTTAGTGCTCTACAACTTTGCAAAAATCTGTGGCACCTAAAATATGCGTAGTTTACGAGATATAAGCAAAAAACTGAAAAAAGTCTAAAAATTTTGAGGTTTCTGCTCCGCCTCCTTCTAAGTTAGCACAAGGTCTTCAAGGTCAAAAACTTAGAATATACATTTTTGAGTACCCCCAAACAATCTGTCAAAATTCCATTAGCTTCGAAATATTTACATGATCATCGTTTTTATTTTATATAATATTAATAAATTTAATTTTTTTTTTAATGGATTTTCAAAACAGCGGCAATTTTTAATGAGTAAACTTTTTAATTTATGGTATTAGAAATCAAAAAAAAATCAATCAAATCCATTCACTATAGCTGGGTTCCATCATTTTTCACTTATAATGGGCTAATGGCTAATTGCACTGTACTAATGGTCGTATTTTTCTGAATGAGGCCGAAGGCCAAACAGCCACCTCAATGATTATATCTGGAAAATTCATATTATTTAAATAAGTTTACTTGTTTGTCTTATCATAATCGAACTGTCCTAAAAGTATGGCCGCATTCTCCCTGAATGAGGCCAAAGGCCGAACAGCCACATTAATCAAGCACAGTGCTAGTTAAAAGATAAAATACTAATAGGAGTACTTATTTGGAACTGGATTGTAAAACTTGCCAATCACAAACGTGTAATTTTTTTTTAGACTTTGACTTTTAAAAAATGACCGTTGCGGGGCAACAGGGCTATTGCCCTTTATCTTTTTGGTCGGAAAAATTGGTGCATAAAGCACCACGGATAGTAAAATGTAGATAACTACAAAAAGGAGCCAAGCTGCAGCCGTGGTGGTCTTTTTTTTAAGTCAGTAATAAATGAACAACCAATCAAAAGGTTTAAATAGCGTTACGAACAGAAAGACAGATAGATTCCTACAACGTATTCTGTTTATTATCTACTTTTCTGATTTTATACCGTTTGATTGAATAAACAACCAATCAGGAGTGCGGTAAACTTTTTTTTTAGTATAATTTATTAGTTATTACCAATCAAAAGTTTCAGATATAGAGTTATAGAGAGAGAGATGGCTTTCTATCACACTCTAATGGTAATAAAATTTACCGATATATTCAAAAATTCTTGATTGGAACGGGGTGGTTTGGGAGGTTTAGAATACCCGTTAATCAATTTTTTACCTTATCAATTTTGACTGGTTGATTCCTTGTAGTTGAGAGTTTTTCATACCCTTATACCCTCCGGTTTCTCATACATTTAGTTTCTCTCTCTCTTTGATTTTTACTCTTTAAGATTGTGGTGACATCTTTTAAATAGATTACATCAATTTACGCTGTTGACTATAAGTCACCATTGTTCTCGGTCTTGATGGGCACTTTGCGTTGCACCTGGTAATTTCTCATCAATTAGCGGCTTTTCGGGCAACATAACCAAATTATATGAGATATTTCGCTGTTGTATTCTGGTGAGTAATCGATTGACTATATTTAGTTCTTGTAATATGGAGATATTGGTTCTGTGTTCCATCCAGGATATTCTCAACATCTTCTTACGGCACCACATTTTAAAAGCATTTATTTTGTTGTTATCTGCTGTCCCGATAGTCAACGTTTTTTCCGCGTAGGTGGCAATTGGGAAACACTGGCGCATTAACAAGTCTGAGCTTTGTGTATTTGCTGATAGTTTAGACTTTTCATATTGGGATCAATTTACTCATAGCTGATCAGCCCCCGATACAAAAGTGGTCAGTGCTCTTCCAGTGAGTCTTTGATATACCTCCAATTAGCATCACTTGTTTAGCCAGCTTTCTATCCAATAAGTTATGCACCTTTCCAGTTCTAAGTAATCTACTAACGTTCCAGCATCTTATTTTGAAGTTATTTCTTTTCAGTTTCATTTTGATAACGACTCAACAAGTCCACCTAGTCAATAGCCAGTTCACAATGCATAGCCTGACCTTCTACTTCTTCTTTTTCTTAGTGCCATATCTTCTGTAGACGTTGGCTACCAATTTAATATTATTATTTTAATATTAAATGGATCACTAGGCAGATTACTCTCGGTGGTTTGCCATTGCCTTCCGAGAGGAGAGGGTTATAATGAAGTTGAATAAATTTTTGTAGCCGGGTTGGGGATCGAACCCAGGGCTTCTATTCTAGAGTCCGGTCTTTAGCCTGTTCACTTAGCTCACCTTCTACTATTGCATGTCTTGTTTCCAATATCACACCACACAGCCCGGACCTGTGCTGGCGCCAATCGGTTCGCCCGTCAACCTATTTTTCAAATTTGTGTTTATCATATGCGCTCATGGGGAAGTTAATTTTCTGTCGTTGACCATAATAATGTTTGATTCATCCGCCTTTGGAGACGATTTCTCATCCCTAGGACTAAAATTAGCCTTGCTCCATCCACACTGAAGTGGAACGCTTATCCCGGCGTTTGCTCCGTTATCCGTTAACCGTGTCCTTTATCACTAAGAAGTTTAGATTGGGAGTTTCCCTTCATTAGACCTAAGACCAGATGGCATTTCAGAGTATTACTTACCCCTAATACTTTCTTCACATTTAACATACTGCACCGCAACCCAAACTAGATACGTCCCTGAATAAAATATAACAGGCGAACGTGACCTTTTAGCGGCACACCAGCGTCAGTGTCGCGTCGCGTCGTTAATTTAAAAGATTTAAATTGGTACAATAATTTTAATTGAATAAATAGAATCATAGATTTTAAATAAAATTATTAAAAATTCCAAATTCTAGAACTTGTTCACCGCTACACCACGACATATTTGCTTATGAATTATTGGGCATTGGATAAGTTGACATTTTCATTTTAATAATTTGTCGGGGTGGGGGGGGGGAGAGTCAATTTTTATTTAATCAATTTTAGCATTGTTGGTTATTTCGTTAAGTAAAAAGTTAATCTTCTCTTCAGTGGTCTCCAATTCAATTATTTTCGGGACGATCTCTGTGTAAATAAATATTTGCATAAATTTTGTTGTAAACATAAAATGAACTGACACCGCAAAGAAGTAAAATTCGCATTGACCTCAAATATTTATAAAACGACACGAAAGTCTTTTAAAATTCATGCCGATGGAATGAATGGTCGTGAAAGTGAGCAAAATTTAAAAGGGCATCATGAAAAGCTGTCCAAGTTTTCAAGACCTAAAACACAAACTTTGGGTAGTGGAAAATGCCATTAGTATTCAAAACATGACTGTGGTCTATAGGTGGTTAACAATAAAGTACATTTCAAAGATACTCGGTTAACTTGTAAACTGTTCAGTAAGTGCATCATTATTAAGAGGGCACGTGCTGTCGCTTCTAAAGAAAGTAGAAAAATTTGTAGAAACAAAATTGGTTAATAATTTACCACGGCTTCACTCGCGTATGCGAGAGGGATAAATTATGAAATGTGAATTTTAAATTTTTTGAAAAATCCTCGTATGTACTATATAGAATCCAACTTTTCTCAATGAAACCAGACAAGATTGTAAAATAAAGCCACGCTTTTTCATTCCAACTTGAGAGAATATTTCTTCTGATAAAGAAATGATAAACGTACTATAAACTATCATAAGTTTGAATTCCCGGTGGAAAATAACGAGAACCCTTATTTTCACGACGTATGAGTTCAGTGGTCTTCAATATTTATAAGCAGCTCAGTAGACAGTCGGGCTTTCTCGATGTAATTAAATTTAAATTGCATTTTAGTTGCAGACAAAAATAATTCAATCTTATCAGATTTAATAGCTTATGAACTTGACTTGCATATTTACAACATTTTTCGTCACTGAAAATGATGGAATATATCGAAAACGTTAACTCTAATAAACATAAAAAGTTAAAAGTTTCCCAGAAACGATTTCCAAGTTTCTGTAACTTGCTTAAAAAGTTCCAGCAGTTAAACTCTCTCCAATCAATTAATTACCTTTTTTAAAAGTCAAATTTAATAAAAATTTAAGCGTATCGAATTTTAGAAGAGGTTAAACTATCAAGTTGGTTCGGTGATGACGCGTCGCGACGCTCGCAACTTAATTTAAACGAGATAAGGTTCGAGTGTAATAAAATGAGTTATGGGCAGCTTACGAGCAATAATTTACATAGTTCACCCTGTTTCGTAACGTAATTGCAAAATTTGCAAGAAATTTCGTCTGTAGCCCTCCCTCAACAAATTATGATCAAAAAGTGTTTTGTATTTTTAACTAAATGGAAAATAAATGGTTTTTTTAAACTTAATATTCTCGATGATTTATTTTTATATTTTTTATTCTAAAAAATAAGGACCTCGAAAAACATCAAAGATCGTCAATATCACGAGCGGTTTTGCGGTTTTGAGCAATAAATATTCTTTGTCTAACAACTGATCAGTTTTCTTGCCGAATGATTTTGAATGATGTACCACATTTGTTTTCTTTTCACATCATACACTGAAGTGTCACATTCAGAAACTAAGTTGGTGCGTGGTTTTTTAAAGGAAATTTCACGTTCGATGGGATTCATTTCTGTGTTTGATGTGCGATTGAATAAATTTTCAAATATTACATCGCTATTTGGGTCTACAACTTTTTGCTCCAATAACTTTTAATCAAAGTTGCGACAATTAAACCTCTAAGTATCGAGAAATGATGGTAATTTTCAGGCAGTTAAAGCATAATTGAGGCAAATAACGAATATAAACTAACATTTTAAGGACAATAAATGTTTAAGTATTTACTTTTCGAGGTTCTCATCAAATACTGTAGAATAATTTAACAAAATGGCGATAATCTACAATTTAGGGAATTTTCATCACGACGCGCACGCGCAGTGCTTCCTTTTCGAATTTTTATTTTGTTGATCTTTTGGTCCTTTTGAGAACCTACCAAGTTAATTAAGTTTAAAAATAAAGTTAAAAATTTAATCAAAATGAGCAGGAAGCATTTTCACAACAAAGATTGGAATTTAAGGCTATTTTCCTGAATCGAATTTTTAGTTTTTCACTACAACAGGAAATGAACGTTTCTCTATAGTCGTGTTTTATGTTATCAAACACATCGCTATGCTACAAAATGTCATAAAATATACAAGTTAATATCGCGGATTTCGCTTAATCTTTGCTTTTAAAACTTTCCTCTTAATATCTTTTTGATGAAACATTACATCGTTCTTATTTATCACTTTTTTAAATTGTTAATAACTTTGCTTTAAAATTGAAGAGAAGATTTGCTCGTTTTTGTTTCCAACTTTTTAAATTGGATTCCCTAATGATTTTTTAAGTTTATTTTTAACTCTTAAGAAGTTGCATTACAAAGTTACCCGTTTATCAATTGAATGCTCCTAGATCGTGTTAAGGAGGTCTTTTAGTGAAAATTGCTTGATTGGGTCATTTTCCAGGCTAAATATAAATTTAGTTGACTTAGAATCACCTTTGGGCACTTTACGTGACTTCCTGTAAACTTAGTTCATGGATTCAATGCCATACTTAACCTAACTTTTTAAGGTTTAATTCAGTTGCCATACAGAATTTCTCTTCTTATATTCGTTCATGCTTTTGCTTGCACTGATGTGTAAAACGCCACGTTTTAAAATTATATATTATTGTACTTTCCCAACTGCCGTTCTTATTTTTAACATAAAATATTAGGCACAGAAAAAAAAAACTTTTTTAATGCTCCGGCTAGCAATGACTCTAATTTTTAATTTTGCAAAATGTAACAATAAATGCACCAAATTGTGCTAAAATGTACAAAAATCAATGTAAAATAACACTCCAGAGTGTTAGTCGTGCAGTTATTCTTTTAAAGGACAGTACATAACCAAAAAATAAGACAACAACACTAATTTATTTTTTTAATAAATTTTATTTAAAAAAGACACATAAAAGGGTAGGTACTTTTTTCAATATTTTTTTAATTTGTAAAATTCTTAAGTTTTCTAGACTGATTGAAGAATAAAGTTCTTGCTTTGTCAGGAGTCGAACCCATCAGCACTTAGAATTGTAGTAGTAATGGCATTTGATCTTCTTTCTTTATTTCTAGTGCAGTTATAAATTTGAAAATTAAAACAATTTAAAAAAACATTAAACTAACGAGAATTCAGAAAACAATAACAAAACTGAAAAAGAGTCTAAATAAAATTTTGGTCGATTTAAGTTTTATGTAAATTAAACCCAAAAGCAATTAGTCTTATAGAGTAAAGCACAAAATTTAGATAGCAAAGTATGACGGTAAAAATAAATAAACCACAAATTGCTGAACAATTAATGAATAGAACTTAAATGAAGGAAATTACACATTAATTAAAATTTTAAATATTTCACCAAAAATGTAAACCAGGCTAAGCTAAATTACTAAGAAACAAAATTACCAAAACTTACTTACAAATTGTAACAAACCGGCGAACTTGTAAATACATTAAAACCAATTTAATTAATTAATAAAATTGTTAACGTTCTAATTTCAAAATTAAATATAGTAAAAGGATTAAAACTGTACTTTGAATAAATATTTAAAATTAAAATTAATTTGTTGTACTCAGCAGTCAGCACAAAAGCAAAATTAAGGCTTTCTTTTTTCTGGTGGCTTTTTATTGACCTAGGTGAATAATATATAACTAATTAGTATTAATTTCTCTAAACGGTCACGCTGAAATGCTATCGATTAATATGTTCTATAGCTTCCCAAAAATGTTTCAATAATTTTTGTGCTCGTTTGGTAAGTTTTGCTCATTTTTCAAAGATGGAGTGCGTCATTCATCTGGTCGAAATAAAAATATTTCGGTTTTTCGAGATGTCAAAATGTTGACGGTAGGCCAATGCAATCATGGCCAGTGTCTGAATTAGAGAGTTTACTATTTTGCCTTCTATTTCTTCTCCCAATAATTTATTCCACATATACTGTACCATTTTCTTATGGTCTCTTTTTGATGTTTTTGGATAGCCAACATCGTTGTATTTTCAGATATATATGAGCCTTTACAGCAATTTTCAACACTACATTTTTTTATTAATCCTCTTAGTTTGAGGATGATTACTATCTGAGCAACTTTTTAGTGATTTGGAAAGTGGCTGATACTGATGATTTTGTTGAAAATCTGTGATGACTTTAGGTATTTGATGGTAACTTCTTTTAGTATTTTTCTTGTAATTGGATCATATCCAGGGACTTTCTATTTCCTATTCTTCCTATTTCTTTTGTTTATAATGCTTTTAATTAAATGCAAAATTTATTTGGAATGTTGCATTAACGAATTCTGCAATATCATTTTCTTTTCCATATTTTTGGATGATGGGTTAGGTTAAAATACGCTTTATAGGTATTTAGCAAAGACCAACTCTTCCCCCACATATAATTTTGGACCCGGTTACTCAAACGAAAAGTAAGCCTTTTCACAAAAATTAAAAAAATTGTTGTCCTGATTTCCTGCAAGCCAAAGACTCTTCCATTCAGCAGGTATTAAACTCCCCCATGTAGGGGGAACTCCAATAATCTTGCAATGGAAAAAATATTGGCCGCTATAGGAGAAACGAAAGGAGAGATGAGAGAAGAGTTTAATAAAAATAGAGAAGAAATGAGAAAGATGAAAGAGGAAATAAGAAGAATGCAGGAAGAGATGAAAACAAAAAAGAGAAACTAGAATATTGAAAAACAACAACTTACTCAAAGAATTATTAAATTACTAGAAAATTCAATAAAGAAGCAGAAGAAAATCAGAAAAAGAAATAATATAGTAATAAAAGAACTAAACACGATAAATGAGTCAAATCTAAAAGATAGGGTACATATTTTCTTGAAAAATGAACTTGAAGTAGATACGAACTTTTTGGAAATATTTGAAATAGGAAGAAAGCAAAGATACACAACTGGGGAAAAAAAAAAGCAAATTATGAGAAATAAAAACAAATTAAAGAGGCGTAGCATTTATATCGACAACGATGTGACAGTGAAGAAACTGCAGATACGGAAAAAGATACGAGAAATAGCAAAAAAAAATTAAAAATGGAAATAAGACCAGAGTAGGATAACAAAAACCTCGCCAAAAGCTAACAATAAACAACAACAAGACCTATAGATGGAGCCTGAAAAAGAAAACCTTAAAACGCGTGCAAGAAGATAGAGAACAAAAAATCTCAAAAAACTAGCAGAAACAAAACAAAACTGTCAAATCAAGCCAACTATTGCAAATGAAATAGAACTTAAGAATAATAATGAAAATGAGAATGCTGAACGTAAAGTAGAAGAAAAACAGCAAAATGATTCCCTAAATACAACGAAACAAGAGACGTAAAAGATTGTCATAATATCGAATTGTGGAAAATGCCATTGAAAAGAAAGAGGAGGAAACAACAAAAAAGAGTGATAGGAGTGCAGGACTGGCAAACTAAAATACTTGATAGGAAGCTGTGGAAAAAAATCAAGGACGATACAGAAACCAATAGGAGAATTTGAGTAAGAGGTGAAGCAGCGACAAGTGGGAAGATAGTAATGCGAGGATAGAGTTAATAGTGAAGTGAGGACTAATCCACCTCAAAGAAATGGATTTGAAAACATCGAAAGGTGTGGCGATATTCTGTAAGGAGTGGAGAGCCAGAAGAAGAAAAAGAAGAAGATTTTCCAATGCAATCCTTAAAATTAATCTGACCAAAACCAGATAGATCGTCCTGTTTACAGAGTTACTTCAATACAATCAAGTATTCCTTCAAGATTCTTCCATTTTCCATTTCCATTTTCTATTTTCAAGATACTTCCATTTTCTCTGATTTCCATAATTGACTGAACTGAATTAGAATTAACTAATATAAATATTATAATTGACGCTTTCTGAAATACAGTTGACCTTTTTTGGTCTTTTTTTGGCTTTTTTCTACAGATACAAATACATTTTTATATTGGTAGTGCTTATGGATTATAACGTATTTCTAATCTTCCTCAAAATAGATAAAAAAAATTCACCAACTTTGTTTATTTTTAACGCAGGACTAGTGATCATCCGGCCAGCTACTAAAATAACGGTGTGCGAAGGGTCTCGAGTTTATGACATTTAGAAATCAACCACACAAGAATCGATAACAATTTAATCACATGTAAAATTACTCTTAAGTGATGTTGGAGTAATTCGCGTCGTCGTACAGTTTCAAATAGCTTCAAAATTAAAAGCAGTCAAAGAGCAATCTTTAGCGTAATCAATTCCATTCCAGACTACATGCCATAGAATTAGAAATCTTAAAAATTTTTATACATAAAAGTTGCTAACTCACCTAGTTTTAGAAAACTTTCATTCCTGTGGCGTTTACAAAAAATTGTGATGGTAAAATATATATATATATTGTAATGGAATGCCATATTTTAAAAAATTTAAGTTTCCACAATTAAAATTTCATTTTGTAATTTACGTTTTTGAATTTTGTTTTTGGAGTTTAATTGGACGAACAAATTGTAACCTGTTGTTTTTCAATTTTGTACAGATGTAGGTACATGCAGAGACGGAATCTTTATGGTTGGGGAATTGTCCTAAAACCTGAAAGTTAAATAAATCAAAAATGGAAAAACGTTGCAATTTAGTTTAATTTATTTTTCTTAAAAATTGTTTGTTTGTTTGTTTGTGTTCGAAATAATTTAAAATTTGGTGACTTCAAAGTGTTAATTTGGTATGAAGAATTTCAAATTTGGCTGGCGAATTGAACCAATCAGAGTAAGACACGATTTCCAAAATCCAAAAATTGACAGGAAGTGAGATTGGTGAGGGGAGTAGTTAGTTGCTGAATAGATGAGCAAGCAGGGAGTTGTCAACTCAACGACCTCGCATTGAATTTTCTAATGTCTGGAAAATTTATGAATTTTGCGATTAGTTTGCAGTAATTTTAAGCAACTGGAAATTTAGTTATTGTGAGTGCCATGAAGATTTTGTGTGATGGAATCTATCGTAAATTATGAAGATTTTAAGAAACACTTACCTATTCGTTGTAACATGAGGTCGTCCATTTTGTCAATGTAGTGGATGCGTGATATTCGACAAAGTCAATCCTTTATTTTTGAAGCCATCAGTTTGGTAATTACGATTTGAATTATTTATTCACATTATTTCAATGATTGTAATTGATATTTCGACGAAATGCAAGCAACCATCTTTGAGGTTAATTACGTTCAATTTAAAAAAGTTGAATCTCAGCATGCGTGTGATAAACGGATTGTTGCACTTAATTAATTAAATTCACTAGTGGAACTATTATAATCCCTAATTCGGTTTATTTGATTGAGAAGATTAATTTTTTTCACGTGTTTAAAATCGTAATGTATTGGATGCGCGAAACATTTACTACTGACTGTTTGATAACCGGGTTTTTAAAGCTACCAACAATTTGAACTACCATATGCGGCGCCAGATTTAAAAATTAAAACAATTTTTTTTATTTTGTGTACAATTTATTTCAGATATTTGTGTAAAATTTATTGAAACGTTTAATTATCTTACAAATTGTAGATAGTATTTTACAATTAAATGTGTAAATTTGTAGGGTAATTATTCATGATTTTTGATTTTCAACTGTGATGATGGATTTTAACAAAGATTTCGTTTTATTTGATGTTTCAAGTTAATTATGAATACAAAGTTCGTCAAATTCAATCATTGTTCATTCCCTGCATTTTTGTTTTATTTTTGATTGTGGAAAATTTAAAAATCTCTCTTGAACTCACTCCCTGGGAGAGGCTTGAATTGCAAACTCCGATCAAGACAGCACGGACTTTAAAGGTGCGTTCCACTTAAAGCCCATGACGACCGCAGCGTGGTCCCGTGGTTCTTTGATTGGACTACAGATCGAGAGCGGTTATTTGATTGGACTGACAAACGACCGTGGTCGTCGTGGGCTTTAAGTGGAACGCACCCTAAAGAGTTGTTCGTCAGATAACGACAATATATATATGACAGCTCTACAGGCCTAGAAGGCCCATGGCTTTTTCCTGCTTACGTAACTTATCTTGCTAGCTTTGCGTGTGTGGCGCAGCCGTATTTACGGTAATGATGTCGACACAAACATCAGGGATCACCACAGAGTGCGGATGTTCACCGGAAGGCTAAGCCAAGAAATTCTGTGCAATCTGCGATTTGAACCCAGAATTTCCGCTCTATACTCAACCAGCGACCACATCACTCTACTGCTGTGGCTGATGGTAAAAAATACAATGCATTTGCGAGAGAATACGAGGTGCGTGCACAAATTTTGTAACGTAAGTAAAGACTTTAAAAAAATTTGTTACAAGATACTTTTATTAAATTACCCGCTGTCTTATATTCAAAATTGATTGCATGAGTGATGTAGTCTTTGGATTTCGTTGCTGCAATAATCTCGACTGAAAATCACTTTTAACACTCTAGGGATTTGAACAGACTAATTTTTGAATTGCTCTACTGGCATCGGAATATCCGCTTCTGACTCCGTTATGCTCTATTCCTCACAATATAATTATTATTTCAAATGGAGCAAGGATTTAAAATCAATCCTAAAAAAATATCTTTACATAATATAATGGGGGTATCCAAAATTTTATGAATAAAGATTGTGCCTAGGCTTCCGTAAAAAGTTACAATTTGGTGCGGTTTTTGAGCTGGCGGAGTCATAGAAAATGAGGCCAGCCAATCTATTACAATGAATGGTACTATTCATTACCTTCATTGAATTAAAAAAATAATTATTTCCTGAATTAGATGATATGGCTGTAAATGATATGTGGTTTTAGTAAGACGGTGCCACTTGCCACACATTTGATAATTTAAAATTTAAAGTACTTTTTCTTTTTAACCGTAACAATCCAAATATCATTTCAAAATTCTTTACCAATTCAAATTGCAGAATAACAGTGTTTTACGTCTCTTGCATTCACATTTGAAAGTTCCACCATTTCACAATAGTGCGGCGCTCATTTTTAAATTTTTGAGTTGTATCACGTATTCCCAGGTTGGTCACCTATCCCCAAAATTTTTTCCGCTAAAATTAGGGCCCCTGCAAAAGCTAAAAAAGTGTAAATCTACTGTTTTAAGCTACGACGATGGTAAAACGCCAATCAAACCGTCTCAATAATTCTGTAGAAAGCAAACTATGGTTGTACGATTAAATCTTAGGCGCAGTTTTGAAATGGTAAGTAAGACCTTCACTTTTTTCAGAATCGATATTCGAGGATTTAGGGGTGAAAACAATACGGTTGTTGTTCCGTAACTTGGCAGCGGAAAATCGCGCGTTTGTTATTGTAACCTAATCTAACACGAAGATGGTGAGGGAAGATCTGCAAAATTTAAGATACACGTCGTTGTAACTCAATACCAAAGTATGACAATAACAAACAGGTAATAGCAAAGTTCAATCGATTATACCTATCCGTTTGCGCTTGTTAAATATTGCAATGGTTATGTATGACCTACTAAAAGTAATGTTAATTAATTTATTAATCCCTTCTTCATCTTTGTCATCTCAACTCATCCCATCACTTGGCGTAATTTAAAAAAAAAAGTATATAATAATGCTAAATGCTAAAAATGTCTTATTTAAAGATTAGATTATTTCAGCTGGACTCGTGAGTAGCCTTTGGGAAAATTGACCCCTCATCATTAATTCATTACACTGCTGAGCGTACGAATTAAAATGAGCAAATCTTGAATTAGCGTTTTTGTCATGCTTATTCAGATCTATTGAAACTTGCAATTGTTTTTTGGCCCTCAATTAGTATGCCAACGACGATGGAATAGTCTTTCCTGACAGCACCTGTAGCTTAACAAATTACAATTTTCAGAATTCTAAGAGGATCAACAGTTGCGTTTTCATAATTTTTTTTTTATTGCAGTTTAATTTTAATAAAAGTTTTCGCTTATAGATTATTTCTATAAAAAATGTCAAGTAGACCTTCGAGTTAATAAAAGTTGAGAATTAAATGTTCCACAAACGGCGACCGTTAATAAAGAACTTAACAATGCTTTTTTTAAAAAGCTCATAAGCCTCTTAGGAAGCAGTGAAAGCCTACTCGAAGAACATTTCCTAAGGCTTACGTTTTAAGTGTGTTTTAGCTTTACATTTTTATAAACAAAGCTTCAACACCAATAATTCCAATGATCATCAAAATTTGGACTCAATAAATTTTTTGTTTTTAGTTTAATCAAAATAAATAGAAAAAAAGTTCCAACGGTTAAAATAAATCTTAGAAAATACCGAAATATAAAATATGAGGATAAGAGCTTTAAGGGTGCGGGCTTGAAAATCTTCTCTTTTTGAGGAAGTTAATATCGTTCATTCCTGAATATTTTCACCCTTCACAACTCGGTGCGTATGTAACTAAAACTAAACCTCCCCGCATTTCCGCATTATACGACGTCGACCTCTACCGGCGACGGAAATTCGCCACGCACCAAAGTCTGGTCGTCTCCATCAGGGGCTTATCGCATACATGATTCATGAATCTTTCCCGATTTACCCGTTATTCAATTCAAGAAAATAGAAAAATATACCTACCTTCGCGCGATATAAAAAAGTGGGCCATCCATCATGGATCACACGAAAAAGGAGAACTAAATTTTTAAAAATTATTACCCGAAATATTTGTCAAATTTTTTATTTATAACACAAAATAGCAAAAAAAATATTATTTAGATTCAAACATTCATTCCGTAACTGGAATAGAGGATAAAAGCATTTCTGTGTCCATTATTAGAGTGAACAGTTGGAGAAAATAAATCGTTCCCTATACAGTCAAAATAATTATCCAAAATTTCAAGTACGGGTCAAAATGGTGGAAAATTTAAAAAGTTTTCAGGTTATTTATGTCTTCACTTTCCCAAAAACATCTTATAAAACGATCATACAAGTTTAAGTGCAAGAACCGGGGTGACCAAACCATCCCTTATCAACTCTCTTGGGAAAATGACCTCAGCAGGCTTGATTAGCACTTAGCAGAATGAAATAGAACTGCTATATGGGTGGGAATTTCTACGATCTCAACACTAAAACCACCAGTCGAGTTATCTAAAATGAGATGTTATGAAATCAGCACTCTGATGGTGCAGATAGATAGAGGGCGTAGATTGATTACAAAGAAAGGTTAAAGTTTATTAATGAATAAATAAATAATTTTGTTGTTGTTAAATTTAAATTTAAAATTGAAAAATTTAAGGGTAAATGCTACCCTATTTATTAATCGTGACGTTTTTTATTCAATCATCAAAGTTAATTTTAATTCTTTCATCTTTTAAAATTCACCAAATCAAATCCAAATCAACTTGGTCGAAACAGTAAAAGCCATAGTTTTATCGTTTATTTTCCGCTTGCAATTTTTGCCATAAAGAAAAAGCTTTATTCGATCAGCTTTAGAAAATACGCAGTGTTATCATTTTATTTGGATGTTGTTTAGTCTACAATCCAATGACCTCAGAAGGTTATACTTTTTTGAATTTTTTGTTCTAACCCTCAATAAATATGACCATATAAATCAAAATCAATTATTTGAAAACATCCTGTAAGTGAACTTGTATAATTTGGTTTATTGTTTAGTGCCTGACAATCAAATTGTTTAAAAAATTAGGGTTGCATCCTGCATTATATTGTGGAGAGGAAAACAAAGTTTGCACACACTCAGACCAAAATTCGACTTCATTATAAAGTGGAGGTCGCTACCTCCCTTCCCCCAAATAAATTTTTGAGTAAAATTTGTATCAAACGTTTGAGCATCAATGAGCTTTCCAATTTTTTTTAGCTTTAACCATCCTTTTTTAGCTAAGAGAGGTTAAGATGTTATATTCTTATTCTTCTTGTCATTAAACTTTAATTTTTTTTGCATAGTCAAGTTTACATTCAATAAGCCGGACCCATTTCCTATTTACTTCTTCTACGCTGCCATAAGGTCATCGTTTCCGCAGAAGCGCTTACTTGCCCGGATAAGATTTTTGTCCCTTCTCAGACTTTCAGGTCAGTTGGTGGCATAATAGCTAGCACCAAGCATTGCCTCTCTAAACACTGTCCTATAGACACTTATGCTTGGCTTTGGATTATCTTCCTTTTAGACCACATAAGCCGTCCTTCAACATTTAGCATCAAGCGTGCAATTGATGACGCGATGGCTTCGGCTTTGATCACTGCATCTTGGATGTGATCGGCGAAATTCAGGAGTTTGTTTAGCTTCACACCAAGCACTACCATGGATTCTCAAAGTCGAATGTTAATACATTCTATATAGATTTGGGAGTAGTTCATTAACCGATTCTCTAATTTTAAGATTTTTTGAAAGAAACAATGATAGAAAACGGTCCAAAACGCAATAATAAAACAAAAAATTTGTAAACTATTAAAAATAAGGCTTATAATAATTTTTAAAAATCAAAATTTTACATAAAATAGATTTTAACGACAATTGATTGGATACCGCTAGAAGGGTACTCAGTTCATCGTATAAGTTTTTTGCAAAAATTTATGTATCCAGTGTAGATTTTAGTGTAGATCCAAATTGGACGTAGTTGCGTGTCAGAATGGACTTTACCCGCTTTTCGCTCCGGTAAAGACGTTTTAACTAACCCAGTATAAAATAAAAATATCTCCCAGGTCAGTCCAACTCGGCAAAGTGGGCTACTAGTAAGAGGGTGGATCTCTCTTTTTTCGGAAAATTTAAGCCAAAAATATCCTTAGAAAGTTCCCAATTCCTTCTGCTAAGCTTAACGTTGAGTACACGCACCGTCAACACAATACACAAGAGGATCGCATTTCAAACAAAAATGGGAACTTCAAAATCGATTATTAACTAAACTATCGATATTAGTGGTTCATCTTTACATTAAACTCTTCATTTTAATGTTATCTATCAAATACTATTAAGTTTTCTTTAATAAATATAATAATCTTCGAGTACCGCTTAATGGACTAGACCTTGGATTTGTATGAGCAAGACCTCTCTTCTGTCCGGTATCATCATTGACGCCGACTTGATTGGGACCTGCAGGGTCAGTCCTCTTTTTTTAACTCAGTTGAGAATGGTAGCTATAGCCTTGTTGAGTTTGGCCTCTACTACCCTTTTATTTTTATCTACAAAACCCACTTGGGTTACTTCTTTTGGGAGCTCAGCCTAAGAACTCTGGTGTTCTGGGTTGTCCAGAAAACTGGCAAAAATGTCTTAGACGTGCGGATCTATCCCTCTATCTCAAAACGCCTTAAATGCTGAAGGCATTCCGCACGTTCAGAGTTGTCACCAGGCAAAACTTCCTAGTATGACAAGTTTCATTCTTCGCTTCCTGGACTAACCTCGTTATCTTTTTTAACACAGCTGTGGACCTGTCTGTCCTAAAACTATAATGATAATCACAAAGACTACCGGACTTTTTGATCTTTTTATTTAATCTCCTAAGGGTGACTTGTATAGATATAGTTTAAAATTTTAAACTGTAGATTAACCAATCATAATAGTCAAAATCCGAGTTTAAACCATAGTTACCGGTTAAACTTGGACTATACAAGTCAACCTTAATAGTAGTTTTTTTAGGTGTTTTCCAGCGTAGTCTAATAGACAGATAGATCTATAAAAAAGAGATCTTCTGGCAGTTTTTGGCTCTTCCGGATGAGCACCAAATGTACCTTTTTTTATATCGACAGAAATTTGACTTCTTCAAAACATTTGTTGAAAGCAGATAGAAAATCTTCAAGGTGCTCATGTACCAGAGTTTTTTAACTTTTTTAAACTGAATTTAAGCAAAAACAGCGGGGGGGGAGCGATTTTGTTGTCTATAAATTAGTGGGTGAATTTTGATACCTTTTTAATTCTAGAAGAGGAGAGTCCAGGTGTTGGGGCTTTCCTAACCTAGCTCATAGTGGCAATGCTTGCAGTTTTTCTGCTCTGATGGTTATCAAAAACCTCAACCAAGTCACTCTGATATTTAAGTATAAACTCAAATTGCATCTTAGATTCAAATTACAGCGCAATTATTTAGAATAAAATATAGATAAATTAGTTTTATGTAGGTGGAAAAAACTTTAGAAAAGAAGACCCAAAAGTGGTCCTAGCGAAATCGAAAGTATTAATGGAAAAACGCCAAACAAAAATGAAATTAGTGTAAATAAATTTGGCACAGATTTCATGCAAAGTGCTTTTAATTTGTTTGAGAGTAGTATTTATATTATTTGAAATAAACATAAAAGCTAAATAATATTTTTATGTTTGTTTATTTGATTTTAATAAATATATTATTATATTAACAATAATTTTGTTAATATATTATAATAATAATATATTTAACAAAAAATTACATTGGGTTGTACTTTGTTTTAAAACTCTTTAGTTTTATGAAGATAAAAGAAATTCACTTAAAATTTTATTTTCTATCTAATGGGAATCTTCAAAAGTACGAATAGGAAATGCAATCTTTGAATGCTCCGGCTAGCAATAACTCTTATTTTTATGTTTAATGCTGTAACGATTACACCAAAATAAAGATAGTGCAATATAACAAAACATAAATTAAAGCACCCCTCTACACTTTGCATCCCCGATAAGATTAAACTGAATTAAAATAGTTCAAAAATAAAGTTTTATAGCAAAATAAATTATTTATGGCACCTTTAATTCAATCAAAGTTAATAAAATGCAACCAAATAACAAATTTTGATCATTCATCAGTCAAAATACGTGACGATTTCTACACTTCTGTGTATCAAAACTTTATATGGTCATCAACTTTATAAGTCACAAAAATCTGCAATGTTTTCAAAAATTTAGCTTGGCTATATCCAAAATTATTATTCTAGTACGAAAAACTCAACAATTCTTCCCTAGAATTTAATTTTGATCTTAGAAGAACTAAAAAATTGCATAATGATCTTCTTTGGAAGACAATTCATTCCCATGTCATCAAGTGACCTAGTTTTAGTAGTTTCTCTACATCGGAAAGTCAACTCTAGTAAAAAAAAAATCAGCATAAAAATGGTAAAATTGTGTTTTCTTACATTAAATCAATCATCGATAATAAATTTAATTTCTTTTTGTAACTTTACAACTTCGTGTATTCGCCACAGCTCAACCCATCCAAAAATAAGTCGACGACCAGTCACTGATTTTTAGCTTGAGAGTGTAGTACCTCTTAATTTGAATGTGGCAACATTCAGACAATTGAAAAAATTCAGAGATCAAAACTAAGTTGCTTTATAGAAGAAATAGTTTCAAGAGTTTCAAGTTTCAATAGTTTCTTCTTCTTAAGGTGCCGTCTCTTGTCGGAGGCTGGCGATCCAATTTAATATGTTATTATTAAATGGTTTTTTTGGCAGATTACTCTCGGTGGTTTGCCATAGCCTTCCGAGAGGAGGAGGCTCATAATGAGTCGGATAAATTTTGTAGCCGGGTTGGGGATCAAACCTAGGGCTTCTCCCCTAGAGTCCGGTCTTTAGCCCGTTAACTTAGCTCACCACTCATTTTCAAAATATAGTTGACCTATTTTAAATTAAATCTGGTATTGTGAGCCCTGATTTGGACGTGCGCCATAAAGATAGACAGACATAGATTGAAATTGCTTACATTACAGTGAAAAATGACCGTAAGAGTCTGTAGCGCATACAAGACGGTATTGGAAGCAGCAATCCTGATGCTGGCTGGTATGCCACCTATCGACCTCCTGGTTGCCGAACACAGTCGCAACTACCATAATTGCGACTAAGAAAGTAAGAGGCTACACCACCTAATACTGAAAGACGAGTGACAACGTAAATGGAGTGAGTCAACCAACGGGTCCTGGACAAGACGACTTACACCGATAGTCGAAACATGGACCAGCCACACACATGGTGATCTCGACTTTCATCTAACCCAGGCAATGACGGTTGCTTCAATAAATATCTTTATAAGATCGGCAAAGTACCATCCCCCGCATGCAACTACTGCGAGGAAGAGGATTCTCCAGATTATACGCTGTTTATTAGCCTGGAGTGGACAATAATACTATAGGAAGCCGGTACCACTTTGACAACGGAGAACTTTGTGGAGAAACTTTTTAATAGTCAAGAAAACTGGGACAGACGGGTCAAAGAATTAGCAAATGCCATACTTAAGACCAAAAAACTCTATGAACAAGACAGACAACGTACTGAATGAGACACTAGAGAGAGAAAGCGGCCTCAAAAGAAAAAAAAGTTCCGGATGGTAAAGCCTTTATAAAACAACAGCTACCCCGCACCTAAACAGAGACTATGGTTGAAGGCGGCAGAATAGCCTAGTTCCATCCCGGATAACAAAGTAAGTAGAAGAAATGCAATTGCGGTTCCACTTGTTTTCCGGCCACAACTAACACCAATGGTGATGCCACCACTCTAACATGACCTGGGAGAGAGCTCTTAGTGAGTCACTTACACCAAAAACCCCACATTACCAACAGCGCGTCCTGTTGGTGTCTTTCTGAAGATTTCCTTTCTTCCAAAGTAAAACAAAAGAAATCTGGATCATTTGGAGTAGATTTTGGGCCTTCGGCCTTAAAAAGGTAAATGCTTATAACTTTTTATGAAAATTCTAATTCAAATTTTACCTGCAGTTAACAAACTTAAATCCCGTAACTCTGTGTGTGCTTGGAGGGTATTCCATACCCCCCAAACCCCCCGGTTAAAGACCGCCGTAGTGTATATTCTGGAATTGATGTTGTTACATCGCAGCTATCCAAAAAAGTACATCTAAATATTGTGGTTTTAGGACCGGGGGGTCTGGGGGTATGGAATACCCTCCAGTGCCACCACAAACTCACAATACTAAAGTTATATTATATTTAAATATTAAATTCTTCTTCAACTTAGTTTAAGCCTTTAAGGCTTGCTATTTCCCACATCTGCGTCGTTTCCTTGGCAGTGTTGGTTCTATGAGCATATAAATATTTTTACATCTATATATGGTAGTGTGCTGGACTCGCCTTTAGGTGTGCCTGTATCCTGGTTTTTATGTTAATGATGGCAATTCATTAACCCAGGAGGACCACCGGCTTAACGTGCATTCCGAAGCACGGAGACTAGTCATAAGAAAGTTTTACCTTTCTCCGGATTTGAACCCGGAACCTTGCATTTGCAGTTGATCGTGTTACCTACAAGGCAAATGACCGTCTAATATTAAATTTTATTTTTAATTATCTAATTCAAATAGATATCGCAATAACATCATTGACGCTATTGTTCTGTTTTTACTCTCACTCATGGGGTATGCGATGATAAGTGAAAGCCATAGTTGTTCGGCCTGAATGAATTATATATCAGAAATATACTTAAATGACCTAAATTCCAAAGGTAGCCAATAAGGTTCGATTTCTACGTTAAACTATTTGATTAACTACAGCATAGCTTATTGTGAGTTTACGATCACGGGTTACCTCCTTGTTGTAAAATATTATTTAAAACAATAAAAGCACTTTATTTTTATTAGTGAAAGATTTCATGTGGTAAACCTTGACACGGAAAGGTGTACTTAGGTGTATTGCTCTTCAGAACGACTTCCAATACCCATTCAATTATTCGTTTATTTTTTGCTACCATAAAAATGTTCTCACGTTTTCTGAAAAATAACTGCCGGTGATTAAATTTGTTTTAAAGCATAAAAATGATTTATTTGATACTTTTAACGGATATGCTTTTAGAAGTTTCAAAAGTTATATTTTATATTCAAGCATCATAATAAAAACCGCTGAATCTCTCAGGATTGATTCGTTGCTTTATTACCAACGTAAAAGTAATGGCAGTGCGGCCTTCAGGCCGCACAGGTAGGGAAATATAATTTTAACGTATTACAATTTTTTATCCGTTCCAACATCTTGTGGCATTGGTATTAAATATTCCAATAAAAATTAATAATTTAATGTAATAATAATCTACCTGCAAATCACACGATGATGTTCTGTTTATTTAATTTATTTAGGTTGTATATTTTTTGAATTGAAAATGCATTTGCTTTAGATGAAAGTTATTTGAAGTGAATCAGTATATTTCAGCCCCAAGTGTGTAATGCTGCAATTATGTAACACAAACCTGCAAACACGGAGCACTTAATAACAGCGTTTATATAAAACTGAAAACTACTACAACTACTTACTGAAACTTGCAAGCAAGCAATTCAGTTATCGTTGGGTAATTATATTCATGCAATTGCCAATTGGTTTAAGTGAGAACGCTCAAGTTCCAAAGTAATTTGTTAGATACTTCATCAGTAAAATTTAGTCATAATGACTGCTTTTAGTGCAGTAATTAAAATATAAGTTTCATTAATATCATCACGTAACTCTTGTTCAAATGAAAAGAGGAAGCGGAGACGCTTTTCAGGTATTGGTCAATTTTACCATACTGAACAATGGAAAACTAAGGAAATTATGTAGAAACGTGAGTTAACTTCAGAAATGTGAATGGCCCAAGTGTGATGGCCTAGGGCGCCAAGATATGATATTTTATTACTAAAGGTCATAAAATTAGAATTGTTCCTAAAACCATGCAGGCAAGTCTAACAGGGTAATTTAACAACCACCCCAAAAAGAAGTAAAAGTATCGTAAAAGTGAAACACTAGTGATTACCGAAAACAAGAGAAGGCTGCACTGTCATCACCAACAGCAGCTGCTTAACCTCAAAACAAAAGAAAAATTTTGTTTGTTTTGCGATTTCGTAACAGTAAAATAAGGGAAGCAATATGGATGAGGACGCGCCCTTTAGGCTATTTTTAATGGGTCGATTGAGATTTATCTCGATGTTATAGTAAAAATAACAATTTTAGAACAAACGTCCCCTATGCTAACTGGATTTGCTTGGTTTACGATACGTTCTTATTTTGGAGGTCAATAAAAAATTCATAATGTTTGATAAGAAACTTATCCAAAGAGCTCCACTTGGTAGTAAACGTCAAGATGGCTTAATTTGAAACTTGGGGAAAAAAATTTCAAACGAATTCAAATTTTGCTTCTTTGTTGTTCAAAGTTAAACTTCAAACTGTTGTATTACTACATAGTTACACACAAAAGAAAGCAAATTAGTTATCGAATCCTTTGCGGAGAAAAATCGATATAGCATGGCACAATGAAGTAATTTAAGCTAGTACATCGGGGATAATTAAACTGTAACAAGTCAACCGAAAGAGAATTTTGGTTTAAAACTACGGTGTTTTTTTTTGTAAAATTTTGCATGTTTTCCTCTTGGATGGTTATTAAAATAATCTCGGAGAACGGAGAAAAATGGAAAATGAGATTAAATAAAATGGGAAAAATAATGACGGATAAATTCCAAACTGCAAACAAAGGCAGACGACCTAAGTTTCTGAATAGGTGATTTAGAGGGGCGATGTGCTATAGGGGAATATAGGAAAGTTACGAGGGATGTGGAAGAATAATATGTGCAGTAAAGATAATCAATAACAAATAAGAATTAAAGTACAATCTGAACTTTTATCACAAGAACTCATGAAGGATTATTTAAATGGAGTCGAGCAAAATGGACAAGCACTTAATTTTCCATTCCTGAAACTACTTATATTGTATTGGAGTAGTTTGCTGCAAGGACTTATCCAGCAACAAGTTTTAATTAATTTGTAGATTAAATAATAAGCAATTTAGTTTCCACGATGTTTGCAGCTTTGATGGAAATCTTGCAAGGCTACCATATTTAGTTAATTCAAATGGCGAAAATTTTTGTTTAAAATTACGCAGTAATGGAATTATTTAGTTTCATTATACCTTACATTGTTCCAAGACAGTGATACATGGAGAACTAAAGTAATTTAAGAGAAAACCCTTGTAGAATTCAAAAAGATTACGATAACAAAGTTTCCAAGACTGTTAGGAAAATTGCGTATTTACGTTAGGGCTCAAAAAGTAAATCGAATTTTCTTGCTGAGCTGGAAAACCCTTGTCATGTATTGACATGTTTTGCATGTAATCATATTTTAATTGGTTTTGTGAAATTGTTTCGACGAACGTATACGTATCTGCTCACTGTTTGAACACAAATGTAACTTTAAATTGTAATTTAGAGGTTAAAGGGTACATTACGAGGGGTGTCCGATAAGTAGAAACATTAAAGTACTATGTTAAGGGTGCAATTGAATAGGTGATTGACTGCCTAGGGTCTAACTCGACAAACTTAACAATGGCTGAATTATATCAGCTGCTCCTGAAATACCGATTTTGAAAAATCGATTTACCGTTATTAGAAAACCTTTTCAACAAAGGAAATTGGCTTGAGGGAAGTTTGAATATTAAATAAAAATTTAAATATTATTTCGGGTTATGCCCAGCGGCAAACTCGCTACATGAACCGCCTCTTTTAAAATTCTTGACGATACTTTTCCTTTGAAAACCGGAAGTTTAGAATTTTAGCTATTTGTGTGAATGAAATTAACCGAGCAAAATTGTGACATTCCAAATGTCAGTTTTTTTGTTTGGTGTCAGTTGTTTAATCTACTTTTGTTATTGTAGAAATAGTGGTGATTTTACTAAAAAAAGCATTTGCGTTTTGAATAAGATAGTATAAATGTGGAGAAATGACTAGACTAGGTGATGTACATAAAAATAATGATCATTAAATCTCCAGTGTGCCGTAGGTACTTTCCTAGTTTATGTCTTTTGCATAAGATTTCAAGAGTTGCCATGAAGTTTACCATTATATTATAATGTTATTAAGTTAATAATAACTTGATTAAAATGTAAATTGAAGTATTGTATTACATAATTATAATTTAGATAGTTAGTAGGTATGTAATATTAGGTACTAATAATTATATTTTGCATAATAATGCAATATAACATTAAATCATGACACTAATAACTTTCGATATGGCTGCCTCTTCACATAATAATTATATTTTCCAATTTGTGTTTCTGATATGTTTGAAACAATCCCACGCTGCCCTAAGTGACTTTGTAGTTATTTTAGCCCTTTCTCTGTTAAGTGCTTGTTTCAGTCTATCTAAAGTGGTATATTTTTTGTAGCTGTCCTTGCTCTTTAGTTTCTATGTTTTTATTTTTCAATCCATACTGTAATTACCTTTCAATTCACACAAGCCACCCCCATCAGATGGGATGGATGGTTGAAGAAATACCCTAATCCCTATTATTTTCCTTCGATTTACCTTAACTTAAAACAATGTTTAAAAATTGATAAAATGATATCAATGGTTCATTTCAGTAACCGTGCGTATGATATAGTACTTAAAAATATTTAATGTTATCACCTACGGACCTTCTAAATTCTTCGCATCAGTAAAGATAAATAAGTAATTCAAACAGTTAGTCATTCACGAGTATTTTTCATTTTATTTATGTATTATTTTTCACGGAAATGAATTATAGAATGCAGGAAATTTGTTAATTTTCAAATTTCCTGATTGTTCCAGCTAATCTAAAATTTCTAAAAATTTTAAATACTTTCAAAACTAAGGTTATGTCACTGTAACAGAGTTACAGCGCCTTGTGTAAGTCCCGTGTCCAAATTATGAAGAAATGGGTATAAAACCGAGGGTTCAAATAATCAAAAAAAACGAATTTTCACAATTTAATGATAACTGAAATTTGATTCCTGAAAAGTTGTGTTATTATTTACTACGGTTGCGAGGTATTCCATCTCTAGTCCTCCGGTTCCTGAAGGAAAAAATTGTTTTGAGAAGAATAATCTGCATAATATACTCAATTTTGTCATATTTTGTTTAATGTTTTTTCCATTGTCTCTAATAGCTTAAAATATTTCTAGGCCAAGCTTTTTAGCCCAATTTCCTCTGTGTCATTCTAGGAAGCGCATTTGATTAGTTCTTGATTTATAGGAGTCGGACGATAGGTCTCTCTCCGATTTTAAAAATTTTTGAAGCAAATTATGAAAGAAAATGAACCAAAAAGCAATAATAACCCACAGTAAAATAGGCCTTATTTTTCCAAATTTTAAAAAATCACCTATTATTGAAGCGGTTACTGCAGTTTGAGCTTTTGATTGGTTTCCGCCATAAGTAAACCCCGCTTATCTCCAGTAGTCCTAGATCGATTTCACCATAGCGTGTGGATGCCCACTGAAAAGCCAAGCTAAGAAATTCTGTCTAGTCCACGATTTGAACTTAAAATTTCTGCTCTGTACTTAATCAGCGGTCACATTACTCCACGGCTGTGACCTATGGGACACAGTAGCGTTGTCAAAATCTACTCTACGTTTTTTCTACGTAAAGTATTTAAAGTTTTAAATTAATTTATCGATAATGGATCATTTTTTAATGCAGTTGTGTTGTCAAAATTGACTTTCAGCGCAGCTACGCTCCCGCCGGTCGCTTTGCAACGCTTTAAGCCATTTTGACTAACGCTTACTAGGTAATAATATCCCTTAAGGCCTTCTAATTAAAAAAAAGTGCTAATTTGAAAGGGTGGATAAAACTTTTTTCTATATCCCTGGGGGCCTCCCAACTTTTCAAAAGGTGCTGTTAAGAACGAGATGGTTGTGACTACCTTTTTCGTAAAATTTAATTCAAATATACCCTTAAAAAGTGAAATTTGCTCGATGTTAACTATACGATGGTTTAGGTACAAATAAAAGCGATTCCGCAATTCCTACTCTCCGGCAGTTCTTCATCTTCATCAGCCGTTATTCGTCTACTCCTGAACGTTAGGCAGAACGTTAAGGCAGGCGGTTGGCGAGTAGTCCGCAGATCAAGTTTGGACTTTTTCTCTCTCTAGTCTATCTAGTCTATCCGTGTTTGGCAGTTAATGTAGGTAAATTAACACGTATCGTCAAAACAAATCGTCAATAGAAGTCAAAATTGCATGAAAATTCTAAACTTTAAAATTAATTATTGGTTAAACTAATGGATATTGGTGATTCATCCTCACCTTAAACGTTTCATTTAAATATTATCTATGAAATTACGGTAAGTTCTTTCTTAAAAATTTTATATATTTCTGCGACAGTTAATTCACACGTACCGTCAACACAATGCGTCAATAGAGGTCAAAATTGAACAAAAATCTCAAACTTTAAAATCAATTATTAGCTAAACTAATAGATATACAACATTCTTTCATATCTGAAACGCTTTATTTTAATGTTTTTCTTTGTCTGGTTCTGTCAAGTTTTTCTTCATAAATATTATACTTTCTAGTAAAAGCTATCGTCTAAGACCTTCGATATAGCATTTGGTCTTGGATTGATTGTAATATATCACAACTGTTCCAAAGAGTTATATCAGCATGTGGTGATATTTAGACCGGGGGGTCTGGGGGGTATGGAATATCCCCCAGTAACAGGTAGTAAACTGTCGTAAGGATTTCTATCAAAATGTACTTCTGGAGAGCATTCCATACCTCCCAGACCCCCGGTCTCAATATCACCATATGCTGATATAACTCTTTGGAATAGTTGTGATATATTACAATCAGTCCACGACCATATGCTATATCGGAGGTCTCGGACGATAGCTCTCACTCGAAAGTATAATATTTATGAAGTATATGGAATACCCCCCAGAATATTTAAATATAAGCAGTACATTTTGATAGAAACCCTTACGACAGTTCACTACCTGTTGACCCCCGGTCCCACTACCACCACATGCTGATGTAACTCTCTGGAACAGTTGTGATATATTACAATCGATGAACTGAATGATATACTATATCAGTTTTTGAGATGGGAGGTTTGGGGGTTATGGAGTACCCTTGAAGGAGTACACGAAATTCCACGGTTTAGGTCTATTAAGCACATATAAAATCTGAATTAGCACCTCTCACTTACAAGGTAGGAGATGTAAATAATTTTGTTCGTATAGTGTAACTAACAACACACCCATAAATATGAGAAAAGCTTTCATCTGACGATACATGATATAGCTATTGACGATCGAAAGCATAGAGGCTGTGTAAGTGCGTTGACTGCTAATTATAAATACCTTGTTTGATATCGGAAAAAGTAAGAATTTTATTATGACCGTTTCCCGTAACAATACCAAAGACACGTAGTTTGAATTGGCCTAATTTATAGATTTTAAATATTTTACTAAAATACTTAGATTCTAAACAATTTATTACAAAAATTTAACAATAACGTTAATTTCACTTACATTTTTTATTACTCTTCAGTTTTAAAGACAAAAACAGCTTTAAATTGAAAAAAATTTAACGGATTACTTTCGTATTACTAATCTCACATGTCAACGTCACTAGTGCTACCGCAGTAGCGACTGAGCAACATCTCTGAAAAAACTTACGCCTTTTTTTCTTAGTAAATGTCCGTTTGCCTCCGTGTCCGTTTGACCCCGTCTTACCTATTTATAATTACAAACTTCTAATTAAATAATCAAAGTAAAACTACATTTAAACCTGGTTATAAATAAACAACTGTCAAAGTTTCCCTAGCGACACCTGTCAGAAATGAACCCAATTTGATTAAAATATTATGATTCATTTTATTGGGGTTCCTTCTTGTTTGAACTGAAATATTTACACATTTGATCAAAATATTTAATTTTGCAGAAAATCTTTAATTTAATTAATATTGATAATTAATTAATAAATAAAAGAAAGTTCAAGTCCAGTTCCTCGTTGCTTCAGTAACCTGAAATGTGTAACTTGCTGCTTCATTAAAGTTGCTCCCTTTAATGTTTCTCAAAGATGAATTAATAGTTTGTGTAATGAAATTTTCCCGTGAGTTAATAACATTTTAGAGAAGAGAAAACTAAATTACACTTTCAACTAAAACTAAACTATAAAATGCAAGAAAATAGTTACTCCCATCCGAAGTGCTGTAATCATTAAAGGAATGCACATCATGTTAGAGGTTATTGCTGAAATGTAATATAAAGTTGTGGTAACTTATAATTACCATTGGTGGAAGTTGATAGTTCCATCCCTTATATTTGTTGCCTAGTTGATGTAAACTTTGTGGGGCAAATCTCGAGATAAATACAGTACAATGTAATATATCTTTACATTGTTAGTTTAATTCTTGTTCAAAATCTTTGAAACAATATTTAAGCAAAACTTACTGAATATTTATTCACCTCGATTACTTGAGTTTGAAAATTAAACAACTTGCGCGTCTTACAAGTTTCTCATTATTTTATGTAAAACAATGCCCAATTCCTTCCCACGCCACTGATAACCAACCCTTCGAATTGGTTACAATTACAAAGTAAGTCTTAAAGGCGATGTCAAATTTGTCGAATAAACTTTATAAGCTACTAAGTGGATTTATAGACAATAAAGAATTCGAAAGATAACTCCGTTTAGGGTGCATTCGTATTAAATTACATGACAGAGCAGTCTTTTATTTAAATCAACCTAAAACTAACTCGCTTAAAAAACAACTTAGTGTATCGGCTGTGCTAAGTAAGTAGGACATAAATATTCAGACAATTTGATATCTTCAATCTCTCCCCATATATAAAACAATCAGAGAATCCATGAAAATACGACCGGTTTAGCTGGATCGGAAAATCTGTTTTTCTTGAAAAGGTGCAAAAATCAAACGACTACACAGGTGGGATCTATAATAATCAGGATGATCATGTTAGGGCAAAACTTTTCGCTTGTATAGGTTGAAGGCAGGATTAATTTGTCGGTTAGCTATTAAGCAGCGGTAACGAGGGCCGCTATAGAAAGTACGTCAGATAAAAACTTATAATTGAACGCGCTAAGTTTTTCGTAGTTAATTTTAAATCTTGATCAAGTAGACGAAAGACTGGACACGGTCGATAATACATTCGTTTTCTATTGCGACTTTGCTTCTGTGATGATGATGGATGAAGCAGGCAAAAACTTTGTTAATGAACTTCCGTTTTCGCGGTTTAAGCAATTGAAATTGAATATAACTTTCTAGACTTTCAGTTTCTGTAGATTATAGTAGTTTTGTCTACGTTTAAGGCTGGCGATGCAGATTGCCAGACACTTTAAGGTCAATATACTCCTAGCTCTTTCCGCTCAGTTTATTGTATATTAAGTAAAATTGACGAAAGCTAAGTAAACAATAGGTTATTGTTTTCCTCAGCCAATTAAATTAAAATTAAGAACATCCTAAGGCGAAACAGTCCACCGGCAGCAGTACACAGAGTACTTACTGCTGGAAAGCCAAAGTTTATTTTAAAAGTAAGCTTACAACTGAAATGTAACCTTTACGATAAGAATCGCTGTAGAAACTGCCTATCTCAACTTGAAAACGTGAATAACATAAAATTTGCACTTGCTTGTTTATTTCGCGCAATCCTTGAGAACAAAGTACATGAGCCTGCGGTTATTTTGTGCGTTATTTTATTGTATACTAATAATTAATAACTTTTTTTTGTGCTATCAAAAATCTTGGCAAGAATAATCCCAAAAAAAAACAAAATTTCGGTAGTACAGTAACCATGAGAATAACAAAATCCTAGTAAAATAAAAAAAGGTTTTATAAACAATGAACGACAGACCTTAGGTTATTTGTTAAATTTTGTTATTTTTACAATAAGTTTATGGTGAACCCGATAAACTTGAATTTCTTGGATGGAACGGAGGTGTGTCGTTAAAATGCTCGCCTTTTGACACCTTCAGGATTTCAACGTCAGGTATTTGGAATTGTGACTTTCAGGATTTAGGTACGAAAAGATACACAAATTGGGGAAACCCTCGTTTCTAAAGTAAGTGCAAGATAGCAGCTAAAGTATAAATTCAAGTTAACCTTAATGAGCAACATAGTTTCAGTATTATCTATGTTTTATAAAAACAAATTACCTTTATTTGTATAAGAAAATACAAATGTATTCATCGTATTTAAATCATCATCTGAAGTATGTCGAGGTAAATTCTAGAATAGAGAGAAGTTTTGCAATAGTTAAAAGTATATGAAATTTTGTTCGATTCAGTTCATAAGTTTTCAACAATTTTTCTCAAGCGTATGAAATAAATTTTCTTTTCATTCAAGACAATAGGTTATTATTTTCTTTAGAAAACTAAATTTAAATTTAAAACGTTTGAAAAAAAAAAACAATAATAATATTTTATTTTCTAAAGTTTGTAAAATGAAAATAAGTTTTATTGTGTTTGCTTATAGCTTAACTTTTAAATTTTAATTTATTAATAATGTTTTTTAAAGTATAGGTATGTACGTAATAAATTTTATATTGCTTCACTAAAGTAAGGGAAACCGGGACTAACGGGACTAATAATTGACGTACATAAATAAATAAGCAGTTTCAAAATTTTTTCTATCATCAAAAATGCAAACAAAATTGTAAATGTAATTTACAGTCCTTGCCAGGGAGCTTAGTGTTGTATCATCTTAACCTAACCATTCACAGAAGCTTCAAAGTTTTGTGGTAAAAATTTGATAATTTTACTAATAAATAAAAAAAGAAGTGATAAGTAGGGCATAAATAAGAGGTCACCATGTTTAATTTCAACTTATGAGTAATTTAGTCTTTAAAGATTTTTTTCTTTAGTGGGTCTCTGTTTCTTTATCATATTTTTATCACTTTTTAAGTGTATCTAGCATTCCGAGAAGAAATGGCCAAAATAAAGCCAAGCAAGACATTTAAATACTGCCACTAGAACGCAGGGATATTTAAAATCCGAGACGTTTACGCAAAAGCAAACAATTAAAATTGTCAAATAATTCCGGTTCATAGCTTAGATTATATGTTATTTTATGTTATTTAACAATAAAAAGTATCTCGTTAATATCGCACTTTTATCAAGAATATTTTTATGGCTTACAATGCTTAGATTATAAACAATACTTAATTAGACATTAAATCAAGAACACTTAATTTAACATCCCGTGTTCAAACGGCTACTGACAAACGTTCTAAGCTGGAAATTCGCCTCTTACTTCACTAGGAGTAGAACCAGAGAGTCAGTATTAATCACTTAATCACTATCATTAAGGATTAAAGTCAGAGATAATAGATCTCCTCATGAAAGCATAGAAGATTAAGGGCAAAATTCATAATACGAGGGTAGTATGATAAGTACCTTTTTTTTATATTATAAAATCTATGTTTTGTCAACAGTATAAACCAACGCCAAAAATCATTCCGATTGCCTTTTAACATAGCCAAACGTTCTTTTGAAGTTGACACACACGTCTGTGTTTGTTGTCAATTGTGACCAATCGCGGCAGCCATCTCGCGGATAGCTTTTTATATCCGAATGAGTTGTTAAAATATTCTGCCCCCGTTCAATTGAAAAGCCCACAGTCTCAGCTATTTTATCAGTATCAGCACAGTCGCGCATTTTTACTCTCCAGTGATTTATCACGATATCGTGGATTTTTTCAATCATTTCTGAATTGATAACCTAATTTGGACGATCTGGACGATTTTCATAAAAAATGCGTGTATGACCAAATTTGAATTCAGTTATCCAATATTTTATGGTTGATAATAAAGGTGAAGAGTCCCTATAAACTTCTCTGAGCTTTTTTTCGATTTCACCATTTGTTTTCTTTTACAAAAACAAGTATTTTACCACCACTCGATATTCAGTTTTTTCTATTGTTGTAAAATTACAAAAGTTGTTCTATTTAAATAGCTGGCATTTATAAACTAAGCGAGATATTGACTTGCCAGTTTGACAGTATTGTTGTGAAGGATTATATTTACAAAAAATATCACTTTTAAATATTAGCAGCGCCATCTCTTGCTGAGGCCAGGTACTTATCATACAGCCCTCGTATATTGAAAGCTGCAGAACTGCTGTCTATCAAATATTTTAGGACTAAATTAAAGAGTGGTAGATTTCTTTTAAATTTCAAATGATTTAAGGCGTTATCGCGCCTTAATTAACCTACAAAAGATGACAATTCCATTGTTTTATTCCGTAAGCGCAGAGGTTATAAACAATTACAACAAACTACAAGCTGGGAAGATGTTTATGATTATCAAATACGAAAAATGAGCCAAGTCTCAAAAGAGCAAAGTTCTACAAAGTAAATAAAAAGTCTCCAAATAACGGATTAATTAAGAAGCTGTCGAGAAAAAAATTGATGCCAGATTGGTTCCTGGAGCGAATTAATTTAGTCGACCCCAAAATTGGATAGCAAAAAGTAAGGTACTCTTATGCATGCTCTCCCATTGGAGTAGGGCCGTACAAGATTTGCTTTGTGGAAAAGCTCCCTGAAAAACCCGGTACCTACTCATACCGACGCAAAATCTGAATGGACTTAGGTGGAGAGTTTTGGGTCCGTACTGGATGGTCAACAGCCCTAAGAGCACTGAGAAGCATTTTTGAGATGTGTAACTAAGCCTACTTTTCTAAGAACTACCACCACTACGAGTCCGACCAATTATGGTGGGCAGTGCAAGCAAGCATAGTGCTAGAATTACCCCGAGACTCCAACCTCCGTAGTAGTTTTAAATTTGAAAGCTAATACTCAAGCATGATACAATAAAATATCCTTAGAGATTTTACTTGCCATTCTTATGTTTAAAGCTCTCTTGGAGACCACCAGAGTGTGGCCTACCGCGTGCTATAAATCGAAGCAAGGGGCGTCGGTAAGAAAGTACGATCCTAAAATAGCAATTTTAGGATTGAAACCTCGTTGATTTCTGACAAAGGATAAATTAAAATAGAGAATTAGATAAGGATGAGGGCTTTAAAAACACTAGTTTTTTCAAAAATCTAATTTAAAAAAGCTCGATTTTCATTGCAAATTTCAAGCAAAGTCGCTCGTGATTGGTGAATCAATACATTCTGTGCTCCGTTCGTTTGCTCTTATGCAAAATAGCCGCGCTGTTGACAAATTCCTCAGTAACTCGCACGCAATGTTGCGAATCCGTTCTGCTTTTTAAGACCAAAATTTCTCCAGGAAAGGGATGCTTAAATTTAACGAACGGTTATTACTTTTTCGCGTGGATCCTCCTCGTGACATGGTGGTTTTCATAAAAATTGACTTTACGGAGCCTTCGGCCCCTCTGGGTCATTTTTATGAAAACTACACTCATTATAAAAATACCCCTAGGCCTGTAGGTTAAGGAAAAAGGTGGATCTTTGAGGGGTGAAACTCGTTCGCAAAGATTCTAATAGCAGGGTGGTTGTGCAAAGAAAAATTGACTGAAAGCACTCCCTCGCTACGCTCGAGCGCTTTTAGCCATTTTTCCTGCACATTTACTATTGAAAAACCATGATTTTCGCTCGAAGTGTACTGTTGAAGCATCCCAATGCAAGTGTAGCTCCAGTTATCGCCTCCCTGCGCAAAGCTGAAACTAGTTTAAACCACACGGACCAACGACAGAATGCCTTAATTCACCAATCCCGAGCGACTTTGCTTAAAACTTACGATGAAAATCGTACTTTTTTAAATTTGATTTTTGAAAAAACTAGTGACTTTAAGGCCCTCGTCTTTATCTAATTCTCTTATTTAATATATCTTTTTGCAGAATTTATCGAGGTTTCAATCGTAAAATTGCTATTTTAGGATCGTTACTTATACTTACGTTACTTAATTACTTACAACCGAAGCAAGAACTGAGAGAGCATGCTGAGTGCCGGACCTATTCAAAAACATGTTTTTTGAGAGCACAGTCGGTGGCATTCCTTCTCACACTAACTCCAAGTTGTTATGAGTTGAGGATAGTGACTCCTTAAGTGTCCATTAAGAGAAATTACTTTTAGAGCTAACCTACTGCTCCATGTTCCAGATTAACTCATAGGTTAAGGTATGTCTTCTTGTATCCTTAGCGACCATAGTCATCCAGGAATTTATTTAGTCTTATTAGCGTTTAACGGATGTGGCTCATATTCCAGAAACCATGTGCACTGAAGCAAGCTTATTGTACCTCGCCCATGCTAAGATGTTAGATGGATTGTGAGGTGAAAACCCAGCAGAGCAGACCTCGGTGATTACCTCGGTCACCAACAGCGTAGATGTTCATTGGAAGGCCGAGCTTTAAAAAATTCTAATCGGTTCTATTATAGGACTTCCTCGTTCTACGCTCCCCCTCCCCCCCGCCACGTCCAAGGTTCTGTGAGTGCAGTTCCAGTTGGTCCTACACTCCTACAGGTGGAGCAATACCGTGTCCGATTTGGTCCGTCCTTGATTCAAACTCAGAGTTTCCGCTCTGTAACGCAATCCAGGAATACAAAAAGATCAAATTCATTTAATTGCATTCAATTTCATTCAATCACATGAAATCTCATTTAATTTCAGATTTCCATGGTTTCACAGTCAGTTTTCCTTAGTAGTTACAGCTTTCTCTGGCCCATATAACGAGCCGTAGATGGCTGAGTCGTCCTTTAGATTACCTCTCAAAATGCAGTCTAAGGTCTTTGTTACATGATGAGTGCTTTCCTTTTCACTCTTCTCCTGACCCCATCGTGTCAACCAGTTGCGTGTACTAGACATTTTCGTGACTTGTCTGTGGGTGTTTGAACATCCATTAGTAATGTCCTTTCGGGTCCACGATGTAGAGGCTTGCAATTTACTTGCCGTTTGAGCTGTGAGGCGACACGGTTTCGACACACTGTCTTGGAATCTTGGAAAGCCAAGTGTTTTTCAAGACGTCAAAATGATGACAGGGCATATGAGATATATTGGAGATCCCTTGAGAGCGTGGTGTGTGCGAAGTTTTTTTACCGCACTAGTTTGACTTACTGAGATTCACCGAACTAAGTAGTGTAGTTGTGGTTGCGGAAGAGGAGAAAGTGGGCTCCAACATCTTAAACTTACCGGAGTGAGTAGGTACAAACTCTCCGAAATGGGACTATCGTCCTCTTAGCTATGAAAGTAATGTTTAACGGTGGTAACGAACTGTAGGGAAAAGGTTTTATTCAGTGAGTTCTGATCTACACCAATAGTGACGGTGTTTTGGACAAGATTTTTCCCTCCTGCAGGATGCAAAAAAACTCATCACTTGCGGATGCGGGATAGGATGATATTAAACACCTCTTTAAAGCAATTTTTTAAATTTCAAATGGCCTTTGCTCGGAAAATGTTGATTTTTTAAGGTAAATTACTATGAAATTTTTTAAAGACCGTGAAGTTATCTATAAATTAGATTCTAACACTATATTGTCTAAAATCAACGGCATTTGAGTTATGGATCAAACTATATGTAAAAAAGTAATGCAAAATTTGAAGTTTGTTGGGATTCTTGAGCAAATACATGAATAAAATTCAACTAATTAAAAAAAAATTAATATCATAATATCTTCATATCAATAATACGCCATTGTAACAATAATTTTAACACATTAACGGAAGAAGACGACTAATTCGAATTTTACCAAACAAAAAATTTTGGACAAGTCAGAATTGGGTGATAAATAATTGTAAAGACATCAATTGATTTCAACTTTGTTATAAAATGGATTTGTTTTGTAAAGAAAATTATCAATAAAAAATTGAAGATTGTTAAATTTTCTATCCGAAAAGGAGCGTCAATTTTTTTGTAAAAAAATATGTTATGCTGTTACATATTCTTGATGTTTTATCTACTAATTGTAAATAACAGGATAAACCAATGTAAACTGCATTAGTATTAATCCTCAACTTAAACTTAAAGGATATGATTGACTTTGTTACTGTGCCCTTCACATCCTAGGAAATACACCTTTATTAAATTTATTAAAGTACAAACTTTTTATATTAACACAATGTATTTCATTTTTTAAAATTAATTTTAAACAAACGCATCTATAAAAGACGTAAGTGGAAGTATAAATTACGCTCATTTCGTCCCAAAAAATTACTTAATTTTTGAGCAACTTTAAAGTTTTTGACTGAAGTTTCTAAAATCCCTTGACGATTTTATTTTTTTCATCGATTTTGGTTTGAGAGAATTTTTTAAAAAGGAAGGAAAAAACTTTTGCGATAACTGCAGTGGATGTAGGTACTTAAAAGCCATTTTTATTATTCGATTTTATTGTTACGTTTAATGATCATAAAAAAGTTTTACGAATATTTCATTTACATTTTTTGTAAAAAATTTGTCGTAAGCTTTAAGTTTATGATTGATGAGCGTTTAATGCAAAGAGGAAAGTTTTAAGTGTCGAGGACATCAATTTATTAACCCGAGAGACATTGTTTACCCACCTTGTTTAACTTTCATTCGATTTATGAGGTGATGTAATAAGTCCCACAACCTACAACCCAAAACTAATCTACAAGAGTGTTGTAGATGCAGGATTTTGTATGGAATAATAATCCTCTTTCACGGCACTCTTGTCTTTCTCTGCACATTTCGGGTCTTCTGATTTAAATTACTTCATGTTATGTTGATACAAAAGATCAAGTTATTTGGAAAAACATTTTTGGCTTCTATAATTATTAACGATTAGGCATCAGTTTGGGGAGATGGAACATTTTTATGGAAGAGCAAAATTTCAATTATTTTTTAACGTACCGATGCATTTTACAAATTGAACACTGTGACAGCGATTGACATCGATTGCCGTATTTCTAAATTGAACTTAATTAACTTGTGATAACTTTATAATTGAAGTTTGCTTGTGCATTGATTGGTACACGTGTTTTTAATTTTTAGCGGTATTGAAAGACTAAATTGGTTTAACTACATTTACTCAATAAATTTGCGTAATTTGCTCGATTCTAAAGGCCCATATTTGCTCATATCCTGATACACTCCCTCATGAAGAATGGGGTCGAATTATGATTTTTTAATGTAAAAGTAATTATGTTAATGCGTACAAGCATCCTGTAACCTGTAACGCCCTCAAAAGCTGCCACCCTTGGATGTAACTTAGGAGGCGCTGAGAATAGCAATGATTCCGCTACTAAACGACCACCTTAATATTTTCTTCCCCAGGATATTTATTCCTATTTTTTACTTAGCACAATTTAACGTTAGGGAAGCACTACAAGAAATTTCCCAGTCGTAACAAAAACTAATCGCGAGGAGTGGCTTTGATCCGAGGAGTCTCTTTGATGAGAATAATACCAAAATTTTGATTTAATTCGTTTATTTCATTTACAAAGCTTTTTGTGTAAATGTCGCACGATCATTCCCTCTCTGCATTAATCAATGCACCATTACCTTCCCTGTAATTAATAATAATCCCATAGTGGATGTGATGAAATATTTAATGTGCATTAACAAAATGTATTTCATTAAAATTCATAAACTGCGGAAGCTTTTATTTATGAAAACCACAAAATAAAATGCAAACTGTTAAATCAGCAAACACAGATTTTAATAATTTTGCTGTGTAGATATACAGGGTGGACACCGCAAAAGTTTCTTAATTATTCAACAAAAATTGGATTTTAGACACAATATTAATGGAACCAGCATTACAGTGATTTGCGATAAGCTAAATTGCCCCTGGAAAATTATAACGTTAATGAACATATGCAAATTTTGCTTTATATGTGAAATCACAATTTAACAGCTGCAAATAAATTACGCTATTGGACATGTACGAACAATGAAGTGTGAGTGGCAAAAATTGCTTAAATGGGATGAAATTTTATACAAGCAGCAATGTAGCAGAACAATCCACTGATTATTAATTTCAAAAAATTGAATATTAAACAAATTATAAAATTAGTACCGCCGGAAGGCGGGTAAAAATAATTTTCAATTTTATTAAAAGATCCACAAAAGCTTTTTTAACTTTGTTGTCTCTCGCAGAAGAAAACCAAAAAAATGCCTTCGCATTTTTTCGCAAGTGCTTTAAAAAGGTTAAAGTAAACAAAGTGTAATATTTAATAAAAAATATCAACTTCAGTCAAATTTACAATCGAATAAAACCTGAATTCTAATCCATTATTAGATAAGAGTTCCGAACAGTTGCAAGTTTTTTTATGATAAAAAATGAATTTATTTAAAATCTTTTTCATTCACCAGTTTTCAGCACATCTGCCTAAAGCAGCTGCCAAAGCACGCGACACACTGCCCTAATAATAATATATAAGGGTGTTCATGAACAAATAAAGGGTTTAATTTGTTCCCCTAACACATTTATGGAACGGGCATACCGATCGTCTAAAATCGCACACCGTTCAAGCTTAAGCACAAAAGGAAGTAAATTTTTAATTTTAAATCAATGAAATCCTAAGCCTTTCAAATAAAAATGTATGAAAATGATCATGTGGACTCTTCAATTGATTTGCATATCCTAAAATTATTTCAAACTGTAACTTTTATTTTCAATTATTAATTTTTAATTTGTTATTTCTTTTCTCATTCTCTTGCTCTTTTAGATCCAATTTTGGATGTAAATCTCCATCAGCTTCCAGTGTTTTCTATTTTGAGTCTATCGTAATCCAGCAAACCGCTTAATATTTTCTTTGGATTAATGTAATATGGCATAATCTTTTTGGCGTGCATTCCAATTTTAGGGCAAAATACACTGGTCAAGCATACCTACACTTTTTGGGGTACTGTGGTAGCTATAATTTTTTTTGGATGTAACCAATTTAATTAAAAATTGTTACCTTAGAAACTAAGCTTTCTTCCATCTCAGTTTCTTCGGGACTTTTTCATTTTTCATCTGATTTGTCACAATCCCCCAAGTGAGGCTGCAAACCGAACAAGCCTTCAAGTTACGTACCAAGAGCCGTAACGAGGGCAAAAAGCGCTTGTAGCAAATAATTTAAATTGCATTCTTTCTTTCCCACCTTTCGTTCAAACCTAAGATTTCCTCGGTCCTTATCACAGATGGTCACATTTTTGAACCCCCCTCTAATGTGACGTCACATATTCAGTGAGTTAGTAGGTAATATTTTCAAGTTTCGTGTTCTCATTTAAAATTCGCGTTTTAAGATTTTAAATTTTATCATATGACGTTACAAAGCTTTTGATCGCCCCCCCCCGGCTTTTTTCGTAAAATGTCACATTTCATTTTAACTCTCCCCCTTTTAAACGTGTGAAGTAATTTATAGATGCCCTCTCAACCAAATAACCGTATTTTTATAAGGTTTTGATTCATTCTGCAAAAAGTAATTTTTCCTCAACAATGAATGACTTTTTTAACCCTCTGATTAGGGTTCAATTAATTTTATATAAATTTTTGTACATCATTCATTACCTTTAAACACCACAATTATCACCTACCTTTCTGATCTTCTGATTTTTCGATTATTTACTTCAGGGCCGTAGCTAGACATTGGTCATAGAGAGGAGTTTTCCCAAAAAATAATTTTTAGACCCCTTTTTCAATTTTTTGCTATGCCATGAGAGGGTTAAACTCTCAACCTGCCCCCCTTATCCTTAGTTTTAATTTTCTTTTAAAAGTAAACTCTTGATCAGAGAAAGATTTTTTCAGGAACATAATAATAATTAATTTTATCAAATTTTTTAAATGCTTTGTTTTTATTTTAGAGTAGCGAAGTCCGCTAAATCTCTTTAAATGTGAAGAAACGGAGGTAAAACCGGAGGTGTCTGAGGGTATGGCATACCTCCCAACATAAGAAAATAATTAAATGACAAATTAGATGAAATTTAACTCTTGAGAAAGCAAATTTTTGGTTATTTACTGTTGGAAGTATTTCATACCCTCAAACTCTCCAGAACCCCCGGTTTTTGATTATTTACTTTTAAAAAGACTTTTCAGGGCAGCTAAAGAGTTTTTCAGGAACATAAACTGCATAATAAACACTTAATTTTCCAGGGTTACTAAGCTACATAACCTATTTTTCTCTTTAAATTTGTGCACCCGTGTTAACTATGGTATTTTTCGCAACGCTCTAATTACCGCGCTGAAGATCGCGTTCTCAATCAGTGAAACCGACAACCAAATAAATAAAATAAGAAATCCATTATATTACTGAGAAAGTTTACTAAATATAATGCCCAATTTTTAACTTCCTGTAGCTGGGGGGTATTCCATACCCCCCAGACCCCCCGGTCTAACTATCACTGCATACTTAACAGTTGCGATGTAATATCATCCATACCAAAACATTTACTATATTGGTTTTCATGATCGGGGGGTTTGGGGGGTATGGAATACGCTCCAAGGGGCATGGAGTTTAAGTTTTTTTGGCACAGATAAAATCTAGATTAACAGCCCCACTAATGAAACTTGTGCAATCTTTTCGTTTTTGTTGTGCTTTTTATCCAAAATATCCAAAGATATTGAATTTTGAGCCTTTTCACAAATTTTATTTAAGGCTCTCATTATATACATACATTTTAACACTTCGCAATTAAATCAGAATTTACATAATAAAAGTATTTTATTTCATAGGCGTCATCATTTTCTTCTTCTTAGTTAAAGCCTTGTTATTTCAACATTTCATTTCCTTGGCAGTCTTAAATCTATGAACATATAAATAACTTACATCTATTTACCTTGCTGGGCTGGTCTTCAGATGTGCTTGGACCCTGGCTTTTATGCTAATGATAGCATGGTAATCCACTAACCCAGGAGGACCACCGGTTTAACGTGTCTTCCAGAGTACGGAATTTGAACTCGGTACCTCGCGTTCGCAACCAATCGCGTTAGTTGCAGACGTAATTAAATACACTAAAGTCTCCACGAAGCGTTTGGGTTACGTTTTAAAAAAGTGCAACACACTTCATCAAAACCAACGCAAATCGAATCACACATAAAATACGTTTTACGATCGGGGTGAATTTTATGTTGAATACTGGGATTTATCTACATTGGAGGAAAAGAAACGTAGTCAACTTTACACGTGGAAGTCGTGTAATCCTTCAGTTTATCGAGTAAAATTTGAGACAAGAAACGCTGGTTGCTGTTCTTCCGGGAGCGGAAGAACTGTTAAAGAATCGTTTCGGAAATTTGCCTAAAAACTTAACAAACTTGTGCAAAAACGTGAAGTGTTTTGATGTTTCTTAGAGTGCAGTGGTTGTACCTTTCAAATGGTACCTACTATCAAAAGTAGAATTTAGAGAACTGCAGAAAAGAAAAAAAAGGGGATCACCTAGCAACGGGTGAAGAATCATATGACTCGTATAAAAAGTAACATACATAAAATGATAGCAATTTTGATTTAATTTTTTTTTAATTTGCAAAGACTTCATTAATCAAATAATTATTATTTCACTCAATTTTTGCTTCCGCCACTTTGCTTCGGATGTTGCTCAGAGCAACATGTATTGAAAATCTTTTACTCTCTTGAACATAGAAACAAAGAACAAAGTGACTTAATTTTATCTAAAAATGGCAAAAAAGATATTGCTGGTTTAGTTTAATTCAGTGTTGTTGCTGGAAAAGCTACAAATGCACGGATATAAAAATACATACTTATTTTGTAAATTTTGTTAAGATATAAAATAGCAACTGACACCAGGGGCACAACGCATGGGTTTTGTTTTGATTTTAGACGTAGATGTTGCAGGTATAAGAGCAAATTAAATTTGGCAATACATTACGATAAATTTTATCCTCTTTTAAATAAAATTCGCTAATCCGAAAAGTCAATAATCCGAATACACTTTGACATTATTTAGGATGTACCTACTATATCTAATTTATTTGAAAAATTAGTAAATATTTTGTTAAAATTGATTGGGAATTTGTAAGAATCTCTTTAATCCATCCATGCACGTCATTAATTCCTTCCCTTTTTTGATAGTGGTATAAAAATAATATAATTTACTGAAAATGGGATCTACCTATTAGTAAAAGTAAAAGTTAAACATTTGTTCAGTATTTTTGTAGAAATTCGTTAATCTATTCGTACGCGTCTCTAATTGTTTGTTTATTTTGGGTATAGTTGGATAAAAAAATTTAACTTTCACATTCATGCTACTATGGAAAGGTTACTTGCTAACAGAAGGAATCATTAATTTTATTTGATGTCTGGAATTAGATTATCTTGTGTAATCTCACCCACTACACCAAGGTTCGAATCCAGATCGAAGAACAGATCTTTAGAAACATCAAAGCACAGCAGATACGTAGTACTAAATATAATTTAAAACGTTTTGAAATTTAAAGATGGTAATGGAGCTATCAAGAAAATTAATCTTAGTAATTTTGTTTTCTGTTTTCAAATTCGATGAAAAATGATGAAATTATATTAAAAAATGCATCGATTTTAAAAAATTCTGAAATAAATTTTTAAGCAGGCAGTGCGTATCCTTATTTTTCAGGATGACTGAAAAATATATCATCTACTTTTGTGGAATCAACCGTTACATCCCATCATAAAAGTGATCTCTCGTAAACGGAAGGGATGAAAATATCGAACTTTTGGAACACCCTATCAAAACGGCGATTAATAAAACTGTGGCAAAATTAATTTATTTTATATAATAATTAAAAGGGTCAACATTGATTTTTTTAATGAAACGGAATTTTGCTTTGTGTTCACATTTGGGTAAATAAAATTTGTTTGTTTTGGCGATGAAATTTTCCGCGTAGAAGTAAATAAAAGTTGAACGACGTAAAAGCATGTAGTAAGTACACGTAAAAAGCGTGAAATTTAACTTCCCCTATAAACCACCACTACCCTAAGGGTTTGATTGACAAGATCGCGCTAGCAGCCGGCTCATGTAACCTACAGGTTTTCCCATTTTCAAAGTCTTTGTTACAGTAGTGCACATATGGACTCCTGCGATCGTCTGACGTCACGGACCAGACAGATGGCCTAGGGGGCTTTAGACCCTATGACGCGTGTCGTATCACAATAGTGATAGTGACGGTTTATATGGGGAATATTTAGAATTCGCCCTTTGTAGATTAGCAAATTCAAATGTGCACGCACGTTCCACGGGGTCGTCAAATTTACTCACAAATGAATCAATTTTTATTCATTTATCTATCATCGTTTTCTTTTCATCTCGTAGATAATGAAATTCAGGATCATTAAATAGAAGAGCAAATACAATTTATGTCCTTCTACCTTAGATACGTCACTCATCGCTAAATTAATGGCTAAACCAGAAAATAAAGCCATGGAAAAGAAAATTTGCATATAGGGAAAAATGTTGAAAAACGTCAAAACGGAAATTTAAATTTTTAAATTATATGTTTCAGAAAGATTCAATTACGTGCTCTCTTCCTACAACCTGCGGGTAACCATAAAAACGAAATGGTCTTGAAGGGGGCGATAAAGAAATCTCATGATGTAATCTTCCACGACCATTTGTATCGAGTTCAAAGAGATGATGGAAATAACATGTTAGGCAAAGTGGATATACGAAAAGACGCTTTTAACCATAGAGAGGTTCGAAATAGGAAATAGAAGTCAAAAGAAAAGCACAGATTTTTAAAATTGTTTAAAATCTTTCAGCGCAGATGAAAAATTCATATTTTTCAGTTTTTCATTTTTGCTGGTATTACAAAACTGTTATGACATACTCTACGTGCTTTTAACGTAATATACTTTAAGTTTTCAAGAAAACAATTCCAATTTTATAAACAATTGGTGGTACATAATCCTCCAGATGATTACAGGAATGATTTAATGATCATAAAAAGATGATGAAAAGATGAGAAATTTTTGGTAAGCAGCATCAATATCAATTTCTAAACAAAACATCAAATTTTTAGTGGTCAAATTTTTTGATAAAGTTACGAGCTTCGCCTCGGAAAGTAACGAAGATGTTGCGCTTGCGAAGATCTTCCACCGGTAAAAAGAAGTTACTGATTGCAATGGCGAATTAAATATGGAAATACTGAAAATTAAAAGTAAGAAAAATTAAAGTTAAAAATTCAAAAGTTGATAAGTGAGGAGTCAAAAAAAACCCTTAATTTACTTTGAAATAATATAACGGTTTTAAAAATTTACTTTAATCGACCTTGAAAACATCGAAAATTTCTTTTGCATTTCGCGAATTTGATGTAAAATTTTATTTTTGTAACTACAATGTTAACTATAATTGCGGCTTAACCACTTCATACCCATTGTCGTTTCTGCCACGTCAACTCCCACGCGAGTCATGGCTTTGTTTAATGTACTGTAGGTATAATTAATGTGAAATTAATGTACACTCTTACGCGTGTTGCATTCTTGTTTAAGGTTGACTACCCACAATTAATATGTGGATGAAATGGTTAATTGTCAAGTCATTCAAATGCACGTCGTTTTATTTGAATAAAGTTTGTTTTTAGATGTTAATCTAATGTTTTTCAAGTGAAAAAATGATATTGATTTAGTACGTGATTTTTGACATTTGGTCTCACTGGGGGAGGGGGGTAAATTAGACTGCGCTATAAAAAGCATCTCGTTTAGGAGGATAATGACCACTCAGGTACGTGAGTTTTTTATTAATTATGTGAGCTTAGAGAACCCAAACCAACTTCACTTATTCTTGGAGGGTATTCCATACCCCCCAAACCCCCCGGTCTCAAACACCAACATAGTGCATATTCTGTTTTTAATTTTATTTAATCGCAACCATTTCAAATAGTTATATATACATGTAGTAATGGAACTTGATGAGCTAAGTAAACGGGCTAAGGACCGAACTCTAGGCTAGAAGCCCTGGGTTTGATACCCAATCCGGCTACAATTTTATCCAACTTTATTATGACCCTCTTTCTCCTCTCGGAAGGCAATAGCAAACTACCTAGAGTAATCTGCCAAGAGCATTGTGATTATGTTGTCTAGTAATCGACGGCTCGATTGGACACATGAAAATAATCACTACACGTCTGTTAAGAGGGATAGACTGGAGGAGAAGGAGGAATGGGACTTAGTGAGTTTGAAGGTATGGAATGTAAACTTTGTTAATTAGGCATTCGAGAGATCTGGTCTGGCAGATTAAGCATTGTCGTTTTATTTAGTTGTTGGTCATGAAAATCGTGGTGTGGGGGTGCTTTGTTGTGTCAGTTTCCATTGGAGGTATTGAAGCCATTTCCGGTAGTTTGTGGTATGCTCGCTTCTGCAGTTGTCACATGTGAGTTTTTGGTTTCTTGATTTAGTGTAAAGTGATTAACGTGCCTTTGATACTTTCAGAGTCGTCATGACCATCGTACTGGAGGTGATGGAACCTCTAACATCAAATGCATTAAGTGAGTGAGGGTTTATTTCCGTTTGAGCTCAATTATTACGCCAATGTTAAAAATACTTTTGGTAGTGTTGAGCATTGTCTTGGCATTAGGCATTTTTTTTTTGGAGTTTGTTGAACTGATCAGATGAACTGGCGAGAGGGTTTTAAAATCTAAAGTGGCTTTAAATTTGCTTTGGTTTGGAGAGCATGGAAAGCGGTAGATGCGGCTATTTTTAGTTATTTAAGCTTCAGTTGGAAAAGCTGAAGATGGAATTTATGTTTTGGGGTGGTGCCGTCGTCTAGTGAGAGGGAGAGTTTTCTGTTCCGAGAACAGTTATTATGTCGTTTTTGTGTTAGAAATGTCTAAGACTTTTTTGACTTTATTTCAATGAATCTTTTAGTGATTGGTTCCGTTTTCCCCAAAAAATTTACAAAATTAAACTAGAATGTTAGACAAGGCTACAAGGCATAATCTAAAGTTAATCTGCTAGACAAAGTTTAATAAGCACTCAAACATTGCCAAATATGAAGATATTTTTACAGCTTAAAAAAATACGGTGACTTGAAGACCTATCAATGCCAAGACCTATCATGCCATTCCATTAAATGGTCAAATTAATCTTAAGTAGTAACTGATTTTTACAATCTCAAAACAAAAAAATTACGTGATGGAATAAAATCTTCTCACCACAGCTTACATCTCAATGTGATGTAGAAAAGTCAAAGTTGGTACAAATGGAAAAAGATAACATTATCCAATTGTAAATAATTGAAGAAAGCCATGCAGGGTAAAAATACCACTGTAATTTGGATCAAATGACATTGGTAATTGAATCTACCATTATCCATTTAAACTTCTCACCAGAATTTCGTAATAAAATTCTAAACAAAACATTTATAAACACTTCAGACCATCATGGGTCGTGTTATAACCAGAAAATTGTTGAACTTATACTAAAATTTGTCTCTCTTCATCTTCTTCTTTATCAGCCGTTATTCGTCCACTCCTGAACGTTAAGCCTCCCTTTGTAAACTCCCCTCAAGTGGAGGGAGAGGGGGTTGTACCCATAACTCACCACGCTGGGCAGGCGAGTTGGCGAGTAGTCCGCAGATTAAATTTGGACTTTTTAGATCACAGCACAAATCTGACGCAACCAGGATTAGAATGCTGGTATGTCCCAGGTGTCCCAGGTGGAATAAAATGTGAATGATTACCAGCAGTTCAAATAAATGAAAGTCACTGCTTCAAAACTGTCTAATGACTTTCTAAAATGAAATTTGTAACACCCTGTATGCTTTCGAGTGCTATTCGCGTTTTACATTACCGTTGGTTGCGCTACACTCAATAACAACATTACGTCTTTTAGCAGTTCCAATTATTCCTGAGTGGTGGCGTTTTGTTAATGTAAAACGCGAATAATTAAAATGAATTTTTTTAAATATTTTGCCCTTGAAAGTATACAAGCATGGAATTTTTTTAAGGAATTTTGAAAAGAGAGGTTAAAAAAAAGCAGATCGAGATCGAACAAGAGTGAGAGTGTGGTTGAAAAGTTCAAGTGAATTCTTCTTTTTAAATTTTTATTGGATCAATATTATTGATCCAGCATCAATCAATTATTGATCCAATTGATTGATTAGATTGTTTATGGTTGCTTGGTTGAAAGGTCTTCTCGAGTTCACGTACTTAAGTGATTTTACACTTTATATATAACATCTTTTGGCTGCAAATTAAAAATTCATTTTAATGATTTTAAGGTTCCTATTATCAACTGGCGCCCAAATTTCCATCTTTTGCAGATAGTGTCACTGAAGACACTAAGATTATTAGATACTTTCTAATGACCCACAAAACGCGCAATGGGCAAACTATTGCTTTCTGATTGTGGGTTAAATACCCGAAATTAGCTACCTTTTTTGCTTTAAAAGGATCAAGTGGTGTTGTGACAAACTTCACTGCCAAAGTTAGGTGCAAATTAAACGAGAAAGAATGAACAGCCGCCATTTTTAGAGATGAAAGTGCACTCTTGTCACAATTTTAAGTTTTAGAGATATAATTTGTTTTTAATTTATAGTCAACAGATTGAATGATCGGTACTACAAACCTGTGCATCTGACTAAGCTAAACTCTTATGGTTAAAGCCAAAATTGTGATCATCCAGAAGATTTTTCAATTCTTATTTTAACTTTATTTTTCAAGAGGATCTTGAAATACACCAAAGATAACCTTACATCCATTATTTTAATTTTAGATATGTACTTGTATTGCACAATAAAATTTTATTGTTCATTAAACATTTCAATAATTTTCATGAGAGAAAATCAACAGTGCAATTAATGAAAGATCACTTAATATGGTAAATAAAACTTTAATATTTAATAATTTCAATATTACAGCCTTTCCCCTAATCCTCACTTGACCAGAAATTATGTACACTTTCAGTATAATTCACAATTTCAGTAAATTCAAAGGGTGGAATTTACATCATCAATGTTTATATAATATTACAGTATGAAAGGGTTTTGAGACAAATTAAATACGTCGACATTAATTGAATTTTGTTGTCTGTAGCAGACCAAATGCATTAAGAGTGGATGGTCATTAGAACTGACTGTGGGAAGCTTTTCCTAACTAAATACTTAGATACTAATTTAATTATTTATTTAGTTACACTATCAAATATTTGCTTCTATTTTATTAATTTTTAAGTTATTCCAATCTTGCAAAAATTTTACTTTTTCTGTAATTATTCGTTTTTTTAACAACAAACCGGAGAGGTAGATTTAAATATGCAAATAAATGTACATACTTAAAACTTCGACTTTGCTGACGGTAAATTTAGTTGAAAAAAAAATGTACTAATTAATTTTTGATACGTTAAAATCTGTTAGTATTAATTTTTTTATTTTATTGGTAAAAATAAAGAAATCAAGCAATAACAATTTATTATTGTGATTAAAAGCTCTTAATAAATTTACTAGCACTTCCAGGTGAGCTACTCGTATATTACTCTGAATAATAAATATTTGTATTGTAACAATAATTTATGTAAAATTAAGAATTGCTGTGAAATTTTGTTGGTCACCTGGAATCTGTTGTGTTGTCGCGTCAATCTCTTGATAACACCAAAAAGCTTTTCTCAAAATCAGCTGAGAAGTTAAGGGTGGCTTAGCATATCAAAGATTTCAAATATTAATTATATTTTTTTTACTTCAAAAACCCTTTTGAAATTTTTCTGGGTTGTATAAATTTACATCATTCCAGACTTCTATTATCCCACACAAAAATTAAATAAAAGTCAAAACTTTTACTAATATTTACATAGAGAAAATTATTTCTGTTTTTTTGCTGAAATAATTTCCCACAGCTGGTCTTCAACAGATGAAAATTGTACCTACTACTACTAGTATGTAAACATATTTAACAAGTAAATAAAGTAAACACACCTATAATTAATTTTCGGAATTTTATTAATTTTTTAGTTCACGAATAATTCGAATATCATCACGAAAGCTTAGCGATCAAATCATAAAACCTTTCATAGCAGTTTTAAATTTTAATCAAGTGGAAACTTTATTAATTTATAATTACGAAAACCACTGAAAATTTTTTACTTCGCATTTTCACAAATGTAAATAATTCCAATTTTTTCAAGTGGTTCCCATTTACATTTGAAAATTAATGAATGAATCGACTAATCCCTGGTGTAAGCATATAACAAATTATGCATAGTACAAAAAATAACTAATTTCGCTTAAAAGTTTCCCATTTTAATTAATTACATATAAAATAAAAATTCAAAATGTTGTCGAAATAGTTAGAACACAATTGAACCCATTGGAATATTATTTTCCTGAGTAGGCATGATTCTCAGGGAATCCCCTAACATTTTTATGACGAAGGTGAGCATCGATCCTTTATTAAATAGGTCGGTTTTAATTCCAGGTTGTTTTGAAGCACAGTATTTTATAAGGGTGGGGGTGTGTGGCGAGTGCTTTCTTTTTGCTTCACCCCACAGCGGCTGCAACTAAATGTACACGTTTGATAAGTAAACACAAATATTCGTTCCAAACAAAGCAACAAGAAGTATATTTTCTTTATTTCATATTGTATATTTTCTGCAAAACAATTGGAAGTTTAAACGTCATGTTGATTCTTGACATGCAACCTAAAGGGAAGTAATACTTTGTATTACTTGCTATTGTCGACTTCACAACGTCTACTCTTTCTCTATTTTGTATATAATCTTGATGTGTATGAGCGTCATATGCAAGAGCGGTCAAAAAAACCTGTGATCAAAAATTAGCTTTGCAAATTTCAGTTGTTTTTATTTAAAACGTTCAGCGCTTCCATAACGCCAGTTTTTCATATTATCTTCTTCTTTTGTGTAACCAAGTTCAGATTTCTGAAATTTTATTTCAACCCGAGTGTTCCTTAACATTGTGAGTGTCAATCACTCGCTTCCAATTTCAAAAAGTGGTGTTAGCTTAGCACAACTGTATTTGATTTGACTGCAAAATAGAGAAATACCCGAAACTATCGTTTCAATTTAAAATCATCATACCGTGGGACAAAGTTTTTGCTACCCTGGTTTGATGTAATTTGAGGTTGGGGTGGTGAGTAGATTTGACTTTGATAATTTAATGTATGCAAGGGTGTTAATTGTACAGTTGCTCGACAATTTTGTAATATTTCGATACGATTAGGGCGAGGGTCGCCAGGAGAAAAAATATGGTGTGCTAATGCCAGGTTGAATTAGCCCTGACAGTCAAAGAAGGTCCAACTTTGCGTAATTGCTCACTTTATATTCTACACCAAACGCAGCGTTTGGCCGATACCAACCTGTGCTGCAATAACAGAAAATTCTGTAAACACCCAGATGGTGGAAACTTCGCACGAAAAGATAACTTCATTTCTTTTGCATTTTAATTGGATGTTTCACCCTGTAAGAGCTAAAATGCTAAATTATCTAACGAGCAATTTATATTAAAATTCCAATTAGAATTTTCGTTCTTTGTTTCCAGTTAATTAGAAATTTAAGAAAAAATTTGGAAATGTTATATTCATCAAAGAAAATACTTTCAACTTCATTAGTACATTTTACAGCACAATAAACTTTTCGTTTTAATTTACGCCCTTTCCAATTAATTTTGCCAATTTGTCTGAAAATAAAAACAACTCTAAAAATAATTTTGCAAAAAACTTACCGTCGTAACTTGAAATTATTTTATATAACTTTCGGGCTCGGGCTTATCGTAAAATAGCGAATTTATATAAAACCTGGAGATAGAGAAAGTTTTTTGGTTATTAAAATGTGCTTTTATATTTTTCCACTTTTTTAAAATCAAAATTTGTTGGGTCTATGTTTAACCTGAAATTAAACTTTTATGCATTTTGAAATAGTAATTTTGTTTTAAATTCGCTATGAGAGACTTTCAAGAGCTGACAACCGAGTCTGCAAATTGATTGAACTTTTACATGGTATAGAAATATGTCGATAACACTGAATCGCGAGTTTTCTATAACATAATTAACTTTTGTAATTAAAATGCATTTTTAATAAAATGCTTCGAGCTTGGTTTTTATTACAGCGGAACTAAGGCACTTTTTATCTAAAATTACCTTAATTAAATATCGTGCGTGTATTTCAAAATAAAATTTCATAAATTTAATATAGGTAGATGAAAATGTTTTACGTATCATATAATTTTACAATTTTTAATATTACACAAATTTTTTTTCAATATTTGAATTCCGACGGAAAAATTGTTTCAGTCGGTTACCCTATAAAATATTGATGTACGATTGTTACTCGGAGCCTAAGCGACGTCTTATATTTTGGTCACTAATTAAATTTAAACAACAATGTCTGTGAGTAATTTTTTATACGACAAATAAATTTGTTTTTAAAATTTTTTAATTTTGAAATATGTCCACTAAAAATTATTATAATTATTCCCCCCTTACTTCAAAGAAAAGTTTGCAAAATAAGTATTTTTAGAATTTTGAATGTTAGTTTTTCGCTTAGCCTCAGTTGTTTTATTATTTCAATAATTTATTTATAGTTAATTAATTTTTAAAATTAAGTTTAATTTCAAAATTTTAAATCTGTACTGAAACAGTTTTATGTTTTACCTAATTAATTTTGTTTGAATTATTTAAAAATAAGTATCTTTAACATCACAGTCTTGACTTGCATTTTAGCATTTTAAGCCAAGAGCAGCGCCTTAATTAATTAAATTTAAATGAGACTTTCAATTTATTTCATTATATATTATTATATAATGATATTATTTTATTAAATATATTAATAATATTATTTAATATTGTATATAAAACCACAACAGTGGAGTGATGTGATCGTTGGTTGAATATAGAGCGGAAATTCTGGATTCAAATCGCGGATTGCACAGAATTAAGATAAAGACAAAAATTTAATTCTTGAGAAAATATGTTTTTGCTTACTTACAGTTGAGAGAATATCCCCAGATCTTCAGATCTTTAGATTTTTCAATTGTTTATTTTTCAAAGTGTCTTCTAAGTCAGTAAAAAAAATTTTAGAGATATAAATTAAATAAATACTTAATTTTATCAAATTTTTAATTTTTTTTTATTTTCTAGAGTGGCTAAGGCCGCTAGACTTCTAAAATGTAAAAAATTGAGGGTGATACCGGGAGGGGGGTGACGCTATAAAAATGAATGAAATTTTTAAAAATTGATAAACACAAATTTAATTCTTGAGAAAACATCTTTTTGTTTACTTACGGTTGAGGGAATACCGATTTTTTTAATTGTTTAATTTTGAAAGTGTCCTCTAAACCAGTAAAAAAAATTTTCCCAAACAAAACTACATAATACTTAATTTTATCTAATTTTTTTCTATTTTCTAAGATGGCTACACTCCTAAAATGTAAAAAATCTGGCGCGACTCCAAGGAAAGGGGTCGAGAAAACCAAAAATAAAAAGATTTTTATAAATTGACAGACACAAATTTAATTCTTGAGAAAATATTTTTTTGCTTACTTACGACTGAGGGAATACCCCCAGATCTTCCAATTTTTCGATTATTTATTTTTGAACTTGTCTTATGAACCAAAAAAATTTTTCCCAAATATAAACTACATAATGATTAATTTTATATATTTTTTTTTATTTTTTAGGATGGCTAAGATCGCTATACCCCTAAAATGTAAAAATTGGTCATGACTCCGAGTGGGGGGAAGAGGGTTGAAAAGACCAAAAGTAATAAAAATTTTTTAAATTGATAAAGACACCAATTTAATTCTTGAGAAAACATTTTTTTGCTTACTTACGGCTGAGGGAATACCCCCCAGATTTGCCGATTATCTGATTGTTTATTTTTGAAGGTGTCCTCTAGACCACTATTGTCAAATACAGTGACGTTGCTTGCAGGTGTGACTTTACACCACTGATTCCTAAAAGGTTAATAAATCTATTATTTCACAATTTTTAAAATTTCCGTTTTTATATTTTAGGCCAAAATGACATGGCTCTACTCAGTGAAGGACAGGGGCAGATGGGTCCTTTGTGATACCGGAAAATTACGCGTCGATCCGTGGGTAATTTTTATCACCAGTGTGATCTCCAATGGAAAAAAATTGCTGACGGTTTTTGGCCGCGCCCGTGACCCATTTATAACTTTTGTTTTTGACTTCCTTTAATATTACAATCTGTCTATTGAAAATAAGTAAATAGAGAGTACTATATCAGGTCCTCAATGTTTCCAAATGCCATCTAAAAAGCGATGGCGCAAATTTGTTGGGTCGTTACGTTTCAGCTTCTTGTTTTGATTGGCAGTCAGCAGGTCTACCGCAAAAGAGTTGGGCTGGTTTTTTACACGATCACAGTGCCTGATACTGTGTGATTTGATACATTCTTTGATGGTAAGAATTTCAAAGTCACGATGGATAACTTGATTAGGTACGAACCATGGAGCATCAGTAATGGATTTTAGAATTTTTGATAGAAAGCAAATAGAATATCAATAAAAATTTTCTATTGATAGAAAAAATAAATTTGGGGACCTAGTAGTGTCAAACCCAAGAACACGTAAGATAAAAACAAAAAACGGTAGAAGAAGATACAAGAGACCCAGAATAAAAATAAAGCCGGAGTTGTGCCAAAAATTTCAAAAAATTTTTTGGAAGAAGCGAGGTTGAGAAGTATGAAAAGAAGGTAGTTTGAGAAACTACAATAAAACATCGGTGACAATAAAAATTGCTTTGAAGATTAGGAGATCTTGTTACAAATTAACAGGCGACACTTGACCGACGTTAACGCAAACACACTGAACACTGCTGATGATGCTGCTGGATTAGTGAGAGAGCCGATTGTTGGTGGCGTGAAGAAAAATTAAACCTACGATAAGCTTTTATAAAATTAAATTATCTATAGGTGTAATAATAGTCTTTAGTCTTCAAATTAAATCCAGTCAAAAATGTTGATCCAATTTATAGTATATGTGAATAAAATATTGCTATTTAAAGTAATTATCTGACTATTCGTCAAAAGTACACAGTTTTTAACCTTTAAATAACATTTAAGTTTTCTTTACGTGATAAAATTCTGTACAACTTGCATAATAATTGCAAAAAATCTTAATTGCAATAATATTTACTGACGATATTACTTTATCCTCTGATAGTCCCTATCATAACAGCAACTTTTTATTATCATCAAAGGTCAACGAAAACTGATAGGTGTTTTTATAAGTGTAAAAAGAATAAAAGAAACAATTCTGAGAGATTTTGTGCTAAACAATCAATAAGTTGCTACGCTATGGCTACGCTCAAGTTTCAAGATGTATCTCCTTACAAGAACGCTGATGCAATTGAATTTCCCGAAGAAGATGTTACGTACAAACAGTAAGTGAATCCGATGAAATAACTAAACAAAAGTAAAAGTAATTTTTTAGGTATCATGAATACGTAACTGGAAATGCAAATAAAAGTAATGCTGTATTTGGGGTGGCAATTTTTGGAATAGGAAGAGCTGGTAGACATAATGACATGATGAAATATTTTTGTGAAATATAATTTTGTGTTGTAGGTACTGTACACTTAACTACTCTTTCAAAGAATTTGCGCGTCAATTTGCTGTATATAGTGGAAGAGGATAAAAGTAAATGGAGTAATATTAGAAAATCTTTCGGGATAAAAGACGAAGTCAAATTTGTTAATGGTGCAGATGTAATTCAAGTGTATGAAGATAAAAGGTAAACTATGACCTCTATTGAGAAAGTTTTCATTATGTAAATTGTATGATAATCCATGAAAAGCGGTTCAAGGTTAAGAAAAATTTTTTAAAAAGTTTAGTTAAATTTTTAGTTTTTGGAAATAATATTTTTATAATTTAACAAAAGCAGAAGTGAGGTTACTTTAGAAGGAACCGAGGTTAAGGTTAAGGATACAGAGATATTTTAAAGAGGACGTACACTGCTTATCAATTTTAATTTAACAAATTTCGAAGTGAAATATTAAAAGGAATTAACAAATAGTAAAACATCTGTGTAACTACCCCCTCTCCCTTCCAACGTTGATTAGACGTTGAAAACACGTGTAATCAACGTTGGAATGTCGCTTCATTCAAGAAATTACGTTGTAACAACGTTAAATGGACGTATATAATTTTATAATTCTACATTGCATAAATAACAACGTTTTGCATTTGTTTATTTGTATGGTCAATCAACTTTCTTCTGAGAGGTTCACAACACAGATCCGCAGCAAGATAAGCAATTATCAAGAAATTTTTTTAAAAATTGTTTTAGTAATTTTATTAACAAACCTTTAAATTGAAATGTGGGTGTGATGTGTATTTTATAATTTATATTATTTGGAGTTTTTTATTATTTCTAATTATGACAAGTCAAAGTTGTCTGTAAACAATTAATCATGCTAATACATTCCAATTTAATTATAGGTCGACAAATAGCAAAATTTTTAAGGTAAATAAAACATTGCATGCATGAAAAATTCAGAATAAAAATACAGTACTACCTTTTTTAACCGACATTTTCATTCAACCGACAGGAAAGGGTTCCGTTTATGTCGGTTAATTAAGGGTCTACTGTATGTAATATAACAATGCAAACTTAATCGCCAGTAGTATAATGCAGAAAACTTTCATAATTTCTGAATTAATATTTCGATAATTCACGCCGTTTATGTTAAAAACACTTAACAGTTAAAAAAAATTTACCAAATATATCGAGAAGCTAGGTGAGTGAACGACCGGACTTTTCACTCACTAAAAATGTATATTTGATGAACTCTGGTAGCACAAAATGGCATAAAAATTTCTTGATTTAAAATTTGTAGTGTGGAAATCATTTCATTCCCTTATATTAGTTAGGGATTCCTCGGCTTTCGCGTAGTAGGAGCATTTAAATAATTGATAAAACATACCTACTACATTCTAAATTAACCTTAACGAGTGACCGCGATTTTGGTATAATAATAGATCATGATAATGAGAAAGCAAGAATAACAAAAAGAAATTAAGTAAAATGCATTTTTTCACTTTTTACACGTGAGGCCCTAAAATAAATTATCATAGCCGCCTTAGCACCATGCCCCTGTCTGGTTTTTTCTATTTTCCAGATTTTTTTTCTCATTTCTGAGTTTTCTGAGTGTGATCTCAGAATTGTTAATGTCATGTTTTCTTTAGTCCAAGAAATAAGCCACAGTAGTGGAGTGATGTGATCGGTGGTTGAGCTACAGAGCGGAAATTCTGGGTTTAAATCGCGGACTTCATGGAATTTCTTAGCTTGGCTTTCTAGTGAACATCCACACGCTGTGGTGAAATTGGAGATAGTGCAAAAGACCAAATTAAGTAGCCCAAGTGCGTACAAGTTAATCTTGTCCTCCACAATAAAAATTTAAATCCAAATTATCCTAAGATTCTTTGTTTTTTTGTACGAAATGCCCATCTATATGAAGTCTTCTATTGATCGTTTCTTATCGTCTTACTCTTATCTTCTATTAGCTTGAAAAAGACAGCCGAACAAAAGAAAAGGTAACAGATGTAGTTATAATAAATGTCAATTTTCTTAAAGAAGCTGAAAAATAAGTACAGTGGAGCCCGCAGTGATCACATCGGGATTTGGGGTTTTTGATGACAATATCCAATTGATAACAATAAAGGGAAAAATTTGTATTGGCTATTTATCAATATGTACTACATATTGTACTTTCACGATCAAGTACCTCCCTAGGGATCGTTTTCCAAAAACCGGGGGGTCTGGGGGGTCTGGGGGGTATGGAATACCCTCCAGCTATAAGTAAGTAACATGTCGCTATTTCAAGAATCAAATTTGTGTTGTTATCAATTTTGAAAAGTTGTTTTGTTGCTTTTTTCCTACCGAGAGGTGTTTAATATTCTCCGTCCTCCTTGCTTTCATATCCCCTTTATTCAGATTATTTTACACACGGCATTTGACAATGATGGACTGTATAGCCCAACTAGCACTCGAGGCATTTCAAATTGAAATAATTGTGGTCTAAATATATTGTGTAGCTAAGAGGGAAACATGGGGAGATTTAAAAAGTTCTGAGTAGTTCAGTGTTAAGCAAGAATTTTATGAATTATTTAAAATTGGGTCTAAATGGGGCTAAAAACAAGAAATGAACTAGAGCTTTTTTTTGCTAAAGTTCTCTATGCTTCTGCTCTTTCAGGACTTTGCTCTTCTCTTTGCCTTGTCAGTTCTTCTTTGTGTTTGGTCTTAAGAAGGCTTGTTATTGCACTCTTGATCTCTTCCCATCTTTGTTCATTTTCCAACATGTCCCCAATTAACGATTCTACCGCCAGACCCTGCATGCTGCTTGCCAGTCTCACGGGAGATGCTTGCTTGCTTGATCATCTTGGTACACAAAGATGGTGTGTTGCGCGTCGTGTACTACCCCTTCGCAGTAAGTATATGCAGTTGGGTGAGTTTATCCTTCTGTATTTGTAAAGGTAGCGATTAAAGTATCCGTGCCCGTCAGGGCTTGAGTGAGCTCATGGTTGAGCTTTCCGTGCTTTCTCTCCACCCACGGTTTTAGTTCTGGTATCAATCCTCTGGTCCAGGCTCCTTTTGTTTCCCTGGTCCGTCGATCTTGCCATTCTTTCATTATATCTTCTCTACTCTCCATTTTCTTTGCCAATGTTTTGGCGTTTGCTTCATAGTTTATATATCTCTCTCTTGCTATTAGGTCTATCGGGAGCATTTCCGCCACCACCTCTGCTACCTCCTTAGATACAGGCCTAAGCCCACGCAACTTCCTAACCGGGAACTGTAAAGATTGATACCTTTGAGTACCAATATCTGTATCTCTGAGACAGTCCACTTATTAAAAACATCTCTCTACGCCCACCCAACTCCTCAGTCGGGAACGTTCAAAATTGGAATATTTAATAACTGGAATCTCTGAGACCGCTCTCTTATTACAATTATTCATATGACTAACTAATAATTTAAACCAATGGAACTCCTAATCCGGGATTTTATTTTGATGTTAGCAGTAGCACAAGATACAGGCAAGATGTAGGCCTGTAGAAGGCGATAATCAACCTGTAAATGAATAAAGAATAAATTATTAGATTATTAAAGTAGCCGATGATTGGCAACTTCCGAAAACGCAGCGTCGGAGCACATCCGATAAGAAAAATAAAAGTGAAGCACAACACAAAGAAAGCTCAGACAAGCACTGTACTGCGGAAAAATTACTTTCGCTACATGCCCGGTGCAACTTCTTGAACAAAATTGTTTTTGCCCTGTGGTGGGGCATTGTAAACTTCCCACCTATGGCCGTTCATCTTTTCTTCAAACCTCATTTTAAATACTTACGTCAAGGTTACGTACTGTCAGCAGAATGGAGAAAGTATGCAGTCAATCAGACGTAAAATATCGTAAAAAATTTAAACTTTAAAATCCATTATTTCTTAAACTAATCGATATTTGACATTTGTTTATAGTTTAAACGCTTTATTTGGATGATATTTTTAAGATCCTGTTGAGGTTTTTTAAGTTATTATCGTATTAATCTAGAGGTGAGCAGCCTTAACAGTGGCAAGTGCCTATAGGAGAGTTTTTTGTGAAGCCGAGTTGGTACTGGTCAATATGGAGCCAATCAACTTTCAGACCGGTGAAAGGACAAAAACCCAATCCGGGATCAGGAGGAGACACTGGGCAAGTGTCAAGGCAAGATTCTGGGACCGGCCGGAGGACATGGAGACTCCTACCTGACATCAACAAATGAGTCTCCAGAAGAAAAAAGAAGAAATCGCGGAACATACCATCTTTGAATCATAAGGTAGGGGTTCAAGTGGACTTTGACCAAGTTCGAACCCGACACCGTAGTGCGTGCTTGTAGAAAACCTGATACATAAGATTCTAGAGTAAAAGGAAGCAGCGGAACGCAGAGCCAAAGCCGCTGCACGTCTAACAAGACAAATAACGCAAAGACAGAACATCAAACGATGATTAACTTCCTAGCTGTAAAACCAAAAGGCGGATCCGTACAGCAAAGAGGGGAAAAGGAGGAAGTTTTAATCAGTGAAAGTCTGATATTATCGTCATAGACGGTGACGGTATCTCGTACGAGATTTCCTTTTCCCTGCAAAAGAAAGCAAAAAAAATTTTTGTAGTAAGAAACAAAAAAACTGCTTTTCTTTAAAAAAAAATTAAAATCTAACCTTGAGAATCACCGTAGGACCTTCCAGAATCACTTAAATATCACATTCAGAAATAGCTATGAAATTTGAGGTGGTCTATGAATTTCACCTTCTGATGAAGTTGTTCGGTATGAGAAGTTATAAAATTTTAAGATACAAAGTGGTTAAAAATAAAACAATAAAAATATTGAAATCTTAAAAAGATACAATCAAAAATTTTGCATTCAAAGTTGTTCAATTGCTTAATTGGGGTAGTTTAAATGGGATTAATCAATATTCATCAAGAGACGGTTATTTACCTTGCAACTAAGGCAACCACTCACACTGATGGTTCATAAATAGAGTGGTGAACAGACTAGATAGATTTTCAAAAAAATTCATCGTTTAAATTGTGTTTCATCTGCGAATAGTTTCATCTTTGAAACGCATAATCGTAGCTCAAAATAATATTTTACTGAATTTTTCTAAAGTGTACCTACGATTAGCTCAGTGATAGAGCGCTTGAACATTGAGGTGAAAGTACAGCAGCGCAAATCTAGAAAGCCACTTCAAACTGTGAAAATTATAAATGCTCAGTAGATAACCCGACCAAAGTTTAAATGCCAAAACATAGTTCTAAAATTTAGCTTTTTCAACCTAAACCTTGACCTTGGTAATAACAAGATTATGTGCTGGAGGAAAAGAAAGAAAAGTTACAGCATACTAAAGCAACTGAAAAATATTTACGCTTCGTTTGGCACCTGCTTTAAATTCACTGAGCTTGGAATATCACTAGAAGGAACTAGGATTTAACAATCGATTTATTAATTAGGCACGCTTTAATGCAGCACTGCATACCTTGGCTCATTGCAAGGAAATTAAAACTTTTCCGCTATTTTTCTGCATTTCAAGATCCAACGTAAGCTGCAAATAAATTACAAGAGGATTAAATTTTTCTCTCTTCTGCATGATCGAGCATTTTTAAATATGCAATAACCATTAATTCTTATATAAGAATGTAAACCCTCTTACACTCGCAACCCTTTATCTATAATTGCACTTCTTCCGATGCCAAGTTATCTGCAAATATCGTGCACTTAAAATTTTAATGTTGATTTCTGCCCCAACAAAGAAATTACAGAGAGTAAAATTAATGTTTACAGTTAAAACCTCTTGAAAACTGCAGCGAATACAAAATATTTAAATTAGTTGAAATTCTGCCGCATTGCATTCGTTTTTAAATAAAAACTCAAACTCAAACTCGTTATTAGCATTGCATGAGAAGTTTAAAGTCAAGTGCTTAATTTAACTGAAAAAGTTTGTTCTGTTTAGCACATAAGTGTTAATAAAAGTTAATGACCTTCAAATTTGATTTTAAAAAACACAGTCGTTAGTAATATCTAACCTAACTTTTCCGTTAATTTTTTTTTAGAGTGGATGCCGTTTTTGTAACGTCACCGACATACACCCACGAAAAAATAGTGACAAAAGCACTGGAGTACAATAAATCCGTGTTTTGCGAAAAACCAGTCGCCGAAAATCTGGAAGACACGAAAAAATGTTTCGAAAAAGCGCGACAAGTTAAGAAACCCATTTTAACAGCTTTTAACAGGTTTTACTTCAACATTTTTCTTAATTAAAATTCACTTTTTATAATTTTTTTAGACGTTTCGATCCAAGTTATGGTAAGGTGAGGGAAAGAGTGAGAAATGGAGAGATCGGTCATGTCAATACCATTAAAGTCTGCTGTCGGGATTCTCCCCTGCCTACCATCGAATATTTAAGAAACTCTGGTTAGTAAATAAGGCGTAATGCAATTAAAAGTTTAATTAAAAAAAAAAGTTTGATAGTCGAGTAGATTTAAAAGATATCTCTCCACATAGGCAACAGTTTGATCTATCGTTCTCAATAAAGCATCAAACGTCCCCTTAACTTCACTAAGGCCACGCCAAATAGAGCCTGTTGCATTTTATCAATTTCTTACTTGACTTTATTTCCTTTCACTTTTGATTTATTTAAAGATCGACCTTATCAGTAATTTAAAGAGCAGTAACACGAAATATATTTTATTCGTAAATATTTTCAGTTTTATTTACACGAAATGTAATTTTTCAGGTGGAATTTTTCATGACTGTGCTGTTCATGACATCGATATGATAATATGGATTTTAGGGGAATATCCTACTCGAGTAGCGGTGTCTGCTTCAGCGAATATTCCTGAAATAGCTGAAATAGGAGATTTTGATACTGTAGCTGTAATTTTAACGTTTCCTAGTGGAACTGTTGGTATTATTGATTTATGCAGATACAGCAATTATGGTTACGATCAACGTTTAGAGGTAGGACCTAATTTCATTTTTCATTTTACATATTTTTAAACGCAAGTCTCATTTAAATTGCAAATGTTGTATTTATTTAATATGCGTAACCTGCTATAAAGAGACAGCCTACCTAATCGAATTCAACAAATGGCTTTTGAATATTTTAATATTGCGAGCTGTGCTCCTACTACTTATGCTAAGATTAATTTTTTGCAATGATTATCTTTATTGAAAATCAGAAAAGCTTGTTTATTCGTGCGTATACATGCAATTACTTCTGCGTCTTCACCACAAACTGACAGGGATTGAGACATACTCAATCAGCGGGTTCGCTTTCCAGCTTAGAGACAAACTGCTAGTATTGATTTGGACTATAAGGTCTTTGTTGCCATTCGTAGGGAGAAATACTTTTATATCCTAGTAACAGTAGGGATAAAACCAGCAATTATCAATTGATACGAGCTCTTAAGGCTTCAGAACAAGACTGGAAAGCTGCGTGGTTGTCTTTGCTTGTTTCCAAGTTTCAATACTAACCTTACTTTTACGTTTTTTTCAAAAACTTTACATGCTCGGTCAAGTTAATCACTTCATATTAACATGCCACCTGTAACCCATTGACTTAGTTTTAGTTAGTACATGTTACATTTCGTTTATCCAAAGCAGCTTTATGAAAAATGCAAAATGATAATTATTATTACTTTGATTTTGCTATTTTCTGGACAGTTGAGGAAAAAATATGGTACGTACTACGCTTGGAAAATCATTTTGTACTGGACTGGCATACTCGCCTTCGGCTCATTTTATAAGCTGCTTTAACTCGTCCAGTAAAAGGCGATTTTTCAGCTTAAGTACGTAATATATTATTTAAAATGAATAAAAAAATACCACTACGGTTACTAAGGCCCTCTAAAGCTGTGGAATATCATGGAATTGTGTGACCTAATGAGGCGCGTAGAAATGGCCCCCAGATTCCGTGCACTTGGGGCAATTATTGCCAGCAGTGGTGGTGTGATGTGATCTCTGGTTGAGTTATGGGGCGGAAATACTGGGTTTGAATCAAGGACGAACTGAGCCAGGCACGATGTCGCTCCGCCTGAGAAATACAGCCTGTGCGTCTGTGCGTTTCGAACGTCAAAACGTAGAACGATGAGGCTTCAGAATAGAACTGAATAGAATTTCTTAAAGATCGGGCTTGCAGTATGACCGAGTTCCTCAAGATCTGCTTGACGGGTCTCAATCTCTCAATTCATCTAACATCTCAGAATGAATAAAGTATAAAGATTAGTTTACATTAGTGCACGTGGTTTCTGGAATATGAACCACACTCGTGTAAACTTTGAAGAACTGGGGTAATTATCAACTCACCGTTTTACTATAATCGATCCAATTTCTCATTTTAATTCTTTTGGGCCGTCTTCAAAATCCATGATTTATTGTTCAAAATTGAGTTCCAAATAAAGCTAAAAGTATAAACGTTGCACATATTTTGTGTAAATTGACAAAGAATAAATAACATTTGAATAGTTGCAGTTCATTAGCCTAGATGAATTTTATTCAATTATAAAAAAACTTTATGTTTCCTGTTAATTAATAATAATTTATTCCTGATGTCCAGCTGTTAATCCATCTGTTTTCTGTTAAATCTATCGTTTTATTACAGGCAAGCTGCTAATTTTACCCGTAAACTCAGTATTTATCCGGGCAAGGACAGAGCGGGGTACCGTCAATTCGTTGGGGTCAAATCGCCGCCTGCGACAATTCATCGCGTGCGACGATAAAACATTTTAAAATGTTTTTTATATTACATTTTCAAAATTTCTTTTAGTTCAATTAACTGTTAGAGAACCCGGAGGACGACGCATTACGTATGCTCTTCATGTACAAAAATAAGCAATGCTAGAAGATAATAAATAATAAATAAATAATTCTTTAATGCAGCAGATTGGAAAGCTCTAGTTTCCAAAAGGCCATGGTCCAACAAAGTCATTGTTCACTCATGGGGAAACTGTGATCTTAAAACAAATTTCCTGCATATATCGGATCAACATTAAATCAATCAAAAAGGAATTTTAAAGTTTGATCAAGAAAACCATTCCTTAGAAGAACAAGAAGAACAATGCACAAAATTGACACACGCAGCTGATTTGTCACAGTCTCACTGAGTAAAGCTCAGCCCGAGTAACTATGGCTTTTAAATATGGTCACATTCCCCTTTGCTTTGGACCGGAAGGCCAAACAACCTCATGAATAATAATATTATCTAAGACTTCAGTTATATAGCATTTAATTAACAATAATATTATTTTACTTTTAACTTTTGGGGGAGGGGGTGGGTTCTACACTTCCAGATGTTAATGCCACAAAATATTAATATATCTATTTGGAATGGTTGCTATTTATTAAAATCAAAAACAAACAAAAACTGTGTTGGTATGTGTGACCGGGGGGTTTGGGGGTATGGAATACCCTCCAAGTATACACTGTATTACGGGATTTAGGTTTGCTAACCACACGTAAAATCGATGATACATTTTAATTTCTAATATAAGACCTTTTTTTGTTAGTACTTTTGAGACTAATTTTTTATTTTCAAATTACCACAATTAAAGGTTCTCAATAATTTTTCTTTCGAGTTTGAGTTGTTTTCTGATTTACTTAGACGAATGGAAAGTTGTTTGTATTCAGTGGTTTGTATCAACGTGTTGGTATAATGAGAAACGGAATTTTCATAGGAGGAAATTTGTCCAAAATCCTATAAAGAAATTAAATCAATCAAAAATGGATAACGTTGTCATTTAATTTATTTTTATATTGTTAAACTACTTACCATTTTAAATTAAAGTGAGTGCGGAAAAAGTAATCTGTAATTAGTGATACGCGCTGTACATTATAGATGGTGTGGCGGATAATTCGAAAAGGTAGAGAATAAATAACGTTAATTTTTGATTGGAAAAATTCAAATTTGGCTGGCTTAAAGGACCAATAAGCATCTAACACGCATTTCCAAAAATAGGGAAATGGGAAGAACTTTGAGATTGGAGAAAAACGAAAAGGAGTTGCTGATAGACGAGGGTGGAAGTCGTGAACTCTACGACATAATAGTTGAAATTTGGTTTCTTTGCAAATTTAATAATTTCCGAATAATTTGCGAGTTTATGAAGCAACGAGTTGTTAAAGTAAATTGTCAGCGCAATGATAATGATAGTGTGTTGAAAATTTGATTTTATGGAGTGTGAAAATTTGGAAACGAAATTTTACCTGTTAATTTATCCAGCCTAAGTATTGCAGTGTGAAGACATTATGATGGTAAATAATATCTGAATTCTATTATTTTACGCGATTTCAACGTTGATTATCTGCAATTTTAAAAAATGATTTGTTGGAAAATTTTGGGGTTAACCATGCAACTTACTTCGTTAACTATGGATTCGTTGTTATTGCGACTTATTAATCAAACATCACTATTCCGCATCAATTATTAATTTCACGCATTACGAGAACATTGATTGTAATTATTGAAATTTCGTTTTATCTAAGAAAACTTTTTAAAACATTTGTGATGCATCTGTGTGAAGACAATCGGTATGTGATGGTTGCGTTCAACTACTGCATTTGAACAGTCATCGTTCGGCGCGAATTTTGAAATCATACAAAAAATAAAACAATTTATTTCGATTTGTGTAAAAATTTATTTCAGATTATTAATTTTAGTCATACAACGTTTAATTCACTTACAAGGTACAGTAAAGATTTTGATACATTAAATGTGTGAACTTGTAAGTGGATTGCGTCCAATTTTGATTTTAAACAGTGTTGTTAAGGGTGCGTTCCACTTAAAGCCCACGACGACCACGGTCGTTCGTCAGTCCAATCAAATAACCGCTTTCGATCTTTAGTCCAATCAAAGAACCACGGGACCACGCTGCGGTCGTCGTGGGCTTTAAGTGGAACGCACCCTAAAAGGTTTAATGCGAAAATTTCGTTTTATTGTATAAATCAGATAATTTTTGACAACAACATTCGTCTAATTAAATTATTATTAATTCCCTGCAGATTTAGTTTTATTTTTAATTGTGGAAATATTTTGAAATCTCTCATTGAATTCACTAACTGAGCGAGTCTTATGCTTCCGAATTATCTGAGTTACCGGACCTTTTAAGCGCTTGTTCGATCAGAACACGACAATATATACGGCAACCTCTCCCTAAGAGCTGAGCTACCTAACCCTCATCTCAAAACCTGCAAGGCTTGAGTCGGACGTGTAGGTTCCAGGGTTTCCCGACAAACAGTCTGATCGTTGCTACTATTCCGAAAAACCACCATCCACTGCGAATCCTTCTTAGTGAGCAAGCTCACAAAGCTGGGAAGGCTAAGCAAGCGTACGCGAGAATTAGTCCCAGGCTCCCATCTTCCCGCAGACGGTTATCTGTTTGAATCCCCTTCGTTCCCTGACAATATTAAGCGAAGAGTTTAACTGATTCAGGGCGTGCCGTTAACGCCGTTTAGAGATTTACTTGCCATCTCAAGTTTAAGCCGAAGCTTTGGAGTCCACCGAAGTTTTTACCTTCCGCGCTGCCCAGGTCTCCCTGTAGCAGGTTAAAATTTTCACTCCTTAGGCGTCTGGTTGGTTCCCTTCAGGTGAAGGGACCTAAGACCTAAAGGATTCATACTATTTCCATGATAATTTTATTTATTTTTCTGCTTCTACTTTTGGCTAGGGTCAACCCTGTTTGCCTTAAACAGCCACTGCGTCGTTTACTTGGCAGTGTTATATTCTTGAGCATATAAATTGTTTAACGTCCGATAGGTAGTTTGATAGACTTGTCTCCAGAAGAGCCTGTAACCCTGGTTTTTATGTTAATGATGGCAATTCATTAACCCAGGAAGACACTGGCTTAACGTACTTTCCGAAGCACGGAGACCAGTCATAAGAAAGTTGCCCTTCTCCGGATTTGAACCCGGTACCTCGTATTCGTAGTTGATAGCGTTATCTGCAAGGCAAATGACCGTCTCAAAAATTTTATTTATATAACATTTATAAACTCTCTCCTTAATAAACTTTCTCTCGTAAACTTAGCCGTATTTACGGTAATGACATCGACACAAATACATCAGAATTCACCACAGAGTGTAGATGTCCACCGGAAGGCCGAGCCAAGAAATTTTGTGCAATCCGCGATTTGAACTCAGAATTTCCGCTCTATACTCAACCAGCGATGACATCACTCCACTGCTGTGGCTTTTATTTATATAACATTTAATTAACAGTAATATTTTTTAAACCTATATTGCTTTTAATTTCTTTTGCGTCGGGGGAGGGGGGGATTTCTACACTCTCAGATCTTAATGCTGCAACAAATTAACGTATCTATTTGGAATGGTTGCTATTTATTAAAAACAAACATACGCTATGTTGGTATTTGTGACCGGGGGGTTTGGGGGGTATGGAATACCCTCCAAATCTACACGGTATTACGGGATTTAGGTTTGCTAACCACACGTAAAATTGATGATACATTTTAATCTCAAGATCTTTTATTTTTATTATATTTTATACACATGAAACTAAGAGTTCTCACTGAGCCACTAATTAAAACATATGGATTGATCTACAAATTAATTAATTACTGAATAAGTTTCAATTTACGTATGTTTGTAGTTTAGCCTTTTTTAGGCTGAGTAAAGCCTAAATCATTCAATCTTGCGCTAGTAAATAGTTAAAGGCTGCCGAATGGTATCTGTGCTAGCTAGTGCTCAAACAAAGTACAAGGTGAATTAACTGATATTTTTTTTAACAAAATGTTAGGTTAGGTATAGGCAATTTACATTAATAAAAGCCACCACTCTTCGCTAAGTTGAACATGTGAAATGAACGTCCTTTGGCTGTCAGTTTGTCTGTTTAGATATATTATTTTTATGATAAGTGTATTATTATTTGTATAATATTTGTATATTAAGTGTATTATTAGTAACACAAGAGTACAAATCAAATTACAAAAATAGTAATCAAAATTGTAGGAGTCTGTAGGAGATTTTGTAAAGATTCCATTAATTAACTTTTTGCCGAAAATGAAAATAACTTTAAAATTTTAATTAAAATGTAAAAATAAATTCTTAAAAATTACTCCTAGGTAAATAAAAATTTTCTTTATCCAGTCAAACCAGATTAACAAAAATCAAGATTTTAATTTGCTTGTTGAAAAACCAAAACAAGTTTTAAAATAATGCTAAAACACTAATTAACTTATAATCAAGATATTACAGAAGTGTGTGACCTTATTTTATCAGATTCGTGGCGCCAATTTAATCAGTTCAAGTAAAATCAAAAGAAATATCCGTTGCAACAGAATTGCAACCGAATAAAAACTAAAGCTCATAATTTCCCAACAAAAATTCCACACAATTTATTAATTAACCAAATATCTTCGGATGAATGAAACAAACGTCAAAAGCAGCAGCTTTTAATTATCATGAGCGTGAAGTGTAACTAACTGTATCCTAGACGGTTAAACTCCAATTGCATGTTGGAACCTTATCACGCAATGTGAGAAATTCAAAATGTATATTTACGAAGCTATTCGAATTTTTCATCATAGTGAGGGCGCGCGGCTTTGCGCTTTCAAAGGCAAACCACGCAGACTATAATCATCGACTACAAACTCTTGAATTTTTTTCACTTTTTGTTAAGCGAAATAAATTTTGCTTTATTGATATTGCGCTGTGGAAATCTAATAAAGCCGAAAGTATCATTTTCAAGCGGTAAAATTTCCATCTAAATAATTTATATTTTCTTAACAAAAAATTTCGATTAAATTCAAAATTCTTATTTTTAGGTATTTGGTTTTAAAGGCATGATAAAAGTTGATAATGAACAACCAAACCATGGCATGGAAAGTTTAATTGGATTTGAGCATAAAACAACACCAATTTTCTTTTCGTTTCCAAGTCGATTTCAACAAGGATATGTTAATGAAGTGGAACACTTTTTGAATGTGCTTGAAGGTAACTAAAAAAAAAATTAAATAAGGTTTAACAAGATCTTGTTTTCCGTGAAAACCAGCTTTTCATGAAATCGAGCAGAATCGAGATAAAGATTTCGTCTCTTAGGAACGTCATTATTTTGGATAAATAAACGAAAGCAACACAAGAATTTAATAAAGAAATTCTACAGCTTGAACAAATAAATTTAAAAAATTCAAATAACTTCAATACAAAATTAAAAAATGTAAGATGAAAAAGTTGTTCACAGATTTAAGTGCACCAAGCAAATTAATTTCGGGTGCTTTTCGTGACTGTGCACTCATCAGCACGGTTTTGTGATAACACCACCCTCCACAAATTACGAGGGATCTTTAAGTATTACGGTAATGCGTTGATAAATCGCTTTTTAATTCTTAAAAACTTTTTACTAAAATTTTTTGAATAAATTCAATTATCCTGACTTTGATGAGTGTTCCTTGTGTCAGGGGAAATTCACTGTTATGGATTAAGTTGTTTGCTTTTAATGACGTTCCGCAAGATACCAAGATGCGCCCGTTACTGTTTAACACACAATCACAAATTTAATTTTTTCAATTTTTAATAGCTACTTTTTTTCAGGAAAGGAAGAGCTAATGGTGGATTATCGTGACACTTTGGCTGTCAGTAAAATTGCATCTGCTTGCGAAGAATCAGCAAGGACAAAAAAAACAGTCGAAATTAAATGGAACTAATAAAAAAAAAATTTATATTAATTTTGAATACCTACCATCAGTAAAAATAAAACGCAAAATCGTAATTTTTTTAAATTTCCATCAAAGTCTTGTTAGGTAAATAAAACTTCGTTAGCTCGTTAAATGTAATGACTCGCTCACGGTTTATATCGAAAAATGTCAAAATAATTAGAAATTTTCTTTTATGAAATATAATAACACTTTGACGTGTTTTGCTTTAAGCACATGATTTGGAATAAACAAATTGCATCGACTGGAATAGTTAAGGGTCATACAATTAAACTAGTACGAGGATAAAGAGACTCAGGAACTCAATTCATCATCGTCCTTATCGCGCTATCTAAATACTAAATCATAAATCTAGACAATTATTATTATATTTATCGTATGAATACTATTGAAGATTAATTTTCCTCGATATAATTCAAAATTTGATGAAAGAAGTTTCTTAATCAATTTAGAAAATTGTTTACTTGTCAATTTATTCAAGAAGTTTCTTAGAGTAACATTTTTAATTTATAACTCTAAAGTACTTTTTTCCAAAAGCTCATTACTCACCCACAAGGTCCTTTGCAAATATAAGTTTGAATATCAACCTTAAAATTTTACAGTTGAAGGATTTCCTTAGTTGTCCATGCAAATAAAATTCTTTAGTTGGAAAATTTTGAAAATTGGGGAGCAGTTCTGATTTTCATTTGATCTTGAAATGCTTCACTTCTTCAGCGCTTGAAACCTTTAGCATTGCATTTTTTTCTGTTAAAGAATCAGTTGGACTAGTAAATATCCTTGATGTTCACTCAGGATGCCTACAGATGAATACGTCAACTAAAGATGCACCGTTGATTGATACTATTTCAGTCACGCACCTTAAAAGACACATAGTCTGTAAAGTAGAAGCTAAACGGCAAAAAAGTGCTCTTCTATCGGAAAAAACTGCATTTAGGACTTGCAAACCTCACACCTTAGCAATCGGAAGAAATGGGTGAATATCTCGTGTACTGCAACCTAATCCAATTGAGTAGATTCCATCGCCTACAAATTGTTGGAAATCAACTCCAAGTGACTGTAATAATGAGTAAACTCCCTAATTTCCATATAAATAAGATGGAAGAAAAACTGTCTCTATTCTGGATACTTTCAATAGCTTCCATTATTTAAGGCAAATCTTTCAGATGATCTGAATTTATAGCCAAAGCTAATCAGAACTTACTGAGCTAAAGTAAAAGAGTGGTGCATCTTAATTTCCAGCTCTCCACCACACCTCACGAGCTTCCGGACCTTGTTTCGACCGAAAAGTTGGGACAAGTACAAGAATGAATCAAAAATTTTAAACACAAAATTTTAAGACATTTTAACGTAAAATTTCGTAACGTAAGGCGTGGAGCGAAAATTGGAGCAGTAGCAGATATTTTGATGTTGTAATAGAAGGTGCATGTCAGTGTCCCCCCCTTTTCGAATTTTTGGATGAATTTGGTGTCAAACCTTAGAGCATCATTTGAGCTTGAATGAGCTTTTATTATTTTAGTTTGAACTGCAAAGGTCACGAAGTTATTCGCAGAAAACTAGTAAGAGGGCCGTAGACATGATAGCCCCCCACTTTTGAATTTTTGAATGAATTTGGTCTCAAACGTTAGAGCATCGATTTAGCTTTAATTTGTTTGAGCCTTAAAGGTCGCCAAGTTATTTGCGAAAAACTAGTGGGAAGGCCGTGGACATGATGGTCCCCCCACTTTCGAATTTTTTGATGAATTCAGTGTCAGTCGATAGAACTTCGTTTAAGCCTGAATGCACTTCAGTGAGCAAGACGTTCAATTAGTTTTTTGCAAAGCTATGGATAATTGAAATTTTCGACTAAACTCCGAGCAACATGCGTTAAATCTTAAGTTGTTTTAAATCTCTGAAGCTGATATTCTACAAACTTTAGATATATAAATTCTTTATATTTAACTCAAGAACGTTAGAGCATCGTTTGAGCCTGACTGAGCATCCATTATTTTTGGAGTATTTAATTTTTCCATTATTTTCGTTTGAGCTTCAAAGGTCGCGAAGTTAATCATGTAAAACTTGGGGAGGGAGCTAAACACATTTTTTGTAATTTTTCATCTCATTTGGAATTTATGTATGCAATTGATGCAATCGATAGAGCTTTGTTTGAGCCTGAATTAGCTTCAGTGAGCAAGATTTTAAGTTAATTTTTTACAAAATTATATATAGTTGAAATTTTTGATTAAACTCAGAGCAACATACAAACGTTAAATCTTAAGTTTTTTAAATCTCTCAAGTTGATAATCTGCATACTTTGGATATATTCCAAAAAAACTTTGAGATCTTTGAGACTCAAATAAAAATAATGGAAGCTCATTCAAGCTCAAACGATGCTCTACCGTCTGACATCAAATTCATCCAAAAATTCAAAAATGAGAGGACCACTGACATGCACCTTGTAATGGAGCTGGAGTAAAGCAATTCAAAAATTGATCTGTTCTAAATCTTTGGATATAGCGGTTATAACTTTTATGTTACCCATTGTTGATTTTTTCACAGCAAAAAAACATATTTTTTTCATGCTATCTCAAACCTATAAAGAGAAACATCAAAATATACATGGTCAGCTAGAAAAAGAGTCCAATATCACCTTTCCTAAATATGGGATGGTGGTAAAAGTCTACTATAGACTTTCTGTTTCTTCTTTCCATAACTTTTTTCACAATCTGAGAAAACATTTTTGTTCTTTTGTCAAAACCGCATGGTGACCATAACCAGTGCCATCTCTTTATAAGTTTTTTTTGTGGACCCTAGCTGTGCAAATTGTTTAATTTGATGATTTGTACTACGTTCAAAATGTAGGTACTTCCTGCAGACTTGGGAGCTCCAAGTTGGAGTGGGTGAATTGGGATGAGTTTCATGAGTAAGAGCAACACTTCCTTTGTTTTTGGGCGACTTTGTTGTGTCCATTGACGTGCTCAATCAACTTTTTTCAGAGAGAAGCAATCCCAAATTTTCTAATTTGCCAACGGGATTAATTCAAAATTGCCTACTTTTTGTAAGTTTTGCAACTTTCTGTAAATTTAGAAATAAAAAATGCCAAATTAACAAAATTTTGAGTGTTTTGCCAATTTCTTGCTTCTTCTTTAACTTTTCTTTAAATCAGTTGATCTGTTTATTTCCAACACCTGCGTCGCGTCGTTTCTTTTGCAGTGCTAGATCTGTGAGCATGTAAATTGCTTAACGTCCGATAGGTATTTTGCTAAACTGGCCTTCAGACGAGCCTGTAACCCTGGTTTTTATGTTAATGATGGTAATTCATTAACCCAGGAGGACCACCAGCTTAACGTGCCTTCCAAAGCAAAGAGACTAGTCATAAGAAAGTTGTCCTTGAAAACCCAGATTAAAAAATAAAATTAAATATTTAATTATAATAATAATCTTTAACATAGTGAGTTTGTGGTGAGCACTGGAGGGTATTCCATACCCCCCAGACCCCCCGGTCCTAATACCTTGACATTTAGATGCATCTTTTCAGATATCTGCAATGTATTGTATCAGCGTCAATTCCAGGACATACACTACGGCGGTCTTAAACCGGGGGGTTTGGGGGACAGAGTTACGGGGTTTAAGTTTGCTAAGTTTAGGTAAAATTTTAATTAGCATTCCTATAAAAAGTTTAAGCATTTACCTTTTTAAGGCCGAAGGCAAAGAAATTACTCAATTGTAAATCTTGTAAATTGTAAATCTTCAGAAAGACACCAACAGCCTCTGCTGTTGGTAGTATGGGCTTCTTGGTATAAGTGACCCACAAGAAACCTGACTCTCCAGACGATGAGTCTGTTACCCTAGTTTTTATGTTAATGATGGCAATTCATTAACCTAGAAGGACCACCAGCTTAACGTACCTTCTGAAGCACGGAGACAAGTCATAAGAAAGTTGCCCTTCTCCGGATTTAAACCCGGCACCTTGCATTCGCAGTTGATCGCGTTACCTACAAGGGAAATGACCGCCTCAAGTTCCTGCTAAATTTCTAAAATATTAGAGGGAAGCTCCCTCCCCATAGCATAGGCACGTCCCTGGTGTCGACATACGAGAAAGTGGTGCCACCCGTATAGAAATTGACTCGTTCTTGAAGATATTAATTCTCATACTGAATCAAGCATTCCATCATTCCTTTTCCTATTAGTAATTCCTCAAAAAAGTAATCAATTTTTTGGTTGCAGTGCGCTTGTTTTTCAACCAAATGATCTACATTTTTATTATGGCCAAAATATAATTTTTAAGTTTTCCATTACAACTTTATGATTTGGGGACACATTTGAAATTTGCCAAAGTGCGCAAGAGTAGGTGACTCCAGCCTTCCACAAGGGTCCCGACTGGTAGCTTATCTTTACCAGAGGTGACCGACAGAGACCTAAAGCTAACTCAAAAGTCCCTTGAGGAAATGCAAGGCCAAAAAAATGCCAGGGTCAAGCTCAAACTTGGCAAAGAAATTTTGATTTTACAGGCTTGAAATGTTGATTGGATTGGAAGGCCTATGGTACTTTTTTGGACAGTGGTAGTAATTCTTGGGTGCAAGGTTTGTAGAATAGACGCTAAAATGCAAATTTTACGATTGAAGCCTTGATGAATTCTGAAAGAGCATATTTTAAATAAGAGAATTAGGTGAGGAAGATGGCTTTAAAACCAACAGTTTTTTTAAAAATCGATTTTAAAAACTTCGATTTTTAGAGCAATTTTCAAGTTTAGTCGCTCGGGATTGGTGAATCAATGCATTCTATTGTCGGTGCGTGTGAATTTAACCGGTCTTAGCTTTGCGCAGAGCGGCGATAACCGAAGCAAAACTTGCATTGGAATGCTTCAACAGTGCACTTAGAGCGAACATCATGGTTTTCAATAGTAAATGTGCAGGTAAAATGGCTTAAAGCGCCCGAGCGCAGCGAGAAGTGCTTTAAGTCAATTTTTCCTTGCACAACCACCCTGCTTTTAGAATCCACGCAAACGAGTTTCAACCCTTAAAGATCCACCTTTTTTCTTAATCCACGGGCCTAGGGGTATTTTTACAATGAGTGTTACCCTTCGGGCGCTTCGGGCCATTTTGATGAAAACCACCATGGCACGAGTAGGATCCACGCAAAAAAGTAATCATCAGCGGGGGTCTTATGCATAACAGTACATGGACGGAGCACAGAATGCATTGATTCACCAATCACGAGCGACGTAACTTGAAAATTGCTATGAAAATCGAGCTTTTTTAAAATCGATTTTTGAAAAAAATAGTGGTTTTAAGGCATTCTTCCTCACCTTATTCTCTTATTTAAAATATGCTCTTTCAGAATTAATCAAGGTTTCAATCGTAAAATTTTTATTTTAACGTCTATTCTACAAACCTTTCCCCAATTCTTGTATGTATAGGGCCTTTAAACCTAACTTAAAGTATACATTTCTGAATATCAGACTTCCAGTGAGACGTTAAGAATATATCGAAATCAGTTCTATTCCTGATCATTGCTAGAAATATCCGTTTAGGGATCTAATTTTTTGTCCTATGACTATCATGAAGATGCGCAGATACGTGGGCTCATGGAGGGTCACTTTGAAAATATTTACAACCATATTTTTCTCTATTGAGTTTCTACAGTAAAACTTCTCATTAGGATGATCAGTGATGAACGTAATACTCCCATAAGTCTCTTCATTCCAAAAAATTCCAACCACTTTTTGGAAAGTCTACTCTTTTCAAATTATAAGGGTAAGAAGTAAGTAAGTGGTTAAATGTTAATCAAGTAATAATACATTTTTGAGTAAAGTGAAAGCAGAATTGTAAATTTTGGCAAAATTAGCTTTTGAATAGTTATGATGTAGACTTAGTGGCTTACACGGTACCGACAAATTAATTTACTCTGAACACACAAATCGTGTGCTAGGACAAAGCCCTCACATTACCATAAAATTTAACAAATTAATTTAACTACACAACCATCGACAAGCAAGCAAGAAATTGTTAATTATAATAAGGTTCGACCACGTGCTTAATAAATTCATTAATATATTATTTCATCGGCTAATGCGGATGACAAAAACACTCGTTGACAACGTCACTCATGTTGATGAAAATTTTAGATTAGAGAATTTTTATATTATCGCAACAGTATTAGCCAAACGCAACGGTTCATTTATATGATGGATTTGCTGCAAAATATGACAAGGGGTGGATGTGATTAAACATTGAGTAAGCCACGTGTTCGATAACAATTGATACACGCTTCTCTGGACCACTTGATGAATCCGAAACGTTTTCCCACAATCAGGGTGCAAATGCACACATGTTCACATCCTACCACATCTCGCATAATAATAAAATCGACCATCATCGTTATAATACAAAAGGGGAAGTGCATTTTTCTCATAATAATCAATCGACGCGATCGTTAGAAAATATTTACTAAATTTTTTGTTTTTTAAGGAAGTAGTAAAACAAACGCAGTTGTATTTTTGTCCAATGTCAATTAGCACCACCGTAGTTATTGAAAATCCAAATATTTTAATCAATATAAGACCGAAAAAATTGTAAACAAACCAATTGTACCTCCAAATATCGTGCCAACCACTTGTAAAATTTACCAAAAAAAAATGGTAAGCTCGCATTTTTGTTTTTCATTCAATGTTTTTCCATTATTGAAATTTTTGTAGGAAATTACACTTTCGAGTGTCAAAGTAATCTTGCTATTTCATTTGATTGTTGTTTGTGTGGGTGAAAAATCGACAGAATTATCAAAGCCTAATGATAATGTTGGAGTGGATATGGAAGTCGATATGCCCCTAAAAATTGTAAGGGTCGAATTCGACTATTCCCTCGAAAATGTGTCGAATAATACCAAAAATGGTGACAATCAAGAATTTTTTGCAAAGAATGATGAAACCATAACAAAGAAAATTGCACGTAGAAAGCGAGCCGTTCGGAAGGAAGTCACTCATCAAAAAAGAAATTATAGATATAATCCCGTGTTGGTGGGTTAGAAATACGGAAGAATCAAAGTTTTCGTATTATTCTATTTCACGTTAAAATTTAGGGTTCATATACCAAGTGTTTCTCAAATATTGATTTTAAAAGCAGCGGCAATATAACTTTATTAAATTTTTTACAAACAATTTTCCGGTTTCTATCAAAATAAAGGGTAACAACATTTTTAATTTGATAAGCGAAACGCTTGGTATGTCGTTCAAATTTTGTCATATTGACAAACTAATTTTTTTTTTTTACTATTAGTTAGTTTTATGTTTGCTTGAAAAGTTGCAACTTTAATTATTAAGTTAGAAAAAATTAGGTAGCATCGGAGTACCTTCAAATTAAGTCCTTGTACCAAATCAACAGCAAAATTAGTTAACATAATTGTGAAAATTAATTGTGCCTTGGATGCATTCTATATAAAATATTGTTATCGTCAAAATGATTTAGTTTATCAGTGATTTTGAAAAATGTACTGCTACCTGGTGGGTAACAAAATTTTGTATTATTTATAATATTAAAAAAATTTTTTGCAGAAATTTGTAATAATAATTATTGTTGTTTTATTTAACCTTTTTGGTTATACAAGTCAAAATTATGTTGCTATCAATCAGAAGTCGACGTCCTTTCCTGAAGCCTCAGGAGCGAATTTTCTTGAGTTAAAAAACGGTGATTATTTTCTGTTAAAACGGGAGAAGCGAACACCTCAAGATAACGGACGTAGAAGGAAGTTTAAGTTTTATCCAGTTTTATGTGGATGATGTACAAATATTACAATAAAAATTTAAATATTTGTCAATGTCGGTTGTTTTTTTTTCGTTCGTTTTCTCTGAAAAGGTAATGAAAAACCACCGGGTTATAATTCGCATAGTAAATAAAGTGTAGTACTGCTAAGAGTCAATTTTGAACTGTAGGTTCCCTGTATGTGTGTGTTAGTATATTATATACCGGGTGCTGAATGAGTTAGGCGAACATAGGATATTAACATGTAAAAACTTATTTTTGCAAATTCCTGCTTCCCTAATTATTTTAGAGAAAAATTGAAAGACACAAATATAATGTATAAATATAAACTACGAATGATAAGAGCATTAGATTTTATCTAGCTTTTACGTAAATGGTCAAAAAATTCTTTTGAAATTGTTAAAACTTTTATTTATCAAACTTGCCATGTAAATTTCCGAGGTGATTATTTTTGATAAGTAATAAAAAACAATTGCACGTTGTTGACAGTTTTGCACTTTATTAAATTTTAATTTCATAAAATGGAATATTACCTTGGAAACTTATACATGGCCAGTTTGATAAATAAAAATTTTAGCAATTTCAAAAGAATTTTTTGATCATTTACGTAAAAACTAGATAAAATCTAATGCTCTTATCATTCGTAGTTTATATTTCTACATTATATTTGTATCTTTCAATTTTTCTCTAAAATAATTAGGGAAGCAGGAATTTGCAAAAATAAGTTTTTACACGTTAATATCCTATGTTCGCCTAACTCATTCAGCACCCGGTATACGAAGATAAGGTTCCAAGAAATTCAGACAATTTTTTTTTCTCGATGGTATATTGGCTGAATGCAACCAAATTTTGGTCAAACAGATGATGATACTGACTCGAGTGAGTTACCCGATTTTGATGACGACACACAAGTAAACGACAAATCCGATCAAAACAAAAAGTCAAACGGACACCTGGACACCACACCACGATGCTCCCCCTCACAGAACGATCTCACAACTTACAATAAGTTGCAAACCTATTCAGATGTCAAGGTGGTTGAGATGATGGAAGATACTACTCCCAATCGCCCAGCTTCTCCAACAAAAGCATACATCAATAAAGCGACGGCCTCTACTCCATTCCAACTGCTCTCTCAACCAAAATGGACTCAAAACCACTTCTTGCTGTTAAACACAGTTTCCCAAAAACACCATCACCAAATTGTCAACATTTTCAATCAACTACCCATGCCCAGAAACCCCGTTAAATTACAACGGCCCAAAGCGCTCAGCCGAGTTCTCTGAAGAACCGAAACCAAAGATTGACCACTGAAATAAATTTAAATACAATCTGATGATTATCATTAACACCCTGCACGTCGTAGATGGTTTTGAAAAAATCATTTTTTTTACTACTATGATTCCCAGGATACCAAAAATCACGATTAAATTCAGAATCAAGTACGCTCACTTCACCCAACCTTCTAGACCGTTACCAACTCTGAGCCACTTTATTTTTCTTGGACCTGCTGTAGTAAGCTAAGCAGTCCGACTTTACCTTTGCGTTAATTTTTGAGGCGTCTAAACCTCAGAAAAAATTTAAAATATGATTTTTACTCATACTTGATGTCATGCTATTTTGGGATAGAGAAGCTTTTGGATCATTTAGCTAAATTGTTTTGTTTATTAAGCTGAAATTAAGCTGTTTTATGTTGCCAGCGCCCCCAGTTCATCAAGGGATTGCTTCACGGCTTTAGATTGTATTTCTACTCGTTTCAAAGCTCCGAGGTTTGCTTGGCTATGGAACATGATGCAGATTTGCCTATTTTCATAAGCTCTCCTTTTACCATTTCCTCTTTACAGATCATTATTGCAATAATTTCCACCTGAAAGACAGTAGCGTAGCAGCCTAGGTTTATGCTAAAAGCAACCCTTTGGTCTACCTCTACCAACTCCTGCTCCAATACTAATATCCGTTTTTCCCCAAAAGCCCCAATGTATGATATCCCTCCCTGGAGGTTATCACTCTCTGATTATTTATTGCTAGCCAGTGGACCACCAGTTGAACTTCCACGTCCACCACCAAGTGTAGAAAATCCAGTGCCATCAAATTATTTTGGAAAAAATTAGTGGGTTGGATTATTCAATGTCAATACGAAAGAGATATATGAGACTTCACCGCAGTACCCCGCAATAGTCATCAGGTTTTATAGGTCTTTATAGGCAGGCCCGTAGCGAGGGGGGGCACTTGGGGGCACGTAGCCCCCCCAAAATGTTGAAAAAAAAATTTTTTTTAAGTAGTAAAGGAAAAATTGTTTATAATAATAAAAATTCTCGAAGGAAAAACCATTAAAAATTTTACTTTTTACCAGTGCTTCCCCCAAAATTAAATCCTGGCTACGGGCCTGTTTATAAGTATATACTTTTTGCAACGGTCTGATTTGTTACCTTAAAGGTTAAGTGATAAATTTGCAAACTTTCTCTTCCAAGTCATAATAAGTAATACAATTGAAAATCAACTCACCCCATCTTACTGCATTTATTTGAAATAAATATTTTTATTAGGCTACAACTTCAAAAATGTCAGTATTTTGCTGGTTACTTACAACCGCCCCTCCTGATTTTAAAAAACAATTTTGGAAGAAACATTTACATGTTTAATTTTATCATATGTATTTATAAAACGATTTTCTTGAATGTTTTAGAATGAAGATTATGGGGACCTCTTAGAAGTATGAAAAAACAAGACAACTTTTCAAAATTTATAACGACACAAATGTGATTTTTAAAACCGGGGGGTCTGGGGGGGGTATGGAATACCCCCAGCTGTACGAAAGCAACAAATGGAGGGTAAATGTAAACTGGGCCAATTGTAAACTGAACCAAATTTAGAAAATGGTAAACTGCTTAGACCATTTAAACTTATAGACACGCCTTGATTTTCAATTAGTGAAGCAAACATAAGTGGGGTTAAACATTGGTGTCAAACATAAACAAATAAACATTGGTGGGGTAAATGCTAAGATATACTTGTAAATACCAACTATAAATAAAAAAAATAGTTAATTTTAGTATACCGTTAATATAAATCTTGATGCAACTCCACCAGTGAAGTCACACATGTTTGCTTCAATTTGTATTCAAGAAGAGATAGGAAAGGGCGTGTCTATAAGTATAAATGGTCTAAGGTAAACTGGGTCAAAATTTTTAATTACCAGCACAAAAAAAATTGATTTTTAAAAATTTAGCTGGGGAGAGGTACTCTCTCCTCGAAGTACTCGAGACCCAAAAATAACAATTTTACGATCGAAACCTTGATAAATTCTGAAAGAGCATATATTAAAATAATAGAATTAACTATGAAAAATGGCCTTAAAAGCACCAGTTTTTTCAAAAGTCGAATTCAAAAAAGAGCGTTTTTTATAGAAAATTTTAAGCCAAGTCGCTCATGATTGGTGAATCACTGGCATTCAGTGTCGGTACATGTACGGGAATACTTAACATTTCAACTGTTTGCAATTTTCTCAGTAACTCGCACGCAATGTTGCGAGTCCGTTCTTCTTTTTAGGACCAAAATTACTTCAGAAAAGAGATGCTTTGATTTAACAAACGGTTAATACTTTTTTGCGTGGATCCTCCCCGTGCCATGGTGGTTTTTATAAAAATGGCCCAGAGCGGCCAAAGCAAAGCGCAGCATAGCGTAGGTCGCTTTGGGCTATTTTAAAAAAACTACGCTTATTATAAACATACACTTAGGCCCGTGGGTTAAGGAAAAGGTGGATCATTAAGAGGTAAAACTCATTTTTGCGTGGTTTCTACAAGAACGGTAGTTGTGCAAGTAAAAATTGACTGGATGCACTCCTTGCTTCGCACGAGCCCTTCAAGCCATTTTTCCTGCACATTAACTATAAAAAAATATGATTTTCGCTCGAAGTGCACTGTTGAAGCATATGAATGCTAGTGTCGCACCGGTTATCCTCTCTATAGCATAGCATCCCAAGAAAATATTGCCGACGTTTACAATACGGCCAATAATTGGTATAGCACTGGCAAACCAACCGTTGGCACCCAACGCTGGAGTAAAGCTTGGACCAAAGTTGTTTATCGTTGCTTTGCCAGTGCTCAGCTTAAGGATCGGCGTACAGTGGATGGCCAATGCTGAGCCAGTATTGGCGTAATACTTGCAACCAGTTATTGGCGGCCGATGTTTAAAACGACGTTGGGCAAAGACTGTTTACCGTTGATTTTCTTGTACTCAGTCTAAGAATCGGCGTACAATGGATGCCTAATGCTGGGCCAGTATTAAATACCGTTACTTTGCCTGTAATCAGCACTGGACCATAACTGGGAGCCAACGTTGCACCAACGCTGGCCGCCAACTGTAGGACCAAAGTTATCATTTCAACATTGGACCAACGATCTCCCAGTGGTGACCACCGTTGGGGCAATGCTGAGTTAATATTAGGCCAATTGTAAATATTTTCATGGGATAGCATCACATTGTAAACAGAGTTTTGTGTTACCTCTTTCAACTTCTAAGAACATCACAGGGATGGTTTGGGTGTGTATGTATAATACATGCGAGCGTACAGCCTCGTATAGCAACAAAGTAGAGTGTTGATTCGCGTAAGGCGATAATCAACCTTTAATGAGTAATTTTGAGTGTTATAGTTATCCGCAGTTCCAGATGGCCGAAGCAACAGTAACCCCCAAAAACGTAGCGTCGTGGAGCCCAAAAGGGTCCGTAGAAAGAAAAAAGGCGACACAGTCGCAAGAAGAAAGTTAGGATTGTACGAGAAAAAAAGTTTTCTACATAGTACATGCCTGCAGCACCTTCACTTAAGAAGGGCATTTTTTTCAGGGGCCTACTTAAATATTTTTATAAAATAAGAGAAATTTGCTATATTTAAAATATAGCAAATTCGTTGAGATAATACTATTCTATAAACAATATTCTTGATCTTCAGCTATTTTGAGTTCGTATTGAGTATGTCAAAACACACTCACTTACAAAAACAGATAATTAAACTTTAATCATGAATTGTGTTTTTATAAATAAATATTACGAACTCAAAATAGCTTAAGATCAAGAATATTGTTTATAGAATAGTATTATCTCAACGAATTTGCTATATTTTAAATATAGCAAATTCCTCTTATTTTATAAAAATATTTAAGTAGGCGCCATCTGTTGATTTAATTAAAAGGGCCCTGAAAAAAATGCCCCTCTTAAGAACTAGTTTAGGTCGGTGCTGAGACATTGAGTAAACGCCTCGGCTGTGACTCTGTTATTCCCTCTCTGCGTATAACTTAGAGTAACGAAATTCACGCGGACTGACCACAGAATGCCAGAAAATCACCAATCACGAGCAAAATTTGCTATGAAAATCGAAGTTTTTAAAATTGTTTTTTTTTTCAAAAACTGGTGCTTTTAAGGCCTTCTCTCATAGTGAATTTTCTTATTTAAAATATGCTTTTTCAGAATTAATCGAGGTTTCAATCGTAAAATTGTTATTTTCGGGTCCCGAGTACTTACCTCTCACCATTCAGCTTACCTAAAAAATTCTGTCTTTGGCCCAGTTTACCACTTTCAGGTAGTTATTCGGCCCAGTTTACATTACCCCCAATTGGACTTTTTAAAATTAAAAAGGTTGCAAATTTTGATTCTTGAAAATTCGCTTTGTCGTTTATTTATAAGCTGGGGGTATTCCATACCTCCCAGACTCCCCTACTTCTATACATTTTGTTTTGAAGAATTATCCTACATTTACTTAATTTTATCACATTTTTTACTGCTTTTTTCGTTTTCTAGGATGAACTAAGTTAATTTTTCCTTTTAATTTTATCTAGAAATAAAAGTAACCGTGTAATATTGATTAATTTACTGTTCTTGTGTACGCTCTATGGAATTAAAAATGCAGCTCCTAAGAAAACTGTCACCTGAAGCCACCGCTTCAGAAACTCAGCTCTCATCTCGACGTTGTCCGTTGTCACTTCCATTCAAGACAACAAAAAAACGTAAACCTGCTTCCACAATCCTGTCAGAATCTGCATTGCGGTCTTTGGAAACTTGTAAAGTCTGAAGCAGGTTTTTGTTTTCTGAAATATTTCTCTTTTTTTAGAAAAGAGAATATTTAAGCCCAAACTCTTAATTGAAACTATTTATGAATTACTGTGTATATTTTAGAATAAAAGTTACTGGTTTTATTATCATTCATATATTTATGAACATAAATATGAAAAAAAAATTATTAGTAGACCCACACATGTTTCAATATCGTGCGAATGAAAACATGAATATGTTTGAATAATCCTGAATTCAAATAATATTTTTGGATAATCCAGACTTTTAAAAAAAGCAGCTTAAATCAACAGTATTGTAATTTAGTTCTTTACACAAAACAAAAATATCGAAAAAAATATAAAGGAAAATAAAATTGTCCACCATTGAACGGTATCAATACAAAATATACTTTGGATCTGATACCCACATAATCTCGGTCACTCCGCTATAGAAAAACAACATTTTATCAAATCGTTTAAAATTATGTCTACAAATTCTTTTATAAAAGTTTTAAAATTACAATATTAGTAAAATAAAAATTAGGCTCATAACTTCAGTAATCGTAGGCCACGAAACGTTCCCATTTCTCAATACGAATTGGTTTTCTCTTCTTCTTACAAGTCAAAAGATCAAGGGTGGACGTACCATTTGAAATTCCTACTTGACAACTGAAAGTCTTATTTAAATTTTCTTCCAAAGGCATTCGCATTGTCACATTCCAATTTTCGTCTATGAGAATTTCACTTGGTTCTTCTTCTACATCTTGATATTTATATATTATATTTAGGTACTCTTCATACATCTTCCTATAAAATGTAGTATTGTATCTTTGCCTCCTTGTTTCCCTTTTTTCCTTCGCAGTTTTTAATTTTTTCACCAAATTATCCCTTAGGATCTTAATAGTTTCGATTAGTAATGTCATTTTGAGAGTAGCCTTTCTATTTATCTTTTCTTTTCTTCTATTTTTTCGTAACAATTCCTTCAGCTGTTTATGTAAATAATTACTTTTATCCATTTTGTAATCAAATATTTTCTTCTTTTGATAATCGAGTTTTAAAATACTATTTGTTTATTAATTAATATCTGGCAGTTGTTTTGAGAATGTTATTTAATTATTCGGTTATACTGCTGAGTTGTTAATTATCCAAATTTTTCAAATTACACATAATTTTTAACCACACAACAAAAATATTTTATCGAGAAAACAAAATCACCGATATAAAATGTGTACCTACCAATATACAAAAATTAATAACTAACAATTGGAGAGCCAAATTTAAATCTTATAGAAGTTTCTGCTGTCACAAATAGTTTATTTTCACATAGGTATACAATTTTTGCAAACACAAAAAGTTGACGAATTCTAATCCGTGCAGTTGATGATAAATAGTTAGATCCGTTCCTGCACATCTTTCCTTGCTGTGACTTCCACAAAAGAAATTTTTCAGTAAATTATTTTATTTCTAGAATTATAAATATTTAACTAAATTTTGTTACAATATTAAAATCCGCATGGTGCTCCAAATTTCTTCTGCTCGATCCAAGAATAACCTTATTATTCGGGTGGGTAAAGAACACATTTTGGAATTTGTCTTCGTTTTTTCTTTTTCGGCCGGGCATCAGGAGTAGGAGTTGCATTGGAATTTTCTCCATAAACTCTAAAATTCCTATTTAAATTTTCTTCCAATGGCATTGGCATTGTCACATTATTTCCAATTATTTTACTTGGGTTTGCTTTTACAGCAATTTCAGATCTCCATGGATTATCTGGTGTAAAATTTAGATTTTTGAGACGTTTCCTAATAAGGAAAGAATTTTCTTTGGCCCGAATTTCCTCGTCGAGCTTCTTTGTTTCTTTTTGTAAGAACGCTTCATCATCGGCCTTCCTATTTTGCAAGTTTTCTTTTTTGCTTTGTTTTTCAGCGTTCCTTTGATCTTTTCGTAAAAGAAGTTTATCTGTTTCTTTCCAAGAATTGTCTTCTGCTTCTCTATCTTCGTCGGCTTCTTTTTCCTTCTCGCGAAATGCTCTCCTTCGTTTTTCAGAAACGTACTTTTTAGAACTGCTGTTATAATTATAACTTTTTCCCATTTTGTAATCAAAATTTAAACACCTTTTTATCTAATTTTTTTGGTCTGTTTTTTCTGAAAATTTTTGTTTGGTTACATTGCGCATTTGATAAGTTATCCAAAATTTCAATAGTAATAGTAATCACACAACAATAATATTATTATCTGCACAAAGACAAAGTCACCATTGTGAAATTATTGCCAACGTTGGAAAATTAATTACCCAGATAATGCAAAATATCAACAAATCCAAAATAGTGGGAGCACCAAATTCAAACTATCCAGGTACAAATGTTTAATTAAAAGGATTCAATATCATGAGTTGGTGAAAACTTTGGTTATATCTATTTTCAGATAGGTACACCAATCTTATAGGAATTTTAGAAATCAGTGGCGTGTCGAGCCTTTGGGAATGGAAGGAACAAAGCATTTTTTAAGGCTCAAATGTTTATCGTATCCAAACCAAATAAAATTTGCTTCCCCACCTCCTCGAGCATGCCATACGTAAAAACTTTAATCTTGGCTTGCTTTGCTCTTAATTCTGGATTTGTTGTAGAGGGTAAGGTAAACTCACATTCACTTTAGGCTTCCGCTTTACAGCTCCATCCCGATCCTGGCACTTCTTAAACCATTCCAACTGTAACATGATCTCTAGGATCTTGGGCAGGCAAAAAGCTACTCATTCTGGCCATGTCGGGCCAAAATCCCCCAACTCGAATTCTTTCATTGACGTCAGTGCCGGACAGTAACAAAGCACATATTCAGCTGTTTTTTTTCTCTCCGTTACATCCTCGACATATGGGGTCATCAGCATACCCGATCGTATGAAAGTGTTGACTTAATTTTGCAATGTCCAGTTAAAATCCTTGCAATTGTCCTCAGATAATTGTTAGTGGATGGCAATGTTCAGGATGCCGGAAATGAGGTCTTTCTTAATCAACTTCATCATCTTCTGCTTCAGCCGTTATTTGTCCACTTTTAAACGTAGGCCTCTCGGCATTAATACGGAGGTTTTGGCCATAGCTTACCACGGTAAACTTAATAAAATATGCTAATTAGTTGGATTCTAAGGTGTTTACTTGTTATGACGTCAATGCGGCCTCAGGCCGCCTGAACTCCTGGTGTAGTATATTCGCATTTCTTAGATTAATACGTGATCGTGTGTTGCGATTATTATGAAGCATTTAAATTAACTGTAAACTCAATATTCTGTGCGATTGATAGATGTTGATTTTCAATTCAACCCTAAATTATTATCATTTAATCGAGTGTTACAAAACCTATCAAATTTTTGATTTTAATTTTACTTCCGAAATCATAAAATTGATAAGCCTAACAATAATTGTTTTATGTTTATGAAGCACATCAAAGTGATTTCCAATAAATACTCGATAATGGGGTTTCCGTTTAGGTGGCAGCTGTACAAGGGCACTATTTGCACATTTACATGTTAAATTGAAGTGGTGCTCGATAAACAATCGATATATGCACAATTGGTAGATAATCTACGAGGGTCCATATATGCGGGAACTCCCCGAAGGATTCAAACTAAATGTCTACTATTACATATCCCTCCAGCTATGTATATCAAACCAAGGGCTTTGTTTTTCCACTTTTAAACTCTAAAATCCACTTCTAAGACCCAGTAAAGATAATAAATTTCAAACTTTTCGCGTCTTAACTGAAAAAATCTATTATGTCGAAGAAAAAATATGATAAACCAAGATCAACAACAATAGCACATTGAATAAAAGTTATAATTTTCTATATAAAGGGAATTAATATAGCAAGATTTTCATTGTTGCGAAGTATAACGAAAGCATACATTAATAAAGTTGAGCAAGTTTGAAAATAAAATTCCTTTGTTCGCAAATGTACCATTCTTTTGAAATTTCTCTTTAAAAGGAAATTTAGCTTGAAATTTTACTTGCTGTTTCTTGTATTAATTATTTTAATAATGTTGAGCGGCCCATAAAATCTTCTTTGCCTCAATGAACTGTTTGCATTAGAAACTTCTTTAAGATAAGAGGAAAAACACGACGATGCTTTTAGCTTTTGTACGAAATTTTGACAACAAATTAATTTAAATGCTAATTGATAGTGAATACGTTAAAACGCAGGCGTCGTCGGCTTCGATTTTTGAAACATGGTACCGTACCCCCCCCCCTCACCCGGATTATAGAAAAAACTAAGCTCATATTTTTGTAGTACCAGTAATATTTATAATAAAGTTGAACAGTACACACTCTTAAAAGTTATAATTAACCATTAACAAAGTGGTATTGTTACAGCGGAACATCATTAAAACTTTGTGTTGGAAACTGCGGATGCAGGTACAATAATAAAAATAATATGGTAAAATATTTCAATAAAACGTAAAATAAATTGAAAAAGCAATAAAAATAATATTTTTGTATTTTCGAATAGGAAACATCCAACTAAATCGTAAAAAGCGGTAGATAATCCTTCAGGCAGACCATCGAATTTGAAAGCGCTGTTCCTTTGTTTTTCATGCATTTCCACCGTTATTTGAATAAAGCTCATCATCTGTTATATTTGTTGATTCTGCCTAAAACGTTATTATTAATAATTTAGCATTTCATTTGGAATTTAATTAAGCAGTAAAACAAATTGCGTAATATTCGTATAATTAAACTGTTAAATTCGAAAACGAAGCTTTTTTTGAACAAAGAAAAATTCTTAACTAACTTACCTTTTCATTTCAATTTAAATTTTTGTAGTAAGTAATAATAAAAAATGGAATTATTTTCTAAGGAAATAATTATTCTCGTTTGCCGTTGTACATCCAATTTCTTTTGTGCACTCCACAAAGGTATTTTAATGTAAGCCGCATTGATTTCAAAAGGAAGCAATTAGACGATGTAAAAATATTGTTAACTTTATTATTGAAATTGATTTATTTAAAGTGTTAAAAAACCGTGAAAACTCTTGCGATTTTAAAATCCCGAAAGTAGGAAATAATTGAAAATTGACTCCGGTTTCACTAATCTTAAATCCATTAATAACGTAAATTACACGTTAGCAAAACTTCTTTTAACGAAAGGGAGTGCTTAACGACATAATTGCTAATTTTAGTAAGACAAATAAAATGTTAAGTGTTTTATCGTGTACGAAATCTATCGATCAATTAATTAAGCCACTTGATAGTTTAGGGTTAATTCTGTTGGAAGGATATTTTAGAAAAAATTATGACTCATGATAAATTACACAGGTTTGCATCGATTTTGTGGTTTGCAAACGTTTTCCTGCTATTTTGTAATTAAAGTATGCAGATCACGAATACGATAAACATTTTTTCTACCATGTAATATTTTACTGCACTTGCAAAAAAAATGTTATCAGATATTTTGAAGATTGAAACCCCCGATAGGGAAGTTTTTATTATTTTTAAAACAAAAGAAGATAAATAAAATGATTTAAAAGGCACTTAATCTCTTCTCAACCCACTTTATGCACCTTATTAATATGCACACCGAATAACATATTCCTGGGTGCGTGTTATGGGCGCACTTCTTTAGGCAACTTTAAATGGACGTATCTGAAGCCAATGCGCACAATTTAAATCGAAAAAGTTTTCCCGCGGACTATAACTGATACGAAAAGGTTAACGTCCTTATAATCAGTCGAGTATTGTATAATGTAACAATACTGCAAAAAAAAATTATTATGCACCACCCTGTATACTCTAATTCACCCAAAGTTATGACAGTGAAACCACATCGAAAAGAGTCAGTTTAAATTTTAGAAAAAAATTTAAATTCTATTCAAATATTCTGAAATGTTGGAATAACTAATGCAGATATCGAATGATGTGAGCACGTTTAAATATATACAAGAACTTTATTTTACACAATATGTACAATCACACTACATTACTATATTTACAAACAATGGATGTTCCACTTGATACAAACTGATGTCAACTGACTATTCGAACGTGGTAATCGGCTAACTACGCTATTGAGCGCTTCTGTCTTGTATCGCTAGGTGTCACTACATGTCCTCTTTCTAACACTTCCCCTCGATATAAGACGGATCAATTCCGCACAAAGATTCAAGTCCCAACAACTTGCTACAGGAATTGTGCTTCTGTCGATTGAGACCTTTTGTGAGTATGTCGGCCACCATTCTTTCCGTACTGATGTGGAACAACTTTAAAGCTTCATTCTTGACGGCTTCACGTATGAAGTGGTAACGCACGTCAATATGCTTGCTGCGAGCATGGAATGCTGGGTTCTCGGCCAGCTTCAGAGCACTCATGCTGTCGGTGTAAACTCGAACTTGCGTGGAGTCTTTGAATCCGAGTTCCATCATGAATTCCTTCAAGTAAATGCTTTCTTTCGCAACCTCGGTCATGCCCATGTATTCTGCCTCAGTTGATGAAAGCGCTACCGTCCTTTGTTTCTTGGATTCCCACGAAATGGGACCACCCGATATCATAAACGTGTAACCTGTGTATGACCTTCTATCGATGTTGCAATTTGCCCAATCTGCATCGACGTAGCCTACTATTCCTCGACTGTTGTCTCGTTTGTACACGATGCCTATGTCAGGGGTGCCTTTCAGGTAACGTAAGACACGTTTGGCTGCATTCCAATGTACTCTGCTAAAACAATTGTTAAATTGACTCAGACAACTCACCGAGTAACTTATGTCAGGCCTGGTAGCTACAGCCAAATAGGTTAGAGCCCCGATGATTTCCCTATAAGGTAGCTTCTGATCTTCTTCGTTTATTGATTCGATCGGTTTGGTGAGTTTTGTGTTTGGATCCATCGGTGTCGCTACTGGGTTTGATTCCGACATTCCAAAACGGTTCAATAGGTCCATTACGTATCCGCGTTGATGGAGAGCTATTTTGTTGCCATTTCGAGTGAACTCGATGCCAAGGCAATAACCTGCACTACCCATGTCCTTGATCTCAAACTTCTCGGATAACTTCTGCTTTACATTGGAGATCTTATTCACGTCCTTTGACACTATCAGTATGTCATCAACATATACTAATATTAAAGTTACGTCTTCCCCTTCTCCGATATGATACAAGCATGGATCGGCTGCGGTTGGTATAGCACCTATAGTATGTAAGAAACTGTTTAGCTTCTCGTACCATCTCCTTCCGGCTTGGCGTAAGCCGTATAACGATTTCTTCAATAAACAAACTTTGTTTCCATTTTCTAAGTTCTTCCTCATCTCTTCTGCCTTCTTACCAATGATTGAACTGTCTTGGTTAGAAATAATTCTGAGGATTTCGGGAGTTTGTTTAGGGACTTCCATGTGTATAACTTCTTCTATTTCGCCATTCAAGTAAGCGCAGGCCACGTCGATCTGGTGTATTTCCATTTTGTATTGAGCTGCGAGAGCAACCACCATTCTCATAGAACTGAGACGCGCTACGGGGGCGAACGTCTGATCAAAATGTATCCCAGGCTTTTGACTAAAACCTTGAGCTACCAGTCGTGCTTTTCTTCTTTCTAGCGTACCGTCGGCTTTAAATTTATTTCGGAGCACCATTCTACTACCAATAATGTCTTGGTTTGTTGGACGATTAACCAAGATCCAAGTATTGTTCTTTAGGAGTGACTTCATTTCATCGGCCATTGCCGTGTACCATTCCGAAGCGTCAGGTCCATTTGTTGCTTGCTTCATGGTTACCTCCGAAGCAAACACCTCTTCCGTTTCAACTTTGTTGGCTGTGGGTACCATGTTGTGCACTTTCTTTGGTCTTCCCCTGGCTCCGTCCTGGCTATTCTTGGTCTGCCTCGACCGTGTGTCGTTTCAGTTGCGTCTTCACCTACAATATCTGTAATATCTTCGTTTTCACATGCAATGTTTTCGTTTTCACCTGCTATGTTTTCCTCATCGTTTTCACCTGTGTCTATTGTGTCAATTTCCGTCATCTCTACATAAGAGTTTATATCTTCAGCCTTGGTATCTTCCGGGAAAAAATCTGCAAAACTAATTCTGTTATCGGTTTTACCTTCGATGAATTTTACGTCTCGGGTCACTTCGATTTTCTTCTGATCTGGTAACCATACTCGATAACCCTTGGCTTCTTCCGAATAACCCAGAAAAATTCCTCGTTTTGATCTTGCGTCAAACTTGCCTTTTCCTGGTTCCTTGTTTATGCAGTAAACTTCGCTTCCAAATTCCTTGAAATTGCTTACATCGGGAGGTTTCCCATACCAAGTTTCATATGGAGTTTTCTTATTCAGACTCTTCGTAGGACATCGATTACGTATGTAATTTGCTGTGTTGACAGCTTCTGCCCAAAATGATGATGGTAAACCGGATTGCATCAATAAACAACGAGCTGTGCTAACGAGAGTACGGTTTTTTCTCTCCGAAATTCCATTCTGCTCCGGACAGTACGGTACGGTCAATCTTCTAACGATACCATTTTCCTTTAGTAGTTTTTCAAAACCCTTGTTTGTGTATTCTGTACCATTGTCGGATTGGATGCACTTAACCTTTTTTCCTTTTTGCCTTTCGACCATAGCAATATAATCTCTTGTTGCTTCGAGGACATCGCTTTTAGACTTGATGAATCGTACTTCACACCATCGAGAATAATCGTCGATGAATTCCACGAAATATCTTGCCTTTCCTTGTGATTCCACCCTCATCGGTCCACATACGTCCGTGTGTATGATTTCCAAAAGATTGCATTGTCGATCAGATTTCTTTGGAAAAACGCTTCTTGTCATTTTACCCTGGATACATGTGTCGCATTCGAATTCGACGTTTTTCAAGCCAAAATTAATTTTAATGCCTTTGATCGTACCTTGTTTTGCACTTTCAAAGAGATCTTGAAAATTAAGATGACCAAGACGCCTGTGCCATAGCATTATAACTTCCGACGATGTTTGATTTCCTGGTTTAGATATCCGACTTTCCGTAATTTTTGAAACATTTTCCACGACGTTGTTCGCGACATTTTCAACACGATTTTGTACTCGCGTGTAGTACAAATCGCCTATGCGATTGGCAGTAAATGCGACGTTGCCGTCTGGGGCAAAAATTAACGCGGTATCTTTCTTGAATAATACTTCGCATCCCGACTTTGTAATTTTACTAACGGACATTAAGTTGGTACGTAGATCGGGTACGTGTAATGTGTTCTTTAATTTAATGTTTTTAAATTCACCAGTTACACTAGCGGTTAAATCAACTGTTCCTATACCGAGGATTTTCGTTGACGAATTGTTTGCTAAGTTCAAATTTGCACAATTTGATTGGCTTAAATTTAAAAAATTGTCTGCGTTTTTACATAAATGTGACGTGGCACCACTGTCTAAACACCAAATATTTTGATTTTCGCGCGAACCAATTTGATGAGTTGCTTCCGAGCTTGTAAGCACCATTTCCGAGCAATTCGCGGTCGATTGATTCCTATTATTGTTTTTACAGTCGATGGCTTTGTGTCCCACCTTTCGGCACTTGTGGCAACGATATTTAAATTTTTCCGAACTTTTTGTCGAGTCGCCATTTTTATGACGCCATTGTTTATTTTGTTTCGCAAACATTGCGTTTTGAACATAAACATCGCCATTTCTCGCGTCACTTTCTTCCACGATTTTTACACGTAACATTTCTGGCGTAGGTAATTCATCGCGTGATTCGATCGCACACCGGAAATTTTCAAAACTTGCTGGCAGGCTGTACAGTAGCATGATTGAGAGCAGGTCCGAATTAACTTCAATTTCCATTTCACTTAATTTGTCGACCGTGTCGAAAAATTTGTTAATGTGTCCGCGAATATCTTCATGATCTTCCATCCGTTTTAGCATTAATTGTTTCAGTAAGGTAGCTTTACGTGCCGGACCTTTACTTTGATATATATTTTCCAATTTTAGCCAAGTTTCACGTGATGTAATACAATTTTTAACTTGTTTCAATTCTTTCGGGCTGATTGACAAAATTATTAGCGATTTTGCTTTGCCGTCGAATTTTGACCATTTCTGTAATTGTGAGTTGACATCTTCACCGGTTACGGTTGGTTTCACGTGTTGTCCATTTACATAACACCAAAGTTCGTCTCTTATAAGTAATGCTTCCATTTGAATTTTCCACGTGTCGTAGTTTTCACTATTTAATGATTCGATCCTTACCGTATTCATCTTGACTTGTTCAGATTAAATTTCACAATAAAGAATTTCAAAAAAAGGTTTTTTTAATCACTCACGTGTTTCTATTGTTTGTAAAAAAAGTTTTGTTTCACTTATTTAAATTTACTCACTTGCTGTAGCCCATAACCTGTTGGAATAACTAATGCAGATATCGAATGATGTGAGCACGTTTAAATATATACAAGAACTTTATTTTACACAATATGTACAATCACACTACATTACTATATTTACAAACAATGGATGTTCCACTTGATACAAACTGATGTCAACTGACTATTCGAACGTGGTAATCGGCTAACTACGCTATTGAGCGCTTCTGTCTTGTATCGCTAGGTGTCACTACATGTCCTCTTTCTAACATGAAACATCTTGAAAATACTAATACAATAATAATAAACAGAGAAAAAATAACAAAAAAATTATTATTCCCAAATTAGGTAGGTACATTAGATTTAAAATTATTTTGATATCAGTGCGATTTTTGATTTCAATTTTTGATAAAAATTAAATTCTATTCAAATATTCTCAAACCTATGAAAAATACTAATTCAATAATAAAAACACAAGAAAAATAACAAAAAAAAATCATTGCCTTAGATTTAAAATTATTTTTCATTTCAGTGCGTCTTTTGATTTAAATTATTGATAATAATTAAATTCTGTTCAAATATTCTGAACAATAATAATAAACAGAAAAAAAAATAACGAAATAATTATTAGCTCTAAATTACCTTAGATTTAAAATTATTTAAATTTCGGTACGATTTTTGATTTAAATTTTTGATAAAAATTACATTCTATTTATATTTTCTGAAACTTCTTGAAAATACTTATACAATCACAATAAACACAAAAAAAAAAAAATTATAAGCCCTAAATTACCTTAAATTTAAAATTTTTTTGATTTCAGTGCAATTTTTAATTTCAATTTTTGATAAAACTTAAACTAGGTATATTAAAAATTTCTGACACCTCTTGAAAATACTAATACAATAGTAGTAAACACAAAAAAATTATAAGTCCTAAATTATCCTTATAGATTTAAAATTATTTTGATTTCAGTGCGATTTTTGATTTCAATTTTTGATAGAAATTAAATTCTGTTCAAATATTCTAAAACTTCTTGAAAATGTTAATATAATAATAATAAATATAGAATAAATAACGAAAAAATTATAAGCTCTAAATTACCTTATTTGATTTCAGTGCAATTTTTGATTTCAATTTTTGATAAAAATTAAACTATGTTAAAATATTTTGAATCTTTTTAAAAATACCAATACCATAGTAATAAACACAAAAAAAATAACAAAAAAATTATAGGCCTTAAATTACCGTAAATTTAAAATTATTTTGAGTTCAGTGCGATTTTTGATGTAATTATTGATAAAAATTAAATTCTGATCAAATATGCTCAAAATTGTTGAAAATACTTATATAATCACAATAAACACAGAAAAAACATCAGAAAAATAATAGGCCCTTTTACCGTACTTTTTACTTTTAATTACTTTAGATTTAAAAATATTTTGAAATCGATGCGATTTTTGATTTAAATTTTTGATAAAAACTAAATTATGTTAAAATATTCTCAAACTTCTTGAAAATACTAATATAATAATAATAAACACAATAATAATAACCAAAACCTTATAAGCCCTAAATTGCCTTAAATTTAAAATTATTTTGATTTCAGTGCGATTTTCGATAAAAATTGAATTCTGTTCAAATATTCTCAAACTTCTTGAAAATACCAATACAATAATATTAAACACAAGAAAAATAACAAAAAAATTATAAGGCTTAAATTACCTTAGATTTAAAATTATTTTGATTTCAGCGCAATTTTTGATTTCAATTTTTGATAAAAATTAAACTATGTTAAAAAATTTTGACACTTCCTAAAAATACTAATACAATAGTAGTAAATACAAAAAAATAACAAAAAAATTGTAAGCCCTAAATTATCTTAGATTTAAAATTATTTTTGATTTCAGTGCGTTTTATGATTTAAATTTTTGATAAAAATTAAATTCTGTTCAAATATTCTGAAACTTTTTGAAAATATTAATACAATAGTAATAAACGCAGAAAAAATTACAAAAAAATTATAACCCTTAAATTACCTTCGATTAAAATTATTTTGATACAGTGCGATTTTTACTTAATTTAATTTTTTGATAAAAATTAAATTCTGTTCAATAATCTGAAACTTCTCGAAAATACTAATACAATAGTAATAATCACAATAAAAATAACAAAAAAATGATAAGCTCTAAATTGCATTAGATTTAAAATTATTTTGATTTCAGTGCGATTTTTGATTTAAAATTTTGATAAGAATTAAATTCTGTTCAAATATTCTGAAACTTCTTGAAAATACAGATACAATAGCAATAAACACAGAAAAAATAACAAAAAAATATAGGCCTTAAATTACCGTAAATTTAAAATTATTTTGAGTTCAGCGCGATTTTTAATGTAAATTATTAATAAAAATTAAATTCTGATCAAATTTTCTCAAACTTGTTGAAAGTACTTATACCATCTAATCACAATAAACATATAAAAAACATCAGAAAAATAATAAGCCCTTTTACCTTAATTTTTACCTTTAAAATTACCTTAGATATAAAAATATTTTGAAATCAGTACGATTTTTGATTTAAATTTTTGATATAAACTAAATTATGTTCAAATATTCTCAAACTACTTGAAAATACTAATGCAGTAGTACTAAACGTAGAAAAAATAGCAAAAAAATTATAAGCTTTAAATCACCTTAGATTTAAAATTATTTTAATTTCAGTACAATTTTTTATTTTAATTTTTGATAAAAATTAAACTATATGTTAAAAAATTCTGACACTTATTGAAAATACTAATACAATATTAGTAAACACAATAAATATAACAAAAATATTATAAGCCCTAAATTGCCTTAGATTTAAAATTATTTTGATTTCAGTGCGAATTTTGATTTAATTTTTGTTAAAACTTAAATTCTGTTCAAATATTCTCAAACTTCTTGAAAATTCTAATACAGTAGTAGTAGTAAACGTAAAAAAAATCACAAAAAAATTATAAGCCCTAAATCACCTTAGATTTAAAATTATTTTGATTTCAGTACAATTTTTGATTTCAATTTTGGATAAAAACTAAATTATGTTAAAATATTCTCAAACTTCTTCAAAATACTAATACAATAATAATAAACACAAGAAAAATAACCAAAAAATTATAAGCCCTAAATTGCATTAGATTTAAAATTATTTTAATTTCAGTGCGATTTTTGATTTAATTTTTGATAAAACTTAAATTCTGTTCAAATATTCTCAAACTTCTTGAAAATACTAATACAGTAGTAGTAAACGTAGAAAAAATCACAAAAAAATTATAAGCTCTAAATCACCTTAGATTTAAAATTATTTTGATTTCAATACAATTTTTGATTTCAATTTTTGATAAAAATTAAACTATGTTAAAAAATTCTGACACTTATTGATATTACTAATACAATACTATTAGTAAATACAATAAAAATAACAAAAAAATTATAAGCTCTAAATTACCTTAGATTAAAAATCATTTTGATTTTAGTGCGTTTTATAATTTAAATTTTTTGTTAAAAATTAAATTCTGTTCAAATATTCTGAAACTTCTTGAAAATAATAATATAATAATAACAAACAGAATAAAATTAACAAAAAAATTATAAGCCCTAAATTGTCTTAGATTTAAAATTATTTTGATTTCTGTGATATGAGATTTTTGATTTAAAATTTTGATAAAAATTAAATTCTGCTCAAATATTCTGAAACTTCTTAATAATACTATAATAATAATACTAAACACAAGAAAAATTACAAAAAAAGTTATAAGTCCTAAATCACCTTAGATTTAAAATTATTTTGAATTCAGTGCGATTTTTCATTTTTATTTTTGATAAAAATTAAATTCCGTTCAATAATCTGAAACTTTTTTAAAACACTAATACAATAGTAATAAACACAAAAAAATTATTAGGTCCAAAGTACCTTATAAATTTTATGATGGAAAGCATTAAATATTTTTTACAGTTCATCCAAAATAAGATGATTAGGCCAAACTAATGTGCAGAAACAAAAATTAAAAGCACGATGGAACTGGCACGTTCTCCCTCCACCTCTTGTGTTAAAAAAATTGGCTCCCGTATAATAATTCTATTTTGGATAAACTTTACCTATAAAAATTCCATAAAAGTACTACATTTATCTGAAGAACCACCTCCCCATTTCTTCCACATACTTCCTTCAAAACTTTCTTCCTCCATAGTTATACACAATTTTCTTGTTATTTGACTCTTTTATTGTAAAAATTGTAAGTTCTAAATGTTAAGCGCGGTTTACAAGACAGTTCTAATCGTTTTATGAAAAACGTTGGTGCTTGCTTGGCTGAAGCGATCAGAACTATTAGGTAAAACGTATGACAAAACATTAGGTCTGGACCGCGCTTTATCTACATATTTTTAATATTTATTTAATTTGTACTTTTATTTTGCACCGTTACATTTGGTCAAATTGCAAATTAAACACACTTGCTGACTTCCATTTTGAAATGTTGAACCACAAATTTCTCAAAATTTGTACCACTGCATCGATCATCTAAAAGATGACACCAACTTCTTCCAATTTAGTAGTTACGTGCGGCTTTGAAAAATGAGTAAGGGTTACACTTGTTCCAGATAAACACAATCACATGGCCTTAGATACGCAATAAACGCTGTGTTTGTTTTCTGTTTTTTATTTATAAAATCTGTTATTTAATTATAAAATTTATCTTTATATTTTTGGTTTTGATCATTTAACCCTTTGTGTCCTAAAGCTATCTCAGTTTGTAGTTCAGTAGAGTAAAATATCAAGGTTCTTGCTACTACAAACATTGTGATTCTAAATCAAAATAATTTATGAGCCAATCCCAATCCAATAAACAACTAAATTGGAATCTTTTTACTAGAAAATTCAAAAACAATCTTAAATTTAAATGCAAATTTGTTTTGTGACACTCTGAATTGAACAAGGAACTCCCTGGATGGCATTATAACATTAAAACTTTTTGTCAACCTTATGAATTTTACAGGATTGACAAAAAGCCACGTGAGGGCATCCCTTGAATTCATACCACTAAATGCATTTCAAATATGATTGATGAATTCTGCAAACAACAAAGGGGACCAGACTGTAAATCAAATTTGAAAAATCTAAGCAGCGGTTAAATGATTCTATATCTAAAAAAAACTGAGTAAAGTACATTAAAAAAAAAGACACCATAACTAATTTTAGATTGAAAAGTTTGGAAAGTCTTCCTCGTAGTTAGGGTTGCAAGGTAATGGATATTCAATGCATCTGCACTATCACAACTGTAGAGTTTTATTTTTGACCGAATCAATTCCGAAAATGTAGAATTTTTGGTAGATTTAAATAAATTTGTTTATTTAACAAATTTAAAAACAGTGAAGTAGTAACTGTAAAAAAAGATATTGAAAAACTTTCACAACTTTGTGAGTTTATAGTTTAAATTAAATTATATTTCGTGACTGTAATAACAAGTTGGAAAAACTTCTTCCAACTTTGTCGTCGGCGAAAATTCTTTTGTACAACATTTCATTTCGAGCTAAAATTCCAAAATAATTTAATTATTTTTGTTAAGAAAAACTAAGGAAGCATCTGCAATTAGCAAAATCAAAGGCTTTCAAATGTTGAACAAAAATTCACCCTCTTCAGTCCTTAATTTGATGTAAGAAGGTTGTAATCGCAAGCGTGCTAAACACAAAAAGGGAACGTCTTTCCATCATAAAAGAGAAAACCCCCGTAGTTTATTAAATTTCTATTTTCAAATTGTAAAAGCCTGAATGTAATTTACAATGAGATTTAGGGGATGCGCCAAGTGCAGTGTTTATTAGATGATCGCGTTCAATACGTTTCGAAAATTGTTACAAATTTCTTTGAAATCTCATCAAATTTGATCATTTGATCATAACCTTACTTTAAGTAACAATCTAATTTTTTGTAAATTACATCCCTCTCAAGAGCTTTAGTAAATTACTTTTATGTTTTTAATTAATAGTTTACTCGACTTCCTTTTAAAAAATGTTTTGAATAAATAACATAACTTTATTTTAAACATAGGAAGTCTTTCCGTTTAATGGAAAGAGTGGGGACTTATTTTCTGTATTAAAAATTTTAATTAATTTATGTTAAGCACGTATGTGGATTTTTTAAATTTTTAATCACTTTTATACATCAGGTTCTTTGGGAAGCTTCATCAAATGAAAGCTTTTCACGATAATCCTCTTCGTAAATACGAATCTTAATTAAAAACCCTCCAGCCACCGTCTGTAAAAACTCAAGCGTGTATGATTTAAGCTTCATCCCCTAATATTAAGAGAAATTGTATTATTGCGCCCTTACATGAATCATCCTATCTGCATTTGAATGAGATCAGTGGGTCATAGTAGGAGTATGAGAAACAATTTCTGTGCTGCACATAAACTGATCGAATTTACTAAGTGAGTTTCATGTGTCAATAATCCTACTCAACAATTGAAGTGGTTTCATTGTTGTAAGTTTCAAACCGCTGTTATTAAATTCAAGACTAAGGAGAAAGTGTGAAAAGACAAGTTCCGATTTCTTTTTAAAAATAATGTTTGTACAGGTTGCGTGGCAATAGATCCCGACGATTTTGTCTTCTGGATTTTAACAAAGGGTAAAAGCCCACAAGTAAATCCTTTGTACTTCCTTCGCAAGTTGATTTAACCACACCAAATTTTAGCCTATTGGTTATGTTGATCTTCGTGATTCTTTTTGTTTATCAAATGGAGATTTTTTTTCAAAGTAATACCCACAAAAATCAGAGATTTTGTCAACCCCTAAAATTACATGAATATTTTATGCATAATCCGCAGTGAACTGAAAAATTTCTAATTATTCAAAATTATCATTTTGACAGATGGAACGTCGGTTAATCCTTTCTTTGGTGACGTCGCAGTCAACTATGTTTCACCACGTCAATTTTAATCTTGCAATTCAATCAATGTAAATAAATATCTGAAGCGGTAATAGATCTAAAGTTTCAGATGATGCGGAGTGTGAGAAAAATAAACAAATTGGAGAAACACCAAACTTATTGAAAATATATTTGAACATGGAATCCGTTTTGATGAACCAAGTTTCTCTAATTGGAGAGAATGTCTGGAAAAACATAAGATAAATTAGGGGTGCCAAATAATATGCATCACGATACGATACATCAGGCTTAAGAATTTCCCTGTAGAAATATAATTTGAGCTTTGGATTAAATGTAATGCAGTAACATTCATAATGCTATTTTGCATCTAAATAAGTTGAATAATTTAATTTATTATTAACAACACTTTAAAATTCCGTTTAAAAGTTAAAATTAGCATTAGGTGTAATTAATTTATCCGGCAATTTTGCATCAGAGAGTTAAATTGTTTGATACTGTTACTAGCAATTTAAAGTTGATAAAATGTCATTTTAAACATTTTAAGACTTCATCGACTTCAAATTTTAAAACTCACTCTAACCATTTTCGAAAAATTTAATTTTAATGGATAATGGAAATGATGCGTATGAATGAGATTCACTCTAGTTTACTAATCTTGTGGGAATCTCGTTAATCTATTGCTAATCCAGCGGTTCAGTAGAACTGTCAGAAACTCGTGAATCTACTTGTGGGCATCATTTATTCAATAGACCCATTAAACAACTAATGAAATGGAAAGTTTGTTAATCTATTCGCACCAAAAACAAATTTTTTTAAATTGTCATCCTAAATACGTGTCTGTGTAAAGTTTCAAAGCGATTGCTCATCTGCAACCGCTTGAAAAAATCATTTACAGTGTGATACAAATGACTGTCAGATAAAAACTACCTTATCAATCAGCCTGAAATTTAGAATGATGTCGTTTGACAAATGGCAGTACACGACGGTAATGGTAAATTTTCTCAGAAACGCCACCTGTCTTCAAACACGAGTACTTATGATGATCCGCTCTCGTAGCTCACTGTGCCACCTGCTTCTAGCTATTGAAAGAGTTCTCGTTCTAATAACAGATCGTGCTCTTAATAAAAATATCTCTGAGTTCCACGCAACTTCTAAACCAAGATATTTCAGCCAATGGACCTGAGTCTTAAGTTTTTTAGGTTAGGTAATTTTTAGTTTGATGTTGTCAGTTGCACAAGTAATCGTCAACTGCAGTATTCCCGACTGTTTTGAATACTTTTCAGGGACTGTACGCTAAACCGATACAAAAGATATTAAATTTAATATAAAAAACTCAAAGAAATTTGACAGAAAACATTAAAATAAAGCATTTAAGGTGAGGATGAATGTCAAATATCGATTAGCTTAGCCTATAAATCAATATTACAGTTCACATTTTCACGCAAATTTAGTCCTTATTGGCACCATTCTGAAATCGGCACGTATAAATTAATTACATTAGTCTTAACTTTGACGTATAGAATGTGTGTGGGAGGAGAAGGTTAGAGCAGTTTACCTTCATTACTTGGAGCGCAAACGTCTAGTATAAAAACCAGAATATTTTAAAAACAAAAGTTATTTTTCTAAGCAAATATCAAAAGTCAACGCTAACCTGAGAAGGAAACTGTAATTTGAAATTATAATGCTTTTTTTACTAAATAAATATCAAAAAGCAACACTAGCCTAAGAAAAAGATCGGAATCTTTGAAAAGAGTAATTCTTTTTCTAAATAAATATCACAAATTAACACTAATTTAAGAAAAAAGCCAGAATCTTTAAAAATATATACTTTTTCTACTAAATAAATATCAAAAAGCAACACTAACCTAAGGAAAAGATGAGAAAATGTGGTAAATCAATTTAAAGTAATATATTTAGTACATGTTTTTGCTCCAAGTAATAAAGTTAAAATGCTTTAACCCCTTCACTTTTTATTTACAGCATAGCATCACATCGTTTTCAGAGTTTCTTGGAGGCTGAGGCTCCATCACTTCTTTCAGTAGCATATAACATCGCAGGGATGCATTGAATTTCAGTGAATTAAATGTAAGCAAGTGGCAGATGTTAGCCATCCCAGAAAATACTCCGGAAAGTATAGTATAAAAACGAAGAACAGACACCAAGAGGCGTAAGTTAGGTGGTATACTGCGAAAAATCTACTTCCACAATACATACCCGGTGCCACTTCTTGAGAAGAACTAATCTTGGTCGGCGGTAAGTGTGCTCTACCCATAACACACCATCATTCGCATTACAGAGCATTACCTAGTTACGACTTTTACTTCCTCTAAATGATCAAGTTTGGTCATCTTTTCGGTAACACCGGCAACGCCTAAAAGGCGTCAACGCGTACCGATCCGAAGACCTCACTAAATCATTCAATCTGTAGTAGCGACGGGCGGTGTGTACAAAAGGCAGGGACGTAATCAACGCGAACTTATGATCCGCGCTTACTGGGAATTCCTCGTTTATGGGAAACAATTGCAAGCTCCAATCCCTAGCACGAAGGAGTTTCAGCGGGTTACCCGGACCTCTCGGTCAAGTAGACACTTTGATTCCTTCAGTGTAGCGCGCGTGCGGCTGAAGACATCTAAGGGCATCAGAGACCTGTTATTGCTCGATCTCGTGCGACTAGAAGTCGCCTGTCTCTCTAAGAAAAATTTATATAGCGTCGACAGTAAAAACCGCGCACGGCGCGACGCGCGAACGCGAAATCGCCTATTTAGTAAGCCAGAGTCTCGTTCGTTATCGGAATTAACCAGACAAATCGCTCCACCAACTAAGAACGGCCATGCACCACCACCCACCGAATCAAGAAAGAGCTCTCAATCTGTCAATCCTTCCGGTGTCCGGACCTGGTGAGGTTTCCCGTTCTTCGTAAGAACGAGAAGACGAACGTAGGCAATCCTCGGAAAACTTTGCATTGAGAAAAAATTATTTCCACCTCACCTCACCATGAGCGATCTCCTAAGAGCATTGATATAGGTCGACACTAGAGCATTGAGTAAACGCCCTAATAAAGACCATGTGTTCTACCCACGGACTTCTTAAAATAAAATTACTTTAAGAATTTAAAATAAAATTATTTTAAGAAGTCCGTAGCTCTACACCACACTGATCAAGGGTGGATCCAGGGGGATGCAAAAAATTAATCATTATACAGGGTGAATGAGACCACCCGTATCAGTAATTTTTTTCAAAAACGGTTAGTCGTAGAGAGTTAGGTCAAAAAATTTTATGATAAAAGTCGTAATAAAGAATCAAATGGTGATATTATTATTTCCGGGAAAGGTCGGTATCCCTAGTAGTTTGCTCCAGAATTTTAAATAGCTCCATAGGTCGAAAATGGTATTTTTAAAAAGTTCTTTTAAAAATAAGCAAGTTTTGTAGGAAAAATTTTTTTATTACTCTCACCCCTATTAAATAATATCCAATTGAAATTAATCAGGGGAAACACCACTACTGTAAACTTAAAAGAAATCGAGTTTTTATTTTTTTAAAACAAATTTCAAGTTAAAATATTGAAAATTGACCAAGTTACAGCGTATTTAGTGAGAGCGGACTAACTACGATAATGCATATTCTAAAACTTGAAATCTCATTTTTATAAAAATTTTTTCCGGCCGTTAAATTGGGTGTTTACGTCCTGATTTGAGGTACTAAAAGTGCCTTTTTACGTCCTAGGACGTTAAAAAGGGGGGTCATAATTTTTTAAGTCCTAGGACGTAAAAAGGGGGGGTATAAATAAAACATGATATATTTACGCAAAACATCATTAATTCGAATGAAAATGTTTAATACTTATTTATAACGCAATTCGAAAATAACGAAAATTAATATTTATAAAGCAATTCGAAAATAACGCACCTCTTGATTTTTCTTTGTTCTCCTCGCTGTTGTTTGAAGAATGCGCCCGAAGATGCCCGTTCTTTGATTGATTTTGACATTGTAACACTTCACAACACACACGTCCGAAATTTTTAAATTCGAAATTTTTAAATTGAGAATATGAATCCTTATCTCATCAAATAGACAAACTTGACAAATGACTTGCAACCTTCACGCCATCTATCGATAGTTATTTCAGAGCTATTATATAAAATCGCGAATTTTGTAGGATATTTTCCCCAAAATAACGAAAAGTTGTTTATATGCTTTAATTAAGACTGTGTTCTCACTTAGAATGAAAATTCGATTTTAAATAGAAAATGAACTATTTGGTGTACAATAACAGTAGCTGACCAAAAACGTACAATAAAAAATAAAGTAATGTGTAAAAAAAATCGCAAATGCAAGAGATACGCGCATTTAAGCGTTAATTTTATTTACAATTTTCTGACTTTATTTTTGAAAATAACGCGTTCAAATTTTTACAGTATGTTTAAAACGTTATTTTTAATATTATGTCAGAGCCAAAATTTTTTTAAAATTGCGTTAAGAAATTTTTTTTTCGCGATTTATTTATTCGCGATAAAAGCGCTCCGACATAATATTGTAAATAACATTTCAGACATACTGTAAAAATTTTAACTCGTTATTTTCAAAAATAAAGTCAGAAAATTGTAAATAAAAAAGTGGTTGCGAGAGAACAGCCTTAATGGATAATAGACGTTTACTCATAGCTCAAACGCTTCATTTTAATGTTATGGATTAAATCCTATTGAGTTTGTGCCAATAATGATATCTTCTGAATCCAGTTAAGGTACTTGAACCCAAATTTGTAAAAATTTTAGTTCATTTAACCGTTTTTTCACCATTTTTAAGATTCATTGAGGGGTGGGTACCTTCTAACAAAAAAAATTATCTGGTGTGCATATTAAATTTCTAATGTTGTAATCAGATCAGCCCCTGGATCTGGGGAAAAGCAAACCAAGGTTTTGCCCCGGGCGGCAGCCCAAAGGCCGCTAAATTCATATATTTGAACTCTTGAACTTAAACTTATTTGATCTTTAAACTCAAATACTGGAGGAAAGGGGCGCCAATGTTAAGTTCTTGCTCCGGTTCGGAAAATCGTAATTCGCGGCTAAATCAGATGCAATAAATTATTTTATAAAAAAAATATCAAATTCGATTTTTAATGAATTTTATAAAAAAAAGTTATAGGAGATTCTTTGTTTTTGCGATACTGTGATTATTTTTACACTCTCGTCAAGAAAACGATGAAAGGAACAAAATATATGTCTTAACTTTTTCTCGTAAAAAAAATTACTACTTTGGAAATTATTTCAATTCTAAAATTAAAAACGCGCACAAATGAAATAACGAGATTACTATCTACTGTTCTTTCACACACAAAAATTGGTTTTTATTGTAAACAAATGCAGTAATGCAGTATACGGTAAAAGATAGTTAAATCTAACCCAAACAAGGAAACTTTATATATGCCAAGCACATGATCATTGATCACTATGTTAGATTTGCACACATAAACATAAAAAAAAATGCGCAATTGAATTTTACAGTTTGTTTTGAAAATTAGTTTTGCTATTTAAACGACTTTTTATAGAAATATTGTACCACATTTTTTTAGTAGTGAAGAACGGGGTGGAACAAAAAGTTCCACATTACATGAACAGTAATCAACGAATATCGTATTTAAAACTGTTTGTGGCTTTAAATTAAAAAATCGGAAACATGACCATCATCTGCTGCCATATTGGAGAGCGGAAAGAGAACAGAGAAAGTCGGAAAATATCAAAGATTGTTAACAAATTAATAAAAATTATTGGATAACAATAAATAACACAAAATGATTATTAACAAGAGCTGATTTTACAAATAGAGAATTAATTTTAAACTTTTCTTAACGAGGACAAATTTTACTTTGAAATATCATGTATTGCAGATTCTCTCTCTAATAAGCCTTCTTTTATCAAAAAATTCATCTTTAGAAGTTGTTTAATAAATTTTTCCCTTGAAATCAAGTGCATCCACCGGTGTACTAAAACCTTCTCAAATAATTCAAATGAATTGAAATTCCCCACCTTCATCTTGCAAGACTTTGGGAAACCGAATTTAAGCCCTGTTAAATTGCTATTTAATGCTCACTTATGTACAGAGTATAATCTTCAAGCAAACCCCTAGAACTAAGCTGAATAATAAGAGACAAGCTGCATAGATTCATTTCTTTGCCGAACTTCCACTTGCTGAAGACTAACTTGGGCGACTTGATAGATATCTTCCATTTTCCAAAAAGTTACACTCAATCTGGGTGCCATAACGCGCGTGATTAATGATTTTCATCCGCGACTTGGATGCTTTTATTTTGATGCTGTAATTTTGTGCAGACGTTACCGTTTCGGTTATTATTATTACAAGTTGTTTTGCTTTGTATATTTTATTTTTATGTTCATCGACCACTGAAACCACCACGGTCCGGTATTGAACTTTTAGTGTTATTGTATTGAAAGCCTACATTTTGAAAATTGCTTCGCTTCTGCACTTTCTTGGATAATAATTAATTAACGGAACCGGCGTGTTCTTGCAATAACGAAATTGTATCAAATGAGCCGATTACTACTTATCTCTTAACAGGTATATAAGCATCAAATAGACGTAAAAGCGTCGCTATTCCACATAATACGTTTTGCTGTTGGAATGTTGTAAAATTATAGCTCGTGTGATAAATGTTACTCCAGGCATGTAATTTCTGAGTAACACTAATAAATTACTTTTTCGTCCAAATTTTCACTTCAAGCTTTATTATACTCCATCAAAATAATCTTAATAAAATAATATTTTTTTTTTATTTGATAATGGATCGTTTTTATTTATTATATTTCCTTTTCATCTCAAAACAAACGCCATTTATTCGGTAGTCGGAGATAAAATTAAATTTTTTAATACATTCAGAAGATTTTCATTCCCCTCTTGTTTGCTCCTTACAGGAACCAATTAATTAGACACAAAACTGAAAGCATTTGTAATTTCAAACTTTAATTGGCGATCTTTTAAAACTGACGATAATTTTCAAGGTTTTTACCCCTGTGACTGATGAAGGAAATTATTTTCGGTATTTAGTCGAACCACCCGCGTACGGCAACGCAATCTAATGTTGCTCTAAGTTACACAATTTTTCTTTACTCTTAAATGATTAAATTTAGAAACAAACCTTCAACTTTTCCAATTTCTCCCGTTTCTTTGTACGCTATTTCGAGGTTATTGCTTCTACCAAAACGAGCCCATTCAACTTGGTCCTAAGTGGCATTACGTTAAATCAACTCATTTATCCACACTAAAATGAAAAATTCACCGAAATTAAATATTAAAATAAAAACTTTTGAGGCAAATTTGTTGCTTTGTGTGCAGAAAACGAGTTGGCCGAGATTAATTAAATTTCCACCTTGTATTATTTCACAGAGCCGCAATAAAATTGGATTTTACGCAGACGGAACTTGATAAATATTCATGTAAAACATGCTAAACATTTTTCAAAGAAGAAAAAAGTAAACTTGCTTGTTAAATTTAGCTTTTGAGGCTAATTTAAAAAAAGTACATTTTGAAATACACAAACGTTTAATGCTGACCTGAACGATGAATATTGAAAAGTAGGTAAATAGAATTTGTTGGAAAAATCAACCGAACATCGTGATGACAAAATTAAGTGTTTGTAATTGGACACATTGGGTGTTTGTAATGGAACATTAAAGGATTCTTTTCTGAACATAAAATGAAAGTAATTAAGCACTTACCGTACCTATCTTATTGAATCAAAATATTGACATTGTTATGATAATATCAAAACTAACACTTCGTGTACTTAAATGACCTTACAAAGTGCGCAAATAACCATTGCTTATAAATGAAAAGCAGTGAGTATCGGCAATATTGTCAAGTCTAAAATTCTGACTGTTGCATTCAAAATACCTCTAAACCAAATAAAAGCAATAAGATGACTATTTAAAATTGATAACAAGGCAAATTTGAATCTGGAAATGTCGTCTTCTAACTTCCTTACAGCTGGGGGTATACCATACCCCCCCAGACCCCCCGGTTCCTAAAAAAATTTGAACAAATTATCTTAAGTAATATTTTATGAACCCTTAATTAACTCGATTAATCACGTAGGCTGCTCTATCTTTAAATAAACAGATATAAATCCAATAAAATTACATCCATTTAAACATACGGTTACAAATTTATTTCTTCAAGATACAAGTAACTGATAATAATGAAAGATTAATAAATCAAAATACGGTACACTACAAGCCAAATATATAAATGATTGAAATTATAAAATGGGTGCCGTGTGTAGTAACATTGGAGCAAAAGCAAAATCGCATGACAACTTGGATGAAAAACCGATCCCTAATCGCCACGAAACCTGAGTAATGAAGACGTCATCGCCGAAACACAGGCCTATTTTACGGAGTTGGATAAGTAACATTTTTTGGACTTTTTTAATCAACATTTTTAACTGATACACCGAAAGGATAAAAAAAAGCTCGCCCCGTACCCACCATCATTAAAATAAAGTGTCCTCACGAACGTCTTAAAATAAATGGACTGCTATTCTCTATTGTTTTGAATTCAAAAAAGTGAGGGCTATATGGGAGCCGCCGTTTGTGGTGCAGTTCTAGGAAAATTCAAATATTTACTGGCTTATGTTGGTACTAAAATTAGAGCATTTCACATTTCAGCCGTAATTCTAATTTTTTGTTATTATCAGTTTAAATTTAAATTACTCTCCAAAATCCTAAATTACTATGGGCTAAAATTACAGTTGCACCACAAATGGTGGCTTTATAGTTGGACACACTTCTATTTATCTTGAATAGCAGTTCATTTATTTTCAAAGGTCCAAAAGTGACCCTCAATGATAGCCATCACCAAAGAAGAATTCGATTGCATCATCAAACTTAAATTTAAAGAAAACATAAAAAATCAAAACTCGTATTTTACATATCGTATGAGATGCGAGAAATCGCCACACAAACCGACGACAAAATCTCCAACAACTCCAATAATCCCACAATATCCGTTGACCATCCCTTAGAGATTTCTATACAAATTTCACCGCACCAACCTCCACAGTTGCTCTCTCTATCACCTCCTTGCTCCCCAAAAACGAAGTTCCAACCCCCCAACAAGTTTCTTGTTTTGGACACTCGACCAAACCCGGACGACAATCCATCGACCATTGCTGACGCCCCACTACCGGACGTTCCGATGCAAAAAGTCGAAGGCCTTAAGAACGCGATCCCACTCGGAATCAAACCTAAGCCCTCAATCCAAACAAACATAACGCAGCAACAAGAAGACAACCCATGGCAACTTCTAAATCGCTATCATCCGCGGATTGTCATGCTCCACGAATCCGACCACAATAAAAAACAACCCTCAAAGAAACGTTTTCCCATCTTCTCAATTCACCTAATGAAAAAAGACCACGACCGTCAAAATGACATGACCATCTACGAGCACAACACCCTACTAGACAAACCCATCACGGTCGAGCACCAACAAAGCCAACACTCATGATCCAGTCGGCGCCCCTATAAATCACAGGCTAAACCATCTCACCAACAAAAGGTAACAAAAAAAAGAACAGGAACCAGAACGAAAGAAAACGCACAAAAACACCAAAGAAAATGCAAAGAAACACATCGCCCGCCGAGATTCAAACCAAACCCGTACTCGACAGTCATGATTAAGAATCTCCTAAAAGCACTCCAACGAGTCAAATCCTTAGAGAACCTCATATTCAACGTCCTGGATATTGACTAAACTTACAACCGAACAAATCGACTTCTCAATTGGCGTAAGAAGGCAACCATCAATGCGGGGCATCGCTAATACATCTCTAGTTATCGTAATGGATAAGTCATGATTTTTGATATGCCAAAAAGGTCCCTTTTTAAGACCAAAATTACTTCGAAAGAGTTTGAATTGATTTAACGCACAAAACCTCTTTTTTAACTGTCCACTAATAAAAAAATATCGATTCTTAACACTAACCTAAGCTCGAACAGTTGATCTTTTTTTAACAGTTTTTTCATTAAAAAATATCATTGCCTAACACTAACCTAAGCTCGACGAGTGAATCTCTTCTTTTTTTGGGAAATTTAAAACCAAAAAACTGTAAACCATTATATTTGTCCGATGTTAACTCTTCGTTGGTAAAGGTAAGACTAAATCTGCCGCAATCGGTTCCCACTCTCCGCTACTACAGCTGAAGTGCACGGACCGACAGCAGAATCTTCCTATAAGATCGATTTTCCTAAATGAAAGGTTAACTTTATTCCTTCTTCTTCGTAGTCGTTGTTCGTATTCGAACATCGTGGCTTGCATGATTTTTAGTTAGTCAGACACCAAGACCAGACCAAAGCCTTCCCTATCCTCAGCTTTCCTCATCATCTCCGGCACTGGTAGGCCAGTGAGATTCGGCAGTTGGTCAATATATCTGTTGGGTGACCGTCCCCTCCTTCACTTGCCATCAACTTTTCCTTGTATGACAAGCTTCTCCATTCCATCTCGTCTGATGAAATGTCCGAAAAAGCCCATTATGCGTCTGAATTGTTGAATCTCCGGCACTGGTAGGCCAGTGAGATTCGGCAGTTGGTCAATATATCTGTTGGATGACCGTCCCCTCCTTCACTTGCCATCAACTTTTCCTTGTATGACGAGCTTCTCCATTCCATCCTGTCTGATGAAATGTCCGAAAAAGCCCATTATGCGTCTGAATGGTTGAATCTCCGGCACTGGTAGGCCAGTGAGATTCGGCAGTTGGTCAATATATCTGTTGGATGACCGTCCCCTCCTTCACTTGCCATCAACTTTTCCTTGTATGACGAGCTTCTCCATTCCATCCCGTCTGATGAAATGTCCGAAAAAGCCCATTATGCGTCTGAATTGTTGGTAACAGCCGTTTAGTAGCTTCCATGTTTAGCATTCACAAAATTGATATATTAGTCCTGTGGGCTGTCCAGGGGATGCGCATCATTCTCCGATAGCATATCATCTCTAAGGCCTCTATCCTCTTTCGACACGCCGCCTTCACTGTCAAAGTCTCGCACCCGTATGTGGCAATGGTGAATATCAGTGTGTCAATCACCCCATTTTTCCGATATGATGATCTTTCCATACCGTCGACAATTAATCGATTGTTTTCGATTAATCGATTATTTTTTATTAATCGATTGTTTTCGATTAATCGATTATTTTTTATTAATCGATTGTTTTAGATTAATCGATTGCTTTCGATTACTCGATTGTTTTCGATTAATCGATTAACCAATTAATCGATTGTTTTTACACAATCGATTATCGATTGTTAAATCTAACAATCGCCCAGCCCTATTCACGTAGGCCTTATTAGAGTTGTAAAAGCTTCTTATCAAATAAATCAGGTGTCTGCATTGCTGTTCTACGTTAGTATTTCATATCAAATGCGGTACACTTTTGTTCGATATTTTGAACGACAGTTCCTTTTATAGATAAACAAAAACGAGTAAATTCCTTGGACTCACATTAGTACACCACATCTTCAGATATTTGAAGCCGAAACCTCCTGATTTTCGGCATCGAAGCATCACCTTGATCGCAGAAAGGCTAAACTCATCTGACCGCTTCCTTTCCTGTAGGAGTGAACCATCAATCGATGTGAGAGATGACGATTTTAAATCTCCCATGGTTAGACGTGTCGAAGATTGTGTAAGCGTCCTCTACGAGGTATGTGTTACCATAACATAGCTTTATAACTTTTGAAAAACGCAAATGCAGATTTAAAAAAATTAGTCATAATAAATAAGTTTTAAAGTAATTATTCTATTCTGTTCTCATCTAACCCATTACTAATTGTGACAAATTCCATTAGGTTGGTTAATTTCTTGCCTTGCAATAAGGGAGAAATCGTTAGCTTTATTAATTGTGATTAATGCGTCGTAATTTATTAAATTATGTATGGAAATCTAGTTTGGTATAGAAAGATAAATTTGATCTTCATAAAATACAACAAAACTTTCTCTTATAAATTCTGTCAACTTTCCTCATCTGTCAATTTCGGTGGATATAAACGAAGAGAGCGACAACATAGTTGAAAAATTATCTAGTAATTTACATTACCGTTGGTGGCGCCACCATAACTAACAAATAATGTCCAATTTTTAGTTTGAAATTATTCCGTATGGTGGCGTTTTGTTAATGTAAATCGCGAATACTTGGTACTCGTAACATATCTTATGCAAATTACAAATTTGACATCTAATTAAATTTTAAATGCAATAAGTACCTACATAAAAATACAATTTATAAATTGAATTTACTGGAAAATAAACTAAACATTGAGATAACAAATTAAACTGTAATTGGAATCATTCGCTGTATTTTTGAAGAATACAATAAAACTAATTAAGCACTTGAGTACAACCCTGCACACTTCAAATAAAAATTCTGATTTAAAGTGATATAAAGACTTGCGACTTTTCCGGTAGTAATAAAAAATACAATTTGTACATTTCTAAATTATCTCGAGTGAATGTACGAGAGAGTCCATTAAAATCAGGAAAAATATTTTCTCAACAATGAGAACTTCACATTGTGCACTCGAATCGTAAAAGTGTACAAATGACTTTGTTTTCCGTCAGCCTTTATCGACGGCCTGTAAATTATGTCAAGAAAACTACAATAACTCGGTTCGTTCTTTTTATGAAAAGGGATGTACAGGATGAGTGCCAATTTCTATATGCGTTATTAACTCCTTCAAGAGCAAAAAATAAATTCAAGTCGAAAGGCGCAATTAATCAACTTCTCAAAATATTTTTTGAGGTTCCCTAAAATTAATTATTTTCTTTAATAAAATAAATGATAGCACTCGACCTTAATACACTTTTGGATGTTCATCATTTTTAGTACCGAAGGCTGCGTCGGTGTAATTTATTCCCTGGGCTGGGAGCAAACAACACAGTAACTGGAAATTCGCATATTATTTGAAATTTTCTATACCTGCGTTTTTTTTCCATTGTATTTTAGTAACTCATTTTAAAGAAGAAAAACGCCAAATCAGGAATATGCGCCTTTGAAATGCAAACTTAAGAATACAACAAAAAGGAGTTCCTTGGAAATAAATTTTTCGTGTGGGATAACGACTTTACCCAGTAGAATAATATGCAAATTGACAACTCATGTGTTTAGTCGCAAAATACGTTATGTGCTCGATTTTCACGATTTTCGCGAAAATCTTTCTATTACCCTCAGGATCTACTGCGACGATCATCATCATTTAACACCTTCACATATCTACATTATTCATGGATTTTCTCACATTTCCTCTTCAAGCATAAATTTCAATTCTAACGCGATCAATGAAGTTTTAATTGCGGAGAAATTTTCACAACTCGATTTTATCAAACATTTTTAAACACAAGCGACAAACAAACGATCGCTTTTAATTTATAGTGAAGAGGGTAGACGACTTGACGTTCAATTATTCATGCCTCGAAAGAAGAACGCAAGTAAACAATGGTAAACACGTTTTTCCATAAAAAAAATTGTTTTTAATTATTATCAAAGAACATAATTAATTTTCTTATTAAAATATTTAAGAAAACAGAGACACGAGAATTTTAGATCAGTACCGTATCCACCATATTTTCCTACATTTAGCTAATTTCACAAAAGTGAAATATTTTTGAATCTCTAAAACGATCCTGATCGACTATTCTAGCTTCGAAGATTTCTTCAATATTATGGCGAGGGTTTTCTTTGGCATGCGCGTCTCAGATTACCGACATTAGTCTTATTATAAGTATTTACCTCGAGCGCACGTACCGTCAACAGAATTCGAGAAGCGCAACCAATCGGACGCAAAATATCATAAAAAATCGAAACTTTACAATCGATTATTATTGACTAAACTAATCAATATTTCACCTTCGCCCATACATTTCATTCTGAACAGTTGTTTGATGATTATAATTCGAAAGCATCGTTCAATAGACGAATACATAGTTGTGGTTGATTATAGAGAAACAATTCGTATTAGCTATTCGATCAATAGAAAATAATTCAGAGAAGAAAAAAATCGTCGTTAATTTGACCAAGTGGTTCAACGATAAAATACCTTTAAACTTTGGAATTTATTGGAATTTTACAGTTAACTATGTAATTAATCTCAGTTCACTGTTTAGCATTTGTTCTATTGCAATTCTACAAATCCGTACGTTACTTGGATAAGCTTTTAGTAATTTAACCACTTAATGGATAATCAATGTTAGGTTGCAACACGCGTAAGAGTCAGACACGACGTTTTGTGTTGGTTGCAAATTTCGTCTACGCTTGGAGGGTATTCCATACCCCCAAACCCCCCAGTCACAAAGTCCATTGGAACAAATTATTTCATTTATTTTTAAATTACCTTCAAATTAATGTAACACCCTGTATGCTTCCAAGTGCTATTATTTATTAAATTACATTTTTAATAATATTTTGCGCCTGAAAGTATGTAAACATGGAATCTTTTTAGGGAATTTGGAAAAGAGAGGTTTACAGAAAAAAGGAATCGAGATCAAACAAGTGGAAGTGTGGTTGTAAAGTATGGAAATGACTTCTTCTTTTTAGATTTTTCTCAATTGATTGATTAGATTGTTTATGGTTGCTTTGTTGAAAGGTCCTTTCGAGTTCACGAAAGTGATTTTACACTTTATATTTAACATCTTTTGGCTGCAAACTAAAGATCTTTCTTGTTGATGATAAGTTTTTTTTATCATCAACTGGCGCCCAATTTCTATCTTTTGCAGATAGTGTCACTGAAGACACTACGAGCTTCTCGTGATAAATACATTAGATATTTTTTAAGGACCCACAAAACGCGCAGTGCGCGACCCTTATATTCTCCGACTGTGAGTTAAATACCCAAGGTTAGCTACCTTTTTTTCTATTTTAAAAGTATCAAGTGGCGTTGTGACTAACTTCACTGCCTAAGTTTGATGCATTAATTTAATTAATTTTTCTTGATGTGGTCCTACATCTTAAGCTTCTAAACTTAAGCTTCTATCTTTGCTGTCATCTTTGAGAATCAAACGTCCATCACCGATTTAGAAACTATTCCGTCGATAATCGAGTGAATTTGACATGCACTTGAGGCTTTTGCTATTCATAGTAACTGTTGCAAGTTACAATTTGGTAGTAGTTGCTTGCCTCACTTTATTAGAACCGCCTTTTTACTGTAACTTCAGGATAAAGTCAAACTTCACTGTGTTTATTGTTAACCACAAATTATCTTATTGTATTTGGTTGAATTGTTACACGGCTCACTCTTATCATTTTTTTATTAAATCTAATCTAATTTGAGAAACTACTCCCAAACAAAGTTTTCTTTCAGGACTCACCATCCCACTCCTCCAAGACCATCGTGATAAAATAAACTGGAGAGCTACCATTTTAGAATTTTAATGTTCCAGCGGTTCTTTGTTAGAACAACCCTCTCATTAGGAGTTGTCAGTTGAGAGTCAAGCCTCAACTTTTAAGCAAGTTAGCAAACCCAAACCCTGAACTTCCAAAGTGTCTCTTTAAACGACATATTTAGCGGTTACTTATTAAAATCATCAATTACACTTACCATCGACCTCCATAAAACTACAACAGGTTATAGACCCATGGAAAGTAAAGCATTTAGAAGGCACCATCTCCTCTCAGTGGGCCAGAATATAAAAATGAAATGATCCCACAGAATAAACCCTAACAATATTTACCCTAAAAATAATTATTAAAACTGGATTGCCCAGGTTGTGCGGGCCGCACTGGAACTAATTCTGATTAGTTTTCAAAATAACGCGTTACCATGGAAACCAAAACTTACGTAAAAATAATAAAGTCGAACTTTGAACGACAAATACTATATCGTTTACTTGTTGAAATAATTCATTTATTTATTATCAAATTTCATAAAATAACAACAGGTTATGGACCCAGTAAAAGTTAAAACATTTGAAATTTCGATAGATTTCACAGACTACGTAGAAAAAAGGACCGTTCGTTGTGTTTGTCATACAATAAAATAATGGTAGATTTATTAATCAAGTTATTAATGACACACCGCATCAAATTTTCGACCATCCACTCTACCCGAGATGTAATACCTAGAAGTTCAAGATTTTCCCTGGGTTTTCAGTGGGCAAGGATTAATATAGGCTGCAAAACATCCATGTTCCAAAATAGTTGATCTATCCATATTTTCTTCTACAGAAGTTATTTTAGAAATCACCGTGCTTACTCCGCCTGATCCCATTATATTGTCATGTTTCATAACCAAAATGTCAAGAGCATAGACAAATTTGAAGTGTTAGGGGAAGAAGAATATAACATTTTGATGGTGTAAAACTGAGCGAACAGTCGAAGAATCCTTTTCTGAGTAATAATCAAGACGGACTATCCAATACATCAAAAGAAAATAGTGAATAGTAGCCACGTCTGCGTATGACTACCCTGTAAAATAATCCAGAAGGGAATCCTATTATTCTTTCATCCTATTCAATTCTGACAATATAATTTACGCCTTTTTCAATTAAGTCAAGTGGAAACCAATAACCTGTTTAAGTATAACAAAATAGCAGGAAGGAAAATTAAATTACAAAGTGACAAAATGTTAATTACTACATCGGTTTCAAACATTTGTATTAGAATGACGTAACAAATATGCGGTTATTACAAAGTAACATTCAGTTGTTTCCAAGTTAAAGACAATCAAATTTATGGGAAGACCGCATAAACCAAATTTTGTAGGAGCTAACTCCTCTGTTCCATTATTAATATCGAACAATTAAATTTAAATTAGTTTGAGCTTTTAATCAACTCTTTACAAAATGTAGTACAAGAAAAACCGATCACGCGTTTATGAACAATATGACACGAGATCATAAAACAAGCTGCATGATGTCGTCCGCACTAAAAAAATTTGATTACTGCATGCAGCAGCAACTCCCCGGACTTTACTGCAACTGGCGTTAAAAACGAATCTCACGCTAACACTCCGCAATGCGAGTATCCAGGTTAGTACCGGACTAAAGCAATTGGAGTGTGAAATAGTTGATATGTAAATTACGTCAGAAGTTTATGTGCCAAAAATCATAAAATTGTACTAAACAAAATTGGATGGTTGTTTAATTTAAAATGTAAATGATATGGATTTGCAGGGTCGGATTTAAATATATCAGGAAAATTTTCTTTTATTTCGGGTATACATGCAGTGGTTCGGCCGCTCAAACTTGTTAGTCCTTTAAGGGACTAACTCGAGGGTTAAGCCGACCTAACGGTGTAGTTCGATTGGAGCTAAAAACGTAGACACCTTAGCGTGAACTACGTGCAGTTTGATCTTGGTTAGACCAATCAGGTTAACTGATTTTTTATTTAAAATTTATAACCGAACTTGTTTAGAACGCTCTAACGTTAAGCTCGAGCTAACGAGTGCATGTATACCAATATTACTTGTAAAATCATAAACACGGCCATAAGTATATTTTAAGGTGCCCAAAACTCGTAGCATCCTTTCTTTTTAATAAAAACACGCAAAGACCGGTTCTGCACTATTCAGCAAATCATATTTTAGATTTGCAAACTAGAAATAATGGCAGCAATTTTACATCACTAGCAACTCGTTAACGATAACGTAAACAGCGTTTTAACGTTAACCGCAAGATTAAATCTTACGGAAAGTTTTAAGTCAGCACTTAGGCGAGGTTATAAATATGGAGAATTATTTCTAAATGCAAAATAATAACGAACAATTTGTCAAGCGATACATTTAGATTAAATAAAGTTGAAAGCCGAAATTACAAAATAACGAGATGGAAATTTTTAATTAATAAACTAAAGAGAGAAAAGTTTAAAATCCTTCCAATCTAACGGTGATCCGCAGGGTTAATCCTAGGACGTATGGTTTTGGAATAAAATAGGTTTAGATAAAATAAATCTTATTTAATTTTTTATTATTAACAATATAGAAGATGTTCTTATAAAAAAATTAATATTTCATTTTAAAGTAGGTACAAATTATGACTATTAAAATATTTCAATAATTTGTTAAAATTTATTTTTAAAAGACATTCCGACTCGAAAAACCATTAAAATATTTTTAAAAACTAATTAGTGATGACTTCGTTACATACCATTATAAGCTGGTCCTCCACCACCTTCTGGCGTAACCCAGTTAATATTTTGACTTGGATCTTTTATATCACACGTTTTGCAGTGAATGCAGTTTTGTGCGTTGATTTGCAACCTTTGCCCATCACCAGACTCCAATGGCACAAATTCGTAAACACCTAAAGAAAAAAAAGTTTAGAAATAATTTAGTTGCTGTAATATTAGAAACAAAATTCATTTTCTTTTTAGGTGTTCTCTCAAGTGTCTAAATTAATTTTTACTTCACCAGGAACCGAACCGGGTACATCTGAGCATTTTTTATTTTGACATTTCTACGTCTGATGAAAAGTTATTTACTTGGTACAAACGATTGAATGGAACTTAATCAATGTAACCAATCTCACTATTATAATGATGGCGATTCAAGATTTTCAATGCAAAGCATTATCCTTTGTAAATACATTCAGTTAACCCAATAACAGTCGAACGTTATAATTACGGTCTTCCCTTATATAATAAAAGGAATCGATAGTGTGGACTTATATTATGTAGAGTTATAAATCTATTTGACATGCACAACCTAAAACTATTTGTAAACTATACAGAGAGTTCCATTTTTGGAGAGCACAGTATGCAAATTTTTTCTTGAATTTATAGAGGTTGAAGTGGAGAGGGTGGTAAACAAAATTTGAATAATAGTTCATTGCAATACCAATTACATCAAAATTAAATGTTTTTCACCTGCAGATGTTGAAAATATTTGAAATCAAAAAACGGCAGCTAAACGACTGATAATATGGGCGGTAGGACCTTAACTGAGCCCACGATTTTAATAATTTTCTATTGAAATTATGATGGTTGAGAGTGTAAATTACAGATATAAACCTTAAATTTTATGGATCATTAGAAAATTTGGGCAAAATTGGTCAAAAACCGTAAAAAATAAATGAGAGTATTGTATTGGCTGATTTTATAAGCTTAGCTTCGCCTACCCGAAAAGTTACAGAGTTCAAACTTGAAAAGTTGCGTTAGCTATTAACTTGCAGTGATCATAGATGTTTCAAACTTCCAAGATCTTGCGCGACTTTTCAAATTGTTGAAATGATCCTTTTTAGGGCCAAAAGGTATATGTAACGGACGTTGTAATAATCGTCTAATTTCACTGATAAAAGAATCAATTTTTGGGATTCACATGGATTTGTTAAATGAAGGTCATTTGTCACTTTTCTTATACTTCATCTAATTATAATCAGAAAATATACGAGATTAAAAGATCATGCAGGTCACGTACACGAATTTTGGATGGAAGAAGTTCCAATCTATCGTCAAACAAATAAATGGCAACCAATATTTATGGCTATAAATGCATCATGGTGCTTATCTGAGCGCTCAAAAGCAAAACCAATTTTCCATCGCAATTAATCCTAAATGTGGTTCCCGAAACTCTGTCACAGACTTCACGAACATTCCCTTCCAACAGATGAAGAAATTCTCACTTTAATTTACTCTACAACTCTAAATACATCAACTTCTGATTGAAATAACAACTAATAACATTACATCACCTCGCCTTTTCTTAACCCTAAAAGACATTAACATGTGCTTGTTCACACGCACAGTTACGCTACCTCAAACAAGGTCCCATTTTAGGCAACACGATTATAGAGTAATAGCTCACATTTCGCATCAAACAAAGTGGAAACCATCAACGTTGTAATAATTTATTAGAAAATGAACCGTATGAGGGTGAATTACACCAGTGGACGCGTAATGTCTATGTCCAGTAATAATTTACTTCGTATACACCATTCCATTGTTAAAATTAAAATTTATTTTCTTTTTTCTATTCGCATATATAAGTCTTTTCATCCAGATACTAACGCTGTATCGCCCTCTAATTTAAATTAACTTATCTCAACACAAAAATAAAATAAAACTAAAACAAAGAGATCTAAAAGAATAAAAACGTTGATAACAAAAGGAATAAAAAACAATAAAAAAAGTACACAAAACAAAATTTTTCGATTTAATTGATTAATCGTGTTTTGCGAAAAAATAGTGAAATTTTTAATTGTCCTTTTCTTTCGTTTTTTTTAATTAAAATTTATCGTGCAATCAAAACATTTTAATTGTCTAATCAAAATTAAATGTAAAAAATTTAAAATTCATTGCACAATTTTTCAACAAAAATTGAAGGTGTTTAACAAACAAATTGAATTTTAAATGTTATCGTGATTGAAGTCAGCGGCACTTGAGTTTAAATTATTTTATATACGGGGTGGTGCGACTTTTTAAATTGAACTTCAAGTACAAGTTAAAAGCAAATTTTGTCAAATTAAGTATTTAAATTTGTTTACTGTAGTTTTCGGTGCATCGTACGAATTTCTAATCACAATTAACATATTTGAGGGTCGTAAACTTTAGATACGAGAGGAATAATGCAAGCGTATGTTACAGTAGAATTTCATTAAATTAGAAATGCAGGACTGTAAAACGGACACTTTGGACTTGCATTCTTTAATTACGTATAATGGAATGAGATTTTGATATTAAATGTTTTTATGCATGAGCGGGTCTAGAACAAATTCAACTTTTTGAGTTTTTCCCACTTTTAAAATAATAGTGACATATCTCAAAGATAGAAAACATGATCATTCAAATGACGATTCTGAATCTCGCACACATACAAGACGAAAAAGCCGTAGTGATTCGCAAGAAAAAAGAAAAGAAAAACATCATCGAAGACATTACAAAGAAAGAAAACGTGAGCATTCAAGAGACGATTTCCCAAAATTAGGCCAAGATTCTGCACCAAAAGAATCTCGCACAGATAGAGAAAGCAGTAAAAAAAGAAATAGAAGTATTTCCAAAAAAGATGATTCCCCAAAAAAGCAACAGAATGAACAAAACAAGACCGACGAAAAAAGTTCAAAAGAAGAACCGGATCTTCAAATAGATTTTCTGAAATTTTACCGACCGAAGAAATCAGCCAAGTTTCCAAAAACCAAGAACCTTCCAATGAATTCTCTGAAATTTTGTCGATTGAAGAAACCAATAAATTAAGAGCAAAATTGGGTATGAAACCATTGAAAACCAACCAAACCAATTCTAAAAATGTGGTGAAAGAAGATGACGGAAAAAAAAGATGACTAAGGCGAATTTTATCACAAACTAGCTGAAAATATCAGAAAGAAACTTAAAGAAGAAAAGTTACGGGCTAAGTTATCGCAACGAAGAACCAAACGTAGGTTTGACAAAAAATTATCTCAAAAATGATGACGACGTCGAAGCGTGGATTAACAAAAGCCGAAAAATAGAAAACACAAAAGAAGCTGAGAAAAAGGAAAAAATATTGGAAGAAATGGACTAACAGCTTGCAACCAACGTGAGGAATCGAAATTACGCAAAAGATGACATCAACGGCTTGCAAGTGGATCATGACATAAATTCTTTCAAAGAAGGGGAAACTCTAATTCTCACTTTGGAAAATAAAGAAGTTCTGGACGATTCCGAAGATATTTTGATAAATACCAATATGTTGGAAGATGAACAAACAAAGAAAAATAAAAAAATAAAAGATCGTTTTATTCCAATTATAGTTACGACCATGAAGATTTGAATTCCAAATCCTACACGACTTGATAAACTCCTGCATAATTTAAACACATCAAATTTGAAAATTGCATTACAACGAAGAAGAGTTAACCAAATTTAAGAAAACGAAGAAAAAGGTGCGCAAGGTACGAACAAAACCAACAATGTTCTCAGGAGAAAATTAAAAAGAAATAAAACAGAAGAGTCAACTTGATTTTGACGATTACTTCATATTAACGTTAACCTAAAAATAGAAGAAGATGAAGATTTAAAACAGATTAAAAAAGTTCCAGAAAAATCTGACGTGTCATCATCCGTTGAAGATTGCAAAAATCTCAAAAACGCTAATGGTCTTCAATCCATTAGACGAATTTTGTAGTAATTTAGGTAATGAGCCACATTATGAAAATTGGATAAATCGAAAAAAAAAATGTAGAACGTTCAGAAGTGGTACAAATGGAAGTAGAAGATGACAGTAAATGGAAGCAAGTTAATTTTAGCAATCCTCCTATCAAAGAAATAACTTCAAGTTTTGAAACCGAATGCAGGGTTAGGAGTAGCGACTGTTTAGAAGTTAGCAAAGAGTAAAGAATACTTGGACAAAGAAACGGCTCCTTGGATTGCAAATTCAAGATTGGCACATCTACAAACTCAAAATTATTTAATTGAAGATAAAAAATATGATAATGAGAAATCACAACGTTGTAACCGGGGATTATCCGGTTCAAGTAGATTCCACGGTGTTGGTCCAGGAAAGAATAAGATAGAAAAACGTCTCAAAAAGAGTCTACAAAAAGAATTGGAAATGAAAATTAATTTGATGGATACACCACTTGGAACCCTGAGATGTTGCAGGCCAAACAAAAATATTGTTTTGTGAAGTAAGAGTCATACTCTTTCTAAAAAATAAATATTTGTTGTAAAAGACGAAATGATTCAATAAAAATTTTATGCAGTATGTGTCACCTATTATTTTGCGAGTAAGTATTTCTTGACAAGAAAAACTTTCCAGTGGAAATTTAATTTCATTTACAGGTACTAGCGACATCTTGTGTTCAAATTTCAAACATCCATATATTCCTATTGGTGCTATCTGTATCGACTAGAAATTCTTCAAGGTGATTAAATAATATTAACCTGTTACAGGGTAAAATATTGATTATTATCTAACAATTATTCTAATCCAAATAAAGTTTTGTTAATTAAAATAAAAAATGGTTTGCAGTATTGTATGTTGACAGACCAGTTCAAAAAAATTATTTAATAGTGTCTGTAAAGAAACATTTAAATGTATTTGGAACAAAGGTCTAAATGAAATCGGCTGATGCTCCCTAAAAATGCATCTTTACGGAGCCTGTAGTTTTAACGTGAAATGCGGACCACGGTACAAATAATCTAGGAGCAGCCAAGAATCAAAACTGCGGCAGGACGCTCAACCACCATGTACCTACACCAAACTTCATCATGCCAATATTTCATTTGATTATACAATATTATATACGCAATGGGAATTTCTAAATACCTGTTGTATTCAGTTCAAAAAATTATCACTAGATAATGCTACTAAATTTGAAGGCGTGTTAAATTGATTTATTACTATAATTTTTAATTTGTCTTGGTGCTAAAGTTATTCATTACGCCATCCTATATAGTAGCGGAAACTGTAGGTCCCCCTCTGATTTGTACGTGATCTTGGTGAAACTTTCAAAGAATCGATTTCCTAGCTTGTAAGATTGATTAGGTAGCCATTCTGGTAGTAGTAGTTTGAACACCAAAAATGTGAAACCAATCCGGTAATTCCTCAAAGAGTCAAGCAGTCCCGATAAAACTGTAAGTTCCTCCTGGTTTGTAAGCTTGAATGTGCATTCATTAAGCTATTATTACATTCTAAATAGGATATTGCTTTCCCTTTCTGGGAATTACAAATCCGGTTAGTGGGGTGAGTCCCCATCATATTACATATTTCAGATAAATCAATATCGATTTCACCACAGCGTGTGGATGCCGACTGAAAGGCCAAGCTAAGAAATTCTGTATAATTTGCGATTTGAACCCAGAATTTCCGCTCTGTACTCAACCAACGGTCACATCACTCCACGGCAGCCATTCAAATAATAGCTTTAAAACTAAAAACACGATACTAATTCAGCAATTATTTAGCTGATAAATTTAATTAGGACTAAATTTGCGCATTGGAAATGTGCAAATAATGCATGTCATGTCATCAATAACCACATGAATAGATTCGCCCTACATAAACAACACATTTATGGAATAAAATTTCTCACAAGAGTAAATTCTAATCAAGTTTCGTCATAAAAGCTTGACTGAACTTTACAGCAGCTTAAAATGCAGCGTCTTGAACAAATAAAAACTGTGCAATTAATAATAAATATTTTTAAATGATTTGAAAATTAAGTAAGTAAACCATAAAACTATTTTAGTCAAAGCTTAAAATTTTAGCAAAAATAATATCTTCAAAAATATTACACTTTCTGCGCTTTAGAGTAAATCAAAATCTTCTTGCACATTTTTTTATAGCAAAATCATTTCTTATTCGTCCAAATTAAGTATTTTTAGTAGGTAATGTAGCAGACACACATACAGCATCATTATGTTACTCTTAAATACAAGTTAGGCGAACATAGCGAGGTAAAAGAGCGCCGAAGGCTTTTGATAAAGTTGAGATTTTGATGATGTCACATTCCTAGAAGTCCGACAAATTTAAAAATACCAACCATCAGGAAATATCCGTGTGTCTGATCCTTAAACCATTTAAACTTATAGACACGCCTTGATTTTCAAGCAGTGAATCAAACATAAGTGACGTCACTGATGGGTTAAATGCTAAGATATACCTGTAATGAATCTCGATACAATTCCACCAGTGACGTCACACATATTTGCTTCAGTTTCTATTCAAAGAGAGATAGGAAAGGGCGTGTCTATAGGTTTAAATGGTCTAAGGTCTGGTCACTCAAATTTATGTGCGCTCTACCTTATAAACCAATAAGAATTTTAAGACTAGCTGGAAGGCCCGTCCATGAACAGACAGCTCGTCAAAGGTGGAAACTTAATTTATGTGCAACAACAATGTTGTGTATGTTTTTTCTATAATTGATCATGAAACCGCTTCAAATTAAAATTTGGTCTTTAAATGACCTGCTGAAGGCAATAACAAAGTTTCATCAAGATTAGTTGTCATAAAAATTCAAAGTTGTCCGTTTTCAAAAGTTAAATTTTCTATTTGCTCTTAATTTAAAGCACTCAAAATCAGTGTTGTCAGATTGGGCGATTTATCGCAAATTGGGCAAATTTTGTAGATAATTTGCGCTTAAATTTTTTCAAAAACCGCAAACCGCAATTTGAAAAATGAAGTTGTGGTTTATTGTGATAAATGAATGGTTAAGTGCGAAAACGTAAGTACTGACATTTTTACCAAAATTGAGATATACATGTTTTCTTATACTTTCGATGTCACCCGATCGTGTGGTATAAAAATAAAAATTGTACTTTCAACTTTTAAAATTTTTTTTACCATTATCAAATATCGGTTTAGTATGCATACTAGCTGTACCCGCGGCTTTGTTCGTAAGCCCTTTTATTTTAACGGAATAATATACAGCCTATGACCACCCTGAAGGTCCATTTTAAATATTGGTAAAAGAATTTTTAAATTCGGATGAGTAGTTTCGAAGATTACCTTCTAAATTCAAACTTACAAACTATATATGGGGCAATCCACACCAAATCGACCACTTTTGAACCCGACCCCTTTTGATTTTCCTGAAATTTTTACATATTTATACTATCTCACCAAAAACAGTTCTGTGAATTTTTTCAAAATTTTTTATTAAACCCAAAAAAAGTTACGAATTTTTAGAAAAACTGATGTTGTTTTTCTTCAAACGATCGTAACTAGTTCAAAAATTGACTAATCGGAACGTTTTTTTTTGCTTTTGTTTGTCTTTAAACGTACTTTTCAGGAAAACATACAAAAAAAAATATTCAAACTTGGATTCTACAAAATTTTTCATTTTTTCGGAGAAAATCATTGATTTTTCAAATTTCGACACTATTGATTTTTTTATTTCAAAATAAACTCTGATTTATTCCGCGTATAACAACGCAAACCCCATAATTGGCCGACATTTCTTTCTATTTCTTTTGTTTAATTGAAAAATATTATTTGCGTAAAAATAAAACAAAATATTTTTTAATTAAATAAAAAAAATAGAAAGAAATGTCGGCCCATTATGGGGTTTGCGTTGTTATACGAGGAATAAATCAGAGCTTTTTTGAAATAAAAAAATCAAAAATCAAAAGTGTCGAAATTTGAAAAATCAATGATTTTCTCCGAAAAAATGAAAAATTTTGTAGAATCTAAGTTTGAATAATTTTTTGTATTTTTTCCTAAAAAGTACGTTTAAAGACAAACAAAACCAAAAAAAAACGTTCCGATTAGTCAATTTTTGAAATAGTTACGATCGTTTGAAAAAAAAAACAGCAGTTTTTCTAAAAATTCGTAACTTTTTTTTGGGTTGAGTAAAAAATTTTGAAAAAATTCACAGAACTGTTGTTGATGAGATAGTATCATATGTAAAAATTTAAGGAAAATCAAAAGGAGTTGGGTTCAAAAGTGGTTGATTTGGTGTGGAATGCCCCATATACTCTATCTCCTTTCCCTGGATGCAGCACGCTATTAATGATAAAAGCTCCTGCCTGATTATGAATATTTTTTGATTTTTTATTAGAGAAGTGAAGCACCAAAAATTATGTAATTCAACATAGATTTTCTCCTAGAAGAATTGGGTTTTTGTGATGAAATATTTATTATTGTTTGCTCAAATCTTCATAATTTTATAAAAAAAACCCTCTCCCCGCCATGGATAGACTTGGATTGTGTCCTTGAATCCCTGATAAAAATATTGTTTAACTATTTTACCAAGAACTAGCGGGAAAGCCCATCCACTGATGGGTTAACTTGATTGGTAACAACTCAATTTCAGAGGAGTTTATTTTGAGGTTCTTAAAAAGTTATAAAATCAAAGATGATTACAAGTGATTTACTAAAGGAAATTTGCATTTTGCAGCGGAGCTAAAGTTATTATGACAACAGTCAATACAATATTCGCATATTATTTTTACACCCTCAATTATCATAATTTCAATAGAACATATTTAAAATCTGGTTTGGATAATCCAGCAGAGAATTTAACTTTAAATCAAATTAATTCAGAAGTTTATAGAGTGCCACCAACAATATTTTATTAATCTGTGAGAGAACCACCTTAAGATCATCGGTGCCCTCAATTCTCCTCTTTTATGACTTTAAATCAAAACGTTAAAAAGTAATTCAGAAGTTCGCTTACAAGGAACTATTCAAGAGGTGAATTTTGTAAAATATCTTAGCAAGTGCTCTAAATTATAAAAACTTACCTGCTGGGCAAAACCGCCCTTCGGGACCATCATAAACGCCTAAATTAGTTTTAACAGGTACAGAGTCATCTTTAAGTGTTAAATGAGCGGGTTGATTATCTTCGTGATTGGTTCCAGTTAACGACACAGAAGTAAGAATATCAAAAGTAATTTTTCCATCAGGTTTTGGATACGAAATAGGTTTGCATTCAGATGCAGGTTTCAGTCTCTTGTAGTCAGGAGCTAAAAACCAAGATTCAAAATTGAAATTCCACAAGTAACCCTAATTTTACCTCCATGTTTAAAAGTCCAAGGTTCAGCTCCTTTAATCATCATTGAAACACCAGAATACATTAAACCACCATACAGACCCAAGGGGTTATGAAAACTGGGTCTAACATTCCTCACAGCTTTTAGTTCCTTCCAAATAAAACTGTTCTTGATTTTATCTGAATAAGCCGATGGTTCAAAACCTTCCGTTGCTTGTTTCTCGCCATTAATCGAATCGTAGGCAGCTTCGGCAGCCAGCATTCCACTTTTCATCGCATTGTGTGTTCCTTTAATTTTGGGTAAGTTGAGGAATCCTGCCGAACAACCAATTAGACAACCACCAGGGAAAGTAAGCTTTGGGATGCTCTGGAATCCACCTTCGTTTAAAGCGCGTGCACCGTAAGCAATTCTTGTAGCACCTTCAAAAATTGGTTTTACTGAAGGATGAAGTTTAAATCTTTGAAATTCCTTAAAAGGACTGAGGTACGGATTAGTATAATCCAGACCTACCACAAAACCGACTGCTATCAGGGGAGTGGGCTCGTTCAAATGGTACAAAAATGAACCACCGTAAGTGTGAAAATCCAAGGGCCAGCCAACCGTATGTTCCACTCTGCCGGGCTTATGTTTAGCTGGATCAATTTCCCAAATTTCCTTCAAACCTAGAAGAATTAATTTCAGCTAAATGTATCAAAAACTTAACCTGGTATTAAAATACAATATAATGAATTAAAAATATGATATTAGAACAGTGCAATTAGTGCAGATCATGGGGGGGGCGCAAAAGTACATTCTGGTAGTTTTCATACCCCCAATCAGGGCTGGAAAGTATCTCTAATACAACAATTAAAAATTAAAATGACTAAGCTGCATGTATCATATCTTGAATTCTTTGTAAGAATTATAGTTCTCATACCTATTCCGTAAGTTTGAGGTTCACTATTGGCGCGTAAATTAAACCTCCGTACCAACTGTTTCGTTAAATGACCATGGCAACCTTCAGCAAATATAGTACACTTAGCATGCAGTTCCATTCCCCTCTCAAAGTTCTCTTTCGGACTCCCATCTTTTGCAATACCAACATCGTTCGTAGCCACGCCTTTTACACTACCATCCTTATGATACACAATTTCTGTTGCTGCATAACCGGGATAAATTTCAACACCAGCAGCTTCAGCCTGTTCGCCCAACCACTTAACAACGTGCCCCAAACGCACCACAAAATTTCCATGATTATTCAATGGCATCCCAGGTAAAATTGGTATTGGTATCCTTCCGGTCGCGGTCAACAAACCAAACCTATCTTCCACAACCGGGGTATTCAAAGGCGCCCCCTTCTCCTTCCAATCTGGTATCAGTTCGTTAAGCGCCACCGGTTCAATGCACGCACCAGACAAGATATGACCCCCTACTTCAGACGCCTTCTCAACCACACAAACCCTCAACTCCTTCCCATCTTTTTCTGCCAACTGTTTCGCCCTAATAGCAGCCGACATTCCGGCAGGACCGCCACCCACTATAAGAAGGTCTGTCACATCTTCAAATCGTTCCATGTTGACATCTAAAATTTGGGTTATAAAAAATACTGAAACTCCAACAAGAATTTATCGATTTTACCTTTCCATCTTGGATCCTTTTCACGGGGGTGGATGGTGTAATGGGTGGTAAGTTTGGGATATTCCTGTGAGTAGCATCGCGCCAAATTCGTGACGCGCCGAACTACAACAAAATACCAATTAAATTAGTTTTTGGTGGTCTCAAGTGCAAAGGTCAATTTTATTAGGAAAATTCCAAACACTAAATTCTCCACTGCAAACAGATACAAGTAAAAAATTGAAGAATACCTCGTTCCTATGTCAACTAAAAGTTTGAAAATTGAATAAAAAGTGGAAGATCGAATCGATAGTCAAGTGTTTGAAAAGTAGGGTTAGGAAACTTAGAACTTTTGTTTTATAAAAACTGATAAATTAAAAGTTGTTCGAAATGGCACAAATAAGAAATTGTAAGTAAAAATTTGTTGCTAAATTAAGGATAAAAATAAATTACTTACGACACCGTAAATTATTTGACGTACACCATAACATGTTGATTGTTACTGACGTTTGTGGCCTTGAAATTAAATTTCAAGAGCTAAATTTAAGAAGTGGTTCATCATAGGTGATCGCTGTTGACAGATTTCTTTCTTATCTATTTTAATAACAATAAATTAAAGTGTTAAGTGTAATCGTAAATGTAGTAACTATGTAAAATAACAACTTTCGGCTTATCAAAGATCAAACGGTCCATTTGCAACCTTTCAGGACCGTACTTACATATAATAGTGCTGGTGGCCCCAAAAGTATTTGTGTGGCACATCATGGATGATTTGGGGAACGGGGGTTAATTTTTTATTTAATTCGAAATGAATAACAGTAGTGTGTTTTTTGACAGGTAATCGGTTCGAAACTCGGGAATCAGGATTTGATAGCGCCTGCAAGCTAACTCGACAGCAATGATTCATTTTTGTAGCTAATTTTGTGCTCTGCAAAAAAGGTATTTTTAGTTTTTATCCTATCTTGTTTAGTTTTTTATATATTTGGGTACAACAAAAAATGCAAGTTTCTTTAATCCAATTTTTCTCATTTTTACCAAACTTAAGATGGCCATAGCATCGCAACTATTAATTTTTATTATTTATAATTTATTTTACTAATCAGAGGCAAGTACTGCAGAGCTTTTAGGGCCAGGGAAATTCGACCTTATTTTTTATAAAATTTCTTTTGCTTTTTCTTTTTTCTTCATTAATGACTTTCTTTTTTTGGCCTTGGAATTTAATTGCCTGGGAAGCAAACTGAAAAAAGAATATAGAATATCATGGCCGGTGCCACCTACATTTGCGCCGCCTTGAAAATTTTAAATATGTCGCCCCAAATCACAAGGTTGCAAGAAGCAGTTGAAGTTTATTTTTGTATATTAATTATTTTAATAATACAAACAAATGTATTATTATTATTGCTGAACGGGTTGTGGTTATACATTTTTGCACCCTTATGTGCGTCACTTAGTGCTTAGAATGCCCACGTTCGTCCTCAAAAAGCTTTAAAATTACATAGTTTTCTATGTTTCGAGCTCTCATTCCGTGTATTACATCTCGGCCTACGACTTTCGCACTTCTTATATCGCATAACAGCTCGGCCTACGGCCTCGCACTGGTCTTTTGTCATTTTTTTACAATAGAAGTAATTCCGATTTTTTAACGTAATGGATAATTGTGGTGGCCTTGACCCGACGTTGTAAAATTAATATCAAAAGTGGTTAATGGAACTAAAAGCAAAAGTTTAGATATGGCAAATATACCATCAATATCAATATACTCCGTTATTTGTAGTTGCTACAGAACTGCCACAAATGTATTTTTTAGCGCATAAAGTACCGAGCCTTGTTTATTACGTACCTTGGCGAGAAGTGCGAGGCCGAAGGCCGAGCTATGTTTGTGATTATAAAGAGCAGCCTCAGTCTCACACCTCAGCAGTGCGCATCGTTTACAAAAAAAGACCTACTTTACGTTGTTTACAATGGCAGACTAAAATAGTTGGCTAACGAAAGCAAAGATTTGGAGCACAGCGGTTCTCGCTCTCGCATCGCTGCAATGCACTGTTTAAACTGGTTTAATGAATTGCCATCACATGAAAACTAAGGTACAGAAACATCTGAAGGGCCAAAAATGGCCAAATTGTACGTTTTCGGAGATAAACATTCTGAAAATAGAAGATATAACATTGCAATATCAGACGTTAGTAGTTAAACTAAGCCGGTTCTGGGACATTTCGCCTATGAGAAATACATAGGGCGATTTCAACCGCATAATTTTCTTCAGATTTGTAGGTCACTTGTGCACTAGATTTAATCTTTGATTAAGCATTAAAGTATTGAAGATAAAGTTTGGGCGATGACAAAATAACACCGTTTTCCTATTGAAACTTTTTTTTACATTAGGAGGCATTTTATAACTGACAATTAACCAAATAAATCATTTTGACTGATTGTGACACGACGTTAAAAATTTAAAATTAAAACTTTATTCATAATGAAAGTAAATTCAAGAAAATGGAACAAAATGCACAGAAAAATTGAACCTACAAACAACAGTTGCAAGAAAAAGAAAATGCAACGCGATCAAGGGGTAAGGAGAGGACCAAACATAAATATGCGTTCTTGCTGCGTTAAACAGCGTTCTCCAACTTGCCACAAAGAAATCTGCAATTCTAATTCTCAAAGTTCGTGTTTATATTATTTGTTGATTTTCTTAATTTTGTATTCGTTGTCAATTGTTGTGTGGTATAACGAAATCATTACAATATAACTAAAATAGGAATAATTAACGTCGTGTTACTTAAAATTTGTAGTGAACATAAACAATAAAGATTGTTTACTTAAAATTTTGTTGTTTATTTACAGCTGAGGAGAATTCCAGACCAATAGAAATAAATTAGCACTTGGTGTTAAGCATCGCCATTGGTTAGGTTACGATGACGCAAGTGACAATTTATTTGAGTTGTACTACGAAACTTTGCGACCTTCAAAGTCGAGGCAGCTCTGAATGGTCACAAATAACTCCATTGCGATGACGTCAAACGCCTAGGTATAGACTAACCGCACTACACGAATTTGATTCAGTGCATAAACAACTAAAGAAGCTTTAAAAATTGGGAGATCTGTGGGATTGCTCTTTCCTGCTTGGTTCTCTGCTTTTCTTTATCACACCGCATTTTTTTTCAAAATGGGTTCATTAACGTTAAGATAACAGTACAGTGGCGGAACATAATGAAAACAATTAATTTGAGTTATTTGAATTTATAAAGTTTGGTTTAACCGTAGTAAAAAATAATTTTATATTAATTATATTATAAGATTAAACAAAGAATTTTTAATTATATAAAATCGTCCTTGATTTGATTAAACTGAAATAATATTGACGAAATCTTTTATCAAGTTTCATAATTTTATACGTAATCGCATAATCAATCGAATTTTGCAGGAAGTTGGAAAACAACTTTTAAGCAAAACTGTTGCAAAAGATCAGCTTACATCCAATTAATATTTGCGATTGATTAGACGAGAATCAGTCGATTTTCAGCTGGTGTGGGGTGAATACGTTCGTGGCAGTTGTAAAGTTGAACGAGAAGACGTAACACGCAAAGTTAGAGATGAGTTGTCCGTTTCAAAATACGTAAGTTGATGAATGCTTTTTACTAAAATTTCCTCGATACCTACACCAATTTTTGGTACTCTTCCAGAGATGGGCAGCATCTTGATGAAGAATCTGGGATGATGTACAGTGAATACTTGATGCTGGATAAAGTGTTAAATGCCCAAAGATTGCTAAGTGAGGCAAACAATCGGCCTGTCCATGACGAACATTTATTTATTGTAACACACCAAGGTAAGAAATTTTTTCCCCAAATTTAACAAAAATTAACGTTTCAACTTTTAATTTTTGAAAAATGTTATGTTTCAAATTTCAAGTGCACCAAACCAGATTCTCATCCTATTTTCTCCACTCCAATGATTTTCGTAAACCTTGTAAGGTTTCTTTGTAGGAGTAATTTTATTTTTGTACTTCATTGGGTTATTGACCCATAATTCAATTTTGAACCCCAAAATTTTAACCCTGGCGGAAAACTGGAGGAAAATAACAATTTTATTTTTAGCATACGAGTTGTGGTTCAAACAAATAATTTACGAATTGGATTCGATAAGATGCCTCTTCAGTGGAGAATTGGAGGAATCTCAAACGTTGGAGATACTAAAAAGGCTCAACAGAATCGTACTAATTTTGAAAGTAAGTTTTACTAGGCATAAAAATTATCGTGTGAACAACCTTCCCCATTGATCAGAAATCATTCATGCGTTCCTCATGTAATAAGAATCCTTAGGAATTTATCAACTTTTACTTGTTCCTGCATATCATTTCTCTTACGCATGCATATTAAAACGACATTATTGAAATTTATTGAATGAAATTACAAACTTTAGTTAAAAAATCTTCTCAAATTCAAATTTTATTCCATTCTTTAACGATGAAATAAACTCAATTTCTTTCAGGTGTTGGTAGATCAGGTGATGATTCTGGAAACGATGACTCCATTGGACTTCATGGATTTTCGTAACTATCTATGTCCGGCATCCGGATTTCAAAGCTTGCAATTCAGATTATTGGAAAACAAACTCGGCGTGCAACCAGAGCACAGGGTCAAATATAATCAGCATTACTTTCGTGTTTTTGGACGAGATGATGTAATTATAATCTTGGGTATTATTTTCACGCTGCTCCGTGTACTTTCTAATCAATTAGCCAATTTGTTTTTCTGTACCAGTCTATTTTTGTAAAATAGAAATTTTATTGAGAAACTTATCAACCAAAAATGTAAATTTCTCATTTTAGGACGCCATGCGACTAATAGAAGAGTCGGAGATGCAACCATCTTTAACAGTTTTGGTACAAAGATGGTTAGAAAGAACTCCTGGTTTGGATGTAGAAGGATTTAACTTTTGGGGGAAGTACCAAAAATCAGTTCAGACACTCATAGAAGAACAAGAAACATCAGCAATGGTGGGTATTTCGTTAGCAATTAAAACTCCGTGTCTTTAAGCTTTCCAATTTTTAGAACGAGAAATCAGAGCAAACCAAAAATTATAGGTTGTCGGATTTAGAAAAACGCAAAGAAGTGTACAAATCCATTTTTGATTCACAAGTTCACGAAGCGCTGGTGTCTCGTGGAGAGAGACGTTTTTCCCATCTTGCTTTGCAAGGTGCCATCATGATCACGTTCTATCGAGATGAGCCACGTTTCAGTCAACCTCATCAAATTTTGACCTTACTTATGGACATAGATTCGTTAATCACAAAATGGAGATGTAAGTCGTTTTAGGTAATTTTTTGAATTAACTACAAAAAGAATTTTTAGATAACCACGTCCTTATGGTCCAACGAATGATTGGATCTTCCCAATTGGGAACCGGAGGATCATCTGGATATCAATATTTACGATCAACTTTAAGGTTTGTAGGTTCCAAAAATATTAAAATTTGAATAAAAAAGACTTTTTTGTTACAGTGATCGCTACAAAGTTTTTGTGGATTTGTTCAACTTATCGACATTTTTGATTCCACGGTCTTTGATACCACCGCTCACTCAAACAATGAAAAGCAGTTTGGGTTTGAATTGGAGTGCGGGGATTACAACAACCAATTGCAATGGAGTAAATGAAGAAAATATAGCACATAATTCCGACGATTAGATTTAATTTTTATGGTAAAACCGCCATTACATTTTAGTAACTTTTAACTTATTTTATAATTGTTATATTCAACTACAATGACCAAATAAACTATTTTTATTTTAACAGCAAAATAATTGGAATTTTTGTTTTCCCAACGAAAAAGAAGTGTGTAATATTTACAATGTTAGTTTTCACCTAACGTAGGTTGTCTAATTTAATTATTAGCAACTATTTGTAATAAATTAATTTTATGAGTTAAAATTAGCGTTAGGTGTAATAAAAATTTTTTCAATTTGTGCATAAGAATGTACTATTATAGTTCGCTTCAAATAAATTGTCAAAGAAATAACATCCTGAAGTTCAAGGAGGACACACGGGATATAGACCATTCTCGGATTTCGTCAAGCGATGGAGGAACCTACCAAATTCGTCATGTCTTGTGAGTAGTTGTGGCAGTTTGAAGGATATAGGATGGGATACATCTGGAACAAATTGGTAGGTGATCCGCTGTCATACCTAGATGTATCCCACCTTTCTTAGAATACGAGTGTCTCGCGGCAGAATTGATCTTGGCTGCGAGATGGTAGCGACATCTATACTGCGGTGACGTACTTAGCCGTTGACGTTTAGAAGTGAGGTTAGAGTTTTGAATTTACATTACTGTTTTTAATTTTAAAAAGTGACACTTGTCAAATCAGAGGAAAAATACTTTTCAAAAAATTATATTTAAATAAAATTAATTCAAACAATGTAAAACTAATTACAAATTATCACGAATAAAAATAAAAATTTCTTCTTTTTAGTAGAAAATAGATGCACCTGTTTTTCTATAGTTTCATTTGCTTTAATTTTTTTTCAATTGAATAATTTTTTGTTTAGAGTTTTGAATTGACAAGATATGTCTGAAAATATCTGAATACTAACACTGAAAATAACAGTGTCGTTGAAGATATGTTAATATATGATATAATTATGATAAAGAACATCGATACATTCTAAATAATTTGGATAAAATTATAAACAGAATGAATAAATCAAAGATCATTCAATTGAAAACTTAAGAAAAAATTACAAATGGAAATGTAGAAAAACAGGTGCGTTTATTTTCTACTAAAAAGAAGAAAATGTTATTTTTATTTTAATTTATGAAATAGTGTTTTTCTTCCGAACTGAAAAACAGTAATGTAAATTTGAAACTCTAACCTCACTTCTAAACGTCAACGGCTAAGTACGTCACCGCAGTATAGATGTCGCTACCATCTCGCAGCCAAGATCAATTCTGCCGCGAGACACTCGTCTTAGAATAGTTATGTAAGCGCCATCTGTTGATTAAATTAAAAGTTCCAGAATTAAGTGCCCCTCTTAAGCTTTTTCGAGGAATATCACATAATATAGCTCAGTCTACTGCCTCGCACTGATTTTTTGTAATTATAATTCTCTAATTTTCTTGCAATGAAGCAATCCCGATTTTGTATGATTTTGCTGTTTTTAAAATAAATTTGTGCTCAGTGAGTGAGCGATCGGCAGCGTAAATCTCGTAAATCCATTCATACGCTTTAGTGGTGAAGTTGCCCATAACGGATAAATAACGGTGCTTATCAGATCAATTTATTGAGTAAAATTTCCACTTCAACCAAAACCGTTGTTATATCAGACGAAAATTTTGTTATCACCATGTATATAATTACATTTTGAATGATAAAATATGATAAAAACTTTAAAATCAAACAAACTTTAGACTTTTCAACGAACAAACGTTTTATGACCATGAGTAATTAATTATTTAAATAATAAATAAACACAATTTGAATAAAAAGAGATAGTGAGGTCGCTGGCGTCTATAATCTCTTATTTTGTGTATTGTCAGTTTTGACAGTTTGTTGATGATGTGTTGTAGAAACTGTCGTGTGTTGTGTACATAAAATTTATAAATATAAAAGATTAATTCGATGTAACATTTTAATGTTAAGTGTTATTTTTAGATGTGTTTATGATATTATTCGTTTCTCCTGTGGTTTAAATTTAGAATAGGCAACGTTTCGTTAGCAAAGTGAGACGTAGGTATAGAAATGGCAATGTATTTAATATTAAGTAACCTATAAAAAAATTTTAGTAATATGGAATCGAGTGACAAACACACAAATAAAGTAAATAGCATTAAGCAGCTTGACCATCAAACTTGTGAAATCGTCGAAAATGGTAAAGAGGGCGATGAGAAACAGGCAGTTTATTATGGTGTTCATATACCGTCCGACACACAACAAATGCAAGATAAAGACGGTGTGAGTCAGGTGTATCAGGATAAAATGGAAGCTATGAAAGTGGTTAGGAAGTACAAGAAGGCGAGGTTTAAAGTTTTTAGTTATTTTCGTGAAGCAATGGAGTTTGCAATTCATGGATCTGAGCATTCGAATGCGACACCGAATAAATCAAATGGGCATTGTTATGGTTATGAAGGTTTAGTTCCTGTAGTTAATAAGGAAAACACTCAGACTGTCGGTGAAAAACCGGCACCATTTCGGGGACCAAAATCTCAAGATTTGGTTAAATTTAGGAAAGCAATTGAAAGTGGTAATCTCGAATTAGTTAGGACGACTGTATGGGACAATCCAAGATATCTTATAAGTAGTGGCGACACGCCTTCCATTTTACAGGTACTGTGGTATTTTTATATTATTATACTTTTAGAATAATGCCAAGTTCAAACGACAATTTCATAAATTGATTAATTAGTCTGGGTATTAACCTTACACAGGCCCCTCAATTATATTTTAAAGTCATACATAGCATTTGTACTGAAATCCTAAACTAATGCTGAATTTTAACATACCTACATCATAAAAAATAGCATTTCAAATTTTACCTTATAAAAATTAACAAGCTAAGCAAACATAAAATTTAGATTATTTCATAAAGCTTTTAGCAAGTGGTTATTTAATTCTTTAAATGTTTTTAATTAAGCGTAAACAAGAACAATATATTTTGGACAAACATAAAAATAGAACTAATGGCATACTAATAAAAAATATAATTTAATAAATAAGGAACTCGACTAGGAAATAATACACAAATAAAAATGCCAATTTTTATATCTGAAAGATTTTTGAATTTTTGATTCGATTTCTGGTGCTATATTTGAGAATCCTCTTACTTTACGAAGATTATCGCGTTTCACTCAACTGGATAATTTTTTATTTTGATCAGATGTTGCTATTTTTGTTATAATTTTCTCACAATAACTTTCAACAATAATATGCGATCGCTTAATTCGCCTAATAGATGTATTGTTCTTAAAATTCTTATTTGAGCAAATTCTTCATTTATAAGGGGTGTTATAAGTTTAACGTGTGTATCTGTGTGTCTGATTATGCGGTTGTAGCTCCCAAATGGATGAATCGATTTTGATTTTTTCAAAATCAAAATTCAAAATGATGAATTCCTGATGAACCCCATAAAAATAAAGAAATTATTTATGAATGAATGAATAATCTGGGCACGGAATTTTTATGAAAATAGAAGACAATATTTATCGATTATGAATTAAAATTAGCCTTATCTAGAATATGGAAAGATATTCCCGTTCAAACATTATATCAAATTGACGGGTTCAATGTACAACCGAATTTTTGAACTTATTTTAAAAAATGGAGACAATATATCTTATTAATATTGCCCTTTCATAATATATATCTACATACATTTATGTATATGAGGCATTCCATCCAAAGTCGGCAAGCATCTGAACCCGATTATTGTTACTTTTACTAATTTTTTGATTATATTGTAGTACCCATTGAACTAACACTTAGTTAGTCCAGTGCAATTAGCCATTATAAATAAAAAAAAATGAGAAATTAATGGACTTGAATGATATTTTTTTTTGATTTCTAATACCATAAACTAAAAAGTTTATCAATTAAAGATTACCGCTGTTTTGAAAATCCGTAAATTAAAAACAAAAATCAAAATTTAATAAATAATTATAGCTATAAATTTTTATAAAAACGATGATCTTGTAAATATTTCGTGTGTGTATGTGTGTAAGTCGGTTTTAAACGTCTTGCGACGTTGTCCGATACCAAACTACCAACCTTGCAAATTGGCGCTTGCTTGTTTAGCATTTCACATTTTTTACCTACGACGAGGAGCCAGCCCGTCGGTAGAACCCCCAACCTGGAGGACCAAATGAGACGGTCATAATAAGTTGTTACTTACCCGGATTCGAACCGGGTATTGAGCGTTCGTAGTCAACTCGCTTGACCATTGCTCTCCGACCGTCTCTATTAAATATTAAAATATTTCGAATATATCAAATGGAATTTTGATAGGTTGTTTGGGGGTACTCAAGGATGTCTATCTTAAGTTTTATTTAGATCTCGATGACCCTGTGCTAACTAGGAGGGGGCAGAAACCTCAAAATATTTGGACGGTTTTCAGTTTTTTGCTTCTATCTCGTAAACTAAGCATATTTTGGGTACCATAGATTTTTGCAAAGTTGTAGAGCACTAAGTTTGCTAAAATTTGGTTGGTGAATCGAATTTTTGGACCTAATATTAACCGAGATACAGCCGATCAAAGTTAAACAAAATTTCTGAATGGCCGAAAAACGAAGGTTTTACCCTTATAACTACTATTTATTACCATCATTTACATTGTTAATTACTCATTAATATACACATCTTGAAACACCTATGACTATGACCATCTTCCCCCCACTAGAGGTGGGTTGCGATTTCACGAACTGCTACTTTGTCGCTGCTACTCGGCTGTCACAGTCACGATCTGCTCCAGTCGCAGGCTAAATAGCAGTGAAATTTTGTCACAGCAGGAGATTAGGTTGGCACTCATTTGGTATCGTCACGATAGCAACAATCTCTCTTTTTGGTGCCTTGTCCTTTTGCAGCTTTGCGTTCGCAGCGAATCGTTGCTTTGCATTTGCAGTGAATCGCTGCTTCGCACGCCAGTGAAACAAAAAGCAGCGGATCACCTTAAGAGGGGCATTTTTTTCAGGGCCCTTTTAATTAAATCAACAGATGGCGCCTACTTAAATATTTTAATAAAATAAGAGAAATTTGCTATATTTAAAATATAGCAAATTCGTTGAGATAATACTATTCTATAAACAATATTCTTGATCTTAAGCTATTTTGAGTTCGTATTGAGTATGTCAAAACACACTCACTTACAAAAAAAGATAATTAAACTTTAATTATGAATTGTGTTTTTATAAATAAATATTAAGAACTCAAAATAGCTTGAGATCAAGAATATTGTTTATAGAATAGTATTAACTCAACGAATTTGCTATATTTTAAATATAGCAAATTCCTCTTATTTTATAAAGATATTTAAGTAGGCGCCATCTGTTGATTAAATTAAAAGGGCCCTGAAAAAAATGCCCTTCTTAAGAAATTTAAAATTTAGGCGTGTTTGTATTTAAAAAAATACTTAGGAGCTATATTAGCTATTAATCTTTTTAGCCATTTACTAATAGGATAATTTATAAAGCTCGACGTAGGTCTGAAAAAGCACAATGGATTTAAAAAATAAAATTTCTGGTTTAAACTCTTTCCCCAAATCATCATTTTAATTTTGTTCTTTACGCAAAATTCGAATTATAAATAGCTTATTTCGTTCTCAAATGGAAATAAAGAATATAAATCTTGCGTTCGTTTATCAGGGAAGAGAACAGCTCTCGGCCGCGACTAAGTACCATTAATACGACCAAGGTAACCGTTTCAATTTCAATTCAACAGATTAGTAACTGCTTCAAAAAATCACTGCTATTTATCATCGTGACAAAACTGAAGCAGTCACCTCTTGTCACCGCTCCAGTAAAATCGCAGGTTGGCCTATCTCTACCCCCCACCCTTCCTTCCCTCTCTCATTCCACTAAACGTGAATATGCCAATTAATATGAGGCATCTTTATGTTTGGGGGAGGGTGAGGGGGAGGATAGTCACAAATGTTCCAAGATGTTCATATTGATGAGTGATTAACATAATTAACATAGAAATGATGGTAATAAATAATAGTTATAGAGGCAAAACCTTCGTTTTTTGTCTATTTTTTACATTTTGAGAAACTTTGTTTAACTATGATTGGCTGTATGTCGGTTAATATTGGGTTTAAAAATTCGGTTTACTAATTAAATTTTAGCAAATTTACCGCTCTGTAACTTTATAATGAATAGGCTATGATACCTTTTTTTTGTGCGCTGGAGAAGGGGAAATGCTTTATGCACTAATCCCGGCCACTCCAGTAGCCGGGAGTGTGAGACTCACGCATCCGTAACCGGTGGTACTACTCACTTAAACCCCTCCTCGTGTATGTCCGCGGGATTCACCAACTGGCATTTCTCCGCTCGCATCGGCCGTCCGTTTAATTTCTGCCCTTTCGGGTCTTTGGTCTTCTCTACGCGTTCTGTCGGAGAAGCTCTTCTTGCTGTTTTTCTTTTAAGATGGTGATAATACCTCTCTTGATTTCTTTCCACGCTTGAGAGCATTTCGCTGACAAGTATGTCCGGGTGTAGGGCTGTCATGTTGTTTTCATTTCTTGCCTCGGTCCATCTCGGACACACAAAGATGGTGTGGTGTGCGTCATCCAGTGCCTCCGTGCAATAGGTGCAATCAGACGAGTTCAGTCTTTGAAATCTGTGGAGGTACTGGTTGAAACAGCCGTGGCCCGTCAATGCCTGCGTGATTTCATGGTTTACCTCTCCATGGTCTCTCTCTATCCATGGCTGTAGTGCTGGTATCAGCCGTCTAGTCCAGGCTCTTTTCGTACCCCAGGACTATCGTTCTTGCCATTCGTCCATGAGAGTTTTTCTGCTTGCTTTCTTTTCTGACGTTGTCTTGTTTGCATAGGTTCTCACCCTTTCTTTTGCCACCTTCATCGCCCCGGCCTACACGGGTGCAGGATATTTTTTTATGATACCTAATCGTAAGGCTATGACACCTAAAATATGCTCAGTTTATGATAGATAAGCACAAAACTGAAAAAAGTCCATAAATGTTGAAATTTTTGCCCCCCCTCCCTAAGTTAGCACAGAGTTTTTGAAGTCAAAAACTAAGGATAAACATCCTAGAACCTAGAGTACCCCCAAACATCCTGTCAAAATTCTATGAACTTCGGAATATTTTCTATTTAATATTGGGATTACAACCCTTAAAAGAACATTAGCGGAAGGTTTCAAAAGGTAAACTTTTTATTTTTTAGTATAAAAAATTAAAAAACTCCGGAAACATCCAAATCCCACTATAACTGGGTTCCGAGGTATAAATCTAATTGCACTGGACTAACTTACTTGACAAACTTTTCTTGCAAATTTTCTTTGATTTTTTTGAAAAATTCTTAAAATGCTGTAGTCAATTTTGGTTTTTGAATTATGCATCTGTTGTGGACTAAGATGAACTATTTTCAAGTTTTAGGAAGCCAAAACTTTCTAAACTAATTCCAAATATTTGGAAAAATATTGAGAACTAACTCATTATTTAAAAACAATGTTTTTAAGGATTCTGATAATTTCTAAAAGGTTTAATCTGGGAATTTGCTTTTAAATAGTGAAAAAATTCTAATCGTTAGGTTATGATTTTTGAGTTAAGAAGGTAAAAAATAAAAATTTTATTTGATAATTAAAATAAATGAAGAAATTCTAATCGCTATGTGGGCTCTTTTATAGGAAATAAAACCTTGAAATTATCTGTCTGACGCAATTTGGATTGGTTTGTTCTTATATTCACTACCTTTAAGTAGTTCCAGTGCGGCCTTCAGGCCGTACAGTCTTGGAAATCCAGTGGGTTAATAAATGAACGAAACGACCTCGATTTTGTTACAGACCTAGCGTCACGAACAGGTCTAGATGTTCCTTGTTATGATTTTTATTAATAATTTGTTTAACGGGAATAAATTATTAAATTGCACAAATCCTTGACATAAATCTTAAAATCGGAACAATCCTTGTTGTAGCCTACTCCTATCTTTTTTTTTATCTTCAGTACTGTAACTCTGGCTTCTTTTCGATAATTTTCATTCTAAAACTTCAATTTCAGTTGTAGGATTTAACTAAGAATTATTTTATATCGAAAATGTAACTTATGAAAGTAATTGTTTTAACATTTTAGTTAAATTATTATTTTTGAAGTTTAAAAGTGTAAATTGCCACGAAATGCTTTACATGGGTATCTTTTACAGGATATGCGTTTTTGTTATCCACGTTCTTAATTAGTACGCCACAATTGTAATACATTGGTACCTATTGATAAACACAATTTAAAAATAACTACAGTAATCTAACAATTTAAAATTTTATCGATAACAATTAATAATTATTTAAATCGGTCAATTTCAGAAATTATTACGCCATAAATCTTTCTCACATAAACAATGGTTAATCAAACGGATAAGTGAACAATAATTAACAAGAAAGTAAGAATAATTAATTAAATGGTATTCATACGCTTTACCTTGGAACTTTTAATTTAACTAACTAATAGAAAACGTTCAATAGAATTCATCTGTTAACTTTAACAGCTTGTTAAAAGTTTTATTAAATAGGAATTTAATGTTACGTCATCTTAAGGGAACTAATAATGGATAATGTTTTGGTTGGGTAACCAATAGGGGAGGGGTGCGAACTTAACACCAAAGTTTCGTGTCAAGAACTATACATACAGTAACAGTGGAATAAAATAGAACTTAAATTCCTGATTTCTGCCTAGTTCTAAGATTATTACATATATTAATAAAATCGTAGATCTGTATGTCTGTTAGTAACATACAACTGAAATTTGCTTATTTTTAATATTAGTCCCTAACTGTGTTTTTTTTATTCCAAAATAAAATGCCCAAATGAAATAGAATGCTGTTATTCCTACATAAATTCTAAACCACTGCTTATTAACTCTTTTATTCCTTGGGGATCACGCAGAGTCAAATAGAATTGTCAGGGACCAATTTTCTCATTTCCTTTCATAAAATAATTATATCACCTGTAAATACAAGATACAATGCAGATTAAAATAATTTTTTTATCTTTTATTTCAGGAAGGGTCGCGGTACAATGCACTTCATGTTGCAGCAAAAGCTAAAAATCGTAAAATGTGTGAAATTATTTTATCAACGATTTCGAACAACCAATTTATAAGATTATTATACGGTGACGACAATAACCAAGACACAAACGCACGTGCCAATATGTTGGTCGATTTATATTTAAACACGCCCGACAAAGGTACCCACGAATCTCCATTACATTTCGCCGTTAAATTAGGCGCCGTTGATGTAGTCGAACTGTTGGTATCTTTTCCACAATGTGATAAAACGCTGAAGAATAAATACGGATATTCGCTGCAAATGGTAAGTAAGGCCCCACGTTGGGCGCCAATGTTATTTAATAACACAAAACTTTATAATATCAACATTTTTTTTAGTTAATTTGCGATCGATGCGACTCGAAGAATACTCCCAACTTGGAATCGATTAAAAAAAAAATCGAAATGCTGTTAAAGGAAACTTATTATGTTCCTGTGTTGCGTTCACAGGATAATTGTATGGCTCCTATTATAGGCGAACCTTTTGCACCCAACAGTCCGCCGGTATGAGAAAATTTTGTTTTTTCTTGATATCTAACTAATTATTTTATGTTTTTTATTTAGAATTTAAATACAAATGTGCTCTTTCCAAAACTGGAAATAAAAGCTTATGCGGGACCAATGGATAAGGAGGGAGCGGAAAAATTTCGACGGGTTTGGAAAACGCCACCTAGAAGTCTTGTGGTTAACAATTCGCCTTCGAAACATGTTAGTTTCAATGGATCTTTTGTGGATGCTTCGCCGGTTGGGATAAAAATGAGAGACGTAAACAAGGGAGTGGAGCGTGTGGGACGCGCTTTAGCGTCGAAGTTCGACGTGGACTGGAAGGAGGAATGGAGGTTTTTGGGTTGGTTTGGTGATTTATCCACCGAAGAAGGGCTAGAGAGGTTAGAAAAATATTTGACGGAACGCGAATGTGACGAAGTGAACGTATCCAGTTCGGGCAGTAGTTTGTTGGAGGGTGATATTTTGGAAATTTCGAGAACGAAAAGTAACAACAACAGTTGTTTGAGTCCTATTTCAGATTTGTGTAAGAATTTTGCAGCTTTTAATTTGTCTGACAGTGCGACTTTTGTAAAAACTAGCCAGCCTCTTATGCAATTCAAAAAGGCGTCAAACGCGGATCTGTTGAACGGTGTGGAAATGTTAAAATCCGATTTACATCCGCTGTTTTATTTGGAAAAATCGTGTCAAGTGTTTGCGCATCGGTTCACCAACGCGATTTTGAATTTAGACAGTGACTATGATAATCCGACTTCTTCGTTGGAGAGTCAACTTAAGCCTCTCCAACAAGTGATTTCGAGTTTCATGAACGACTCGCGGTTTGCCCAAGTGGATTTTCGTTTGGTTCACAGTCGCTTAGGTACCTTGATTGGTAACAAACTAAAGGAATCTTTGATTCAAGAAAGCGATCATGATTTTATGAAAAATACGATGGAGAAATGGTTGCACACGTGTAGCAAACGCTTTGACTATTTTTCGTCTGACGACGAGAGTTGCAATCACAAACAAACGACGTTTGTGCGCAAAAATTCGACGTCTAAGAACAAACAAATTTTATGTCTCTTGGAAAACGTTCTAAGCGATTTTACTTTTAACGAGCGTACAAACGTGAGTAAGAACGAAGAGTGGGCTTTGGCACGCTTGTGGGATAAAGCAAAACCATGCGCATGCATTTGGCGGGCGGAGTCGAGTCGTAAAAGTTCCTTAAATAAAAAAAGTTCTAGATATTTGTTCATCGATAAGAGTCCATCTTCGTTCAAAGATGACTTTGTTGCGCGTCAGCTAAACTTCGGAAGCAGCAATGTGGGTAGGTCAATTTTGAGTTTTTATTTTGGTGTTGGGTACTGCAGACAAAGATTTTGTCTTTATTTTTGTTTGGCATTTTAATAACACTGCTTTTTTTTTAGTTTCCAATTCCCCTCCTCTCTGTGATAAAATTACTTTTAAGCCCGAAATTAACCAAAGTATTGTGGATGAAAACGACGACGACGACGAAGAAGACGCTTTTTATACCCCACCTGGGAGCCCACTTGCGTACGACGAAGAACTTTTAGCCGAAGATGACGTATTCGAAGACAGCATTTACCCTGTATTTACAATTTTTTTAGAAGGGTAAGTAATTTTTATAACTAGTCAGGCAATTTTGGATTCAAAAATTGAATTGGTGAAAACTTTTGTATTTATTTATTTCTCAATGGAAATAACTTCTGAGAAACAAGTGGGTGTATCAGGAGCGCACCTATGGGTTAATTTGATATGTTAAAATGTATCATTTAAAGCGTATGACTTGCGTTATGCAATTCATTAATATTTGTATAATTATGATAAATTAAATTCTCCCTATTTTTGAATCCAAAATTATCTAATTCGTTTGTGCATTTTTTATTTTTTTTTGTATCCAAACAGTTCTGAAAATTTAATTTTCAATTTTGTTAACGGTTTATATGGGTCATTCCACCAAATAAAATTTTTTTTGAAGTGTGACCCCCGCGGATTTTTTTCAAATTTTGTGGAGTTATTCTCTGTATAAAAATAATGACTCACTGAAAAATTTAGCTCTTAATATTAAGTACTTTCGTAGTAATGATTTTTTGAATTTTGACAATTTTGAAATTTTTAACTTTTTTGTTAATTTTTTTAAAGCAGAAAGATTATTTATAAAAGTACAAGAAGTATAGTTTCTTTTGTAAAAAATTATCAGCTTTTCAATGAAGATATTAATTTTTTATTATAAGTACCGGGAGGCCACGTATTGCGGTATAAACCGGATATATATGGGGCATTCCACATCAAATCTACCACTTTTGAACCCGACCCCTTTTGATTTTCCTGAAATTTTTACATATTATACTATCTCATCAACAACAGTTCTGTGAATTTTTTCAAAATTTTTTACTCAGCTCAAAAACAGTTACGAATTTTTAGAAAAATTGCTGTTTTTTTTTTTTCAAACGATCGTAACTATTTCAAAAATTGACTAATCGGAACGTTTTTTTTTGGTTTTGTTTGTCTTTAAACGTACTTTTCAGGAAAAAATACAAAAAAAATATTCAAACTTGGATTCTACAAAATTTTTTATTTTTTCGGAGAAAATCATTGATTTTTCAAATTTCAACACTTTTGATTTTTGATTTTTTTATTTAAAAAAAAAACTCTGATTTATTCCACGTATAACTAAGCAAACCCCATAATGGGCCGACATTTCTTTCTATTTCTTTTGTTTAATTGAAAAATATTATTTACATAAAAATAAAACAAAATATTTTTTAATTAAACAAAAAAAATAGAAAAAAATTTCGGTCCATTATGGGGTTTGCGTTGTTATACGCGGAATAAATCAGAGTTGTTTTTGAAATAAAAAAATCAAAAATCAAAAGTGGAAAAATTTGAAAAATTAATGATTTTCTCCGAAAAAATAAAAAATTTTGTAGAATCCAAGTTTGAATATTTTTTTTGTATTTTTTCCTGAAAATTACGTTTAAAGACAAATAAAAACAAAAAAAAGAACGTTTTGATTAGTCAATTTTTGAAAAAGTTACGATCGTTTTTCTAAAAATTCTTAAATTTGTAAACAATTTTAAAAAATTTACAGAACTGTTTTTGATGGGATAGTATAATACGTAAAATCAGTTGTGTAATATTTTTCAAATTTTTTTACAAAGTTAAAATTTTTCAGAAAAACTGATGTTTTTTTTCTTCAAACAATCGTAACTATTTCAAAAATTGGCTAATCAAAACGTTCTTTTTTTTGTTTTTATTCGTCTTTAAACGTACTTTTCAGGAAAAAATACAAAAAAAATATTCAAACTTGGATTCTACAAAATTTTTTATTTTTTCGGAGAAAATCATTGATTTTTCAAATTTGTCCACTTTTGATTTTTGATTTTTTTATTTCAAAAGAAACTCTTATTTATTTTTCGTATAACAACGCAAACCCCATAATGGGTCCACATTTCTTTCTATTTTTTTTGTTTAATTAAAAAATATTTTGTTTAAATAGAAAGAAATAGAAAGAAATGTCGGCCCATTATGGGGTTTGCGTTGTTATACGCGGAATAAATCAGATTTTTTTTTTAAATAAAAAAATCAAAAATCAAAAGTGTCGAGATTTGAAAAATCAATGATTTTCTCCGAAAAAATGAAAAATTTTGTAGAATTCAAGTTTGAATATTTTTTTTGTATTTTTTCCTGAAAAGTACGTTTAAAGACAAACAAAAACAAAAAAAAAACGTTCCGATTAGTCAATTTTTGACATAGTTACGATCGTTTGAAAAAAAACAACATCAGTTTTTCTAAAAATTCGTAACTCTTTTTGGGTTGAATAAAAAATTTTGAAAAAATTCACAGAACTGTTTTTGTTGAGATAGTATAATATGTAAAAATTTCAGGAAAATCAAAAGGGGTCGGGTTCAAAAGTTGTCGATTTGGTGTGGAATGCCCCATATATATATTATAAGTAGCAAAAGACCCCCAAAATTTTAATTCAAGTAAAAAAATTAAATTTTTTGACAGTGCGGCAAGCTTTTTTTCAAATTTGATATTTTTTTCTGAAAGCTGAGATTTTTTTACACAAAATATCTAATTTTCACAATGTGCATATTTTTTGTTTAAATACAAATAAATAAAATGGCAAGCTTTTTTTCAAATTTGATATTTTTTTCTGAAAGCTGAGATTTTTTTACACAAAATATCTAATTTTCACAATGTGCATATTTTTTGTTTAAATACAAATAAATAAAATGTACGATTTTTACGAATAAAAAACTTTTATTTTTGAATATTACTCATATTGAAATTTTTTTTAAGATTTATTATGTTAATTATTTACTTTTTCTTCATAAAAAATTGTTTAATTACACTTTTTTGTATTTAATTTCAGATAATATTTTGAAAAAAATTATGCAGTAAATAAAACTTTACGAAATTTATGGCACTCTTAACAATTAACTATCACAATTTGGAATATTACTTGAATATATTTGGGGTGAATTATATGATCTTGAGTGATTTTCCAGTAAATAGATTTAAGTAATATTCCAAATCGTGATAGAAATTTAACGTTAAGAGCGATAGAACTTTTGTCAAGTTTTTTTACTGCATAATTTAAAAAAAAATTATCTAAAATTAAATACGAAAAAATGTGATTAAACAATTTTTTATGAACAAAAAGTAAATCATTAACATTTAATAAATCTTAAAAAAAATTTCAATATGAGTAGTATTCAAAAATAAAAGTTTTTTATTCGTAAAAATTATTTGTATTTAAACAAAAAATATGCACATTGTAAAAATTAGATATTTTGTGTAAAAAAATCTCAGCTTTCAGAAAAAAATATCAAATTTGAAAAAGACTTGCCGCACTGTCAAAAAAATCAATTTTTTTATTTTAATTAAAATTTTGAAGGTCTTTTGCTACTTATAATAAAAAATTAATATCTTCATTGAAAAGCTAACGATTTTTTACAAAAGAAACTGTACTTCTCGTATTTTTTTATGAATAATCTTTCTACTTCAAAATAATTTACGAAAAAATTTCAAAATTGTCAAAATTCAAAAAATCATTACTACGAAAGTACTTAATATTAAGAGCTAAATTTTTCAGTGAGTCATTAGTTTTATACAGAGAAAAACTCCACAAAATTTGAAAAAATCCGCGGGGGTTACACTTCAAAAAAAATTTTATTTGGTGGAATGACCCATATATAGGTAATAATATTTTTTCAAAACCCTGATGCTGATTTTATTTAAAAATAAAGTAAAAAAAATTAAATGGAGTGGAGGGGCCTAGTATTATGAATCACTTTATTCAAATCAACATTCTAATTTACACACGTTATCGTTTTTTAGAAATCATCCTACAAAAACCGATTTTGATGTTTTTAACTCTGTGAATTTAGCGGAAGACCGTATAGATTCCAAAAAATATCCAAATATTTACAAGTGGCACCATGCTGTTAGTTTATATTCTGAAGAGGAACGTAACAGGTAAGAAACTTTGTTGACTTAAATCTTTTTATTACTTACTAATAATAATAACAATAATAGCAAGAACGTAACAAGTTGTAAATTATTTTCTTTTTTTGCTCAGTTGGAGTCCGGTGACTTGTGGTATGATTGTCAATTCGTGCCCTCGAATTAATGGTACCACCTCTGATTCGCCTCCACGGCCGTACCGAAGTCATCCGCGAAGCAGTCTTAGCTTTAACCTGTAAAGAAGAAATTAAGTTTTATACATTTTTTATTATTAAAAGAAGAGAATCAAAGTTTCCTATTCTAGAATTATTAAAGATTTATAAAAAGAGATAATTTATTCGTTGCATTTACAAGCAAATTGGGTGCTTACTAAAAATGTGGTAAGTATGTAGGAGTTGAGTCTTCCGGAGGAAACGATTAGTGAATTTTATTAATAACCCGAGTGGTTAAAGGCTGTTAAAATTGTAGATTAGGGTTTTATACTACGATTTTATGGATTTTAATAAATGGAGAGTGGCGTTATTATATGTCTTTATGTTAACATTTTATACTAAAAACATTGTTCATTTTACTTTCCACACATTCCATTATTAAAACCTCAAGTTTCATTTACTTAGTTAATTTTTATTAATGTTAAGTCTACTCTTTCTATATCGTGTTAATATTGAATAAAAATTGTATCCAAATTAACAAAACTTTTAAAACCATTTCGTTTGTCTTACTAGAATGTTTTATTATGACAATTGAACAATAAAGAAATATTAAGTTATTATAAATTGTTTTACTTTGCTTTAACCCTGCAGGAATTGCAGAACTGTCGGTTTTTACCGACACCTTGTTTAAGGCTAGATGTTAGCACAAGAATGCACAAATTTTAGGAACAAAATATGCCTGGGGTTTAAGCTACCCTACAAAATAAAAGAAACACTAAAAAATAAGATAAAATTGGGTATTATGTAGTACTTTATGAGAAGATTTTTTCCTAACCTGGAGGACACTTTTAAAAGTAAACAATCGAAAAACTTAGGAAAGGAAAAAAAATTTTGAAAAGTTCTGTTTCAGGCTTGCATTTTAGGGGGGCCTATCGAACTTAGCCACCCTAGAAAATAAATGGAACACTTAAAATGTGATAAAATTATATATTATACTAGCTGAACCCGGCCACGCGTTGCTGTGGCTCAGTCTGATATTAATTATTATTAGGGAAATAAATAAAAGTATTGAAGCAAACATAGATTTACCAAGAGATAAAATACATTTAAATTATGGTTTGCTTTGGCATAGAAAAATAAAGAAAACCAAGAAAGAAAAAATAATTTTCATAAGAAATGGTTTTTTATTGTAAAGCTAATAAATAAACAACATTTTTTGTTTGTCCATTTTCCGCATAAACATAAAGATCGGATGGTTTACCGACTCTGGAGCATGCGACATATAATTGACCATGTGAAAAGCATTCGTTTTCTAAATTCAATCCGCACACTTGTAAAGATTGTCCTTGCGCTTTATTGACAGTCATAGCAAACGCAAGACGTATGGGAAATTGAAGTCGTTTGAACTCGAACGGCATATCTGTCGGGACACAAACATACGGTCTCTGCATTTTTATATATATAGATTAAGACTTTTCGGGTGGTGGGGGGGGGTGTCAAAGTTTTATTGAACTGAGTTCCAAAGAGTACCATAGTAATATGTACGCTAAAGTATTCTGCGCCGATTTACTATTGCACCGAAATGGACCTATGTCGAATTGTACTCGCACCGAATTGGGTCTGCGTCAAACTGTACTTGCGCCAAAAAAATTTTGCCGAAGTATGCTCTCGCCGAAGCGACCCATGTGTTGCCCCTGCTAAACACATTCCGGGGACACATTCTCGATGCCGACAATTCAAAAACTGATCGAAGGTTTCATTCGATGATTTTTTCTTGTAGCTGTAGCTGACACTTGGCATCTGCGGAGCAGATGCGGGCGATAGCCCGCTTATCTCCTTCATCTGGTTTTGAGACCTGACGTTGAGAATTTTATACAGGGATTTCAAACCCGAGGAGCGGCGTCGAGCCGGTGTCTTGTTTATTATTGCGCTATAAGGTAAGCACTGCGGGGCCGGAGGCTAACGTCGAGTTGTCCGCGCGTGCACGCACGCGTGAGAAAATCCCCGCGCCCGCGGCGGCGCGATGTGCTTACCTTGGGCCCCTTCTACAATAACAGAGCCTCAGTCGCGCCGTTGCTACAGCGTTTTTATTAAAATATAAAAAAAAAAATTTTTACAATTTACAAACTCAACAATAATCTAATAGGCGCTGAAAAATAAAATTTAAAAACACAAGCTGAAAAGGAAGAAGATTAATTGGACAGGACAATGACGGATATGTGTAACCTCCCCGGGGCAGTGTGAACACTCCTCACTTGAACACGCCGTCCTCGGAGTCAGAGTCTGAATACGATCGAGGTCATGGTCGGCAGCAAAAATCTGCAGAAGGGAACGTTTCTCATTGGTCAGCCTATTGGCGTTCCAATAAACGGTTTTTAGGGCTGCGGGAATTGTAGTCGTCATGAAATCTTATGAGCGATGGCGTGGGCTGAAAGACAGGAAAAAAAGTTAAACGACTCTGACAAACTGTCCGAGGGTTTCCTGGATCACCTCGGAAGACATTCCGAACCTGATGAGTTCTAGGGTGACCCTAACTATTTCGCGTTTGGACGCGGTGAATTTACCGCTATCGTCTGTAGGAGGAATGTTGGAAGGCTTGTCTTTTTTGGGGATTTTTTCTTGTTGGTGAATGGACTTATGTCGACAGTTGCACATAACATAACTTACAACATATGTAGGTATCGCCCTCTACCGAACACAGTACGAAACACAGAGCAAGAAATGAATTTTCTTCATAAATGGTTTTTTTTGTACATTTTTAGGAATAAAAAGTATATAAAAACACTCTTCTATTCAAATGCAACGTTGTGTGAAAATTTGAAGTAAATCCATCGAGTACTTTTTGAGTTTTGACGACACAAACATACGGTCTCTGCATTTATATATATATAGATAGTTTGTTTCTAAAATAGTCTTTTCCTGACTTGGAGGACATTTTTAAATGTAAACAATCGAAAACGGGGAGGGGGGGTCTGGAAGGTAAGAAATACCCCCTGGCCGTATTTACATCAGTTTTTTCATATTTTATTTTTCCTAAATTTTCTCTAAATCTAAATTTTTCCTGCCGCGCAGTTTCTAGCTATTTTTGCCGTTTCCTAAATTTTGGCATCTCTTTATTGTCCCGCATTTTGTTTTCAAAAATCTGGTCACTCTAATTTAAGTTCTTTGCGTCCCTTATAGACCTCAATAATTTGACGGTCATATACGCCCGCAAGGCCACTTAAATGCGCCCGCGGAAAAGTGCTGAAATTATTAAATAAAAATTCGAACTTGAAAATAAAAAGAATTAAATGCAGTGTAAAAAATCGCACTAATTTTTTTTTTTTTTTAATTTAATTATTTTATCTACCACTAATTTTTGCTCTCGAATACACCCGCGCCACAGAAAGATTGAAAACCCCTGATGTAGTTTATGTTCCTCAGGGCCGTAGCTAGACATAAATCATGGGAGAGGTCCAGCGAGCTTAGCCACCGGCCAGGATTGCCACATACATTTTATACTTTTTTTATAATTTCAGTTCCAAAAATTTAATTTCTTGATTTTAAAAATACGATTAATAAAATTTAAAAAATTTTCGACGCATGTTGTTCGGAGCAAATGTAGGCTAATTTACAGTTTAATCAATTGAGTCTTCTACTCTACAGTAATAATTCAAAATAATAGCTTTTTTTAGATGCAGTAAACTTTTCATCGGATAATAAATCATGCTATAAAATTATTATTATTATTTTTTAATGATTGATTAGAGACAGTCGGAGTATTAGAGGTCAAGTTAGTTGATTATGAACGTTCAATACTCGGTTCGAATTTGGGTAAAGTAAGAACTTTATTCTAGCCGTTTCCCTGGTGACCTAGGCTGAGGGTCGGGGCGTTGGGCCAGCTCCCCATCATCTGTAAAGAAGACAAAGACAAAAGCTTATGGACCATAACGAAGCCTCTGACAGAGATACTTGGCGCATGGGAACAGATAAACAGTTTTTAGCTATAGAAACGAAACGATAGGTACTTTATCACGAAATTATAGCGGACTCTTGGAAAAATAGGTCTTCCTGAATATTTTCCAGGTGATTACCGCCTATTTATTGAGAGCTCAAAGCGTTTAAAATCTGTCCTACAAAATGTGAACAAATTTGGTTCAGTAGGTACCAATTGCTCACTCAACGAAAATGAAAGACGACTATACATAGCTCATCATAGCTTTTGGTCTTGGAGAATATAACGTATCACGAACATCAATGTGGGATTTGGGTGGACTTAAAAATGGGTAAACTTTTTCATGGACAGTACAGGTGCCTGGGCAGGGACGTGCCCATGGGGGGATTTTATGCAGAAAGTTGACAAAAACACCTAAAAGTTGGTCAATTTGGCATTTTTTATGTCTAAATTTACTAAAACCTGCAAAACTTACAAAAAGTTGGCAATTTTGAATTAATTCAGTTGGCAAATTTGCAAATTTAAAATTTCTCCCTCCCTCCAAAAAGTTGGTTGGGCACGTCCCTGTGCCTGGGGAACTCAAATGATAACAAATTTTTTAGTAAGAAAGTAAAACTTTTTGAAAATATTTTTACACTTTTCTTCACTTATTTTAAAAATTCATACCTACACTTTTTTTTACTCACTTCTTGCTTAGAACTGTCACCCTAAACTGGAGAAAACCCATAAAATAAGGGAAATTAAGTATTGTGTAGTTTACGTTTCTAAGAAGATCTCCCTGACTTGGAGGTTACTTTTAAAAGTCTATCTTAGAATTTCATCCATTTATTGGACAAGGAGAAAAAATTATTTTTCGCAGATTGGGCAAAAAGGTTGTAAGCAAATTCAGGTTTGTTTATCTGAATACTGTAAAGCACCGGTCGGCGCAACCAGCGGCCCAAGAGACATTTTAGTGCGTCCGGCGTCCCGCAAGTTTTCACCGGTCGAAGCGAGTGTTGCCCGGAGCAAATGTAGGCGAGGGATTTATTCAATTAAAAATTTTCAGGAAGGTCGGAAAATTTTTATGCGCCAAGTGCGGCTCCACGTAAAATTTTTGACCTTCTTATAACAAAAGGTTGCTGTAAAACGAAAAATAATACCAATCTTCTCGGTAGCGCAGTTGGTTGTACGTATATTTGCAGTTTATACGCCAAAGTTAGAATCTAAATCTTTTTTTTTAGTAAACCTAAATTTGAAAAAATCACCTGTGGAGCATTTTATAATTTCTTGCTTTGCATATCTACACAAATTTTTTGTTTAATGGAACAAAATGCACCTTGAAAAATATAATTTTTTTCCACTTTTTTATTCAAATTAGGTAGGTAATTAGCCGTTGTGTCATAAAAAGATATAATTATAAAATATTGTGTTAGTTCGCTCCTGCTCCAAATGCAGACCCATCCCTGCTGATGTAATAAATATTACTCAAAGACATTAACTAAAGTAAACACAAGATTAATGTTTCCATTATTGTATCAAATAACAAACATGTCTTTTCAATTCTTTCTTATATTGGTTCAAAAAGTTTGAGCTTGAGCAGAGACAAATTTGTACTAACATAAATTATTATTGGTGTTGAAACGGTACAAATGTTTCAATTTTTTATTTCTCCGAGCTAATAATATAATAAATAACATAAGCAGATGTTAATTAACGTGTTCAACAGCTTACAAAATATAAAAAAAAATAGAAATAAAATTACATACATTTTTGCACCTTAATGCTGTACCTCCCCCCCTCCCCCATCAGTTTAATAAAAAATATTAAAATGATCATCATATTTGTTCATCGCTTAAAATGAATGTAATTAAAATGATCCTGGAAAACCAATTTTTATTTATAAAAAAAAGCCCATCCCTGGAGGGGATCGAACCCACGACCTTTGGATTAGAAGTCCAACGCGCTATCCTCTGCGCCACAGGGACTATGTTTTTAAGTTCTCTCTATACCATCATTCGTTGGAAAATTTTAAGTAGGTTTCTATCACAAAATAATTTATTAATTCTTGCGAATTGATATGACTTTATTTTTAATGCTTTTTTATGAAGCTCCATTTTTGTGTTTTTAGTAAGCATTGTTGACAGCAATCAGAAAAGAATTGAAAAACGACTTCCATTCTATTTCAATTTGCCAATGAATCAGCAGGGGTGGACTGACGTCTTTTGCTTTTGATATACAGGAAAGGAAAACGTTGATCAAGTAAATGGATTTTTGGACTCTCACGTGTCAAAGTTCAAAATATAATATTATACATTGTGTAATTATTTGCTTTGATTATATACCAGTGCAATATAATTATTAATTCCGATCGAAATTTTTTATTTTAGTAGTTTCAATTTTTTAATAATAATTGTGTTTTACAAACTGATCTAATGTTAAATTTAAGTTTTCGACTTTAACGCGCATGCGCACGCAACTCCATCTTAAAAAACCGTAGAAAATCTCCGCAAAATCTAGTAATTCCGATATATTTTCTTTACAACGCAAATTTTGGTTAAAGTAGTCTAAACAAATTTTGTAGATCACACAATTTCCTGCAACTTTTGTGTAATACAATTTTCTTCTATTTCTAATAGATACCGAGATAAAAACGCGTACGATCTGGTATAAACTTGTAAAATGCACGACTAGGTTTGCTTTTTCATGATTATCTCATTTTCAGTGCAATTTAGAGAAAATTGTATTAACAACAATTTTATAGAGCGTAAAATTTAAAAGAAGATGTGAATGTTTAATGTTTTTATTTTCATTGGGCATCAAAGTTATAATCCGCTAACTAACACTAAACTACCTTTGTTTCAATTTGAGACCTGATTTTAGTGGATTAGAGATTCGATAAGAAATAGAGAAAAAAAGTTTAAAACATACACATCTTTTATAAAATTTTATGTTGTACAAAATTGGCGTTAATAAATTTTTCTCCAAATTGCACTGGAAACGAGATATTTACAGAAAACCAAACAAAGTCGTGCACTGTTTTTGCAAAACTTATACGCATTTTTTTTAACGGTACCTATTAAAAATAGAAGAGAATATTTTAAATAGAAAAGTTTCCTTTTACTTTCCCCGTTACCGTATGCCTAATATTAATTCAGTAGTTCTCAAACTTTTTTGTCTGGCGGCAGGTGATACCCTGCAATCATTAGACAAGATTCGCAGCACTCCCAAAAAATAACATTTATGTTTTCTTCGTTGTGTCAAAAACTAATGAAATAATGGAAAAATTTAATTGTTACCGAGTAGGACAAAAAATCGAACAATTCGAGATTTCACATGCCAAACAATTATGGCCTTTAAGTATGGTCGCATTTATAACCTTCACGCACTGGGGTATATTCCATACCCCCAGACCTCCCGGACCTAATACCACGACATACTGATTAATCAATTTGGGCCATTGTAAGTTCCACTGATGAGTCAAATATTTTTCAATTTGACATGTAAGTTCCACCAGTCGGTTTTGGGTCATTCTTATCCCACATGTAAAGCCCCATTTACATAAGGTAGTGTATTGGTAAGGTAGTGTGTAAAAATTGGTGTGTAAGAATTATAGCGTTTACATTGGTAGTGGATGAGCAATAGATTTTTTATTTTTAGGTTGGTTTTCTGTCAAACTGTCTCGATCTCAATGATAACATAACCTTATAAATATTAAATAAATTGAATAATTTATTAATTTATGAATAATTATAATTAATTAATCCATAATTGAATAATTTATTAACATAATCACAACAAATAATCAGTGAAATAATGTCAACCGAAACGGATCAGCCGATCTTAAAATGTCATCCATGTTTGTTTTGATACTATGTGTTTTCTGATTGGTCGTTGTAACCTTCGATCATATATACATGATATAGATGATCTAAGGTTGTAACGCTGTGTATGGTAAAAGCTAAAACCTACCTAGCTTTTACCGATCCCCACTACACATTAAAACGCTTCTTACAACGTCCACAGTGGCGTGAAAGGTACCATTAAATACCATTACCGTAAGTTTTACACTACACACTACCTTACCAATACACTACCCTATGTAAATGGACCTTAAGTTCCACTGATGGTGAATTAAGTTGAGACGTTCAAGAGTATTATTAAGCTTTTAAGTATTTCAAATTCTTTCAATTTTTATTGTTTTGTTTTTCATTCAAACTATGCAAAAATTTTGTGGTATTACCACATAATAATAAAATAAAAAAAAAATTTATCCCCTTCTTAGTAGCACCTTTGCCGGGGACACGGACAACTCGGCACTGATAACTCGGCAACGAACAACTCGGCACCAGATAACTCGGCACCGGGAAAACTCGGCACCGAAAATCTCGGCACCAGTGACTCGGCACCGAGAAAACTGGGCACCAGGACAACTCGGCACCGGCGACTCGGCACCGGGACAACTTGGCACCGGTTCTTCAATTTTTATAGCAAATTTTAAGCTGAGTCGCTCGTGATTGCTGAATTCAGGCATTCTGTCGGCAGTCCGTGTAAATTACATTACTCTAAGATTTACGTAGAGAGAGGATCACGGTAGCTTCACTAGCATTCGTATGCTTCAATAGTGCACTTCGAGCAAAAATCATGTTTTTTTATAGTTAATGTAAAGTAAAAATTTTACTTGCACAACCACCGTTCTTGTAGAATCCACGCAAAAACTCAATGATCCACCTTTTCCTTAACCCACGGGCCTAAGGGTATGTTTATAATAAGTGTAGGCACGAGGAGGATCTACGCGAAAAAGTATTAACCGTACGTTAACATTGCGTACGACTAAGTGAGAAAATTATCATCAGCCAGACTCTTTTGTATGACTGCACACGTACCGAAAATAGAATGCATTGATTCACCAATTAATAAAAAATGTTTCCAACTGGTGCCGGTTATTCCAGTGCCGAGTTGCCGGTGCCGAGTTTTCCTTTTGCCGAGTCGCCGGCGCCGAGTTATCCCGGTGCCGAGTTTTCCCAGTACCGAGTTGTCCGGTGCCGAGTTGTCCGGTACCGAGTTATCCTGTGCCGAGTTGTCCTGTACCGCCTTTGCCGAGTTACATGGGCCCCAGGGATATTAGTAATTAACACAGCGTTCAGCGTTAGTCAAAACGGCTCGAAGGTCTTTCGAAGCAAAGCGGAGGGAGCGTGGAGTCGATTTTGACAATACAACTACGTTTGATTAGGATCCATCACCGATAAATCAATTTAATATAATAAGCTCTATTTGCAATGGTTTGCAAAATTTTTGTTTCATTATTGTTTTTCTAGACCATTTTCTATCATTATTTGCTTCAGAAATTTTTAAAATTGGAGTACCGGCTAACTAACTGCTCCCATAGTTTCATATAAATACTGTAAGCGCTTTTGTGGATCTTAATCCAGTAATACCTTAAATTATATTAGCGGAACTTACGTATTTTGTTAGGTTACCCTTTTGTCCAGCAGTGGAACTTACATGGTCAGCTTCTGCAGCTTAGCAAAAAAGAGGATTTACTAGATATTATTTGAATTTAAAGAGGATTAAAATCTGACAGTCGGCGTCGGTGGAAGTTACCCCTGTCCATTAATTTGAAACGGTTGCAGAGCCGGGTTGTAGCAGCCGGCAGAAAAATGGTTAAATTTTTAAGAACGATAAAAAAAAATTATATCTGTTCTTTAAGTCTTTAAAAAAATAAGAGTGCCTCTTGTTAGCATTTTCGACAAGCCCCGTGCTGGTTTACTCCGACACTGAATGGTTACAATATTTATCTCAGCGACCGAGGAGTTTGGGGGGTATGGAATACTCTCCAATTAAACATAGCTTTGGTTTGGATTTTCTAAGCACATGTAAAATCTAAATTAACACCTTCACTGTGGTGAGAACAGAGACATGCATAACCAACTTTTTTTAGGGGGGGGGGGACAATCCCAAATTTGAAAATTTGTTAACTGAAGTCATTAAAAATTGCCAAATATTTTTTAAGTTTTGTAAATTGGGACACAACAAATTTTTGAGTAATTTTACCAACTTTTTGCGAAATTCCTAAAATATTGGAGGGAATCTCTTCAAATCCCCCCTCTTTTGGGCACGTTCCTAGGTGGAAAATATAAATTTGTTATTCAAATAGCCGTTTCCAAAAAATTTTTTACAATTTATAAAGTTGTCGCACTCATCTTATTTCTCACAATTCCGCATGAGTTAAGACCCAAGGCCAAACAACTAAGGCCTAAACGTGGCCCAAAATTTCTCTTAAGTTAGACGGAACAATTCCATCAATTAAACAGATCACCTGTTCCAGCTATTAACAAAACATATAGTAAGATTGGAAAGGGAGAAAATTTTACATTTGCTGTCTAGACCAGTGGTAGGTACATAAACCGTCGCCAAAAATTTTTTTTGGGACGTCAAATTCAACAATGGGAAAACTTCACTTTAACTACGTTAATGATTAAAAGAACATCTACAGTCTATCCAGGAGTCGCGACAAAATTTTACTCAATATGGAGGATTATTTAACAATTAACAAATATTAATCATCGTCTTAGAAGATGATGAAACTGGAGGAGGAGGATTACTAACCTTTCACCGTTACTTTAAAAATCGCAAGTAACATAATAATAATTGAACTTCTAACAGTGCAGAAAACTCCTGGATTAAAAAATTTTTACTCACAGTTTTCCAGTTCCTGATTTCATTCTTCTTCAGATTTCGTTTTATTAGCCTTATCGTCAGATTTTCCTCCATCGGTCATCTCAAAATCCGAAATAGAAGCACTCGATGCTCGGGCAGCCAACAACTCCAAAATGTTGCTCGAAGCGACAGACTCTTCGTCTTGGTTACTGAGATATCCTCCTTGAACTTGATTTGCTTGGCTAGTACTAGCCACTTCATCACTTAAATTGTCTTCACTTTGATAGTAAGAACTCTGTGAAGTACCGGGTTGTGGTGCCGTATCCTTACTTGGAACTTCACGTGGATTTGTGAAAGAGTCAGCTGCACCTGGATTCAGCGTATCTCGAAACTGAGATTTTGCTTTTAATCGGTGTGGGTTTTGGGAATGTCGCTCTTGCATTTTTCTGAATTGTTTGTACCGTTTATCTACTTCTTCGCTCTCCTTCTCCAAGCGTTTTAGACGTTCTCGAGCTTCATCAAGAATGTTATTGGTTAAATCGTCCGAAGTGCTGGAACTGTGGACGGTTAACGGTCGTGGAGGTGCCCTACGTCTTAAATCGTGCCGATCTAGAATATTTTTGTACTCTCTAGCGGTCGTGGAACGATACACTTCTTCACCTGCCCCACTGTAAGTTGTTCCGTTACGCAGAACAGGACGGTTACCGGATGAGATAGAAGAAGCCCTCGATGCTGGATTATCTGCCAAGGTAAAACCGTTGTTGAGAAAACCGATCGCAGTTTGGGAAACGTCAAGATTCCGCATCAAATTTGAAGCCTGTTGAGATAAAGTTTCAATTCGTTGGCGTTGTTGTTTGTTAACAGTTTTCAAGTTTTCATTTTCAAGTTGTACTTTTTCCATCATACTTTTTAAAGCTTCCATTCCACCATCATGCAATTGTCTAAACGTTAGAGCATCGTGAGTTTCATCAAGCTGAGTTTGAATGGTTTTGCACTCCGCTTTAATGGTTTCATAAAATTTGATGTCGGTGTCTGTCGCCTTCTTCTGCATGGTACGTTGAAGTTTCTCTTGCAAATCTATCACAGTTTTTTGCTCTTCGAATAATTTGGCGTATCCTGCATCCAAGTGTTTTTGTTGCGCTTTTTGGTGAGCTTCTTGAGCGTCTAGTTTCTTTTTGCGCTCCTCGAGTTCCTTTTCTTTAGCAAGGATTTGTTTGTGACGATCTCGCAGCAAATTGTTGTGCTTTTGTATATTCGCTTCAAAACTGTTAATGTCGGTTTGACGTTTTAGTTTTTCACTGGTTTCGACCTCCAACAGTCTCTTAATTTCGAAAATTTGCTTATTTTGTTCTTCTTCTCGTTCAGTAACCTAGAATTAAATTTTATAAACGTTAATTATTCATATTTGGCGCTTTAATGTACGGAAGTTGGAAGAACTATTAGATTTAATTTAAAACAAAATCAAGACGGAAAATTCAGAAAGGTAACTGAATAAAAATTACTAACCTTCTGGTGCAATTTTTGTTGTAGTCTAAGGTAAGCTTCCCTCGCTTCTTCTTTAAGACGCTTTTTTTCATTTTCCACAATTTGGTTCAACAGTCGTACAATTTCTTCCATGCATAAAGAGTTCACGTTGTAGGAGGTTAAAATTTCAGTAACATTTCTAATCCATAACTGATCGAGGTGATCAATCAGATCGCCGACCTTCTTTTCACTTTCTGTTTTTTTGGAATCAATTTTGGATTTTGTTTGTGCAGAATTGAAGGTGCGTATAATGCAGGTGAGTAAAGCGTCTTTGGCGTTCTTGAAGTAAGCAAAAAGAATTTTTTTACCTTCCTCCGTGGTCTTCTCAATACTCAGAGTCTCCAAAATATCCAATGCGTCTTTTTCGTTAAACTTCCACTGTTTGTTGTTCTCTGGATGGTTTAAAGTACTGCTGGAAAATTGGGGGAAAACGTTGATTAGTGGAACTTCAGTACTGAAAACCGACAACGAGTAGTGGTAATCTTGGAGTAGGAGGAACTCAGCTATCAGCAAATTTATTGCTTGCAATTTAGGAGAAACTGTTGGCTTTTGGTGGCACGAAACGGTGCGGCCGATGGCCGTATCTTTTAAGACGCCGATCATTTGCTTGCGTAAGTGGGCCCTTAGATCGGACAACATTCCGCGTTCTTCAAACCAATCATATAATTTTCGTTGAAATTCACAAGCGGATAATTCGTTTGGCATTTCTTCTTGCGGATTATTGGTCATTGCCGGAATTAAGTTATCTTCATTCATTTTTTTTTTAGTATGAAATTAAATTAGGTTTATTCTCGGTAAATGTAACTGTGTGACTGAAAATTTTGATTGATGGTTTGAATGTTTGTATTTTTGTGCCCAACGACGTGTAACGTCAATTTTTATGCGCGATGCGATACCAACCGTGAAGAGGAAATATTTAAACGTTGTTAAGATTCTTTTCCTTAAATGCTTGTATTCAAATGTTTGACATATTTTATAATTAATTAAATAAATTTGAATAAAGGTTACGTTTTTAAAATAAATTGATTTTATAATTTGAAGGGTACCAACTTTGAGAAAATGCAAGGATCTAATGACAGTTTTTGCTTTTATCGATTATTTATTTGTGCTTGGTTCACTTTAATTGTAACCGAAATGTATTATTTATTTTACGAAATATAAATTATTTACTCATTTTTTAAATATTATTATATGAGATTATTAAAATCTGATAGGTTTATACATTGTAGCATTTATGTTGAAATTGAGGTTAAACCTGTCCTATGTTTTGTTTCTTCTTTATTTACGAATATACATGCACAGTCCCTGTGGCGCAGAGGATAGCGCGTTGGACTTCTAATCCAAAGGTCGTGGGTTCGATCCCCACCAGGGATGCAAAACTTTTTTTTTCAAAAAAAAAAAAAATTTTGGATTTGGAAGGTAATGTGAAAAAATTGATTAAAAGCTATAAAATTTTGAATTAAATTATTCAATAACTACTAATTTTGTTTTTTAAATTTCGAAAAATGTACTTAATTTTCAAAATTTTAAATAATTAGCGTGTGTGTGGATCGTGATTCTGTTTTTAAATTCTCGGAATGAAAACAGGAAGAACGATGAAGTTTTTTAAAAAATATGTTTGTTTATTTTTTTAAGAATGTTAATTTATTATGAATATTATAAATTGATATTTTACTTTTATTCTACCAGATGGCAGCAAACTTTATTTTTTTTTTTTTAATTTTTACCATAATAATAATCAATGAAGCACCTGAATAATAATGACTAATTTTGTTACAAAACAGAGAAGCAGGGGGGAGGGGTAAGCAAAAAACGATTAATGCTATATATAAGCGCATAATACTCGACTAATAAGTAATAACCTAATGCCCCCCATTTATTTAATAAAATTTAACACACATTTTTAAGTGGTAAAAAAAGCTCAAATTCTTTTGTATAAGTATATTTTTCATTTATATAATAATTTAATTTATAGTAAATTAATTTCAATACATTACATTTTCGGTATCATCACACTCAGCTGAATTTCGATGCCCCGCTCAAACAAATTTTAGGGTGAAATTGGTATTAATCGTTAGTTTAAATGAGTTTCCGTTTTCTGTGTTGGAGCCTGACCTTTTCGAAAATATTTGCAAAAGTTTGGAGGGAGGGGGCTGTAAGTACGTTGGCATCCATTCTTCGTTCTATTGATTGATTATTTTAATTATATTTATTATTGTTAGTATTATAATGTACAATGACTATCAATTTAACATTTATCAATTTGCATAGATTTGATTTTTTTAATTAAAACAAAAATTTAAATATAATAAAAGAAAATAATTAAAGTTGAGTATAATTGTACGAAACTTGCCCGGAGGATTAGATGTGTACTGCGGAAATCCAATTTAAAATAAATTTTTTATATTTCGTTCATCTGAATTCGGCACATGACTTTAACGAAAATTTAGCGAAAAATTTTTGACTCTTGACAGAATTGAGCCTGACATCGAAAAATAATGGTGAAAAAAAAAAGATTTGAGATGTGGAAGAAAATTTAAGCACGGTAGGTGATGTGCTTCGAATGCACTAAGGTGCGTGCTTTGTCATGATATGAAGCGCTGTATAAATGCTTTGCTCCGAAATCCAATTCAGCAAAACACTGCAGGTGCTTTTGCCTAAAAAAAATTGTACAGTCGTTAACCAGTCCTGCACTATCGTCTATTAACCCAACATTCTCGTTTCTTGATCAAACATTGAAAAAAAAATTTTAATTAAAAAAATGGTGAGATCGACCTTCCTCTACGAGAGGAATTTTTCCAAAAAAACAACACAAAAACTCTATACAATGTACAATTGTGTCTGATAAACTTATGCACCAAACTTCGGCAGTGAAGTTGATCACAACGCCACTTGATCTTTTTAGAACCAAAATGTAGCTAACTTCGGGTATATAATCCACAATCAGAAAGCAATGGGTCGCGCGTACGCGGTTTGTAGGTCCTAGAAAGTTTCTAGTGTATTTACCACGGCAAGCTGCTTTGTAGCGTCTTCAGTGACACTATCTGCAAAAAATGGAAATTGGGCGCCAGTTGACCATAAAAATCACGAATAAAAAAAAACAAAAAGATTTTTAGTTTGCAACCAAAAGATGTTAATTATAAAATGCAAAGTCACTTACATGAACTCGATAGGATCTTTCAACCAAGCCACCACAAAAAATTTGATCAATCAACCCATCAATAATTGATCCAAAAAATCTCAAGAACTCAAACTTTTCAACACTTCACTTTTTACTCCTTCGATCCCGCTCTCTTCTTTTCCCAACTTCTCATTTAAAAAATCCTTAAAAATGATTTCTGGTTGCCAGGGACGTGCCCAACCAACTTTTTTCAGAGAACAGCAATCCCAAATTTGTCAACTGAATTAATTCAAAATTGCCAACTTTTCGTAAGTTTTGCAACTTTTTGTAAATCTAGATATAAAAAAAAAATGCCAAATTGACTAACTTTTGAGTGTTTTTGCCAACTTTCTAAAACATTGGAGGGGGGAAGCTTTCCCTCTCGCCCATTCCCCTATGGACACGATCCTTCTGGTTGCAAACTTTCAGGCGCAAAATATTATTAAAAATTCAATTTAATAAATAATAGCACCCGAAAGCATACAAGGTGTTACACTTAATCAAAGAATAACAATCTGAAAGTGTCTGAAAGGCATATCATACTGGAGTTCTCTTCCGGTTTGATTGGTGTCAGTCAATCGGGGTATGATTCCTTGAGAATACGGGCGCGATGGTGTGGAAAATTCGGTTGAAAATAAAAAGTGATTGGAATACTATCGTGGAGTGTACTTACTTTAGGTGTTGACATCTTATTTTTTGTTTGTGACCTTGAAATTGCTGATTACTTGGTCGATCAGCTACGTGTTCAGGTTATTCTTTACCAATCTAGCGAGGATGAAGGCAAATTCCTTTGGCGCGACTTCAGCGACCCTCTCCTGGTAGGGGCACTTCAATCAGTGGCGACTTTGCTCGTCTTGTTTTCATCATTGGTTTGTTTGTTCATTTTCTTCGGTTTTCTTGGTTTCCTGGGTTTCTTTGCTTTGTCTGCTTTCAAAGGTGGGCTTTGGTTGCTTGTTCTTGGTCTGCTTCGGTGCTGGATTGTTTGGGTTTATCCCACATTCTCTGAAGTTGGCGAGGTGCTTACCACCGCAATTGGTAAACTCCAAATCAACGTTATCAGGCCTTAGAAAGTTAGATATTAAATGGGTACCCGAGCATTTGAGTCATCGGCGAGTGGTGCGACGCGGCAGCAATTCAAAGATCGCATCGGCTGCGTTGGCCCATCCTGGTTTTTCGATATGGTGATTCGATCTTCACAGGCATCTTCATAAACATCATTTTGTCGAATATTTTCTTTGCGAGCTCCGACTTTGCCAGAGTGACCATGACGAGGGTAAGGGACTGTAGCTGACACTTGGCATCTGCGGAGCAGATGCGGGTGATAGCTCGCTTATCTCCTTCGTCTGATTAGCAACCTGACGTTGAGAATTTTTTACAGGGATTTTAAACCTGAGGAGCGGCGTCGAGAGACTACGGTAGGTAAGGTTTAGTAAACCTTGCTTAAGTAACTACGTAAAGCGCACGTACCGTCAACAAAATGCAGAACCTAGACTGTTTTTATCTGAAATTTGATTATTGCTCCTATAGTTTAAAAGTTTCATTTTAATGTTATCTTATCTGTCAGATTCCGTTGCAGCTTTGTAAAAAAATATATTATCTTCAAAGTACAGTTATATTATCGTCCTCTGACCGCCAAAGTGTGATTAAAAACTCCTCAAACATAATAACAAATTTCTCAGATTTATAAAAGTATCGTCAAAATATCTGGAATTTGTTTAAAATGGAATATTTCTCAATCCCAAGCGGTTCCGGCGTATACAGGTTTTATTTTATTTCAAAAGGAACAAAATCACTTCATTTTTTTAACTTTTTGTTTCTATCGTCTTGATGTTTTGGCAAATAGAGCAAAATATTTAGAACATCGGTAAGAAGAAATTACATGTAATCAGGTGTAACGACGTAACACCGATGTTCCGTAGCAAAAACTTAAATAGTTTTTCAGAATTATTGCCCACAAAATAAATGTTTTTGGCGTTCTCTCCAATCTGCAGATTTCCTGCCTCTTGCTTTTAGTCTCTTTCAGAAAAAGTAAAAGTCGGGAATTGTTTTAGATTTAAAAAATTGACCCTAGTTTAACATTTTTAGATGTGGTAACCCTACAATAAATTCTAGATACATTTTTGAATTGCAATTTTTTGAAAAAATAATATTTGAACTACAACTGCTGAAGTGCTTCTTAGGAAATAGCCTAATGTGTTTATTTTGACTGCAGTCGAATATTCATTACTATCCCAAGTGATTTCTCCTGCCATCTAACGAATTTTTGTTGACAAATATTTATGAAGAGGGTTCTAATAATTACTTATATTGACAGTGACAAATTAACTTAAATTGTTTTTTTTATTTTTAAACTGTCAAGATAAGCAAATTTAAGGTTATGTATCGATAGTTTCAAGAAAAATTCGTTAGATGGCAGGCGAAATCACTCCGATTACTCCAGTATTCGGAGTGGCAATGAATATTCGAACGCGGTCTGCATGATCTTTTATATAATCACCCTTTTTGATTTAAAGGCTACTAATCATCATGAACTTATCAGAGAAAATGCGAGACCTGGAGCAACTGATATTTTTGTTAGAAAAAACTTTATACTTTTATTACGTGAAACTACAACAAAAAGTTGAAAATTGAGGTACCTAAAATTGCGACGCTTTGTGCAGCTGCCTCTTCTACTCCCCGATCTTGAGTTACATAAATGTAGTGATAAAGATCTTCACATCTTTGTGTTGGCCATTATTTCAAAAAAACTGTATTTATGATGCTTATCTTTCTGCTTCAAGTCAGGCTCAATGCCATAAGTGAGTCAGAAATTCTTACTTAAATTTCCTAAAGTCAAAATGTTAGATGAAGGAGGTTATAATGTTATTCATGTCAAGTCTAGTCAAGTCAGATTTAAAATTAAACATTACGCTATTGTTTAAAAAGCGCCGTAGGCGATTGTTTGAAATTTTTCTTTTGTTTTACGATAGTTTTACTATTATGGTTACATCTCTGACTTTTTTTATATAAAGATTTTTGTATACAGGCGCCTCTGGCTCTGGCACACCGGCACCAAGTACAGTTATTACGCCAATGCATAGATTCAATTCTAAAGAATCTCTGCACAAAACGTAACTGGTCTAATAATAATTTAATTTATATAAATAAATTTAAGAGTGATTTTATCTGAAAAGATCGAGTACCTACCTCGTAACTCGTACATATATTATAAGCCTTAAAGCATTACTGTTGGAACTGTTTGTGTACTGAATTGTAATTGCTGCTGAATTTAATCGATTCACCGTTGCAAACCTTGTGCATCTCATTTACAACTACTACTTCTTTACATATTTTGTTTAAAATGCAACCTTGATTATAAATTCACTCATTAGTCGTAAACTCTTTCTCGAATAGACATTATTTTGTTTTTTTTAAAGCATTCAGATTTTTTGTTTTGTTGTCGATTAATCACATCGGTAATGCTAGCACAACTGTGCAGTAAACTAGATTTTTTTCTGAGGTTACTGTAGCTTGAAGGGCACTAAAATGGCAAAAAAACTGAAGAAATTAGAAGATGACCTGATTATGTTATCATTTAAAAATCAGGTTATTGGCAAAAATGAACCTTGGAAATCTAATTGATTAATTTGTAAAAATAGAGGTGAAAAAGATTAGGTACATATACGAGAAGTGTTTAAATTTTTTCGATGTTAGTTGGAAGAAACGCAGTTCTAAACAAATATCCAAGAAATTCAAGAAAAAATTTAGTTTAGTTATTTAGGAAATGTGGGCGGGAAATTTAAAAGTTAGTTGCAATATTACGTTATAAATTTTTCTCTTCTTCCGCCAAACTGTAGTCGTTAAACTGAACATTTCCTTCGAATGTGCATTCGAATGTGGTCTTGAAAATTTGAATTTAATAATAGGTAGCATATTTGTCCGTCCAACTATGCATAATATCAATTTATGTTATCATGTGCATATTAAGGAAGTAATTATAAAAAGAAATTACTTTAATTTAATGCATTAGTGGTTTCAGTTCAAACTTTTAATAAGTTAAAATAGTTCGAAATAACATAATAAAGTTGTGATAGGACATAATGCTTAGGTCAGAATGAGGAAAATCGACGAGAAAACGAGAAAAATTTGGTATGGGCTTAGCTTCGTGGAAATGACAGTAGTATGTGTTAGGGACGGCCCACAGCCAAGCAAGAAGAAGATAAGTGAAGGAAAAAACACCGCACCTTTATTTAGACATTGGGGAGGAAAACTGCGAAGCGAAAAATTACACTTGGAAAAAGAATTGTAGTATTGTTGAAGATTTTCCTGTGGGGTGAGCACCTCATTAGCATTTTCCTGGTGAGTCATCTTGATTTTGGCTTGGTTCATCATCTAACGTACTGCGTCATCCGATGAGTGGCTCTCAAAATCCAATACTTTTAATCCTTCCGGTAAATTCTTCCATTGTCATCTGATTCTAATAAGCCCGCGTATTTTTGGACTTGAAATCCCATCAAGATAAAACAAAAACTCTTGAAAATTGACAACAATTACCTAACTAAAAGTATAAGTAAATACAAACGAGCAAATTGTAAGTCGATTATTGCGAAACAACCATTACTAGTAATAATTATTCAATTTATATGCGTGTCGATTATTTTTAGACACAAAATATGCTAATTTAATTATAAAATTATAAAATCTATTTTTGATATGTTAATTTTACTGTCGACGATTTGTTTAGATTTACGATTTGCAATAATGTTTACCGTTGAACTTGATTTTATTACGTCCTTTTTACAACAATAATATTAATAAAAAAATTAAAATTTGGGTAATTATTTAATAAAAGTCAAAATAATTCACTTGAAATTAAGCAGGAAATGAATTAATTCGCAAGGTCCCGTTTTTCTAAGATTTTTGAATATGTTACGTTTTTCAACGACTTCCCCTCGTATGTTACAAGATAAAAGTTCATTAAAATGTTTATGTTAAAATTATAATTAGGCGTAATACTTTTATGATATTTAAATATTTTTATCAGTGTTTTCTTGTAAACAATGAAATGTAATCGTCCAAGTAGATAATGTAGGCAGTTAACCTCATTACGGCAAAAATAATTACTTCTTGTATATTATAAATATTAATAACCTTACGTGTTTGAAGTAACAATTGTACCTATTCTGTGATGGTTTAAATTTTTCCTGATAGTATGGAATAATAAATTGTGCAAATTTAAGTTCAAGTAAAGTCAATTTATTAAATTGTAACTTAGTGTTCCGCAAGGGCGGTTAACGGGGCCAATTTTGTTTCATTGTATGAATGAAAAGTTGCATTGGTACAACAATTAAAACCGGGTTTGGTTTCGGTAACTCGAGAATTTTCATACAATAAAACTTGAACAAAACGCGTGGCTACGAAGGACAAAATCATAATTTGAGATGTCCCCCAAATAATGAATAATATAACGTCTCCTGTATAATAAATAAGCGGCTGTTTACAAAAAATCTCTTTTATCATTAATTTCGTCACCCTGACGTGCGTTTCTTATTACCGCAAACGGAAGAGTGAAAGCAGATTACATAATTGGAGGAAGTGTGATACAAAAATGGTAATTTAGATAAATAATAACAAATTATTATTATTATAACAATTGCTTTTAAAAATAAAAGCACATCGTAACTGTGAACGTCATAAAACTCTCTTAGTAACTGCTATTTCTTAATAGGTACTTGAGGGGAAACTGGCCTAAAATGACATACATATCTACCTTATTTGTTTTGGTGTATAACTATAGATAAAATGACATACTAATTTGTCTAATAAATACTTTATGATTTGTTTAGTACCAGTAGCAAATTTCAAATTTCAACGAAAGAGTTAAAATGGGTCACTATGTCGTTTTACCCGGGTGTGTCATTTTAGACCAGTTACCAGTTTTCCTACGAGTAGTCGGAAGAAAACAAATGTGTGCAAACAATTGAATCTTGAATTTCAAAAAAACAACGCATTTTTATTGGGTATGCAGACTCGTGATGTTAAAAGTTAAACTGATACACGTTTCAAGGTTTTCCACCTCATAACAACAATTTTAGCATTATTAATTCAATTTTAATTAATGTTTCATTTCTAGTAAACAAAAACATCACGTTTTAACGTTGCAAAGGAAAATCGTTAGATGAGCTACGACGTAAATTTGAAAACAAATTTTTGTTCGTCATCAGAGTCATTGTTGGAAACAAAATTTATTTTCTTATCTTTAACACACTTCCACTTTATTTCTATAAATAACAAATAACTTTGTTTATTTTATAGAAAGTGTAACGCTATTTTTACGTGTAATTGTGATAAGAGCAGTTGATTTTATCGTTATCAGAGATACATGGTTGGTAATTAAACAGCTAGTTAATTTTTAATTAATAACAAGTTGACCGAATAACAATTTTTTTTGTGAATTTTTCAACTTGCACCAATTTCTAAGGTTGGACAAAAATATGTTGATGTTTTTAGTTGGAAATTAATTGGACGAGTTCGTTCAAAACATCAAACAACTGCGATGTTCTGTAAAGCAGGAGATAGCTAATCAGGAGATAATCTAGCACAAAAAATAGAAAAATGTGTCATGCTGCACTTACACTTACTGCGTACATTACACCCATTTGATTACTGAAATTTCTGTAAAAAATAACTTTGGGGTTTCCCAATGTAGGCTAACGTGAGGTCTAAATGGGATCTATGCATAAATTAACTCGGCACTAGAAAACCGAGATCTCTGTGGGACAAATCAATTTATTAAAAATATCCCTAAAGCCCTTACGCAACTCTTCAACCGGAATCTTAGAAGATGTGAATCTCTCTAAATCTAATCACCTCTGGCGGATGTCCCGAATTCAAGATGGTTTTGGGTGTCTTGTGTTTTGGATATTTGCTCGATTTGAACGATAACCGGGTTTGAACTGGTTTTGCACTTGTCTTTAGCTTGATCTTTGTAAAAGTTGTCGATCAAGTCAATATTTGAATAAATCTGCGGAAATTCCATGCGGCATGAAGAAAACAATTTTGTACCACAACTTAGAACTTAACATGAGTTTGGGCTGCGTAACTCCAGGCGGTGGCAGCGTATGTCATCATAGATGGGCGGATAATTCTTATAGATTTACAGTTTGTTATCATGAACCATTTTGCTCTTTGGACCAGTAAGCGAGTAAATTTTTCCCATCACGGCTTTAGCTTTGCTAGTAACTGAGATGGTGTGATGGCTGCATGTGAGTTTATGGTTCACGATAAAGCCTAGACATTTATTTTTGAATATCCGTGTTTGCCTTGGGAGTTTTCCTACATTGAGTGAACATGATTGTGGAATTTTTTGGAATTGGCACTGATTTGCCAGGTAATAAACCAATCTTCCGTTTGATTTGTGACCTCTTGGCGATGTCGGGACATAACAAATGACGGTAGGTTCCTCGTAAGAGACATTACAGTGAATTGGTATTTTTAGTTTATGGTGCTAGCTGTCTAGTCAAGATTTATCCTGCACCATTTCTTTAGAAAGGTTAGCTGTGACTTATGCCTTGCAGATGAGCCTCCAGCAAGCTGGGATACCTATCCATACAAGTAGCAGTCCTAAGAGCACTGAAGACCACTCTTTGGAACTCTTATTGATAAGCCTACTTTCCCAAGAATCGACCACTTATGGTGGGCAGAGCAAGCAAGCATCGTGCCAGAATTCTGTTAATTATTTATAAGCAGCTTAATTTTAAATTGCTCTGCAAAATCCTAAATTACTATTGGTTATAATACAGCTGCACCACAAATGGCGGCCTCTTAGGTGGACACACTTTTTTGATTTCAATTAGCATTACATTTATTTTAAGAAGTCCGTGAGCCTACCGCGTGCCATAACTAAGAACGGGAAGTGAGAGAGAATGCCGAGTGCCGACCTATTTAAACGCATGTCTTTTGAGAGCACATTTTGTGTTATTGGCGACCATCGTCATCCAGGAATATAGGAGGGTTACGTTCATTTAATTGCATGCAGCCTCAATCCCATTCAGTATCAGATTTCAATGGTGTCACAGTCCTCCACGCCATCCATACTAGTCTTGGTCATACCGTGAGACCTTATCTTCCTTATCTGGTCATCCACCCCCATTGCAAATTAATCAGTGTCTTACAGTGGTCAACAGAGAAAGATGAAAGAATTACATCATGAACCTAGATCGCATGGGTTGAGACCGCTGCCGCATAAGTTTCTATGGTTTTCCTCAGTGGTTCAGCTTTCTGAACTCACACCCACATGGTGGGCTGCAGATGGCTAGATCTTCATTTAGGTAGCCGGAGTACAGTCTATGGTCTTTATAATATAATGGCTGCTTCCCTTCTCTCATCTCCCTATCATGTTGACCACGTGAGCTAGTGCATCTTGGTGACTTGCTTGTGGGTGATTAAACATCTACTATAGAAACGTCGTTCCAGGTCCGCCGCGTGTGGACCGTGAGGCGACACGGTCTCGACACGCTGTCCGAGAAGGCCAGGTTTATCTCAAAAAGTCACTTTGATGACGGGGCATATGGGATATATTGGAGATCTTTTGAGAGCGTATTATGTGCCGAGTTTTCTGACGAGAGAGATATAATTGACAACTTTCAGTATCTAGTGGGTGGTGCTGTGGCTAGCGAGAAATCAAAATTGTTTGTTTTATATTACATTATTTTCGAGAAGATCCTGACATATGCGGGTAAGGATGATCCGTTCCGATGAGGCTAATCGAGCGATCTGCGGTAATCCCACTTTTTTGCAAATCTTGTACGTATTTACGCCGAGTACACACACATCAACAGAATTCAGAAGCGCAGCAAATCAGAAAAAGTTGAATCTTGTCCTAAGTATTTACACCGAACGCATGTACCATCAAAAGATTGCGAAAAGCGCAGCTAATCAGAAGTAAAATATCGTAATTATTGTCTAAACTGATCATATATTCTTTAATAATTATAATATTTTCTAACCCCCTAACCGGAATTTGACTGTTATTGGAGCTGTTACAAAAACATAGAAGCCATTTTGGATATTTTCACTGTTTAATTTGTAAAATAATAAATTAGGTAAGTAACAAAATTTATTAGGTGTACCTATGTATATGCTGACATTATCAGTTATAATATGTGAAATTTAATTTTTTTTTAATTTCACGACAAATCAAATAAATGATTATCAAACTAAGTTGAACTAGCGCCGATAAGAGTACATCTTTGTTTTTTAGAGATGTCAATTCAAATCGTCCAAAAGTAAATTAAATCACGACGGCAATGGCACGTTTTTCACATTTAATGCATAAGTAATTGTCCTTAATGGTTACCCTTATTAGTTTGATTTACATTCATTTTAAGACAGTTCGACCTTAAAAAATTTAAAATTTTTACTTTAATTCTTTCTCCTTCTTTCGTCTCATGTAAATCACAACATATCACAGATATAAATAATTAATTACCCCTTTCCCCGGTTAAACTAAAGTTTGGATTTGCGCTTGATGGATGAGTAATAATAAATTTTATTACACCTGGGACGAATTTTTGCGTTCAAATAATTTTCTACTTCTTTACCTATAAAGCGATCTTTATTCTGGGCATAAAAATGTGGTAGAAAATTTTGTCTAGTTCTTCTGTAGCTGTAGCTGACACTTGGCATCTGCGAAGCAGATGCGGCCGATAGCCCGCTTATCTCCTTCGTCTGATTAGAAACCTGCCGTTGAGAATTTTTTACAGGGATTTCAAACCTGAGGAACGGCGTCGAGCCGGTGTCATGTTTATTATTGCGCTGTAAGATAAGCACTGCGGGGTCGGAGGCTAATGTCAAATTGTCCACGCGTGCACGCATGCGCAAGACAATCCTCGCGCCCGCGGCGGCGCGATGTGCTTACCTTGGGACAGTGACAGATAATTGTAACCTCCCCCGAGGCAGCGTGACACTCCTCACTGGAAGACGCCGTCCTCGGAGTCTGAATACCCTGTTGGGTTTGTTTGTTAGGGAGATCTAGGGTGGAGAGGTAAAACAACTGTTTTAGGGATGATTATATCTTTGGGCCTAGGTGTCCTTGGATAGTCGTTTGTGTCGTAACGACCCAAGGCTTGGATGAGTGGATTGGAGCAGTCGGGGCTTTTCAGGTACAATTTAGAAGTTAGGTCTTTTATAAAAGAGTCCAGGGGCTTGACTCCAGAGGCCGCCTGGAGTTGTCTATTAGTGACAAACCATGGGGCATCCATGGCTTGTCGTATACAGACGTTTTGCACGGTTTCCAATCTTTTCATTTGATTAGAAGATGCGAACCTTCATGCCGGGACCGCGTACGTGAGGACCGGGCGGATGACCGCCTTATAGATCTTAATCCGATCTTTGTGGCGCAGGCAGCTATTTTTACCGATCAGTGGAGCAAGGGAGCCCCTAAGAGCTTTAGCTTGGGATACACAGTTTGCAATGTGTTTTGTCCAGCTTAGTCTTGGGTCGAGGGTGACCCCGAGATATTTGGCGGAGTCCTTCCAAGGAATTACTTTGCCAAACATGTCTATTTTGTCAGGGGGGTGTTGTTTTCTATCGAACATGATAGCTTCACTCTTTCCCGGGTTTACTACAAGTCTCCACTTGTAGAACCAGGGTTGAAGAAGTTTCAGCGTATCACGAACGATAGTAACGTTCCTCTTTCGTCTCGGGTGAGTTGTAACGATCGCAGTGTCGTCAGGGAAAATACCCATCGTTACGTTTTGAGAAATGGGAATGTCATGGGTGTATATGTAGAAGAGCGCGGGGGATAGGATAAATCCTTGGAGCACCCCCGCGTGTATAGGTCTGATGGTTCTTCTGTTTAGTTGATGGTTTAATGTAAATCATGCATAGAAGAGTTTGCCCGCTTCTGATTGGTACCACACCAATCGCTCACTACAAGGACATTTTGGTGGTAAACTTTCAAATTGAAAAACAACCAAATTTGCCGCACTCTATAATCAAATTACATAATTCGGCCTACGGTTTTCGAACTTATTATATTGCATGACATAGTTCGGCATTTGGTCTCACAGTTAACAAGATCCATAATAAACATGAAGAGATGTAAAGCAACAAATCATTAGACTGCAGTTGCTTTTTCTTTCGTCTGGGAAAATTCCATCTCCTCATTTTTTCACTTGGATATTATAAAAGGTTAATCGCCTACGAAAATCAGGTAGAACACCCTAGTTTGAGGCAGCAACGTAAAATTTGTTTACAATTTATGGTTCAGCGGTAAAACGATCGCCATCAAAGGACTAGATAACTCTGAGAAAACTTTTTTTTCGTGATTTTGGGTGTAAAGTGACTACTTTACACCCGGTTTTTAGGGAGTAAAGAAGCTCTTTTCGTCACACTTTATTTTTCTCCCGGGAGTAAAAAAATACCAAAAAATTTCAAAAAAACAAAAATTTTCAAAAATCATTTATTGACATATTTAATCTTAACTACACAATTGTGAAAAACTTGCCTGTCTTGCGTATCTACAACGTTTTGATTTTTGATCTTCAAAATATGCGCCTGTCGGCGCATAAAAAATCCTGTAGGGGAGACTAGAACACATATATCGACTATCGTGGCTTTGTAGCCTGAAATAGAAAATAATGTATAAATTCGCCCCATAAATACCGCTTTTTGCTGAGTTCGATAGTACCTACCACGTGATCCATCGATATCGAATTTGCGATTTTTTTGCAACGTGTCTATGAACATCGATAGATGCGACCACAATGTCGTATTTATTGATTATTTAACGATTATTTCTTGGTTTTTAGGCATTTTTAATTGAAAACACACGACACAATACACAAACGTGCAAAACTTCACGAGTGCAGAAATCAAAATGAACATGGCGCTCCAACATGGCCGCCCTCTAGGGTACCAACTGGTGCCAAGAAAAACACCATGGTTACAAGTAGAAGTTGGTTTTACACTACCACGATGTCAAATAAAACGTGTTATAATTTATAAAATTTATGCAATTATTGCAAAAAAATCGTGAATTTTGTCGGATATTATTCCCAAATTCACGAAAAGCTGTTCATAATACTCGGGCTCCAGGGTTTTTCCATCTCTCGACTATTATTCCCCTCGCTGCCTTGCGGCTCGTGTCATAAACTACGTCTCGTGACGAAAAACAACCCCTTACGGCCCTCGTGATATAAACTACTATTTTCGCCTTCAAAGAGCATAACAAAGAAAATACCATAAAGTAAAGCATCAGTTGGTGTGTTATGCAAGTCCGTGTAATACGAAATACCACGGTAGCAGCCCGTGTTGTAATAAAGATTAATTTATTTATTTTTAAATAATTTGTATGTTATCATGATAAAACAGAAAATAAAAATGTAAATTAGTCACAAACTAGGATTTAATTTAATCATATTAAATTTAAACTGTTATTTTCAAATTTTAATTTTAATAGCTGCATCAACTATTAGTTTTCATAATTTAACATTTTGTTAGTTTTGTTCAAATTATGACACTTTTTATAATTTTTTTGGAGGTTACAATAATTAAAAAATCATTACTATTGGTAGAGCTAACCTCTCAAATTTAGCATACAATATACATCCAGCTTGGTGAGCGCATGCGCCGTTAATATCTACGTCTATCTTATCCGTTATGTTATGTGTCCACCGCTGACGCACACGAATGGATTAACGGGATTGCATCTGCCAGCCGCTCAGTTCCTAACCACAAATTTATTAAAAAAATTGAGAAAGTTAAACAAAATTCCAAACGTATCCGCATGGATTGCATGTTGACCACAAATTTATTAACAGCTCGACCATTTCCTCGCATATAAAACTAATTAATAAAGGAAGAAAAAGTTCTTTGGGCGATTTTCCAACATTGTTTTAGCTAATTCCATAACGCAATGGAAGATTTCGTCCTGCATTGTTGTGTGGGTGACTACACATACAATTAGCGGAAACTATAATTTTGCTATAAATTTTATCCACCCTCTTGATGCCTGCAGTGTTTGACCTTTACCTTTAAATTATAATATAGAACAAACACAATAATTTAAAAGTTCTTCTTCGACGTATGTAGGTGGAGAAGGTCACGATTTAAATTATATTTGTTTTGTCGTAGGCAAAATCAATTTTTTATTGGGTTAAGGATATTAGTGCCGCTCGATTGACAAGTTAGTTTTTTATTCACGATTTTTTTATAGATTCAAATTTTAGAATGTTGAATAATTTATATATTATTCAATGTTTATTTACATTTACAGTTACCAGTAGCACATTAATGTTTGATAATAAATATTGGTTTAGCATATCATTATTATCAACCAAATACAAGAAATTTGTTGTTGAAAACTTTATAAACAATTACTGTTTACTCTTGACGCAATTTGAAACATCATGGGACACCATCCGGTTGCTCACAAATCACAGTTACAGTTTTGGATTTTTCAGGGTTGTTTTTTTTATTTTTGGAATACCCTGTATAGAAAATTTAATTAACGTAGTTTAAATTGAGTCAACAGCTTCGCGTTGCAACAAATACGCCCACACCAGAAAATAATTACATTGCAAGCAGACTAAAGCCAAGTTCGATCGATTTATCGGAACCAACTTTCCCATATACGGTCAAAGTATTTAACAAATTTTTTAAATATGCAAATAACAAATTACGTAATTCAGATAAACAATTATTATGATGATATGATGAAGACCATCATATCACGCGTTTGGACCGTCATTGTTACCTCAGAGTTTATGCGATTGCGAGTTGTTTTCTTTCAGCTTCCGTCACAAAAAGCAAGGATTAGATAAAAAATAATTACTTATTTATTACTGCGACTTTATTATCGTTTATCACGAAACTGACCTAAATAATTCCAGACAGAGTTGTATCATTTGGTCCAAACGATGAGTCACCAGCTTTTGGATAGACTACCAGGAATTCGTTAAAAATAAAGATTTCTTGATATATTAAATTTTCCAATTTGCCAGATAAAAAACCAGGAAATAGTAACAGGGGCGTATCCGCCCTTCTGAGTATAAGAAAAAGGTGCTAGGAGCCTCAATGACAATCTACTAATTTTGAGACGACGTACTTGCGTTTCTACAAAATTATATAACCGGACGATTTAATAATTATTACAATGAACAAAAGGAACGCTAATAATTAAAATGTCATCACCACTGTGCATGCTCTTCATAATAGTTAAACTTAATCGATGTCGGATAGTTGACCTCCAAAGCGCCTGACTCAATATTGCATAATGAATTCAAGTGGGTTGAATGCTTGGTAAACTATTTGAACAGTAATTTATTTCGGAGCATGCATGTGTTTTCCAATTATACGCATTTAAAATCAATTAAGTAGTTCAATTAATGTAACAGAGCTAAGGCCCTTTTTTTCCAATTTACGCATGGAAATATCTCATGACGCTGATGGTAACGAATTGGAAAACTTGACTTTTCTTAACTATTTAGTATTCTAAGGTGGATCTACTAGAATGGGAGGACATTTATAAGATTATCAGGAAATTTCTATAATACTGCCGTAAACTTCATCTGAATATTAATTTACTTGATTTCTCGTCTTGGAAAATTTCCGATTTTAATATTTTGATTAATTGTTTTCCAAACAAACAAAAAAGACACGTAAAGGTGAAAAGAATAAAATGAGAGAAAATATCTAATCTACAGCATCTGATACAATATCAGGGATCACCACAGAGTGTGGATGTCCACCGGAAGGCCGAGCCAAGAAATTCTGTGCAATCCGCGACTTGAACTCAGAATTTCCGCTCTATACTCAACCAGCAATCACATCACTCCACTGCTGTGGCTTGCAACATTACATTATTTAGCAAAAAAATTTGTATAGGGAATATAGTGAATCTTTTCGTACGCAAATTTGCGTACTGGAGGTACGTGCTCTTTCCCTTTTGAAATCAATCATTTGATGAGATTCTTGTGTCGACAATAGTATAGTACAATTTCAAAGTTAGAAATCGCCTGTAGCAAACGGTTTAATTATCCCCCCACCCCCTGTTTAAACCAAATTTTATTTAAATGTTAAATAATTATTCCTACAATATTGAAAACATCGTTAAACCAAAACCAAATTTCAACGACAAAAAAATAATGTAACAGAAATATTCTATTATAAGAAGTGACCTTTAACCTCTTAGCTTTTTAATCGCATCAACGCGGGGAAATTAAAAATTAAATGTTTTGTTTTGGTATTATGGTCTTATAAATTAATGTTAGTTCACTTTACGTAAAAAAAATTATTCTTTTTAAAAATCCCCAAATTCGTGGATTTCCGATTGTTTATTTCAAAAAATATCTTTCAAAACAGGAAAAAAAAATTTTCAGAAACATAAACCACATGTAGTTCTTAATTTTTTAAAATTATTTTTAAGTGCTTTTTCTATTTTATAGGGTGAATAAATTCTCTAAACACCTAAGAAAGGTTATGAAACCTAAGGGTCTGAGAGAGGGGGGCGTGTTAGAATACTTCTTAACAAAAATAAGTAATGAGATTAATTACTTTTCAAAATTGATAAGCACCAAATTTAATTCTTGAGAAAGCATCTTTTTGCTTACTTAGTGCTGGGGGTATTCCATACCCCCCAGACCCCCCGGTTTCCGATTGTTTACTTTTAACAGTATCTTCCAGATCCGGCGAAGATTTTTCGAGAATATAAACTACATAATACTTAATTTTATCTCAGTTTTTTTAAGTGTGTTTTTATTTTCTAATGTAACTAAGTCTTCTCCCAGGTAGCACACTATGTTGGGGCAATATTGGTGCAATATTGAAATCAATATTGCCCCAATATCGAGATGTTAAACTTTTCCAATATTGGGGCAATATTGATTTCCAATATTGCCCCAACATATAGTGTGCTACCTGGAACTAAAAGTTTAGAAAAATCTAAATCTGCAAAATGTGTTTTTTGGCTTAGAACTTGAAATATAAAGACGCTCATGAGTCTATGGTACAATATTTCACCAAGATGTAGTCAATATTGATATCATATATTTCCCCAATATTGGAAAACAATATTGCACCAATATTGGCTGAATATTGACAGACAATATTGGTCAGCAATATTGGTGCAATATTGCACCAAGATTTAGCCAATATTGGTGCAATATTGATATCATATATTGCCCCAATATTGGAAAATAATATTGCATCAATATTGGCTGAATATTGCAATATTGCGCCAACATTCTATATTGGCGCTATATTGGGGCAATATTGCCCCGATATTATGTGCTACCTGGGCTAGCTTATTTTGCGCCTCAAATCTGTGCGCCACCTTTACCACGCCCTAATTACTGCTGTAATACCGAACGTATTTTTAATGCAATTTAAGTTAATTTTGTATTATTTTATTAAACAGTAAAGTAATTAAAAGCTATTAAATTAACAGGTTTTAATAAAATTTAAATTTTAATAGCATTTATATTAAAATTTTATATTATTAACATTTTTATTCTAAAAAAAAACTATAAAGAGTGCATCGAATAAATCCACGTCCTAAATCTCAAAAAAGCGCCTTGGACGCTGAACTCTTCGTTTACTAGGTGTTTTGATTATAAAAATTTTAGCCCCCTCTCCCTTGAACAACATTTTAATTTTGTCACTGACTAAAATATTCATAAATCATAAGGTACATTATAAGACCCCCCTCCCTCGCAATTAAACAAAAATCTGATTGGGTTACTAACTGTACGGGAAGCAAAATTATTTTTCAAATTTACGTTCCTTGAGGTCCTACGAATTGAAAATGACCAAAACATCAAAAAACAGACAGAACATCAAAAAAGGTCTGTGTCACTCATTTTGTGTGATATCTCACCTCCCAAACCAAAAATTTTCACAATCAAATCTCATATTTAGTATTTTTATACCTATTATAAATCAAAATTGGAATATGGAAACTTGAGAGTAGAAGTTACCATACTTCTACCAGAGAGAAATTTCTGAAATGAGAATTAAAATATATTTTTTAGTTTTCTTAGGTTGACTTGTATAGTCCAAGTTTAACCGGTAACTATTGTTTAAACTCGGATTTTGACTATTGTGATTGGTTAATCTGCAGTTTAAAATTTTAAACTAGATCTATACAAGTCACCCTTACAGTGGTAATAATAATTGAAGTTATAATAAATTTAAAAGTAAATGTCGGGGATAAGCTTAATTATTAAATGTTGTGAGAGGAATGAATAATAAATTTTGTTATTGTAAAAAAGTAAATTTTATTTTTAAGTTTTACTTGACGATTACAACAAATAATTATAATTATATTAGTTATGATTTTAAAGAAAGCTAACACTTTCAAATTTTTATATTAAACCATGGATCACAGATCTAATCGAATAAATCAAGATAATAGCACAGAGGCGCATTTACTCAAAGTATATTTGAATTTTATCACTTTAACTGAAGAATTTTCACAATAATTTCATTACTTTTTATTAAAATTTATTTTTTGTAAAACTTGTTAATTTTAATTAATTATATAATAATTATGAAATATTAATGTAAAAAAAATTATAATTAATTTATTTTATATTAATTCAATATATTTTCAAAAACAAGTTAAATTAATTCGCGTTCTATAAAAAAATAGATGTAATTTCTGTTGATTATTTGTAAATACCTTTAATAATAAATTATAATTTATAACATTATATAATTTATATACATAATGTAATAAAATATTAAATTAAACTGCATATATTTTTTACAAGGGAATTAGGAATATAAAATGAGTAACCAAGTTAATAACTAAAAAAATTTCAAGTAGTATACTCATTATTTTTTCAGTTCATTTGAAAATTTTAATTAATATTTAGGTAGGTAGTTAATTATTATAATTACAATAATTATACCTAGTATTTGTTAAAATATACGTAATTATTAGATACACTGCATAATTACTTTCAATTTTTAAAAATAAGTACTTAAATTTAAAATTTCAGGCATGTAATTTCTTGTAATAAGATCATAATTTTCATATAAAAATTATTGTCAGCACTGTAATTATAACTTTTGTGCTACGTTATCCTAGAACAAATTTTGGTTTCGTGACCAATGGCGGTGCTTATGTACGATCAGGTGTTCCGTGACGTAACAGCAAAGTGATCTGGCAAAGACTATAATAAAAAATGTTTTAAATTTGAATTTTTTTGTACAGAAATTACAATAAAAGTAAGCCTGAATTTACTTTGTTAAAAAAACAATAAATTTGGTAATTTCCTCTCAAAATTTGAGTGTGGTTATTTTGTTGATTCTTATACAAATTCGACATTTAAAAAATACAAGAGTCGCGGATGTTTTTGAATTTTTTATACTAATCGAAACAATAAAATTCATAATTATGATTATCTTTTATGCAAATCTCAGATTATATTTTATGATCATTGATCAATTATATAATTGGTTATGAAATGTGAAATAAACCAATTTATGTGTTTATTGTATGCGGCGTGACTCATCAATTACATTATTTGTGTACGTTCATCTGGATAGGAAATTTCCCTATGGGCTGTGCGTAGCTCGTAAAATTGTAAAGATAAGTTACGTAGTATTCACAGATGTTAGATAGAGGTAAAATGTAACGTGAACATTTTTACACTATTTAGAAAATTATTAGGTTAAATCAAGCGAGAATTAGTTTAGTTATTTAGGAAATATGGGCGGGAAATTTAAATGCAAGTTAAATTAACAAAAAAAAGTCGTACATGCATACTTAATTTTGCGTGTTGAAATCCCTAGAAGTACAATAAGTTGATTACATGGTGTAGGTTACCTTTACCCTTTGTTCCCACAAGTGCCATTTCGTCAGTGCTATAAATAAACGATTTTCGATCATTTAAATGTGACTAAAAATGTTTGCGTAATCATCGTCGTTTTTCCTCCATTTAATGAATAAATTTGAATAATAAAAATTACAGTGCTAAAAAAGTTATTTTTTAAAAATGAGAAAAAGCAACAGTGAGTCCCCAATTCAAGAAAAATTTGGCTGTATGGCCGGTTAATTTTCCATGCAAAAGTTTTCAAAGTCATCCAAACTACACAAAAGTCAAAAGTACAACCAAAAAGCATCTATAAAAGTGGAAACTTGGATGAAAATCCAATCCAAATACTTTAAATTATATCCATAGTGGGTCGACAGTCCAGTTAACACAGTCTGATGCTACATAACCAAGTAGAATACGATCGGACCGTTTTGATAAAACATTTCCTAATTTAATTTTGGATACGAACGACAAAACTAAGACCGTAAATAGGAAAAATGGAAAGTTTGAAAATTTGTCGTGCTGACTAATTTTAAGGGAGATATGTCGTGATATTGAAATTTTCTGATGAAAAGTTATGATTTCATTCGTCTATAGAAAAAATTGCATCTCACCATGTAAATCTCAACTGATCCACTCCGCAATTCTCTTTAATTTTACGATTTACAGTCCTGCCCTTATGTCAAAAAAACTGTAAATTGATTAAAATTGCTACGCATTACTAAATTGATATGTTATGCTAATATAGTAAATAATTACAGTAATTTAGTCTAATTGTACATTAGTCTGAAAAAACCTAAATCCGCCACTGCAATAATCATAAATTACACAAACAAAGGTGTTTAACCTTGTTACACTATTAAGTACTATAAATTACTGAGATAATTATAGCATACAAATGCATTCGATAAATCGTGAAATAATCAATTTGAAAGTGAAAAGTTAACAATACTATGAGGTCGTCGTTTGAAAATTTGTTGGCACAAGCTTTACACAACTATTTGGATTTCGTTCAATATTTAACATTTTTTGTTCATATACAAGCACACGACATTCACTATCGATTTGTTTCAAATTTAAACAATGATTTACAAAATTGAAATTTTTACACGAGGCTTGCAAAATGTCACATGTGGTAACAGTTGATAAAATTATTTAACGAGTTAATAGGCTGAAAAATTAGAACAATCCGAACAAATTGATTGATTTCATAAATAATTTCAATAGCAAAACGGTTAATAATACTTCCAATCATAGCAAAATTGATTGCACGGTTCGACTCAGTGGCGGAACGGGGGGCCGGGTTAGGCTAGCTCGTGATCGTCCCAGACGCACAGCAAAATCATCAGGTGATTTAGTACTCCCTTGCATGACTAAACAGTTAATTAAACTCGTTAACGATGATTCAATGTTTTGATTTCAATATCGTCAACAGTTTTAATTTCAGAAAGCAATCAAACATTAAACAATATCGTATGAATCACTTTAATTATACAATACTTACGTACAACCGGGGATCTTAAAATATTCATGTTATTGTTTTACTTTTTGCTAATAAACAATATATTGCAATAAAGTTGTTTTTTTTAATTTGCCTTTCATGAGAATTATTGCAAGTAATTCCATTACCTAGACAACACGATAACCACAGTTTTAAGTTCATATCTGTAGAAATTAGATAAGATACGGTGAACGGAAGCTACTGGAGCAGTCTGCATTGTAAATTTTGATAAAGTATTGATATAACGTAGACAAAACAGAAATATACAAGAAAATTAATTTATACTCCTTGGGGGGTTCAGCACCACCACTAAATTGTAAATGGGCACCAGCTAGCATTACATCCGCTTTTAGATGATGATAATTAATTTTATTGCGGGTAGTGCAATAAAATGAACTTGGCAGAATCTAAATTAGTTACCCACAGCCTTGAATACTTGAACAACATCGAGAAAATACTCCGAATTAATAAAAAAAAAATAAATGCAACTGAAAAATTTTCCCAAGTTTTAGTCTTAAAAAATATAACCGTCACAGATCCAAAGTAGGGCGAAAGACTTGCTAAAAGATAATTTAGTATTTAATTACTAAAAAATTATTTATTCTATGAAAATAGAGAGATTCGGGATCTTGAGGCACATGAAGGGATGAACGAGATTTTGTAATATTACATCATAAAAGCATAATTTATAAATTATAATAAACAATGATCGAACAATTTCATATTATGTATACGTACAGTAATTATGCTAATTATTTCTACACCAACAGGTTAATTTAATTTTCAATTTAAATAATTTATTAAATCAAAATTTCAATTAAATAATTGAAACCAAACCGCGAAATTATTTGAATCCAATCGCAAATAATGTTAAAATTAATTAAAGTTTGAGGTCTAAATTTTGTTGGAAAAAATGATTAATTTACTATTTCATTTTGGTTTCTACAGAAAAAGGAAACGCTGTAGATTCTACAAAATTGAAATTTTACAAATTTGAACCATTATTTTCTTAATTTTCTGTACAAGATTATTTACTTGCGTAAAAGTACAATTTTATATTAGTTTTATATTATGCAATGGAAATCTTTCAAATTAAGATTATTTACCCAGGCTGTGCGGCCTAAAGGCCGCACTAATACTACCAATGTAAACAGATCCTTTACAGAAATTGATATTCTTAATCTACATACATATTGACCTTCATTAGATCTATAACTTTTAAACCTTCTGAAAATTTCTCCAGCCTAGACTTTGTCTCCAGACTCAGAACCGGCGTAAAAAAACTCTTCGTTTTTTCCTAGATCCCGGCTTTAACCGCTTTAGCAATGTGACTTTATTGATTCTTATTTAATTGCGGTGTAATCTCATTACAATGAACCGAGAGTTTAATAATTGTGAATTCTTTTTTCTTTTTCCTTGTGATCAAAAAATAGTACATTATGCACCAAAGGTGTAAAGTGCCATTTTTCTTTTTGGCTGGGGGTAAAGGATTGCTTGCACGCGGCGTCAGCCTTACTTTACTCTCGTTGTGCACATATTACTTTTTGTAATTCCGGGAAGTAAAGTAGAAACATCAATAAAACATTGACAACCATTTGTGTTTTTTTATCAAAAAATAGTTCAATTTCTTGTGCAACAATCAAGAAAATCATCATATTACTATTATTTCTGTGCTTTCGAGTGAACAAGACGTCACGGGCGACAACTGCTAAATTGTCGAAGCGGCAAAGAAGGCCTTGGTAGAGCTTTTGCGCAAGAAATAGAAAAAGATTTACCAGAAGCAATATCATAATTTTGTGTAGTCGTGCGAGACGAAAGAATTGCAATCCTCTTTTTGAAGAGAAACAATGAAGGTTATGTGGCCCAAAAGTCGATCGTCTTAACCTAGGACTACGCGGTAAGTTTTTCAGAAAATGCGCATCATACAGGTCTATGTTTCCATCCCCCCTATCTCCATTTCAAATTTTGAATCCAAAATAGTCTAAATCGTTTGTACCTGTTTGTACGAGCATTATTTTTGTTTATATCCAAATAGTTTCCAAGAAATTAAAAAAAAAACTTCAAGGATGGTGACGCGCACGAGTGGATTAACGAGATTCTGTTATCACAAGAAAGCACAAAGAATATTTTGAAATTTTGAATTTTTCATTCAAAATAACCTGAATTTTGAATTTTCATTCAAAAGAACGTTTATATAATTTGTTTGTGCGGTAAAACTGATATTAATTTTTTTGAAATATGTAATATGGGGACTAATCCACCCCGGATTATTTTGGCCACGCTGGCCAATAATCCACGCTGGATTATTTTGGTAATAATTGAGATGAACAGTAGTGTAACCAAAAAAGTAGAAAACTAAGGCTTTGGTCTTACATATTTCTGAATTAATCCAAATAGCAATTTTAGCTAAAAGTGCAAAAGTCAATAAACTTTTCTCAGGGAAAAGCAATCCCAAATTTCCAAATTTACCAACTGAATTAATTCAAAATTGCCAACTTTTTGTAAATTTAGACATAACAAAATGTTAAATTGACCAACTTTTGAGTGTTTTTGCCAACTTTTTGCCAAATTTCTAAAATATTGGGGAGGGGGTTTGGCAAAGACATGCCCAATCAACTTTTTTCAGGGGAAAACAATCCCAAATTTGCAAATTTTCCAACCGAATTAATTCAAAATTGCCAACTTTTTATAAATTTAGACATAACAAAATGCCAAATTGACCAACTTTTGAGTGTTTTTGCCAATTTTTTGCCAAATTTCTAAAATATTGGGGAGAGATTTTGGCCGGAACATGCCCAATCAACTTTTTTCAGGGGAGAACAATCCCAAATTTGCAAATTTTCCAACTGAATTAATTCAAAATTGCCAACTTTTTGTAAATTTAGACATAACAAAATGTCAAATTGACCAACTTTTGAGTGTTTTTGACAACTTTTTGCCAAATTTCTAAAATATTGGGGAGGGGGTTTGGCAGGGACATGCCCAATCAACTTTTTTCAGGGAGGAACAATCCCAAATTTTCAAATTTTCCAACCGAATTAATTCAAAATTGCCAACTTTTTGTAAATTTGGACATAACAAAATGTCAAATTGACCAACTTTGGAGTGTTTTTGCCAACTTTTTGCCAAATTTCTAAAATATTGGGGAGGGATTTTGGCCGGGACATTCCCAATCAACTTTTTTCAGGGGAGAACAATCCCAAATTTGCAAATTTTCCAGCTGAATTAATTCAAAATTGTCAACATTTTGTAAATTTAGACAAAATGTCAAATTGACCAACTTTTGAGTGTTTTTGACAACTTTTTGCTAAATTTCTAAAATATTGGGGAGGGGGTTTGGCAAGGACATGCCCAATCAACTTTTTTCAGCGGAAAACAATCCCAAATTTGCAAATTTTCCAGCTGAATTAATTCAAAATTGTCAACTTTTTGTAAATTTAGACATAACAAAATGTCAAATTGACCAACTTTTGAGTGTTTTTGACAACTTTTTGCCAAATTTCTAAAATATTGGGGAGGGGGTTTGGCAAGGACATGCCCGATCAACTTTTTTCAGGGAGGAACAATCCCAAATTTGCAAATTTTCCAGCTGAATTAATTCAAAATTGTTAACTTTTTGTAAATTTAGACATAACAAAATGTCAAATTGAACAACTTTTGAGTGTTTTTGCCAACTTTTTGCCAAATTTCTAAAATATTGGGGAGGGATTTTGGCCGGGACATTCCCAATCAACTTTTTTCAGGGGAGAACAATCCCAAATTTGCAAATTTTCCAGCTGAATTAATTCAAAATTGTCAACATTTTGTAAATTTAGACAAAATGTCAAATTGACCAACTTTTGAGTGTTTTTGACAACTTTTTGCTAAATTTCTAAAATATTGGGGAGGGGGTTTGGCAAGGACATGCCCAATCAACTTTTTTCAGCGGAAAACAATCCCAAATTTGCAAATTTTCCAGCTGAATTAATTCAAAATTGTCAACTTTTTGTAAATTTAGACATGACAAAATGTCAAATTGACCAACTTTGGAGTGTTTTTGCCAACTTTTTGCCAAATTTCTAAAATATTGGGGAGGGGGTTTGGCAGGGACATGCCCAATCAACTTTTTTCAGGGAGGAACAATCCCAAATTTTCAAATTTTCCCACTGAATTAATTTAAAATTGCCAGCTTTTTGTAAATTTAGAGAAAACAAAATGCCAAATTGACCAACTTTTGAGTGTTTTTGCCAACTTTTTGCAAATTTCTAAAATATAATAATCTCCCTGAAAGAAGCAGTTTGGACACTTTGATGTTCTGCTAAAGCCCTTCATTCGATACGAGACAGAGCTGAAAGCCTTACAAGGCTTTAATGCAAGAATGGACTTCTTCTTCTTCGTATGCTTCTTGACAGAAGCGTCGTGACCAATTTAATACGTTATTAAATGGCTTTCTTGGCAGATTACTCTCAGTGGTTTGCCATTGCCTTCCGAGAAGAAAGGGTCATAATTAAGTTTGATAAACATTGTCCGGGTTAGGGATCGAACCAAGGGCTTCTGGCCTAGAATCCGGTCCTTAGCCCGTTCACTTAGCTCACCTCACTAGAATGGACTATCGGCTCAAAACAAATTTTTGTTAGATCAGCAACCCTAGAAATAAAAGTCAAGTATGACTGTTTGGAGATAAATTTTTGGAGTGGAGAGGGTCTAAGCCTTTCGAGACAAAAAATGCTGTCAACTTAGATTAACATAAGACCAAGGAGTTGAAAAGCACCGTAGACTCCGACAAGATAGTAGAAGATGACTTTAGGTGCGGCACAGAGGAGGAATTTCCCTTTAAACTAGTCGCAAAGAGAGTTAAATGTCACAAAAACAAAAAGATGTCCCCGGAAATGGTAGTTAGAATGTCGTTATCAAACAGACCATCGGGGAAGATGATAGTACTAAATTAACTATAAAAACAATAAAAGTTGATCTACTTATTGAGATGTCTAAAGAAAAGAAAGTAGCAAACACCTAATGGAAAAGCTAAGAAATAGTTCTAAAAAACTTCAGATGAGGTAACTCATAAAGAAGATGACTGTTCAGATCAGAGGTACATAGATCTCCTTATGAATGTAGAGGAGATTAGGGGCGAAATACACCACAGCAGACGAAAATAGCTACAATCGACATAGATCTAAAGAGTGGTAGAGTTCTTTTAAATTCCAAATCACTGAAGGTTGGTATAAACTTATTTAAAACAACTAAATTGGTTATTTACACCAGATGTAAGATTTCGGGACATAAAGTAAGTAATAGAAAGAGCAGGAGTTGGTGGTGCTGCAAAAATGAAACTAGGAAGTTGCCGCGCTAGCAAATAGATAATTACATTGTGTAGTCCGGTAAAAACAAAGGTCATAACAAAAATAAAAAATTACAAGCAGGAAGGCCTATTGGCTATTCTCAAGGAAAAATGTTGATGCTCATCAATTGACGTAGATGAGCCAAGTCCCAAAAAGGCAAAGCTCTACAACGTAAAGGAAAAGTTCCAAAAGAGTAGAAAGGATTACGAGATACAAGTAATGGATTAACTAAGAAGCAACTAAAGAAAAAAATTAATGCCAAATTAGGTTCTGTAGCGGCTTAACTTAGTAGACTACGAAATTAGACAAACACCCCCTTAGCTGTGAATGTGCTTAACGGAGTTTTCCCTGCCGTTAAGGGGAGCTGTGAAGAGGAGGTTTTAGTCAATGAAGTTGACACTACCGCCACAGATAGTGGTGGTGGCTCGGACAAGATTTTCCCCATCCTGCAGGATGCAAAAAAAAGCTATAATAACTAGTTATAATCACTAGCAGATAACTTCCAATTATAGCTACCAAATAACAAGTTATCATAATTAGCTAATAACTGGCTAAGAACTTCCCGCTATAATTAGCTAGCAGTAAGCCTTAAAAATCACCTAATAGCTAGCTGACAGCCAACTGTGGTTTGTTGGCCAAATGTTGCTGAAATATGACTTCAATTTGATTTTAAATTCGCAGCTAGTATTAGTTAGGACGTACAGCTTCCAATTAAATATTAGCTATTTGTTATCTTTAAAATCCTATTTTGTAAATCAGCTGGAATAATTTGAAAAAGAAAGCATTTAAATTTACCAACCCTCAAAATTTTAGACTAAAACTAATTCCTAACTACTGATTAGTTCACTTTTGTTTATAGAACAGAATTCTCCCCCCCCCTTCCAAGCTTATAAAAATTTTACTCGCACCATGTGACAACATTCCATTCTACTGCAATCTCTACAAAATTGATCGCTTTTCTCAATGTACAGGACCTACCACTCTTTGGATGTTGACTCATCATCCACTGCAAAGCAACTTCGGCATGTGCATACCCTCAGTGACATTTTCCGTAAATAAAAATTATTATTAGAATATTATAAAAATAGTAAAATTTATTACCTGAAAAAAGCACTTTTTATTTCAAAGTAAAAATACAAAGTTATTATTTGAATTTGCATTATATTCACGACGTGATTTATTTCTTCTCGCTGTTGACATTAGAGAGATAGTGGTAAACCTTGACTCTATGGATTACATTTTCCTTATCTATTTTCAATAAAAATAAGGAAAACCGAAAAGAAACCTTTTATGCGATGTAAAATTGAAGGAAATTGCTGAGAGAGCTCACGTACTTACTGTTCTCCGCTCAGGTCAAAGCCATAACTTGGGTCAAAAGTAGAAAAGAAAAACATGTTATGTACTTGGTAAATTTAAAAATTCCGCTTTCGTAATTTGCAAAATCTATATTTGGATGGTTAATGACTGGTTAATGACCCATGGTTAAAAAATAAAAAGTTTTAATGGATAATACAGTATATGGATATCACTCATTTATTTCTTCTACAATTTCCATTTTATTACCTTTCTAATTACTGCACGTGTAGATTTCGTCACCTCGAGGTATAGGTACCAAAAGCTTGAAAGTTCCAAACCGCTGGGTTCTCTTGTTTGTTATTTCAACTTTTTTACCTTGACAACAACGTGGAGTAGCATTGCTGCTATGTACTACACTCTATGGTTGTAAATAGTTATAAATAGAATTACTTAGGTGTTGTTATTATTATTAGAAGTTTAGCCTTCGATCAGTAAGCCATACGTGGAGTGCAATTAACTATAGGTTAGCATAATGCATGAGCATTTGGATATTTACAGCAACTCTAATTATAATAAGAGAATGCTAATTGAAATTGTTCATATTGGAACCCATTGAATCTAAAGATCAACTTTTTATTTCATAGCAGTACAGTGAGTGTATTAACCACTTGAGACCCACGCTGATTGTGGGTAGTCGACTTTAAACAAGGATGCAACATACACATTAGTACATTAAAGAAGAAGATAGCGAACGTTGAAGTGGACGTATCAGGTGCAACACTGTACCTTAAGTGGTTAAGTATTCGTTACCTAATAGCATATCTGCGGATAGAAACGATATAATTTTTTTGGGCTTTGTATTATATAAATGTTATACATCCGGGTATACCAAACTTTATGTTTGGGTTTCGTTTCCTGTCAGGCCCAACGCTAGCTCAATCCGGCACTGTCCAGAACAGATGATTTCTTCCAATAAGTAATTAAAGTTGTTTTTCCAATCAGATTCAAGGTTTCGTCTAAGCAACCTGAAAAATAAAAATCCAAAACTTAAAATCTGAATATCATGAGTCGACTCGTTCCATAGTACACCTCGTATTGACCTTGTTTCCATTTCAAATACAATGAAGCCTTATCAAACTTTTTCAGTTTCCTGTCTGTTTTTTTACTGCCGTCACACTTCTTGGCCTGCTAAACTCAGACATCACCATGCAATCTGCACAATTTAGAGGTTCCTTGCGAAATACTTCAGACATAACACATCGTTTCACGCTTTACATAATAATAAATCTGTGCTTTATATTTCTCAATTAACACTTCCACACTCTTCACTTTGAAGATATTTCTGATATGGAACAATCAAAATAATTGCATAATGCCAAGTTTCCAATTTTACGTTCGACACCAATCTAAAAATACCATGTGGCTGTTTATACAAAGATTATTATCTTAAAAGTATTGTTCGCACTACGATGACCTAAATTTTTGGATTTTGTTCCTGAATCTGCGTAAGCATCTACATTCTACGTGATCATTACTACAATAAGTGCTTGATTGCCTATGAAATTAAAATTAAAAAATTCCCAGCATTACCTACTAATCTAACAGCTCATTATTTTTGTTTCCTGATTGTGTGTATTTTTCTTGCACAAATTAAGTAATTACCTGCGAAGGTATCAATCAATTTTGCATCAGTTTGCGCGTTGAAGTGAAACTAACGAAGACCTGAAATAATCTTTCACACTTCCTTTCACTAGGTATTCATTTACTTGTATTTTTATGCAAATTAACTCATCACTCTAATGCAATTAACTCGAGTTTCAGATAAATCGTGCTTCTAATAATAGTTTTTGCGAAATAAATCAGCTCTCCTTGAACTTTCGTAAAATTTTAAGGTATTTGCACCTACTTAAAAATATAATTTTTAAAATTGTACTTTCTTCGAATTTAAACGTTTAAATATTTCCACTTTTATTTTGCACCTCTTGGTATTCTAAAATTTAAAATTTAAAGAGTACCAGTTACTCATTCTTCTTCGAGTACCGTATCCGATATCGGACGTTGGTAAGATCATACTGGCTAAAGCCAAGAGGTCCTTTACTTATTAACTTAGTAATAAGTAAGAGTTACTTATTAGCAGATATTTTCTAAATTATGTTATAAAAAATGCAGGTAAGAGAATGTCAAATTAAGATTATGACAAACACAGTAAGCGAGAACTTCCGCAAAAGTCTTTAATGAATCTTTCATTTATTAACCACTAACTTTTCGAGAATTAAAGTTTAATTGGAATTTCTTAGGCTTGATTGACAATTCTTGTACTAATTGATTTACGGTTTTCGGAAGTTATGGTAGTAATTTCACTTAATAATAATAAATTTGTTCAGCTTCATTATAATTTTATATTATCTGTGTTTATATCGAATCTGCGGTCATTAGCCTGCAAATATTTTTTTCTTGATAAACTTTTATTTATATACCGCAACGGTGGAGGTGGTTTGGTGTGATAGCTGTTAAGGTTACTGAACAACCAAAATAAGGATTCGAATCCCAATCGTCACGGAATCTCTAAAGCTCGATATCCAATATAATAATTTGCTATTTTCAAAATTTGCTAATTTCTCTCCAAATAATATACAGCAGGGTTCGACAACTTGCGACCTACACTTGCATTGGTTTTTGTTAATTTGTGCAAATAATATTTGGCCAATAAAAACTATAAAACAATCCATTTTTTATTGGATAAAATTATTATTGACTCTATCTCTACCATAAGGTGACCAACTATTTTTGGTTCCAAAGAAGGACAGCGCCGTAGATAGGAGACTTAACCCCCCCTCCATGGCATAACGAGAGATTAAAAAATGAGTCTAAAATTTTTTTTGGAAAAACTTTTTCCATGACCAATGTCTAGCTACGGCCATGGTCGGTTGAAATATTTAGCAAATAACCTTTTTTTTAGCTTTCTCAATTTTGAGATATAAAAAAGACAGATAAATTGAGTACTTATCGAAGGTAAAAAAATACCAGGACCGGTACTACCTGCTCTTGCACTACTGCAAATTTAAAATATGTCGCCCCAAATTACAAAATTGCAATAAAAAAGTTAAAAATTACTTTTTGGCCATATTATTCTGAAGCGCCCTCTAACATTTTGTGACCCTAGGCTTGGCTTACCTGGCTTCCAGCTTGACACCATTCCTGATTTTAAGGTTGTGTTTAACAAAGCAAAAGATAGCCATTTTGATGATTGTGAGCACTGAAAAATGACCATCAAAATTGCTTAGTTTTCTGAGGTTGTCTTCTCTTAACCTAACCTAGCTCAACAATAGCCCTCAAACTTCTCCTCTCGAAGGCCGTCGCTCGGCCTGCGGCCTTCGCACTTTTTATGTAATATAACATAGCACGGCTAATGGCCCCGCATGCCTTTGTCATTTTAATCTTCCAATTTTCACGCAATTGAAGCGTTTTCGATTAATGATTATGAATGTATCTAACAGTTGTGACTCTTATACACAAAAAAACAATGTTGCCAGGTGTTATTTTAATAAATGACAAATGGATTGAGACAAACAGTATAAAACACAATAAATTTAAAAGGAAATAAAGTTGATAAGGTTAATCCACCGATTTTTCGGATCAGGAAATCGGTGAGTTAACCCAGGATCAACGCTTGATTCTCGCTTATACAACAGACATTTGCTTTGATCCTGGTTTAACTCTGATCCGAGGATGATCCTCTTTTATACAACTGGCCCTTAGCTTCGCTTACCTGGTTTCCAGCTTGGCACCATTCCTGATTTTAAGGTTGCGTTAATGAAAGCAAAAACAGCCATTTTGATGATTGTGCGCACTAAAAAATGACCATCAAAATTGCTGAGTTTTCTGAGGTTGGCTTTTCCTAACCTAACCTAGCTCAACATCCGCCCTTAAACTTCTCCCATAAACCATAGCTCGGCCTGCGGCCTTCGCACTTCTTTTGTAACATAACATAGCTCGGCCAACGGTCTCGCATGCCTTTGTCATTTTAATCTTCCAATTTTCTCGCAATTGAAGCGTTTTCGATTAATTATTATGAACGGATCTAACATTTGTGACCCTAGGCTTCGCTTACCTGGCTTACAGCTTGGCACCATTCCTGATTTTAAAGTTGCGTTTATCAAAGCAAAAGATAGCCATTTTGATGATTGTGTGCACTGAAAAATGATCCTCAAAATTGCTTAGTTTTCTGCGGTTGGCTTTTCTTAACCTTAGCTCGACATCCACTTTCAAATTTCTCTTTCTATAGACCATAGCTCGGCCTGCGGCCTTCGCACTTCTTATGTAACATAACATAGCTCGGCCAACGGCTTCGCATGCCTTGGTCATTTTAATCTTCCAATTTTCTCGCAATTGAAGCGTTTTCGATTAATTATTATGAATAGATCTAACATTTGTGATTATAAGCTTTGCTTACCTGGTTTCTAGCTTGGCACCATTCCTAATTTTAAAGTTGCGTTTATCAAAGCAACAGATAGCCATTTTGATGATTGTGTGCACTGAAAAATGACCATCAAAATTGCTTAGTTTTCTGTGGTTGGCTTCTCCTAACCTAACCTAACTCGACATCCGCTCTCAAACTTCATCTCCTATAGACCATAGCTCGGCCTGCGGTCTTCGCACTTTTTATATAACGTAACATAGATCGGCCAACACGGCCTCGCAGGCTTTTGTCATTTTAATCCTTCAATTTTCTTGCAATTGAAGCATTCTCGATTAATTATGAATGGATCAATCAGTAAAAATTTTTTTGCTGTTTGTTGGTTTCTGTATGCAAGTGATGTGCGTGAAGTTAGCCCCCCTTTTTTTGAAATAGTGATTTTTTTATGTGTTCAATTGTGCTCAAGTTGTGCTCAATGTGCTTAAAAGAATTTTTTGATTTTGAACAAAAATAACAAAAAAAACGAAAAAAACACTTTTTGACGCCAGCCCCCCTTTTTTGAAATTGCAACTTTTTTTGGTTGTTCTCAATTGTGCTCAAGTTGTGCTCAATGTGCTTAAAAGAATTTTTTAATTTTGATCAAAAATAACCGCGTAAAGCACGAAATAAGATTTCGACCTGGCCCCCCTTTTTTTGAAATTGCAATTTTTTTTATTGTTTTTACAATAAATAGTAAAAAATAATGTTAATAAGAGCTAACAAAGCTTCTTAAAAACATCAATCTAAAAGCGTAAGGCTGTTTATTTATAGGTGGCTAAGCAGGCTCAGGTGCATGTCGCTGCCCCCTCCCCCCTAAATTAAATTTTAGGATAAAATTAGTGTCAATCGTTAGAGCTTTGTTTGAGCCTGAATGATCTTCAGTGAGCGAGATTTTGAGTTAATTTTTTTACAAAGTTAGGAATATTTGAAACTTTCGAGTAAACTGCGAACCTTAAAAAATCTTACTATTAAACGCGTGTTGCTCGGAGTTTACTCAAAAATTTCAACTATCTATAACTTTTTAAAATATTAACTTAAAATCTTGCTCACTAAAGCTCATTCAGGCTCTAACGAAGCTCAATCGATTGACATCAATTACACACATAGATTCAAAATGAGAAGAAAAATTTCAAAAAAGGGGGGCTAGGTCGAAATCTTATTTCGTGCTTTACGCGGTTATTTTTGATCAAAATTAAAAAATTCTTTTAAGCACATTGAGCACAACTTGAGCACAATCGAGTACAATCAAAAAAAGTTGCAATTTCAAAAAAGGGGGGCTAGGTCGAAATCTTATTTCGCGCTTTACGCGGTTATTTTTGATCAAAATTAAAAAATTCTTTTAAGCACATTGAGCACAACTTGAGCACAATTGAGAACAACCAAAAAAAATCACTATTTCAAAAAAAGGGGGGCTAACTTCACCCACATACGCAAGTGAACCCGAAGCACAAAAATTGTACTAGTCCAAATTATTTGATTTAATATCATTTTAAACAATTTTTTCTATAGGTATTATATATTTTGAGCAAAATTGTAAAGCCAGAGACCAAGCTATGTTAAACAAAGCCCAGAAATGCAAGGCTGGAAGCTGAGCTATGTTTTGAGATGATGCAGGGCGTCCTCGGCCTCATACCTCAGCAGTTCCCACGTTTGCCAAAAAAAATTGTCGCGTTCTACTTTGATTTCATTGGCAGATTCAAATACTTGGTTAATAAAAACAGAAATTTAGAGCAAAAATTGATATTTTTATAGAATTGTGCACATTTTTTTATCACTTGGTGCAGTCTCACTTCACTTTAGATACAATTTACTGCTAATCTGACAACAAAAAATGTAAACTTAAAATTTTGAACAGAATTTTCCTTCAATATTTCAAAGAATGAAAAATTCTACGAAGGGCTGTTGACATCTGCTCTTGCACCTCCTACAAATTTTAAATGTTTTGCCCCAAATCACAAAGTTGCAATGTAAAAGTTAAAAATTATTTTTTAAATTACTTACAGCTGCAAGTAAGCAACAGAGCGATTTTTCAAGAATCAAATTTCTTCCATACCACGTAGGGGGGTGTATAAAATTATCAAGGCTTAGTCCACCAAAAAATATTTTAAATCAACCCTAGAAAATGAAAAAAATATAAGTAAAACAACTTAATTTAAAAAAAACCCTTTTTAGGAACCGGGGGTCTGAGGGGTTTGGAATACCCCCCAGCTGTAAGTAAGTAAATTTCTACCATACAACGGGGGGAGGGGGAAGACTCTTCGGCTTTTCATCCATTTGTCTATATTTTACATAACCGCTGTAGTAGCCCCCTAAAAGTATTTTAAATCTAACTACGTCCCTGTACATTATACACATGCTCTAGAAATGCAAAAATTTATTGCTGCTTGATAATAATACTTAAAATTAGATACAATTTAATTAGAATCCATATTTTAAGTTTGCAGTAAACATCCCATTAAAATTTCTTAATTTACAAAAATCTCAGTTCAATAATTTATTACAACGACACAAATCACCTTTAATTTTTAATATTCACCTCTTTCCTTTGAAATGTTCTGCTGTTATATTTCAGCTTCACTTTGTTCTAAAAAAAACTGTTTCCATTTAAGAATTTGCTAATTTGCTTTCAGTTATTACGAATATTGTTTATCGTTGGGGCTAACAACCTCTGCGTTCTTTTGTTTTTTATCATATCATTAATAAAAAGCGGTGAACACTTTTGGTCTTTTCAGTATTTTTGATAATATGCTTCACCATAAAATCAAGTAAAATCCAGTCAAGTTTTCATAAAAAATTTTCTGTGTAAATTTGAGAAAAGTATTTCAAATTAACACTTTTTGCGTCAGAAAAATGAAAAAAGCTGAACATTGAATTTTGATTTTGTTGTGTGACCTAAAATATTACTTTTTATTTTATTTTAAATTACTTTTATTATTTATTGTAAACATTTGAAAAAATTGATAAGGCCAATCAAATTAACACTTTTATTTTTTATGATGAGACCAATGTTGAAAACAAACTGAAAATTTTATTTTGAATTTAATGAAATGATATAATAGCTAAGGGCATAATCACAATATTTTCAAAAATTTTGTTTTTTCGAAAAATTTACTATGTAAAATTTTAAAAAATTAATAACAGCTAACTAGATACTTTTTAGATCTTTTATTTGTGTCACTCTTTCGCAAAAATTCTCAAAATATTACTACAAAAAATATGATGGATGAACCTTCCACGGTTTCAGAGAAAATTTTTACTCAATCACAATTACGTGCGGTTGTCAAGTAAGTTAACTTCGGGAAAATTTTCTTTTGTTCAATAACGCAGATAAATTATTTTTGAAGTCTAACAATAAGTGCAGCAATTTTATCGATTGGTATTCCCACAATTCCATGAATTTAAAAGCCATTAAAGTGACATACAAATCAATAAATATTTTCTTGTTTATAAAATGACGATTTTCCGCATTACTAGAAAATTGAAACGAGCAGCTTTTGAAAACGATAAAATGTAAGTCATTGGAACGGAAAATATGGAACTTTTAGCTTTTTGTAATATCGGGAGATGAATTAGAGTAAAATTACTTTATTTTTTAATTGTCACCAAAAATGCTGTTTTTTCCTTTCGTTGCATTAAAATGCAATAGATGTGTAGCACGAAGCGTCATAAAAGCTGTTTTATAGCCGACCTTCGTAATTTCATTAGGAAAGCCATAAAATGTGATCAACAATACAAATAATTCCAAAAATTTTGTTTTTGTAATATCTAAGATTTTGGTTTATATAAAAAATGTTCGAGAAATTTTAAAACAAAAATTTTTGGGGTTTTTTGAGGGAGTCTAGATTTAAAAATTTAATGGAGGTGTTTAATACTTTAGAGTGAAATCTTGGTTTTAAAATCAGATAATGGATTGAATTTTGTCGGGGTGAGAAAAAGAAACAGAAGATATATAATTTTTTTGTCATTTTACCCGTGCTTGTGTCATTGCATTCCAAAATTTTTGCTTGATGGTGGGAAGTATCACCCTCAACGCTCATCTTCTAATCGTCAAAGGATAACTAATTTACACAAGTTGCGGACTCGATTACCATTCGAACCAATATAAATGCTAGAGGGGGTGATGTAGCGGCAAATGTATTAGATTCGCACAAGATTTCGAATCCAGATAGGATACACAATCTTCACGCTAAACTTTCAAGATTTAATTTTCATTTACCAGTGGTTCCAAACATGTAATTCTCAAAAATTCAACAAATTTTTTGTAGTGGTTTCAAATTTTATTAAAAACAATTTTATTTACACTCAAATACAGATAACTTAGAACTAAAATAATTGCGTATAAATTAACGATAAAAAATGTATTTATTATCACAGATAATTTTTAACTTAACGAAATGAATTTTGGTTATTTCCAAAAAATTGACACTCGAAAAAAATTTAGCTGCAAACTTAAATAACCTACATTCGTATTAAATATTGACTAGCAATAAATATAACAAGCTAACTAAACTTTCAAGAGACCAAGCCGGTCCTGTGGTAACAATTATTTAAAATTTTCGAAATTCAAAAAAAAGTTACATTCATATTTAGGTTTCTAATGGTGGAAGACGTACAAAAATATTAAATTTGATGGTAGTTTGAATAATCGATGATCACAAATTAAAATTTCGATAGGAAAGTGTGCAGAATACTGAGATCAAAGACATCGTGGAGCCATACAGTCTGGTTTAAGGGATAACCCCGTTGCTAGGTAACGGACAGACGTGGGGCGCAAAGGACCTTCGTATCGAACCAGCCTCGCGGAAGTTCAATGTAATTTCCCGTTGTCAAGGATGTACGGCATTTTTGCAATGATTGAACGCACAATTTTTAAATAATTTTTGCGGAAAAATACCTACGCGACGAATAATTTGTTGTCAACCTTCTTTTTCACTTTTCAGCACCACGGTTAACCTTTTGATGAGGATAAAGTTACAAGGCAAACATAAAATTCCAAAGTGGTCATCCTTTTAAACGTAGAATGACTTTTTAACATAGTCGCACACGTGAAAAGGTTTTGGTCAGGTGGAGAAGTCTTCATCGGAAGCTGCTGCATCGGATTGTCCACTAAGGGTTGATAAAACGCAACAAACCATAAAATAAAGTTTGTTTTTACTGTTCGTCGTCTTCTTCCACAATTGGCAAAGATGACTGTAATCGGAGTGTGGGTGAAGTTCGAGAAGTGAAAGCTCCCAGCCAACTCTCCAAATCGCGAGACGATTCGCATAAAAATGTTAATGTCATCGGAGTGTCGTAACCCTGCTGCCTTACTTTGAATCCACTCTGCTGTTTATCGTTTAAGGCTTCGACGCCCGTGTGGCGCAAATTGATCACCCCCAATGGTCTGCAGATCTTCTTCTGAGGGTAAAGAACGGCGAAATGCTCGTGAGAAGTGTGGTACACTTTAACATTTACCCCTTGCCGCCTTCCATTCACAGCAATAAGAGTTAAACTTCCACTTTTAACTTCCGAACACACCGGTGAAGGTTTCGGATTGTTGATAACCGAAACTGTTGGAGAAGCCATAATATCGGTTGGCATTTTCTATAATACGCGATTTATTTATACGACACAAACTACAACCTCGTTCTATTCGTACTCAAAACTCAATGATTCACTTTCCAACTGCGCTTCACTTTATATCGACTCGCTGGAAAAGTAGGGGGGGAGAACGACGCGTATTACACAAATTTTCTCACTTTTATTGTTTTTCCAAAACGATGAACGGCACCTGGGAAAATTTGCCAATAATGTTCTCGCGAGCGTCAAGTTCAAAGAAATTTCGTTTAGTGCCAAATTAACGGTAAAAAATGCATCAACAGTTTACTTACTCGTTTCGTTTCAATAAGATAACGAAAATAAATTGCTTGAGAAATTAATGATATGTTTCTTCAAGTTTTATCATAATGATACCTTAAAAACTCGATTTTACGAGTATAATCAAAATCAATAACTTTTAGAGTAAAGTAAATAAATGGGGTGGTGTCACTTGAACTTTGAACGCAAATGTGATTTATTTATCTCTAAGTTAAGTAAACAAATTAATTTGTAATTAAGAACTTACAAAGAATTTTTTTAAATGATCTGGAAAAGTACGATGGAAGAAAATGAAATACCTACCAGAAATGTTCAAATGTTACTTTTCTATTCAAAGATTCGATTGGTTCAGAAACTTCCACTTTAGTATCTAATATTTTTGCAAATTTATTTATTTTTGAAATTTTTAAACTACCTATATACGAAAAGATAAGAAAAATTTCTAAGCAAATTGAATAGTAAAATGTGCCGTGGGTGATTTTTTAAAACATTTTATAGATAAATATGTTTTACAGATCCGGATAAAATCAATTTTACGGTTTTACAATAAAATGATTCTGTTTACTTTTTTTTCACTTTCAAATGGTCATAGCAAAGCACTAAAAATGTTAATTTTTTTAGCTTAAGTTTTTTTAAGACAATTCAGATACTTTTAGACCATTTCTACATAAAACATGTAACGAGCTACAACTTAGTTGTCTTTACAACTTACAATTTTTTGAAAATTCAATCCATTCCGCAGAAAAACTGACATTAAATTTTGCTATCCGGAAAAGGGCGTAAATTTTTTAAAACGTTACGTTTAAAAAATAAAACCTTGACATTTTTACTTAATTTTACCGTGCTTAAAAAGTTTTTAATTATTTATCTTAAAAAATTAAATAACTTCGTTACTACAGTCATTTGAAGGTGAAAATTGGAGGAATGACTTTAAAAAGGGTCAAACTTTCAAAATGTTTGAATTTAGAGAAGAATTTGCACGCCATGACAAATCATCACATTGAGTAGACCCATAAGGTTTTTCAAATTACAGTAACGATTCCAGTAACCTCTGTTGGAGCTGAAAAAATATTTTCAGGAACACGGTGTATAAAACTTGGCTGAAAACCACTGTGAGCCAAGATCGCTTCCACTCCATGGCAATCCTAAATATTCAAAGGGCACCCTCCATGCAGAGAGTTTAGAAGAAATCTGAGGTTAGATTTGTAAGTGCAAGGCCAAAAGGTTGGCAAAAATATTTATAACTTGTAAATAAATAAATCCATAACTAGGATGGTTTAGTCCACCCTAAAAATTGTTTAGATCATCCAAAAAATTATTCACAAAAACCGGGGGTTTGGAATACCCCGCAACCTTCTCAAGAATCAAATTTGAGCTGTTATCAATTTTGGAAAATTGCTTGATTGCTTCCTTTCCGCTGGAGGGTATTCCATACCCCCCAGACCCCCCGGTTTCACAACCATTTTTTTAACACTTCTTACAGTAAATGACCATTACTGCCACAATACTAGCAGCTAACTACGCCAGTTAATTTAATTTGATTTTATCATCGTTATCTACACGTCTAAGACCAGCGTTCCGTTACGTCACTCAAACTGATCTTGCTACCTCGTCCTGGGGCGGCCACAGGTCTTCTTCCTCGAGGATTATATTGAAACAGTTGGTTTGGTATTTGATTCTATATGAATGTTTTTCAAGATGGATTAAAAAGAAAATTGGAATCGGTTTAGAAGAAATTGCAGCATTTGGATTAAATTTTGTTCAGTTTTTGGGCCATCTGGAATTTTTTGCATCGTAAATTGATCACAATTGTTTTAGGATGGATCTGCTTTTATCTTTGATGGAAGCTTTATTTAATTTTTTTTTCTTGAATTAAATGAATTTCTTATAACACGTACACCAATGAATTGGATCGTAGAAAATTTTATTTTTGTAACCATGTGCTTGAATGACTAAAGATTTAAGTTCACAAACAACATTTCTAAAGTAAACTTAGTAATTGCTTAATGTTTTTGTTCTGGACATGATATTGGATTTCATCTCTTTTTTGTTTTTGGTCTGGTAACTTAATTTTAAGTCTAATCAATTTATTAGAAGCCCAGCAACACCAGCATTTTGTGCCTACAGTTAGTTTTTTGGTGGTTCAAATTAATTTGGAAGTAATATAATCTTCTATATTCACTGGCGTGACCAGTGATTTTTCTGATAATGATGGTAATTTATCAACCCATGAGCATCGACGACTTTATGTGCATTTCGAAGCATAGACATAGTCATAAGGAAATTGGACTCTTTCCAAATTTGAGTACGGTACTTAAATTTATGATTAACATTTAAAATTTAAGACAATTTTGAACACTCAAACTTTTAAAATGATGACAAAAACTAGGAAAGTGAAGTTGAGACTTGCAGGAGAGTTATAAATGAAGGCAAAAATAAAGTGAACATTTATTTTTGAACTCTCAACGAAACATCGACTCTTTTTGGGGATGAAGCTTAGTTCCATTTAAAAGTAAGATTTGACATTTGATCAATTAGCCAGACTAGCGTAAATTTAATAACCATTTCTTAAATCCAGTGTGTCGATTTTCACTGGAAGACCGAGTCAAGAAATTCTATGAATTCTAAAAGCGAGATGCGAGCCAAGAATGTTAGCTCTAGAACTCAATCATTTTGTAATTAAGTAAAGTTTATTCATCAAACAATTCGCCTGCGGCGCTCCTTTGGCTTACACGATATATTAACAGCTATCTCCAAAATAATAAAGTTCAAACTAAACCGCACTTGAAAAGAAGGAGAGGAGAAAACTTTTGTATTAAACATTTCTCAATATACATAGACGGTTCCAAAAATAATCAAGTGCACTAGAGTAAACTTCAGTCAAAATATGCTTGTAACTAAAGTCAAAATTAAAATTATTGCTTAGGCAAATATCTTTGTTTTTTAAATAAAACTCACGAGGACATAGCACTGTGTATTGTAGTTTAAGAAAAACGCACCACTGATGATTTATTGCTTTATTACAATCTAATGTGAATAAAATAACCAATATAATAATTTGCTAGAAAGCTTCTCCTCTGTGTCATTTCCGCACTTCTTCTTAGTTTATCTATTTATTATAATTTTTTTTTACCATAATTTTTTTTTATTATAAATTTTTTATTATATTTGGTTTATAAACCAAAACAACAATATCTATAATATCTTAGAGTAGAACCTCAGGACTAACATCTACGAGTGAGGCTGAATATCTGAGAGATCAATTCCATGGATTTAATAATTTTATTGACAAAGTTTACTTGTATAATTTTAAGCTCTTATTCCTGTTGTTGTAAAATTGTGATTTAGTGAAATCTATGACAAACCATAGTCTTTTATGTTGGTATTTGTGACCGAGGAGTTTGTGGGGTATAGAGTACCCTCCAAGCACAGACGGAGCCACGTAGTTTGAGTTTACTTCCTCCTTCTGGGTCCTTTTACCCTAAAGAGAGCTTGGTGAGCTTTTTAACAAAGACTTTTTGTGGCAGATTATACCCCAGTAGTTTTCCATTGCCTGCTTAAGGGAGACGGTCAGAAAAAAATTCATACTCTCATCTTCGCAGTTGACGGTTTATTAAGCAAACGTAAAATGTAATTATGTGTAACGGCGTACCTGATTAGTTACTTCATTTTAATGATTAGAAAATATATCTGATTTGTCCCAGTCCTCTTTAAGTATGACTGGACAACTATGACTTATCATCGTGGTCGCATTATCTGTAAGTGAGGCCGAACAACCACATCAATCAAGTACTAGATGGCTGTTTAACCAAGAGTTGTCAACTGTTAGTTAAGCATTAATTACCAATTAACTTGAGGTTGTGAAACCGGTCCTAATACTCATCAATTAGAATAAAGAACATCTAACCTAAAAAACAAGAAAACTTGTGGTCCTGAACTGTAAATTACACCGGTCATTAAAACTCTCAGATTATAAAGAATAAAGAAGAAGAAAGATTAGTCGTTAAGGTCTCGATTTGCGTCGTGTGGATTTACGTTGCAACAAAAATAAAACCAAATCTGTAATCTGCATCGGTGTGATTCAATTTGCGTCTTTTAATATAACATGAACCTGATTTTGCGTCGCATGTACAATTGAACAACTGCAATTTAATAAAAATTATAGAATCAATTAAAACTCGATTAATACGAAGCATTTGCGAGTTAATTAGTTAATGAGTTTAGTAGTATTAGCAGCAAATAATATTAATAATATCGATATCATATAATGATCTTTCGCGTAATTTTTATAGTGTAGGTCTATTATGATTTTATGTGATTCGATTTGCGTTGTTTTATAGAGACTTTCGGTGTTAAAAATACATATACTTTGGAGTGATAAAGTAAATATTATCCAAAAAAATTTTGGGATAGCACCCAAACAAGGACGTGCTCATGGGGAGGATCAATATTTTAGAAATATCTCAAAAAGTTAGCAAAAACCTTCAATAGTTGGTCAATTTGGCATTTTTTTATGTTTAAATTTACAAAAAGTTGGCAGTTTTGAATTAATTCAGTTGGCAAATTTGGGATTGCACCCTCCTGAAAAAAGTTGGTTGGGCACGTCCCTGCACCCAAAATTTAAAGGTATTCTACTAGGTACCACATATTTGAGCCTTTTTGTAGGTACCCAAAATATTATTTTCAGACAATCTGCAAAATAATATTACTAATCCATAACTTGGATTACTACAAAAATTAATAAAAACAATTAAAAAGCGATTCGTTTCCTGATTAAGTTAAAATGAAAGTAAAGTAATATATAAATATTATGATTGATGTCTCCCATTTTGAACAAAATTACTAATGTTTTAATTAGAAGGTTAAATAATCTTCCTTAATTTGCTCTGATACACACACGTGGCATCACTGTTATACAATGGTGACGCAAACAAAAGTACTTCAGAAAGTTAATAATGAAAAGCACAAAATAATATGTTCAACCCAATTACATTTCAATGGTAGGTGTGGATAGAGTTGCTTCCAAATCTAAAGAACCTAAAATGGGCAGTCACATGCGCATAATCTAATATTTCTACTTTCCACTAAACAAAACAAACGCAGGTTTACCAGAGCCGATTTTACCTCTCTGTGCGCTTACATTTATTTTCACGTGCAGATTTTCAGCGCTGGTAGACCGCCGCAGTAAACCTTTCGTTTCCGAATCTGACATTTTATCTTTGACCTTCTTATTACTTATCTTTTCCAAAAATTGCTAACTTTGCTGTTCAAATATTATGTACTACGTTGTTATCAAAATGCAAGTGTACAAAGTATATTTTAAAGCAAATAGATAAGCAATATTTTTTTGTCGGCGATCGTACAGCAGGATCTGGATCCTCGATTATCTTAAAGATTAAATTTTGAAACTACGTACATCCAATCTCACTTGAAAATTGGTAAATTAAGTAGACTACATGTGCAACGAAATATACCCACCCCCCTCCTGCAAAGACCTACTTACATCATCAAATTATTTCCAGCAACATTTCAACCAACCACACCCTTGATCATCTCATCAGGTCAGCGAATTCAGGATTTACAACGTTAAAATCAAACGAGGGAAATCGCTCTTCTGAAAAATTCCTTTTGACGTGACCTGGAAGTGGACCGAGCCCTTAAATTCTATTGAAATTAATTCTGATAATAAATACCAATTTTGTTGCCATGTAAGGTTTGTTTACACAAAATTGATTTGATAAAAGAACAATCGTGCAGTAGTTTGTTCTAAAAACTCCGAGTTCTGTAAGGATAGAACCCTTGTGGGGGGAAAGCGACCCCCATATTTTGCGATGCGTGGTTGAATTTCAATAAATCGAAGTGACTACTAATATTAGCTTACGATTAAAAGATTTATTTTTAAATTTTCTTTTACCTATATTCGTTATTGATCGATCGCATCGGTGCGGTGTTGGTATAGGTGTACCCATAATTTGTATTCGTCACCGCAAACATCGAAGCTACCTCATCATTCATAAATATTCATTTTGATAATAATTAAGTTATACGATTTTAGTAGCAACCGCTGGAAAATTATTTGGTGTCAAAGGTTGAGGTTCCTTAAATAATTACATTTTGGACCAGGAAGAGTGTAATAAAAAAATGTGACAATGTAGTTGATGCAACCTTTTAAATTCCAAGGTGGTTGAAAAACCTCGACCAGCTTTTTGAATTATTTGGGAAATTGTTAGGACGGATGACTGCCTAATGAAACAAAAGAAGAAAGGAGTAAATTATCCTTCAAGACTCTCAACGAACTTTTTCTCCACTTTTGCCCACTTATTTGAACAATAGTAAATTTATACAAAATCAACGATTCCTTACAAAGTTAACTCAGCAAGCATAAATTACAGTTTTGACGTAAGCAACGTAATTACATATTACAAAAACATTACAATAATAATTTTTGTTGCGTGCGGAGAAATTGGTTAAGTAGAGCATATTTTACGCACAAGAAATCCAGAGCAATTTAATATTTAAATATTTATTTTAAATAGTAACTAAAACTCCTATTAGTAATCGAGTTTTTGGGAAACACAAATTTGAACATGGCCAGAAACAAAAATATTTTTATTTTTTTCTGTGAAATACCGAAAAACCAAAGTTAATTTTGCGGTGTGTTAATGTTAACTAGAATTGTGTTAATGATCGGAAGCTAAAAATATATACTTTGCGACCGCGTTAAACGAGGAAATTAGTGTGTAGCGTAGGTAATATTCTAAGATACCGAGAAATGTAAACAAAGCGTACATTTAGTTAATTACAGTTAAATGTAACACAAATAGAATTTAAAATATAAATCCCTGCCTACATGGCTTGTTTATGTTATACGGGGACCGATCAAAAAGTTTTGCCAGAAAATTTTTTTTGGCTTATTATTATCAGTAAGTCGTTTGACGCAACATCAGACAGATTTATCTAAGAAAAAAGAACAATAATTGGAATTGTAGTTAATCATTATTATTATTTCACGTTGTTGTAAAACAATAATAATTACACTGTGTCACACAATACAACAGTTAAGATTTACCTATTCCGTGCGATTTTTTGCGAAGAGAAAGCGCAATTATGTTAAAATTGTCCTATGGCTTTTACGACGCCATTAAAGATGCAAAATGGCCGCCGCAAATGACATAAATAACTTAAATTTAGTATAATATTATCTTCCAGATAGTTCGCATGAGAAAAATGTAGATGACCGTTTTTATTGAGCATAAAACATTGAACAAAATTAATTATTAGTAAATTTATTGTTAATAATAATAATAGTTATAGGCCATTAAAGTTGTCATCATTAGCTTTGAACTTGAAATTTACGGTGGTGATTATCATTAGTTAAATAAAAATTATAATTATAAGGACTAATTGCTCTATGAGCATTAAACGGAGTCGTAAAAATTTCGATGCACTACTGGTTTGATCCTACAACTATGGTATAGTAATTCAACGCTTTAATCCTCAGCCTACGACTCTGCATTATTTTTAATTATATTTATATTATATTTTAATTATAAATTAAAATTATATTTATATTTAATTATATTTAAATATAATTATTAATAAATAAATAAATGCCATTTTAATTACAATAATAGCATTCAAACGTTCAATTAAAAACTTTTGTAAAATTTCCGTGGGTGCTGTTCTAGTCAACGACGCGGTAACTAAAGAAAAATGTAAATGTCCACATTGTAACTTGTTATAGTAACCCATGTGCGGTGCGGAAAAAAAAGAATTTCGTTAATCCATTGCGCGTCACTTATACTATAAAAGAGTTGAATAGGGATGCAAAATGTCTGGGGTGCTTCAGAATATGATCTACATAAATCTCAAAAAATAATTTTTAACTTTTTCACTGCATCGTTGTGATTTGGGAAAGCAAAAGCAGGTGGAACCGGCCTGCTTATATTTTTAAACTCTCAAAATATTGAACGAAAATTTTTTTTAAAAATTTACCTTTCATTGAAAACTTGCGCACTGCTGAGGTGTAAAGCTGAAGCCGTCCTCCATCATCACAAAATATCGCTCGGCCTCCGGCCTTGCGCTTCTCTCCAACAGTTATCGTAAACATTTTAATTTTATATTTAAAACAAAAGTAATTAAATAAATCATTTGTAACGGTGGAATTGTTTGCATTCTAGGTGAGCTACGGGCAAAAACCAATAATCAGCGAGAAGTTTCGTAAAAGTCAGGATTTGTTCTATTGTAAGAAAATTGGAAGATTTAAAATTACAAAAGACCAGTGCGAGGCCGAAGGCCGAGCTATGTTATATGACACAAGAAATGCAAAAGCTGCAGGTCGAGCTATAAATCCCTATGAAGGGAATCTGAGCTATGTTACACGAAAATGAGAAGCCCATCTCAAAAAACTAAACAATTTTTTCCACCAATAAAATGGTAACCGTTTCCTTTGTCAAACATAACCTTAACTGAAGTTCTGGCGATGCACAGGGGCAAAAAATATCAAGGGACTCTTCAGAATATTATGATCTACATTAACCTTTAGGCTAAAAATTTTTGTTTAACTTTTTCATTGTAATAATTGTGATTTGGGGCGACGTATTTGAAATTTGAGCGATAGGGCTCATGGCACCGGCCCGGATTGTAAGATAAAGATAAACGTCAAATATTGATTAATATCGTATAAGAAATAATCAATTGAAATTTTTAATTTTTCATATAATCACCGCATGGTTGTCTCATTCTGTTGACGATACGTGCGCTCGATGTAAATACTTGGAGTAAGGCTTACTAAGGAGCAGGCCTACCTCAGTTGACAATCACTTCTGTAACTGATAACAGATTAAAAATCTTATTTTGACTGTATTTCGTTAATTATAACAGAATTTTTAAGTAAAAATTTATCACGCAAATCCGTGAACTTCAAGTTCCCTGTTTTCGACTTCCACCGGCTTAAACATCTCGGTTTTGAGTTTCGCAGGCTCATATATCTTGTTTTTCCAATACTTACAGGTAGACGGAGCTAAAGTTATGGCAACAGTTAATACAATACTCGCATATTATTTTTACATCAATTTTTGGGATTATTTAATTCTAATTTTAAATTATACATAAAATTAAATTTTATTTACACAGACAATTTCTCCAAATGATCTTATTCGACTTGTGTGGAACCTCAAAGTGTGTAAATTTATCAAAATCTTTTCCCCGCACGATCACAAGTATAAGAAGCGAGAAAGCTGACATTAGCGTCCTCTAGAGTTAAAAAATGTTATGATAAAAGTTAACTTTTTTAAAACTAAAGGCGCTAACGTGGAGCTTTGTCGCTCTTTTAATGGATAATTAGCGAGAATTAGCTTTATTATTAGAGAACTAGCGAAAAAGTTCGACGGTAGCGTCTCTAGCGTTAAAAAAATAAACTTTTGTTATAAAATACTTAGTTTTTCCCGTTTTTCCGGTATAATTTTAAAGTAGAAAATCCCGAGTTGATTAATAACCGACGGGTTATTAATGTTCGTGGCGCCCTCTAACTAATTTTTGTTGAAACCAAACAAAAACCTTAAATTCTACAATTTTTAAATCGTTACGGTAGTAGTGACATTATTTTGATAATTATTTTTATTTGTTTATGGATTTATGGTTATTTTTGCTCGGTTTCAATAAAAATCCGATAGAGTGCGCCACGAAATCTAATAACCGGATCAACCTGGTATTTTAGCTTCATACGCCTGGATAACACGATGCATAATTTTGCATAAAATTTACATGTAAATGGTAAATAACCAATAGAAAGGGCGTATTAATAGCCATCAGACGTTTTTCATTGGTTAGTTACCATTTACATGTAAAATTATGCATCGTGTCATACAGGGTTTAATTTAAATCACCCGAGTGATATATTTTTGATTTCATTTTATTTTAATAATTATTGAATATTTTTGAAAAGGATAAATTTTTACGTTTGTGCATTTGTTCTTCAAATTCGTTTTGTTATATAAAACAACACAGGCAACACTTCCGTTAATTAGATAAAGCGCTTGTGCGTGCAACAATAAATTTGAACAACCAATAGCCCATCGCATAAAATTTATTCTTTGAATATTATAAAACTTTTGTTTTGGATTCAACTAAAGTTTTTATTGTGTGAGCACTTCACACACATTGTCATTTTTTTTAAAGTGTAATTAATTATTTTTTAGTATTTCTGAGCTAGCCGGAGCAAAACAAGGAGTTAAATCTGCTAATGGCTACTAAATTTTTCTAGAAAACTTGGAAGGAAGAAAACCTGATGAATTATTTGAGAAATGTTTAAGTGTAATGTAACATTAATTATTATTATCGACAGCTACATCATCTAATTAAAATTTCACTGAATTTGTTTATTTACACAATAATTATTGTTAAGTGTTGCTAATTATTATTCAAACTCCGAGTCGTCTAGATTAGTTCAATGGAATTTTCCACAAATTCCGCTTATGCAATAGTCACGCAAAATACACCTAATAAATTTTCATATTGTTGTGCTATGAAAATTGGGGATATCTTCCAAAAGAAAGATTTAAAATACTTACATTTGAATTTAAAAGCAAGAGCAGTTTGCGGATACTACTTAATGTTGAGGAAACGGTAGGGGGTTGACAGTAAAATTTAAATCAGCACATACTAACTTATACTGAGCGTTGAGTAATTCACGAGTGTTTACTATTTCATCAGCTCCGATTCAATCAAAGCTGGTCATAGATTAATGGTTTAGATGAATTCTAAAAAAACTACAAGTGATGATAAAAGTCAAACGTTAACTTTACAACAAATTGATCAAACGTGCATCGTAAGATTATTATCTCAAAAATTCCGAAGAGGTACGTAGATAACAAAAAAGAAGATAAGAGATTACTGAAAATCGACTAAATACGAAATATTAACTGGGGTCAAAAATTTGATAGTTCTGGAAAACTTTTAAAAAATTCACAATTAAAAGTAATCAAAAGCAATCAATTCGTATCCAGCCAAACTAATGAAGCCAGCGGCCATTTGTAAAGAGGGCAAGATTTTAACCTCACATTTTCATTATATTACTATAAATGGTCTTTCTGTATTTGAATAGTGAAGTTATTTAAATAATTAAATTAAAATTAGTTATTTAAAATTCAGCAAATTTTGAAACAAAAGTTATAATTTCAAACAATTTGTATTTTTGGACCGTTCATCTTCTCCAATTACAGCAGATCCATTTGTTTGTTAATTTTAAAACGTTTTCATTTCTATTACTGAGATTCACCATCGATAAGCGTGAAGTGTCATACAAGTAACAAGTGAGTCTCATTCCAATAATTTTAACGACTCTGCTCTTTTATCATTCTGTTTATCGTTTAATTGTCAATTATGCAACGGAAAGAACAATAAAAGCACGTTAAAACTTATTTTTTGTGCACTTAAAACACTTGAAATGCTGTAAGAGGTTTCACACTAAACACAATTGAATTGTTTTTGCTTTATCTGGAAAAATCTTAGTGTCAATTTAAAAACATTTATACGTGAATTTATTACTTGTGTCTGAAAACATCTCAGATGAGTCATGTACTTCCTGGTTTTCCTTTCCTTAAAACTATTTTTGGCTAAAAATTTGAAGGTGGTACTTTAAGTCTCGCATTTATATGATGATCTTGCCCTTTTTTATTCTCCAATTTGACCTTGACTCCTCGTCAATTGGTCAAATTTATGTAAATAAAAACCAATTATTTTCTGCGAATGTAGATTTCCACTGGAGACCTAAACATTTAGAAGGAAATTTCCGGGAGATTCAAACTGTCGAGGTCTTGCAAGTTTCTAATCAAAAACTTTTAAACCAAAAAACTTGGAGTATGGAAGATTAAGTTTAAATTCAAATAACTTATGCGGGAGTTTTAGTAACCAAAATAAGTAGAAAAGTTGTATTTCAAGAAGGGCTCTCGTGACGAATTACCTTGATGGTTTGCTATTGCTTTCGGAGGTGAGGCTTGGTATATTATTGAGCTGGAAGAAATTTGGAAATTGGATTCGTTAGAAAATCGAAATTAGAAGCCAATGTACAATTTTAAATTAATATAAAAAAAATTAAATAAATAAAATCGTAGAATTATATAAAAATAAAATACATAAAGGAAGAAAGAAAATAATATCATGTTAAAGATTGAAATTTTAAAATTTATTGTGTGGAATTTTGTACTATTAATAATTTCATAGCAATATATAGCTCGACTTCCTATAAAATAGAGCAAAGTATCAGTAGAAACACGCAGAGATAGAAGTTGATGTCGGTGGTTGTCACGCCATTTTGTGCGACGATATTCAATCGTTAAATCTTTTTTCCGACCCAATTATTACAAATTACACGCACATATTATTGAAAGTGTGCCATATCAAATCGATGTAATTCTATTAGCCTTGACCTCCTTTTAAACCCATTAATGACTAAAAATATCTAGTCTACAAACACCGCCCCCAAAATTCACGCCTAGTCGTAGGCCTACTCCAAAATCACCTAAGGGATATAACTGATCTTCTGCAACCAAGAAGCTTCCATCTCTACAGTTTCCCAAAGAACAACAGCCCAAATCTGGAAAGAAACTTCAGATTGCAAATGTCAATAGTACCTCAAGGAAAATAAATTTAAAATTTTTTACAAGATGTTTCTACTATTTTTTCTCCCAGTTGGAGACAATGTCACTTTAACCAAATTCCAGTTATCCAACTGAAGTATTTGATTTTCAAGATTACCTATCATCACATTTATTTGAGAACATTTTCGCACTCAAAAAATTGTTCTCATTCCACTCGAAAACAAATGACGGTAGAAAATTATATAAAACATTTGTTTCAAATTTAACGAATTTGTTCTCAACTTTTCTAACTCACTGTATAAAAATAACATAAAATAATTGGCTTTTCGCACTACTTTCCATTTAAAAACAAATCGCCAAAATTTAAAAGCTAATTTTAGAAATTTAATTTTGTTTCGATTATTTTTTTATCGTGGGAACAACAACTTTTTACTTGTTAGGTAATCGTTGATAATAATCAGAATTCTAAAATCAAAAAAAAAATTGATTTTGGCACACAATTTAAAAATCACGAAATCTGGACTTCGAACCTGTAATTATTTTGGTTGGTAAGTCAATGCCTTTATTGCTCGCAGGATCAGACACGCGTGATCAATTATACTCACCACTTTACATTACATCCAAAAAAACAAAAAAAATTAAATTGTTTTTACTTGCACGTAATAGTAGAAAATTAAGCAAATTAAATAATAATTGGCGGTAATTTGATTAACTCGAAAATTCTAATATTAAAATTGTTATGTTTTCACTGAATCATTTTCTTTGTTTGTTCTTCGTGACGAAATAAATTTAACAATAATAAAAGTAAAGTGATATCGTAATTATTAACACAAATATTATTTAATTTTCGTATCTCAATGTATAAAAGTACCTAAAGTTTACTTATATAATTTGTTTAAATTAGTGAGCACACAATAGAAGTTGAACAAATAGAAAGTTTGCCAAATTAAACTTACACAATTTGGTGTTGTCGTGCGAGAAATTTAACAATACAATTTTATCATTTATTATTTTTCGATTTTATTATTATTATTATTGCTGAACGGGTTGTGGTTCTACACCCACTTGCACTGAGGCTCTGGGCCCATTGTACCCGCGTTCCATGCTTACCCCATCAGGAGGGATGGGTGTTTGGATTATGTCTTCAGTTGTCGGAAAAAGAGAACCAAGGTACCATAACAGGTAGAGGTGCATGTTAGTGGCCCCCCTCCCAGTTTTGAATTTTTGATTAATTGTATCAAACGTTAGAGCATCGTTTGAACCTGCATGAGCTTCCATTATTTTTGTTTGAGCCTCAAAGGTCGAGAAGTTATTTGCAAAAAACAACTGGGGGGGGGGGGGAAATGCCGTAAACATAACAGCCCTCCCAGTTTTGAATTTTTGGATGAATTTGGTGTCAAACGTTAGGGCATCGTTTGAGCCTGGATGAGCTTCCGTTATTTTCGTTTAAGCAAAAAAAATTGTTAAAAAAAAACCTTGTCAAACGTTTGGCACCAATTTCACCCCATAATTACACTTAGAGGAGGAGAGAGACAGCGACATGCACCTAAATTTTATCTTTATTAGCAACAATAACAACGTTAATCTGCTTTAGATCAATATTAAATTTTTCCCGTATGATAATTGTATTTCGATATATTACTTTGATGTTTAAAAATTTAATGTTTGTAAAAAATAAAATGCTGCTTATTTAGAGAATTTATAAATCCAAAGTATGTCAATTATTAGATTAACTAAAGATTTAACGCATGTTGCTCGGAGTTTGGTCGAAAATTTCACTAACCATAATAATGTAAAAAATTAACTTAAACTCTTGCTCACTGAAGCTTTATCGATTGACACATAAATTCAAAATAAGAAGGAAAATTGAAAAACAGCCTCCCTGCCTCTGCAGCCTCCCCAATAGTTTTTTGCGAATAACTCCGCAATCTTTGAGGCTCAATCGAAAATAATTGAAGCTCATATAAGCTCAAACGATGCCCTAACGTTTGACACCAAATTCATCCAAAAATTCGAAGCTGGGAAAGGCCATTATGTCTACGCCCCCCCCCCCCACCACTCCAGTAGTTTTTCGCAAATAACTCCGTAACCTTTGAGGTTCAATCGAAAATAATAAAAGCTCATTCGGGTCCAAACAATGCCCTAACGTTTGACACAAAATTCATCCAAAAATTCAAAACTGAGGAGCTATCATGTCTACAGCCCCCCCCCCCCCAACAGTTTGTCGCGAATAACTCCGCGACCTTTAGGGCTCAAGCAAAAATAAAGGAAGCTCATTCAAGCTCAAACGATGCTCTAACGTTTGACACAAAATTCATCCAAAAATTCAAAACTGGAGGGAGAAGCTACTGACATGCACCTAGCAGGTGGTGCGGAATTTCTCCCTCTCCCCTCCTTCTATTCTACATGTAGGATTTTCGATAACCCCAATTATGTTGAGATGTCTGTTAAAGCAGCAGTGCCCTATATACAGTCCTAAAGTTTTTCTCAGCTGATGTGTTCTGCTCGGATGAAGAACTTCGTGAGTCCTTTTTTCTCTGGAAAGGCCTCCAGTGAATTTCCGCAATTGTCTTGGTCTCGGGGGTGTTATTTTTTTAGTAGTTCTTTAATAGTCCCTTTTGCGGTCTGATACGCTATTCCAAAAGTTGGTTCTGATCTTGCCAGGCGTTTCTAAGCTACCAAATGATGTCATATCGATTTCCCAGCTTTTATTTGGTGCTCTCCGGTACCCTCTCAGGTATTATAACCTTAAAATACTTTTTTGAAGTTTCTTATAGTCCTGGTTCGATTGGATTGCATGCAAAACATGATGTTACTCTTGTAACATTTGAGTTTTTGATCAAGTTAAAGATCATGGTATGATAGTTCCTCTTCTTGGATCATTTATGGTAAGCCATTTGAGCCCCAAAAACACCTCCATAACTGTGGTGGGCATTGTTGTTATTGCCGTCGTTTTTCCTAAGCAGGCAAGTCTTTGCAACTCTTGCAACACTAGATAAGAGAAGCTTATGTTAGCGTGGATATCACAACTTTAGTATACATATAGAGCCAAAAACCTATTTTTGGTTTTAATCCTCACGATTTTCCAATCATTCCCCTACAGACCTACATGACCCTACTCGCCTTGATCGTCGTGTTTTCTATGTGTTTTTGTGAAGGTCAGCCTGCAGTTTAAGGTTAGACCCAGGTATTTGACTTCACCTACTAATGGTAGTTTTTCTCCATTGACTGGGCATCCTTACATCCTGGAGATTTCTGCGCTTTGTGAAGGCTTCCACAGCGGTCTTATTTCTCTGTTCCAATTCCCTCAGAAGGTCGTCCACAATCCAGGCACCATAGGAGAGGTGAGAGAACTTCACTCTGCGGACATCCTCACGAGGCAGAACGCAAATATTTCTGTTTCTCATGGTAGAGCTTATCCATCCAATAATAAATAGGTTTATTCGTCTCGGGAGTGCATTCTTTATTGAGTCAAAATGACGTGTTCTCAACCGCTCTCCATATACCAAAGAAAATTACCAGAGAGCCTTCTCAATTCTTAGAGTTAATTCGTGGATACTTAGTTTGCATGATTTTTCTGATTGATATTCATGCAGGTGTTTTAATGTCAAAATAATGTCCCTGATATGCCTATCGATCAGTTTCTCCAGAAATTTAAGAAAGGAGAAATTACATTAAGTTGATTGGACAAAAATATTTCACCTGGTCGTATAACGCACGTCCTGGCTTGGGTATAAAAACCATATATTTTAGGGTGATGCTTGTCCCATAAATTGGAAAAATAATGATTCTTCTACCTGTTGTAGTAAAGCTGAAAATATTCCATTTAGTCCCAAAGGCTTGTAAGGTTTAAAAGATTTTATGGCCCATGCATGTCTTGGTTTTGTTAACAAATTTATTGGAACGTTTGATCCACCCCCCCACGAGTTAGATGTCTGGGTACGCTCTGTCAGTTGAACATCTGAGGTTTTTGAAGAGAGCCAACTTTGCCGTAAATACTTCTCATTAGGGCTCTCTGGAGTCTAGTACATTCTAGAGTTCTTTCGACTTTCTGACAGTATTTCCTCTATGAGTCATCTTTTCTGACGGCCTATTAGAAAACCTTTATAGGCTTCTCGTTCACCGGTTGAAGAGTCTACGAGTTTATGCCCTGAGGGAGGTTAGCTCACGATTCCACCAGATGACTTCGCGTTTGGAGTGCCTCTTGTTCATTGAGCAACTATTCACGTATGTGTTTAATATTGCTGATGTGACTATTTCGTTCATCAGTTCCAACTCCTCCGTAATTTTTGGCTTCTGCGGACATTCTTCTAATCCTGTTTTAAGTATCTCCTGTATATAGAGCTTCCAGTCACAGGTCCTTGGATTCCCATACACTTCTACCGTCTCTGGAAAGGACTCAATGTCGAATCTTATGTACTTATGGTCCAAAAGCAACTTCTCTAGTTGGAGGTCCAGAATGATTATATGAAATGCCACTCTGTGACTCATACGTATGCAGCATATTTATTAAAAATATTATGAATTTCTTTCAATTTTTTTATTGTAAATAAATTTTTTTCTCTTTTTTCTCAAAATCGGCACTGTAACAATAATCGCACAAAATAATATAAGCATAACAAAAATACGACGCACCTCGTACATCAAATTCCGCTACTGTTACCCACCTGTCACTGTGACAGCCACCCTAACCTCACTTCTGATCGATTTCAAAAATATTTTTTATCAAAAATGGACCGTTTCGAATATTCGAGTCCAATTTTAATCGAAAATGAAAACTTTCTGGTGCGTGACACGAACGTGCGTCTGTACGATGGCGAACAAAAGGTATTACCCTGCTTTTAAGTGACTCATTTAAAATTAAATTGATTACCTCTTTTAGACGAATTTCGAAGGGGGCGAAATTAATTTGACCACACATCGGTTGATATGGTCCCGTCCTGGAGCGATCGCATTGGGCCAAGCTTGTCTATGTTTACCGCTAGATTTGGTCGTTTTTATTGAAGAGGAAGCTTCAAGTACTTTCAGTTTCAGTCGATCAAAAAAGTTAATTTTGCATCTGAAAGAATCGGCGCAAGGTTTGTTGGGTCAATTTGTTCGATTTTGTTGTTTGAATTGGTGGTTTTAGAACGGCGAGAGAGACCTCAGTACACGAGCATTTACAATTACATTAAGTTGTCTTTTAGAGAGGGTTATAGCACTGATGTGGTTGGGGTGTTAAATGATAGCATACAAAAGCGAAGGTGGGAGTGGAACACACAAGTAGAGGCTGGTGCTTTGCCGGTGGCAGCTCGGAGAGCACCCCAAGTGCCTAATATTAAATTGCGAACTGGAATCGTCGGTATTGAACGCAGCATACAAGAAAAGCAAAAAGAAACCGATGCAAGTATTTCCCTTGCTTTTCAAGATTTAAGTAAACTGATGACGATGGCGAAAGATATGGTGAAGTTGTCACAAAATATTTCAACCAAAATTAGGGTACACTTTGTTTTATCTCAAAACTTCAGTGTTTTTAAATTAAAATTTTTAGGAGAAACAAGGGGACATAACCGAAGATGAAACGGTGAGGTTTAAATCGTATTTATTGAGTTTGGGTATTGATGACCCGGTCACTCGAGACGATTTTAAGTCAAACAACCAATATTACAAAAGTTTAGCTAAACAAGTTTCCGATATTCTGCACGGTCCGATCAACGAAGTTGGGGGTATGATGGCGCTCACCGACGTTTATTGCCGCGTTAACAGGGCGCGTGGTTTAGAACTGCTGTCACCTGAAGACTTATTAAATGCTTGTCGTATCATGAGTTCACTCGATTTGCCTCTAAAACTCTTCAAGTTTGATTCAGGCGTGATGGTGATTCAACTGGCCACGTTAGATAGCGAAAGTGTAGCTAACTCGACTGCCGATTTGGTTAGTATCTTCATGGTGGTAAAATTTGTTTACCTGCTTTTTGTGCTTGCAGTTGGAAGATAAAGGATCACTATCAATAGAAGAACTGGCGCAGTCGCTGGGAATTTCGATTTTATTGGCCAAGGAACGACTGCTGACTTCTGAGAAGTTTGGGAAGTCGTGTCGAGACAATTCAACTGAAGGTTTACGTTTTTATCCTAATTGGATTTTAAATCGCGATTAATTTGTTTATTATTTTGTACAGAGTTTTAAGCTGAATAAAAGTTTATATTATAATGGCGGTACAATTTTAGTATTGTGAGATTCCCCTTTTTCTTAGAATTTTTTTACATTCAAATGTGGTGTTTCATATTGTAACTCGAAAATTTAGGGTTGTGGCTAGAAAAACTCGTGGAGAAATGTTTGAGCACTTTCTTGAAAGAAAATGGATTATATTTTAATAGCCATCGAGCTACAATAAAGTACTTACAGTACAAAACACTAAAAACTTCTGGTTAAAAAAAATAGTCACATGAAATTTCACTTTGTAAAAACAGTTCAACAAGTATATAGATTTTTAAAAACAAAAAAGGTTCAAAAATAACAACTTATCTAAAAAACGAATGCTTTTCACTTGTGTTGATCAACTTGGGCAGCTAAATCAGCAAACTTTGCCATGTAATCCACACTACTGTCAGTTAACAACGATTGCAATTGAGCGTCGACCTGAATGGAAAAAAAATTATTATAAAAAACAAAAGAGGAAGTGAAGGTGACTTACATCCTGCGACATACGAGTATCTTCATTTGAAATAACAGTCGAGATCTGAGAAGTTTTGATTGGAGATTCTAGATGACCCAAAAAACTGCTCAATGAAAAATCAGCCACTTCTGAATTTAACCATTGATTGTCGTTTTCTTTTAGAATCCGTGATGGGCTGGTTGGTGGTGTGCTATTTGTGATGCTACTTGAAAGAAAACCTAAAAAAAAAAAGTTTTAAGGTTACATTATTGGGTTTATCCTTCATTTTAAATTTAAAATCTAGCAAGACCCAAAGTAAATTCTGGTTCAAATACCGCATGGTTACCCCCCCTTGACATTTACAATTTTTTCGTTATTTTTGATATATTTAGACAAAATGTTAGCATTGTTTTTTTTAAACTGATTTTTTAACAAAAATGTTTAGAATTTTCTTTATTTTTCTAGCAAATATTTGGGGTTGATATGGTTGAATCAAAGTCAAAGGCTGAACTTACCCATGAAGCTAGGTACACCAGAGTCATCTCTCCCTTCCAAATCTTGATGCAAATTGACGTCAGATGTCGCTAGTGCAATATCCAACAGATTTGAGATGCTTGTAGGCGACCCAACTCGGCTTGGAGTAACAGCATTATCGGTTATATCGAGCATACCGGAAGTGGAAGCACTCGAAATATTCGTTTCACCGGCACCAAAGTTTATATTAATATCACTCACACTTTCCGTTTCTATTGGAGTCAAAGCCACACTCACTGTATTACTTATGTTGTGTTCTGACTTGTCAATATTTAAAATTTTTGGTGCAAGCAAGCGTGGACCATGATTGATATTGTTAGGAGAAATTATATTCATTTGTACAATTTGATGTTCGTTATCCATTGTGTTTGGTAGTAAAGGTAGCCTCCTTTCCACTACCACTTGTTTTGATCTAGGTCTTCTTCCTCTTCTGTTGCAATATTTCGGTGTCAGGCGTTGAATTGACTAAAACAAATTATACAGTAGTATTAAGAATATTAATACAGAGTTAAATGTGGCGTTTAACCAGCAAAAGCTATTGGACTTATAAGCAAATGATGAATAAAATATCAAACAAAGTAAAAAAATTGATCTAAATTTTAATGCTCAATTATTTACATTAACTGAAGTATGGTATGTTAAAAATTACAATTCAGAATTCACTTCTACGCATACGTTTTTATTTCTATATGTTTAAAAAAAAATGTAAATTTTGAGATATACAATACGTAGTACATACATTTAAGTATATTTTAATTAAAACTTTTAGTTCAAAGTTTAATAAAATTTGGTATATAGATAGAGTATATGGAGACAAACAAAACTAAGATTTTTGTTTTAAATATTTTAAACGGTTTTCAAAATATCGCTATGTAAAGTTTTCAAAAAATTATTGCAAACGTATTTTGTAATTATCATATCAGCTCATTTTACCAAGCTTTTTATGTCCTTTCCATGGACTTGGAAAGATCTAAGGATTGCCTGTTGAAGCAATTACAATTTTTGGCTGCAATCAAATAATTTTCGAAATATTTCAAAAATTGGCTGAAAGGGAGCTGTAACATTCTTTATCGAAATTTCGAATTTTGGATACAAAATAATTCAACAGTAAGAACTATTTGAGTACAAAAAAAAAATAAATGCACAGGTGCAAGGTAAGTAGGCTTGACGCTAAAATGCAAATTTTACGATTAAAACCTCGATGAATTCTGAAAGAGCATATTTAAATAACAGAATTAGGCGAGGAAGATGGCCTTAAAACCACCAGTTTTTCAAAAATCGATTTTAAAAACTTTGATTTTCACAGCAAACTTTAAGCCAAGTCTCTCGTGATTGGTGAATTCAGGCATTCTGTCGTCAGTCCGTGTGGATCAAACTACTATAAGCTTTGCACAGAGAGGCGATAACCGGAGCGACACTTTGCATTTGGATGCTTCAACAGTGCACTTCGAGCAAAAATCGTGGTTTTCATTAGAAAATGTGCAGGAAAAATGGCTTAAAGCGCCCGAGCGCTACGAGGAGTGCTTTCAGTCAATTTTTCCTTGCACAACCACCGTTCTCGTAGAATCCACGCAAAAACGAGTTTCACCCCTCAAAGATCCACCTTCTCCCTTAACCCACGAGCCTAGGGGTATTTTTATTAAAACCACCATGGCACGAGAAGGATCCACGCAAAAAAGTAATAACCATACGTTAACATTGCGTACGACTAAGTTAAAAAATTTCCATCAGCCGGACTCTTTTGTATGAGAGCACACGTACCGACAATAGAATGCATTGATTCACCGATCACGAGCGACTTAGCTTGAAATTTGCTGCGAAAATCGAAGTTTATAAAATCGATTTTTGAAAAAACTGGTAGTTTTAAGGCTATCTTCCTCACCTAATTCTTTTATTTAAAATATGCTCTTTCAGAATTCATCGAGTTTTCAATCGTAAAATTTGTATTTTAGCGTCAAGCCTACTTACCTTTCCCCAAATTCTATGTGTTTCCCCGTCCTAAAGGGTAGTTCACACTACATGATTTATCATATGACTTAGTCATAAGAAAAGTCATGGCTAAAATCATACCATCACAACAGCCAATCATAAAAGCCATAACTTCTATAATATCAAAAATCATATAGTGTGAACGTAAAAAAATCACTCATATGAGAAGTCATGTGACAAGTCATATGATAAATCATGTAGTGTGAACTGGCTTTAAGAGAATCTCGTTAATCCACCCATGCGCGTCAGTGTACATGATGTTTTTCTTGAAAATTTCGAAAATTATTTAGGTACAAACGAAAATTAAACTTGCACAAACAAAGTACAAACGATAGAAAGTATTTTGAACGTGATCCTGTGTTACCCAGAATCTCGTTAATCCACTCATGCGCGTGAGTTTACTTGATGTTTTTCTTGAAAATCCCAAAAACTATTTGGGTACAAAAGAAAATAAAACTTGCACAAACAAGCACAAACGAAGTATAAACGTTCTAAACTATTTTGAATCTAAAATTCGAAATTTAAAAATGCATGTCCCCGCGAAATTTTGAAATTTCTCAAAAACTATTTGGATACAAACAAAAATTAAACTTGCACTATAAACGATAAAATATCTTGAACTTGATCCTATAAGTGTTAACCAGAATCTCGTTAATCCACTCACGCGCGTCAGTATTCTTGATGTTTTTCTTGAAAATCTCAGTAACTATTTGGGTACAAACGAAAATAAAACTTGCACAAACAAGCACAAACGAATTACAAACGTTCTAAACTATTTTGAATACAAAATTAAAATTTTAATTTTTTTATATTTCCCCGTTCTAAGAGAATCTCGTTAATCCACTCATGCGCGTCAGTATCCAAGATGTTTTTCTTGAAAATCTCAAAAAGTATTTGGGTACAAACAAAAATAAAACTTGCACAAACAATCACAAATGCATTACAAACGATTAAGACTATTTTGAATCCAAAATTCAAATTTTAAAAAAGCATGTCTTCAGCCCCCCCCCCAGCAAAATTTTCTCAAAAAACTATTTGGGAACAAACGAAAATAATGTTTGCACCAACTGGCACAAACAAAGTACAAACAATTTAGACTATTTTGGAATCAAAATTCGAATTGAGGGGGGACATGCACCATGAAACCGGGGGGTCTGGGGAGTATATGGAACTTTAAAAATTTATAAAGCTGCAAATTTAATTCTAGAGAAAACAGCTGTTTGATACCACTAATTACACTGCTACAAATTGATTGGTGTACAATTACCAATCCACTTTTTACACCAATTAATTTGTAGTTAGTGTAGCACTAGAACTGTGGTACCAAACAAAGCTAATATCTTTTCTTAATGGCTGGAGGGTATTCCATACCCCCCGGTTTTCCGATTGTTTACTTTTAAAAATACTCTCCAGATCAGGACAAGATATTTTCATGACCATAAAATACATAATATGTTCTTAATTTTATCTCACGTTAAAGTGCGATTTCTAATTTTTAGGGCACCCTTAGATAGCCACAGCCATGGAGTGATGTGACCGATGGTTGAGTACAGAGCTGAAATTCTGGGTTCAAATCGCAAACTATACAAAATTTCTTAGCTCGGCTAAGCTAGCTAGAATTTCAGTGGGCATCCACACACTGTGGTAAAATCAATATTGATTTATCAGAAATATCCCCCCTATTCTGTAACTTTTCGTTATCGTTATGAACCGTAAAGTTTGGTTTCCACATACTATTACATTAGTACTATTTAAAGCAATTCTAAGTGTAAACTAAACTTTACGGATCTTAACGAATTCATAACGATAAGATAACGAACGATAACGAAAAGTTACAGAATAGGGGGGTATGTAATATGGGGACTAATCCACACTGCTAATCGGATTTGTAATTCCCAGAAAGGAGGGAAAGAAATATTCTACTTAAAATGTAAAAGCTTAATGAAGTCCTTAGATAATTTGGAGCCTTCTAGTGCACCTTTGCCCTACGCCACATTTGCCACGCTTTAGTTACTTTGTTGACATTAATATACAGTTTTGTTGGTTTAATATGGGAAGCCCTGATTGTTATATTTATCTGTACCCCCCCCCCTCCGAACGGAAAGAAAACCTTGTAAAACATGCTGAGATGATTATAATCAATGCTTTATAGTAAATATTAAGAAAATTTGTTTAATTTTTGATATAATGCTGAATAAAATTAAAGTAATTTTATTGTAGTACAAATTACTATAAATTGTGGAAATTCTCAATTTGTAGCAAATATTTGTAGAAAGAATCGGGAAATTTTTGCAGGAAATTTAAATTTATGCAATTAATTCAAATTATCTGTCAGTGTTCTTATAGAAAAAGTACTATAAATGTACTAAATAGCATCACCAAAGTAAAAAAGTACTAGATTTTTCGAGGTAGCACTAACTTTTATTTGAGGCTAAAAAGAACTGAAAAAGTACTACTGACAGTGGCAACACTAAATAATATACAGCACCATTATGCTTTGTTATAAAAATACTTTTCAAAACTAAAATCAAAATTTTGATTTTCTAAAAAAATGCATCACCAAAAAAGTTCAAAAAACTCCAGTGAATAATCTGTACTTATGTTCAGTGTTTACAACTAATTAATTTAAAAGTGGGAAGATAAAGATAAACAAAAAAAATCACTCACATTGAGTTGTGCTCGAAAACTATCCAAATTTGGTGCAATCGGTTGCCTGAAAACCGTCACTGGTTGATGAGGTGACTGAATAATAATGGGAACAACTGAAGACACAACATTCGTGTTCACCACAGCACCAGAATCAGTAGTAGAAATTTTCTAGAAAAAAAAAGTTAAAAAAATATCACAAGATTTGCTTGACTCCTCACCTCTGAAGCATCCACGCTTTTCTCTCCAATCAAGGTTTTATTGCTTTTTGTATTTACAGGTTTCTCATTTACAATATTATTAGATTTAGTAGTACCACAGGTATGCCCACATGGACACCTCACTATATTTTTTCTGTAGTGAAGCTTTGCAATCGAGAGCAGTCTTTGTAACGTTCCAGATAAATTATTGTCAAAAGTTTCGTTTTGTGATGAAGCGTCACTAACCGATTCGCTTGGTACTTTTTCGTCCGCACTTGCAGACTCTTCTAAATCGACTTCAACCTTCGGAGTTACTTTCTCCAAGTTGTCCCAACTGTACTCCAAGGTTAAGTTTGCATTAGAACCAAACTAAAAGGTAAAAAAAAATGAAGTAAGAAATTTCTAGGGCTTTGTTATTAGTTATTACCATAATGTACAGTTCTCCAATGGTGACTGTTCCACAATTTTGCGAAGTCCATCCTTTTCTAATATTGCTAATATCCTGCAACTTCTTTTCGTTTTCTTCCTTAATGTCTTCGATTTTAATCTCATCTACTTTTTCTTCCACGTTTTCAACCGTTTGCGGGGGTAGAACCGAGGGCGTTTCAGTAGTAAGAATTTTAATGCTGGAAACGTCGTCATTTCCTCCAATACAATTTTCGTTGGTATCAATGCTGGTAGAACATAGCGCCAGCGCCTTTTGGATAAAAGAATTCGGTATTTTATCGTTGGTGCTGTCGTTACGAGATCGTTTCGTCCCAGTTTTCTTTAAACCACCCTTAGGGATCCACAGCTGCTCGCCTGGGGTGGTCACGCCGATTCGTTCTTCAAATGCATTGAGACAAATGCTCTGGCTGGTCAAATATTCGCTTAAATTGACCGTAGGAAATTCGATATTTGCTTTAGGCGGTGGATTTAAACGTAAAAATTGATCAGGAGTAGATTTGTTGTCTTCAGGTTTATTCTCTGGCAAGTAATCGGTTGTACTATTGTAAGCACTTAAGATATTGTCATACTAAGTCAAGTTAAGAAAGTAATTTTCTTGGTTTCTGAATTTTTTTAATACTACCTACTTAATTTTTAATTTCAATTTTTTAATATGTTTTATAAATTGGTATTCTAATGTTAAATCCAAGTTTTTGACTATATTTCCATATATCTAATTTGAAATGCAAATTTGGTTAATGTAGCCTGAAGAAATTTTGTGGAGCATAAAATTTCCTACAACTTTTGTATTTACAATTGTCGGCTATTTTGAATAGACACTGAGAGAAAAATGCGTATAAGTTTGCTAAAACAAGTAAAATTCGCGTCTAGGTTTTTTCATTATTTTGGCAGTGTTCCCTTTAACACATTTCAAATATTTTGAACAAAAAAGTTATTGCTGACCTTCCTCAAAAATCATCCTTTTTCATTATTTTTGTGGTATTCACAGATTTAAGATTAATAATTTTATATAGTTTCAAAATCTGTAGACAAAATGTTACAATTTAACCCTCTCAAAAACTATCCCTGTCCGCATAGATTTTTTAAAATATTTTTTTAGTATTCGTAGGTTTAACAGTAATATATTTACCAAATATCAAAAATTTCCACAATATTTTTATCGCTTACCCCCCCCCCCGCTACACTCAAAGCAATCTTCAAGCACTTTGAATTTTTCACAAGTGTAACAGTAATAAATTTATTTATTTTTCAAAAATATTAAATAAGTTTTGTTGCTGCCCCCTCAAAAATTACCACTTGCGATTAGAATTTTTTCACTATTTTGTGGTATTCAGGGATTTAATATTGACAATATAATTTTACATAGTTTTTTTTTTATAAAAAATGTTACAATTTAATCCCCTCCAAAACTACCCCTTCAAGCCTAGAATTTCTTCATTATTTCATAAGTATATTTACAAAGTTTCAAAAATTTTAAACAAAAGTTTTAATCATTTACCCCACTTGAAGCCACCCCCAAGCACTTTGGATTTTTTCACTATTTTTAAAGTATTCACAAGTTTAACAGTAATAACATACAAAGTTTTAAAAATTTTAAACATAATTTTAATTGTTTAACCCCCCCCTCTTTCTAAAAAATAGTCTGGATCATTAGTGTTTTTTTTGCGGTGAATGTGCAAGTTTTATTTTCGTATGCACCCAAATAATTCTTGTGATTTTCAAGAAAAACTTTAACGTCACTGACGCGCATGATTAGATTAACGAAATTCTCTTCGGATCACATCCAGGATGAAGTTCAAAATAGTCTAAACCGTTTGTACCTTTTTGAGTAAAAATTATTTTCGTTTGTACTCAAATAGTTTTCAAAAAATTTCAAAAATTGGCTTAGAGATGCTGTAACACAATTATGGCTGCATAGGGGGGAACCCCCCAAATAATTTTTGAAATATTTGATAACAAAAGGAGTTAAAACGAAAATAATGATTGCCCAAACGAAACACAAATGATCTAGACTATTTTAAAAAAGCATGGCATCGCCCCCCCCCCAGCTAATTTATAAAATTTTAACATTTTGAATACAAACAAAAATAATTTTTGTACAAACGCCAGTACTAAAGAGGCGCTGCACCAGGTATCTTTAGGCCGGTTTACGCATGTTGCTTGGAGCAAATGTGGGCAAAGGATCAAAAAAGTTCAATTATGAAATAAGCTTAAAAAAAGATAATTCAAAAAAATTTTCAAAAAAAATTGAAAATTATTAGGTTTTAACAAAAAAGTTCTTCACTGTGAAATTAGAAAAATATGAATCAAATTGCACGCTGGCGCTAAGCCGTCTTGTTACGCCACTGCTAAAAAAGTATAGTTACCAAAAATAAAAGAGGAGGGAAGATCCATGATGTTGTTATGATGAGTTAACCAGGTCTTGGCACTGCAGGCAAAAAAGTTTGGAGAATCATAATTTAGGTTATTTTAAACTTTATCCTGTACCTAGAATCTCGTTGATCCAATCGTGCGCGTTAGTGTTGTTGATGTTTTTCTTGAAAATCTCAAAAACTATTTGGATAAAAACGAAAATAATTTTTGAATAAACAAAGTACAAACGATTTAAACTATTTAGAACTTCGTCCTGTATAAACGTACACACGTGGTATGTCGTACCGAGAATCTCGTTAATCCAGTCATGCGCGTCAAGGTCGTTGATGCTTTTCTTTAAAAATTTCAAAAACTACTTGGGTACAAACAAAAGTAGTTTTTGCCCAAATAGACACCAACAATTTAGATTAGACTATTGTGGATTCAAAATACGAAATAGGGAGAAGGGGGTAGAAAGAATGTACCTATTTTTATCTCAGTATCTATTGGAGATAGAAAGAAATTGTAAAAACAAAAGTTTTAGAACAGTTTATGCTCTACAAAATTGATTTTAAGAAATTTTCTTCAAATAGCGCTGTAAACAAAATATTGACAAAAAATCAAACCTAGTTGTGTATTTCACTTGTTTTTGAAAACTTTTACACATTTTTATGACTTTATATCTCAATGCCTATTCAAGATAGAAAAAAATTGCAATAATAAAAGTTGTAAAAAATTTTATGCTCTATAAGATTTTTTAATACTACTTTAACCGAATTTTGCATAGGAAAAGAGATATTTGAGTAAAACTAGAATCTAACGTAATTTTGGCTAATTAAAATTTTGAAGTTCTCAAATTCAGATCTTGAAGTTAGCAATCTCAAATTACCAAGTTACTTATTATCTTATTAATTTGAAATTAAGGACTTCAACTTCTGAAATTCAGATCTTGAAGTTAGTAATTCATAAATTGCCAAATTAGTTATTAACTTGAAAAGTAAGAATTTGAAGTTCTCAAATTCAGATTTTGAGCTGCAATCAAGAAAATTTAGATTTAATATTAGACCGCAATTTATACAACATATTAAAAAATTGATACTACCAGAATAATTACAATTGGAATTGCTAATTGTACTGGGTTAATGAGAATCTATAAAGATTTACAACAAAGCAAAGTGAGTTATAAAAAACTACTAATTAAAATAAAAAATTATTAAATTTTAAACAATACATTACTGAAGGTTGGAGAGAGTTAACTAAATCTAAAATTAAAAAAAAAAGTTAAAAGCAAAATAAATGAAACAAAATTAAATTAAATAATTAATTTAATAAAATAAAAACTAAACCCAGTGCTAATCTGTAATAAAAGTTGTAATTTTGTCAAACCAGTAAAAAAACCATAGAAGTTGATGTATTAAAAAGGATACAACAATCTCATTCACACTCCTCCACTTGCAACTCAAGTGACTTATCAATGTACTCAATCGTCGTTGCAACGGCAGTGCAGCTTTAACACGTGGATTTTGTGCGACCCCTTGTACCTTCAACCATGCATTCATATCTTTTGGCACTAAATTTACAATAACACGTGTAGGCAATTTCAAATCGTCATGTTTTTCTAAAATTCCCAAACGTTAAATGAGTTCCCTTGTTCATTGACCAAAACTCACCATCCAATTGATTCAAAGTCCTTAAAGCTCGACACATGGGCGTCTTAATCCGAATAGTTTTACCTTTCGATCTTATAGCAACGCCACCCCTATAAATTAATTCGTTAAGTTTCATACAGGTCTTTTCACTAACCGACCCAATCTTTTTTCTCAATTCACCGTAATTCACCAAACCGTAAAGTTCCTGTGCGTTCTTTTTAATAGCTAAAAATAAAAAATAATTTAACCACCAAAAAGAAAACAGGCAAGAAATGCTATATACCGTCTCCAAATTTCAAGTGTTTGGAAATTTTATGCCAGGTGCGGTAATAAAAGTGACGAATTTGGTCCTTAGTTTTCATAACAGATTCTGGAAGACCTTTTCTTCTTAGTTTATTTGAAATGTAATAATAAATAGATTCAAAATCTTTTCCATATTCGTTGAGAGCTTCAAAAAACAAATTTTTATCTTCTTGCGACCAGGTGGGTCGCCATAATCGTTTAACTTCCGGTTTTATTTCTTCTATGAGACAAACCAAAAGGAAATGTAAAAAAGGTAAACTAAATTTAAATTTTGTGGTACAAACCTTTTTTAGTTTCCAAAACAACGCAACTGGGAACCACAGAGTCCAATTTCATTTTTTTAAATACCCTGGCGCTGGTTCTGAGCTGCTGACTCTTCGATTCTGAACCTTCGACATTATTGTAGGTTGTTACAGAACCGAAAAGTTGCTCGATTGGAATATTATTTTGGTCTAAAATTGCTTTGTTGTTGCTTGCCACTTCATTATTCATGTTAGTTTCATTTGTTTTCATCCTGAAGGATAAACAAAATTTGTTATTTAATAAATAAAAAACCCGACCACAACAAAATATGCCAATTGTTTACAAGAATCATCGCACTAAACATTGAAAGCAGGCCCGTAGCCAGGAGGGGCACCTGGGGGCACGTGCCCCTCCCGAAATGTTCAAAAAAAAAACTTTTCTTTTTTTGAAAGTAAAGAAAAATTTGTTTATAATAATAAAAATTCTCAGAAGGGGAACCATCAAAAATTTTATTTTTTACAAGTGCCCCCCCCCCCCCCCAAATTAAATCCTAGCTACGGGCCTGATTGAAAGTATCATTGTTGGGTGTTTAAAATTTGTATTAATTAAATATAATAAGGCGCCTGGCTGTAAGACATTTTTAATTATTTTTATTTTTGATAGTTATTTAATATATAAAATAAAATCATGAATGCTCAAGAAAATTTAATGAAGAAGTAAGAGAGAATATCTACGCCGAGTTTCGTACTGTCTTCAGTTTCTGAACAACGTCAATTTATAATTCAGCAGGAGATAGAGGAAAACTGCTGAAAGAGATTCGCGGCGAGATTTCACTAAAATCTATACCTTTTCTAAGGATATTGAAAGGAAAAGAAACAACCGTTTCCTGGATACGTTAAACATCTCCAAATGATTAGTGGGAGGAGCACTAAGCAAATTATACGACCAAAGAATTTTGCTTCCTGAAATAAGGGAAAAAATGAGTTACAAAAAAGATGTGCCAAATTTGAAAAGTACAGGAGAATTTTCGTGACTATAAGATCACTGTAAAATGTGTTTTGAATTTGAGGAAACGAAAAAATAGGCAACTTAACCGAAAATGAGATGGAAGAATATAATTTATTATCATTTGAAAATGAAAGAAACCACACGTAATTTCAAAAACATCAGCAAAAAACAGGCACAATGTGACAAGACACTGTTGGTATTTATTTTGACTTACAGGCAGTTTTAAGTATCCCAAAAGAAACTCAAAGTCCATTTTTTTTTATGTCAGGAAGCTAGCAGTATAATTTAACTGTCTATAATTTGGGTGACGCTTAGGTGAAATGTTTTTTTTTTAAATAAAACCGAAAAAAAAGGAGGTAGATTGAAAATTTCAACGAATATTTATACTTAAAGTTGGCTCAAACTAAGTTGAACCATCAAGGCGAAATATCTTGCGTATTAAATGTGAAGAGAGAACGTGCCACTGCCATCGTGATTTAATTTACTCAAATACAAAGATGGAATTGACTAAACGAATTTTCATATCTGCGCATTATTACCCCTGGTTCAACTTAGCTGGAGCCAACTCTACCTCATGAAATATTCTAATGTCGATACCGTAATGATACGTTAGACGGTCGTGAATAACAACAAAGAAAAATCAAATTTCGTAAGTGTGTATTTCTGAAAGTCGTCAAAAAAACATCCTAAATTTGAGCAAATCGACTGCATATATTTTGAATCAGGGCAGAGTTTAATGGAATGTGACTATTCACCCAAAAAGTATTTCCAGTTGCAAAGAAGCTTATACAGTATACATTTTTGAAAGGTTTTTCAAATTAGAAACGCACGGAAAAAATCAGCACCTTCATTCGTGCACGATGATTTTCTCGATTTTAATCCAAACAAGTACAACTTTGTGGCTGTTGGAGCTAAAAATTTGTTGCCTTTAGAAAAACGGTCTGTTTATCAATAAAAAGGTGCAGTTTTCCAAAAATTCGTTTTGAAGCTTCGAAAGAATCATCTACAGCGTTGCCACAGTTAAAAAATAAAAGGTACTTCTTGAAAACTAATAAAAAGGTACTGAATGATAGTACAAGGTACTGAAGTTAAAATTTTACTGCAGCCATTCGATATGCATTTTCTCAAAGCGTAAATTCATAAATAAAAAAAAATATTTATTTTTTATTAGCATATTCCACACTTTTATTAATGTAAAATATTAAATGTTTCAAAAAAATTTAAACAGCCAAGAGCCAGGGGGGGGGCAAAGAAGACAGTTGCCCCCCTGCCATCCTCCAGGTCAGAGAACCTGACTATTTTGTAAGGAAAATAAACTACACAATACTTAATTTTATCTTATTTTTCAATGAGATAATATCGATATACTTTTCAATAATTGATTCTATATTCTGAAGTGTCTAGACCCTTTCCTCCAAAATGTAAAGAAACAGGCGTGAAACCGGAGGGTCTGGGGGGTATGGAATACCCCCGAGCTGTACAAAAGCAACAAGAAACTTTTAAAATTGAGAAGGTTGCAAGTTTGATTTTTGAAAATTCGCCTTGCTGCTTATTTATAGCTGGGGGTATTCCATACCTCCCAGGCTCCTCTATTTCTATAAATGTTTTTTTGTTTGAGTGACCAAACCAATTAGATATCCTAAAATATAAAGAAATGGGCGTAAAACCGGGGGGTCTGGAATACCCTGCAGCATATGAAACTTTAAAAATTGATAAAGCTGCAAATTTAATATTCTAGAAAAAACATCTTTTCTTAATGGCTGGAGGGTATTCCATACCCCCCAGACCCCCCGGTTTTCCGATTATTTACTTTTAAAAATAGCCTACAGATCTGGAAAAGATTTTTTCATGACTCTAAACTATATAATTTTATTTAAATATATAAATTATTAACTCGTTGATATTAGATAATATAAAACTTCAAAATATCGAGTTATTATTAAATTAAAAATTGATTAAAAGATTTATTTAGCTTTCAAACGATTATTTCGTTCGTCATCAGAATAATATACAAATATTACATAATATTTGATTATTTGAAATTGTAGCGGGAAATTTAAAAGTTGGTTGCAATATTAGTTGTTATAAAGGCTTTTAAAAATAAAAGCAATAAAGACAAAAAAAGAAACAATTTTAACACAATAAAAATCAATATTTTATATATTAGTTTATTTACTTTGATGGTGCTGTTAAGACTTGAAGAATGACATCTTTAACACGAAAAGAGTCTTTGCCCTTCACTCATTCTGCTAGTTAAGTTCTGATTTTCTATTAATTAATTTTTTTGAAATTTTGCAAAAGCTGCTGGTTTTTTTCCTTGCACGCAGGGCGCCAATAAACAAAGTTATTTTTGTTACAGATTCTCAATATTTGATAATACACCGCCCATCTAAATTTATGAATTACTTATCATCAAAAATAAAAAGTTAATAAATAAATTTAAATTGAAACTGTGCCAAATCCAGAATTTAATGCCAAGGTGTATTTTCAAAAAAGGTAAAGTTTCTTTGGTGTACTCATTTTTAGTTTCAAGGTCAATAAAAGCAAAAGTTGCAAAAGCAGACAAGAGTGAGCTCTTATCTCTCTGGAAATTAAAAATTGTTATTAACTGGAGTTGCCTGCATAAAATATTAGATAGAACATTTGGTGAAAGTTACGAGGTGATTAAGAACTTGGCTTTACAATTTCTAGGTAATTACAGGTGAGGTAAAGTGATTAAATTATATTTAATCATTTTAACAACAAAGCAACATTACTACAAGTATTGCAAATTCAAAATTTTATAAATGGCCTAACCGAAAAACCATCAACTTCTTCAAAGTAGTGGTATTCAACCCTTGGAGGCGTAGAACACTAACTGGGCCCACAATTTTAAAAATGTTTTATTAAAATTATGGTAACTGAGGGTGTAAATAGCAATAGCAAATATAAATAAATTTTTGTTTTGGTTCCTTCAAAATTGTAGCTAAAAAGCCCAAAAACAGAAAAATAATATGCAAGTATTGTTTTGGCTCTTGCTTTATGGTCCAATCTCTATAAATACAAAAATACAAAAGTAATATGTACGTCGGCTTTAGCAGTAATCAAGAATGCAGCAAATCGCGGATCATTATCTGGTCTAATTAAGAACATAAATGCAGCTATCCTCATCAAAAGTACTCCTGAAATCCTTGTAAAAACTGGTCCTTTTCAGGGCTCAAAATAATATACTTAGAAGTTTCTATTATTTAATTCCACGGAGCTAAAAAATTGGGAAATCTAGGCCTGTTCACTAACTAAAAACATAACTGCAGCTAACCTCAACCCACGCCTGAGATCATTGGAAACCGGGATCTCTAATTGACGATATACAATTAACAAACATATAATTTTTAAATTTGATGTTGTTGCTAGCACAAGCAAACATCGACTGCTGTAACCCCTCCCCTTTACGAGCCTTGTTGTAAGTATTTACGCGAAACGCTCGGACCATCAACACAATGCAGCAGCCGGAACCAATCAGACATGAAATATCATAACTTTACAATCATTGCGCCCCCTCTTTCCCAATTTTTCTGATATTTTTTTTAACCCCCCCCAGCCTCTATTTCCTCCGAGCAACATGCGTGCTACTCCAATATTTGTTCTATATAACATAATTACTTTATTTCTCAATGGACTGGCATAACCTATTCCTACAGGTGCCTGTGGGCCCCCTAACAATGCGCGGGCCGTGTGATTTTGCACACCGATAGTAACCCCACTAATGATCTTAACTACAAACCTTAAAAATTACCAAAAGTAGATAAATTTATTGATATTTGGCGACTTATTGATAATATGCTCACGCCCCCCAGATTGACAACCGCTGGCTTAACCCCAACAATTATTTTTTTTTCATCAACAAGAAAAGCATTCTATTTACTTTATTATATCAAAAGAGTAAATAATAAATTATTAAAAATTAAAGTGGCGTTTTTACATAGAAATCTTGCTTTGCTTAGGTAGAAGTTGAAAAGAACCAATCAGATTTAAGTATATTTTAACCATAGAAAAATACAGAAAAAATACTTCAATCTGATTGGCTCTTGCCAGCGTCTACTGAAGCAAGACAAGACGATAATCTCTATGTGAACGCCGCTCAACATTTTATATTTTTCCCTATAATTTTTATATTTGAAGTTAGGGGGGGGTAAAAAATATCGGTTTCTCCGGGCCTAGCATTTTCTCTTAAATCTCCTGCGTGTTCTCAATCTACACATACAACCCTCCATTATTTTGTTTCTTTTTCCTAATTTTTTTTACTATATTATTTTAATGGGGGAGGGGGGAGGTATAATACGAAAGTGTAAAGGAAGTTTCCAAGGGTTAGTATGCAAGTAAAAAGATTGAGCATACAAACTGATGAAAGTCAGAAAAATAAATTTTTCAATTTAAAAAATAATAATAGTTTTAAAAAAAAGCCCCGTTTTCAAAATTCAAGGCAAAATAAAGTGACCCTGGGGTTTATTCCTATTATTTTAATAAGACAAATTTAAAATATTAAATTCAACGTTCAAAGTATATTATAAATTAATGTTACTGCTAAACTCTGCTTTTTGTAGAGCAAAAGCTTTCTGCATTTTTATTAGCTTATAGCTAAAAGTTAAAGTAGCTAAAAAGCTACACAATTTTTATGTAAAAAATAGCAAAGATTCAGCTACTTTTGTTAGAAAAGTAGTCAACTACGTTATGGATAAACTACAGTTGCATTCTGATTTTCAGCTAAGAATTCAAAGTTAGCTTATAAGCTGCAGTGCTAAGCTAAAAAATAGCTAATAGTCAACACCATTTTTGGGTGAAAAGTAGCTAAGCTTCAGTTACTTTTGTCAGAAAGCTATAGCTACTTTGTAAATATTATAACTACTCGAGTAGAACTCCTACCAAATTATGATTCATAGCTAACTGAGAGTTTAAAATAGCTAATAAGCTAAAATAGATTTACAAGAAATGGGAGGTACAGCTACTGCTTAGTTTAGCTAAAGACACCTATGTTTCTTTAAGCTTGAAGATCAAACATAAATGATTGACCAAACTGATGAAAGCTATGAAAAAATTGGAGAAAACTTACACTACAAAGCTAAGCAGCTACAAGGCAGTAAAAATTGATTTCAAGAGAATTCACATGCAGAAATGTTGAAATTGAACCTGAAGTTCTATTACTATATTCTTATGGTAATCGAAATGTTCTAATGTTTATGTCTCGAGCAATGAGATTATATCCTTAGCTTCTTCTAAAATATTAAAATAATCAAAAATCATAACCTCTAAAAAAACAATCAACTTAATTAAATCTCCACAAGGTTAGTAATAAAATGTTATAATAATATAATTGAAAACTTAATCAAACACTAAGACACTGAGAAATAAAAGTACCTGATCGATGAAGGAATCCTCAACGAATGACAGGTACTCGAAGACATTAAATTTACATGTTTGGATATGCCAAGTTGTGCCCAAATTTCATTCAAACTCTGAAAATAAAAGAAGGCTTTTGAAATTGTAAAAACAAGAGAATAAAAACAACTTGTAATGTTTACATTTTAAGGTTAACTTGACTAAAAAGCACCCAAAACAATTGAAATACAAAACAAAGAAATTTAAATTCAAAATAATTTCACAACCAAGCACCTTGTTGGGTTAATTTTCCAAGTGAATATCAAAATGTAAACGATTGAGTGGACGAAAACCCAAAATGTTGGGTTCAAATTTTCAAATTTTTGTGTCCATTTATCAAATTCCACTTTAAACATTCCTACATTGAATTTGCAACAAGTGTTTGGGCAAAAATTTACAGTTAATGAGAACGAAATTTACTGCAAATGGCGATTGGTTCGGCTTTATAAGATTCGCATAAAACCAAACCACAGCAAAGAGGTACAAACATAAAAATTATGGCAGTAGAAAGTCTATAATTTATAATACAAACATGCAAATTTTTACCTAAATTCGTTGAGAATTGTCGACACATTTTGATATCAAAATATTTGTAAACACAGAGATCACCACATTATTTGCCCACTCAACTTTGAAGCAGCATTCTGCGCTCTACGCTACCAACATAAACTACAAAATTTTCAGTAGAAAAAATTTTAAATTGTTTTAACTTTTTGAATGAATTTAACTGAAAATTTGCACCTACGTTTGGTTTAAATTTAAAGTAGAGAGAAAACAATTGAAGCGACAGTTGGCCTGACAGATATAAATTTTCCGAAAACAAATGACGCCTGAAAATTTTGATCTATTAAAAATTTATTAGGAAAACAAAATTTCAATAAACAATTGATACTTAAAATTTAATATAATAAAATAAGTTAATAAATAATAATTTAAAGCTGTGATCAAACAGTTGAATTTTCGAATTCAAAGGTAGAAAATTAAATACTAACAATTTAATAAATTGTAGAAAATTAAAAATTAGAAAACTGTGGGTATATGGTTTATTGCAAGCTTTTAAAAGTTCTTATTTAAAAAATAAATAAATAAAACAACATAGAATATTAGAAAAACATCAAAAGTTTAATTAAATAAAATTATAATAAATTAATTTTCATCTACAGGCCGCTCAAAAAAAAAGAAATATTTTTTTCAAAAAATCTTTTACCCAATAAATAGAAAAACAAACGCATTTTGTTTAAAAATTCCAAATAAATTCCACATATTGAAATACAAGAGAAATGGAGCTCCACAGCAATATACGACAATAGATACTGATGATGTTTGTGGTGTCTTAGTAATCTCTTCATTTTTCTTGTGTATTTTACCCGAGAAGGAAAATAACAGAGTTGACTATTGTACCATACCACGTCAACTGATTTAGAGTTTTCTTGTGAGACTTCTTAATCAAATAAAAATTAGATAAATGCTCTTCTTCTTTCTTTTTCCTGATTTAGACATTAGCTGTTTTTCTTTAAATTATATGTCTTGGCGGTGATTTGATAAATAGTCAGCTTTCTGCTCATTTATTAGATGGTCTTCCAATATTATTGATCTTCTTCCTTTTGGTCTTTCCATTCTATTAATCTTGTCCTGAATTTATTCAGGCATTGAATATAAGATCCAATCTTCTACGTCACTTTAGCGAATCTTAAGTTTAGATTCTTAACTTTACGGTTCAAATTTATAATTTTCTTCTCTGCTCAAAATTTGCAAACCTGAAGTTAGAGGTTTGATTTTCCTTGATGCTGACACCAGCAGTTTTGCACAAATCTGCAAAGATTTTGATAAGTAACGTATTTGAAAGGCGGGGAAAAACGAAGATTACGCTAAAAAACTTTCTTTTTAACTTGAGAAATAAACGGAGTTTCTGGAATGTGACTATATATAGAGCTCCAAACCAATCCAAATTAATTTGACACTTCGTCTTTAAATGCTTAAATTGGACCCAATCTTCTGAGCTTCTGGAAGAGCCTAACTAATAAGTCATTTTTCTTTTTCTAAAAGCTACCAGAGCGAAAAAAAGAATTTGCCTTTGAAATTTTTATAGTTTTCTGATCCAAAGATTATTTTCATAATTTATTTCTTCGTGTGACTTACTAGAGAAATAGAATGGATGAAATTGTTTCCTGTCGCACATTCCCACATACCATCTATCTTGGACTACTTCACTATAAATATTCTTCTTCTTCAACTGAATTTAAGCCTAAATTCTTGGCTAGGCTTGTTATTTCCAACATCTGCGTCGTTTCCTTCACAGTGCTAAATCTGTGAGCATATAAATTGTTTAACATTCGATAAGTGGTTTACTAGACTGCCTTCCAGACGAGCCTGTAACCCTGGTTTTTATGTTAATGATGGCAATTTATTAACCCAGGAGGACCACCGGCTTAACGTGCCTTCCGAAGCAAGGAGAATAGTCATAAGAAAGTTACCCTTCTCCGGATTTGAACCCGGTACCTCGCATTCGCAGTTGATCGCGTTACCTACAAAGCAAATGAGCGTCTCTAAATATTAAATATACAATACATTGTACCTATTGTAAAATACAAAAACGTCAGTAGCAGAAACTGTAAAAAAATGATAAAAACATCGAAATAATTCATTCAGAGAAGAAAAAAGATAACAACGCGTTCAGAACTTTGACACACTCCAGAATGTGAATTTAGCATTGTAGTCGTTCTTTTATTTTTTTTTTATAAAATTCTATTATTCTATTACCTATTAATTCTATAAACATCAAAAACGAACACTAACCTAAGCTAGACAGGAATCTTTGAAGAAAAGTTCTTTTTTTACTAAATAAATATCAAAATCCAACACTAACCTAAGCTAGAAATCGGAATCTTAGAAAAAAATTGCTTCATTTACTAAATAAATATCAAAAAGCACAGTAATCTATGCTTGAATCTAAAATCCTTGAAAAAAAGTGGTAAATCAATTAAAAATAACATTTTTACTACATGTCAAATCCAAAATTTTCGATATTACGAAGAAACTTCCTCTTTATCGGCAAGATATTTACTCGTGCTATTGACATGTTGTCGCTCCAAGTAGTGAAGTTTGACTACTCTACCTCTTCCACATTCCCTAGCATAGTATCATTTCGTCTCCGGAGTTTTGTTGGAGTAAAGCGCAATTACGGGCAAACTCCGTTTGTTCGAAATCTTGCGTTGATGGTCGAGCTGCTGGGTTTTTCGGGGTGATGATGTACTTCGGTTTTAGTGTGTTCGGGTAATCATTAACGTCGTAGTTCTCTAAGTTACTGATTAGGGGGTTTTCGGACAAAACGCAGCCTGTGTAAAGTTTCACGTTGGTGACCGCACGGATTTGGCGGTGTGAGATGCAATGGAGCTGCGAATGTCTGACGGAGACAAACATTTTAGGTGGTTTCAAGTTTCTTCATCTGCCAATCCGAAAGGAAGACCCATGAGGAGGTAGCGTATGTGATGAGTATAGGTCAAATGACGGATTTGTAGATGCAAATCTTGTCCTTTGGCGGCATCTTATTCTTGGATCCAAAGATTGGCAGTAGAGATGCCTTTATTGCTCTAACCTGCGTGTTGATTCGATTTACGTGTTTTACACATAAAAATTTTGAATGCAGCGTGACATCCAGATACTTTACTGATGAGTCCTTCCATGGGATGTTTGCCCCGAACATCTCGAGGACATCGAATCGAGAATCAGAGACATCTAGAAGTTTACATCTAATCGCCAAAAGTGGTACCATGGCTAGAGTGTTTTCAGCGCGTCTCTAAAAATCTTGATAACCTCGCGCTTGCTGGCCGATTTTGCAATGATTGCCGCATCATCCGCATAAAAGACTAGTTAGGTTTTTGGGGGTACGGAAATATCGTGTGCATTAATAGACTGAATAAAGTAGGAGAGCAAGGAGCTTTGGGGCAACCCTACTAATATTGGTCGAAAAGAAGAGCAGATACCATTCATCTTGACACAAAATTTGCGGTCGTCGAAGTATGAGGCGATTAGGTGGACCAGGCCGAGTTTTATGCCGGCTTCGAAGTGTTTGAAAAGCAATCAAAAAATTCACACTTTGTCGAAAGCCTTGGCAATGTCTAACAGCCCTGCCATGACTTTTAAACCTTTGCTGAAGGCATTGGTGATCTCCTCATCCACCTTTAGAACTTGGTGGGTGGTTGAGTGTTTTGGGCGGAAGCCAAATTGCTCGTTTAGGATAAAACCAAATCGAACAACTTCTTCATTTAGTCGTGTCAGAATGATTTTTCCTTTTTTCTGATTTAGTGCTGCATTTCCGGGTTTGGGGATGACTATTACGTCTGCGATTTTTCACCTAGGTGGAAAATATTTAAATCGGAGGACCGCGTTGATTATGGTCGTGAGGGCAGTTAGCCTTCTTGGGAAGATTATTTAGGGCAATGTTGGGTATTGCGTTTAGGCCCGGAGCCTTCCTGACTGATGTAACTTTGATGGCATTTTCCACCTTCGAGAGAGATGCCGTAGAACTCTTCCACTCTGGAGATATGGGCGAAAAGGATGGGGTCTGATTGAGAAACGGGGTGGGGGGTGAACTGACTTTGAAGAGAGTCGACAAAGATTTCGGCTTTTTCTAGGGGAGAGTAAGCGTACGAGTTACCCATTTTTATTGGGGGGGATTTGCGAAGTAGTGCCCTTTAGGATTTTTTTCTCATAAGAATATCGTATTGTAAATAAAATTATATTATACTTAAGCAGTAACAGCAACCGTCAAAAATTTCCGATAAAACAGCAGACGCAGGAGCCGTACCGCCGACAACGCAGAATCACTTCAAAAGGGCCTCCAAAAAGGGAAAGAAGCTTTCGAAGAAAAGAAGCAATAGCAGGCATAAACTGCGAAAAAATTACTTTCATATTACATTCACTGTGCATTTTCTTGAGAAGAACAAATCTAACTCATTGCAGGTAAGAGTATAGACTAAATTAAATTAAAATAACAGAATTTGTCAATAATGACTAAATTTGCGTAAAAATTTAAACTTAAAAATCGAATTTTGACTAAACTAATCGATATTTGACATTCATCCTCACCTTAAACGCTTCATTTTAATGTTATCCTGTTTTTTTATTTAAAAAAATAAATTGCGGTCAGTGAAAGAGCGATTGGTAGCGGAAATCTAGTTAATCCATTTATGCGCGTCAGTGATAGACACAATGGTCGTCGAGCATTATCTTTACAGAGGAGCTACTGGGATACTGGGAAATTTTCCGGTGGGCCGACTTCGTCATGCCAATTATTTTTAAGATGTCGTCTCCTATCGGAGGTTGGCGACCATTAATGTTAATATTAAATAGTTCTCTTGGCAAATTACTCTCGGTGGTTTCATTGCCTTTTGAGAGGAGAGGGTCATAATGAAGTTGGATAAGTTTTGTAGCCGGGTTGGGGATCGAACCGAGGGCTTCTAGCCTAGAGTCCGGTCTTTAACCCGTTCACTTAGCTCATCACCTGTTCGTGAGTGTAATTTCAATAAAAAAACTCGTTGGTGCCTAACTGGGCCATTTTCCAGGCTTATTGTTCCCACTTCCAACAGTGGAAAAAGATGTGTTCGGCCGTGTCATCAACCTCACAATGGTCACATTATGCATTCATAGTCGGTGACTGCCTATGCCAGATGTTTGGAATAAGTCGCCATATCCACTGTCTGATTTCGGTTGCCGTCCATCCCCATTTTTTAACCTGGAGATCCACTGGTAGCATGAATACCAAAATCAGTACCGCCTATAGGAACCGTGACCTGTAGACACTTACCACTCCAAGGAAGGTGAGCTTTTGAACATTCGAGAGTCCTTTTAATTAATTTGGCCCCCCTCCTTTTATTCCCGATGTTGAACATCAACTATCATCATAGTTACTGCTGATGCTTCTCTAGCAATGTTCGAATTTAAAGATAAAATTTAATTTAACTTAAATACCTAGTACTTATGGTCGCTCTTAATTTCGTAATTAACTTAAGGTACACCGCCACCAACTCAGGTATTTTTTGAGCCCTAAAGTACACTCAGCGATTTAATAATTTTATATACGTGGATTTTTAAAAACGTATGAATATTAAACCAAAAATTTACACTTAAAAAGCTTTTCTCTAATAAGAATAAGAACAAAAATTTGAATTTAACATTACTTTGGTTTTATTAGAAAATAATGAATTTAAATAAAACAATTTAAAGTCAGTGAAATTCAGTTTTAAAAATAAGTATTTAATTTTAGTAAATCAAATTCAATTTAATTTTAGTAAATCAAATTCAATTTAATTTTAAGAATAGTTGTCATACGGTTTTAATTAATTTTAAGAGAACTCACTTTGACTTTAGATTTGGCCAAATTCTAACGTAAAATTTGGATAATAAAGTAGGATCAGATATCTGGATGATATTTGAACAATTACTATTAGTATATTATACGAATTTGTAACTCATTTTGATGTTTTAGTGCGGTCTGTCGGCCTTCAGCTACGACTTATGTATGTTTGTGCTTATTTGACTAGACTAATAAGTTTTATTAAAACGTTGATGGTAAGACATTGTGCTTCTCTCTAGTGTGGTTACTTTGTCCTCTTCTTTATCCATTCTATGCTTGGTCATTGCCACAGTGGCGGGTTTATTATTATCAAAATTTTAAGCATTAAAGAGCCATTTACTTAAAAATGTATTAAATTAAAAAAAAATCCTTCATATTCCTTAAAACTTTATTTAAATAAAATATATCCATCACTTAAGATTTTCCTAACTAAAACTATCCAATACAATGTAATTATACAAAGCATATAAAATTTTTGTCTCATTTTAAGTGGGACACATGAAAATTATACAAAAACACAATACATACATAGCAAATGATTCTCGTCTACATTTTTGATTTTTTTAATAATTCACTCAGTTGTAATCAAATTTTCGTTAGTCTTTTCAAAGCAAGGCTTACATACAGGTACAGATTTTTGAGTAAAATGTCCCGGCAAAATCACCTGCTTTTCGATGCATCTCACGCAAAAAACGTCTCCACATCTATGGCAGTGATACTGAAACAAACAAGTTAATTTAAATGAAATAAGGCGCTAAACTTTAGCTCACCTTCCGACTGAAATGATCAAATGGAGCAGAGCAATTGCACTCATTGATATTTCTCAAAGTTTTCCAATCAAGAGCAACTGACTCAAAATCTTTAATCACTTCTTGAATGGCTTCAGAGTCATCCATTTCTTTAATGTTAAGTGATTTTTCTTTCTCATCATCTTGTAACTTCAGGGGATGGTTATCGTTCGCGTTCTCCATTTGGTTTGATTTTTCATATACATACTTATTGTCTAACAAATTCGCGTTGTCTACTTCACTGCTCTTTCTTTCCGTTGTTCTCATAATCAGTGACTTCACTGATGAAATTTTCTATAGAAAAAAATAAATGTGTTAATAGTTTAGGAAAACGAAAAGTTAGATTAACTAAAAAATTTTACCGACATGACCGATAAAACAGTGGTTTAATTGACTGGAAAGGATGCTGGGTAATGCGGAAGCTATGAGGCTGACCCCTACAGTGGTAGTGGCGGTCATGGTTGGCGTGTTGTACTATACAACAAAGAAACTTAAAATTATTATAAAAAAGTGCAAAAACTACTTAGCACCCAACTCAGAGCCGACAACAACAATTGAAATTGTTTAAAACTGCAAAAAAAACGCCGCGATCTTACACTTGAATTCGACACAAACCACAAGTAATATAAACAATTTTGTAAAAAATTAATTTCCTACAAAAAAGTCCGGGAAAGTTGGAGGTATTCAACGTCACAGATTTGATTTGTGTTGTAGTTGTCTGCAATATTAAAAAACGACTTTATTATAGGAAATTTAATTTTTAAAAAATCGATCGAATTTGTTATGGTTTTTCTAACTTTTAATTTTTCAAAATAAAATTTCGGCGGCCTAATCAAAAAAATTCCAAAAATAATTTTTTTTTGTAAAAACCGTAATAGATTGAATACTTTTCTATTTCCTACATTTTTTCCGCTCTCGAAATTTGCTGCGCCGTGCAAATGTACGCGTTGCATCATTGATAGAGCCGGCTCTGACTCCCTTGCCAAAATCGCTGGATGTGATAAGGAACTGTTAAAAAATGGAGATAATTTGAAGCCCGTTCATAAGCAGAAATGTTAAATACTTTTGCCAAATATTTGATGTGGTCTTCCAAGGAGTTGCTGTGATCACAGGTGGCCAACAATAAGTCGCCCAAAGGCTCGCGTGGGTGAACACCACTCTCAAATCTGCAATACATCCCTCTCCAAAACCTGAAAAACCAAACTCATCAAACGTTTTCCAAACAAATTTTCTTCCAAACCAACTTAATATTTTGAGGACACAAATTTGGTATCAAAATCCCCGGAGTTTCTTCTTTCAAATAAACCGGGTTCACGTACTCGTTGATATGAACATCTGTGTAACCCCACAGCGAAAAAGTCCTTTCATTCAATCTTAAATCCAATCTATCCTTTTCGCAATTTCCTACAAACGTCCCAAACTGACACGACATGACGTGGTCGTGTAAAGTCAGCAAGAAGCGCTCATTGAACTCAAAAGTTAGGGGAAACTGTTGCATCAACTGCCAGGTGGCGTCTAACAGTTGCGTGAAAACTGGAGAAATTTCCTTATTATCACCTTGAATGTGCCCGCAACGTTCGGAAAATTTGTGCCCAAAAGCTAACCAGTCTTTTTCTATAAGCGTCTGAAATGTTTCCAAAAGTAAAATATACAAGACTGCAAACATTGAGGTGGTTGGCTACCTGATAACCCTTAATAGTTCTGTAATGAGGATCTAAAAGAAGCGAAGCTAGTGAGCAAACTTGTGCAGTACGATCCCAACCATCAGAACAATGGACGACCACATTGATTCCTTCTTCCACAGCTTGAGCGATAAACCACGAAGTGTCCAAAATTGCCTTGATATGCTTCAACCAACCACTCGATTCCAAGCCATTGAGAAAAGTACTCATGGTTGGATTTTTCAATTCGCACGCTAAAATATAATCCTTTTTTATACCATACATAATCTAATGCAATGTTTGATGTACTATGTTTCAATATTGTAATCAATCAATAATTGTTAAACAACTCACTCTCGGTTATTTTTGTAAGGCTACTACGCATAACATGAATATTTTCGACGCCCAAAAAATGGAACTTTATATTTTCATAAAACGCCTCGTTTTCGTAACCTTTCCCAGCGGCTCGATTCGCAAATGCATTAATCTAAACTCAAACAAGTTAAAATGGGAAAATAAAATTTGCAGTAACACAAATACTTTGGGTCTCGTGTCGACCACGTACATGAAGCTCGAATTTGGATTTGTTTTAAGTACGTGATTCAAGAGTTGTTCGTCCTCCAAACACCTCGCGCTGAAACCCGACAAGGGCTGACTACATCTGCTGATGCTGGCTTTATTGTGATGCAAATAAGATAAAACGGGTAACCTTCCTTTGGAACGAAACCGCGAACTTCCCATTAAAACGGTAGTGTTGGCGCTGGTTGGCACAAACAGGTGTTTTGGATATGTATCGCATAACTTTAAAAAGCAATAAATTATTATCCAAAATCGTGCACTTCTTTTGGATCTTACCTCGTAATCTTGATTGAGCGTTGTAGGGCACCAACGATCGTTGGGCACTCCCATTCTTTTATATTCGATCTGCAAATCAAAATCCCAACCGGCAGTTTTTGGAATATCTTCAGTGCTCGACGTATAATAAAAGCAATACAAATCTTGAACATTGCTCGGTTGGGATAACTGTTGAAGGGTTGTGTAAATATCATGACAATCCCTTTCTTTTGGAATCACGAATGTTACAGAAAGGAAGGTTTTGCATCGAATTAAAAGAGGAGATCCGATTGTTGATAGTTGAAGTTTTTCCAAACTCGCAATGTGCATGTGAAGGATCTGAGGATTCAAAATTTACTCATAACTCACCTTCCAGAAAAATTACATACCCATGTTTCTTTTTTTGCGTCTGGATCCACAAAGATAAGGTGAGTTGTTGTGAGATACAAAGTTCCTTGTGAATGATTTCTTGAATATCTGTCTAGCATTCGAACATTTTCGACCTAAAAATAATAAAAACAGTTATCTCTACAGTTGGGAATCAAAAAAAATATTACTTTACGAATGTTGTGCATTTTAGTTTCAAAGTTAAATTTTTTTATGGAGTTAATACGACCAAGTGAATTATAAACGGCTAGAGAATATAATCGGAAAATTTTCAAGTAAAAACCTTGACTTGGTCAGTTTTGATCGATTGAGATTATTATGATTATTTATTTTAAGTTTCATTAAATGAACATTAGACAATTGATTACTCTCGTATTAGATAAAAATATCTGAATTATCTAAAATACACGATGAAATAATAATTTATTGTAAAATTGTTATTAGTTCGTGAGGTTAAGCGCACACAAAACTGAACGTTCGACTCCTTCAACTCACGAGACCGCAAAGAATATAAATCCATCAAAATCTCATCTTTTTTGATTAAAATTTACCCTTACCGTAGTAGGGTAAAATAAAAAACCGTATGACGTCATAAATGGCTAGGGGGGAGGGCGTAACATCTAATCAAGTGATCCGGTGGGTAGCAATGTCACGTGAAGTAAACGCTCTAAAAGTGGGTCCCTTTTCTTGATTCTGCGCCATTTCTAGCTCGAATTCAGAAAGCGTCAATTGTAATTCAGTGCAATCGGCACTTTCGGACCTCACAGCTGCGCTTCTGGTTAGCTAAGCAACGCAAATTGACATTCGACTAGTCTTAACCCTTCGATCCTGCGTAGAATTCCGTTTGTAAAGCTAGTCGGATGGGCGACCTTGCGATCGGAAATATGGGCGAATCTAAATTACAATTGAAGTTTTCTGAATTAAAACCAAAAATGGTGTAGACTGCGTAATTTTTTTGAGCATACATTTTAGATTTGGCAACCAGATCATGGTAGTGCTACCATGACCTCATAGGTTGGAGTAGGTAATGAATGGAATTTATAATAATTACAATGTACGATAACAATTATTGATTATTTTAGTTTTGTAAGAATTTTTTGAGTTATTTCAGTATTCTTTTGTTTCAACACATTTAATAGGTAACAAATGGTACAGCAGTTGGCGTTTTGGCTTCTCATACATTCATCAAGAGGGTTTATAATGTGCCAGCCGACGTAATAATTTTCTCTCGCTTCTGGTCTGTTCTGCTGTGCACACCCACAAGATAGGAGGGAAATTAAGTACCTGCTCCAGACTAATCAGCAAGGCCAAACTCGAAATGAACGACAGCAAACAGACTCCATTTTTTTAGTAGAGTGGCTAAAAACGCAGTTTGCAATAGAAAGAGTTGGATAAATTTTGTAGCCGGGTTGGGGATCGAACCTAGGGCTTCTAGCCTAAAGTCCGGTCCTTAGCTCGTTCACTTAGCTCACCTCTCAAGATGTAGTTCAATGTAAATCAAGCCCTCAATCACCATTGTTCACAAGAGCTCTTGTTATTATGATTGGATTAAAATTGCTATTATGATTAATGGATGACGTAGCACTCAAGTTCCGTGGCAAAAAATGTATTTACGAATCAAAGGTAGTAAGTTATTAGTATTATCAAAAAAAATAACCAAACGGATCAAAAATACTAATAAGCGCTGAAGAATTACCTGTTATTGATGACAAAGGAATAAAGTAACTATGAAATCAAAAGAAAATAAGAAGGTGAGATTACAATAGAATATATTATTAATTAATGATGGCGACACTGCTGCAGATACCAGACCTTACTACATAACAATGCTGCTAACTTGGGCAACTTGAAAATGCGCCATTGTTTTTCAACCAATGTAAGACTTCAATTCTAAATGTAGGTAGCTGCACCACCTATTGCAATATTGCAAAAAGTACAGGTTTTGAATTTGTCGATCTTGGGATATTGTTAGATGGTGCCATGTTACGTAATCGTCCGGGAGTAGCCCATCTTTTAGGATTTGGGGTGAAAGCAGTGCCGGATTAACATAGTAGCAGAGGTAGGAAATGCTACGGACAGAAAAAAACAGAAATGTCATTCAGAAAGAGGGTCCCACGCTGGCATTTCTTTTTTTAGCGACATCTGTTAGTCAATCTGGCGAAAACTGAAAATAAAAACTGGCAGCATTGCCACATAAGTCACCCATCCGAGTGTGCACCGCTAGCAACCTTACTCGACTCTCGTGATCTGCCAATAATGACCGTTTACATTGCTCAAATGCTTAAAATAAGGTAAAACTTCTGGAATATGGATGGAATATTACGATATAGTACAATTAAAAAGCTTGATGATTATATTTTAGTGACGACACCAATAATTTAGCCGTCGCATTTTTATCAACTATCGACAGATTAATCAATTAATAACAAATCGACAGACGAAGAAACTTGTCAATTACCCAGTGCCGGATTAACACGTAGCAGAAGCAGCAAATGCTACGGGCCCCGCGCCCGGGAGATAAGTAAGAGAATATCCCGGTTTCACTCTGCCTACAGAATAATATAAAAATTTTGCACTGATTTGTAACACCAAATTTTAGTATGTGTGGATTTTTAAAACAAACAGTAGACGAGAAGGGAAACGGAATTATGACCTAGAATAATTGTGAAAATCTGGGGAGATTTATAATACTTAAATTGTATGTATTACATTTCATCTATATTTTTTAGCGATATTCATTTATATCAAATTAAAAGTAGTATGGCAGTGTTTTCTCAAGAATAATTAATGAAAATTTGATTTCTTGCAGCTGGGGGGTATAGAATACCCAGACCCCCGGGATTGTTAGTGGAGAATACCCTGGTTTTACACTGCCTACAGAATAATACACAAATGTTGCACTCATTTGTACAAAAATTAAAGTACTATTTTTGTTTTCTTGTAACAGTAGATGAAAAGCGGAATTATGACCTAGGATAACTATAGAAATCGGGGGAGGGTGAGTAATAATACTTACATTTTATAGATTACATTTTATCTATATTATTTATGGGATTCTTATTTGTATGAGAATTTAGATTATTACACAGAAAAAAAGGTGTACTTAAAAGTAGAACAATTTGTGCCTAGATTGTCTACAAGTACAAATTGTGTAAAAATTTAGCACAATTTGTGCTATAAAATAGTACAATTGCGCTAGAGATGACAAAAATTGACTAAAATTAAGTACAATTGTACCTAATTTTCACCCAATTTGTACTTGTAGACAATTTAGGCACAAATTGTTCTACTTTTAAGTACACCTTTTTTTTCTGTGTACCAGCTAGGAAGTATTCAGTGCCGGATTGACACAATTGACACAGCAGCAAAAGTAGCAAATCCTACGAGCCCTACCTCTCTTCTTCTTAAGGTGCCGTCTCCTATCGGAGGTTGGCAACCAATTTAATATGTTAGTATTAAATGGCTTTCTTGGCAAATTACTCTCGGTGGTTTGCCATTGCCTTCCGAGGGGAGAGGGTCATAATGAAGTTGGATAAATTTTGTAGCCGGGTTGGGGATCGAACCTAGAGCTTCTAGCCTACAGTCCGGTCCTTAGTCCGTTGACTTAAGGTCACCTCTACCTCTCTGGTAGAAAAGAAGTCATTTTTCAAAAAAAGATTAGTAAAAAAAATTAAGAGAGCCCCACGACAAAATTTGATAAAGGCCCCGCGCTGGCTTAATCCGGCACTGCCAAGAATAAATAGAATTCAGAAAAGATTTTAGAACTGGAGACCATCGGCAAACAAAGCAAAAAGCTCTCGACTCTGCTGAAAGATGAGCTTTAAAAAATTGCAGAATTGATTAAAGAAACAGTAATTTAATAAAAAAATTTCTTTAAAAGTTCACAAAAGTGAAGAAAGAAGAGAAAACGCGTATAGATGCGGTGGATTCGAGTTTGTAGCTTTTTTATATAGATGATTAGATTTTTTTTGTTTACCTTCCACCGAATGATCCACAAGCTAGACATATAATAAGAAAATTTTCTAGCTAAAAAAAGCCGAACTTTTAAGCAGCTTTCGGCTCAAAATTAAAATAAGAATACGTAAAAACTCAATATACGTATATAGGACAAATTTGTATTCAAAAATTCATTATAATTTGGTAGACGCACTTATCGGATTATCTTTTCAATTCAATTCCTTCCAATTGATACATAACTTGAAGATGATAAAAAAAAACGATAAAGCAATTTTGGAGGTTTTATCGATTTTTAAAAATTTATTTAAATGTATTGTATAGTTAAGCTAGACCAGTGTTTCCCAAAGACCCTAGGGTGCCGCGAAATTTTTTGCTGAAGCCGAATAATTTATATTTAGTAATATATTTTTGCATATCATTGATTATTATAGTAAAAGGAAAGGTAATTTCCGATAATACTTGACGCTTTAGGTAATTTGCACAAATAATAAATAGGAGCGCCGCGCCTTGAATTTTGTTGAATGAATTTAGTGTGCCAGACGAAAGAGTTTGAGAACCACTGCCTTAGACGGTTAACATATTGATCAATAATTCAATATATTCCACTGGCAATCGTATTAACCAATACCAGCACAGTATTTCATTTTATACAATAATATTGAAAAATATATTATATTGATAATCAAAGGGCTAAAGATAATTTTGATACCATCTACAAAATTCACGTTTCCCACTTGCGCTCGTGCCAATACATATTTAGTTACGTACATAACGAAAAAGTGACAAGCCCAGTAAAATTTACATTTGTGTCTCGTATTGGTGTGACGCAAAACTTCGAGCCGGGGGCCCCCCCGGGCAACATTTATTAATAGAGCATCTTTCAAAAACTTTTGTATACAATTAAATGAAAAGCCTATCTGATCTTTTAAATATTTACAGATGTCTCAAGGGTCCTTCAAGTGTATAGGCCCTCCTATGGTGCAGAGATGTAATTGCGCCACTGGTCTCACTTCACAGGGGAAATATTCGTTACAAAACTATGAAATGGCATTAGCGACCAGTGCCGGACTGGTAAGTGCTTGGCCTCACCGGCTATGAAATTCTCTTGGCCCCAAATGCTCAATAATTGATTACACTCCAAGCTTTTCTTTACTTATTTTCACTTGACCCCAATTTGACCAGTACGGTCCTGTTAGTGAATTTTTAGGCAAATAAAAAGAACATCATTGGAAAGTAAAACAAATGCCCGTCTCCAATAGACTGCTGGTACAACCAGGACTTGAGAATTTATTACGGTACTGTTCCGTTGAAAACATAAAGCCGCCTGGCCACCTGAACAAGGAAGAAGAATAATTGAGGGGTGTAGAAGCAAAAGGTACTAACTCCAAAGTTTTTTATTTTACAGGAGAGCCAAATAACTGTGGTTGCTAAACTTATTAAGTTATATTTATGTTTCTTAGTTTAAAAAATCATAAATAAATCAAAGAAGGGATATCCCGAATATTAGATACGCCCTTCGCTTAATAACTTTACTAATTAAACTTTAAAATGCACTTAGTACGTTTTGCTTCTATAATCAGGACTTAGCACAGTTTGCTTCCAATTCTACTGCTGTTTGCTCTTTTATAGCACCCATTTTATGTTCAAAGGTTTCTAAATTAGACATACAACGCCAATCAAACTAAAAAAAGTAATTTATTTAAAAGTAATTTATTTATTTAAAAGTAATTTTAATCAATAATGATAAATTAATAATCAACTAGTGACAGTTGACGACTCAAAACGCATGCGCGACCTTACGTAGCGCATGCGCCATCTAATAAATTGGACATTAGTACCTTTTGCTTCTCACTCCCGGCTGTTTTAAGATAAAGTTAGTACTTTTTGCTTCTAACCTCTATTTTATAATCAGATTTACATGGGAATTAGTACCATTTGCTTCAAACTAATTTTACACACTTGTAGAGTTCGTCAAGACGAATCCAACGATACCAATAACTCATTTTTCGAAAAAGTTGGAGTTAGTACCTTTTGCTTCTACACCCCTCAATTATTAGATTTGCAAGACTCTAATAATGAGAAAAAATAAAGCCTACTGATAAAATTTCGGACGATGCATTTGCATTGTTCCTCAGCCTAAATAGAAATAAACAGAGACGCATTAAAGAAAGCAACTAATAGACTTTAGTCCCCCCCCCCCAAAACTTTTGAAAAATCGTGTAAATACTTTGTTACGCAATTTATATTTGATGTAGTTTGAAACCAAGTATAATATACTACAATAAATTACTATATTGATTTAGCCACCCCTTTCAGGCTGCACCTCTAAAAATTAATTATGAAAAAATAAAACTTCTTTTGTTTTGTTTGCATTTTTGATAATGTCTGTGTCATTAAATTTTAATCGGCAAATCTTATGATCGTGGTTTATTTACTGCACGAACATCCTAGCTTTAGCTTATCTCGATTCGTTCGAGCGACGAAAGATTGGTAGATAAGGAAAAGGTGAAAACAAATAAATTAAAAAATAATAATCTGATGTTTAAGTTTATAAAAAAAACACTTCGTTCCACTTCATTCATAAAAATTATAGAAAATCGATACTTCATTAAGATGCACAAGCTCTGTCGACACGGTTGGATGAACGTGGATTAAATCCGACAGAAGTTTATTTTTAGAACAACTGAAGCGACCCTTTACGACATTTTACACAAATTATCCTCTTTTCAGTCTTAAATAACATTAAAACGACCTCAAAATGTTTTCGGGGCGGACTCATCGATCGGTCGTCACAATCAGGTCAATATCAAAACATAAATGGGTCAAATGCTTCCTCATCAGTCATCACAAAAATTACCTTTAAATTAATCAGTGCGCCCCTTATCAATTCCGGAGATTCGCCTTCTTTTCCAAGCAATAACCAAGACTTAATCCGAACATACATCGACGGAGACGACGTCAATTTTAGTTTGGTTTCGGTTGGATCGACATAATCTTGCATAATTTGGCAAAATAAAAACTCTCACTCGTTTTACAATCACAGCCTTTTTACGTACCAAAAAATTTGGAACATGATTAAACCATAAAAGTCGTCGTGTTACTAAACAAAGTGAAGCACCCGAAAGGCTTTTATTTGCACGGTATCGCATTTGTGACGATCCCCGGAACCCGGAGATTTGCCCTTGCGTAAATACTATTAAGCGCAGTCTCTCCAAACTAAGATGCGCCTCTTTTTTAGTGGTCGATTTATTTCGCAAAGTTTCAAAATTCGAGTGCATAACTGCGTGTCTATCAAAAGTACGAGTAAATAAGAAGTGACGTCAAGCACGTTCTTGGTTCAATTTTTAATTTTGATGAGAAAGCGCCACTAATTTATTGTTAAATCTTTTAGCATCAATTTCAGAATCTTAATGTAGCAAATCCCAGCTTTATTTAATTTCAAATTTTAACAAGATTTTACTTTTCCATTCGGTCTAATTCCCTTGGGGAAGTAAAATAATGATATTTCCGGAACAAAAGTTTAAATCCAAAGTAAAAGATATCTTCAATACTGAAATCTATCCATTTTCCATAGAAACATTCCGTGCACCCAAGTCAATACATTGTTCACAAGTTTCTCTTAAAAAAAATCGTGTGAAGACTATTGTTTGACGTAGACTGTAAACAACGGAAAGGGTGATTACACTTTATTTAAAAAAGGGTTTTTCCAATGTCCAATGGCGAAGGGGATTTAAGTCTCCTCCACGTTTGTAATCAATTCTCTAAAAAGTATTTCTATAATGAATATTTTGGATCCTAATCAATTCAAATGGTTTCTGATAATCCCGTTATTCTGCCAATAGTAAAAGTTAAAAGCAGGTAAAAAGCAGTAAATCAAAATTTTATCAAGTCAGAAGTTTTACGAGCGAAAATTTTGGGTTTGAATCACGAATTTCACAGAATTTTTCAAGCTTGGCTCTCCGGTAATACCGTGACGCTTTGTGAACATTTTCTGTAAAATGATTTTAACGCCTTCGTTGTAGATGTAGTTAATTAGAAAATATCAAAATTTAATGTGCGGTTCTCGTCTTTAACAGCTGTTTAATTACCTGCGGAAACTCAATTTTAGGTGTGGGAGTAACAGATAATAGCAACGTTATCCCACGTATTTACAAGATAAGCTCTCATAAAGAACAAAATAATACACCAGAATTCAATTTTATCTTTCTTCGAGCTATTTACTTAACAACGCCCCGACAAATGTTTATCTCAAAAAATAGAAATGAAAAATTCTTTATGCGACCCACGTCCCTGTTAAAATGTTTGCATTAGTTTTTATCGAAGAAAATTACATAAGTGCTGGACTTTACACATAGCTTCCAGTGCTAGGGGTGCTGTAGCCATGGGCGTCCATTATGGGGGGCAAAAGGGTCAGTTGCTCCCCTGGCTCTTGGCTGTTTAATTTTTTTTAGACATTGAATTTCTAAAATTTTTGATTTTAAATGATTACAATTCTTTTATAATAAATTTTTTTTTATTTTGCCTCCCCCCGTAAAACGGGAAAAAAATACTCCGTATGTAAAATGTGAAAAAATAATTTTACTATTATACTTAATTTCATACAGTAATTTTTTCTACAATTTTTTAGGAATTCGTGCAAGCTGCAGGAAGTCTCTCGATGGTCCAGCTCAAAAAGGGGTCGCACAGGCATTACACTGGTGTGCATAAATGAAGAAAAAACCCGAAAGAGAGGAAGAAACGATGGTAGCCGAGGAAAAGATAACTTCCAAACGGCTACAAAAAAGAAACAAGAGGCAGAAGAAAAAACCCATGAAAAATAAAAGCCAATTCAAAAGCGATAAAAGAAGTGTCTAAATCTCTAAATCATCATCATAAAGGTAGACCACAGTAAACTGGGCAGTTATATAGCAGCACTAACGTCCTTCAATAGGGTAGCTACAAAAAGTAAGTCAGTGAAAAGTTTCAAATCAAAATTCAAGTTAATTTTAAAAAAAAGTCAATGGTGAAGCAAAAGCTGAAGAAATAAAAAACTCCATGAGAAAAAACGCGAGTAAACTACTGAAAGTTCAGGGGCATGACAGACCTGAAAAAATACGTTCCCAGAGAAATTTTTTTGAATGAAATAGTAAAGTACGTGGAATGGTTCCACAAACAAGATCAAAATGGCGTTAGTTGAGATTAACTCATCCAGATACACAAGGGATCCTAGTAATCAACAAGATGGGAAAGAAGTCCTTGCCCGGCAAGAGCGAGACCCGGGTTCGGGGGATAGTTGGGGCCCTGATTCCCTTGCATTCCCGGGAGAGCTGGAGAAAAGATGAAAACGCCACTTTCGAACCGTTCATACTGGAGGAGCTAACTTCAGCCATGTCAACCGGCAAGGCCCCCGGTCCAGACCATTTACCGGCGGAGATAATCAAGGCCTTTGCAGGCTACTACCCCGACATTCTCCTCGGCGTGCTTAACGACCACGCCACCTCCGGTTCCTTTCCTGACGCAAGGAAGCGAGCTAGACTGGTCCTTTTCTCGTATCGTCCCATCCACTTACTTGATAACATTGTCAAGCTATACGAGCGACTCATACTGGGAAGACTGATAATAGAGCTGGAAAAGACCGGAGGCCTCAGTGGCGCGCAACATGGCTTTCGAAAGAGAAGATCAACAGTCGACGCGCTCAAGATCATACTACAGAAGGCACAAGAAGCAAAAAGTGGCACCAAGAAGACGCGAAAAATTTGTGCGATTATAACGTTCAACGTTGGGAACGCATTTAATTTAGTGCGCTGGAAATACATCATCTAATCATGGACTACTTCCATAACAGGACCATTATAGTAGACGAGAGTCTCTGGAAAGAAGAGCTTCGAGTCTCAGGCGGCGTTCCGCAGGGGTCAGTCCTGGGTTCCACCCTGTAGAACGTCCTGTACGACGGCGTCCTGCAACTTGCGCTACCGCGAAGTGTCCAACTGGTTAACTTCGCGGACGATCTAACAATGTTGGTCATCGCGAGGATGGAAGCCAAGGTCATCTCATTGGGAAACCAAGCCATTGAGATCACACTAGATCACTGACAAGGGCATCACACTGGTTCCAAAGAAAACAGAAGCTATGCTGGCCACAGGCAAAAGACAGCTGATGAAGATGACGTTCACCATGAGTGCTCATACCATCACCCCAAAAAGCGAAATAAAGATCCTGGGAGTCACTTTCAACAAGCGGCTGTCTTTCGGTGCTCACGCCAGACTTATGACCAAGAGGGCAGAGGCGAGCACTGCAGCCCTCGCAAGACTGATGACCAACATAGAGAGTCCATCCACCTCCAAGAGCAGAGTGCTCGCAACGGTCGCCCAATCGAGCCCCCGTATGGGCAGACGTCACAAGATACGAAAAATACATGATGAACCGTGTGCTACGGAAGATGGCTCTTAGAATTTGCTGCGGCTATCGCACAGTGTCCATGAGAAGTCCGCGAAGTACGGACACATTGCCCACAAGTTACCCGAGACAATAGAGAGAAACTCATCCAAGAGTGGCAGGGCAGGTGGTCCCTGGCCACAGAGGGGGTGCGGACCAGAAGGCTCATCCCCGACCTGACCCAATGGACAAACATGAAACATAGCTAGCTCGACTACCACCTCACCCATGCCTTTACAGACCATGGTTCCTTTTAGCAGATATCTCCATAAAATAAGGAAGATCACACTACTAAAGTGGGAAAACATCAGAAGGATTTTAACAAATATGACCCCGGAGAACCTTGTGACCACCATCCTTGTCGGTGAACAGAAATAGGAGAGGATTGCGGAAGCGATCAGGATGATCATGAGAGCGAAGAAAGCCAACGAACGCAATAACGTCTAAGAAAAAATTCCCGAAAGGGTGAAGCAACCTAATGCCGGCTTCCAAAAGACAAGTAAGAAGAGCAAGTAACAATTGGCTGCAGCGGGTGAAAAAGGGGTTAAGTTTAACCCCTTTTTCACCTGCTGCAGCGAATTATTGCCATACCGCTGGAACGGCCAAGATATTGGATATAAATATATCCGTGAAATATAGTGACCAACAAAGCAGGGAGATGATTTTTAGTAGGTCAAACTCCACACTACCAGTGAGCGCGGTCCTCCTGGTGTCTTTCTGAAGATTTTCCACCTTCCTCCGTAAAAAAAGCTAGGCTGAAAGTCACCCCATAGCTGCTATGTCAGGGTGTCTATATTATCTCGGCCAACAGCAAATGCTGGACGACTCTGATAAGCTGTTCATCCTAATTTTCCTGCCCTGCTTTGAATTTTATATGGACGCTCAAAACTTCTGTTCGATGATGAACAAACACATAAAGTAAAGCAAATAACCGAAGGATATTTAAACAACTTGGGCGTAATTTTTTTTATTTGTAATAGTCTACAAATATAGGAAAACTTATTTTTGGAATATCCAGCGATGATCGATAGACTTGCCGTACCATTACCCAATAAACAAACTTTTATTGAACTTAATAGTTCATTTTATTACAGAAGACTACGGAAGGATTATTTACCAACAAAGTTTCAACCACAACATCGAGTTTCATTGTCCTGTTAGTTAACCGATAATAAATCAATTAAGTGCCTCGTTCATATTTGTTTATACTAAAATGAGTGAGTGTATTTACAAATATTGCTCAAATTAACAATATCACAATATCAGAAGCTAAATAGATAAATAAGCAAATCAATAGGTACTGAATTTTTTTTAAAGAAACAAGAAGTTAATAAAAGTAGACAAAATATTTTTGTGCAGCGGAAGAAACCTTGAAAATATCGGATATTAAAAAAATATTTCCGTTTTAGAGTAAAGTAGCTCTTTAGAAAAGTATCAAGTTATATTATCATTATGAGAAATTAGCACTCCCGAGTCTAACTCGGCCTATATGATAATACTTAATTTCGTTAGCTTAGCTCAAAGTCAGCAAGTACTGCATTCAATTATTTCAGCAGAGTGTGGCCTAGCCACCTATCAAAAACTTCCGGAAAAAACTGGGTCGGTCTCTCTTCAACACAAGTATAGTCGAACAAAATTAATCCACCAAATAAAAGACTTTTGGGAACACTTAAAATGGATTAAGTCACACCTACGTGTGCTTTGTAATCACGCGAAATACATTAGAAATTTGCAATCAACCTTATTGACAAAACGGTGACCCAAAAAGATACCCATGCAAATTTTGCACAAAAACATTTTTTTGAATTTGAAAATTGAATACTACAGAAAACACTTCACGCTGAAATGGGGTGAATAAAACAATGAGAGTGGCAGTAACACATCTTGGAAAGATACTCGAGCCTTTCTTAAGTACTTTTTAAAGCAATTGACGTCTAAAGCAAACACAATATTGACAAATTGGTTTATCATGACGTAAAATGCAATACATTGTAATAATTATTTTGCCAATTAAAATTCTGTAATCTTATCTAATCGAAACGACACGCTTCCAACACAGAAACAATAATAAAACATTCCATAATTTAGTGGTTCCGCCAAAGAGGCGGAAATTTTTACTACCCCGTTTAAGACTACCCTAAAAGTAACTGGACCGTAAAAATTTGGTTTTATTAAAAAGTACGGTGGTTTTCCTCCTAACCGGAAAATTTATGGGATCGATTTTTTTGCGTTTACCGAAAACTGAGCATACGTGACCAGCACAGTAAACTTTTTAGTGCTGCTGAAATTGTAATAAATTATTATTGTAGCGGCTTACCTTTGGTGTTGTTATGATTTCCATAACTTAAATTCGCGTAACTAAATTAAATATTACCTAAAAAAATTAAACATTTTCGAAAACACAGTTTTTATAATGACACTTTACACCGTTCCACCAAACAAATGTCAAATTTTGGGTTTCATTATGAAACGTCAAAAACAGCTGCGAAGCTGTTACCAATAGTTGGTTAAAGTCACTAGCGGTGTTGTCACGTTTAATTCTAAATTGATGTTTATTTAATAATATTAATTTTATTTTAGTTAAATTACCTAACAAACAGCCTATTTTGGGGGTTATAAATTTGAAGTTTACTTTAGTTTTTGGATTTTAAAAATTTGGTCCACAACAAATTTATTTCTATTTTAATGACAGGGCAGATTTCTGGTTACCGACTTCAAATGTTTAAATAAATTTGGCAACACTGCTAGAAACTTTTGAAAAGCAACATCAGCGCAGATTTTTTTGCTAATCATTGTTCCATGAATCGCGAGATTGGTGTAACTTCTCGAATGTTCTAACTACCGATTGCCTTAATTTGATATATAAGAGGAGTACGATGTGGCTTTCTTTATAGTTGTTACCTGCTCTAGACACGATCAAGTATGGAGTTCCCGGACGTCGGTGCCCATTGCTCTTTTTCCACTTGTAATCGTTTAGGTGAGATCTTGGTTTGTTTGTTTACATAAATTAATTTACTTATTTACGAATTTTTTTGTTGACAGATTTTTTACCATTTAAATGCAACACTTGCAGTAAAGTATTCTGGTAAGTTATTAAAAAGTCTTATTAAACTAAAACTAACTTGAGTGTTTTTAGTGAAAATCACTACAAAGCTGACGCTCACAAATGTCCAAATGCGGTTCGAGATAACCAAGTTACTTTGTGCCCGCTTTGCAGAGCGCCAATCACTGTTAAACGTGGAAGTGAGCCAGACTTGGCTGTTAGCGAACATTTAGACAACGACTGCAAATCAAATTTGGCTACCTTTAAGAAGACATTTTCCAGATGTTCACGAAAGGGGTGCAAGATTAAGGAAGTGGTTCCCATTGTTTGTAAGGACTGCACCGATAATTTTTGTATAAAGCATCGCCATCCGAGAGATCACGACTGTGGAGGTCATGCAGCAGCTATGCGTAAAAAAGCACAGTAAGTCATCGTCTTTTACCTTATTGTCGGTTTTTTCTAACTTTTTTTTTCAATTTTAGGCAAGCAGCTTTGGCTAGACAAAATAATCCGTCCTCAAATGCAACCAACGGTTTTTTCAATCAAGTGCAGGGAACCATGGTAAAATTTTGCTACTATTTAATTTCTTTATTTGTTAACTGGCGAAATTCCTCGATTAGTGTACTGGATATTATTTCATTTTTTATTTCACTTATTAAATAAATATAATACGATGTCATGTTCTTTTTTGGTCGTAAAAACAATTGATAAGCTGTAGGTTTTCGTAAGGTGCGATGTAAATTTTTGAAACCGGAAAATCCGAAAATGAATGATAAGGCTACTGATTATGATAACGATTTATTACCCATTGAAGAAGTTGAGGTTAATTAATGTTGAAGGTCGCAAAAATTTAATTGACAATTTTATTTTGAAAATTCGATAAGAAAATTCTAATTAAAAACTGATATCAATTAATTTTGAGCTTTATTTAAATTAGGTAAATAAGTTAATGAATTGTTATCGTTTATTTGATAATAATTTGTTTGTTGATATTTTTTTAGGTTTAATGGACATTAATTAATTAAATTAAGTATTTCTTTAACGCAGCAGCAACGAGGATAATAAAATATCGAAAAGATAAAATAGAACCAAAAGTAAAAGGTGATAATGTTGAAGTTGTTTAAAAAAATATTTTAAGTTTCCTTGTTTAAGAGGATTGACTGTAAACGTACAAAAAGTTTGCACTGTAGCACCATAGAAGTTCAACGACAAAGTTAAAAACAAAAATTGATTATAAATTAGAATTAGTTTGTAAAATTCACAATACTTTAAAAAATTATCAAGTAACTGTAAATTTATGTTAATTTTAGAGTGACGATGAAGCATTAGCTAGGGCTTTAGCACTATCAATGCAGGATTCGGAACCGAAAGCCAATCGACTCACACAAGAAGAAATGGATCGCATGTTGGCTAGGCAATTGCAGGCAACGCCTTCGACAACTTCCACTGCCCGTAGCAGAAGCGACCGCTGTAATATTACTTAAGTACACGATTCTAAACTTTTTATCCAAAATTTGACACAATAACAAGGCAATTGTATCATCACCGTTCTCACAAATTTTACACAAAATTTGAAGTATAATATAATAAAATATTTTTCTATGCTTATATTTTTATCGACGACTAATTTTAAGCTTTTCAATTGTATCGAGTAGTATTTATAAAATGTAGGCTTTGGATGCAATTGAAATTATTGTTCTTGAGGCTGTTCTTATATACAAATTAGATTTTATTAGTGTAAGGATTTATTGTCTCATGCTATTGTTAATATATAATTTATAAGTAAAAATTGTTAATTATTGGGGCCAATTAGTCATAATTTATTAAAAAAGGGTATGTAAATATTTAGCGCAATTATTACACTTTTTGCAAAGGTAAATTTGTTTTTTTTTGTCTTTGTTAGATAAAATATACCGGGTGTTTATTTCAAAAGTAGCTATTGAAATAACTTGTTTTTGAGTAAATCTATAAAACAAAGTATAAAGATTGATCCACATTATCAGGTAAATTTTAGGACATGTTGAAAATCAGAATTCACTGTTACACATATGTACATTTTTCCTATATGTTTCGAGAAAAGATCTAAATTGTGAGATATACAAAATGTAGTACACACATTAAACTTTATTTTTAAAATTTAATTACATATTAGTCATCTCAACTGCTCGCGTTTTTATCTATAAAAATTGCAAGGTGGACATTTTTTCCTAATCCAAACCACAGAACCAGTAATTTTCTGTAATTACTAGTTACTAGAAAAATCATCATAACTTAAATTATCTTTTCATTACATCGAAATCAAGGGTAGGGTAAGAAACTGGTGATCTTCTGCTTATTCTTTGTACAATTAGTCGAACAATAAACATTTAGCATTTAAATATTTTTATTTATCTTATTGTATAACATTTTTGTATAAAATATTTCAGAGTATCGTTAACACTGAGATGGTTCAACACATTGGTTGCTATCAGTTCGTAAATAACCAGATTTACAAAAACAACCTATTTCACATGTAGGTAGACAAATTTGGGAGGTTAATTCATTGCAACTTGGAGAGCAATGATTGCCACAGGACTTCCATTCTTGATTTTCTGAGCAAGCTACGAACAAAATTTAAAAATTAATAATATTGTGACATACTAAATAATATAAACTGCGTTTTATGGGTTCAAATCCCGTAATCAAAGTGTTGATTTTCTTCCATTTTTAACTCTCGACCCAAAAAAAGGGGTGTTATGCGTTTAAAATGTGTGTCTGCTGTGGGGTTGTAGCTCCCAAACGAATGAACCGATTTTGATTTAGTTTTTTTTGTTTGAAAGGTGACTTGATCGAGAGTGTTCTCAGCTATAATTTAAAAAAATTTGTTAAGCCGTTTGTAGATCATTTGCTGTTTTCTGGTCTAGTTGATGACACCAGGGCCGTATTAGTAATATTTAAAGTTTAAAAAGCATCAAATAAAACTTAAATTTAAAAAAAACCCGACAAAGAAAATCTTTAAAAAGAAAAAATAAAATTCAAGTGTCGTCGCGTTGGGGGCCCACTAAGTAAATAAAATAAAAACGGAATACAACAAAAAATGATACAGTATGAAATTCAAATATAAGTCAGCTATAGAAGTGGTAATTATAGTCAATATCAGGAATAGTAGTTTTCGTCACAAGGACGTAAAACGAGATTTTACACTCGAGGACAAAGTTTTGGAAGACGAGGCGAGCGTAGCGAAGCCGAGGCGCACGAACCGCACCTTTTCGTTGTGACGGGACCACCTCATTTTTATTTGTGACTGTATGGAAGCCGTCCCTGCACAGGCCGTAAACCACTCATTTTACGGCCGGAACAGGGACGGCTTCCATACAGTCACAAATAAAAATGAGGTGGTCCCGTCACAACGAAAAGGTGCGGTTCGTGCGCCTCGGCTTCGCTACGCTCGCCTCGTCTTCCAAAACTTCGCCCTTGAGTGTAAAATCTCGTTTTACTTCCTTGTGACGAAAACTACTATTTTAAGCCCGTTAAGACTGTTCTCTCGCAACCACTTTTTTATTTACAATTTTCTGACCTTATTTTTGAAAATAACGAGTTAAAATTTTTACAGTATGTCTGAAATGTTATTTACAATATTATGTCGGAGCGCTTTTATCGCGAATAAATAAATCGCCAAAAAGAATTTTTTAATGCAATTTCAAAAAAATTTTGTCTCCGACATAATATTAAAAATAACGCTTTAGACATACTGTAAAAATTTGAACGCGTTATTTTCAAAAATAAAGTCAGAAAATTGTAAATAAAATTAACGCTAAAATGCGCGTATCTCTTGCATTTGCGATTTTTTTACACATTTCTTTATTTTTTATTGTACGTTTTTGGTCAGCTACTGCTATTGTACTCTAAATAGTGCATTGATACGCTCTTTCCCTATTAAGAGTAAGATCTTACGGGAACAAAACGACCTCCGGACTAGCTCATCTTCTTTTCGGTGACCCAAAGGGATTCCTAGAACTTCGGAGAAATCCAAGAATAGCATGTACTCTTAACTCAGGGTAAATCGTATTATCAAAGAACTTACTCACTTTACCTTTCTTTACACATAAATAAAAGATTCTAAAAGATAAAAATATGATCGAACTCAAATAAAAGATGGTATGTGACTCATACGTATAATGTTGCGAAATTGTAATAATATAAATATAAAGTGCGATTTGCACAAATACACCATACATATTCCTTAAATTGTAAACGTTACGTTAAACGAATCGATTCGAAGAAATCAAACTTAATTTAATATTTGTAACTTTTGTAGTTACCTTATTCAAGTTAATCATTTAGTTTAGTTAACTAATGAAATTAAATAATCCACAATGGATTCTTATTATTTAGTTACGTTACAGTTAACAAATTTAATCTTCAAGAATTGAATAATTAATGTATTTGGATTGAGCAAAATATTTTTATCCAGCTATTATTATTGCGTCCATACATTGTCATTTTACATTGATTATTGCGTCCATTACTTTATTGCGTCCGTATGTCGGACGCAATAACAACAAGCTTGGTTTTTAAGGTTTCTTGCAAACATAATCCAGGTATTACTGCGTCCCTTTCTTTAGTGTTTTAATGTGGTATAATGCCTCAACGAATTTTAACTCCATCTATTATGATAACCCAGATTCAAGAAGATTTAAAAATTTAAGTGGAAGCAATAATGTTACTAATTCGTACAAAAGAATAATATTTTAGTTCAGCAAAATTCCAGTAGAGGCGTAAAATATATTCGCGAATACGTATATCATTGCGAAATAAGTGTGCATTTCAGAAATAATAATGCGTCCCAGATTGGCAACGCTGTATCTATGTGGAATGTGCTTTAGTTAACAATTTCTGCAAATCTTATAAAAAATATAATAATAATTTTACTCGTGGTAGTTGTATGTTAGAGCTTGTTGCGTCTGCAGTGAAATTTTTCATAATTATTAATTTTTTTGAATTTATTTACCTACTTTATAATGTTTAATCGAGGAAAACTCTTACAAGGGGACACAACAGTGAGTATGTCGCCAATCAAAATCCCAATTTTTTTGGTGATTCTAGGAGCTAAAATAATTATCACTTTCTTGATTTTTAGTCCATTGGGCTTTAGTTACTGAGTTATGAATTTTTGAAAATCTACATTTTACCATAAGATTACATGGTTTGGATTGTTTTAACATGGTTTGGATTGCTTTAACAATCTAATTTAACATTTTAAGTTCTATTTTAATTTATTAATTCTATTTTAAAAAAACAAAAATCTATTTAAAATAAATTTAATTTAAAATTTTAAATAAAATCTAAATTAACAATGTAATCTTATGGTAAAACGTAGATTTTCAAAAATTCATAACTCTGTAACTAAAGCCCAATGGACTAAAAATCGAGAAAGTGATAATTATTTTAGCTCCTAGAATCACCAAAAAAATTGAGATTTTGATTGGCGACATACTCACTGTTGTGTCCCCTTGTTAGTTAAATTATGTGAAAAAACGAAAAATGCAGGTAAGTTGATAATTTTATGCCTTCCAAGTATAATAATTAGTACTTATTATTATTAAACCAATTTTAAGAATCGTCTAGCAGTACAAGTAATACTGTAAAGAAGAAATCTAACTGGTTTTGCAACAGAGGATTTTCACCAGTTAATTTTGACTTTTGTACTTCCCCCAATACGGTTAATATGGAAGCAATCGTGAGTTATTTTGTTCAATTAAATTGATTAATTTTTGTAACTTGATCTCAATTGCTGCTTTCTATTTACTGAAAATTTAAACAAAGTTAAGGAGAAGTCGATTAAGTTGAGAAGACAAGGTACCTCGAGAACCTCAATTTTACGTCAAATTTTATAAGATTCCAATAGAATTACTTTTAAAATTTGTTATTATTATTGTTAGGTTGGGATTAAAAAGTCACGGGACCCATATTATTAATATTATTAAAGATTTTTATTGAGAAGGTGTTTCGGCCTACTGAGCCATAATCATATATTATGATGTTATCTTTTTACTACATGACACTTTGATACGATGGCTCAGTAGGCCGAAACGCGTTATCAATAAGATTCTTTAATAATACGAGTCAAGTGCCTTTTTTCAAACTTAATCGAATAATTGATTAACTTCTACATAAAAAGAAAATATAATTAACATATTTTGAAGTGAAAGATTAGCTAAAATTTACACCTTATCTAATATGGTGTGGATCTTATTAACGTAAGTGCAAAATTTTAAAGCACATTTATTGCAAATAGAACATAACATAATATAATAGTAAATTTAGTAAGAGTTAAATTTTATGGAAACATTGCATTTCCGATTATCAACGTGAAATTTGGAATTTGAAAAAAAATTGAAATTTATAAAATCAACAATTCAAAATACACCAAACGTGCCCGTGCCAAGTCCACTGTTGTTTGTTGTTTTTACACTGTTCTTACGGTGATCTTTGCGAATTAACTTGAGAAAAACTGTTGAATCCGGTAATTTATCTTTGAAGTAATAATACCAAAATATATTTCAAATAATTCTAATAACAATTGTGCGCGAAGGTCATGAGGAAAATATCCATACAATCGAGCGCCACGATTTTGACTGCGAATCGATATAATTAACCCGCATAAAGGATTAACTAGATTCAAATAGAATAATTAGGGAATTTTCCTACTTGTTTAAAATGAAGAAGGAATTGTACGACACCGATTTCACAAAAACTTTACATTTATGGCAGATTAATCGAACAAATTTAAATATGGGGGAGCTGATGTAGTAAAATAAATTACTTTTTTTATTATAAAACAACAATATAGTTTAATTTAACCTTAATTTGGACTTTTCAAAATTATTTAGCAACTAAGAATCTCGTTAATCTTCTTTGTGTGTTAGTTTACTATTTTTTTGTTAATGTCTTGAAAGTTAAAAAGACAGAAAGGAAAGTAAATCATGCGCAATTAAGCTTAAATAAAGCGCAAACAATCTAAATTATTCTAGATTTTAAATTCAAAATCAAAATACTAGATTGGCAACAGTTGATGCCTCCAGAGATTTTGTTTGATATTCAGGAATGAAAAGTTGTAAACGAAGAATAAAGATATAAAAACCAGGCAAATAATTGACAAACTAGACTATTTCGGATTCAAAATAGATAGCTTCAATAACTCGACAAATGTTGCATTTAAAATAAATGGTATTTATGATGATCTACAACCAAAATACATGTAAACTAAAAATCAAACGCGCAATCTTAAAAGCTATAGCATTGTTATGGTAAAATTTTTAGTTCTACAACATATTATTACTATAACATGGATTTGTTAATAATCACGTTGTAATAAAAAGTAATCATAAATACGTAGGTAAAAAAGAAGTAGGGGCAAGGCAGTTTGCCCCATGTTGATTTTCCATATTATTTTCTAGATGTTTATAAAATATCACGTTAGTAACCGGAAATGCAGTTTTATCTTATTATTTTCACTGATTGAGAAATTATTAAAAAGAATTGATAGTAGTTACATAAGATTATTTTTTGAAATATTTAATTCAAAATTTTTTAATTAAAATTCAATTATTATTGCTAATGTATCACAATCCGATCTTATTAATTTTTTTAGTCGGTGAATAGTTACTGTAATGAAATTAAAAAACCAGAACAAGACAATGATATTAAAAAATCCGATCAAGATACTGAAATTAAGAAACCTGATAAATTAAACCAAGTTAAAAATCTTGATAAAGACAATGAAATTAAAAGACCTGAAGAAATAGATAACATTAAGAAACCTGATGAAGATAATAAAATTAAGAAAGCTGATGAAATTAATAAAAACTTGAAACCTGATCAGTACAATGACGTTACGAAAACTGATGAGGGCAATACCAAGTTAAGCGCCGGGAAAAAAGTTATTATACATAGTATAAAAATAATTAATCCAAACAAGTTAGCTGTAAAAGATTGTAGTGACTTGAAAAAAGTATGATTACAGCATAATTTATAAATCCACCTGATTTTGATTATTCACTTTTATTGATTTTTTAGAAAATTGAAGACAAATTAGAAGATACTAATAATGAATTTATAGCACAATCACCGGAAGATCCATTCTACACATCAGGAGATGATGACTCATCCTATAAACCTAGTGATGAAGAGGTAAGAACGAAGGGTTAAAGAAGACTTAAATTTTTTCTTGGTGTAAAACTTACTGTAGTCATTTATTTTATAATTTTTTTTTGAAAATTTATTTTTTAATTTTATTTTGTATTACAGTTTTGTTATATTATTTTCAGGATAATCTCACCAGTCGCATAAAAAAAAATAATGTCTCCGGTTGTTACACGAGCGGCAAAAACTAAAATGAAAATCCCACCAACTAAAATTCAAGAAAATAATAATCCAAATATGCCGCTTCCGGTGAAGACAATTTATAAGAGAAAACGAGATTATTGTTATGTTTGTGAAACTGAAATATTAAACTTTGCACGTCATGTAATGAGAAACCATAGCACAGAATTAGCAGTTGCAGAAATTTTAGCAAAGCCTATTAAAAGCAAAGAGCGGAGGGAGCTGTTAGATACATTAAGAAGAAAGTGAAATTTTGTAGGAAATGGAAGTAAATTTTTTAAGGCAATTCGGCAAACGTATATGCCCGGAAGATCGGTTTTGCCATGCGATAAATGTCTTGGATATTTTTCCTCAAAACTTCTATGGCGTCATAGAAAAAAGTGCTATTCTGACAACAGTAAAAAACAGTAAAGGTGCTGGTGCACAAATTGCAGGCTTGGACAAACTAATTCGCAACAAAAAAGTGCCTCCCCTATTAAAAGAACTAGTGTTCCCTCGCATGCGCCCAGACAAAATTTCAATGGAAGCAAAAAATGATATCTTGATTTGCCATTTTGGATCAAGATATCTAAGCACACATCGAGAAAAACATTTTGTTCATGTAACTTCGCGTAAGATGAGGGAACTTGCAAAACTACTAATCGAAGTTAGAAGTTTTGCCTGGATTGCCATCTGCTTGTATGTTACCAAGCTGAAGAAACTGCTTCTGCAGTAGCCCCACTTTACGTTTTGGATATGTATTGTAGAAAACGTTATATCTTTATGATATTCGGTCAAGCGCCCTAAATTTCACTTTTTGATACTGTCGCAAGTCTGGTATAATAAAAAATAAATTTAAACATGATCGTGCACGATAATCGATGATGATAATATTGTTTTTTTTTTACTTTTATAACAAAAATAAATTTAAACATGATCGTGAACGATAATCGATGATGATAATAATATTGTTTTTTTACTTTTATAACAAAAAATAAATTGAAACATGATCGTACACGATAATCAATGATGATAATAATATTGTTTTTTTTTACTTTTAATTTTAGTTCTAATGTTCTTAATTTTTTACTTTTAATCTCATCACGTCTCATCATCGTGTTCAATTTTTCTATAAATAATAAACTATGATATTATCTACTACTGAATTTTTATTTTTTTATATTAGTTATTATAATGCAGTGAACTGGATTTACTTAACTAATTTTATCTAAGTTCTTTCACTATTTTGGAGTTTTTCACTATATCGATGTTTGCAAATAGGCAACATAACTCAAGTTAGCACTACAGGTCTTATTAGACCATATCTACAGGTGGTGCTTAACGGGAGGTTCTCATCAAGCGACCAAAAATAAGGTAATTTTCTTAAAAGGAAGTAAATAAGCAAATTAAGGTTTTTGACACTTATTTATTGATTCTTGCAGTACAAAAATAGTTATTTTTTCGTCGCTCGTAAATTAACAATTTCCGCTTGTCGATAAAATTCAATTTTATAGTCGTAGCCGTCTTAAAGAAAGGTGACTTATCGGTCACCACTGTAGTACATATAAATGTTTTTTTTTTTAATTATAAAATAATGAACTTCAAAACAAAAAAAGAAAATAGTGAATCTATCGAGTAGTTTTTGAGTTATCGTGGAGACAGATATAAAAGAAGTCATTTTTCAGAAAACTCATTTAAAGATTTCCCATGACGTTATTAATCTTAAAAGCAATTATTTTTTGTACTTTAAGAATCAATAAATAAGTTTCTAAAACCTTCAGTTGTTTATTTGCTTCCTTCCATGAAAAAAAATTCAAATCATCACATTTCTGTTGACGTAAATCTGGCAACATGGCTGGAGTTCATAAAGTGCGTAATTTTACGCGGAAAAATGTATACGGAGTTTATAATATTCACCATATAAAAGGAGGCAGTAATATATTAAGCATGAAATAATCTGTATATATTAATAATCGACTATTTTTAAAACCAAAACTACCGCTATCTGACAAATATTATGATAAGTAATATACTTGGATAAGTAGGGAACTGCGTTAGTTATTTCTGGTGGACGCAAAAAAGTTGTGCAATAAAAGGATGCAATAATGTTAGCTGTTTTTATAATAATATAGACAAAATTTGTAAACGACAAAGTAAAAGTTCATGAAGTGATCATGTCGAAGGTAAAAGTTACATCTTTTCTCTACTGAAGTCAACGTGAAAGTGTTACGAAGTGATCGTGTCGATGTCAAAGAAAAAAGTAAAGTTACCCCGAGTATTTTTCTAAAATGAATGACCGGAGGAGGCGGTCACAATGTTACAAAAATACGTTATTTTGTTCAAATATTCATGATAGCAATTAAAGTCATCTAACCTACAGGGGGTAAATTACTATAAAATCTTATTTTTCTCTTTTAGTTGGGATGATGTAATACTAAACTATACGAGTTGCAATAATCGTTCAGAATTCTCCGAAGTTAAATGTATAGTTGCAAGAAAAATAGAACATAAAAATCTAAAAATAGAGCTTTAGGTGTCGTGTCTAATCAGAATCATTCTTCGCACGTACGAGGAAAGTTCAAATCTTTCGTAATAACTACGAATTTTTAAGTAATTTAAAATAGTTAGGCGTAGCCGTAACACCATTTTCTATTTAAAATCGAATTTTCATTCTAAGTGAGAACACAGCCTTAAGGAGATCCACTCGTCGAGCTTAGGTTAGTGTTAGGAAGCAATATTTTTTTTACATTAAACCTCTAAAAAAGAGAACCACCCGTCCGTCGACGGACTATTCCGCTTGTTTGATAAAACTATATTATTTTTTAGAAAAACATTATCAGTAGACTAAATAATAAATAACAATAACATAAGAAGTCTTTCTTCTAAATATAATATAAATATTCGAGGAAAGGTAGCTATGTAAACGCTAAAATGCAAATTTTACGATTGAAACCTCGACGAAATCTGAATAAGCATATATTAAAAATAAGGAAGATCATCTTAAAGGCACTAGTATTTTTAAAAATCGAATTTAAGAAAGGTCGATGATCTTCATAGCAAATTTCAAGTTAAGTCGCTCGTGATTGGTGAATCAATGCATTCTGTGCTCCGTCCGTGTACGGGAATGCTTAAGTATGTTAGAGTATTTTGAGATTCCTTTGTTTTTTTAAATAAATAAGTAAAAAATTAACTGAGTTGCTACAAAGTATAAATTTTATATTCATTTTAAAACTTCAATATTCAATTTCTTAAGTTCTTTGTATTATTTTAATAGTTTTGTTTACTCGTGTTAGTAATGTCCATTCTTCATTATATAAATTTTATATTTTCCTTCCATGCATCATTAGTCATTACAATCTTTTCTTCTTTGTAGAATATTATGTTTTTCTTTCACGTGTCGAACAATGACATTTTGTTTCATATTCATATGTAACAAAATCTTGGCTTAAGGGGTTTATGTTAAGCAATTAAAAATTGAAAAGAGGTTGCTTTATTTCGAGTATTTTTAATGTTTTTTTTTTCATATAGTGCAATAAAATTTTATTAGTTTTATGGGAAACAATTCAGAAACAATACCATATTCAAAGTTTAATAGTTTTTGTAGCACTGGGTTTAGGGGAGAAAGTAATTAAAATTAATGGGGTGGATGGTTTTTCTTACTTGATGGACAGTCAAGCGCCTAAGAGTTATGCTAACAATCTTACATGTTTGTAAAAATGTCCAAAATTTTCTTATATTTTTAGTGGGGGAACGGTTAAGTAATTTTATATATACAGGTAGTTATCAAAAATTAGGGAGTTGAGTTCTGACAGTCGAGGGCTGTGAGTCAATCCATCCGACTCCAACCGCCCAAACTGCAACGATGTTTTTGTAAAATAAGCATCTTGTATGTTTGTGGTGTGTTGCAGACTGAAATTCGTTATCAGTTTCGTTCAAGTTTTTGAGAATAAAATTTAAGATACTCGTTCGCTTTATGCGGAATTAAAATTCAATTAAGTTAATTCTTTTAAAAACACAAGTGTTTCGAATTAATTCAAATTTAAAATAAATCGGCAAATCAAAGTTGGTTAAAACTGTTGTGAAAATTTAAAAACTTTTATCGGAAGTGTTTGCATATTATTTAAAGTATCGTATGAAAAGAAAATTATTATAAGATAATTTTCCAAATATTATTTTATTAAATTACCGACAATATTCGGGAAATAATTAAAAATTATGTAATGCAACATTTATACAAACTTTCGTGAAGTTCAAAAATTGAAGTATTATTCAAAATTGCCTCCGAAATTGAGGGATGTGTTTAACAATGGTTAATTAATTTGAATGAAGTATTATACCGCCTACCGATTTTACCGATTTTAAAGAAAACCACCTTATATCATTTGTAATTTGGAGTTTCCAGAGATGAAAGAAAAATTCAAGTTCATCAAGTAGTAAGTGAAAAATATATTTTTATCGTCGAAAATACAGTGCGTGTTTTACTTTGATTTTTGTTTTGTTTTGTGTATTAATTTTAAAATTTTGTTCTATTAATATTAAATTTAGTTTAATAATTTCATTTTTAAGAATTATTATCTTTTAATTAAATCTATTGGGCCCAAAATTTATTATTATTAATTTTTAATTTTAAATATTAGAATTTAAACAACATTTATTTTTATTTATTTTATTTCTTTTTCTTCACATTATAAAATTTAATTTCATAACACACTGTACATATATAATTTGTTTATATTTATTTTTGTGTTTGTTTATTTTTATTATCTTTAATATATGTGTTATTTTGTTCTTACGTTTTTGTTTTCTTTGCATTTTGCAAACCATATTTTTAGGAAAGTCTCAACTGTAAGGAAATTTCAATTTACAAAATTTTATAAGGTGTGGTTATTTTCAAAAGTTACGTCGCGGATGAAAATTAGTCTGTCATCTAATTTAGTCAATCCGATGCAAATTTTATTAATATCTTATGACAGTGGCGCTCAACTAATTATTTTTTTTTTTATTTTAACATCTACCGCTACGACACCAATTTAAATCACCTGCGGCCCTACGACGAGCTACCGGACAATTTAATCTGTTGCAGGTGTCGTAGTGACGTATAAGATTGTAACAAGTAACAAACTCGTATATTTCTAGCTCAGGGTCACAGCCGGGGCGTTTACTCAATGTCTCGGCACCGACCTAGATCAGTTCTTAAGTGAAGACGCTGCGGGCATGTATGGTAGAAAACTTTATTCAACCGTACAATCCCACTTCTTTTTTGCGACCGCGTCGCCTCTTTTCCTTTCGACGGACCCTTTTGGGCTCCACGACGCTACGTTCTCTGGGGTTACTGTTGCTTCGGCCGTCTAACTCGTAAATCATTCATCAAAGGTTGATTATCGCCTTGCGCGGGTCAACACTCTACTTTGAAACGATACAAGGCTCAATGCTCGCTTTAGTATTTCATACTCTAACCATCCACGCGATGTTCTCAGATGTTGAAAGAGGTAATGGAGGCCTCGCCTCTAAACAAACTCTGTTCACAATGTGATGCTATGCTATTTCTAGCTCTTTCACGCACACCAAGTTGCTCTAAAATTGCCTAGTTAAATATGAACTGATAATTCATATTAACAAAGCAAAATTGGAACAACTTGCAAAAGTGTAAAAAGGATTTATTGCGGTAGGTTGCGAACCAAGGTTTTCCCCACTTCAAGTGGCCGAACGCTTTCGCAATCAACTCGGTAAATCCTCGTAAAGGCCAGAGAGAGGGTAAAAAAGTCACCTTAACAGCACAACAGCAGTCACCGCCACATCGCCTTGCACTACCAGCGATCGACTCGTCACGGACATTTAATAATAATACAGTCGAGTCGCGAAATAGTGAATACCGTATATAGTGAACTACCGGAAATAGTGAACATAAAAATTTTAACATTGAGTGTATATGGGACTCCTATATAACGAACAGCGGTAACCCCGATACAGCAAACTGCGTACTATAAATTGTGCAGTTTGAATGACATCATTTATAGGGACTTCCCCCAACATTGAGAATTTACATTACGTATTATATTTACACTTCATTTCACGCGCGAATCAGATTCGCGAGGCAAACTCGCGCTGTCTAAACGCAGCTTAACGTTAGCATAGAATGGAATTTTATATCGTCCCCTTAGTACTATAACTGGGTAACTTGATTTTACTGTTATTGAGAAAATTGAAAGGATCCTTGCAATTTTTTCAATTTTCTCAACAACAGTAAAATCAAGTTACCTAGTTATAGTACTAAGGTTGACTTGTATAGTCCAAGTTTAACCGGTAACTATGGTTTAAACTCGGATTTTGACTATTGTGATTGGTTAATCTACAGTTTAAAATTTTAAACTAGATCTATACAAGTCACCCTAAGGGGACGATATGTTGGTGTATCAATTTAAGGGAAAAAGTATTAACTATTAAATTAAATAAAAAACAAATACAATCAAATATAACAACATTTTTCCCAATTAATAATTATATTTGTATCAATTTTCTTTAAAATAAAGCTTTAATTTTCAAAACGTAGCTTTATTGTAAATTTTGTAAGTACCGAAATAGTGAATAACCCCGAAAAGTGAAAGGTCTTTGCCATATTTAATTCACTATTTTGCGACTCGACTGTATATCTAATTACCTTACAGGGCCCCAGTAATAAATTTATTTATTACTAAGAGATAATTAACTCCATGTTAATTAAACAAGTAGCTGAATAAAAAAGACGCGAAATTTTTTATTCAATCACTTGTGAAACCAAAAGCGAAATCAACGAGCATCGCCCGTTGAATTCGTCATTAATAAATGGGACTCCCTCATTTATTATTTGATTCAAAGAAACGTTGACTTCCTCACACCGGAACTAATTTGATTCACAAATTAAAATTCCACAACTGAAAACAAGTCGCGTCACGTGTTGTTTTCTGTAGGTTTTGCCTCAATGAGAAGATGTTATACCTCACATGCTGAGAAATTGGTACGAATCACGCACCAATTTCTTTTTGAGCTAAAACTCGTGGGCGTCACCCGCAGTTTTAATGTGCCAAAATCGCCTCACGTTCTTGGCTTGCAGGGTCACAGCCGGGGCGTTTACTCAATGTCTCGGCACCGAACTTGATCAATGCTTAAGTGAACTAGACGCGGGCATGTATGGTAGAAAACCTTTTTCAACCGTACAATCCCAATGCGGCTACTGTTGCGTCTGCCGTCTAACTCGAAATTTACTCATTCATCAAAGGTTGATTATCGCCTCGCGCGGGTCAACACTATACTTTGAAGTGCGACAAGGCTCTATGCTCGCTCAGTATATCATACTCTAACCATCTACGCGATGTTCTCAGATGTTGAAAGAGGTAATGGAGGCTTCGCCTCCAAACAAACTCTGTTCACAATGTGATTCTATGCTACAATTTTCTTAGTAAGTAAGTAACAAACTCGTATATTTCTAGCTATTTACATTAAGGGGGGACAACACTGTAAGCTTAAAAAAAATTTTTTATTTTATTTTGCATGTTGTCAGTATACTGAAGTGTTCTTGGCGAGACACCTCTCAAAAGTGCGCCGGCAGCTCTCTAAAATGGGAACGCTCGAAAAATCTTTCTCAGGGTAGGTGGGCATCAGATGAAAATGAAATTACCAAGTCGAAATTTACAATTATCAAAATTTTAATTTATTCAAAATCAATAAAAATTTATCAAAAAGACCCTTTTTGAACTCACAGATTTGAGTTTTGAAAGCGTATGGTGTAATTGGTGTTAGCAAATACGAATGCGCTATTGTAATTGAAAATTAAACAATCACGAATAGCAAAATAACGCATTCGTACAAACTATGGTGTATTCGTGTTCGCAAAAAGTTTAGAACATTTACAAAAATTATGTGAAATAAATTATCCAAACTATCAGCGATGAAGTTTATCGGCGCCACAAAAACTTTAATATCACACTTGACGCAAAAATTTTATCAAATGTTAAATAACTTTTATTTGAGTTTTTAAATACCTTGTAAATTCCATACAATTGACGCTCCTCGTTCCATATGCAGGAATGTCGAACCATTGACCAAATTCATGTACAAATTCAAATTCAAATTCCAAATCGTTGACCAAAGAACTCTTGATCATCAAAAATTAACGCCAATCCAATCTTCACAAAATTCTGGTCCTCACAAGACCAAAGACGATCTCACCGGTCAAAACACTCAAATTTACGCTTTTTTCGGCGGCCAAAAATAACTCAACCAAAATGGCTCAAATGTTCGCTTTCGCACGACACTCAGTCGATTGATTCGCTTTTAAATTTTTGTCTTTCTTTCGTTAACTCTTGATAACATTTGTTCTCGCGCCCCACCAACCATTCTTATCACGCGCTCACACTTTTAAAACTTTTAATAGTTTACAATACAAAATAAATTCCAATTTTAAATGTTTTCAAATAAAATAAAATTTTCTTTGTTCGTGTTAAGAGTTACAGTAAACCTTCGTACGAGCGTCTCTTTGATAAATCGTAAAAATTAACTTAAAAATTTGAAAAGAAAACAAACTTATCAATTTCGACTCAATTTTTATCAAAAATAATGACTTTTTAAAGTCGTTTCATGACAATACATATTCAAAAGCATGTAAAAAAAATTTCAAATTAAAATATTGAAAATTGACGAAGTTACATCCTCTTTCATAAGAGTGGACTACCTACGATATACGTATACTAAAACTTTGAATCACGTTTTTTTCAAAACTACATTTCTCGACTTGGCACGCACTGTAACTCTAGTTACAATCGTCCGATTTTTAATTTTAAAATACCTAAATTTCCGTAATTACAGTAGCTATCGTTGCTCGTACCCGTTTTTTATATCTTAAATTTTACTGTTTTTAAGCTACCAAATATAAGTAAAAACTTCGCTAAAATTAAACTTTTATGTTTGAACATCTGCCATTTAGTGAAAAATTTTTTTTCCAAAAACGTCTACGTGCTACGAGAATTCCATTTGTATAGATTATAAAACGGTTCAAGGTATACTCACGGGTCCCTAAAATACAAATTTTACGGTTGAAATCTCGATGAATTCTGAAAGAGTATATTTTAAATAAGAGAATTAGCTAAGACGCAATGCCCTAAGTGCACCTGTTTTTTCAAAAATCGAATTTAAAAACTTCGATTTTTGCAGTAAATTTTAAAGCAAAGTCGCTCGGGATTGGTTAATTCTGTCGGTACGTGCACCGAGATATGGTCTTAGCTTTGCGCAGAGTGGGAGCGACACTTGCATTGCGATGCAGTAACAGTGCACTCCGAACGAAAATCATGGTTTTCAACCTTAAATGTGCGGGAAAAATGGCTTAAAGCGCCCGAGCGCAGCGAGGGGTGCTTTAAGTCGATTTTTCTTCGCACAACTACCCTGCGTTAAAAATCCACTCTCACAAGTTTCACCTCTCAAAGATTCACCTTTTCCTTGACCTACGGGCCTAGGGATATTTTTAAATTAGTTGTCATTTCGGTTGTCATCGCTGCGCTCGGGCGCTTCGAGCCATTTTCATCAAAATCACCCTCGCAAGAGTCGGACCTACGCGCAAAAGTAACTACCGTTCGTTAAATTTAAGTAACCCTTTTCTGAAGTAATTTTTAAATAATTTTAAATTTTTAAATTAAATAAAAAAGGAGAACGCATTCCTACCATAGCGCAAGAGTTACTGACTAATTGTAAAAGTGCAACACTCTTATGTATAGCAGCACACGTACCTCCCACGAACGAACTTGATTAACCAATCACGAGCGTTTAACCTTCGAAAATCAAGCTTTTTTAAATTCGATTTTTGAAAAAACAGGTGCATTTAGGGCATTGCGTCTCAACTAATTCTCTTATTTAAAATATACTCTTTCAGAAAACATCGAGGTTTCAATCGTAAAATTTGTATTTTAGGGACCCGTGAGCGTACCTTTACCCTATAAAACTGTTTTAATTTTACTTTTTAGACTAACTATTGTCAAGTTAGAGAAAGTGCCGTTGGACCACATTTTTTCAAGCAAGGCACTTTTATACCTCAATAACCATGGCAATTTGTAATTTTTTTAAATAAAAATTTACTCAAAATAAGTTCAATGTATGCTTAGGGCCAGTTGTATAAAAGAGGATTATCCTTGACCATGGATCAAGCTCCAATTTAAACCAATCAGTACAGTTAAAATTTTATTTTAAGTTTTCTATTGGTTTAAATTGAAGCTTGATCCATGGTCAAGAATGATCCTCTTTTATACAACTGACCCTTAATAACATACCTTTTTTTCAAATTCCACATAAATAATCTAGTGTACAAACAAAAATTGGAAAGAAACATCATTTTTCAGTTGGTCACAGTGTTGTTCCCCTTTAACAATTTTTATAAATCAACGTTTCTTGAAAATTATCAGCCACTCCTATTTACATTAATTAGCTACGATTGATCGATACCAATTTACCCATAAACAAAAAGCATTAATATATTTAAAATATGGAACGCTATAAATGAAATTAAATACTATGCTTTATAGTTATCGAAGTGTATAAAATACTCGTACCAATTAAAATGTAAACATTAAAATTAATTAAAAATTCTTTATTAGCAATATTTGCTCACAAACAAAATGATATAAAAAAGATATCTTAAATATCTTCATTATCAGTATTTTGAAAACCAGCAGCACAAGAAGTTCGAAAAACAAAATTGATCATGCGAGCTTTAATTTTTCTATCGTTAAGTTTGCTGCTAGCATCTTCAGCTTTTGTTACACCAAGTAAGCAATGCAAATTTTTAATAAGAATAATAATCAGTAATTTATATTTTACACCGGGTGACACACCTTATAACCAAACATATATTCCAGTCGATTATATTATGATCGACTGTGTGGCACCCGGTATAGTCGTTATACTACGAATATAATTATGTTAGAATAATTTTAAAAATTTTTGTCCGTAGCTTGTCCAACAAATCAAGAGTATGCCGAATGTGGCAGTCCTTGCCCAAGAACTTGCAATAAACTGAAGGAACCAATCTCCCAGGTCCACAAGTGTAATTCTATGTGCAAAATTGGCTGTGTTTGTAAGTCTGGCTATGTACTAGATGATAACAAAAACTGTGTTGAACCAATTCAATGTTATACCTAATGATACTCTGTGAATGTTTAATTTTTGAACGATAAGAAAAATAAAAAGTATACATGTAAAATGTCTTTTTTATTTTACTAAAACCTGCGTGCCGACATGAAATGAAAATGTATAACGCCATTGAAAATATTTAATATTTGGTTAGTTGCACAAAGAGTAGATTGGAAAATCAATAGTTCATTGTGATATCAATTTACTGATACCAATGTTTAATTGCCACAACCGTGGAGTGATGTGACCGCTGGTTGAGTACAGAGCGGAAATTCTGGGTTCAAATCGCGAACTACACAGAATTTCTTAGCCCGGCCTTTCAGTGGACATCCACACGGTGTGGTGAAATAGATATTGATTTATCGGAAATAGGTAATATGGGGACTAATCCACCACTCTAATCGGATTTGTAATTCCCAAAAAGGGAAAAGCAATGTTCTACTTAGAACGTAAAAATGAATAATGAATGTTTAATTATGCAAGTTCTTTAGATTTACTTTATTTGAAAATTGAAAATATATAAATTATAAATTCTGCTTAATTTACATTTTGATTTTAATAAGCACTAAAAAATATATAATGTCTCCAAAATTGTGAGATATGAGACAATTTGTCTCAGTTAACTGTTTCCTCTTGTCATACCATAATACAAATTGACAAAATGGAATAAAGTGATGTAAATTGTAGATGAACTGATCATTTGGTGTGAAATTCCGTATAATATGTTGTTTTTCATAAATTAATTTTATTAGATCAATTCACTAAAACAAACTTAATTACAGTTCCATCAAAATGTCTATAAAATAAAAGACCATCGAACGGAACTAGTAAGTTATACCACAGATTACTACTATTAGATTACTATACTAATCTGTGGTTATACTAAAAAGTATTTTAACGTATTAGAATTGAAAACATAAATACAATCGCACTACTGCAGCTGTTAATTTTACTTCAAACATGAAAGTTGCCATGAAAGACAAAATCGAGGTAAGACAGTAAAATTTCAATTGTCTAGTTTCTCTGAAATATTTGAATATGTGAGTTTATACATATTTAGGTGAACAAATAAAACTTTGTCCAGAAATTGTCAATTAATATTTAGGTACCCATACAAGTGTACGAATTTATGAGTAACGAGTATCGATACTTTCCGGTGCGTTTTCATGTAAATCTCAAAAAGGCTCTTATTGCTAATACAGTAGATATAAAAGCAGTTAGGAATTGCGGTAACTTTACAAATTTTTATTTTGAGAAGGTTTTAATAATGTTTTCTTGTAATAAACGTATCTAAAGATTTTGATTTTTAAGATATTACGTATTACGTCTGCAACTTTGTAAGGGATGAAACTCATATTTTCCTCCTCTTATTCCCAATGGTAGATAAAGAGCTGATGTAACATATCAAATTTTTTTACTTTTGATTTTGTTATTTAGCCACAGCCGTGGAGTGATGTGACCGCTGATTGAGTACAGAGCGGAAATTCTGGGTTCAAGTCGCGGACTATACAGAATTTCTTAGCTCGGCCTTTCAGTGGACATCCACACAGTGTGGTGAAATTGATATTGATTTATGTGAACTATGAATTATGAGGACTAATCCACCTCGCCAATCGGATTTGTAATTCCCAAAAAGGGAAAAGCAATGTTCTACTTAAAACTTAAAAAGCTTATTGATTTAAAAAAAACACTCTGATTTATTCCGCGTATATCAACGCAAACCCCATAATGGGCCGACATTTCTTTCTATTTTTTTTGTTTAATTAAAAAGTATTTTGTTGTATTTTTTAAGCAAACAAAAATTTGAAAAATCAATGATTATTTTCGAAAAAATGAAAAATTTTGTAGAATAAAAGTTTGAATATTTTTTTTTTATATTTTTTTCTGAAAAGTACGTTTAAAGACAAAAAAACAAAAAAAAACGTTCCGATTAGTCAATTTTTGAAATAGTTATGATCGTTTGAAGAAAAAAATCATCAGTTTTTCTAAAAATTCTTAACTTTTTTCGGTTGAGTAAAAAATTGCATATCAAATTTTAGTAGCTACTAAGCTGCTATTAACTAGTAGCTACTAGTATCATTTTAAAATCATTTTAAGAATACGACTGTCTACACTAACTATATCTTTAACCGAATATTCTAATATAAATAATATTATTAGAACTTTGCATTGCTTACTTGATTTACCAAAAACTGAAGATGCTAATAGCAAACATAACGATATAAAAATTAAAGCACGCATGATAAATTTTATTTGTAGAACTTATTGTTTAAAACACTAATGATGAAGCTAGTTTAAGTTATCCTTATATATTATATATTTTTTATGTTTTAACAAACTTGCTGATTAGGAATTTTTAATTAATTTTAGTGTTTACGTTTTAATTGGTATGATTATTCTATACCTACACTTCGATAACGATAAAGTGCATGGTTCCACTGTTATGCCCCGCCCAGACAATGTGTGTATTAGGCAAATGTTCAGCAAATGTTCTCACGATGGTTGCATTCGGTAAATCTTTGGCGACGCAACAGAGTTAAATACAATCAAACTAAATGTTGTTGCCCACTCTAACAAATCCACAGGTCAGTATATACTGGGGCTGTTATTGTTCCAATTATATACTCATGAAACTTTCCACAACAACCAAAGTAGGAATATTCGAAATTTATTGGTCTATTATTGTTTTCTAATATTGCAGCAATATAGCATCAATGTTGGCTAGACCTTGGTGCAATATTGCACTAATATTGATAACCAATATTGGGGCAATATAGGAAATCAATATTGCATAATAATAACCAATATTGGAACAATATTGTTTTCCAATATGGGGGCAAGTGCTTTGCGTGAAAAATGCGTGAAATTCCGAATAAAACTTTTACAAGCGTTTATTTCTAATAGCAATTGTGCTTCACGGTGCAGCAATCCAGATGCTAAATGTGTACCGAAAAAATGATAGCATATGTTTATATAGTAGCTGATATTACAATGAATTCATTAAAAAAAATGCAGATCTGATTCCGGTTATAATATTCCGGACATATTTTAACCGTAAATTAATACTTCAATAATAAAAAAAAAATTTATAAAGACTTTAAAAATTCGTGAGGATATTCACGGAATATTTGAAAAATGTAACAAACGTGAAAATTTGTCTAATTCACGTATCGTCTGAGCAAGGCATAACAGTGGAAACATACACTTAAAAATACTAATTAAAACCCAAACATTAAAATTAATTAAAAATTCCTTATTTACTATCTAATGTTTCTTTACGTACAAAATTATAATATGAAAAAGATAAAAATATGTTAAATAGCTTTATTATTATCGGCATTTTAAAAACCTTTAGTTGTTAATAAGTAACAACTTATTCTGGCCGTCTCGTTTGGTCCACCAGGTTGGGGGTTCTACCGACGGGCTGGCTCCTCGTCGTAGGTAAAAAATGTAAAATGCTAAAAAACCAAGCGCCAGTTCGCAAGGTTGGTAGTTTGGTATCGGACAATGTCGAAAGACGTTTAAAACCTACTATACATACATTTTAAAAACCACAACAATAAGTTATAACAAACAAAAATTGTTTTAAATTGATGATTACATTCACACTGAACATGTAGTATATAGATGTAATCATAATTTTAATATTAATAAGGAATGTTAAGAAATCTAAGTACATACAATATATGAGTCACAATTTTGCAACTTTGTAACGCAAGTTATATTAGGTTACATACCCACATACAAACTTAAATAAAGTCACATTTGATTTTTTTAACTTTAAAAATGCAGTTTTATTTGAGTTTGATAGAACAATAAGTAACTGTACAAGAGTTCACATACGACAAAAAAGAACCACTGAGCTAGTAAATTATTATATTATAGTTTTCAAGCTTATTTGTGTGAGACAAAAAACTCAGACGACAATAATACATTATCATTTTTTTTCTAATTTGTAATTTGTTCTAATTGAATTATTAATTTATATAAACCACATAAAGGGCAAGACAGGAGGAGGCAGTTGTCTCAGGTATCAACAATTTTGGAGGCATATTATATTTTTTAGTGCTTATCAAATTAAAAAAAAATTATAATTTATATGTTTTCAATATTCAATAAAAGTAAATCTGAAGAATTTGCATAATTAAATATTGGTATCAGTAAATAATATCAATATCACCATGAACTGGTGATCTTCCAATCTACTCTTTGTGTAACCAACCAAATATTTAATATTTGTAATGGTGTAATACATTTTCATTTCATGCCGGTGCGCAGGTTTTAGTAAAATAAGCAAGACATTTTGCATTTTAATATTTTTATTTCTCTTATCGTTCGAAAATTAAACATTCACAGAGTAACATTAACATTGAGATGGTTCAACACAGTTTTGGTTATTATCTAGTACATAGCCAGACTTACAAACACAGCCTATTTTGCATACAGCTGGACAAATTTGGGACAATGGTTCACTGCAAGTTATAGGGCAATAACTGCCACAGCTGGTATACTCTTGATTTGTTGGACAAGCTACGGACAAAAATTTTTTAAATTATTATTTTTCTAACATAATTATACTCGTAGTATAAGAACTATACCGAGTGCCATACTTGACACCCCACACAGTCGATCATATAGGTAGGTATGTTCGGTTATAAGGTGTGTCACCCGGTGTAAAATATAAATTACTGATTATTATTCTTATTAAAAATTTGCATTGCTTACTTATTGGTGTACCAAAAGCTGAAGATGCTAACAGCAAAGTTAACGATATAAAAATTAAAACACGCATGATAAAATTTGTTTTTCGAACTTCTTGTGCTGCTGGTTTTCAAAACACTGATAATGAAGCTATTTAAGATATCTTTTTATATCATTTTGTTGGTAAGCAAATATTGCTAATAACAATAAGGAATTTTTAATTAATTTTAATGTTTACATTGGTACTATTAGTATTTTATACACTTTGATAACGATAATACAGGGTGGCTCTTTGAAAACGAAACAGACGGGATTGTGGCCAGCAGAATTTTTTTTTAAGAAATGCAAAAACACGTCAATTTTATCATCGAAGGGGACAACTTTTGCGACCAATGTCACTCCCGTATTGTTTCATCCCTTTGCGTTGCGATGACAACCCCTAAAATGTTAATAGGGATGATATGGCAAGTAACACCTCATTTGAAAGGTCTTGCTTCCTTGAATTCAGTTCTATAATTTTTTTAAAGTTTTATCAATTATTTAACAAAAAAATTGAAGCTGCAAAAATGCGAAATAAATCCGATATTTCAAGACATTTAAGAATAAAAAAGGGAAAATTGCTTGTACAGGTTGATTTTAATTTTAAGGGAGCTACTTTTATTGCTATAGTGCTATTTATAAACAATGACAGTTCAACCCTTGAAGTGAAGGGTGAACCACCCTTACAGTCTTGAATGCAATCAAGAATGGAAACAATTCTTTCATCATTTCATAAATTTCTGTAAGTATCAAAGCTAAAGTTTCAAAAACGCATTTCACTTCTCTGATAAAAAATAGACCCATTTTTTCATTCAAAATAATTCTAAGGGTAGTTTGCCCTTTACCTTAAGGGTTGAACTGTCAATGTTTATGAATAACAGTAAAAGTAGCCCCCCTTGAAATTAAAATCAATCTGTCCATGAGGTGTTTACTTGCCATATTATCCCTATTAACATTTTAGGGGTTGTCATTGCAACGCAAAGGGATGAAACAATACGGGAGTGACATTGGTTGCAAAAGTTGTCCCTCTTGATAATAAAATTGACGTGTTTTTGCATTTCTTAAAAAAAAATTCTGCTGGCCACAATCTCGTCTGTTTCGTTTTCAAAGGGCCACCCTGTATACAGTGTGTTCACGAAAAGTGGTAACAGTGAATAATTCTTAAATATTACTAGATACAAAAAAAAGTTTAAATAGTTTTTTATTCAACTCCAAATTTTCTATTGGAAACCGACAAAGTATATATTTTTATACTTCAAATTCAACCGGAAGTAAACATAAAATTTTTTTTTAAATGGCAACATGTCTTATTTTTTACATTTTTGTAATCTGCAATTTTTTCTCTATAAATACATATAAAATTTTCATAAAGTTACATAAGAAAAAATTCGAGAAAACACAAGATTTAAACAAACAATAATAATTTACTGATTATTTTCACATAGGTATGCAGAGTGCCATGAAAAACAAAATATCACGACACCATAAACACAACATTTCATGTATCTGATAAATTTTTCAAAATTGTCACCGTTTTGTTCAAGATGTGATTCTAATTTTCGCAGAAGCTCTGGCGATTTGGTGATAATTGATAAATGCTAAATTAATTTTAGTTTTTAAATTTTTTAAATTTAAAGATAAATTTGTCTAAACTACCATTTTTAAATGACTCCATAGAAAGAGTCTAATGGTGTCATATCATAATAATGGTGTTTTGTTTTTCATAGCACTCTACATACGTAATTAATAAATTATTATTGATGGTTTAAATCTTGTGTTTTCTTATATAACTTTATGAAAATTTTATATGTATTTATAGAGAAAAAATAGCAGATTACAAAAATGTTAAAAAAAAGACATGTTGCCATTTGAAAAAAAAAATTGTGTTTACTTCCGGTTGAATTTGAAGTATAAAAAAATATACTTTGACAGTTTCCAATAGAAAATTTGGAGTTGAATAAAAAACTATTTAAACTTTCTTTTGTATCTAGTAATATTTAAGAATTACTCACTCTTACCACTTTTCGTGAACACACTGTATATATTTTAAATATATTAATGTTATATTGTTTATGGCTAAGTATATTCGACTTTACGTTTTGAGGTTGATTTATTTCACAAATAAATTAATTAATTGATTTGAATTGTCCAATATACCCACAAACAAAAAACAATAAAATACATTGATATATTCCAAATGTTTTGCCAATATTCTCGGTATAACTGCATTTGTCAAATCTTCAGTGATGACACAGAATAAAATGCAATAAAACAAAATTTTGTTTTGTTATTTTGGGCTAGTCATATCAAGACTCCACTTTAACATTTTTTAAATAAGAGAATTAGGTGAGGAAGATGGCCTTAAAACCACCAGTTTTTTCAAAAATCGATTTTAAAAACTTCGATTTTTACAGCAAATTTCAAGGTAAGTCGCTCGTGATTGGTGAATTTAGGCATTCTGTCGTCAGTCCGTGTGGATTAAACTAGTCTAAGCTTTGAGCAGAGGCGAAAATCATGGTTTTCAATAGTAAATGTGCAGGAGTAATAGCTGAAAGCGCCCGAGTGCAGGGAGAAGTGCTTTTAGTCAATTTTCCAATCCAATCTTTAATTTTATGGATTCAAATAATTAGTAGGTAAATCTTAAAAAAAAATTTTCTAATCTCATGCGCCAAGAGTTTTCAAAAATATTAAAATCGCTTTTCTCACTCGGATAATACTCGGAAAAATAATACATTTAAAAATAAACATAAAATTGGTCCAAATTTGGGCACCCGAGAAAAACACCAAAAAAACGCAAGTTAGACGTCTGTTCGCCTCGATATTTAGCAAAAGTTTCCTAATTTCTAAATTTTTGCTATTTATCTTAAAACTTTATAAAATAAGTTTTCACCAAACGTTCTAAGCACCAACACAACTTTTAAAATTTTCTGACTTTTCACAAAATTAATAGAATAGTAAATTTTGCTGTAATCGGGGTTGTTGCTGCTATACACCTCTTCACAACAGAAGCAAAAATTAAAAAAAGAAAATGCACAATTTTTCAAAATTGTATTCTTTTCCAAAATCAAAAATGTATCAAATTTTAAAATTAAAAAAGATGACAATAATAATTTCCATTATTGATTTACTAAATTTAAAGTTTATACATAAAATCAATAATGTTTATTTTAAATATTGTTAGTATTAGTTTTTGTAAATCAGATTACTGTAAGTTATTATGTGTAAATATATTAAATATATAAATACTAATATAATAATAGATTATGTTCACTGATATTGACTGTGTTAATATTGGAGACAATAAGTAAAATTTAAATATAAATATTTTTGTAAAGTACTGAAATTATTAACAGATTACCATAAGTTTTTATATTCGTATTTTAAATATATAAATACAATTATTAGTAGATTATGTTCACTGATACTTATGTTCCTAGTAAAACATCTATAAAATATAAATTTTGTTGTATTTTATCTCTCTATTGAAATTATGTTGATATTTATTTTTACAAAATTACTGTTCCATTTAGTTTAGTTGTTCCTAGTAGACAATAAAGTATGTAACTGTGCTAGTTCGAAAATAAAATTCTGTAGTAGATTTCAAATTTTGCAATAACATAATGGTATCGCCTAATTGTCTACATTGTGCTTTAAGTCCATTTTTTTTATGGATAAACTGGCTAGGAGTATCAAAAACAATGTTAGCTTGTAACCATGCAAACCGCAAAGTAAATCGAATAAAAGAACCTGTTTTTTTCAAATGGAAGGCACTCCCTGCAATTTTATTTTTGATTCTAATTTTTATATCTCACTACTATGCAATATTAACTATCACTGAAGACATCAGACACAATGTAGTACTCTACAACCACTTATTCAAAGCTACTGATATAATTTTGTATGAAATGTTGTTCGGGGCAACTATTCAGTGTTTGTTTATGAAATCAAGACTGGAAAGCCTACTTCACTACTTAGACTCCACGTTGAAACATTTTGCCACCCACACGTCACATGATTTATTACCGACTGAGGTTAGCATTTTGATACGCAGAATTGGTTTTTTATATCAAGCATTGCGAGTAATTTGGTTTTGCATTTTTGTAATAGCAATATTCATTTATGAAATCGAACCTAGATGGAGTAGCATTGAGAAATTTTGCATAGTGATGTGCTTTGATGCAGCTTTCGTGCTGTTCACATTACTAATAGTACTCATTAAGCTTTATGGTTATTTTCAGAAGAAATACAACCATTTCTTAAAACTGGATTTGGACATTTTAATTTACGAAAGAACAATTTCGAATTTAATAAACGAAAATAATTGCATTGTTTCTTTTCCACAAGAAAACTCAGTAGATTTACTAAGAATCTATGCTGAAACTTATATTGCATTAGTAAAGTTTTTAAAGAACTGTAATATTAGATTCACATTTTAAATTTGCCGCTATGAAAATAATAATAATTTTAGTAAGGATAATTCGTACGCCTATGGATTAGAATGCGAAAAACTAACAGTATTTTTCAAAAAGCAAGGACAGAGGGACGCAGGGTAACCTCAGGCTTTCTGGTTGAATTAGTACTTGAGTACAGACGTGCCTTTGAGATTTTCAAGTTTTCTTGTTTTGTTCGCTTGAGTTTATTTGATTTTTAAGAATAAAATAAACTATAAATAAACTGCAATTTCTATGTAAGTAATTTTAAATTGATATTTCTAATTAGTAAATTTAAAGATAGTATGTTTTTTAAATAATACTTTTGCAATCGTATACACGTGCGTTGCGATGACTCGTGTATCGACGTTGGTTCACATATATAGGGTGTTTTAAAATTAATGTTGCTTTGTTCATAACTACTTTAAACTTAATTATCTATATTTGCATATAATTATAAATTATATTTTGTATATAAATATTGGTGATGAAATTCAAATAATCTTGGTTATATGTTGGCTTTTGGGAATGTACAGGGTGTGGGATATGTTTTATAATTATTAATTAATTATTGGTGTTGAGGTTTTATTGAGGTATTGAAAGATGATTTTAATGGATCGAGAGGGTTGGTGGTTTGTAAATTCAAGGTATAAAAACAAGATGGCGCCGGTATAGCGTCATTTTGAGGTAGTGTAACGTCACTAGACGAGGGTTGTTGATTTATACGTTTTCAAGGTCTGAAAACAAGATGGCGCCGGTATAGCGTCACATTTTGAGGTAGTGTAACGTCACTAGACGAGGGTTGTTGATTTATACGTTTTCAAGGTCTGAAAACAAGATGGCGCCGGTATAGCGTCAACTTTTGAGGTAGGGTGACGTCACTAGATAACGAAGTTTGCCCTAGGTTAGCGTTGATATTATGAACTTCGCTGGTATGAATGTGTAGTATGTACGAGCCTGCGGGGATGAACCTAGAAAAATCCGTATTCGAGGCTTGGTCTGCACATGCCTCGCAGGGCGTGATAACTGGCATCCAAAATCGTACACGATAGTTAGTATGAATGTATTTAGTAAACCATTACGTAGTAGAGTGTTCCCCAATCTACCATAAATATGTCCCGAGTGTAGGTTCTGTGGTATTGCACTATCCGAGGGGTAAACTTTGTTGTGTGATGTTGATTGGTTTGAGAAAGGTGATAAATATAACAATTACGAATTTTGGGTTCTATGTATGTATCAAAAGATAATAAATAAATACGACAAAGTCAAAAGACGCATAAAAATGCAATAACAAAGTCAAAAGACATAAAATTACAATACTATAAAGTCAAAAGACATGAAAATATAATACAATTATAATTAAACTATTACTAATAATAAAATATTCTCAAAGAGAATCAAATAAATATCAATCGATAGAGAGGTTTTACCAAATTGCTACCAAGATTATTAAACGATTTACCAGTAAATATATATAAAATGTAATCAAAAGTCATTATCAATTCGTGTTCAAATATGTTCAGTTACTCAAGTATAATTGAGATGTGGTGCCATTTAAGTTGGCTTGTTGTTCCAATCCCTGTTTTTTTTCTTTTTTTTTTACATAAATAAATATAAATTAATCCCATCTTAGTGTTTTATTGTGTTTATTAAATGAGTGTAGAAATAGGTGGCGCTTAGATGCGATCCGACGATCTGAGGTTGAATCATTGTGTAATTATGTAGATTTACTAACGACATTTTAGCATTACCAAGGTATCGAAGTGTAAGTTTGGATAGAAGATTAGTACTGACCTCACGAACTGTGTCTTTCGGTTCTAAAAAGAAGTTTGGTTCTTATCACGGCTTGCGCATTTACAACGTGGAGGTTCATTGACGATCACAGGCTTACGACGAGGTTGTTTGAATTTCTAATAGGTGGAGTTAAATGAGAGCGGGAAATTCAAATTCAAAGGTCGATATTACAGAACTTTGTGAAAACCTGCAGTCCTCTTCTGTTGATAGTCATCCTATTGTTTGAAATGGTTTCTGTAATTTTTTTATTTGTAATAGTACTGCTTGTAGTATATCAAATTCCAGTAACTGCTAGAATTTTCTGCGTTTCATTCACATTGCTAGTAGCAATACTCTCAGCAAGATATTTATTGACAGAATTCTACAGAAACAATTCATTTGTAAGTAAAGATTGCACTACTTATTTGATATGTAAATTGAAAAAGTTGGACTTGAATGAAAATTGAAATTTATTTTTGTCTTTGTGGCCTTAGCAGCTTTGAATTGAAAATAAAATTTCCATTAACGCTGCTTTGAGTTTGATCATGACGAAGGAGCACAAAACGTGAATTAAGCAACAAAAACTTAAAAAAAAATTTTTTAATGTTAAAAAATCTACAAAAAGAAAGTACAACAAAAAACTAAAAAATATTAATGCATGCTAAATTTAATTTGTTAACATTTCAAACAATTTGCAAAAAGTTAATTGGCATAATTAATTTGTTTCAGCACATCGATCACCTGTCTTATTTGGAAAAATTTCCATTGAGTATACTAAGTCCTGCTGAAAAACTTCAGGTGCGTATGTCCTACGTCTAAAAGTCTATAGCTTTTACAATTTTAAAAATTATTAAATAAAATATATCAGCTGAGAACTAATAATGTTTAAACAATTACTACAAGGAAATAAATCAGCACATTGTGCAGATATGGGTAGTTAAACTCAATCGACAAAAGCGTAAGTAGGTTCAAGTTCAAATATCATATAAAAGCCGAGATAAATGCTCTCTAATTTCGAATGACCGAGTTGAAAAATAGCTGTTAAGCAGTAAAAACGTGATTTTGAATCTAAGCCATTATTAATTATAGGCTAAGTATTTATGTGATAGTTGAACTTGCTCACACCTTTGTCGGCTGAGTTCAACTATCCATTTCTGCACAATCTGCTGATCCATTTCCAAAAACAGGTATCAAAAAGTGTAACTCATATTCCTCATTTTCTCCCTACTACAATTATTTAAAAAAGAATATCATTAAAATTGGTAAAATCCCCTTGTTAGTGTAATTTAATATATATTTTTGAGCAATATTGGAATTGATTTTAAATAATTATTGTTTTCAGTTTGAATCCACTTTATATGTGATTCAAAAATATCCAACGGATATAGAAGCGTCAGACATTTTACCGATCGATAGTCATCTATTTCCAGATGTAAGTCAAGATTGTTAATTTTACCATAAAAAAACTGAACATAAATTTTTTTGTTTTAGATGTTATCTATAATACTAACTTACATCTTAGTTGCAGTGCAGTTTGAGTTTGTGGCACCTACGGTTTTCTTTTTCAAACATTAACTCAGCATTTAGTATTAATTCTAGATTTTGCACAGCACCCGCGCACCGAGAGTAAATATGATATTGCAAATTTTTGATATTAACTTGCAAGTTTTAAATTACTCGTATTTCACTAAAACACAATTTTTATCATAAAAATATCGATTATAGATATTTAGTCACCTATGCGTCCTCATTGGTGGACGTTGAATTTTATCACGAAAGCAAGAGTTGTGGTATGCATTTGTTTGACACTTTAATTTATACTTAATCGCAATATTTGTATTTCACAATAAAATATAAATTAAATAAATAATGTGTTTAATTCAAAAGCCAAAAATTGTGAGTGAGCTTGTCTTTGATTAGTACTCAAACCTGAAGCTACTTATGGGTAACTAGGTCTATTGTCTTTTAACCTAGTGAGACCGCTAGCAGCCAAAAAAGTTATTTTTATCCAGTCCTACAATTAAATCTCACCGGGTCGATCAAAACAGGATAGAAATTAAGAAATCAAAAAATTAATGAAAAATTTAAGAAACTTAAAAGATGAATCAGGGCAAAATCGGATATTAGAATACGAGGTTGGAAATAGTTAAAGTATTTGATAGTAACTCTCTCCAATAAATTTCTTTTGACCGATTAATTGAAGAAGAACTAGAAATGCCCCAATCAAGCCCAGGTAATTTATAAGAACTAAAAGATGTTGTAGTCAAAGTATTAAAAAATTTTAGAAAAAAAAAAAACAAAGATTATGAGAATACTTCAAAAAAGGAACCAAAAATTTTAAAGTCTGTTTATTATTAGAAAAAAATATAATAATAATTTTTTTATGTGCAGCACAATATTAAATCAAGTGCAATTTAAAAAAATAAAGCATCAACAGAATCAATTTATTTTAACCAAACTGTTGATTATTATTATGCTTTATTTACTTCTTTGGGTATGAAATTGGAGTGTATATTTCAACATAACCACAAATTAATGCTATTTCTTCATTGAGATACAACGATGTTACATCAGCTCTGTATCTACCAGTGGAAATAAGAGGAAGAAAATGTTTTTTTACTGTTTACATTTTAATTTTAATGTTTACATTTTAATTGGTACGAGTATTTTATACACTTCGATAACTATAAAGCATAGTTTATTAATTTTATTTACAGCGTTAAAAATACATATTTTATTTAATATCAGATAAAAACTAATATAATGTAAGTCAATTACTAGAAGGAAATGGATTGGCTCGTTATACAAATATTTATATGATAGTTGCTTCGATCATATATACACTGTATAGATGATCTAAGGATAGTTGAACTTCCTTACGCTTCTGTCGGCTGAGTTCAACTATCCATTTCTGCACAATGTGCTGATCCATATCCAAAAAAGGTATTAAAAAGTGTAACTCATATTCTTCATTTTCTCCCCACTTTATTTATTTAAAAAAGAATATGATTGAAATTAATAAAATCCTCTTGTTGGTGTAATTTAATATATATTTTTAAGCAGCATCGGAATTAATGTTAAATATTTATTGTTTTTCAGTTTGAATCCACTTTATATGTGATTCAAAAATATCCAACGGATATAGAAGCGTCAGACATTTTACCGATCGAAAGTCATCTATTTGCAGATGTAAGTCAATATTGTTAATTTTACAATAAAAAAATTGAATATAAAATTTTTTGTTTTAGATGTTATCTTATAATAGGTTTGTTCTTTCAGAAAATCACGGATAGTTTTGTGATTGCTCGTTATACGCAGACGCGCGGTTTGAAACCGTTTTCAAACCGTTTGAGATTTTTTGCTGTCCGAACGCATTTAATCACAAATGCAACCGTGTTTGTAAAAATGATCTACAAAAGTAGTATTAGTGCAAGTGTCACCTAATTAGTTAAAAAAAATTAAACAAGTTAGTTTTAGGTTAACATGTTATCGTTTAAAGTTAGAAAATTTTGTACACAAAATTTTAAATTGAGATTTAAAATTAAAAATTTTTAAAAAAATTAAAATTTATAAATGAGAAATTGAGAAAATATTATTTATTTTAATTACGTAAATGAACATTTCACCAAAAACCCAAATTTTAAAAATTGTCAACTAACTTTTAAAATAATTTATTAACGCGCATGTCTCTGATTATTAGTTTGAAAAAAATCTTCAAACTGCTCTGACTATCAGCAAACCGTTTGAAACCAGTTTTGGTTACTGTAAGAACACAAAACTGCGCATGCGTCTGACGTTTTGCAAACCGTTTCAAACTGTTCAAACTGCTGAAGAAACAAACCTAATACTAACTTATGCCTTAGTTGCAGCGCAGTTTGAGTTTGTGGCACCTACGGTTTTCTTCTTCAAACATTAACTCAGCATTTAATTAAATCCCGATTTTGCACCGCACCCGCGCACCGGGAGTAAATATCGACACCCCCAAGGAACAAAGACGTAACTCATTTTTACATATTTTTCAACAGAAAATTTTAAAGAAAAACATAAAAGTAAAAAAAAAACAACGACGCAACTGATATTATGACTATTTAACCCCCTAACATCATGAGAAATGCTAAGTTGTAAACAAATGTAATTTAAATACCGGCTTTGTTACTGCCCAATTGGAAAAAAATTGAAAAATAACTTTGAGATAAAACTCGTTTTTACTGAATATCTCTGGTATTATTGCTCGTAGAGAAAAAATTTTTTAACATAAAAGAAAGGAATTTTTCTCAGGAATACAGTGGTAGTCATAACTCAAATTTGACCTAACTTGAGTTACGGCTTTGTTCCTTGGGGGTGTCGATATATTGATATTGCAAATTTTTGATATTCTTAATTAGAGTTGTGGCAACTCTGTATTGATTATTTTGAATTTGAACTAGTTGCTAATTGTGTACCAGAAGTCGCTCGGATCCAGTAGTTGGTATGCCTTAACCATTGGGTAGTAGTTCACAAATATTATTAATTATCAGTTGTAAACAGATCAACATGTGTTGTATATAATTAAATATTTATTCGTACGTTATCGTGGGTATTTTATTGAATATAAAAAGCAAATAGGCATCGTGCAACCAACCCGCCTATAGAATATTGTTTAATTTAAAAAATTATAACTTGTAAGTTTTAAATTATTTTACTGAAACATTATTTTTATCATAAAGCTTTATGATATCAATAGATTCAATTGTAGATAATTATTTAGTCACTCATGCATCCTCGTGGCAGACTGTAAATTTTATTAAAAAGCAAGAGTTATGGTATGAATTTGTTTGACATTTTGTTTCACACCCAATCGCAATATTTGCTATTTACAATAAAATAAAAATCAAATAAATAATGTGCTTAATTCAAAAACCACAAATTGTGAGTGAGCTTGTTTTTGATTAGTACTCAAACCTGAAGCTACTTCTGGGTAACCAGGTCTATTGTCTTTTAACTACTAGTGAGACCGCTAGCAGCCAAAAAAGTTATTTTTTACCGAGTCCTACAATTAAATTTCATCGGGTTGATCAAAACAGTAGAATTGTGAAATCAAAAAATTAATGAAAAATTTAAGAAAATTAAAAGAATGAATCAGGGAAAAATCTGATATTAGAATAAGAGGTTGGAAATAGTTCAAGTATTTGATAGCAACTCTCTCCAATAAATTTCTTTTGGCCGATTAATTGAAAAAGAACTAGAAATGCCCCAATCAAGCCCAGGTGATTTATAAGAACTGAAAGATGTTATGGTCAAAGTATTAAAAAATTTTAGAAGAAAACAAAGATTATGAGGATATTTCAAGAAAGAAACACAAAAATTTTAAAGTCTGTTTATTATTGAGGTTTATTATAATTATATATTTTTTAGTGCTTATTAAAATCAAAATGTGAATTAAAAAAAAATTTATAATTTATATATTTTCAATCTGAAGAACTTGCATAATTAAACATTGGTATTAGTAAATAATATTGATATCACAATGAACTGTTGATTTTCCAATCTGCTCCTTGTGCAACTAACCAAATATTAAATATTTTTAATGGCGTTATACATTTTTATTTCATGTCGGCACGCAGGTTTTAGTAAAATAAACAAGACATTTTACATGTTAACTTTTTATTTTTCTTATCGTTCAAAAATTAAACATTCACAGAGTATCATTAGGTATAACATTGAAATGGTTCAACACAGTTTTTGTTATCATCTAGTACATAGCCAGACTTACATTCACAGCCATGCCAGCATGCAGCTGAACACATTTTGGCCAGATGGGAGTTTGGTTCCTTTAGTTCATTGCAAGTTGTAGGGCAATTACTGACACAGTCGGCAAACTTTTGATTTGCTGGACAAGCTACGGACAAACATTTTTTAAATTATTATTTTTCTAACATAATTATACTCATAGTATAACGACTATACCGGGTGCCACACTTGACACTCCACACAGTCGATCATAATATACTCGACTGGAATATATGTTTGGTTATAAGGTGTGTCACCCGGTGTAAAATATAAATTACTAATTATTCTTATTAAAAATTTTGCATTACTTACTTGGTGTACCAAAAGCTGAAGATGCTAACAGCAAACTTAACGATAGAAAAATTAAAACTCGCATGATCAATTTTGTTTTTCGAACTTCTTGTGCTGCTGGTTTTCAAAGTACTGATAATCAAGATATTTAAGATATCTTTTTATATCATTTTGTTTGTGAGCAAATATTGCTAATAAGAAATTTTTAATTAATTTTATTGTTTACATTTTAATTAGTACGAGTATTTTATACACTTCGATAACTATAAAGTTTAGTATATTAATTTTATTTATAGCGTTCCATATTTTAAATATATTAATGTTTTTTGTTTATGGGTATATTGGACAATTCAAATTAATTTACGTTTTACGGTTGATTTATTTTGCAAATATCTTTGTATTATAGATTTTGAAGAAGAGAAAATTTAAGCAATCACGAATCGTAAATGAATTAATTAATTTGAATTTTCCAATATACCCACAAACATAAGCAATAATATACAATGATATATTTCAAAAAATTGTTCGGCCAATGTCCTCGCTATAGCTGCATTCGTCAAATCTTCAGCGATGCAACAGAACAAAATGCAATAAAACAAAATTTTGTTTCGTTATTTTGACCCAGTCATATTAAGACTCCACTCTAAAAAATTCAATTTAAATATCTATTCAATCAGGAATTCCATATAGGACAGCATACAAACATAAGAACCCCATAACATTATAATAAATTATAATGGTTTTGCTTTGTCCCAAACCACAAAAGAAAAAAGTAGTAAAAAAGGAGGCAAATAAAAAAGTGTCAAATTACCATAGGTAAAACGAAGAAAGTTTCAACCATCCAAATGGGATTTTAAGACCTCTATCTAATAACAAGAAAACAACTGTGTGAACAATCTTGTGAAATCTGATCGGACGTTATCTCCCATCAGGAGGAGCTAATAATACTGTGAATGGAAAGAGAATATTTCTATCCCTGGATAATGGTTCAAGAAAGAAGAGGAAAGGTGAGAGAGGAAGATCTCTATGAAATTGGAGTAAGGATAGCTCATTACATGTTTTATTGTAGCCCACTAATGGGGCACATTGAAACAACAATAATGTACTTTATATGTATCTTAAATTTCAAACTATGTTCCCACCGGCGCTTGAGTGCCACTTGATCCTTTTAAGATTGAATAAAGTTAGCTACACTTTGGGATTTAACTACAGTCGGAGAATTTACGGGTCGCGTATACGCGGTTTGTGAGTTTTTAGAAAATATCTCATGTATTTACCACAAGAAGCTCTTAGTGTCTTCAGATAACACTATCTGCAAAAGATGAAAGAAAGAATTTAAGAAAATTAAAGGATGAATCAGCGCAAAATCTGATAGTGGAATACAAGGTTAGAAATATTTATTATTTAAAGTATTTGATAGTAACTTTCTCTAATAAATTTCTTCTGACCAAGTTATTGAAGAAGAACTAGAAATGCCCTCATCAAGCAACCTCCCCCACAGCTAGTTTTTGAAAAAAATAACTTAAAAACTATTTGAGTATAAACAAAAATAGTAATTTTACAAACAGGCAGAAACGATTTAGATTCTAAATTATTTTGAATCCGAAATTTAAAAGTTCAAATAAGAGTGTTTCTGCCCTCCCTCCTTTAGATAAATTTGATTGGTGTAAAATCACCAACCTATTTTTTAATTAAACTTACTCGGAGTAGTTCGGTGTAGCACACTAAACAGACCTACCCCCCTATTCTGTAACTTTTCGTTACCGTTCGTTATCGTTATGAAATCGTTAAGAACCGTAAAGTTTGATTTACACTCAGAATTGCGTTAAATATTAATGAAATGGTATGTGGAAACCGAACTTTACGGTTCTTAACGATTTTTGTAACGATAACGAACGGTAACGAAAAGTTACAGAATAGGGGGGCTAATATCTATTAAGTAGGAATAAAAAAATATGTAATTGGGATATCCAGTTAAAGCAGACGCCGCCTAACGGTGAATTTAGAACTTCAGCTGGAGACATAACGTTTAATTTTAACTTTGTATTTTAGTTTTATTTATAGTAATTATATGTTGTAATATTTAACTTTATAATTACAAAATATTAAAATTTAAAAAAAAAAATCGATTTTAAAGAAATTTCTACTTTGTTGAAGCATTCTGATGACGGTCCGTGTGTTTTCACCTACTTCCTGTTAAAGGAAGTACTTGATCTTACTTGATGAACGTACTTGATCGTACGTTGTGTTTGGGACGGTTATTGGTGAGATGTTTTCAATGCCTCACTACAGACCAACATCAGTTTTTCTCAGAAAGATGCACCGGGCATCGAGAGCGGATCCAGGGAGAAGGACGATCGCCTCCTCATTGGAAAAATTAATAAATATGTATAACACGTAAAAACTAAAATTACTAGAAAAACGTACATATATTGACATCGAAAATTTATAAACTCCAGAATATCAATCGCACATTTGCAGTGCGCGATTTTCAATAAATAAAACTTGAAATTTCAAAAATGATATTCTTCTTCTAAAAGAAATAAAAAATAACACAAAAACTTTTCGCGTCACTAAAATTTTATTATTCTTCAAATATTTTACATAAAAACTCTCAAGCCACAAAATCGCGACTTCACAGCTCCGTGGATCGCTCGCGAGTCCCTCAATGCACTCCCAAAATTAAAAATTTCCCCACCTCTGCTATAACAACCAGAGGCATAGCATTTTAAATTTTTAAAATATAAAATAAAAAATAAGTAAATAAATTTCTTCATCTCAAAAAAATATACGACATCATACACTACCTGTCTTAGCTCTCCTTGGGCCGTGCTTTGCTTTTATTTTTTTGTCGGACCTTTCTACGTGCTCGACTCTACGTGTTTTTGGGGATGGGTCTGTTTTTTGCTCCAACATGACGACCCGTCGTCATGACAACGTCGCGACGTTGGTATCGACACGCTCATCCAACACTCGATTTGTCTGCGTGCTTAGGCAGTGTTGTGTTCTGGCTGGTATTTTAAGTAGTATTTTTTTAACCGCTAAGTCATTGTTGCAGCAAAGGAGGTAGGAGCGGGACGGTCTAGACATGGTGACTTCTTGTATTAAACTGCAGACAATTACCTAACAAAATTCATAAAAAAATTTTCTTCAACTCAATTTTGAATTTAAAACATCAAAAAGATGTATTGTTGGTTGCATAATAATTAAAAATTAATTCTGAAATTTAATTTAAATTTAATGTTTGCGATTCTCAAAAAAACAACGAATTGACACTAGCAAAATGCAAGAAATTTTGGATTGAAATATAAAAAAGTTTAAATCTTCCGACACGAGAGTTTAATTTATAACTTTTTTTGCCATAATTAATTAGTAGAGGTGAGATTTTTAGGTCGTATAAAATCAAAAAAAGGTAAAAATTCTAAAAAAAGCAATTTTAGGTCCTATAAACACAAAAAAAGGTCCTATAAAAGTACTAAAATAAAGATTTTATACCTAAGCATTCTTAGATACCTACTGAAAATTTGTTATTTTTCTTAGGTTGGCACATTTAGAGAACTGCCACCACCGAGCAACAAATTCAAATTAATAAAAAAATAATAAAAAAATTTTAATTTAGGTTAGGGGCGTCGTAAGGATGAGATTTTTTTCTATTTAAACTGAAAATTAAAAAAAAAGTTTCCAAAATGTTAAAATTTGTCGTAAAAATGAAAGAAATGTTGCCAAAATGCTAAAATAGGTCGTAAAAATTAAAAAATGACAAAAAAGGCAAAAAAGGTAAAAAGAAATAGGGCTTAAATAACGTAGTTTTTCATGAAACGAATTTTGGTACCAATAAAATAAAAATAGGACGTAAAATAAAAAAAAGGTAAAAACCTAAAAATCTCATCTCTATTAATTAGTAAAGTAAAGTTTGTTTTAAAATTTTTTTAAAAATTATTTAAAAAAGTGTACTTTTTATAATTTTTTTTTACAAAAATCTATTATTTATTGTTTGTTATTTTTTTAGTATGAAATGGAAAAAAATTTAAATACAGAGTATTTTTATTATTACAGCATGTATATGGGGCATTCCACACCAAATCGACCACTTTTGAACCCGACCCCTTTTGATTTTCCTGAAATTTTTACATATTATACTATCTCACCAAAAACAGTTCTGTGAATTTTTTCAAAATTTTTTACTCAACCCAAAAAAAGTTACGAATTTTTAGAAAAACTGATGTTTTTTTTCTTCAAACGATCGTAACTATTTCAAAAATTGACTAATTGGAACGTTTTTTTTTTTGGTTTTGTTTGTCTTTAAACGTGTTTTTCAGGAAAAAATACAAAAAAATATTCAAACTTAGATTCTACAAAATTTTTCATTTTTTCGGAGAAAATCATTGATTTTTCAAATTTAGACACTTTTGATTTTTGATTTTTTTATTTTAAAAAAAATTCTGATTTATTCCGCGTATAATAACGCAAACCCCATAATGGGCTGATATTTCTTTCTATTTCTTTTGTTTAATTGAAAAATATTATTTGCGTAAAAATAAAACAAAATATTTTTTAATTAAACAAAAAAATAGAAAGAAATGTCGGTCCATTATGGGGTTTGCGTTGTTATACGCGGAATAAATCAGAGTTTTTTTTGAAATAAAAAAATCAAAAATGGAAAAATTTAAAAAATTAATGATTTTCTCCGAAAAAAAGAAAAATTTTGTAGAATCCAAGTTTGAATATTTTTTTTGTATTTTTTCCTGAAAAGTACGTTTAAAGACAAACTAAAACAAAAAAAGAACGTTTTGATTAGTCAATTTTTGAAAAAGTTACGATCGTTTGAAGAAAAAAAACATCAATTTTTCTAAAAATTCTTAACTTTGTAAACAATTTTGAAAAAATTTACAGAACTGTTTTTGATGGGATAGTATAATACGTAAAATCAGTTGCGTAAATTTTTTCAAAATTTTTTACAAAGTTAAAATTTTTTAGAAAAACTGATGTTTTTTTTCTTCAAACAATTGTAACTATTTCAAAAATTGACTAATCAAAACGTTCTTTTTTTAGTTTTTGTTTGTCTTTAAACGTACTTTTCAGGAAAAAATACAAAAAAAATATTCAAACTTGGATTCTACAAAATTTTTCATTTTTTTGGAGAAAATCATTGATTTTTCAAATTTTTCCACTTTTGATTTTTGATTTTTTTATTTCAAAAAACACTCTGATTTATTCTTCGTATAACAACGCAAACCCCATAATGGGCCAACATTTCTTTCTATTTTTTTTGTTTAATTAAAAAATATTTTGTTTTATTTTTACGTAAAAAATATTTTTCAATTAAACAAAAGAAATAGAAAAAAACGTCGGCCCATTATGGGGTTTGCGTTGTTATACGCAAAATAAATCAGAGTTTTTTTTGAAATAAAAAAATCAAAAATCATAAGTGTTAAAATTTGAAAAATCAATGATTTTCTCCGAAAAAATGAAAAATTTTGTAGAATCCAAGTTTGAATATTTTTTTTGTATTTTTTCCTGAAAAGTACGTTTAAAGACAAACAAAAACAAAAAAAAAACGTTCCGATTAGTCAATTTTTGAAATAGTTACGATCGTTTGAAGAAAAACAACATCAGTTTTTCTAAAAATTCGTAACTTTTTTTGGGTTGAATAAAAAATTTTGAAAAAATTCACAGAACTGTTTTTGATGAGATAGTATAATATGTAAAAATTTCAGGAAAATCAAAATAGGTCGGGTTCAAAAGCGGTCGATTTGGTGTGGAATGCCCCACATATAGGTATTATAATATTCAATTAGTAAATTATATATTTAAAATAATAATATTAATTAAGCGCATATTTTAAAAAAATGTAATAATATTCATAATGCAATTATTACAATTTTTGCAAAAGGTTAATTTTGTTTTTGTTGTCCAATTGCTGAAATAAGTAATTGTCATTCAAATATGTGGTAATGAAATCGGGAAAAACTGGTGCTGTAATGATTTCCAAGAATAATCCGGCTGCAATGTATAGTTTTTTGTTAAATTTTGCCTCTTTCAAGTACTGGGTAGTTAGTTTTTCCACCAAATTTATTGTTACTATTTTACCATTGTCTTCAATGACAGCCTGAAAATTTAAATTATTTACATGATTCAAAAAAAATAAATTATGACACATCCAATTCTTCTGTTCAATGAAGTGCAAAAACCACTCACCATATGCCGAATCCATTGCCATATTTGCGATCTAGAGATTTCAGCCGTAGCGGAATCTTCAACCGCACCTTTGTAAAAAAAGTGGCCATTTCCATTAAACCAATTAAAAATAAACAAAACAGCAACTTCGATATTATGCTTCAATCCCTCAAACGTAACTCCACCGGCAGGCATCTTCAATAAATCGCTTTCCGTTATTTCTTCTTCGACAATTTTGAAACCCAATTGATTTGGAATTTTTCCACACTGCTGCTCCCATAACTAAAAATCAAAACATTTTTATCATCTCAATTACCTAACTAACAATTTCTGACCTCATTCATATACGGAACCAATTTCAAATCGTAAACCATAAAACCATCAACCCCATTTTCAATTTCCAATTTCTTGCCTTGTACAACTTTATCTATGATTTGAGAATCCCTAAAATATTTCTACTTTTACGATTTCTTTCCTCACAAAATTTTCTTATTACTTTTTCACATCCTCAATCAAAAGTGCCGCCATTCCACCCGTAGCGTGTGCTCCACGCGCATGGCAAGTTTTCACAACCAACTGCATGTACTTTTTTAAAAAGTGTCGCTGCATGTTCACGTATTTATTACGATCAGGCAAAATAAACCTAGAATTGTCTCCAAATTTGCAAATTATGGATGCAGCATAATCCCAAATTCCACAATTGAGACCCAACGAATGATCCTTCAACTCGTATAAGATTTCCTCCATTTCGAAAGAGGATAAAATGTTTTCTATCAAAACGCAAGCTTTAATTGTGCCGTGGGGTATTCCAAGTTTTTGTTGGGTCCACACAAAAATATCGTTCCATAGTTTGGCTTCGCGTGCACCTTCCACTTTAGAGAGGTAAAAAAATGGACCTGCGCCTGTATTTACCAAAATTTGATGGTTGTGAAACATCAACAACCCAAAATCAACCAGTGGACCTGGTACTTTTTTGCCATTAATCTGCGAACAAACGAAAAGAAGATATGAAGAGGTTCTTAGGGGTAGAAGTCTTGTCTGCTTACCATTACGTTGTGTTCGATTATGTTCCAAGCACGCGGACGAAGCATCAAAATTGGAATTGTATTGATATTTTGGGCCTTACCCAAATTTCCACGTACAGCGTCATAAACGTTAGACAAACCTAAAATTTGATTTTCCCAATTTGGGCAATGCCCATCATCAAAATCAACCTATGGGAACGATTAAAGTTTGGATTAACTGTCTGGTGTGATCAGTCTTACTTGAATTCCTTGGACGTCCGCGTTAAGTGCGTCGCAGAAGTGAATGGTATTTGCAGGGGATACATCTCCCAGATCGAGTCTTCTGTTGATCAGTCGTGAAGGAACCGGAGCAACCCTCCAGTTTCTGTCTTTGCGTTGAGGGGTTGCTAGAAATTTGGGTAACTTCTTCTCGAGCTTATATCGACTTTTTACGTTTAAGCGATTCCAGTACAACTAAAAATTTAAAAAAAATTTAAACTTGTAAAACTAAGATATTAACCAACCTCATCGATTTTGTCTGCAAATGTGGTGAACAGTTGAGATAGGAAAGTTACAGCTGGATCGGTAAAAATGTTTTGGTATTGCTTTTGCAGGTGACGAGGTGGTGGCCGTACAAAAATGCAAAATTTGGTTGTTTCCATGTTTCAAATATTGTAAACCTGTAAACAAATTGTTATTATTGCTTAATTTTGTTGCGAAGCATTGATTAGGAAAGATGCTATACAAATTGCTAAATTTTTATGTTGTGTCTTTGGTTTACTTACTCAAATTAGCGTTTCGTCATATTAATAAATGTAATAAACAAGAAAATTAAAATAACTCTGTCTTGGACGGACGTAAATAGTGAACTGTTTATCGTAATTGTTTGCGATAATGTGATCCCAGATAAGAAGATATACGAGTAGCGGCTTATATGCTTTCCATAGTAACTTTCCATTTCAAAGGTGATAAGTAAATTTGAGCAATAACTGAATATAAATTTTATTGGAAAATTTATTTAAATTATAATTAAACAACTTATTATCAGCTTCTTCCATGTACTGCGTCCTCTGACGTTGACGATGCTCTTTGATAGCTTACTATTCCAAACTTTCAGGTTTATTCTGGTATATTTAGGTTTTCTCAGCCGAATTAGGAATGAGTAAAGTGTAAAAATACAAGAACTGCATTTGTACATAATATGTAGAGATAATATGTTATTAAAACAGATTAAGTTATTTTCGACGCTTCCACTTCTTCACATCAAAAGCGATGGCCGAGTGATAACCGCCGTGTGAGCGATACAAATTTAAAATAAGGAAGCAAATAAAGTATACCGACTGAGCTAGCAATTTCATAAAATTGGAAAAATCCAAGCTTTTTCTTGAAGTTTTTATAAAAATTTTATTTAGAAATTATTTAGGGTTAGTTTTTTTTATTTTAATATATTAAAAATATTTACATTTTCCAAAAATATCGGAACACATAAAACCAAATCCAAATTTTCTTAGCGTTTTGTGCTATATTGTAAAAACTAAATTACTAAAATTGTTGTTTATGATTATTAAACAATTTATGACAAGCGGAAAACTAACATTTGAAATATTACAAAAAATTCAATTGGTTTTGTTATTGGAGGAACGGTTGAATTTATAAAGAAATGATAAAAGAAAAAAATTTAAGATAATTTTATCATCTACTAGTATAAATATTATTTTTATTCTTCGATCAAAACTTTTTGAGATATTAACCATTGAAACAAAAAATGTTGTATTAACAAAGTTAATCTCTTGGCCAAGTCAAAGCGTTTGTGTCTTTTTAGAGCTATCCAGAAAATGACACTTTTTTTACACCTATCAATTAATAATAATTTTATAATTCAATGAAATATTTTTATGTTTTTTAAACCAGTTCCGATGTTAAGAATAAATAAAAAAAATATTAACAAGATAAAATGATTACTAAATAAATTTTTTACAATATTGTCGAATTAACTTGGACGCATTAAAATAAATTGGAATATTTTTTAAACTGTCAGCTGAGGTTGAAACTTTCATCAGAAATGTTTATAAATAATATATTAATTTCATTAGTTATAAACTTATATTTTAGATAAAATGATTATGTTTTGACCACTGGGGTCATTCCATTTCTGCTAAACCACGTACATCGAGGCAGAGGCCTCGATTTGCGTTGCATCTACTTGTGTCGTTTTGATCTCGGTTTTGATGTGAGTTACAACTTACAACAATGTTGTAACTATGTCGTAATGAGGTACAACAATATAATAACTAGAAGTCCGTTACGATTACGTCCACAACGGAAGCACAAGAATAGAATAAAGAGATTCCCGCTACCGACTGTTCACTCATCAGTAGGGCAATTTTTTTGTTGCATTTAAAACACAAAAAGTTGCATTTATTAATCATAAAAGTTGCAATTAAAGCAAAAAAAGTTGCATTTATTTTTTTTTCATTTTTTTTTTAAATAATAAAGAATATACACATAGAAATTTATAAAATAAATAAATACATTGTCATATTTAATTTTGTTATAGAATTATAATTAGAGCAAATTTTTTGTTGCATTTAAAACACGAAAAATTGCATTTATTAATCATAAAAAAATAAAAAAAACTTACATAATTAAAACTAAACAATTCAAAATTCAAAAATAACTTGTACAGGGTCGTACTTAGTAAATGCTAGCTAACCAATAGAAAGCGTCAGATGGATACTAACACGTGCTTTCCATTGGTTAGTTACCATTTGCTGGCCATAACGGGCTTAAGATTCATGGAAATTAAAAATTCAGGGAAAAATTTAACTTGTAATTTGCTAGAAGTTGCAAATATGTGGAAAGCTGCAAAAAGTTGCGGTAACGTGAAAAATTACGCTTTTGTTGCGCTTAAAACTCTCTTAATGTTCATCAGATGCGATTAAAATACAGTTTTTCGTTGTTTTTAGACCGTTTACGACTCGTAAAAAAAAGTTGCATTTGGTGTCAAAAACTTGCCCTACTCATCAGTCATCACTAACAATTAATTTATTTTAAAAAGAAATTGCATTGCAAATAACGTAAGCTCTGATTGATTAGGAAAATTATATCCATTTTGTTGCTAAACAAAAAACGACCACTTTTCTTTTAAAGAAATTACTAAAATTTGATGTTAATAATAATAATTATTAAACAGGGGAGGTGAGCTAAGTGAACGGGCTAAGGACCGGATTCTAGGCTAGAAGCCCTAAGTTTGATCCCCAATCGGGCTATAAAATTTATCCAACTTCATTATGACCCTCTTCTCTCGGAAGGCAATGGCAAACCACCGAGAGTAATCTGCCAAGATGTAGCATTTCAAATGCTCGCCAACCTCCGATAGGAGACGGCACCTTAAGAAGAAGGCAAAGGATTCAGTTGATTTTGTTTGATCACTGAGTAAACTCCATCATCACAAAACATAGCTCGGCCTCCGGCCTCGCACTTCTCATTGAGATACATAATAAATATAAAGATGTCGTGTAAAATTTAATTGTAGATTTAAAACAATATTTTTTTTATAATTAATAATTATGGAAATCTTATCCAAAAGGGATATTTCAGTACTAGCAATTTTAATCGGGCACCCCCCCCCCAAGAATTATTATTTAACCCTTAATTTTTAATTTTTTAACAAATAAAGATTGTTGAAATTTACATTGATATAGGTAAATTACCCCCCCCCCCCCCCCCTAAGCCTGTTGACTGGAAACGCCCCTGTTTTTCACCTAATCAAATAATTAGTGACGCACATAAATGGGTTAAGAGGGGCATTTTTTTTAGGGCCCTTTTTATTTAATCAACAGATGGCGCCTACTTAAATATTTTTATAAAATAAAAAGAATTTGCTATATTTAAAATATAGCAAATTCGTTGAGATAATACTATTCTATAAACAATATTCTTGATCTTAAGCTATTTTGAGTTCGTAATGTTTATTTATAAAAACACAATTCATAATTAAAGTTTAATTATCTTTTTTTGTAAGTGAGTGTGTTTTGACATACTCAATACGAACTCAAAATAGCTTAAGATCAAGAATATTGTTTATAGAATAGTATTATCTCAACGAATTTGCTATATTTTAAATATAGCAAATTCTTCTTATTTTATAAAAATATTTAAGTAGGCGCCATCTGTTGATTAAATTAAAAGGGCCTTGAAAAAAATGCCCCTCTTAACAAGATTTTTATAAACGGGTGTGACCTAAGGCCGGATAAGCACATTTTACACTGATTATAAATATACATATTGTAAAATAATTAATTAATGGAAAATTACATGGACATGTTAGTTCCAATAGTCACTCTTGAGACCGTGCATGCGTCCCCGTGGACTGAATTGGAATAAATATTTTTTACAAATTTTAATAGTTTTTTATTTAACTATTTTAACTAAATAGTCAAATAATACAGTAGAATCCGTTTATTATGACTCCGCTTATATTGACCAACCGCTTAATATGAAGTAATTGCAGTGCGAAGTTTGGTTTTCATATAAAATTCTATATAACAAAGTTCGGATATAATGACTTCGCCACTTCGCTTATAGTGACATGTCGCTTATTATGACCTATTGCCACAGGTTTTGTTCTGTGGTCTTTGTACCGAAATTATTGGATCTTATTTCCTTGTCTTGGCCATAGTTACTTAATTGGGGGTTTGTAGCTTTTTGAATAAAGGAAACCACTTTATATTACAAATAATTATAATGAATAATATTTACAAAGATTTATACAACTTATAAACTAAAATAATTCCCTAACGATGGGTTGGTAAAATTCAATACAGTTTGGATTATCATAATTTAAAATATATTTACCAAAATTAATAGGTCAACCATGCATTGTTATAAATGGATTTCTTCACTTGGAGGGTAGAACATCTCGGTGAAGTTCTTGGCCAGGGTTCGGCACCCATGGCTCAGCTGACGGACGACCTCTAGACGGCTTCTCGATTGCTACCACTGATATGACTAACTAACTCTTCTACTACTACCACTACTTCTACTTCTGATAACAATTGCACCGGTGACCTATATATAACATTTTCCCTACTCATTCAACCGTAATTTAGATTGGACCTCGATGGTCAGATGATGTCTTGATATGACGTATTATGACAACCATCTGCATATTTATTTTAATATAAAATATAATAAATTATGAATTTTGCATAATCATTGTCGGCCATGACGGTAATCGCCATATTGAAATTATAATACTTTTCGATTATTATAGCTTTATCGATTATTTAATCTTTAAATGATTTAATCTAAATTCTTCCAAAATATCTTTAATTTGATTTATTTTAATTTTGAGTTGCCAAATATGAATTTTAAGTTCTAAATTTATTTTATTAATTTTCATATTGTGACATATGCCCCCGGCGACAAAAAAGTTGGGCCCACAACGCCCACAACAGCCCAATCAAAATACACTTGAAACTTATAAAAAAATTATATAAAAAATTTGAAAATATTTAAAAAATTGACTTATTAATACTAAAAAAACTTAATTAAACATAATAAACATAAAGAACACATATTTGAACATAATATAAGAAATAAAATAAACATAATCATTATACATAATAAAAAGAAAATTTTATAGAAAAATATTAAAATACAAAACAATAATAGATATAATCACGGATATAATCAAAAAATAGAAAATCATTAGTTCGTAAAAAATTCATAGATTATTATAAGCAAAAATAATTAAAAATATTAATAAAACTTAATTGGTAAACATCAATAATACATAATAATAAAACATAATGAAAAAGACATAAGACATAAAAAATATAAATTCATACTTTTACATAATTTTGATACAAAAGAAAAAATATACTTTTTATTTCGATGATAGTTCTTTGTACAATTATTTCATAAATTTCCACTTTTAGGTTAATTTAATCATAGTCCTTCGCACTAAAATTTTAAAAGTCTTTTGGCATTAACATTAACTTAGTTCGGGTTTGGATTCACTTCAGTTTATTTTTATTTAAGTTCAATTTTTAAATTCACTGGGGTTGATTTATAGTTCTATTGTTCATCACTTTTTTTTAAGATTAACTCCATATTTTTAAACAGTCTTTTTTATTTACCATATATTTTTAAATAGTTAGTTTGTTCACTGGAGTTTAAAAAATTTGTTCACATTTAAAATTTATAATTTTAAGTTTTGATACCTTGCATAATTTTAATATTACAAATTTAAAAAAATTTATTACATAATAATTGTAAATTATAATATTCGTAATTAATTGGTAGTGTCTTAAAATGCATTATAATAAACAAAGAAAAAATAAACAATTTTTTAAAGCGATTCAAAATTTTCATAATGAGAATTCAAACTAAAAATACAAGAAGTATAATTATATTCATGTAAGATGATTTTCAAAATTCTATGTGATTATTCATTCATTGATGGTTGCACTGTAACCAAGATTTATCTTTTAAAGTGTGTTGGAAGTTGCACAAATTTAAGCTTTTATACGCAGTGTCAACTATAGCCAAACACATAATACGAATTGTAATTAGATGGTTACAGTATGTGCATTTTTAGATGGTTCATGAAAATTGTAAATTCAAATTTGAGTATTTAAATTTGATTAGATTGTATTCAATTTCTGTTTGAAATCCTCAAGATGAAGTAAGATTTAAAATTTTAAGTGACCGAAAATCGCAATTATAAGACATCTACATAAACATTAATTGGTTCTTAACAAAAAAAATTTTAATTAATTAATTTACAAGCTTTTCTTCATAAAACTACGGATTAAAAATCCGGACAACATATTAATTATTTAAAATTTAGCTCTGGTTTATTTTTTTACAATCAATTCGGTTTTTTCAATTAACCTTTTATTAAACAGATTTATTAATTTATCTAAGTTGACAAAATTTGATTTTTATTTTTAAATAGATTTACAATAAAATAATCAGTTATTTGGACAGCACCTCATTTTAACAAAATTTGTCGATATTACAATAATTTATTTATTTTCTCTAGATCTTATCAGTTACCTTTTTATTTAAATAGAACTTACAACTTTGCTCATTAAAACTTAACACATTTTTCTTTTAGCTTTAATTTATACATTCGTATAGTGCATATTCAATTTAATTATTACCCTTTTCAATTTATAATTTTATGGATTATTACAATTATTTCATTTTTCGACTTCACATATCATAATAATTTCTAATGCTTAGACGAATTTATATAAAAATTATGATTTATTATTTGATGTTAAAATTTATTATGCGCATTATAATCATAACCTTTGGACATAAATTTTTCGCCACATTGAAATACCTTTATTTATCATTATTTATAACACTTCGATTATTACCATTTCTATCCATGGTAAGGGCATTTTTCCACTCTTTTGCCCTATTGGTTTAAAATTAACCATAAAACTCTTGGCATGTTTTATAATTTTGCACAAGGTTTTTTGAACACATTTACTATTTAATCCATTTAAACAATCAATTCTTAATTTTTTACATACTGGCATTTGTTATGTTTGCTCAGATTAGCAATTGATTGAAATTCTTGGCATTTTTTCGTTTGCACAAAGAATTTCTATTTTCTTTTAATTTTAATTAATTGACCTGGCATTTCTTCATTTGCCTAAGGTGATTATTCAATAAGGGTTATGTTGAATTATTACAATTTATTTTCTCGATGTTAATGCACTTTAGTTATTTGATGACAATTAAAATTAATATTCTCTTTAGATGGTAAAATTACGATGTATTTATTTTTAACTTTGATAGGTAACGATGTATAATTTTTCCATAATTCAAGCATTTTCTAGTAAAACTGTTACGAACTTAATTTATGCTGTTTTTAATTTAAGACTTTTATGGTTTTACAATATGAATTGATTAACGTTAGGTTTTTCAAAAATTACAGTTTCTAAATTTTGATTAGACCATATTTTTTTTTGTAATTTTGATACTTCTACAATCTACGAGGCTAAATTGGTAGTAACACGCGAAGTCTGCCTTGGAGTTGGCCATCTCCATGTTAGACATACGGAGTCCTTTTCCAAAATAGTCCTTAATAATTGTAGTTGGCATAAGTAATTAATATAAACGTTGCAAGGAAACTTTGTCCCGAAGAAAAAAATTATGGTCTTCAAAATATCAACTTACTCCAAAATAATTTTGTAAACCATTGAGTCTAATTGTAATTCATAAGTAAACAACATAGAATCATTTAAACTTTGATTTTACTATTTTATACTGTCCATTAAAGAATTTAAAACTAGAGTTTCTCAAACGCAACAAAATCAACTTTCATAAAAATTCAAAACATTCATTCTGATAATTTCTTGATTATTATCGTAAGGTACCATTATTTCATATTACTTAAAACTAATACTTGTGAACTTAAGTATCGTTATTGGTTTATATAATTATTTAATATTTAATTATGACTTATGAAAACATCATTTTCTATTTACATGTTATGCAAGCTAATAATTTTATTTTAACTTTATCACTCACTCATCCCTTATACGTGTTGGAATTTTAATAGATTAATAATTTTATTTGAAATAAATTTTTTCACAAAATTTTTAATTTTAAATAAGTTTACAGTCTCGCCTAATAAAATGCGTTGTACGTGTAGATCAGTAGACAACTCTTTTTACCTAAAGTATCGTATTGTTTTACGTACATATCTGTACCATTACGAAAAGTTTTCCACGCCATTCAGATTTAAAAATTTAAGTTCTAAATTGTTTTATTTTCGTAAAATAAATAATACTTAAATTATTAAAGTTTGAATCTTGATCAGAAAATGTGACAAAAAGTTATTTTAAAAATTTAGTAGTTTTTAAACTAAGTAATCAATTTAGGAAAAATGAATATTAACTAAATCCAAGAATTTAAAATTGTGTCTTTTTCTATTCTAAAATTTTCTTTGAAATTAACAGGTGTTTGCTGCAACCATTACAAAGTTCATGGACAAGAGGGTTTCATGTTTGATATCATATTAACCTTACGATGTGTTTACTGATTTTCCGTTTTTTTTTTTTTTTCAAATAATTTTAAACACGCCGTTATTCTTTCTGGTAAAAAGACTTTTCTTGGGGTATGTTTTTAAATTCTCCCTTTTTCTTCCCTTAATAGAACGCCAAATTTTGTTTGGAACCGAAAATTTTATTTATTTCTTTTCTTTTCTATATCAACTGATTTTGATCCAAAAAAAAATAAATTATTAGCCAGAAATTACGAATTGATGAAATTTTAAAATGTTAAAGTGAACTTTGGTGAAAGAAATGTTTTTTAAGCAGTTTACTTGTACAAACGTTATCACTTTGTAATGTAATTCCATATTTTTATTGTAGTTATAAAGGTTAATAAACTGAACGTAGACGTTTTGTAAATTTGGATAACATATTTTGAAAATTGAAAGAGAATTGAACAGCTTTTGTTAAAAGACGTATGGATAATACAATGATTGTTTGGAAATTTAGGATCTTCAAAAAATTTAATAATTAGTCAAATAATAGTTACAATTGAAAAATTATCAATAATTTAGTTAAATTTAATTTTGTAATAAACATTCCCAAAATTTCGATGGATTTTCATAAAACTATACTTAAGCAAAAATGTTTTGAAGCAGATACGTTTGACCTGAGGTTACGTTCTTATCTTTTGCTCGAATTTCGCTAACAAGGATTGAATTATGCTTGCATTATATCCTGTGCAACTGAAGCATTTTCTCACGATTTTGAAATTTGGTTATATATGGAACTTTATTGGTTTAAGATTTTTGGAGCAGCGTGGTCCTAGATGAGGTTTTTATTCCTTAATCATAAAGATGGTATACCCAGAAAATTATAAGTTCAACTATTTATGAAAATTTCATTTTATGAAAGAAAAAAACTTATTATGTGGAAAGTAAACTGTCTGTAACACCTTTGTAACACGGACCCGTGGATTTTGAGAAATAAGCGCGTTTTTCCATCTTGTTCGTTTTGAAAAGTGTTGCTTTGTGAGTGTAAGGAAAATTCTGGTGGTATAAGAGAAGTTTTTCTTAATTTAATGGTTAATTATTTAATTGGTTTAACAGAGCTTGCATAAACAGATAATTTTCAGATGTTTGATGAATAGAATTTGTAAAATTTTTTGGCATTTTTAAATTAGTTTCATCCGTTGCAAATAGTGATTCCAGTTGGTTTTCATCTATAGTCATAATATTTTCAGGTTCGGGTATATAAATTTCATTTTTGTGTTTATTTGAATTTTGTAACGTAAGTAGCGTGGTGTCATTTGTAATTAAATTGTGAGAAGGACCTACTTCACTTAGATTTTTATCTTCGCTTATTTGATATCTAACGGTAATTCGCTCTTCACTAGTTAAATTTTGATTTTCCTCCATACTAGTTAAATTAGATTCGCAGAAGTTAGTTTTTTCTAAATTAGGGCAAAAATTTTGAGAAATAATTTCATCGTTGTTTTGAAACCTTATACTAGAGTTGCCATAATTAATATCGATTTTATTTTCATTTAAAAATTCTGTGCCCAAAAATAATGATTGTTTTAAATTTTCGATAACAAGAGCTGAAATGTAAAAGATTTTTTCGTTTATTTGTATCCTTATTTTAGATATCCCTATTATCGGTAATAAATCGCCATTTACATTTTTAATAAATTTACCAGGTGACATACTTTTAATATATTTGGCTATATCGCTAGAAATTATGTTCTTCTCACAACCCGTGTCCAGCGTTAGATCAATAATTTTGTTATTAACTTTTCCCGGAATCTTTAAAACATCTGTTGATTCGTTTTCATTTTGTAGGAAATGTGAAATAGCCATAATTTTGCTCTTATTTTTGGTTTTGTGAAATTTTGGTTTATTTGTTCTCTCTCTCTTCCGGGGATCGAGAAATACTTTAGTGGGAACACGAAAATGTCTGGATGAATTTTTCTTAAAAAGAGGATTTTTAATGCCATAGGAATAATTTTTTCGATAATTATTTTCGAAATTTCGAGAAAATTTTGATTTGTTACGATTAGCATTACTGTAAAATCCAAAGTTTTTGTTAAATTCATTTGAATTGTAATTTGTATTATACCAGCAATTTGAGGGATTATGACCTTTTTTATTACAAAAAGAACAAAATAGGAATCTAAATTTGTTTTTTGGAAATTTTATTAAAGTGATTATTAGTTTGAAAATTTGTTGAAGAAAAATAATTTAAGTTAGTTAAATTTTCATGTGAGCCGCCATTTTGTAGAGAATTATTATTAGTAGCATTTTCAGAAACTCGTTCTTCCCAACTAGAAATTTTGTGAATAATAGATTCTAAAAAGTCGTAATTCATATTTTTTGTTTTTAACGTATAATAAAAAAGTAAATATTTTTCATTTATTCCTTCTTCAAAATATTCCAAAAAATCCTCAATTGACATTTCGGTCGACACATCATCTGCCAAATTAAGTAATTCATAATAATATCGTCGTATATTTTCCGATTTGAGTTGTTTTCTTTTACGTAATTCACTTTTTGCAAGTCTGTAATATGAATTATCGGCATATTTATTAATGAAAATGGTTTTAATATCGTCCCAAGTTTTGTTTGCGTTTATGGGGTTACTTAAAAAATCACAATACCACTTAAAAGCAGAGTTTTCTAAAAATATGTGAAAATTCGCAATTTTTGTAAAATTGTTCCAATTATTAAAAATAGCACCTTTTTCAAATTCTTTTAAAAATTTTAGCGGGTTAGTAAAGCCAGGATTAAATGAAGTTACTTGTTTAAAACGAGGAAAGCGAGGTGGGATATCTTTGTTTACAACTTCGCCGAGAGTCATTTTTTTTATAAATCACCAATTTTTTGATTTTGGACTTGTAGTCGTTAGTTAGCAAAAATAAAGTTGTTAATTGCGTTAAACCAAGCACATAAAGTTAATAATTTTCTTTTGTCTTTTTAAATCTATTAGATTTAATTTTTAATTTTTCAAACTTAAAATTAATCAAACTTAGTTAAACTAAATTAAAACGTTGAAATTAAAATTGTAAGTACGTATGAATTAAAAGCTAACATCGGGAGTAAAATATTTACCACTAATGCTGGAAAAATTGCCAGCCGATTCAAAATATCTTGTAAAATTAATTAAAAACATTGGTTAAAACTTAAAATATTAATAATCTTAAAATAATATTTAAATTAAAGACGTTTTTTCATATGAAAGGAGTTAACCAAACTACCATTAAAGTATTTTTTTTTCTTTTAAAAATTTAAGTATTGGTGTAGTAATTATTAATTTATTTGTTTGTTTTACTAAATTAACCCATATAACAATTTCTGATTTATATAAAAAATACAACCGTAGGTAAAACTTAAGAGTTAATGAACTCGACAAAGTGCAATGTTGAGGTTTATTAAAAAATTATTGCTACATTATGATGGCAATCTAATAATCAAATACGAATTAAAATGTACCAAAAATAGCTTTTTTAAAAATTAAATAGGTTAAACTTGAATGATGGAAACAATTTTCACAAAAAATTTTTTAAATCAGGGGTTAAAATAACATAAAATCATTATATTGCATTACTTCGCCGTAATTAACAAAAATAATTAATACCTATATTTAAAAAAACAGATTGGGAAACCTGGTGACCAATTTAAATTTATTAATCGAAAAAAGTGCATGCATAATTAATGTAAGAAGCGACGGGAGCGATAAGTATGTAAGTTACTGGACGAACGCGTTACCTTGCAAATAGCATTTGCAAGAATTTCCCATAGCAAAGCAAAGTAAAATATAATTTTAAATAATCAAATGGTGGTTCCTTTTTCCAAAAATAAGATTAATTAATAATTAGATAATATAATTATACGAAATATTTAACATTAAGAATTATTTACTTGAAAAAAGTTCAAAAATTTTAAAAATCAAAAAAAAATTAAGTTTTACACAAAATTAAGGCCCTTTTGACAAGAACTGGCACACTCCACCATATGCCACAGGTTTTGTTCTGTGGTCTTTGTACCGAAATTATTGGATCTTATTTCCTTGTCTTGGCCATAGTTACTTAATTGGGGGTTTGTAGCTTTTTGAATAAAGGAAACCACTTTATATTACAAATAATTATAATGAATAATATTTACAAAGATTTATACAACTTATAAACTAAAATAATTCCCTAACGATGGGTTGGTAAAATTCAATACAGTTTGGATTATCATAATTTAAAATATATTTACCAAAATTAATAGGTCAACCATGCATTGTTATAAATGGATTTCTTCACTTGGAGGGTAGAACATCTCGGTGAAGTTCTTGGCCAGGGTTCGGCACCCATGGCTCAGCTGACGGACGACCTCTAGACGGCTTCTCGATTGCTACCACTGATATGACTAACTAACTCTTCTACTACTACCACTACTTCTACTTCTGATAACAATTGCACCGGTGACCTATATATAACATTTTCCCTACTCATTCAACCGTAATTTAGATTGGACCTCGATGGTCAGATGATGTCTTGATATGACGTATTATGACAACCATCTGCATATTTATTTTAATATAAAATATAATAAATTATGAATTTTGCATAATCATTGTCGGCCATGACGGTAATCGCCATATTGAAATTATAATACTTTTCGATTATTATAGCTTTATCGATTATTTAATCTTTAAATGATTTAATCTAAATTCTTCCAAAATATCTTTAATTTGATTTATTTTAATTTTGAGTTGCCAAATATGAATTTTAAGTTCTAAATTTATTTTATTAATTTTCATATTGTGACACTATTTTTAAGGAATCATGTGACCAACATCCCTTACCCTGCAACGATCTTTGGTGCTAGGCTCATTTTTGTTTTGATTCTCAATGATTCTGTTTTTAATATGCTTGTTTTGTGTCTGTTCATGTTTCTTTTTTATTAATAGATACACACAATTTGAAGTTTTTTTTTCTATTAAACTAAATATCTAAAAAAGTAGGAAGTTGTTTATTTTCTAAGACTATGCTTTGTATGACGTCCGCTTAGTATGACTTGTTTGTCACTTCCCTTCGATGTCATTATAAGCGGATTCTACTGTAGTTTTAAATATAAAAAATTATGTTTTTTTTATTGAATCCAACGTATGTACTTATACTAAAAATACACATTTTGAAAAATTTTACGTAATATTAGGGTAAGGGGGAGGGTCGATCCAAATCTCAAAAAATCTTACCAAGGAGGGAGGGGGATCGGAAAATTTCCAAAACCACTTCTTGTAATTTGTGGACGACCCTAAAGTCATATGGTTATTTCGTAGTTCTGGGGGGTATTCCATACCCCCCAGACCCCCCGGTTTTACAACCATTTCTTTACATTTTAGGGGAATAGATAATAATTAACGATATTTTTAATAAATTGTATAAATAAATATTTAAAAAAATCTTTTTTTTCAAAGAGCCGGGAGGTAGTGCAAATTATGCCGCTTACCTCAGGCGCATTTTACCCTTGTGACGGCTGCGGAGAGAGGGGTGTAAATACAATATTTTTGAAAATGTTACACTACACATTTCTAAACATTAAAGTACATTTTTTAACATTGTTTTTAGTCTCCACTTTGCCAATTACATCTCTTCTCAGAGGTTAAAGTAAATATCTAAATTAAAAACGTATGTATGGCCAGAAAAATGTATGATGGCTAAATGCAGTCCGAGGCCACTTTTACCATTCACCTAGAATTTATATTTGTGAACAAAATAAATATTTAATTTTAGATCTCTTTTCTTTTCTTGCGTTTTCAAACTTTTCTACATTAGAACTTTAACGCAAATGCGGCCCTGCAATGTTGACATTACAAAATACTTGCATACAAATCCGTGCTCTAATGTCAAATTGATAAAAGTAAGGTTAGCACATGGTACGATAACCTAACCTTTGCCACAATTATTCAATTATTTATGATAAAATAGCAAAGTAAAATGAAACTATCAGTCTTTTTATAGAATATCTTGCCACATAATCAACAATTTTTGTAATTCCTGCACACAATATGGAAAAAACTTACGAAAATTGTTCGATTACGCGATTCTATCGTACTCCCGGTTATACGTGCGCTAAAACAGAAGAAATTTTAACAAAAATCAAGCAGGTGAATAAATCGGTAGTCGATTTGAAAACCGAATTATGTTTTAACGTCGAAGCTTGTAGTTTGAGTGCCGCTGACGAGAAGATTTTGAGGTGGGTGCTGCAAGATCCGTTCAAAAAACAAAATTTGACTTCTAAGTCGCAATTGTTGGAGACAGGATCAAGCAACCTTTTGTTAGAAGTGGGCCCCAGGTTTAACTTTTCCACCTCAAATTCTACTAACGCTGTTTCGATATGTCAGTCATTGGGTTTAATAAATGTAACCAGGTTGGAGGTTTCGAGAAGGTATCTCATTAGTTTTACAAGTGATGTGCGTAAAACAGCGGATTTGGAGGTCAAGTTGGCTTCGGTGCTGCATGATCGAATGACAGAATGCAGGTACACCGAGGAAAATATTCCCAAGAAAAGTTTCAATGAAAAGTTGAAAAAGTGTGAAGATCTGAGGGAAGTTGACGTTTTAAAACGGGGACGTTCTGCTTTGAAGGATATTGATGAAGAATTAGGTTTGGCTTTTGACGAATCTGATTTCGATTATTACACAAATTTGTTTAAAAACGTCTTGAAGAGGAATCCCACAAATGTGGAGTGTTTCGATTTGGCACAGTCTAACAGTGAGCACAGCAGGCATTGGTTCTTTAAAGGGAAAATGGTTATAGATGGAATTGAACATGAGGAGTCACTTATTGATATGATCATCAAAACGCAAAATTTTACGAATCCAAACAACGTCATTAAGTTCAGTGACAACAGCAGGTCAGTGTTAACAAATTTTTTGTTTTCGATTGCTTACCATTTACATAACTCACTGTTGCAGTACACTACTTATCAAATTTGTTATTTGTTACGTGATTTCATACTAACATTTGACGTTAAATAAACTAATAACTTATCTTCAAGAGTTATCATTTCTAAATTTTAAAATGTTTCCGCTCTTTTTTGTATAGTCTTGTTGAACAGAGAGCGACCTGCTTTTTTAGGTCCATATTCACCGCCCTCTTCAATCACAAAATGTTTTAATGAAATTATTGGCAATTGTTTATTCTCGATTTACATCAACAAAACGCCACCATACGGAATAATTTCAAACAAAAATTTGGACGTATTTTGTTAGTTACAGTGGCGCCACCAACGGTAATCTAAATCACGAATAATTCTAATCTCATCGTTAGTACCTGGTTGCGAAAATATAGAAAACTATCAATTAACTCAACTGTAGATACTAGATTATAATTTAAAATATTGTATTTATTGAAGGGGGGGGGGCATGTACACACCTTGACTACCACAAGTCGAAGTTTTAGGTGAAATTGGTGTCAAACATATGAATATTGCTTAAGTCTCAATGAGCTTCCAAATTGTTTGAGCCTCAACCATCGCGGAGTTATTTCCAAAATAACTGGGGGGGGGGAGCTGTAGATACGTTCTATCCCTCCCATATCGAAATTTTGGGTGAAAAAACACTTTTCCTATTCTTCTTTATGATTGCGAAAATATTCGAAAAAACTTTTAATATTGACCCAGATTGTAATTCCAAATTTTTTTAATTATGATTTTCTCCTCAATGCTTGCAAAAATGTTCAAGATCACATAATTCAGTCTATAACGCGTTTTTTCTTTGGAAACTTGAATAAAAATTAACATGCACAATTTTTTTATCAAAGTGCCCAAAAAATTGAAAGATGGGGGTGGGGCTGAAGGTACACATTTCCTATTTTGGATTAGCTGCTTTTGAACTACAGAAACTTTTGCTTTTTACACAAAAATTACCATCCTCATCGCTTCACCTCATCCTGCTCAACTGTTATCATTTTTAATGTAATTTTCAACAGTGCAATCAAGGGTTATGATCACCAGAGTCTCAGACCCGCTTCTGCAGGTAAAGTAAGCGAACTGAAAGTGGTAAAATCTTCATCCCATTTGATTTTCACTGCCGAAACTCATAATTTCCCGACTGGTGTTGCTCCTTTTAGCGGTGCAACTACTGGAACTGGTGGAAGGATAAGAGATGTGCAAGCCGTAGGTCGTGGAGGTTACTGTATTGCTGGAACCGCCGGTTATTCGGTTGGAAATTTGAACATTCCCGGTGGGTAGCTTAAAGAAACCCGAAATTGGAATATAACGTTTTTAATTTTAGGTTATGACTTACCATGGGAAGATGGTAGTATGCATTATCCCAGTAATTTTGCACCACCTTTGGAAGTTCTTATTGAAGCCAGTAATGGAGCGTCTGATTATGGAAATAAGTTTGGAGAACCCTTGATAAGTGGCTTTGCTAGAAGTTTTGGGATGATAACTCCAAATGGAGAGCGAAGAGAATGGATCAAACCCATCATGTTTAGTGGTGGAGTTGGTAGCATGGAGGCTAAAATGGATGCAAAAATGCCGCCGAAAGAGGGGCAACAAATCGTAAAAATTGGAGGGCCAGTTTATCGAATTGGAGTGGGAGGTGGATCGGCCAGTTCAGTTCAAGTTCAAGGCGATAATAAAGCCGAATTGGACTTTAATGCTGTTCAGAGAGGTAAAATTCAGCTTAACTTAAATTTTAGTTTTACACCATCCAAATTTTAGGTGATGCTGAAATGGAAAACAAACTTAATCGCGTAATTAGAGCGTGTTTGGAGAGTGGTGTTAAAAATCCAATCACTAGCATTCACGATCAAGGAGCTGGTGGTAATGGTAATGTCTTGAAGGAGCTGGTGGAACCCGTCGGTGGAATTATTTACGCATGTAATTTTGAGTTGGGAGATCCTACTATAAACTCTCTTGAACTGTGGGGTGCAGAATATCAAGAAAACAACGCGCTCTTGTGTAACAAGGAGGACGTGGAAGTGATACGGAATATTTGCTTGCGCGAACGTTGTCCAGTCAATTTTGTAGGGGAGGTTGAGAATACTGGAAAGGTAGTTTTATCCTTGGACAAGAACCGAACAGTTGTACCCTTCAATTTAGCTTTGGAGCACGTTTTGGGTAAGTTATGGCTAAACACAAAAAGTTGAAGTTTCAACTGTTTTTTTATTAGGAAAAATGCCAAGGAAAGTTTTTAAACTAAATCGCGAAACGCGCTTGTTAAAAGAGTTGAGTTTGCCTCAGCCTCTTCTCTTTTATAAAGCATTGGATCACGTTCTCAGATTGCCTTCTGTTGCCAGTAAGCGGTACTTGACCAACAAGGTGGATCGTTGTGTTACTGGTCTGGTTGCTCAGCAACAGTGTGTTGGGCCTCTTCACACTCCTTTGGCTGATGTTGCTGTAACTGCTATATCACACTTTGGATATGTAAGTTTGTTTTATTTGCAGTTCCACTTGGTACTGTAAAGAACTATTTAGGTCCTTCAAAACCTCCCAAAATAGACAGGATCCATTCAAAATGGATTGGAAGTACTAAATCTTAAACTATGGTTAGGTACTGTCAAGTCCTGCCTAGGAAATTAAATACTTCCAGACTCTGGTTCTGGAGAGTGTAAATCTACTTCTAAAACCTTCCAACTTCCAAGACTCCAATTTTTTTTTAAACTCGGACCTTTTCCCAATTTTTGGTTCCTTTCCCAAAAACATTCCAACCAATTTAAAACAATTTTTACACTTTCTCTTTAGGAAGGCGTAGCAACTGCAATAGGAGAACAACCAATCAAAGGTTTGGTTAATGATGCAGCTGGCGCTCGAATGACGGTGGCGGAATCTTTGAGTAATCTCGTATTTGCCGCAATTAGCGACTTAAGGGACGTAAAATGCAGCGGAAATTGGATGTGGGCAGCTAAATTACCGGGCGAAGGTGCCGCTCTATATGACGCTTGTTCTGCAATGTGCAAAATTATGGAGCAGTTAGGAATTGCGATCGATGGAGGAAAAGATTCTCTAAGTATGGCGGCTCGCGTTGACGACAAAACGGTTAAAGCGCCTGGTACCTTGGTGGTTTCAACGTACGCCCCGTGCCCAAATGTTAGAAAAGTGGTCACTCCTGATCTTAAAGTTCCCGCTATGGGAAAAGTGGGAACGCTTCTTTTTGTTGATTTATCTAATGGTAAGAATCGTTTGGGTGGTTCAGCCTTGGCGCAATGTTTCAACGAGTTGGGTAGCGAATGTCCAGATGTTGATGACCCAGAATTGTTGAAAAACGCTTTTATTGCCACGCAAGAGTTGATAAAAGAGTCGGCCATTTGTGCTGGGCATGATGTAAGTGATGGTGGTCTGATCACATGCTTACTTGAGATGAGTTTCGCCGGAATGAGCGGAATTGAAGTTAATGTAAGTCACAAGGAAGGAAGAGGTCTTCCAATCTTATTTTCTGAAGAGTTGGGTTGGGTTTTGGAAGTTCTACAAAAGGATGTTCAGTATTGTATGGACGTCTTTAAGGTACTTCCCCCCTTTTTTTTGAGAAACTTGATTTTTTTCAATTTTATCTTTTTACTTAGAAATACGAAGTTCCCGTCTACAATATTGGTAAGAGCGTGGGTTTTGGTATCAACGCTCATGTTGCAATTGAAGTTAACAACAAACTCGTTAATAATCCATCCCTGGAAAGTTCCGTTTTGCCCTTAATGAAAATGTGGGAAGAAACAAGTTACAGATTGGAGTTGCAACAAACTATTAAGAAATGCGCGGATTCTGAGTTTGAAGGACTGGCCAAAAGAACTGGGCCAAAATATAGTCTTACTTTTAACCCTGACGAAAATAGGGAATTGCCTGGTGTAAATACAGTGCCTGTGAAGGTTGCAGTTTTAAGAGAAGAGGGCGTTAATGGAGATCGCGAAATGACGGCTGCTTTGGTTAGGGTTGGTTTTCACGTCTGGGATATTACAATGCAAGATTTGATTTCTGGAAAGATAACTTTGACTCAATTTAAGGGAATCATTTTCCCTGGTGGGTTCAGTTATGCTGGTAAGTTTTGATCAGTTTTTATTTTATTGAGCTACATTTAGAAAAATTGCAGATGTTTTGGGTTCTGCCAAAGGTTGGGCTGCTGGAATATTATTTAACAAGGACATACAAGAACAGTTTAAGCAATTTTTGAGTCGTCCTGATACGTTCAGTTTGGGCGTTTGTAATGGTTGCCAGTTGATGGCTTTATTGGGGTGGGTTGGTCAGCCTGTAACGACTAAAAGCACTCCAGATATTTTATTGGAACATAATGAGTCAGAAAGATTTGAGTGCCGTTGGAGCACTGTTAAGATTGAAAAATCTAGTTCCATTATGTTGAATGGAATGGAAGATTCTGTTTTGGGAGTTTGGGTTGCTCATGGAGAAGGGCGGTTTACGTTTAAAAACGATTCCATTTACAATCAGTTGGTTAAAGATAAGTGCGTCACTTTGAGATATGTGGATGATAATGGAAGTCCAACTGAAATTTATCCAATGAATCCCAATGGTAGCATTGAAGGCTTGGCTGGAGTTTGTTCCAAAGATGGACGACATTTAGCTATGATGCCACATCCTGAAAGATGTGAACAGATGTATCAATGGCCCTACATTCCACCAGAATTCCAAGCCTATGAGAAGAGTCCATGGGAGTTCATGTTCAGAAATGCGTATGATTGGTGCTGTGCTGCACCCAAAGTTTATTACTAAGTTTTTTCTTCCAATTAAATTAATAAAATGATTAGGAAAAGATTATTTTTGTACTCTTTTAACTTAGAAGAAAATTAAACAGGAAAACTTGACTGATTTTGTTTTAAAAATTAATTTACCTTGACCATATGATAATTCAAAGTTACAGGGAGTTTCTAAATAAAGGAACTAGGATTAGAAAAAACGTTTTAAGCGTTATTCTCCTGTATTCACTCATGCAAAGACTATTGTCTATCCAATACACAAAATCCTCTACATAAATAAAATTTAAATTACATTTAATAATTTTGCACAACATCCTGTCCCTTAATCTATTCTTGAATTCTTTTTTTATATAGGGGGTCAATGTAGTGTAGGTGACCTTTCAGATTTTGATTTGATGAATATAACATCAATTCATAATTTCATATTTTAAATGAACAACAGGAATATCGTTAATCCATTCATGCGCGTCTGTGATTTTAGAGTAAATTGGTATAACTTGGAAAAAATTTAGATATATTTTTGTACGCTTTGTCGTTTCTTTGAACCAACTTTTTTCAAAAGTCCACAAAAAAAATAGTTCATCATTCATTAAATTTAAACGATGGTTTTGAACGTCATATTGATGATTTTTTCATCATTATGATGAATAAGAATTACAGAAATTGATGAAATCAAAGTCATCATATTGATGAGTAGTTCATCATTCATTAAATTTAAATGATGGTTTTGTACGTCATATTGATGATTTGCTCATCATTATGATGTATTTCATTTGATTGTTCATCAATATAATGTACCTTTTTTTTCAGTGTACATAAATATCAATTAACTCTGTTCATTGGTTGAATGTCAATAATTTGATAAAATTTTGATAAATACAATGAACATATTCATAAACCCAATGAATTTTTTCACTAATACAATGAAAATTATTCTGTATTATATCCATCAATACAAACACCTACAGCGTCTGTGTAATAGGCTGCTACAATATAATTTCGAAAACAATTTCACCTATACGACAACGCATAATATAAACTACCCACAGAGATACTACAACTATTATTTGCGTTTAACAACCATCATAACGGAGACATTACGTCTATGGCGTTTAACGACTATCACAGCAATAAATTTGCTTACTTACAAAAAAAGTTAAGATCTGCATAATACATACCAAGCTGGAAAATGCTTCATTACATCTAATAAGGCGTTCTTAATTACCCAACACCCCCTTTATTATTTCACTAGGTATCAATTTTTTTCAAATTTTTAAAAATAAAATTTGAATCGTAAACCTAAACATTCAATTTGGAGTACCTCATTATTTTTGAAAAATAATCGAAGGGCAGGTGCCCCAATGCCATCTAAGATTCGCCGCCGCTGTGCATTCCCTATCTCATACCACTTGGCATTAAGGGGTCGATGAGTTAGTTGTACACCTGGTTGCCTTTTGTTCTCTTGTGTGATTGTACGTTCATATTTCAAGATCTAAGTAGCAATTTTTTCATCTGATCAGGCCCGTACTTAAAATGTTTTATAATATTACCTATGTATGTTTCTATTTTTAATGCTCATCAGATCAAATAAATATTTATGTTTAGTAAATAAAAAACAATTTTGCTCGCCTTCGGTTCTTTCCGTAAACTACCTGCCTTATTTGGCAAAATGTTCCTTTCTATATTTTTTTTATTACAGTGTTCACCCCTCAAAAATGTAGCCAAAAGCATGACTAATGGACTTCCCCCCCCCCCAATATTGAGAAACCTCCGTTAAAGCAGACTACATTAATTTGGTAAAAAATTTGATAAGACATTTTAATTATGGATTAAGATGTTTAACATTTTAAGTTCGTAAGTTTAGATGAAATGCAAATAAAGTAGGCAACGAGAATCCGCATTGCTATCTTGCTTACAAAATACAAAATTACTCCATACAGCTAATCTGATTTAACGTTATTCCGGACTTGCTCTTGCATAGCTAAGAAACTGTTCAAGTTACTTCCTAACGACCTATAAATGTTATGGAGGTTATCAAGAAAGCTGTTAAGTATAAAAAAAAATACAAAAAAGATTTGAATTTATTCAAGTCAGTTGAAAAGTAAGCGATGGAATAATCTGTATAAATTTCATTTTTTTTTTCATTCAAAGAGAAAAACACCGGAATTACGTCCTTATTTGTGTATAACCAGATAGTAAAAGTGTTATTTTTCCATTCGAGGTTAGAGATTTCCACGTAATTAAAAGCGCTCAAAGTAGTGCTGGGCGATGTTCATCGATGTTTTCTAAACATCGATGTTAGCCCGACCGATGTTCGATATTTTGACATCGCGTCAGACGTTTTGAAACATCGAAACCATCGATGTTTGCTTTTCGATGTTAGCCTTTCGATGTTACAGGTAGATATGCAGGGACGTGCCCAGCCAACTTTTTTCGGGGGGGGGGGGAGAAATTTCAAATTTGCCAACTGAATTAATTCAAAATTGCCGACTTTTTGTAAGTTTTGCAGCATTTAGTAAATTTAGACATAAAAAAATGGCAAATTAACCAACTTTTGGGTGTTTTTGTCAACTTTTTGCCAACTTTCTGCAGCATTAAGAGGGAAGCCCCGCCCCCCCATCTACCCATGAGCACGTCTCTGTAGATATGTAGCGTAGCCACTAAATAATTGCTTATTTTATTTGCTAATTTTGTAATTTTTTGCTTTTATTAATATTCAAAAATAATTTTTTTGTTATAATAGTGTTTTTCCTTATTTATTTAAACTAATATGCAATAACATCGATGTCATGAAAACATCGATGTTTTGCAACCGATGTTATGCTCACATCGATGTCCAGGTTCGATGTCGACATCGATGTTCAACATCGATGTTTTGTATCGATGTCCCAGCACTAGCTCAAAGGAACAACATTTTTTTTTAGCACTAGCGCGGGATAGATTACTTTTATATTATCTTTGTAAATCAAGAACTATCTATTATGACTCAATGTCATTTGCTTCGATGAAATCAAAAAATGATGCATTATAAAAATAAAAGCCGCTCCTACGTCGATTGCTGATCAGCGATCACCTACCATCAGAGACCAATCAGATGAGTTCAAATCCAGATGCAGAAAAAATGAAGATCAAAAGGTTTTTTTGCCTTTGTTTATCTATAGGAAAAACTACCTTCTCTTCAAATTCAATCTTGGTATATCGAACAAAATTATACCGCAGTCGATGTCAAATTGTGACGTTGGAATATCAAAATCAGCGCAAGCTGAACTCGTAACATCATCCATTATGTCGGTTTCAATAAAATTAGCCGTCTGGTGATTATGCATCACAATAAACTCTCGAGCACATAAAAAACATTTTAGAAAAACTGCGGGATTAGCCACATAGTGAAAGAAGCAAATGTCATGGGCCCCGTGTCTCTGGGGACTCCACGATCAGTAGAAAAAAGTGTTTTTATTTTTGAAAAAGGTTATTTCTGCTTCTGTCTTTGAGGGCCATGCGCCCACCAGTGAAAGCTGATTTTAGTTTTTTTAGCAAAGAGAATAAAGTCATTCGCCTGTTTCTGGGTGGCCCACGTTCGGCGGAAAAAAGTTGTTTTATTTAGCAAAAGGTCTCTTGACTAGCGATCGCCGGTGGAGCCAATTTACTGAAATTGTTAGATGACGGCAATTAGTGACAGTGCGCCATTGCCAAAAAAAAAGTGTTTTAGAAAGGGGTTATTACCAAAAAAGTGGTGGGGGAGTAACAAGTGGTAGGGACTTTCTTATTCTTTTACTATTGCGGTCAACAGAATTTCATAGCCGGTGGAGCCAACCATCAGCCAGTCCAGCTCTGCACTTGGTCATCCTAATCCATAAACTTTATGAAAACATTCTAAACAAGACCTAATCTTTTAAGTTCTTGTTCTAACCTAACCAATTACGGAAGTTTATTTGATTGCATGACGATGCTTAACAGCAAAAATCCAAAAGTACCTACTAATTTATTTGGATTGTACTATAACATTTTCCATGGGCTTCCGCTGACTTAATCCGACACTGTTTAGAAGCTGTAATTGTAAAAATTTCACAATTTGTCCAAGGTGTAGAAATTATATTATTTACCCACTAAAACCACACAAACAAACCTAACCATCGAAAATCAATTAAAACAAATTTCTATTATTTCATTCATTAAACCGTCTTTTAATCAATTTTTCTACATTCATGCGGGGGGGGGGGAGGTAATTACGCCATTCTTTTATCTACCTTTTTTTGTATTGAAGTCCCAAAATGCTGAAATTGAATTTTATGCTTATTAGTAATACAGGAAATTAGAGGCCGTCCATAAATTTCCGACCCCCCTCCTATCCTGGTAAGATTTTGTGAGATTTGGCTTGACCCCCTTTCCGTAATCTCACGTGAGATTTTTCAAAATGTGTATTTTTAGTGTAACTATGTTGGATTTATTAAAAAAATCATAATTTGCTTAATAATTATTTTTATTTGGGAATATTTTTTCTTTTTTCGGGAACCTCTGCTTCGCTGCACTCCATAACTTTACCACTTACTCGACGTCTTGTAGACGTATCTTTTAACTTATGCATTATAACTTTGATTATAGTAATCTTGATAACTCATTTTGAATAAGCGACAGCGTTGATTGAGTAGTCGAGTAACGTAACACGGACAAATTATTTTAACAGTACCAACATAATTAAACCAGTAAATATTTGAAATTTCGTAGAACTGCACCACAAATTCATATGTTTTACTTAATTTAATCCAATTTTTTCGCAAGTTTACGCTGTTTCTTACGGTAAAAAAATTACGTGATATTTGCCGAGGCACCCCCTCACCCCCACGTAAGATTTGGCTTGACCCCTTCCCCCCTAAAACGCTTCACGTAATTTATTGACATATGAGGTGATCTAAGTGAACGGGCTAAGGATCAGACTCTAGGCTAGAAGCCATAGGTTCGATCCTCAACCCGGCTACAAAAATTTATCTAACTTCATTATGACCCTCTTCTCTCGGAAGGCAATGGCAAACCACCGAGAGTAATCTGCCATGAAAAGCCTTAGTTAAAGGCTCACCACACTCTATCTGTAGGGTAAAAAGACTGAAGAATTTATTGACGACCCTTTATGTTATTTAGTACGTTATCAAACAGTAGCGTAACAACGCGCTATTTAACTAAGCTCCACTTTATGCGATGGGTCTCCAAGCGTGCAATACTTAACTTTTTTTGTAACATTTTATCTAAAAATTTTGTTTTTTCCCCGAGCAATCATACCTTTTTTCCCAAAAATTTTTTCGGTAACCTTTTTTTAACCTCTTAGCCTAAATTTTCTCCGAGCAACATGCGTACTCAGGCCCTTACTTTTTACGGTCCGTGTGCGTTTGCACGCTTCTCACACCGCTAGTTACGCCACTGTTATTAAACTCAAAATTTAATTCCAAAACCTAAACCATGCGGCGCCCATCTAAATCGATAATTTTCTTTAAATAAATTGATTAAATGATTTAAATCTATAACATATTTGAAACATTTGCAAAAGTTTAAAGTGCGAGGCTGTAGGCCGAACCTTCGATTATTTTATTATATTAATAAAATATTTAAGTTTTATCTTATCTGAAACTTTGGCAAAGGTTTAATGTGCGAGGCCATCAGCCAAACCAAGTTTGGTTGCCGTAAAACGACTCACGAAGCCCAACCTCGAGCAACTTTTGTCATTTTATTTTATGACATTGATAAATATGTTTTACGAGACATCGAGACGGTCGGAGAGCAATGGTCAAATAAGTTGACTACGAACGCTCGATACCCGGTTCGAATCCGGGTAAGTAATAACTTATTCTGGTCGTCTCGTTGGTCCTCTAGGTTGGGGGTTCTACCGTCAGGCTGGCTCCTCGTCGTAGGTAAAAAATGTAAAATGCTAACAAATCAAACGCCAATTTGCAAGATTGGTAGTTTGGTATCGGACAACCGTCGCAAGACGTTTAAAACCGACTATATTATTATATTAAATATGTTTTAAATTTTAACTTATTTGTAACATTTTTAAAAAATTTCGATTGTGCGGCCGTAGGCCAAACCAAGTTGTGATCGAAGTTTGAAGGTCGAGTTATTTTTGCTACCTCTCACTTGTATTGTCTATTGTTGAATGCTTCAGATTCTATCAATATTCTCTAGTAAATATGCAATAGTTTTAATGCAATCTAATTATTATAAGAAACATGTACATACTATGTATATCGACGGTGCTCGGCTGTCGGCTCCATAACACTTGTATCACGATGCTCAGGGTTGACTGTAACGTTCATGAAAGATTAAAAATAAAATTGACCTAAACGAGATACAATCGGGATTTGTTAGTTTATTAGCATTACCAATTTATAAATATTTCCAGTGCGGTCTTCAGGCCGCACAGCCTTGGCAATGTACATATTACAAAAAATGTCTGACTAATAATGTACGGCTCTGTAACGCTTGGGTTAGCTTGGTTCGTAGCATTCATACTGAGCATAATGAAATAATTTGTTATATTTAGAAGGAATCGACGTTTGTGTGATGAAATGTGAAGAGATTGAGAGTTAAAAAGTGCTTAAAATGAATAGTAACAAATAAGGGAAATTTTTCTCTGGTAAATCATCTTAACTCTTTTTTTGTTGCTTTTTTTGCATATTTCACACACTTTTTTTAGTTGATAGGTTACTATTCTCGCAAATGAACGATATATGTGACGTAAAATATTTCAAAAAATCACCTGTGGCGTGATTGATTTTGCGTTACTTTCAAATTATTTCTTTACTATGCCCAGTACAGGAAATTATTATAACGGATGAAGTTACAATTTCTGGAAGTCCAATAAGTTGCACTAGCGTAAGAACTTTGCTTGGCGCCGGTGTGCCAGAACCAGAAGCGCTTAATATAAAAAAAATCATGCGACAAGCTGCCGCGGCGCTTATTTGGAGCTGGCGCCGGTGTTCTTTGCACACCCTGAACATGGAAAGTTACGCCACTGTAAGTTGAATAGACGAAACATCAAACACAAGCAAATATTTTCTTCAGGGACGTGCCCAATCAACTTTTTTCAGGAAAGAGCAATCCCAAGTTTGCCAACTAAATGAATTCAAAATTGCCAACTTTTTGTAAGTTTTGCAAATTGACAAATTGACCAACTTTCAAGTGTTTTTGCCAACTTTTTCCCAAATTTCTAAAATATTGGGGGAGGGGCTTCCTCCAACCTCCCTTACGGGCACGTCCCTGTCTACTTCTGTTAATTTTGTGTGTGGTCTACAGCACAAAACAATAATAATCTGAATTTGAAGAAAAATTACTACAAGATTTAAATCTAATTAAATTCTGGTTAAAACTTATTGTCATGGAAACTTTCAAGTATGAGGAACGCGCATGAGTGGATTAACGAGATTATTGTTATTTTTGACCCATATGAACCAGGAAGTCTGACGACGCCGCTGTACCCCTGGTTCAATTTTTTCAATGATTACCAGACGCCAATTGCTCACTTTGCGATGCCTTGTACACTTCCAAAATTTTGGATCGTCTTGTTGATTTATTTCTTCACCTCTTTGTATCACAAAATAATTATGAAAACCCTGCCAAGAATGAACGAACACGACCCTGTACGTGGTGCAGTATTGAACGGTTTAATTGAGCGCGAATTTGAAATTTTTTGTTTAAATTTATATAAATCACTGTTGGTGGTGGACGACTTCTGTTTTTAGTGATCCTTTTCGATGTGGAAGTCGACGTCTATGTCGTTGGCCCCCAAGACGGCTTGGGCCAACACGAAGGTCTGTTTATAAACTCGCACTCGGACCTGCGCTTATTCAGTCGGTCGCGAGACGTTGGCGTCGCGAGCATCAGTGCTTATTTGCACCGCAATTTTGACAACATACAATTCATAGGAAAAGTGTAGTTTTTTTAAATTTGGAAAAATTTTATACTTTTCAGTGTGCATTTAAAAAGACATTTTCGCTCACAAACAAAAATTTGTTTTGGTTGTCGTTTCGTTTAACGATCGATTATTGTTATCATGTAAATTTTATTGTTAATGGTGTTTTACTTAAATAAAAATACAATAACTTTTTAATTTAAAAAAGACGTGTAGTTTCGAAAAACGCAGTAATAATTTTTTTTTCAACGGAGTAAATAATTAAATTCACGTATTTATTATTTCTTCAAGGATTTATGTAAAATAATTTTCATTTTATTTATAAATGGTAAGTTAAAAACAATAATATTTTTTCAATTCCCAACAAATCAAATTTTCGAAAAAAAATTGTTTTGAAATTTGGTGCAATTGTTTGAAATTCAAATTTTAAAATCAAATTTCAATTATTGGTTTTTTTGCCGAAATTTGTTGTTAATTTTCACTGTCAAATAAAAAACAAATTTTTAAGCAAGGTCAAAATTTTATTTGTTGCAAAGTAGTTCGTTAACTTTTTGTATGTTACACTACAAATTCCATCGGATTTGTGTAAACATATTTTTTTAACGTGGCCAAAGTGATAAATCGTCTTAAATTATTTTTTTTCTAAATTTTATCACGGTGGGTAGTTGTCTATTTTTAGGATGGGTAAACTTTGAGTTTCATGTAAAGCATGTGAATCGCTGAGTTTCCACAGCCAGTTTTCTCTTCATCAGAGGGAACTTTAAACTGCGCAATTGTTTATTTTTCCGATTTACGTGCTTAGTTTTTGGAAATCGGATAATGCACTGTTTAAATTATTCTTTTATTTCTTCAGTCATTGAGTCGCCAAAATATCGTAGTGAAGGTTGCAAGTGGTTTTCTGTAAGGTGCGCTTGGTCGGAAGTCCCAAATTCAAGGCTTTCTTCAAGTGTTTTGCGATTCCTAATGAAGAATTATTGCTTGCTTACCTTCCTAAGGTGATTTAGATTCCCACACAGAACTTCCAGATGACTTTGATAATAAACTTTTTTCAATGAGCGAATGGCCAAGCGGTTAGCGCCTTGACTTATCGTGCCAAAATTCACGGGATCAATGTTTATGGAGTGCCATCTGCAGAATAGTTTTTGCCCACTTGTTATCTCAATTCTTCAGGTTTTTGGCGTAGCTAGGATTTTTGGAGGGGACTGTGGATTAGTGTAAAAACAAAAATTATTACGACAAAATATACATCTGGGGGGGGGGGGTGACCCAAGTGTAACATTATATTACACTAGTTGAAAAGCCCGTCCAAGGACGGGTAGCTAGCCGGTGGATCTCTGTTTTAGCGGTATTAATTAAAAAAAAAGGTTTTCAAACACCAACACTAACATAAGCTCCACCGATGGATTTCTTGTTTTACAATCTTCATTAAAAAAAATAAATCCCTAATACTGACAATTTTAATTGTTCACGTTCAAACGTCCTCAACGTTGGAAACTCGTTTGGTGTGTAACTCGATCCCAGGGGAGTAGATTTTAAGTTGCTAAAAACCAACGACAACAACCATTCCGAATGCATTGTGTGTCTTAAAAATATGACACGCTTAAGAAGTTGTATGTGCTGCCCGTTTATTATTGTAAAATACATTTATTGAAAATGTAAAAGTCGAATATTAAATTTTCTTAATGGATAATCTTTGGATTAACCAAGATAAAATTTATATACAGGGTGGCCTTTTGAAAACGAAAAAGACCTGGCCAAGCGTTTTTCCTTCTTTTATTCTTAAATGTCTTGAAATATCTGATTTATTTCGCATTTTTGCAGCTTCAATTTTTTTGTTGAATAATTGATAAAACTTTAAAAAAATTATAGAACTGAATTTAGGGAAGCAAGACCTTTCAAATGAAGTGTTACTTGCCATATCATCCCTATTATCATTTTAGGGGTTGTCATCGCAACTCAAAAGGATGAAACAATACGGAAGTAACATTAGTCGCAAAAGTTGTCCCCCTCAATGATAAAATTGACGTGTTTTTGTATTGTTCAAGAAAAAAATTCTGCTGGCCACAATCCCGTCTGTTTCGTTTTCAAAGGGCCACCCTGTATAAGTACCCTAGTTGAAACTTACTTTGTATGCAACTCGATGCCAGGAGAGGTGATTTTAAATTGGTAAAAAATTGGATCATTTAATTAATATAGCTGGTTTAACCGCGGCAGGCCCGTAGCTAGGATTTAATTTGGGGGGGGGCACTTAAAAAATTTAAATTTTTGGTGGTTCCCCTTCCGAGAATTTTTATTATTTAAACAAATTTTCCTTTACTTAAAAAAAAATTTTTCTGAACATTTCGGGAAGGGGGGGGGCGCACGTGCCCCAAGGTGCTTTCCCCCTGGCTACGGGCCTGAACCGCCTGAAATCAAGGTTGAAAACTTGATTGGTGTGCTACTCGATTCCAGGGGAGGTGATTTTAAGTTTGTATAATTAACGACAACGACCAATTAAAGCGCGTTGTGTGTTTTTAAAAAATAACACGCTGCTACTGCTTCAACGTGTAATTTTTTTTAGAACACACAGCGCACTCTGATTGGTCGTTGTCGTCGGTCGTCGACGGACGGGCAGCTAGTCGGTGAATTTCTATTTTAGAAATATTAATTTAAAAAAAAATTGTTTTTAAACACCAACACTAACCTAAGCTCAACCGATAGATTTGTCTTTTAACATTCTTTATTAAAAAAAATAAATCCCTATTACTGACAATTTTAATTGTTCACGTTCAAACGTTCTTAAGTTCAAAAATAATGATTATATAGTTGATTCAATCGCGAACGGGCGTCTCACCAACGTTGGAAATTTGTTTGGTGTGGAACTCGATCCCAGGGGAGTTGATTTTAAGTTGCTAAAAGCCAACGACGACAACAACCAATCAGAGTGCGTTGTGTGTCTTAAAAAAATGACACGCTGAAGGAGGAGGAGGTAGAGGAGTAGCGTGTGTTGGCCGTTTAGTATTGTGAAATACATTTATTGAAAATGTAAAAGTTTGATATTAAATTTTCTGGATGGATAATCCTCGCATTTACCGAGACAAAATTTATATATAAGTATCCCAGTTGAAATTTACTTGGTGTGCAACTCGATTCCAGGGGAGGTGATTTTAAGCTGGCATGATAAACGACAACTACCAATCAGAGCGCGTTGTGTGTTTTAAAAAAATGACACGCTGCTACTGCTGCTACTCCTCAAGCGCGTCATTTTTTTTGGACACACAGCGCACTCTGATTGGTCGTTGTCGTCGGTCATACCAACTTAAAGTTACTTTACCACTCCATATACAAATATATATAACCTTTTCTGATTGGAGTACTAAGGTAATTTTAAGTCTGTACGACCAACGCCAACAACCAATCAGAGTGCTTTATGTGTCATAAAAAAATGACACGCTGGAGGAGCAGCAGCAGCAGCGTGCTGGTCTTTTATATATGTGATTTAAAGCGCTCAAAGTAGGTTATTGCCTCCAAGAATTACACTGGTACAACGTTTAGTTTTTGAGCTGATTCATTTATTTACTGTACCATGTATTTACTTACCACGTGACGTCATGCGCAAAAATTACTAAAGTGGAACTCGCATCTGTCATACCTTATTTATTTTATTATATCAAAGGTTTAAAACTTGATTGGTGTACAACTCGATCCCAGGGTAGGTGATTTTAAGCTGGTACGACCAACGACCAATCAGAGTGCGTTGTGTTCTCTAAAAAATAACACGCTGGAGGAGCAACAGCAGTAGCAGCTTGTCATTTTTTTTAGAACACACAACGCACTCTGATTGGTCGTTATCGTCGGTCATACCAACTTAAAGTTACTTTACTACTCCATATAGAAATATATATAACCTTTTCTGATTAGAGTACTAAGGTACTTAATACCTAAAGTACTTAGTACTAAGGTACTAAGGCCAACAACCAATCAGAGTGCTTTATGTGTCTTAAAAAAAACTAAGGTACTTAGTACCTAAAGTACTTAGTACTAAGGTACTAATGCCAACAACCAATCAGAGTGCTTTATGTGTCCTAAAAATATGACACGCTGGAGGAGCAGCAGCAGCAGCAGCAGCAGCGTGCTGGTCTTTTATGTTTATGATAGTCTGAAAGATCTCCTGGTTCAGATTGAACTGTGTGAAAATTGTCTTATTACCGTCAGCTGTTGGTCCCGTATGACCGTCACGCAATGAGTAGGCACAGACAGGAAATCTGGGAACTATTTGAAGCGGTACAAAAACCGGAAATTATACAGACGTTTATCAATAATATTATTGTTATGCTCGATTTCAAATTATGTAATAATTTGCCAAATTTCAGGATATAGTAGAACTTGAAATTTCTAACCAGGTGATTTTCTTTAAGTTTAACTTGTGAGACCTTTCGAATTTTGATTTCACACGTCTGTTCGAAATGGTAAACCGGTTTTTTTTTCTTATTTTAACTTACATCACTAAAAAATCGAGATCTCTGTGAACATTCACCCATTAAAAATATATCCCAGCGCCACGCAAATCCTCAACCGGGATCTTTGAAAATTGGGAAATTTTTATAAACCAGAAATTTTGAGACCGCATTTTATTATTATTACATAAACCGTAATTAGCTTGACGATGATAGTATATCATCAGGTACCGTAGCGGTAGCCCCGCTTTTTACCAAGCCCTGCTGTAATTATTTACACGGAGCGCACGGATCGTCAACACAGCAACCGCAACAGCAAATCAGCAAAATTTTAAATTTCCATTTTTTATATTTTTGGAATGTCTTTAAATATATTTTTGCTTAAATTTGCTTATGTTTGTCAAAATAGTGTTAAAGTTAATGATGCCTATTGGCTGTATTGCCAATGTACTAATTGATAATTATTGATAATTGGCTAATTGACAGCAGACAAACCTTTAACATTATTAAAGTTTAAACTTCTGATTTTAATATTTAAATGAAGTTGTTTTTGCAAAATCCTGTGAATTTCTTTTTATTTTTATATGCCGTATGTTATCTCCGTGTCATTCGAGGGGGGGGGTAGAGTAAAACCTGATTGATTATTTGAAAAAAATATAGCGTTAAGCGGGGGAGGGGGGGAGCGGTAAAAAGTTGTTAAATTTGAGTGACAAAATTTGTGGATGCTTCGTATGCCTTTGGGGTGCTTTTCAAATATTATCACACATAGGGGACCTACAGTTTCCCGTAAGCTCTGGGATTCTCATAAAACTTAAAAACAAATGCTTCAATTTGAAGTTGAAAAAATTAGATGATTCTTAAGAGACGATTATTATATACTGATCATCACACTGTGTCGCCAGGGGGCGCTGTAATTCAAACTTAACTTCATGTATTGTTGTTCTTGATACCTTAAAAATAAGACTTGCCCAGGAAAATCCGGACTCATAGCAACCAGTAGCGTAACTAGGAAACTGAGCTGCTTTCTTGCAGCTTAAATTCAGCATTTCTTTTGCATTTTTACTAAATTGAAAATAAATATGAGACAAAATAAAAAAGATATTTCTTTTTATAAAAGTAAAGTTTTGTTTTACACGTTAAACGTTTTTTTATATGTTTTGTTATTTAACTTTTTATGGGTGTTTTTAAGTTTTATATAGGTACTTTTGGATAGTGTTAATGGGTCTACTTCTTATCTCGTAGCTTGAACGTATTACTAATAATTAGTAGGTACTATTTACAAAATTTTTTTACAAGAACTTTCATAATAGACATTCCGATATCATTTTTTATCGTATATGACACATGAACATACCAACATCAGGCCACGAATGTTTTTGCAGGTGCTAAGTGTGTTACAAGTCGTTTTGCACGTAGACCAAACCCAGCCAATAATGGCAGTAATGACCAACAACAATTGCGTAGTTGGTGTGGAGGGAGAACGCTCGAGTGCGCAAATTTTGTTTCTGCACATCGCGTCATCACTGCCGACCTTTCATAATTTTTAAATATTAAGCGATTACTTGTTTAATATTTAAACGTCTTCCTGTTGTTTCATAAAGTAATCAGTAATTAACCACTTCGTACACATCGTCGTGCTTGACACGTCCGCTGCTAATGTGTAATTAACGTACACTTCTCACGTGCGTCGCATCCTTAACGTTGACCACCCACAATTGTATGTATGCATGAAGTGGTTAATTTAGTTTTTATAATTTAGGTAATTTTGTAGCTTAGCTTAATGATCTGCGAAACAGTGTTTTTCGAGCGTAACTCACTTGACCTCTGTAATCTGGAGATTGATTAATTGGCATTGGAAATTGCAAATTAAGCGTTAAGTGTTTACGATAACATCGAAACACCATCGCGTGAATTGTACAATATTTGGAAATAAATGCACACTAACGAATCATAAGTCCTCGAGAAGGGTTGGGCCGTAGGCGATTTTTTAAAGTTTAAGTTCTACTTTGTAACGACATGTACTTGGATTCTTTTGTTAGAACTCAAATTTAAAAAGTGCATAATAATTTATGATGCCCAGGGCTAATGAGCTTACGTCGAGTTCAATGCAATTATTTTTATCATTAGTTAATTACAGAAAACCATGTTCAGGGATTAGGAAACTTATTTTTTTTATTTGTCACGCAATCTTCGACTGGCATTATTACAAAGTCTATATAACCTTCTATTGTTTATTTAAACAGATAAAATTTATGTTTCTTCCACGGTGAAGTCGTCTTTTCTCCTTATGGGGTAAGAAATTCAACTTTTCTTTTATTTAGGGCACCCGTTTATGGCGCGTCAAAGTTTCCTTGACTACCATGACTTTAATTTTAATTTTGGTATTAAAATAATCCCTGCAGTACAAAAAAAGGTTCCTACTATCAAGACTTAAAGAGAAAAATGTGAAGACTATTTTGTTACCGAGGTCAGGGGTGGGAGAGTTTTAATTGCATTTCGATGAGTAATACCATTAAAATGTATTTGAAAAAAATAATTTGCTTAAAAATCAAACCTTTTCTAGAGAACGATTTAATTAAGCGTATTACCACTACATAACCAGATTATTACAATCCTTAATTACTCAACCACGAAATGAATCCAACCAAATAAAATAACTCAACTGACTCGCCGATGCGTCACCATTGCTATTAGATTAACTTCAATTATTTATTGTGTTTCTCTAGCTTTTAAACTGACCTATTGATACCTGCGTGAAAAATTAATTAGCTGGGTGGATAGATTATTCTTCGATTAGAGTTGTGTCTACCTTCTGGAACGGTCCGACTTGCTCAATAAGCCATAGATCGAAAACGGCTAAATGTTAGGGGAGGTCGGGGACTATTTATATGGGGTAAATATAAACTTCCACATACATCATTTACTACATCAAAATCAATATTAAGTACCTACTCTACAAACGGAATTCATACGTAATTAGAGCATGCTCGTCCATTTCATTTATCAGAGGGTACCTAATATTTAGACGATTATTTCAAGTTTAATATTCCACCCACTCACACAACATAGATATTTTTCACATATTTGAACAATTATCTAACTTTTATCCTTAATTGACGTGTAACACGAAACGCAAATCAACAAAAAAATACTTTTTACCTAATGACCAGATCTGATTGAGTATTTACTTTTTTTCACTGTTTATGGAAATTTTCGCACTTAGCTCATGTTCTCTTGAGACAAACCAAGGACGATTAACTTCCTATTTTTGATCACATAAATAACTAATCGTGTGACCCCCATATACGCCATGTTCACATTGAAAATTTTGTCGCATTTATGAAGGACTTCAAACGATTACTTTTTTAATTAACTTTATCAAGTGTTAAATAAGTTTGCAACACAAAATAATCTTACCAGATTGGCCAACTAAATGAAACTCTTGCTTTCACCAACCAAGAAGCATTGCACAATTTACTGAATTAAATTGCAGCGTTTAGTTTGTTGCAACGAATTCTTGTATAGGTAATACAATAATTACTATTTATAATTATACTTTTTTTCTGATCACCAATAAATCTAATAAAATTTATGCAGGCGCACCTTCTATAATAATAAATAATTTATTGAAAGTGTAAATTTTTTAATAGAAAAAAATTTTTTTTTAAATAAAATTTACGTACCGTGAAGGCCTAAGATTATATAATGAGAAAAGTGTATTACGGCTTTATGTGTGATTTGCAAACTGGATTGACCTTTCAGGAAGTCTGCACTCGAACCGTGCGAATACACTGATGTGAGTATAATAATAATAAAAGTAATTCACATTTCAAATAATGTGCGAAAATAGAAACGGGACATTCCTCCTCAATTTTAAATAAATAAATCCAAGGATTCCATTCCCGTTTTTTATTTTTGATCAGAATTTCTTTAATTTTGAGAAACGATTATGTCGAAGTAGGCGTAGATTATTAGGGTCATGCACGTCATATCGTGTCATTCCCCTAGGATAAGTCCAATCACCGTAATTAATAGCAGTCCAATAATAATTAATAGTTTAGTAGATAATTGCATATTCTATAATTGAACGTGCCGAACCAATAATTGGATTGAAATCGAACTGTTATCCCTAGTCCTACTCCTTGTCCAAACATAAACGTCTCCTTGTTGCCTAAACAAAGATTCAAGATGAGTTGCAAACTGGAGAGGGTAACTCTTCAGTTTGTGCTGCCACGATGTTAAAATAGACTAACCTATGATGATAAATTTTGTAGAGCTGAGACGTAGATTTCTGAAATGAAATGTGAATTTGGTGGGGTAGCTTCTCAAATAAAACTCTGGATACATAACAATCAGGTTCAATAATGAAACAGCAATAGAGAGTCGTGGCAGAATTCAAATAATTACTATGTATGATTTTGTGCAAAAGCAATTCACAGAGTACTTGATTTTTATAATACAAATTGACAGCAAAAGCCACCAAAAAAGTCAAATTACACGATTTGGAAAAATATAAGAAGTACTTACTACGAGCTCTGGTAAGCTTATATAAATAATGGTGACGGAGGTTAATTCTTCCAATCGAATAAAAAAATGGTAGATGAGCTTGTTCTAAATAAACAGTAGAACCTGACTCGTAGATTGCATCCTAATCCCAAAGATGCTGGAACCGTTGACTGAGCAGTTGTAGCAAGTGGCAATTGAGTGAAAAATTTCAAAGTCGCTAACTCGGAACTTCCAAACAATTAACGAAAGTTAAAAATTGTTGTTTGGTTCTTAGATGATAACAGAACCAATTACGTTATTACGTGTGTGAACTCATCTATAATCCGAAGTTCTTAATGGAATTTTGAAAAAAAAGTGAAGTTAATTTGGGATACAAACCGCTCCAAGTCTTCACCACTACCTAGATGGTCCATTGGATGTTCATGGGCGGCTAGCAAGGTTTTGCTTTTACAGCGTTTTCAGATTCTTTTGCGACTCAGACGATTCCAAACATTGGAAAAGATATCGTTTTTCCTGTAAGACATATTTACTAAATACAAAAATTAAAAATGTTGATCTTTCTCAAATTAACAATAATCGGTTGTTCTTTGACTCAAAATCATCGGAAGTTACACTAACTGAAAAGAAAACCATGAACATGAAAATGCTAAAATGAATCGATATGCTTATCTCTGACATCAGAAAATGAATTGATATGAACATGGGTGAGGTAAACTTTCACATGACGCAATTTTCACCGGCTATGGGTACTAAAACCGCTATCTGAGCGTAGCTAAGAGATAATTTGACGTTTGGATAGTGTGAAAATAAGTAGGTACAGTCCGGACAAGACAAAAACTGAAACGTAGGAAAATTGAATCTAATCACACGACAAAATCGCCATTTGATGATGGTAAAGGAAAGGTCGAAATTGCTGCAACTTGATGAACTTCTGGAGTAACCATCATAGAACGGGAACTAAAGTGGATGCGCTTATAAGTGCTATCCACGGAGTCAAAATAGCAACAACAAAATGTCTTAAGAAAGGTTGACTCTAATATGTCAGTAGGCTCATCCAACGGTATGGAGTTGGTTTTCAGTCAACCCATTTTGATCTGTGGGTGCCATTTGTGGGAAAGCTCATCTGATATCTTTCGTGTCGAATGATGAGCAATGATACAGTGACACAGAAAAGGTACAACAAAGCATCAAGGAAGAAACCCTTAAGGTTTTCGAATATTTTTATTAGTCCATTCATAGAAATAAATAGTATAAAAATCGCATTGGAAACTTTTTTGACTTTTGCACTGTCAAATGGTCTAAAACGGACAGAAACTTGATATAAAAGAATATTTGGTGCTGCTATAACGTGTGGTTTAACGACCAGTGGCGGTCTACTGGATAAATCTATTACCAACATTAGATTTTAGGGTGGATCCGTGATTTGCCGTGGTTGCGTTGTCAAAATTGACTCTCCGCTCCTTCCGCGTCGGTCTCCTCCGCTCCGAACGCTCGGGGCATCGTTTCCAAGGTTAAAAAATAAAAGTATTTCTTGAAAACTAAAAAGGTACTAAATGATAGTAAAAAGTACTGAAGTTAAAATTTTACTGCAGCCAATAGTAGGCAATAAGGCACTTTAAACGACTTTGAATGACCTCGAGTCAGAGGTCACCGACCGCTAAATACCGCGGTAGTGGTACTATACAGCGGTATATAGCGGTCGGTGACCTCTGACTTGGGGTCAGTCAAGGTCGTTTAAAGTTTCCTATTTCCATTCGATATTCATTTTCTCAAAACGTAAATACATAAATAAAACACATTTTTTTAAATTAGTTTTTATTAGCATTTTCCAGAGTTTTTTTCTTTTATTAATGTGAAATATCAAGTGTTTCAAAAAAATTCAAATGGCTAAGAGCTGAGAGGGGGAAAGGCATACTTAATTTTATTTCATTTTTTAATGAGATATACCTATTTGATATAATTTTCAAAAATTACTTTTATTTTCTAAAGTGTCTGGACTTTTTCTATGGAATACCCCCCAGCGCAAGGAAGTAACGAGAAGGCTTTTCAAAATTAAAAACGACACAAATTTAATTCCAAAGAAAACATATTTTTCTTTATTAAACTTGACCTCCCAGACACCCTGGTTTTTCGATTGTTTACTTTTAAAAATACCCTCTATGTTAGGGAAAGATATTTTCAGGAATATCAACTACATAATACTGAATTTTATCTCATTTTTAAGTTTTTTTTTTTTATGGTGAACAAAACAATTAATTATCTCAAAATGTAAAGAAATGGGCATAAAACCGGGGGGTCTGGGGGATATGGAATATCCTCCAGCATATGGAACTTTAAAAATTACTTTAAAAATTGATAAAGCCGCATATTTAATTCTAAGGAGAACATCTTTTCTTAATGGCTGGAGGGTATTCCATACCCCCAAACCCCCCGGTTTTTCGATTGTTTACTTTTAAAAAGTAAAACGTAAAAAAAAAGTTGAGAGGTGAACTAAGTGAACGGGCCAAAGACCGGACTCTAGACCATAGGTCCTAGGTTCGATCCCCAACCCGGCTACAAAATTTACCCGACTTCATTATGACCTTCTCCTCTCGGAAGGCAATGGCAAACCACCGAGAATAACCTGCCAAGAGAACCATTATGGTCACGATGCTTCTGTCAAGAAGCAAAACGATGAGAAAGAAAAAGAACTTTTAAAAATACTTAATTTTATCTCATTTTAAAGTGCGATTTTTATTTTTTAGGGCAGCTAAGCCTTTAGTTAATTTTGCGCCACAAATTTGAAAAGTCATTGAAGCTTTCTTATGTAATGTCTTTGCCCCCATTTGTTCTTCTCCAGCTGTAAATTAGCATCAAAATAACTTTTCCGGAATCAATTTTGTGCTTTTTTACTGCTAGGGGTGAAAAAATAGGGGTCAAATTGGGAGGTTTGGGGGAAAATGGAAGATTTCCGAGAGTCAAATTTACGAAGTTACCAATTTTGAACAGTTGTGTTATTGGTTCTTTACAAAAGTTACTTTTCCTCAAAATTTTTTTTGGAGGTCTGGAGGTATAGAGTATTCCTCAGCTGACCACTTCTTAAGAATCAAATTTTAAAAAGTCGTTCTTGGTTTTTTCGTGGTCTTAGTTTTGTTCAAAATAATGTCGAGTGTCGAATCTTCCGCTGGTTCTAACACCGGTAGGCTAGGGCATAATTCATAACTGAAATTACGCTTATCTCTGTTGAAGTCAAAGTTGACAAATTGTTAGGAATTATGGAACACTCACAGATGGTTCTCATCAGCTATTACTCTCAGGTGGTATATACGAAATTATAAAGCAAACGTCTAGATCTGTTCGTAACGCTGATGATTGGTTCCTTTACGATCAACTTCAAAATAATTCCGTCTAACCTAAGCAATCTAGTACGAAAATAATAAAGTATTTAAATTTGATGACAATGTTGAAACTGTAAGTCTTATCACACGTATTGATGAGTAATTTCGATAAGATCGGTTAAATCAATGTCACATAAATAACCAACACACCCACGGTTATTACAGTACCGTTTCGATATTATTTCGATGTTTTTATGCACTATTTTGATTACTAATTGTACGTAGGTCAAATTTTATATATTCGGCCTCCTTCAATCTCATCCGCTCGTGCACAACCACACGAATCTCCTCAACGAATTTCATTTGTCAATAAGGTTAGTTGATCAAGGTGTTAAAAATTTGTTAACGGGCAACGGAGAGATGTGATGGATAAGACACACAGCAAAGAACGAAAAACTTGGGCAAACATAGCAAATACGAAGAAGTCTTGGCAGACCCCAAAAAGAATTTTTTGAGAGAAAAAAAGTTTGAAGAAATCGAAGAAAGTGATTTTAGTATTCCTTCTCTAATATTTATACTTTCCAAGTTTTCCTATTAAAAACGTTATTTATAATAGAAGGACCTCGAGAAGAACAAGCAATGAAAAATGGGTTGGGCTAAAATGCAGTTATTTTAATCTGGATAATAATGTTCAAGGCTCCATTAACACGCATATAAGTTTTTTGTTTTTTATTGATCTTAGATAATAGGAACTGTTTTATTAAAGATTAACAGCTAAAAATTAACAAGGACTTTTTTTTGAAATGCTTGAATATTTTACGGTTATGAAGGGGGGGGGATTGACTAGCACCAGTGTACAAAAAGGCCACTAATCCACCCAGATTCTGGTTGCATCTTGAAGAAATTGGTCTTGGGTCTGAGATGTCAGAATGAAGGACTACTTCAAAAGATATAAACTTGACACCTTGGCCTTTATTAATCTGTCGAAATTTTTGTCCTTTATTATAATTTACAATATTTATTTGAGGATTTCAGTAGGATGTACTTATACGAATTTTTAAAACCCTGACTTTTTATTTTACCTCGGATGACTAAAAAACTCAAGTTGATTGTTTTATACAGGGTGTTTATAGTCCACCAGTTTAATTTTCATTTTAACCTTTGATGAAATTACCATAGGTATTCATGACGCTATCGTACATTCGTGTAACCGTAAATAAAATAATATACTAGTTCACATTTTAGTACTAATTAAATTCTTTAATTAATCGATTTAAAAGAAATTAATTTATGGAACTTTATATTCATTACATTTTAACGATTACGGTCATTGGACTCGCTCACAGGCTAAGTAGGGGTTCGAACCCACGACCACTTATATGGTCGCCGGGATTTACTCTACCATTCTTCTGGGTGCTGATATTTATTTATAGGCAAATAATAAATTGTTTACAATTTTTAGTTTGACGTTTTAATATTTAAAAATAGAAAGTGGCGCGGCATTGAACTTTGAGAGGATTCTTCGATCATTTATTTTTTTATTCTGTTAACTTTGATTGGATTTAATTTAATTGTAATAAATTAATTTATCATAAAACGTGTCCAGATGTGTGATAGTTACGACCGAAATTAAACAAAAAGTTTCTTAATTAAATTCAGACTTTCAGTGAAAAGCCACTTTATAACTTGGTTACGTTTCAGCGGATTTTAAAAAGAAAAACAAAGATTTTTTAGAGCTGCATCCACTATAATATGTTTAGCCCTTTAACATTTTTTAATAAAATGAATAACAACCGAGCTTAAAAAAAACACTGATGCAAAAAATATGTCGATGCGCAACTTTTAATTTTAAATAGTAAAGTACAATTTTGATAAATTTCAAATTAAAATTTTGCAATAAATCCCAGAAATTTAAACCTTTGTATAAGAGAGACAATAAGTAATTAAGTTGATGAGTTCATTTTATTTCCTTAATAACGATAAAATTTGTTTGTTCTGTTAACGCGTTTAAACCAAATTGGGTTGCTCGCAAAATTTGTTCTAATTACTCTGTTTTTTTTTTTTATTTCAGATAAAATGCGATTGTTAATGACGCCAATCAAAAGATTTTTAAGATGCAACTAAAAATATTAAGCGGAAATGATTTTATGGCGTTCGTTTTGACGGTGTGTCATGCTTGTACGATGGTGTCTTCCTCAACTTTACCCGAAGATCTTCCGGTGAGCTCAGCCCTTCAACTTTCTCCAGGTGACGAACCGAAATCGTTTGATGAGGAACTGCCGGATTTGTTTACTTCGGCGTATATCAACATTACGTACAAAGATAAATACGGTTATAAGTGGGAACGTGCAGAAGTTGGACGTTACGGTGGAGGGTACATCGGCCCAGCTTCTGGGGTACTTGTGCACGTTTCGGGAGATAAAAATCCTGAAGATCACACTGGATGTTCTCTTCCATTTAGGAGTAGCAGCTCAGATAGACAGTTACCACAACCTGGTGAACCTTGGATAGCTTTAATTAAACGAGGGAGGTGTAATTTTGAAGTGAAAGTTGAAAACGCTTTCAGAAGCAAGGCTTCCGGAGTTTTAGTTTATAATGACAGGGATTCCAAAAATTTGGACAAGATGAAGTTATCAACAGATAGTGGACGTAAGTACTTTGCACTTTTGTTTTTACAATATTACAGCGGGGACGCGCAACTTGCTCGGAGCACGTCATACCTCCAAATGCAATCTTATCACAATTTTGATTGTTAATGTTATAATAAATTATTATTTGCTATTGTTGAATCACGAGTACTATCTCATGAAATTTCAAAATTGATTACAAGATAAAGGAACACTTTTAATGTTGGCGCGATTAATTAAATTTTAATTACGTTTTTGTTGTTTTTCGAATTAAAATTTGTGATTAAAATTTCTATCTCGACGTAGTTTTAAAATTTGAAATTGAATTTGGAAAGGCAATTTTATAAAATTGTTGTTTTGTTTAAATTATTAAAAATGGCGTTTAAATTTTTCTTGACGTCATGGAGGACTAATGTGGCGGTACTAAGTTAGTTTCCACTTGGTTTACGACTTAAAATAGTTTGAAATGGACTTTTAAAATTGACGTAAATGATGAAAACATATTTGTTATTTGCTCATTTACACATTAACGGTAATTACTGGTAGCAAATATAAAAACGCTATTTAATTTTTGTGCGACAAACTTCGTGCTATGGATTTTATAGCGATCGAACAAGTATTTAATTATTAATAACGAAAGACTCATTAAAGAGCAGTTAAATTAAATCGTGAAAGTGTCAACGTTTATCTTAATTATCGTACATTAACTAAGAAGGGGAGGGGTTGTTTGACCTACGTCAATTCGTTATTTTATTATCGACATGGTTACCTTCTAGAGCCATAACCTACCCCTAAAAAATGATTAAATATTGAGTAACAGACAAATTGGAGAAGTTTCCGTAATGCCATTCTTTGGTGCGTAGTTTTCAGGGGCCAACTTGTCTTAAAGGGCGCTCGGGCGCGCGCCATACATGTGAAAAGTCAAAAGGCGAAAATATATCTTAATTGTTAATATTTCTTATGACTAATCTGATTGTCGGATTTAAATCAATTATTTATCGAGTTATTAAATTTTTTGGAGCAATAAAAATTACTTTGAAGTGATTTGTTCACCGATTGTAGTGGTGCATAGCTAACTTTATAGATATTTTAGAGATCCATAAAAGCTTTCTGAAGAATGATTACTCTAAAATTAACAATTTTTAGATACTTCCATATCTATTAGCGTTTAACATTCAATGCATTCCAGTTATTTATTGACCATTTTAAACTTAAAATTTAAATCTTTATGGTTACAGCATAATATAAAAAGGTTCTAATCTGCAATGGTGATTAATTTCACTATCTTTTTAGTTAAATCTATTTTAACATTTGGTTTATAAATTTATAAATTATTTATTGACCGATTTTAATTTTAAATAGTTTATTTAAAATATACTTAATTATTTTATCGATTTAAAATTTGTCTCCATCATTGGTTCTTTTCATGTTATCAGATCTTTCAATTAATTCATGAAATAGTCAATATCTCAGTTCTTTATTAAAGTTTACCCACTTTACATTTTAATGGCTCATTTTAGAGAATATTAAGAAGACTTAAAATTGTTCGTGATACTCGAAGGTTAACAAACCTTGCAGATATTTTCTTAAATGAATGATTTTCATTGTAGTAAAATCATCAATTTTACCCAAAATTTCGACTTTCGACCGCTGCCGTAAAAATATCCAAAATAATTTTTTATCGATTGTCGCTTAAACGTCGGAAATGGAAGCTCAAGCAACGTTCGTGGATAAATTTTTTCAAAATTCTGACTTAATGGGGAGGGGGAGTAGACAGGATACGTATCTCATATTTTTTATTTAACCAGGAATAATAAAATCCTTTTATGTATGTAAAGACTACATCGAACGATGAGCTGACCTAAAATAAAGGGCCTAAATAACTTCGAGTGTTAGCCTCTTAGGGCGTCGTTTGCAAAATGTGAAAATTTATGATGACGCAAATTTGAGTTTCCTGGTTACTTACCTATAGCTGGGGGGTATTCCATTTTTCTAACATAGACTAAATTTGGATGTTGTGAATTCTCTATTTTTATGTGCACGGCACAACTGATGAAATTTTCGTACAAAGATTATCCGAAATGCACTTAAAAGGAAACCATGTGGCATCGGACGTATTAACTCGAAAAACATATTTCAAATTTTAAATAAATTGATGGAAAAGCTAAGAAGCATTGAAAAATTATATTTTATACAGCGACATGAAAAGAAGACGTCATCCTTTTTTCGCACAAATTCAGATGTACCAGGTGGTGCAGAAGAAACTAGCAATGTTTTATCACATTCGAGTGCTAAGTCATGCGAGTGACTTGTAATGCTACCTTCAGACGCATAAAATTATAAAATATTTAAGAATCTCCGAGTTTCAGAAGCTTGAAAAAACATTTTGCCTCATCATAAATTCCATTTAAATCGTCCCGATAGGAATACAAAATTTTGTATACGGAATTTTGTTTCCAGGTTCAAGAAATAAAAGTATAAGTATTCGAGCTATTAGCTATTACTGTTACGTCTTCCAACATAAATATGGAAATATCTGAGAATCTATTGACTTTACAGTAAATAATATGCAGATATTTTTTTGAGCCTTTAAGATACCTACGATATGAGATTTTCTAAATTAGAATCTGGTTATAAATAACGGAGTTATTGACACTCAGTTGCTAGGAAATCAGAACCCGGTTCGAAACTTTTAAATTACAAATTGAATCACCGACCCTATTTACAAATCCGCGATGACATTTTATAGAAGAATAATTATGTCATACGCAAATTATTAATACCAGGGTTTAAAATCGAACAAAGTAATGTATGACTGGCTGAGTTTGTTGGAACAAGGTATGAATTTATCCAAAGTGATGTTTATTTCGCTTACGTAATCCCCATTATAAATTAGTAATAAAGCAACAAATTTTAACTGTGATTACTCATCGTAATTCATAAACAAAATTAAGATTAATTTACTTAAGTAACCCATAATTTACAATAATTAAAAGTTCCACCATACGGAGTTACGGAATTTTGACCGATAGATGTCGCCAGAAAATTTCAAGTTGTCTGATTAGCACAAGTAAATAAATTAATTTGGCGAATTTATAATCACTCCCAAGGACAACGATCTCTTAATGCAAGGAGATTCGTAGATTATTATTTTGTGTAACAAATTAAGAGTTTTATCAAGTGCTCGATAAAAATTTAATCATCAAAATTACAGTTAGGAAATCAAAATACAATTAAGCAAGGTTGGCACGATTTACCTTGAACAAATAAATTGAAGGTAAAGTCTGAAGTGATTTGTTTGTTCGAAAAGAAATGGAAAAGTTTTTTCTCGGTTGGTCAAATAATTTCAATTTTCTATTTTAATCCAAAAAAGCTTCGGCTTCCTGATTGAACTATTTTTTAATATTTTTTTTTTAGTTAAATAAATAAGAAGGAAATCAAATCATTAGCTCGAAAGTGGAGAAAGTACTTGAGCGCTAAGTTGAAAGTACCAGGTTCGATCCCTGATAAAATAATGTAACAGTAGCAAAATTAAGCGCTAATGAGGGAAAGAATGAAGCGACGAAAATCCTACAGTACCTCGCATATCTTTCGATAGAAGATAAAGGTGATAATCTTTATTTTTAGCTTCGAGAGCGAAAACTCTTGGAGTCTTTTAACTGGGGCGCCACCAGTCTTTCGATAGGCATCTTCAAATGTTTCGTCAAATTTAAAACAAGTGCAGCAATTGCAAAGCAACTTACCCCATCTTTTAAAATCACTATTTTAATTTTTTGGGTATGTGATTGATTAATCGTGTGTGGGGTAACGGTTATTAAAAGGTACTACTACGTGACTACACTACACATTTTTCACGTAGTTAAAATTAATATTCATGAATGCGTCTATCGCAGTAATGATAAAGTAGATATGCACTCGGAAATTCCAAGGTCGGATCAGATTACCATAATCGGCAGGTATCATAGTTCATACAAATAATCAATAAAAGGTAACATCTAATTCGACAGTGAACAAATTAACGACTGTACGATGGCCAAAACATATGGAACAATAAACCATGATCAAAGAGAAATCTGTAGAATATTGAGAGAGAAAATCTGTATCTTGAATATAGAAGAAAGTGGGGCAGATTACCTGGTTTAGCTTGATAAAAAAATTTTTTTGCTGTAATTGTTGAAAAGTTATAAGCAATTTAGTCGACTAATTCACAACGTATCAATGTGCCCTACTATAGGGCCAGTTGATACACCGTACGAGTAAAGTATTGGTATTTAATAATCAAATTATTACAAAAATTAAATCTCTTACCGTTTAACAAATATTGTAGATTATTGAATATTTTTTTTATAATTTATTTTGCAGCTTAGATAAAAATTTCAGGCTGTGATAGGTGGAACTCAACCAATTTCCATAAAAGTAATATGTAAAATAGACATAGCTGTAAGAAAAAGTTGAAAATATTTTACAATTATGTCACAACTTGCCTTTGTAACAACCTGCTCCACCCTCCCCTACTATTGAAAACTGAAGACATGACAGCGTCCAATTTAGTAATAATTAGGTAATTTTCCATAACATTATCTTATGTTTACATAAATTAAAGTACATAATATTAAAAAGAACTGGAAATTTTTTGAATTATTATTTTTTTAACCGATATAAATCTACTTAAAGTTCAGTCGGAATAGATGACTGGGCGGAGCTAATGTGTAGAAACGAAAATTCGTCCATTTTGCAACGAAGGGGTGTCAAGTTGAATGAAGTCACTGCTTACTATCCGTCAAACGTAAATTAAATGCACGACGCCACTGGCACGTTTTTCCTTCATTTTTACTCCGCAAGAAATTGGCTTTACTGAACTCGACGTCTAATTACGGCTGTGAATTTTGATCAATTACAAAATTAAGAAAATGTGTAGAAGTGGCTTAGCAATTTTAAATCGTTTAGAGTCTTACAAAAAACAACCTTCATGGTCAGGGGCGGATGGGCTATCAAGAATCTACCGGGAAATTAGCGGCCGGGGGTCCAAAAATGTAATTGTCACGGCCCAAAACAGCCAAATTAGGAATGGATCGACGGCCCCCGGTCCTATTGACCGACGGCCTACCGGGAAATTTCTCGGTAGCCCGGTGAGCCCATCCGGCCCTGCTCATGGTTGTTTTGAAAACGCGATTCGCAATCGGTGGGCTTCGGCCTCATGTTTATAGCAAAGCCAACTCTGATTAATTTCTTGCGGTATAAAGCAAAATTTTTTTTTAAAGGGGCTATTGCCCCATCGTAAAGATTATTTTATTTTAATGTTCAGCCAAGTAAGTTATTTTTGTGAAAAAAATTTATGTTTTAGATAACATTTTGTTGTTTTAACAAACAGAATTTTGTTATTGCGATGTGTGCTCTTAAAGAGAAAGAAAAATATTCACTTCCGTTAGTTACTAACAAAACTATTTCTGAGCTATTTAGGGCTTCTACATTTTTCAGAACCGAATTAAGATCTCAATACGCCCTTGGGACCATAGCCCTTTTTTCCCTTATCTTTATATTTTAAATATTTTATTAATTATTTGATGTTAACGTCTTTAACTGCAAATTTTTTTGTTTGTTTTTCTTATCACAGATGGTTCTAGATTTTTCAGTAACATAGGCGTCCATTAGGAAGGGCAAAAAGGGCAGCTGTTCTCCCTCCCGGCTCTTGGCTTCTCAAATTTTTTTAGACATTTAACATTTCACCAGCGTAAGTTTTCGAAATGTTCTAAAACTTTCGGTTTTAAATGATTACAATTCTTTTATAATAATTTTTTTTATTTTGCCCCCCCCTTGAAAATGATCTTATGGACGCCCATGTCCAGTAATATAAAATTTCTTGCTTTTCTGATAATTCTAGAACAAAAATTACTAGAAGTAAAATTGATCAGTTATAAAAATCTGCATAATAAGCTATTCATTTGTTTGTTTTTATAAAGTGAAAAAATAAACATAGGTACATAAAATTTTTTTTATTTTTTAGCTGTTGAAAATATTTGTTGGTCATAATTTTTTATAAAAACAATTTAAATTAACGGTTAATTAAAGACAAAAATTCGTGTATATAATTTATGGCACTTGTTTCGTTTATATTAAACCTCATCAGATGAATATAATTTACAATAAACTAATAATGAAATTGGGAAAATGCTTTTATAATTTGGGAAGATTTAATACATTTATTATGAAAAAAAGCAAAACAAAATTAAGTAGCAAAATTAAATTTGAAACTGGAAAAAAATTGTTTATCATGAAAGCTTTCTGTTTCATTATATTAGAGGTTTAAGATTTACTTTATTAAAAATATTTAGATGTAAGTTAAAACAATGCCTAACAAATCCTAATATTTTTAATTTAATATTCAATTATATCAATTTATTTTTCAATTGTAAACTCGAAACGGGGTGAGGATGCTAACTGAACCACGATTTTAGAACTTTTTTATTGTACTTGCAAATATAAACCAAAATTTTACAGATAATTCGAAAATTTGGGCGAAGTGAGCCAAAAACCGTAAAAATGATATCCGAGTATTGTATTGGCTGTAATTGGTTAACGATATGCAGTTTAAAACAAAATTGTTGCTGCGTTAGCCCCTCCCCTTAAAAAACCTTGTCTGCTAGTATTTACGTCAAGCGCACGTACCGTCAACAGAATGCGAAAACCGCATTTCGAAAAAACAAAATTTTACAATCGATTTTTGACTTTTTCCCTTAGCTTAAACGATCAAAAGAGAACCTTGACGTTCTTCTGCACTATAAAGAATTTTTATTTCCTTTTTTTTTGAGAAACAAAACATTTTAATCCACTAATCACGTCGTTTTAATTCTTTATTTAATTTCTTACTATCAAAACAAACATAGCTGGTGTTCGCTAAATTCACAGTGTAAACCTTCCTTTTTGTAAATATTACACTCCAATAAGAGTTAATTGACCTCTCACAATTTTCAATCCTTAATTAGTTTTGGTGCCCTGGTACTGTACTTTTTTATATTCAAGTAGTAACTTATTTGTGAAGAGGTTCAGACTTTTTATTTTAATTGTATTCTCCGTTTTTACTTATTTTTGTATTCGAGAGCGTGCTTAAAATTCTTAATTAATTTGAAAGGCTTGTTTATAGACGTATGAATAACTTTATTTATATCTTCCGTTGGAATCGGAATTTTTCTTCCTCCATCTGGAAGGTTATTAACTTGATTACAATAGCATCTTGGATATAAAATGATGATGAGACTCTTAAAAGTTTATTTGTGTCGCACATATTTTACAATTTCATTGTTTCTCATGGGGAATTGTGCATTTTAAGATTTTTATAACGTCGTTTCAATGCAACGAGGTTAAATCCATAGTCACTTCCTACCTGTACTAAGAAATATTTTGATTATGCGCAACGTTTCCGCTTTGGTGCTGTTGATCCCTTTTTCTCTTGAAAGTTGAGCTCCTTGAGCTACACCAGACCTGCATTATCAAGATTCTTGTCCAGGTCAGATATAAACTAAACTAATTTGTGAGCCAACATTCTAATGGAGCAATAAAAATATTTTTATTGACTTCTTTTAGTTAATTCAGGGTTTGTCTCCGAAACCCCTCGTCACACGGAGGGCTAGCTTATCAAGACAGTCGCGGTTGCGTGGGATGAACTATAGTTAATGTTAAATATTTCATTGCCTCATCAATCTCTTGGTCAGATTTCGAGAAAGGGTTTAAATTTATGGGGCTAACAAGATTATTTTTGAATGGATTTCATCCTTGTCTATTTGTTTTATATCAGACTTGTATGTCTAGGATGACAGCAGCAGTGATGTGTGGTTTACACCCGACTCAATTGTCAGGTAGTTATGAGAGACACATTTTGAAATTGATGACATCCGGAGTGTTTTTGCCAATTTTCTAGTCTAAATTATTCTTCTAGCAACATCAATGGTGTGAAAAATTAAAGAGGTAACATTAGGCTGGATTACATCATAACATCATCTAACCCTGGTTAGACGATAATGAAAAGCCATATCCTTCAAAATAATTATCTTGGATTATTATTTTCAATTGACAAGTTTATTTGGATATTGAAACCGAAAGGTTATAGTAAAACGAAGTGGTTCAAGGTTGACGTAAACAAAATATGCCAAAAATGGATGATTTTTCCAGTTAAGAAAAACTGATGAAACAATGTGACAGTTCCATTACTTTTTAATAAAATTTCTACTTCATTTTTATTTTCTTTGTGGTTTTTAACGATATACAAGCTCGAGTAATAATTTAGTTCATGTAAACTTTGTTTTATCATGAAGTAAACAAACGTTTCTTGCTAATCGAAAACGAAGTACAAGGAAACTAAAATTTAACCTTATACAATTTTTAATAGCTGTTGATTGTATTTGTAGCATAATTAAAATGTATCCGGAAGCACCTTAAAAGCAAATAGCCACTGCAGCCTTGAACCATTACAAGTTGATGGTTCTGGTAATGAAATCATTGAAAATTTTATATCGTCTTGTAATTGAATTTCCTTATTGAACAACGAATTAATTTTCTTGAGATACAATCGGTATTGAATATAGAACAGGAAATTACTAAACATCTGTCGATGGCTGGCTCAATCTATTGTAACGCTTCACAGCGCCACTTGCTCGGAGTGAAATAGTTAATTAAATGCGTTTTAGTTATACAAGCTGATTTGAACGTATACAGTACGAAGTATAATTTCTTTGCAATTATGATTAAAAAGTGGCCAATTAAATGACACGAAACTCATTCTTATATAATTTATAATAATTTATATAAATATGAGAAAATGAGCGACTAATGCATGTTTAACCGCGGTATTTTTGGAATCAGATAAAAAAAGAAACAGGTATGATGGGTCTTACATATCCGAATATTGTTTAAATTACCTTGTTTTTCATTTAATTTTGTCTGTATTAAAAGCAGCTAAATGATAACATGTAGCTCCCCGACTTAAACGTGTAAATTGTTTCTCAGTTTATGTGATATTTTAGGAGTTTCTTGTAGTGACAGATTCACTTCCGCTCAAAAGTGATTTTCAGTAGACCATCGAAGCTTCTTGTTGCAAGGAGTGCTAGATTCTCAGTCGGTCGCGGTTACGTGGAACTGAATCATTGACTCATGAGCTTCGGTTTGGATGGCACGAAGGAATTTATATAAATGAAATGCAAAGAAGGAAATCTAATTAATTTTGTGATAATCAGATCTCAACTGAAAACTTTCTTTTAGGACTCAGAAATCATCTGAATCCTTTCAGATCTCAATATAACACATATGTTAAATCACCTACGGAGCTTCTAATCCCATGCATTAATTAGAATAAAGTAATTATTAAATGCAGGCACCCAAATGCGTGATGATAGAGAAGATTCATGTAAATCTTTGGTGTGCTCTGTCCTAATCGAAGAAAATTCAAGTGTGATATGACTGGAGTGAACTGAAGGATAAAGTAGAATTTCCCAAATTTTCTCCATAAAACCAATGGAAATGGATTGGATGCAATTCAAGCAGTATAAAATCGGTTAAAAAATAAAAAGTCTAGACCTCCAATTAGTAAATCAAAACATTCACAAGGTCAATTGAAAAGGTGCGTTACCATGACAGCTAGTTATATCAAGCACTCCTGAAAAAAACTTTAATTTTTAAGTCTCTTCTTCTTCTTCTACTTTTGGCTAGGGTCAACCCTGTTTGCCTTAAACAGCCACTGCGTTGTTTCCTTGGCATCCTTGAGCATATAAATTGCTTAACGTCTGAGAGGTAGTGTGCTAGACTTGTCTCCAGACGAGCCTGTAACCTTGGTTTTTATGTTAATGATGGCAATTCATTAACCCAGGAGGACCACCGGCTTAACGTGCCTTCCGAAGCACGGAGACCAGTCATAAGAAAGTTGCCCTTCTCCGGATTTGAACCCGGTACCTTGTATTAGCAGTTGATCGCTTTACTTGCAAGGAAAATGACCGTCTCAAAAAATTTTTAAGTCATATTTGCTATAATCAATGAAATGATTCAAATTTTTTCAATGCTACAGATTAGGACGAAAAAACTTCAAGATTACTGACTTGCAGATGCGAGGTAATCCATAACCCTCCCCCCCCCTTCAGACTCACTGGATCATGCGAAAAATAATCTTCATTTCATTTTCTAGGGTAAATTATATTGCAGAACCAATCAAATCGCACGTTTAATTTGGCCGAGTTGACAAATTAATATAGTGCAAATCTTCTAACATGACTGTTACGTTCGTTTGCTTTTGAATGTTAGGCCTCCCCTTTTAGCCTCCCCCAAATGAGGAGAGAGGGAGTTTTGCTCATATGTTACGTCAGAAGCTTCGTTATTTTTGTTTCCCAATCAAAACGGGTAAATTATATTGAAGAACCAATCAAATCGAAGTTTAAATTGGCGGAGTTGACAAATTATTATAGTGTAAATCTTCTAACATGGCTGTTACGTCATATTTATCAGCATTTATTCGTCCACTTCTGAACGTTAAGCCTCCCCTTTTAGCCGCTCCCCCCCAAGTGAGGGGTGAGGGGGTTTTGCCAATATTGCACCAAAGGCAAAACTGTGGAATTTTTAATGTCCAACTGACTTAAATTAAAGGTTCACATAATCTCTGGGGAGTAATCCCCCCCCCCCCGTTTCCATGGACTTAATATCTTCGGACAGATCTAAAAGTTATTACTCGTCAGTCTTTTTTGATATACCAATTTGTGATCAAATTTTTACATTTGTTCATTAATTTCTTTTTTAATCCATTAGCGCCCAGGTTTTTTTTTATTTTCAAACAACCTTTCGTTACCAAATTCGGGTAAAACAAAATTATTTTTTTAAAAACGCATCATCTATTCATCTTTACTCTTAATGATTCTAAAGTTTTTTCTCAAAAATTTTGATGAGACAGGCATAAAAAATCTTTTTCGAAGCGTCCACTGCCATACTTACATGGGTATACCCTAGGCGCTAATGGGTTAAATTATTTTCATTAAAGTCGGTCTTTTCCGGGAAGCGATTTGAATGTTTACGTTATGGAGTTTACATCAGTTTTACGTTTGATATTTGTGTTTTGTTACATCCCGATCTTAACACCTGATGCAGGGACGTGCCCAACCAACTTTTTTCAGGAGGGAGAAATCCCAAATTTGCAAATTTTTCAACTGAATTAATTCAAAATTGCCAAATTTTTGTAAGTTTTGCAACTTTTTGTAAAAAAAAAGCCAAATTGACGAACTTTTGAGTGTTTTTTGGGATTCCTCTTATGAGGGGTTGCAGTTTTCAAAAATGCAAATACTACTCTGTTATTTTTACAGGATTCTTGTTTTACTAATTTTGGGCTCAGATACACCAGGCTATTAAACTGGTTTTGCTTTACTCGTTGGCCAAAAACTCGGTTTGGCTGAAGCGCAACTTTCTAAAACATTGAGGGGGGAGGCACCCCCTCCATGGGCACGTCCTTGACCTGATGCAATCTAGTATGGTTTTTTTTTCATCTGGCAAAATTTCTTTTTTGTTCACGGCACGTTCGTGATGATGGTACGCAAGTGTAGCACTCATACACACGGCTCTATCATTTATGGATTGGTTTGTTGACATTTCACAAACCATATCACGATCTCAAACTTTCGTTTTGCTTGGAAGAGCCGAGTTCTGTTATCTTGAAGAATTCCATTATATTTTGATGGGTTTGTATCATCATCTTCATCACTTGCTTGCAGCTGCTGCTAATTCAACGGTTTCCGAATTTGGAACAAATGTAACGATTAGAAGAAGTTGGTGTCATCTGTCATTATGTAAACATACAGTCACATCATCGAGAGCTAGTCTACTACACTGTGACAACATAAAGTGAATAGCTACTCTCTCCGGATTGTGACTTAACCTATAGGTTGATCTATAGATCTCTGATTTTTGGGCATCCCTCTTATTAGGGGTTGCATTTTTTAAAAATTCAAATACCACTCTGTTATTTTTACAGAGGATTCTTGTTTTACTAATTTTTGGCTCAGATACATCAAGCTATTAACTTGGTTTTGCTTTACTCATTGGCCAAAACGTCGGCTTGGCTGAAACTCAAACTGAAAGTTGGAAGGCTGACACTTCACTGGTTTTACTAAAATAAATTGCCATATTGGAACCCAATCTCAAACGCAAGATTATATACTACCGTTGCCCAAAATTTTGGGAAAATAAACGTTAAAAGTGGGCTCCAAGATTTTATCTAATTGGCCAAACTATACCAAGTTCACAATCACAACACGAACATATTACGGTGCAAAAATTAACCCCTTGAACTTGGAAAGCAGTGGTCTGACCTTGAAAAATAAAAAATTGCATGTTGAGCCTTTTACACCTCGCTCGATCATTTCTTGACGTAAACTCCAACTTATTGCATTTTGTTCCATAAAAATATGGGTTTGTTTTAATCGTAGAAAAAAGTATTTTGTGTGATCGATAAATATTTTGATAAAAATACTGATAAAGCAAGGAGTTGTTAATAGAAATAAATCGATGAGTTATTCGTCAAATAAACTTGAACGTACTATTTATTTAGCATTAAAAACCAATATAAGTATAAAGTTGTGAGACCATGAAGAAAATTTAACACTCGACCTATTAAAATATTGAATTCCTTTTTCTTTACTTCCTACACTTTCACGGTTTCATATTTTTAATTCAATTTTTTTGACACGCACTTCCGTACAACGATTGTGAATTAAATTAGCTGCTATAAAAAATTCACAATCCTAATTTAAATTGTGAATCGTATACAAATAATTTCAGCTTTCTCTATTTTTAAATGGTGCCAAATTGTGTTAATTACCATTTAACCCAATTTATTAAGCTAATAAAAGTAACTTAACCTGGTAGTAGCGAGATTTCCAGTAGTAGCCCGTTCATTGTTGAGAAAATTGCTTTAGTAAGCAATATTTCGCATTCAAGGATATCGGATAATTTTCCATAGAAATAAGGACAATATGTGATAAGAAAATAATAATTGGACGACTTAGTATTTAACAATAATTTTGGAAAATTCGACCTTGCAAGACTTATTGAATGTTAATTGAAAAATGTACGTGTAAATAATCTTTGTAATTTGACGAAAAAGTTTTAATTTATTTGTTTACGATAATAAATTATTTATGCCAAATTTTCGTGTGTCGTGTGTTAATGAAAATGTACGAACAGGATATCTTGCCACTTATCGTGATTAATAAATTATCGCTTTGACAATGTAATCTGATAGAAAACTACAATATTACTGATAAGTTCAAACCGGTCGTTTTTTTTTTTTGAATCGATACTTTATTAACCTGCTCTTATTTTTTTTGAAACCCCCCGTACTTTTCTAACATTTTTGCCTGATTTTCTAAAAGATCGAAAGTAATCTAAGCTCAAAGAGAACAATCAAATAACAAATGAAATAATATCGAACACACAGAGTAGTGTAAGTCAGACGCAGCTAAAAATAATGTCCTCAATAAGAGAAATAATTTTTAGCAGCCCCCACATCTGCCCCCTCATCAAATTTACTAAGCAAATTACAACCAAATAAGAGTGATCAGATTTTTCTAATATGAATTTAAAAAAAAATAATAAACAAACAATTTCAAGGTCCAAAGTGATTGCAGTAAAACAGGTAGAATGAATAATTTATTGGTATCGTACGTCAACAAGACGGTAATACCAGAATCCTCTTCGTAAGCTAAATATAGAATTTAATCCATAAAACGCGACTCTCTACGTCCAGACGTGGTCCTCCCGTGTATCGTCCTCCCAATAATCCTGTACGGTTCTTCGTCCGAAGACTATGTCTGGACGTACTTGGAAGTCAAGACCCATTGTAATGGAATAAAATCGGTAAAGGAACGCCAATCCATTGAATCCGTCAACACAATTCCAAAACATTAGAGTCGCATTTCGATACACACGCCAATTTGAAACGTGATTGAAACGTCCCTTTCACTTTTCGTTGACGTCAAAAGCAGCCCAACGTTCATTAACCTAATGGGAGATTTAACCGAGCATTATTGAAAAAACGGCCCTAAGATTTGTAAATATTTTCATCAGTCAGATTTTTTTTAACTATCACAAGATAACATGGTATATAAATAAATTTATTAACAATAACATGATAACACAACCTGACCTTTTACGATTTTGTCTGGGTCGTTTTCCCTGTTGCGATTTTGTCTATCTCTACGAAGGTTTTGGCACCGTAACCCTCACATCTAACGGTTTCGCCTACCACACTATTTGTAGGTATAATATCTGAGAAAATAATAAAATATTCTAAATTATATTCTACAAAGTTGCCGGGTTAGAATTTAAATTCATTAAATATGAATTTAGGACCTCAAAACAAGAAATATTTTTCTCTAGAGATTTGTTCGCAAACGCTTCCTTTAAGAGATATTGACTTCCAAAGTTGCAGAAGGGAGTAAATATTCAGAAATTGAATATGTATGAGGCATGATCGTAATATAATTTCACAACCGAATTAACCAAACTAACAATTATTTGGTACTGTGAAATTTAATTAATTTATTTGTTTAAAAGGCTGATTACATCAAAAAGTTTTTATTACTATGCAACATTAATTTATGGTGTGTAAATACTTTAATTCTTATATTGTTTTAATAATAAATGCATCAAAATAAGGAAGTCTATAAAGTGCCGTTAATGACCTTACAACATTAGGAAACGCAAGCGTGCGAAGCAATTGCAGACGCAACATGTCGGTCGTCCACTACTTCTGTCATAAACAGGTGCAACGCTCGTTTCGGGACTGGAAACTTTGGTACTTAACAAAATATGTAATGTGTTCTCTCTCCAAGTTTCTCTGTGTGTCGTACATTATATAAAGAACGCTTAATTTGACATTAAAACTAGATTGACTATAGGCTCTGCGGCCTAAAGGCCGCACTGGAACTATTTTCAGATTAATCAAAAACTACCACTTTTTATTTAAATTCTTTGCAGTCCATTTCATGAGGTGAATTATTCCTCTCTGCAATTACTTATTTCCTGTATCTTTAAGATTAACGCAGTTCCATTGGTAGTCAGATCGCCCAAGCATAAAACCGAGGTTTTTCTCCTCTTGTTATAGTCTGTTGGTGTATACTTTGTTTTTCGTTACTATGTTTTTACATTAATAAACTAACAAAATCCTATTGCATTACCGGCAGATCTAGACGTTTCTTTTTATTAACAATATTTTCAAAATTTTGGGGGATAGCACAACATTCCGGACCACGTATTTAAATATTTCTAACAGATAGGATGATAGTAAATGGTTCAAAAATCAATAATAAATCAAGAAAATTTACAAAAAACTGAAAAATTACTAGAACTGGCATTTAACGACATTGAATTAGTTGAAATCACAAGGTTGGCCCCGCCCACTCAAAAGTTTATAAATATTAGACTTAGTGTTTCTTAACACTAACCTAAGCTAGACCGGTGAATTTCTCTTTTAACGGTAAAAATATCCTTAGTTTTTTCCTCGTAATTAATTAAGCCCAGCTAGAAATAGACGAACAGGTAATAGAATGCGGTCATTACAGTCGATTTTTGGGTAAAAATGTGAACTTTAAAATTGATTTTTGGTCAAACTAATCAATTTTTACTCCCCTATTCTGTAACTTTTCGTTATCGTTAAGAACCGTAAAATTTGGTTTAAGCTTGTATGACACGATGCATAATTTTACATAAAATTTACATGTAAATGATAACTACCCAATGAAAAACGTCCGATGGCTACTAATACGCTTTTTTCTATTGGTTAGTTAGCATTTACATGTAAAATTTATGCAAAATTATTCATCGTGTCATACAGGCTTAACACTCAGAATTGCAGAAAATAGTAATGTAATGGTATGTGGAAACCGAATTTTACGGTTCTTAACGATTTGATAACGATAACGAAAAGTTACAGAATATAGGGAAGGGGGGTTAATCAATTTTGAACTCACATTATAATTTTATATCTGCGCATGCGTCTGACGGTTTTAAAGGGTAGTTCACAGTACATGATTTATCATATGACTTAGTCATAAGAAAAGTCATGGCTAAAATCATACCATCACAAAAGCCAATCATAAAAGCCATAACTTCTATAATATCAAAAATCATATAGTGTGAACGTAAAAAAATCCCTCATATGAGAAGTCATGTGACAAGTCATAAGAAAAGTCATGGCTAAAATCATACCATCACAAAAGCCAATCATAAAAGCCATAACTTCTATAATATCAAAAATCATATAGTGTGAACGTAAAAAAATCCCTCATATGAGAAGTCATGTGACAAGTCATATGATAAATCATGTAGTGTGAACTACCCTTAAAGCTCTTAAAACGAATTGTTTTTATTGTTTCATAAAATTCAGCCTTTCTTAAAACTAAACAATGAATTTTTATTGCCTTAATATCCAAATATTTTGGTTGTGTAAAAACATACGTTACTAACAGACAGACATATAGGTATATAAGCAGGCAAATAGATAGATCTAGTTGTGCAGTGTCTCAAAGCGAATTGCGGGAAAACCATAGCTACGAAAGAAAATCGACTACATCTTAACCCAGGATAATCACTTGTAACTATCGATAAATGGTTAAAAGTTAAAGCCACTTAAGTGTGCGATTTACTATGCAATTTCCTATCAGAATTAAAAAAAACTTTGATAGATATTCACCTTATGACAATTTTTTTGAATTTCATTCGTTGTTCGTTACAGTCAACCCCGACTGCAGTTAGGAAATCATACCTTTGAATTATGTCAAGTTTTGAAATTACAAATGGTTCATAGATTTGGGGACTTGGGAAAGGTAAGAACGGAGGAGAGACCCTTATTGTAGGATATCGTATGTAAAATCAAAGAATATTTACAATAAGAAGCGACACTCTACAACGATTTTCAGTGCGCATGTTTACCAACGAAATGGCCGCCGCATGCTTGGTTTGGATTGGCGGGCCAAAATAGTTGACTAATGAAAATACTGTAAATGGCTGCCATTTTGTTGGTAAACATGCGCACTGAAAATCGTTGTAGAGTGTCGCTTCTTATTATAAAGTAAAATGTAAAGAAATCTCTATGAAACCGGGGGGTCTGGGGGGTATGGAATACTCCCCAGTGCAAGGAAGTAACGAGAAAAAGCTTTTCAAAATTGATAACGACACAAATTTAATTCCAAAGAAAACATATTTTTTTATTAAACTTGATCTCCTATCTCATTTTTAAGTATTTTTTTCTAGGGCGAACAAAACAATTAAATATCCTAAAATATAAAGAAATGGGCGTAAAACCGGGGGTTCCAGCATTATGGAACTTTTAAAATGACTTGAAAAATTGATAAAGCCGCAAATTTAATTCTAGAGAAAACATCTTTTCTTCATGGCTGGGGGGTATTCCATACCCCCCAGACCCCCCAGTTTTCCGATTGTTTACTTTATACCTTCCAAATCAGGAAAAAATTTTTTCCTGATCCTAAACTCTCTCTCCCTCAGATTCCTTCGTCTTACTAAAAAACATAGTGACATTTTTAAATGTTCTCTAGGCAAATTACATACATCTCGGTGGTTTGCCGTTGCCTTCCGAGTGGAGACGGTCAGAATCACTTGTAATTATCGATAAATGGTTAAAAATTAAAGCCACTTAAGTGTGCAATTTACCATGAAATTTACCATCAGAATTAAAAAAACTTCCATAAATATTCATCTTATGACAATTTTTTTTTGAATTTCATTCGTTGTTCGTTACAGTTAGACCGCGACTGCCGCTAAGAAATCATACCTTAATTATATCAAGTTTTGAAATTACAAATGGTCCATAGATATTACGGATTTTAGTTGGAGTTTACCCTATGAACTTAGGGAAAAGGTCTTAATTTTAGGAATCGTATGTAAAACGTAAAGAAATGGCTGAGAAACCGGGGGGTCTGGGGGGTATGGAATACCCCCCAATGTAAGGAAGCAGCTTGATAACTTTTAAAATTTAATTCTTGAGAAAACATTTTTGTAGCAGCACGCTAACTTCTCGCCCCCCCCCCAACCGGACAATATTATTTTTTCCTTTTAAGAAAATAACCATCATGTACATAATTTTATCACATTTTTTAAATGTTTTTTCTTATTTTTAAGATGAGTTAACAATTTTCTAGGGTAGGTTAGCTCCCTAGTAGTCACAACCCTGTGCAAGTTTCAGAAATATTCAAACATTTCTTGTATGTTGTTCTTTACTTACGGTTAAAATTGTAATATTTTAACGTTTGGTTAAGTTTTTGTTTAATTCTGCAAAAAATATCCCTATATTTTTAAAATTTACATAAACAAAAATTTATGAAGAAGAAAACATGGAGATCTTTTAATAAAAATGTGGCAGTCGTATAACAGGAATCCTCCAAAAACTTATATTTAGGGGTTGTTGGAATTTCTTTAAAAAGAAATAATCTTTTGATTTCAAAACCAATTTTTCTTAAATGAGTCACAAAATACGTAGTATTTATTTTAATTATCTAGAATCATGTAGATGTTGCCTAAGTGTGATTGTTGATGATTGTTTTTATATCCTGAAGAAGAAGAAAAATATAATCTTCGAAACGTTGATCAAGATAAAAAGTTTTTTATTTATTTCCTGGTCCAAAGTTCCCCACAAACTTAGAATGAATGTAATTAATAATATGGACGTGATGAACAAATGTAAAGATTATCTAGAATGTATCCGGTTCCGTAAATTACCTGGGGGTCCTGGTTTTACCGAACCATTGAAGCTCCGGCATTTAAGCCCCTGTAAAGTGTCGGATTAAGGGGTTTTGCCACTGTAAAGTTAAATGAAATCAAGTTTTTTTATTTTAGATTTTATCAAAATATACCTACATATTCAAGAATATGTGAAAATAATTTCAAACTAAAATATTGAAAATTGATCTAGTTATATCTAGTTAATCGCGTTTTTCTCGAAACTACAAAACTCAAATTGGCTTGCAGCATAGCTCAAACAATTTTTGTCCGATTGACTTAAAATTTTAATTGTAGCCTTTGTATGAGATTTTGAAGAGAATGACGAAAGAAATTTGTAAAATATTAAAAATTGTAAAAGTTATTAACAAATTTCTGTCAATGTTTTCGAGCAAAAATCAATTTTTTTTCAAAAGCTTGCTGCTTTTTCAAAAATTAATATTTTTAAAATTCCTTACATCATTTTCTAGATATTTATATTCAGATTAAGCAGATTTTTTTATTTTTGTTGTAAAACCAAATTCACTCAACTTATGCTGCATGCCCCGAAGACCATTATTGAAAAGAAGAATTTTTAAAAGCTGCACTGTGCCGTCACTTTGTAAATTTTTTTTTGTTAAAAAATACATTTTTGTACCTAAATACATATGTAAACAAGTGGTATACTTTGTTTTACAAATAAAACTTTTTTTTCAACACAAAAAAATTGTACAAATATTGGTTCATTTTCAGGTTTCCACAGTGACAAAATCCTTTAAGCCTGCGCGTGGCCTTTAGCAAATGTTATCAAGTGGCAATTCTATTTTTTTAATTAACCTTTTTTTTTACTCTTTTCACACTTTTTTTCTGCTCGGAGCGGAGCCTCGCGAGGCGCGGAGCCTGTAGCATTTCCTAGTGCTTCTGCTATATGACTAATCCGGCTCTTCCCCTCTATACAAATTTTTATTAAAAAGAACATATCTGCTAATAATAGTCGGTTCCCATACGTTCCCACTGTTTGTTTGTCGCTAATATTTTGAGTAAAACTCAAAGGTACTAATGTACGCTACCATAGGCGTCGAGTACGCGAGGACTCCGGGACTTGAGCTCTCCCTGAAAATTACAGCTAATTATTAATTATTATCAAGAACTAAAAAAAATAATTAATTGCATGTACTTAAAATTTTTTTGAAATTTTTAGAAAAGGGGCGGCATTTTAAAGAATTGAATTATCTACTGTACGGTCCTGCCAAGCGATAAACCAGCAATCGGGTTGCTGCAAAGCTCGGGATTCTATCCCAGCCATTAAATAGAATTTTGGAGTGCTAAAGAAAAAAATTACATGTTAAGAGAATGTAAAGGATTTGTAAAATGGATTTACTACAATTCGTATTTTATCAAGCAGGATTTTCCTATATTTGAGCTTCTGTACTCTAATCCTCCAATAAATAATAACAATATGTATTTTATTGTTTCTATGGTTATAGCATAATAAAATTGTTTTGCGACCGCTGGCTTACTTAGTAAATAATTTTTCGTCGGTTTCTTTTAGTTACCCTCGACTAAAAAGATATATCTGTTTTTTTAGCAGTTTTAGAATCTAGGATATAGAACGAGTTATCTCCAAATTTGCGATCAATCTTGTGTTTATCATGTCAGTTTTTTTTATAGAAAACGATTGTTATAGATTTTTACTCGTTAAATTCTTCAATTGTGATTACTAATGATGACTGAAACTTAGTATCGCAGAGCAGTTGTTATTTATGTTACTATTCGATGGCCTATAGATACAAGTAAGTAGGTATGGAGACGATTGGGCCAGACAGTCAAAAGTGCGATCGTGACGTGAAAAACGTGGGTTGGTCTAAGGGACTGGAAGTATGTGAAAAGTTTTAGTTCACGAGCTGAACATACCTACAGTACCACTGTGACATTTTAAAGCACCGCAGGTGATTTTACAAAATATTATGAGGTCTATCACATTTATTAAGAAATTTAAACGTATTTGTAATATTTTAAAATATTTACAAACTTCGACTCGAAAATCTATTCTCCAGTCCTGAAAAACTTAGGTTTCGCTGAAATTGCGGATTGATTTTGTGTTTCTATGAACCTATTCAAAAGACTTCCTTCCATGCAAGTTAGTGCAGCATACATAAATTATAAGCAAACTTTGCTGGAGGCAAAATATCCAAACCCAAAATAACATTTTTGAGTTTAAATCAAAATTGGTGTAGTTGGGATGGAAGGAAGTATAATCATATTTTTCATCAAGATGAAATTAAAAAAAAAATTAATTAAAATTAACTAAACATATTTCAAATTTCTGGATATGGAATTCTGGTTATAATTTTGGCCTAATGTAACGAAATTTTAATTAAATCAAGCAAAATAAATTTTATGTTGTGATATACCTCAAGTGTTCAATTAGTGGCAATCGATTTTGAATAAACGATTAAAATGGTCACGAAAGTCGTAAATTAATATTTCACGAAATCAATTCTGTTACTTCTTTGCTTTTCAGGGCAAAGCAGGCTAAAATAATTGAAAGGTTCGAAACAAAAAAATTAATTATTCACTTCATCTTTCTTGATTTTGTAAAAAAAAAATTATTCGCGTTTTTTTTTAGAAGCAAATTTTAAATTTAAGATCTTGAGCCCTGAGCAGAAAGCTCCAACCACTTCCATTGTTGATAAGATGCAAACTCACGTTGCAAATTATTGCTGGGCGCCAAAAGTTTCTGTATTTCCTTCGGGCTACGAGCGCTACTTACATTATAACAATAAAAAGTTTATTGATTCAACGAGTTTCCAGTTGATGAACAATTTGCATTGATTTCACTTCCAGTACTTTTTCAGTACAGCAAATCTCTAACCGCCTCATTAGTCGTATCGGTTTATGGAAAACTTGATAAAGCCGCTTTGTTAGTTTAATAATTTCTGATTATTCCTTCGTTTTGCGACCGAAAGTTGAATTAATGGATTTGGAGTCGATGTAGTTCAATCGAATCCTTGCAGACACTTGGTCGCCAAAACAATTTTTCTGGACACATCGGTGTCGGTGTCTCATGCGACCAAAAAAAAAGATTTTTAGCTGAAGTATAAGAAAATCGTCTTTTGATCAGTACGCATCTCATTTACGTGTTATTAATTTATTAAAATCATGATATTTATAGTTTACGAGATCAAGTGCAATTGTTACACCCCAACCGACGTTACCCAAATGTTTTTAATTAATTAATTACATGTAAATGAGTTGCGTATAAAGAAAGATTCAAACACAAAGTATCCCACTTAATCACTTAATTGTGCAATCAAGTTGGAAGAGCGAGTAAGGGCTACTTCATCTCCTACGTAGCTTATTGAAATTTTATTTTTATTTCAGTGAACGGTGAAAGTATAAAATTGCTGTCGCTATTTACTGCTGACAATATTATGCAAACTTTTTTACGATGACGAATATTGAAAACATTGTAAAGCTTTTAAGTGCTAAGTTCCTTACAGTATTTCTTTTTCGATTAAACAACACCAACATAAAAAGGTGCTAGCACTTGCAACATTTCATTATACCCGACTTCACTTGGGTCTTGTTTTTTAATTTTTATTTCACCCAATACATACAACTGAATCCATAATTTCAATTCCAGAGGTTTTATTTTCTTTTATCGGACGCTTTTAGTACAATACAAGCGTATCATTACTCTTCGTTTTTTTTTCTTAAATTTTATCATAAGCAAACATTTTAAAATTAGAATAATCATATTTTGGTGAAAAATTATCTCATTACGTACAAAAGCGCAAAAGGAAAACACCAAGAAGGAATCCACTGCTGTTATCGATTACGATACAAATTTTCTCGTTTAGTTGAAAAATAGAATGGAGCACACAATATTTAAATGCGCCGTTTAAATATTTGTACAAGATTAGGAAAATTGATACAATTATAGCAAAAAAATGGTAAGAAAACATTCATTTTGTTAGGTATTTACCTAACTTTTTTGGTTAGGTATTTAATTTATTATTTTGGTCAATGAAGTCAATGAAAAGTATGCATAACTTTTCACTTGAGAAGCCTTTGATGTTAAAGGCGACTAACCGTTATACCCAGCGTCGAGAAGTTTATTTTACTAACTGAAAAATTACCCGGTGCTTGGAAAGTTCAGTAAAGCTACTTTTGGTTTCAAATTTGAGCATACCGAGCGATGCAAAAATTTTCTGTACTCTGAAACCGTGATGACGTATCTACGATATCTTTCACTGTTTCGTATAGCACGCACTGCGCTTTATTTTCTTGACAACAAAAATTAATTTTCATTTCCGTTCGCAATTTCACCCGAATTAAAATTATCGTCAGAAATGTTAATTGGAACAGCAAAAGCAGTAAAGTTCGAAAAGTCAAATTTGGGTTAAGAAAAAATTAAAAAGTAATTTAGCGAGATTTCCAATTTAGTCCCTCGAGGAAGTTTAAAAGTTACAATCAAATTTAAATATTTTTAGCCTAAAATAAATTAAATAAAAGTGTTTGTATGCTAATTAACTTAAGGATTTTAAAGTTTCATTAGGGGGTATTCATCAAAAAATTAGGTTTTGTACCCTAAAGGAAAGGTTAGAAGATTTTAAATGGTGTGTATGGTCGATTAAGATTTAATTAGAAATTATGATGTTATTTAATTTAAACCGATGAAAAATTTGTTCTTGCATGCTTAGTGTACGCAGAACCTTAACAAAGGCGGATAGTACTAGCATTTCTATTGCGAAATTTAACAAAAAGGTTAACTAATGAGTTGTTCCCTAAAAACAGGATTATTACGGAAGCACCGTTGCTAAGATGCTGTGCTTAGATAAAACAATAAATTATTCGACTCTGCGAGCTTTATCAAGATTCATGTGGCTTACTAAAACGCCTCGTAAGACGATGCATGCACTTTATTACTTAAATACAAATCCAGCATAATTAGAAGTTTACACCATTCTACTGCTGCTTGTGTAGCTGTTCATTAGCGACGAGTAACTTAGTTGTATTGGAAAATTGACTGACGTATACAGAAAACCACAGTTTAAAATAAAGGGATCTTTTCTTGCCACCTCGTAAAGTAACAATAAACGCCAAGAAAAAACTAGCATTTTGAATGTTACTATACGTAAAATCAGAAAGGATTAAAAAAACTACGGTGAAGCTGTTGGTATCAGGAATCATCTAATGAAGTCAAGCAATACTTTCGGGCAAGAGGACAAAAAACAGGTCCAGAAGATATTATAGTTATTAAAAACACTCAACGGGGGGGGGGGATCTTATAGATAACATTAAAACGAAGCGTTTAAGCAAATATCGATTAGTTTAGGCAAAAATTGATTTTAAAGATTTGAATTTTTATTACGATATTTTACTTCTACTTGGCTGGGTTTCATTCTGTTGACAGCACGTGAGGTCGACGTAAATATTTACAACGAGGCTTGGAAAGGACTTCTGTTTGGCTGCGCTTTCTGCTGTCAAATATATACAACATGGCTTGCAAAAGGAGTGGGGCCAGCTCAGTTGACTGTACGTTGCCGTTGGTTTAAACATCCCGACTTGGATTATGTGCTGGCCCTGGCTAGGGGCCCATACTTTTAATTAGTTAAACTGTCTCAAAGATTCAGATTTTCTAGGATTCCGGTTGAGGAATTGCGTGGGCTTCAGGGATATTTTTAATAAATTGAATTGTCTCCTAGGCCAACAATGAATAATTTTTTATCCTTCCCCCCCCGATCCTCGATTTTCCAATTGCTTACTTTTAACAGTACCTTCCAGGTCAGGGAAAGATTTTTTCAGAAACATAAACGATATAACCCAGAAGAGTCGCATGGGGTGAGACGTAAGTGACTACGAATAACCAGTTACGAGTTCGAATCCCCAGGCGCTTGTTGGGCCAATGCTCATAAAAAAAGTGAATTTAAAGAGTAAATTCCTTTTTCTTTTTTTATATAGGCTCTACGCCTATTTTTCTTTACACGTTTCTTCTTATTTATGGAGTGTCTATCGATGATGAGGCCCAGCTAGACATCCATCTTTTGGGATGGAGTGAGAAGACCTCAACAGAGATGTCTATATTTCGAAAAGAACGAACGTCGTCGAAGAAGAAGAAACTACACAAATATTTAATTTTATCTTATTTTTATGTACTTTTCTAGTCAGGATGGATAAGCCCATTAGATCCCCTAAAATGTGAAGAAACGGACCTAAAACCGGGAGGTCTGGAGGGTATTAATTATTATTATACCTCCAAGCTTCCGTAAGGAAGTAACGAGGAGACATTTTAAAATGAATAGAAAAAAATGAAATTCTTGAGAAAAAATTTTTCTTATCTACATACACCCGTGTCTTCCTCCGGTTTTTTAATTGTTTACTTTTAAAAATACCCTCCAAGAAAAGATGTCTTTGGGAACGTAAACTACATAGTATTTAATTTGAATATATGAGTCGTCCAGATGCAAACCCAGACATAGACAAAAAAATTTTTTTTGAGTGTTGGGTATCTAACGACTAGTAATAATATTATGAATCCCTAGATACCAAAAACTCAAAAAAAAATTTTTTTGTCTATGTCTGGGTTTGCATCTGGACGATTCATATGAATAATCTTTTTTTAAAATGTGAAGAAACCGGGGGGTCTGGGGGGTATGGAATACCCCCCAGCAAAAAAAAGTAACGAGAAATTTTTCAAAATTAATAAAGACGGAAATGTAATTCTTGAGAAAACATTTTTTTTAACCACAGCCATGGGCGTTCATTAGAGGGGCCAAAAGGGGCAGCTGCGCTCTCCTGGCTTTTGATTGCTTAAATTTTTTTAGACTTTTGATATTATACCAGCGTAAGTTTTTAATTTTTTTTAAAACATTCGGTTTTAAATGGTTAGAATTCTTTTATAATAATTTTTTTTTATTTTTTCCCTTCCTTGAAAATGATCCTATGGACCCCCATGACTACAGACATCCCCTCTTTTTCCGGTTTTTCAATTGTTTAATTTTAAAAATACCCTCCAAGAAAAGATGTCTTCGGGAAGATAAACTACATACTACTTAACTTGAGTATGTGAAGAATCCTTTTCTAAAATGTGAAGAAACCGGGGGGTCTGGGGGGTATTCCATACCCCCCAGCTTTTGCAAGAAAGTAACGAGATGATTTTTAAAATTAATAATGACGCAAATATACAAATATGAAGTTCTCTTACCCATTTTTAACTTTTCAGAACATTTCTGAAATGGTTTAGAGAAAACTAGGGATATAGGGGTCCACCTAGATACCGGGAAATTTCCCAGTGGGTTGTTTTTATCGTACCAATTTCTGTCAACAGTATGATCTTTGGCAATTGGCCGCTACCACGTCCCATTTCTAACTAATTAAACATAATTTGATTAGAGAATTTGATGGATGAGATTAGGGGGCTCACTCCCAACCTTTATCTTTTTAAATGAACAAATTTTGCCTCCCCCTCAACTTTTCACCTGCGGCGCAATTTACCTCGCGATTTTAGTATGTTTTTTATTAGGGCCGCCTGCTTTGGGCCGTAGATTTTAATAGTTCATCCGGCGAAAACTAACAATGCAATCGTTACAATTGCTCATTAGTCATTGTATTTTATCTTGATCCATTTTCATTCAATCATCATTCTAGTTTTTTTATTTATTTAATGGTTACCTGTATCATTTGACCTGTTTGTTATGCAAACGCAATTGATTAATTAATTACATTAATTTACCTGCTTGAAAGATCGGTGATATGGTAACCAACAGTAGAATGAGAGCATTCAATTACATCATCTGTTTATCGTGATGCGGGCAATGGGTTGAGCACCCAAAACAGTAAAAATGTTCTACCAAACATCTCGAGCCCTTTAGAAACAAATTACATCAAACATCATCGTGAAACAGGAAAAAATATACTATTTCATCATAAATGAGAAGCTTTGATAAAGGTTATTGACTCCCATTTAATCGTTCACCTACTATATTTTTGTTATAAGCTGATATCAGATTTTCTGATATAACGTCACCTTGTCTGGAAATAAAAATCTTGTTGGAATATTTGGATGATCGCTAGTTCATGTTTTTATTTATTTATTCCCATGAATCTCGAACAGCTACAGCTTTTTGGCAAATTTTCAGTGGTTATTTGGCATCGCTTTCAACAATCTGATTTTGTAAGATGTAAGCAAAAATATGGTTTCTTTTTTCGGCACGCCCTGAAAGATAACATTCAAATGTGGAAACGTGTCCAATTGTTAAAACCTTGAAAAATTTATATTGATAGGTTTGGTGTGTTAATAACAAACAGTGCAAAGCACATCCGACGGTGGCGATGTTGTGATTATGCGATGGTTCACTAACTTGGAAATTTGCGTTTCTATATTTAATTTTTTCCTACTATTTTTTAATCTAATCTGTCCGGTAAACCGGTAAACATACACAGTAATAATATTGAGGGTGATAATGGGGAATGTTAAACTATCGGTTCAATTTTTAATTATCGGAGGTCAGGATAAAACATTCCGACTTGATTATCATTGCATTGTTTTATAGCAGCAACTTTCTAATTTTTATTCGGCCTTCCTGTTTAGATATGTCCACCGAATAGAACAAAAATATTGTGCAACTCTTGTTTTTACAGCACCCGGTATAATACATTACAATTTTCCGTCGTCGGTTACAAATAATTAATTTTGATAATAAAATTACGAGAATTGCCAATTACGAATAAATAGCAACATAATATTAATTTCAGTAAATTAATTTTCCTTTATCATCTCGAATATAATTATTTTTGAAAGCATGTAATTTTATGTACTATGTACGTACTTACGAATTATACTAAATTAATAAATATAATTCATTCTACAATTATATCGCTAATTGCGCGATACTTATCAACCAAATTAAATGTTTTTCGGAAATATGCAATTAATTTTCTTTTCATGTCTTTCTCTTATGAAGCAATTAATTAAGTGTTAATTACAGCGCTGTTTTTCCGCTTAAGCATAGTATGCAAATATTCCGGCTTCGCCCCAAATGATTCGGGAGTAGCTGAGATTTGAGCTTCTAAAGCGGCAGTTCAATTCACTTGTCTGATGCCAAATTACGTGTAATATGGATTTTCTTATGGAAAATCGTAGTGCTTCCGAATTAATCCAACCTGAAAAAGCTTACGAATTACAAAACGGACGCACCTATCTAATTTATCATAGTCTAACCTTAGTGAGGTTAAAGGCCGAGCAACAATATCAATCACTCAGCTTTGTCAATTGTCGGTCAAAGCAGCTATGACCTAGGTTAGGGTAGGTCATAAGCGGAAGGATACAGCGTTTTATTTGTAACATAAGAAAATAATTTAATAATAATATGATTAATAAATTTTCGATTAAGATAAATTTGAATCGTTTTCTCTGGTGATGGTGTTTTAGTACCTCTTCGTTTTTCAGCAGCAAAAGCGTTCCAACCGATACTGAGTGCTTTTACTTTATAGAGAATTTTTTTTTAAATGTTTTTCTCCGATTTTCAGCCCCTCATAGGTTTCTGATTAGGAGATGGTTTTTCCATGTTGTTATTTTTTTCTCTTTTCTCAGCTTGATCTTTGGATCTCCAATAACTCATTCCACATAATAAATTACCGAGTGAGCTATATCCGCATACCACGGATGGATGTGGTTATTTCACAATATTGTGCATATATTCAATATACTACTGGATTAGGGGAACAACAAATTACAATTTTTCGGGATGGGCGAAAAACAGCACCGGTGCAATTTACAGTTTCTTAATTTGCAATTAAGGAAAATAACACTTTAAGTGACTGGTTAAATAATTTGTTTTTACACTTTTGTTTAAACAAAGAGGTCAATACGCTAACCACCTACTGAGATAAGAAAAATTAATAAGTCTGGCTTATCAAATGATAATATTGTGTTTATGAGTTTTTACACACATACAACAAATTATCAAGTGTTCAAAATTGTTTAATAGTCTTGGTTAATAATAATTTTATATTTCGAGTGATTGATAAATAATTAATTTTGTTTGTCTCATATCTCAAGACTTATTGCAGTTGGCTCTTAATTTTCGTACCTCGGATTTGTGCAAACAAAATTGAGCAGTTCGCTCCCGTGGCGTGAACAAACTGCTAATCTCACCGCTGTTTGATACTTCGACCAGATAACATCGTCGAACACACAAAAGTTTGGACGACATTTGTTATTATGATCATTCCACTTTGACATGGAACGCTTTAGCATGCAGAAGAAAACTAAAATACTTGTTATTCTAATTTTGAAAATTAACTTTCATTTTATATTGTAAAACATGCGATATATAAACGGATGTAGTTGCGCTATTGTTGTATAATTTAGTGAAGACGCACCTTTTAATCGCATTATTGCTATTGTTATTAGCCATAAGTTTGCATTAGGGGCACGCAAATTCAACATTAGCAGACCAAATTTTCTTTTCTTTAAAATTTTCCCCCCGAGTCGCGTCACAGTTATTAATTTTCATTTTTTTTTGTTGCAGGTAACATCAGCGCCGTTTTTACGTACAAATGGAAGGGCGAGCAAATGGCAAAGCTTTTGGAAAACGATTCCAAAGTTTTTGTGCACGTGACCGTTTCCGACAGGCCACAGCGCACGACAACTATTAACAGGTAAAACATTTTGAGAAGCGCAGGGTTTAGTAAATTAAGTTTTTGTTTTTATTTATTAATCAATGTTTAAACGAAAACACGTTACTTTTTATTGACAAGTGGGCAATCAAACAAAACACTTTCATTAGCACATTTTTTATATTAATTAAAATTAATTCGGATGTAAATTGAAAAAAGAAACAAATCCGTTTTAAGTTATTTATGTTGTGGTTGAGGTTTGATAAAATTGTTTTATCTTTGCCATTTTCCCTAAAAAGTTGGACCTTGTCTGAATGGAAAATTTATGTTTTGGTCAAATTAGGTCTGGGAACCGCCACTAACGTGATTTTTCGTGGGTAGACAATGAAATTTTCTCTCTCGGACTTAACGTCGAATTTATCCTAAAAAAGGTGCATTATGAATTAAATTTGGTTAAAGTGGAAACTCTCATTAATTATTTGGAAAATTGTAGAAATTGTGTATTTCATGAATTGGGCTCGGCTTGATTCTTGAGACACTTACATTTCTGTCGTCCTAATTGGACAAAATATTACCAAAAGGCATTGTTAGTTTTTGCGGCGGATAGATTGAATTTAATGTAAATTTTATATAAAGGCTCCTACACACGGTTATGTCCAATTTTCTTCCAAAACTGAGTGTTAGTTTGAGGTATTAAGTTTTTATAAATCAACGCTGACCGTTTGTATTGTCGGTAATTTTTGCTAGATTTTTTAATTTATAAAAGTATTTTACATGAGATGAGCTAAGTGAACGGGCTAAGGACCGGACTCTAGGCTAGAAGCCCTGGGTTCGATCCCCAACACGGCTACAAAATTTATCCAACTTCATTATGACCCTCTCCCTTCGGAAGGCAATGGCAAACCACCGAGAGTAATCTGCCAAGAGCATTATGATCATGTTGTCTAGTAATCGACGGCTCGATTACATGATTGGACACATGAAAATAATCACTACGCGTCTGTTAAGACGGATAGACTGGAGGAGGAGGATTTTACATCTCTACGTTAGGCGCTAATTTATATAATTTATATAAAAAGTTATATAAAAATTTTAACTTAAAAATTTCCGGCCCCACGTTGGGCGCCAAATTAAATCAGTAATTAAAGCCGCAATTAAATTTTATAAATTAATATAACAAAAATGACATCACCTATTTTGGTTCCGCATGTTTCTTCAGGTCGTCAAGTCATCTCATTTGAGCTCTTAATCATCCCTTTTTACTCTTCAGTGGCGTACCACAGTCGCGTTCTAACTGTATCATTTTATTTATATTTGAGGGTTTGACGTATTTTCGAAGCGGTCGATGCCAGAACAATAGTTGCGGTATGGAATGGTCATGACCATGTGTAGGTGCCTTAAGACGCATTAGTAGGTAATTTGTAGTGTAGTCGGTAGCGATCAACATGCGGACTATTCGGGAAGTATAATAATATTGATTTTTATTTGATATTTACATCAATTTACTAAGCTGTTTAAAATGTCACAAATGTCGTTTAGATTGTAAAAATAACATGGCTGACATATAATTAACATTAACAAAGGCAAGTTTTGCACATTACGGTTATCATCGCATAGGTAAAATGGTAATAAAAGAAATGACAAACAATAAAATTTATATCAGTGTTTATTACGTTTTCAGTTCAATTTATGGATAAATCATTTTACAATTGAGATAAACTCAAAGTACACTGATTACTAATTCTGAGAACCCGGTTCAGTTTCTGGATAAGTAAGAATCTTATTCTGACCGTCTCCTTTCGGAAGGCATTGGTAAACCACCGAGGTGTAATTTGCCATGAAAGTCTTTGTTAAAAAGGTCACGACGCTTCTGTCATGAGGTCATGGCGAAACGTACACCTTAATATGAAGTCATAAGTAATGGGGGGGGGGGACTGAGAATCAAATCTATGACCCTACAGTTTGAAGTTCAACTTAATTATTTGCTACACCAATTATTACTGAACTCTAAGGGTAGTTTATGCATAACACCGACGTGAGCACCAACAAGATGAGATAAATCATGATACTTGGATGTAAAAGTTTATGTCAAATCCAAAACGCACGTTGAACTTGGAAGTTAAACTATTTTTATATTTTACTGGCGGCGCGTCATATTTTCCCCAATTAAGCAGGTTAAAAAAACTTGGTAACCAAACGGGGGAGTCGCACGAGAAACTACCCAACGAATTTAATCATTTTCAGGTGACAGAATGATGGAAAATGGTGCAAGATTGGTCGTAGTTGCATTGTCAAAATTGACCCTTCGCGCGCTTTGCTCCGTCACCCAGCGTTGCCACAGTTAAAAAATAAAAGTTACTTCTTGAAAACTAAAAAGGTAGTAAATGAATGTAAAATGTACTAAAGTTAAAACTTTACTGCTGCCATTCGATATACATTTTCTCAAAGTGTAAATACATAAGTAAAAGAAACTGCCCCTGCCATCCCCCCCCCCACGTTGGAGAAAGATTTTGTAAGGAAAATAAACTACACAATACTTAATTTTATTTTATTTTTCAATGAGATATATTTGATATAATTTTCAAAAATTGTCTATATTTTCTAAAGTGTCTGGACCTTCTCCCACAAAATGTAAAGAAACAGGCGTAAAACCGGTGGGTCGGGGGGGTATGGAATACCCCCAGAACAAGGAAGTAACGAAAAGGCTTTTCAAAATTGATAACGACACAAATTTAATTTCAAAGAAAACATATTTTTCTTTATTATACCTGACCTCCCAGACACCCCGCTTTTTCGATTGTTTACTTTTAAAGGTACCCTCTATGTCAGGGAAAGATATTTTCAGGAATATCAACTATATAATACTGATTTTTATCTCAATTTTAAGTATTTGTTTTCTAGGGTAACCAAACCAATTAAATATCTTAAAATGTAAAGAAATGGGCATAAAACTGGGGGGTCTGGGGGGCATGGAATACCCTCTATCATATGGAACTTTCTTTTTAATTTATAAGCCGCAAATTTAATTTTAGAGAAAAAATCTTTTTTGAATGGCTGGGGGGTATTCCATACCCCCCAGACCCCCCGGTTTTTCAATTGTTTACTTTTAAAAATACCCTCCAAATCAGAACAAGATTTTTTCCTGACCATAAACTACAAAATACTTAATTTTATCTCATTTTAAAGTGCGATTTCTAATTTTTAGGGCAGCTAAGCCGGTAGCTAATTTTGCCCCTCTTTGTGCACCCTTGCCCAACGCCACATTTGCCACGCTTTAGTTACTCTGTTGACATTAATATCCAGTTTTTTCGGTTTAATATGAGAAGCTCTGATTGTTATATTCATCTTTTACCTCCCCCCCCCCCTTCGTACGGAAAGAAAACCTTGTAAAACTTGTAAAAAGTACTTTAGATGTACTAAATAGCGCCACGACAGTAAAAAAGTACTGAATTTTTTGAGGTAGTACTAACTTTTATTTGAGGCTAAAAAGTACTGAAAAAGTACATAAGTACTGACGGTGGCAACACTGCCGTCACCTCCACTTTGCAAGCTCCGGGTCATTTTGACTAACGCTGTACTAATTATAGATATCCCCCAGACATGTCTAACTCAGCAAAGTGTGCTATTAGGAAAGAGGTGCATCTCTATTTTTTCGGTAAATTTAAGCCAAAAATAGCCATAAACAGTGATATTAATTTGATGTTAACGCTACCATAGTACAAGTGCTATTGCTGCTCTCGTGTTTTTGCGTCACGCCCTAGCTGAAGCGTAAGTAAATCCACAGTGACAGAATGGTCATTACGGTCGCTTTTCGTACAGAAATTGGAAAGTTTAAAATCAAATATTAGCTAAACTAATCGATGTTTAGGATTAATCCTTACCTTAAACGCTTCATTTTAATGTATTCTATTAAAACCCATTGAGTTTTTATCAGTAAATTAAATATCTTCTGGGCTAGTTTCTCGTGCTACTACCAAAAACGGCTGCTTATCAGAGTGAGAAAGATTTAATTTTAAACTTGGCCACTGTTTACATAGTTTTACCTGAAAACTGTCCGATTCACGTCTGCAATCGCGCACAGTACCATTGGATTAACTGATCTAATTTAATTTAAAAAAGAATAAAGGGCGGCCATTGCACCACAGTCAAACTGCCAAAATGACATGTCGACAATATGTGAAAAGATATTTCACCTTACGAAATATTTGTTTAACCGAGAAGCAATGGATGAGAACGAAGAAGATCTAAGTCAAATGTTATTTTCAACGTTTTTTCTTTTCCCAAATCCCTACAGCGTGGTGGAGCTTATTAAAATTTTTGAACGTTTGATGGGTAACAGACTGTCATTTTGGGAGTAAGTACCACCCACATCTTTAAAATAAAATTATGTATTATTGAAAAATGCTGTTTTTTCCCGCTTTTCTTAAAAAGCTCCAGTAGATTAATCATCATACGTGAAGGTCATTGTTAGTCGGTCTTACTCTATTGAAGAATTGTAAACATTCGTGTAGACGTGGTTGTTCGGCCTTTGATGTACTCAAGAAGATTGGGATCATACGAATCAGTTCTATTTTTTTGGGCATCAGTCAGGAAGATTGAGGCCGCTCTTAAATAATAACAATTTAGTTTTCTTGAGAACAGCTATTAAAGCTTATTGATTTTTTGATTTTACTAACGGGGAGGGGGAGGGGGCAGCCTATTCCATCTAGATAAGCCGCATTTTAAACTATTTTTAGTTTGTAATTGTTTAAAAGATACTACTGGACTTTTAGCTTCTTCCTTTGTTCAGAATTGTTTTTGGTCATATCTTACAACGCTGACCAAGTGCGGTCACCCATCTGAGTATGGGCTATCTCGAGACTTGGATTGGTCCCGATTTTTAATGGGCGAATGAGCTAGGACTCTTTTCTTCATCGAGTTTCCCCCAATATTTTTATGCGGTTAGTTCTTCCTAAAAAAGTTGAGTCCGTTTCTGTGTACCTATAGATAAAAAAACATCTTTTGTTTTTATTGTCATAATTTTCTTAATGTCTGAGATAACAAATTGAACCGACCCTACGTTTGATAAACAAACATAGAATCATACATTTATATAATTTTAAATATAAAAAATATAGTTTTATCGCACGCACATTGAAACAGTTAAACTACTTTATAAATAAATATGAAATCAATAGAAAACAAACACAAATGCAAGGTTAATAAAAGAAAATAAATTATTTGACCAAAACGCACCGCGCATGGCGGATAACTCGCTACCCAAATTTAACCAATGGCATGGAACCGCTTTTGTCCGATTGTGTAGGTCCATCAAGGATGTTTATAAGCTTCTCGTAAGGCTAGATTAAACCAGGTGAAAATGAATGCTGTTACTCTTTTCAAAATCGATTTTATCTTTCACAAAACCTAAACTAAAGTATCGCAATTTATGACATTCCGTGTATCGAACTGATCGTAAAAGTTGAATTAAATTCATACATAAAATTGCAGAATTGCAGATCATCATTTGCCTGGCCATTACAAATTATATTCCCATACATTTATTCTATTTATCACTTGATTTCCATTTCCGGTGCATTTTCTACATTTTGTTTTTACTGTAGCAACAAACATAAATTTTACTTCTTTTCTTTTAGTTTACCGGGCAGTTAAAGTTTATGAAACAAGACGACCTATTTAATGTTTTAGCTTCATCCCCAATAAAACAACTAAATGCAGGATTGAAGTAATTGAATCGCAGTAACGGAATTACCTACCACTACAAAACATTTTTTACATTTCCAATTAAAATTAGTTTTTCTCAATTTATTGGAATGAGTTTGTTTTATACAAAAGTTCACAAGCAGTAGGAAACTTTGACTTCTAAATCTCCTACGATTACGTAAATTACCTCTCGACTTTGTATAGGATAGGAATATCGCGAAAATTTTAAAAAGTTGAGTAGATGCTTTGTACTATTGGACAAAAATCAAACTAATATGACCGTGATAGATATTTTTGTCCAAACTATTGGCGCGCTAATTTGGCAAAACTTTGTGTACTAGCGTTAAATAATTATTTATTTAATTATTCAAAATATGAAAGTAATTATTATCTTTCCACGCGCGTGCCTGATAAAAAACAACAAAGGAATTATTCGTTTTATACAAAATGTTTAACCAAAGTGAACCTCAAGGCTTTTTTATATTGTGGACCTCGCCTTTGTTTATTGTTGAAAACTTTTTGAACGCGTCGCGTATAACTGATTAGAAATTTCGTATGCCGTTAGCGCATCATTAAGTACCTTTGTATTTGTTTACTTCGTTCAATTAAACGAGAAGGTTAATTATTTATCTTGAAAATGAAAATGTACCACAAGTTGCTGGCGGATGTTTCTGAATTAATGCTCGAAGAGATAAAGTTGCGATTTATGGATCTCATCTTAACGTTTAACAAATTAAAACTTTGATTACTTTGTTAACAGTTTATTCCAAAATTTTCAGCAATTTTTGCTATCGATAATTTGAAATAAATCGGTTTTCCTACTTAAGTAATTGTCTGATGTTTTAATTGGGAACAAAACCGCTTTGTAAAAGGTGCATTGTGCATACAGTTAAATTTAAAGATAGCGGAAGCGCTAGAAATATAGCGCTTTTGTTAGGTTGAATGTTTTTGTTGTCAATTAGGACGCATTCTTACGCAATGTCCTAACTTCCATCAATTTTAATGTAAGAATTTAAATATCTATACGCTAGTTGCTTAGCTCAAGTGGCGCCATCCTATCGGCCAATTTTAATGTTAACTAGGTGCTTTAAGTCACCATTGAAAAAGTGAATATGAAACCGGGAGATTTGAGGTTGGAATACTCATTAGCAATAAGGATGCAACAATACTATTTTCCAAATTTTGAGATGTAGCTGGGGGGTATTCCATACCCCCCAGACCCCCCGGTCGATATTCAATTTTGCATCAGAAGTAAAAGAAGTTTCCTCAATTTGAATAAATGCAAAGTTAGGTTAGGAGCCAAATTGGTTTTTTTTTTGCAAAACAAGTAATTTTTATAAGTGAATAGTAACAAATATTTTGACACCTAACCTAACTTTACATTTATTCATATTAAATTGATTTGACATTTACCAATTTACAGATAGTATAATTTATTTAAAAATTAATTCATTTCAAATTTGAATGTAACGATACCCTTTTTTGAATTTTTAAAATTTATTATGAACGCCAGTTTATTCTAGAATTAAATAATGAACGTACTTGAAGGAAATTTGACAGCTTTCAAAAGTACAAAACAAAGGCAAATGCGTACGCTTGGATTCAGGTTCAAATAAAAATTTCCTGTCTTTAGACGTCAGTGGTGCACTGCCAACTGGCAAAAACGATTATAATTGAGTAAATAAATTACTTTGGATGATAGACCAACCAAACATCCATGAAATGGGGAATCACCATCGGGGGCGTAGCTAAGAGAGCTTGGCTCAGCCTAGAAAATGTAGAAAACATTAATTTAGTGATTTTCTTAGGATGGAATGAAACTAGATAAAAATTGAAAAAATACTGAGCTAACTGCTGAATGACATAGGGCCATGTTCATGCATTTATTATACATTTCTCAGTTAATCATCTGATAGTCGTCATTTTGACGTTATTGAATTGAATAATTGGAAGTTAAGAGTTAATTCAAAAATCACTAAAGAATTTTGTTATACCGGTATAGGAATAATCATGGTGGTTTTTGGAATTTTGGGAGTACATAATTATTCAGAATGACTTGACAACAGAAGACCGGTAAAACTAATAATGGGATACAATCCTAAAGGGACACGAGAGGTTGAGTGCCCGAGGGAACGATGGACTCCAGGAAGTTTCATAATGAGGATGACTTACCTCCCGTTGGAAGCAAAAGTTGAATGATGCTTAATCGGATAATGAATATCTATATACATTGTACATCTTCATATAACTTTTTTTCTTGAGATTCGATGTTGCTAAAGGGTGGTCTAAATCGATTAACATAGCCCCAAAGAAATAAATCTAATGGTGTTAAATCACAGGATCTTGATGACCAGGTGATATCACCACGCCGAGAAATTAAACGATCTTTAAATTTGCTATTTAATACAGCCACCATTTCATTAGATGTGTGGCATGTGGCACTAACCTCTTGAAACCACATGTCATTCAATCTTAAAACGTTCAATTTCGGTTACAAAAAATTTTTAATCATTGCCCCTAGCAATTTCCATTGATGGTAACGGTTCAATTATGCTTATTTTTGAAAAAGTACGCGTTCTTTTATTATCGTGAATTTCTCCATGATTAAAATTTCCCATGTGCCTAGATTAAATTTTGATATATTATATCATTGTTTCAAATTTGCCACATCTCAAATGGCGCAAAATTTAAAATTACAGTTTGGTTTGGATCACTCAATTTTAGGCCGGATTAAGCCAGCACCGAGGCTCGTAGCAAATGCTTTTGCTCCCCCTCCCCCGTTCTCTTAAACGACCTATTTTACTCTTTTTTTTAACTAAATGCGCTATTTTTTTTCTAGATAGGAATAGGGATCGTTTTTTTTTACTATTTTCCTTTTTTTACGTAGTGCAGGGCCCCCAGAGGCGCGGGGCTTGTAGTATTTGCTAATTCTTAGTTCTAGCATTGTGGAACTGTGCACTCAGTTCAAATACAGGTGATGTATTTCACTCTGTAAAGTTTGAAATAAAAAGTTATTCCAAAATGAATTTGTTTGTGCAATCCACTACGTGGTTCGGAGACCACATTGAACTGTAGGTTCCCTAATGCTGACTAAAACTTGAAACCACAGGGGAGACCTGCCGAGGTACTTTTGGAAGGCGAATACATTAAGACAAAAACATGCAATTTCTGTAATTTTTTACTAGAAAAAGTTCCGTATTAAGAACTTGAAATTCTGAAGTTCAGATCTTGAAGATAAGAATTTGAAATTACCAAGTTAGTTATTAATTTGAAAATAACAACTTGAAATTCTGAAGTTCAGATCTTGAAGTTAATAATTTGAAATTACCAAGTTAGTTATTAATTTGAAATTGAGAACTTGAAATTCTGAAGTTGAGATCTTGAAGTTAATAATTTGAAATTACCAAGTTAGTTGTTAATTAGAAATTGAGAACTTGAAATTCTGAAGTTGAGATCTTGAAGTTAAGAATTTGAAATTACCAAATTAGTTATAAATTTGAAATTAAAACTTGAAATTCTGAAGTTCAGATCTTGAAGTTAAGAGTTTGAAATTACCAACTTAGTTATTAATTTGAAATTGAGAACTTGAAATTCTAAAGTAGAGATCTTGAAGTTAATAATTTGAAATTACCAAGTTAGTTGTTAATTAGAAATTGAGAACTTGAAATTCTGAAGTTCAGATCTTGAAGTTAAGAGTTTGAAATTACCAACTTAGTTATTAATTTGAAATTGAGAACTTGAAATTCTGAAGTTGAGATGTTGAAGTTAAAGTTTGAAATAAAAAATTATTCCAAAATGCATTCGTTTGTGCAATCCACTACGTGGTTCGGAGACCACATTGAACTGTAGGTTCCCTAATGCTGACTAAATTTTGAAACCACAGGGGAGACCTGGCGAGGTACTTTTGAAAGACGAATACATTAAGACAAAAACATGCAATTTCTGTAATTTTTTACTAGAAAAAATTCCGTTTCGAGAGCGAGACAATGTGCAGAAATGAAAAACTCAAATGGATTAGTGCAGTATTTCTCGAATCTGTTAGTTTTACTGGAAATTCTCATAATTCATTGCGACATTAATGAACTTTTGTCTTTATTGACTGGTAAGGCTGCTACCGCGGCATTATCCCCCTCCTCTATTATTCTCATAATTTATTATTTTCCGCATTATTTCACAATTAGGAATTAAAAAGTTTTCACAATTTGTAGTTCATCCTACTGTAGTTTTAAAATTTTAAGTTGGTAATGAAATTTTAATCGAGTTGTAATTATTCTTGTCAAGTTTGTTAATTACACCGGTATCAAGAAAGCAATAAAATTTTAATCCTGAAACAAAATCTTTCGGAATAATTTTAATTTTACTTAAAATTTTAAATTAATAGGTATAATCCTTACTAAATAGCAACTTTGTTATCGTACACGCAATAACGGAATAATGATTTTCAAATTAACGATTTCTTTTTTACGTGTTTCCCTATTTTTCGTCATTATTAACGCTTTTTTTTCACTCTTCTTGAATAATACATTCATTGCGTTATTATGTGAGTTTTTCTGTTAAGTTATGATAGCGATTACTCACAGTGTTGAGTAATGGTTTATTACTCAACAGGGTAGAGTAATGAACTTTTATTATTTAGAGGACGTCACCAATTTCACTAAGCGTAATCAAGGTAAATAAATACATTGTTGTATTTTATTTACTTTGAGGTATGGAAAATTTATAGTATTCTACTCGGGGGGTGATGGTTATTACTCACTCGGATGAATAGCTGTACTTGTTTGTGCTCACTCCGTAAATACATTCTTCAGATCTGCTTTTTTTAATAAAACAAAAAATTGGAAACAAAATAGAAAATTGGATGAGCGCATCCAATAATAAGTTTTCTCCGATTTGATTAAGCAGTTTCGAAAAAAATAACTACATCAGGAATGAAGTTCCAACTTAATGTGATTACTGTACCTTGTTACAGAAACCATCCAAACCAAATTACCTCTAGAAAAAACTCCCATGTTGCAACTTTTAAACTTTACAAAATAACATCCGAAATAATCAACGCAATACAGAAAAGAAGTAAACGCAATTACAAGTTGACATTCACAAAATGAAAAGTATATGAAAAGCTTTTAAGCCCAAGTTTCAAATTAGTACCTTACTTTACACATAAAGAAACTTCACGAAATGATAATATGTTTTGTTTCAGAACTTCTGTGCTATTTGTGTCAGTCACATTCATAATTCTGATGATCATCTCTTTAGCTTGGTTAGTTTTCTATTACGTTCAGCGATTCAGGTACCTTCATGCAAAAGATAGACTTTCGGTAAGTTTTACCTTTAATTTTAATTAAAATTAGCAGTGCTGGCAATGCGATGCTATTGCCGTTACAGATAAGAGAACAACCAAGTGCGGTTTTGCCATCATTGCTAACTCAATAAGTTTTTTGAACACTTTCAGTGTACTTAACATTTTTTTTTCTTTCAGAGAAGGCTGTGCAGTGCCGCAAAAAAGGCGTTATCAAAAATTCCAACCAAAAATATTAAGTCTGATGATAAGGTAAGACAGTCGTCCATTCCTATTACGATATTTGTTAACTCTGGTGCTTGCATAAATTAGAACATACCGTGCGGTGCACAATAAACTAAAATAATAAAACTTAACTTCCCACAAAATTATTTTATTGTGCTTTAGAATTTGTTTAAAAATTGGGGACTGCTGTTCACCGGGTTATATTTTATTTTTGGGAAGAATGGCAACGCACCCTACTTTTCCAGACAGTGGAATCTTATCCCCTAATTTGTTTTCTTTAAAACTTTTTAATTGAAAAAGTCTTATGAGCTTTAATTAAATGATCTAACTGAGCTAATCTGTGCTTTTTGACAGGGATGGACTGGTAGCACAAAATTTAAATGAAAAACGCCTGGGGCGATTGAATATTGACATTTTTAAAATGAATATTTTATTATGTACTTTTATAATTTTAAATTTCCTTAAAACTGAAAACCGATGGTTTTTAAAGAAACGACTTCAAAACAATAACAGGTTTTTGGTAAATTTGAGGTCAAATATCCTTAAAATGTAAATTTTATGTTTAAACCTTAAATTCTAAAGATGCTCGATTAACAAAGAGTCAGAATAATAATTAAGGAAAAATATTAATAAATATTTATGGGTTAGAAATAAGTGGTTGGTAAATTTAATTTATGCATTTATCTTCTTATTTTAACAATTTTCTGCGAGTTCAAATGCACCCATGAATGGATTTACAAGATTCCCGCTACCAACCGCTCACTCACTGATCACAAATTTATTTTAAGAAAAAGCACAGTTGAAGAATATTCTGCACGCGTTCATATGGATTGAATATTGACGCATTATTTATTTGATTACCTTTTTGATCCAAAAACTACAACAATATGTTCGCAATATTGCTAAATATCAGTCAGCTATTTTGCTACAATATAGCATAACTTAATAGCTGACTGTTATCACTAAGAGGTGAGCTAAGTGAACGGGCTAAGGACCGGACTCTAAGCTAGAAGCCCTAGGTTCGATCCCCAACCCGCCTACAAAATCTATCCGATTTCATGATGACCCTCTCCTCGGAAGGCAATGGCAAACCACCGAGAGTAATCTGCCAAGAAAGCCATTTAATAATAACATTAAATTGGTCACGACGCTTCTATCAAGAAGCAATACGAAGAAAAATAAGAATAGCTGACTAAATAGCTACTGCCCACTTGCTCGTTATGTGCTCACTTTCAGCGAGTAAAATAGCTTGCCGCTTGCTAAACAGCAATGGAGCGAATGTAGCGATATCACTGTAGCAGACTGCAAATTGCAGTTACAGTCGATGCTAAATACGCACCTGATCACCATCAATGATCGAGTTGATAAATGAAAGCGATAAAAAAAATAAAAAATCTAATATTGTTTGTATGGTTTAGAGATTTAGTTAAGAGGACTCTCCTTCTGTATACCCCCAGCTGTAAGTAAGAAACAAAACGACTTCTCAAGAATCAAATTGATACAAAATCTACCCTTTGAGCCGCAATCCCTACTGAGAGGGTTGACCTCCAGAGTCTGTCGCAACCTGGAGAGAACTTCTTCAGTTTGTTTAGCCACGATGTTAATAGACCAGCTCTTGATTTAGTGCAGAGACAAGGCCGTTGATTCCGAAAAAGAATGGTAACTTGGGGGAAACTCGAGCAAAAGATAATGAAATGCTTTTAATGATAACAAAATTTTGAGAGATGTAGCACAGTTCCAATAATTACAAGATATACACACAGTGGTAAATGAAAAAGCTGAAATTTTGGATTCAAATCGTGGATTGCACAGAATTTCTTGGCTCGGCCTTCCGGTGGGCATCTACACTCCTGTGGTGATCCGTGATATTTGTGTCGACGTCATTACTGTTGATACGGCTGCGTCACACACGAGAGTTTACCAGACAGGTTAGGTAGGCAGGGAATGAAACCATGGGCCTTCTAGGCTTGTAGAGCTGCAATATATATAATTTCTTAAATAAAATACTGGCTGAATAAAAATCAGATTAATGATAAGAAATGATGGTTAAGAGGGGCATTTTTTTCAGGGCTCTTTTAATTTAATCAACAGAGGCGCCTACTTAAATATTTTTATAAAATAAGAGGAATTTGCTATATTTAAAATATAGCAAATTCATTGAGATAATACTATTCTATAAACAATATTCTTGATCTTAAGCGATTTTGAGTTCGTAATATTTATTTATAAAAACACAATTCATAATTAAAGTTTAATTATCTTTTTTTGTAAGTGAGTGTGTTTTGACATACTCAATACAAACTCAAAATAGCTTAAGATCAAGAATATTGTTTATAGAATAGTATTATCTCAACGAATTTGCTATATTTTAAATATAGCAAATTCCTCTTATTTTATAAAAATATTTAAGTAGGCGCCATCTGTTGATTTAATTAAAAGGGCCCTGAAAAAAATGCCCCTCTTAAAATGAGTCGTTTTCTTATTTGTAAGGTTTACACAACCTTTTTTTGCATTTGCGGAAGGTGAGAATCTTGAAAAAGACTCCGGGTCTATCAGGCCCATAGGCCCGAGAGTGTGGGGTTTTACCCACTAAACTCACCCCCCGCGGGCCCGCTATCGCCTTCCGGCATTCCTTCAGACTCTCTGCGGGGAGGGACTGTCTAGAGCCCTTTTTGCCCGTAACCAGCTGACTCATCGGTGACCGGGCTGTCTCCGTTGATCTCTCTGGGCTTGCTCTAGCTTCTCGTCCGACTCCTTCTTCCTCATTACCCCTGCTACAAAGTTCTCCACTTTTTGCCAGCTCTCCTCGTCCTTCAGCATGTATGACACAATGTTGTCCGGGGTGAGCATTTCCCCGAACTCCAGGGACAGGAGCTGGCGATGTTGTTTCCATCTCCAACATCTGAGAAACGTATATTCGGAGGTGTCAGTCTCGCTGCAATAGCGCAGGTGTCTCGTGAGTTTAGTCCAAAACAGTTCAGATACGCGTTAAAGCAGCCGTGACCGGAGAGCATCTGGGTCAAGAGGTAATTCAACTCCTTGTGATCTCGCCCGACCTATTTTCGTATGTCCGGGATTAGACGGAACGTCCAAGGCCCTTCTTCGCGGCATCCCACTCCACCTGCCACTTTGCTTGCGTCTTTTCACTAACGATACTTGCACTTTTGAGCACCCGAAAGTCCAGTGGGGGCATGGAGGAAAGGACCAGGGCGGCGTTTTCAAACATAGTCCCGTATCCGCACACCACTGTCAAGGTCATTTGTGTAACAGTTAACAGAAATGTAGGACCGCATCTAGAAAAATTAATGTAAATTAATTTGAAAAGCATTTCAAAAACAAATGAAATAATTTGTTTCATTCAATCAATCAGCACTTTAGATTTGTAGTTTAATCATTAGTTAGTCTTAACCGGGCTTTGATGCTAATATAAATATCATGATGTATCAAACCGGGGGGTCTGGGGGGTATGGAATACCCTCCAGTTTTAAGTAAGAAACAATACGACTTTTACAAGTATCAGTAGTAATTTTGAATGGTTACGCCGGGGGGGGGGGGAGTAATCTATACCTGAAAGTATAGGTTCTATCTTACCAATTTTGAAATTGGCAACCCTACCTGGAGGTACTCCGTACTTCCAGTTTCACTTTTTTTCTTCACAATTTACAAACGGCGCCGACTTTTTACAATTCTACGAGTCTGTGCACCTTCCAACAATCGAGGTTAGCTACGCACCTGATTGCCATACTAATCGTTTCCTTGTAAGGCATTTTTTTTATCTACATTTTAAAGTGCATCAACTACTGGGTTATTAGCATTTCAGCACAGCCCGTAGATGTCCACTGGAAGGCCGAGCTAAGAAATTCTGTAAAGTTCGCGATTTGAACCCAGAATTTCCTCTGTAACTCAACCAGCGATCACATCACTCCACGACTGTGGCTGTAAGGCATTTTACTGTCGTTTCCAAGTACATTCAACTGGACTTATAGTCTTTTTCTGGTCATTCACATTTCCGTTATATTTTAACGTTATGAAATAACGTGACAATATTATGGAAGGGGGGTTTGCCATAATTTATTTTGCGTACATTACAAGATTAGGTTACCCCGCCACTGCATCCACAGCGCGTAGCTGTTTATCGTAGATCCGAGCTGAGAATTTCCGTTCTGTAGCACAATCAGCGATCACATTCAGCCAATGCTGTGGTTATTTTGTAAAAATGCAATGACAGCTTGAAATTTTAGTTCTAGTAATTTCAAATTAAATTCTAATTTAGAATTTACTGAGCGTTTCATGGTATCTATAGTAAATTTTAATGATATAATTTCAAACATTTACACTGTCACACTATCACGCTTTTCCTAATCGATACATATAAAGTTAAGCGTACTCGTTTGTCTTTTTCTTGCCCGAGGCCTAAGGCCGAGCAACCAATTTTGATTATTTTCCATCAAAGAATCAGTAATTCGTTTACAATAGGCTAATCAAGCATCTTTAATGTCTTGATTAAGTTATGCTAATCAAGACATTGAGTAAACAAAGTTATAATATTAATAACATTATAAAGCTGTCTATTAATTATTCAAGAGCAAGTTTGGCGTTGCTAAGCAACCAAAATAAAATGCTAACAAAAAATAAATTAAAATACAATTCAACCAAGTTTGGCACATAACATATCCCCCTTTGGCAAAGTTATAAAACAAATTCTAAAGATATTCATTTTTCATTTTGAAATTAAACAATGGATTAAACAATACATTAGACTTAGCAAATGAACTAAACTCTTTTATCAAAACATTTACAAAAAATTTTAAATTAAATATTCCTTACAAATTAGATAAGATTTGGCCGGCCAATGCTCCGAATAGTAGCGTGATTTTAGTTGCTCAAAAATTGCTATACCGGATTTTGCACTTAAAAACTTAAGGCCTAAACAGAATGAACGCGAAACCAACGCGACGTAACGTCCGTCAAAAGTTAAATGTATGTAGTTACAATACGTTCGAACAGAATGAACGCTCGCAACGCGATCCCAACGTCGAACGTTGGCAAACTTAACGCGAAACGACCACTACCATCTACAATTTGGTGATTTAATTTTTAAATCAATATAAGTTGGTAACATTATTTGTCATTTTTATAAGATACATTAAATATAACATGTAAAAATTTAAAAATAGTTCGAAATCATACATTGTCTTTAATTTTAATAAGAATAAGCTAAGAGAATAAGTTAACACGTCAACAAATAACAACACTTATTTTAAGATTATGCAGGTTAGGCTGTGAGGTTAGGTTTTTGACGTCGCGTCGGTTTCGCGCTATTCTGTGCAGTATCGTTTCGAAAGCGTAACGTCAGCGTTTGACGGACGTTACGTCGCGTTGGTTTCGCGTTCATTCTGTTTAGGCCTTTAAGATGCGAACAAAATGGCGGATTCAATATGGCGGACTTAAATGATATGTTAAAAGTTGTCGGATTTTAACCAAACTTGGTATTTGGCGGATTTTGAGGTCGCTGATTATAAATCCAATGTCAGAATTGCTATAAACTGAATGGTTATCTTCTGTGTTTCAGATTTCTATAAAAATTGATAATAAATATATCCTGGCAAGGTTACCATGGGTTCTTTGGACTATTGGTGATTAATTGAATGTTGAGCAAATTTTATCAATGCGTCACTTTGTTGATAAATGGAACTTGTTTACTTAACTTCTTTTTTTATTATACTTACCCATCGTTATTAGCATGAGACCGAATAACACGAATTTTTAACAAGTTAAATATTGAATTGTGGTTGTTTATAGATCCTGGAATATTCTACATACTGCCAGGATTTGCTTCCATGTTTAATAAATAAAATCAGTTCTGATTATTCGCTTCCTTTTATTTCTTCTTCTCTTTTATGTTCTTCTTCTTCGTCTCTAAAATATCTTTTTCTAATTATGTTTCAAATTAGCTATACTTCCAGTGTAAATCATCCGGCACGGTTTAAGCCTTAAACCATGTAGGATTTTGATCTTTCACAGTAATTTGTAGGCAATTATTTTTTCAGAATAAAATTTTCGGTTCAGCTAAAAGTTTTTTTTTTGTTTCAGGAAGTAGAAGATGGAGAGTGCTGTGCGGTTTGTATAGAACCGTACAAAATTTCCGATGTGTTAAGAATGTTACCATGCCAGTAAGTTAATAAATTTGTGTTTGTATGTTGATGTGTTTACCTAACGTTTCGTTTTTAAATTTCAGTCACGAATTTCACAAAAGTTGCATAGATCCGTGGTTATTAGAACATCGAACATGCCCTATGTGTAAAATGGACATTTTACGACACTATGGATTTATGGTTAGTGTTTCATATCCATCCATCTATGCATACTAGCAGTAGAAGTAAAGCTTTCTCGCAATTATTTATTTTTTTGTAAATTATTACACTTGCACATGGTGGAGGTAATTTTTAGTTTTATTTTTCATTTTTTATTTTTAAGATTTTTTCATTTAAATGTTACAGTCGTCGACGTTGGTTTCATTTAATCTTATTATTAGTATTGTCATTATTTTTTTTTATACTTCTTGTAAGGGTTTCTTTATAACCTTGTTTACGAGATGAGACATTTTTAAAATCTGTACATTTTTATTAGCTAGCTACGCTTATCAGTCTTCATTGGGTGAATGTATACTTTTAAACCAGCTTATTCATTAATATCATACGAGTTCATTGTCACTTCCAGCATTTTTTCATCAAAGGAATTTTTATCTTTTAAACCCTCACAAGTGCAAGCACAAATACTTCACGTGAACAGGAACAATCGGAAATTTTACATTTATCGGTTTCTCTTTCGAGATGAAAACGACAAGTACAAAAGAGATATTTTTTCACTTATTAGGATAGGATTTGTTTGAAGTGACATTTTTTGTCTTCCAATATTGTCTAATCATTTGTTAAAATTACGAAGCGTATCCAATTTATTTTAAGATCAACTATCACAAGCATCTACTTAGTTTTGGAAGTGAATATAAGTAGAAAATGACTTCAGGAACGTCGAGTTCTCTAATGAAAGAACTGCTACCTTAATCGATAGTGCTGTTTTCCTTTGATTACCTTCGTCATTTAACACTAATTTTTAATCGTAAGTTATTTCTTCTTCTATTTTCTATAGTTTTTTTTTTCATATTTTTTATAACTGGTCATTGTATCAGTCGATTCTTAGATGTTCACCCTATAAAAACTTCCAGCTAGCTAAGAGACTTCAATCTAATATCAGTTTGCTTTTGTTCTATTTCTCTATTATACCACTTTTTGAAACAACTAAAAATAGAAAAATAGTAAAAGTAGACGGCAGAAGAAGAAGAAACTATTATTTGAAATGAAAGACGAAAGATGTACGTATGGGCATTAAGTATTGGATAATTTGGAGCTTCTAATTGGATTAACCGCTCCTCCCCCCTCCCCAGAACACATTACTTGTAACTTTCAAGACCAGAGATCGTCTAAACTACCATCGCTTTTGGGATTTTCCTCATTTTTTTGCCTTTGATTGTTCATCAACTTTATTCGCCGGTCAGGGATTCCTTCTAGTAACCATCCGAAAATGACTATCCGTCATCACTTTCTTCTGCAATAGAAACGGAGGTGTTCATACGTAATGCATTGAATGTGTCTGGTCTGGGTGTCAAAGGCATTACTGGATTACTCTGATGCTTACAGCAAAAAACTTTCATAAGTCTGCTTAACTATATTCTGCAGGAAGTAGGCCCATTTTCCAAGGCCCCCCTCCATTTTGATTTTTGGATCAGTTTTTATGTCATTCGTTTGTGCATCGTTTGTGTACGTTTGTGCATTCAATATTTTCGTTTGTCAAAGCACCGTTCGCAAAATATTTTCAATTTAAATGAGGGAGCTAGAGAAATTCCAGCCTCCCCCCCCCCCGATCGCGAATTTTAGGGTCAAAATTGGTGTCAATCGTTTGTGCATTTATTATTTTTGTTTGCACGGTTACCGAAATATCTTTAATTGAATAACCTTAGATCATTTTTCCAGCCCCCCCTTCCCCCCATTTCGACTTTTGGATTAATTTTTGTGTCACTCGTTTGTAAATATACGTTTGTGCATTCACTCTATTCTCGTTTGTTAATTCACAGTGCGTGAATTATTTAATAAATAAGTATTTATATATCTCCGAGCAACAACTGTCATAGTGTCTAGATTGCAATTGTAGTCTACTGAAGAACATGCTGAAAATATTTTACTTTTCCGGAATTCGTCATCGAAACAACACTTCCCTGCGTATCTACGGATTTTTTAATTCCGACTAAAATTCTCAAATCGTTTTTGTGATTGTAGGCGACGTATTTTAATGCGTACAGTCCAAAAATTTCATTTTCAACTGGCGGAAACCTAGGGAAATCACTAACAAATGTGAAAGAAAAACAAAAAATCGAATTTTAGGAATTTAATGGGCCGTAAAACTTTATTATTAATTTTTAGCGGAAAATAAACTGCGTCGGGCGAATTTTATCTTCAAAATAAGTAAGAATCCGTCGAAAATGCTATAGTTTTTCAATATTTATGTTTTGGAGTGAACAAAATTCAAAAGGGTTAATGTACCGTTTTTGTAAAATCCGACTAAAATTTTCAAGTCGTTTTTGTGTTTGTAGGTGACGTATTTTAATGCGTACAGACCAAAATTTTTATTTTCGACTGGCGGAAACCTAGGGAAATCACTGACAAATGTGAAAAACAAAAAATCGAATTTTAAGACTTTAATCGGCGGTAAAACTTTATTTTTAATTCTTGACGAAAAATAAACTGCGTCGGGCGAATTTTCTCTTCAAAATAAGTAAAAATCCGTCGGAAAAGCTACAGTTTTTCAATATACATTTTTTGGGGTGAAAAAAATTCAAAAGGATTAAACTACCGTTTTTGTAAAATCCGACTAAAATTTTCAAGTCGTTTTTGTGATTGTAGGCGACGTATTTTAATGCGTACAGACCAAAATTTTATTTTCAACTGGCGGAAACCTAGGGAAATCACTGACAAATGTGAAAAACAAAAAATCGAATTTTAAGATTTTAATCGGTCGTAAAACTTTATTTTTAATTCTTGACGAAAAATAAACTGCGTCGGGCGAATTTTCTCTTCAAAATAAGTAAAAATCCGTCGGAAAAGCTACAGTTTTTCAATATACATTTTTTGGGGTGAAAAAAATTCAAAAGGATTAAACTACCGTTTTTGTAAAATCCGACTAAAATTTTCAAGTCGTTTTTGTGATTGTAGGCGACGTATTTTAATGCGTACAGACCAAAATTTTTATTTTTGACTGGCGGAAACCTAGGGAAATCACTGACAAATGTGAAAAACAAAAAATCGAATTTTAAGACTTTAATCGGCGGTAAAACTTTATTTTTAATTCTTGACGAAAAATAAACTGCGTCGGGCGAATTTTCTCTTCAAAATAAGTAAAAATCCGTCGGAAAAGCTACAGTTTTTCAATATACATTTTTTGGGGTGAAAAAAATTCAAAAGGATTAAACTACCGTTTTTGTAAAATCCGACTAAAATTTTCAAGTCGTTTTTGTGATTGTGGGCGACGTATTTTAATGCGTACAAACCAAAATTTTTATTTTCAACTGGCGGAAACCTACGGAAATCACTGACAAATGTGAAAAACAAAAAATCGAATTTTAAGACTTTAATCGGCCGTAAAACTTTATTTTTAATTCTTGACGAAAAATAAACTGCGTCGGGCGAATTTTCTCTTCAAAATAAGTAAAAATCCGTCGGAAAAGCTACAGTTTTTCAATATACATTTTTTGGGGTGAAAAAAATTCAAAAGGATTAAACTACCGTTTTTGTAAAATCCGACTAAAATTTTCAAGTCGTTTTTGTGATTGTAGGCGACGTATTTTAATGCGTACAGACCAAAACTTTTATTTTCAACTGGCGGAAACCTAGGGAAATCACTGACAAATGTAAAAAACGAAAAATTGAATTTTAGGATTTTAATCGGCCGTAAAACTTTATTTTTAATTCTTAGTAGAAAATAAACTGCGTTGGGGGAATTTTCTCTTCAAAATAGGTAAGAATCCGTCGGAAAAGCTACAGTTTTTCAATATACATTTTTTGAGGTGAAAAAAATTCAAAAGGATTAAACTACCGTTTTTGTAAAATCCGACTAAAATTTTCAAGTCGTTTTTGTGATTGTAGGCGACGTATTTTAATGCGTACAGTTCAAAAGTTTCATTTTCAACTGGCGGAAACCTAGGGAAATTACTGACAAATGTGAAAGAAAAACGAAAAATCGAATTTTAGGACTTTAATCGTCCGTAAAACTTTATTTTTAATTCTTAGCGGAAAATAAACTGCGTCAGGCGAATTTTCTCTTCAAGATACGTAAGAATCCATCAAAAAAGCTATAGTTTTCCAAATTTTTTTGTGATTAAACTTCAAAGGGTTCAAAAAAACTTCAAAAAAGTTCCAAAAAAAATCTACCGTTTTTGTACAATTTGACTAAAATTTTCAAGTCGTTTTTGTGATTGTAGAGGACGTATTTTAATGCGTACAGTCTAAAAATTTCATTTTCAACTGACGGAAACCTAGGGAAATCTCTGACAAATGTAAAAAACGAAAAATTGAATTTTAGGATTTTAATCGGCCGTAAAACTTTATTTTTAATTCTTAGTAGAAAATAAACTGCGTTGGGCGAATTTTCTCTTCAAAATACGTAAGAATCCGTCGAAAAAACTATAGCTTTCCAATTTTTTTTTTGAGGTGATAAAACTTCAAAGGGGTTAATCTACCGTTTTTGTAAAATCCGACTAAAATTTTCAAGTCGTTTTTGTGATTGTAAGCGACGTATTTTAATGCATACAGACCAAAAATTTAATTTTCAACTAGCAGAAACCTAGGAAAATCGCTGACAAATGTAAATTTTAGGACTTTAATCGGCCGTAAAACAAAAATTGATCTAAAGGTCGAAATGGTGGGGGGAGGAGGGCTGGATAAATGATCGTCGGTTATTCAATTGAAGATATTTCGCTAACCGTGCTTGCACAAACAAAAATAATAAATGTACAAACGTACACAAACTATGCACAAACGATTGACACCAATTTTGACCCAAAATTTACGATAGAGGGGGGGGCTGGCATTTTTCCAGTCCCCCAAACTTATTTTTTAAATAATTCGCGAACGGTGAATGCACAAACGAAAAAAATAATTGCACAAAGTTACACAAACGATTGATATCAATTTTGACCCAAAATTTGCGATGGGGGGGGGCTGGCATTACTGTAGCCCTCCAAACGAAAAAATAATTGCACAAACGATGCACAAACGAAAGACGTAAAAACTGATCCAAAAATCAAAATGGGGGGGGGGGGCTGGGGAAATAGACCTGTAGGAAGTCTTCCAGCATCCAGCTCCAGTTCTTGGATTTTTTCGGGAGATTTTTGCTGTAATGGCTAACCGAAAAACATCATTTTGGTCTCGGAAGTAGTCACGGTTGAATCAGATTATGGTCATCTTCCGTCCATGTCCACTGGCACCACTCTGACGGTTGTCTTCCCAGAGATTTGTGGGTATTTACATTTAGGTGTTTATGCTAAACTCTGAGGACCCCATTTATGTTTTAATTACACTTGTTTTGATTTTAATTTAAAATTAAAGATTTCACAGACCAGGGCGGCCAAACGCGAGTTTGAAAGTCTTCTTCTTTATCTAATGAAGAAATTATTTCCACCTGTTATACTTAAAATTATAGAAATGTGAGAAAAATATTTGCTACTGTTGCTTGGTGGCCTTGGTCTGAGGAATCCTTTAAATTGCATTTAAAGATGATAAATTTTTAGGAATGTTCCTGAGTTTATTCTCTTCTAACGTTCTACAGTACGACAATCGCTCGTTAACGTACTTAATTGATTAACAATTGCGCGCCTTGCAGAAAAGTAGTACCTGACCGCTGAATTAATCATGGTTGTTAACCCGAAAGATAATAATTTCAAAACGACTTTATATTACCTATCTGAATTTTATAAAATTCACCATTTAGCTTTAACATCAAATTACCTTTTCTTCTGCTTCTTTCTTTTGCATCTTTCTTCTTCTCGCTGAGTAAAACCTACTGGTAAGAGGTAATTCAATAATGTGATTTTTTACTTGTTTGTTTAAATCTGGATCTGAAACGTAGGAAGATAAACCACGTCAGGTAAACAATTTTCTCATCTTAAGTCGACTGGGCACACTAACGAAGAGAAACAGAACTGAAGTTTTGGACACTTCCCTGAGCTCTTTTTAGTGTGAACGTCGCCTAATGAATGTAGCAGGCATGCGGTCAATCTTGTTAATTTTGGAAGCCAATCATAGCGCATCAGGAATTCTACAAATTTTTAAAAGCTTCTTGTAGATAGACAATGATCAAAATTTTTTGCTTTCGATGTTTAGAAGTAAAGTCGCTCTGTGGTGAACAACGACGAAAATAAATTTTGTTTGTCTTCAGTTTACCGGTAGTCAGGAGAGCATTTTGCATATGGAAATAGAAGAAGTGGTAGGATTAAGTTCTAATGATAATCAAGATTCTGAGGGGCCTCATCAGAGAGGTATCAGTCCATTACCTCAAATCCGAACATCTTCAGAACGACGGGTGGGTAAACGGAAAATTTAAAAGGTGTCGGTCGAATTGTGTTTTTGCTTTCAGGGATCGTTAACCAGTCTAATTGAAGGAGAAGACCGTAGCAGCAACGTTTCTTCTGCTGATGAAACATCGCCGACTCTTCCAACAGTACGTAATCATATTGTTCGTCAAGATTTATGCGTAAATTGTATAGCTGCTGCATCTCTAGTCAACAATCCAGAAGACGCCCTCTTGGACAAATTAGATTACGAAGATGAAATTTCGATAAGTTCTCGCGAGAAGCAAGTGCTGTCTCCAGAAAGTGTACAATTGACACAAGTGGTACCAGTGCAAGGAAGTAACCCTAAAGACGGAAATTTTAAACTAATCCAGTGAAATAATGCACTTACTTTCAATTGCACTAAACGCTATATTTTTAAATTTTTAATATTTAAATAATTCCAGTGACACTAATATCATCCATAATTGTATTATTACTTAATATTCCGAATCAGGAAGTGATCACCAATTCCAAAATTCGATTGATTTTTTTCTAATTGTAACGAATTGGCCTTAACAGTGTACTTTCTGAGCTTTAGGTTTTTAGAACCGGGTATTCTTAATTTTTAACCGTACCTCGTACAGTACAGTACTTAGTGTTAGTTCACATCGCGTCGCGAGACGCCTAATATCTTTTTGGCCTACAGAAACTCCTCCGACAAGTTTCGTCAAGCTACCACCATCATCATCTACTGGAAAAGCTTCTTGACGTAATTTGCTTCAAAAATTGCTATCAATATATTTATAATCCATCGATTAACTTAACGTAGTTGAGAATTTAAATTGGTGCTCATGATAATTATAAAAATTAAAAGTACGTAATCTTAATCGTGTATTTTAAAAAAACAGTGCATACCTACAAAATTTTCTCTTTAGCCTTTTTAAAGAAAAGTTTTGGTTTTTGAAAATGATGATTGAAAAAGTATTTATAAAAATTAAGCAAATGGATCTATTTTGTAGAAGCTATAAAATAAGAGCCACCAATTTACTTAAATAATTTTTATATTACTATAATTACCTACAACTTTTTTTAAGTTGAGTAAAACTATTGGATTGCTCAAAAAGTGATTAAGTTTGTGAAAGTTACTGTATCTGTTTTAAATAAACTGTGATAAGAGTTAGTTAAACTAACCTGGTTTTGTTATTTTTATATAATATTGTGTATTTTCCAAAAATCCTTTCCAATAAATAATTTTTGTTTTTGAGAAAAAGAAAATCCACGTCGATTTAATTGGCGAGGGGGAACGTTCAAACCCAATACCAAAATACCATTAGAATTTTAAGTTAAAAAAAGTTTTGTTGGAGGTTCAAAACGAATGTCTAAGGTTCACCATACCACAACTCTACCGACTACGCCACGAACACTTTACGAAAAAAAAGCAAAAGTTATTTCGACTGGCTACTTTTACTTTTTACTGGTCGAAATAAATTGCAAAAATAAAAAGTAATTTTGTTTAACCTACATAAATTTTTGAAATTGGACGTAGTGAAAAGCAAAAGTCGAGTCGATACAATTTAATAATATTTATGAGCTAGCTCAGCGGATCCAATCGCAACTAAAAGAACTCGTACGTTTTTTTTTTAAATAAAGTAATAATTTTTAAAAGAAAGAAATAAAGTTTTACTTGTATCAATAATAAATCTATTTCTTCTCCGACTTCCCAGGTTTTCATTGCACAACACAAAAGCACAGTTTTCTTTCAATATCATAAGAATTTTCTACAGAAGAAAAGAAATTTACACGATTATAAGTATTTAAAATCTATTCGGAGTCTTTCCATGTTTTACCCAGGTCAACAATACCAAACTTAATATTAACAATAAAATTTTTAATATTAAAAATACGTACGTCACCCGAACTACAAATGTTGAAGAGTTGAAGTGCACTTTCGTTTGCATAAAAATCCTCCAATAAAACTAAACCAAATTAAACATGGGTGTTCATTATGGGGGCAAAAGGGCCCTCCTGGATCTTGGGAACTTAAATTTTTTAGTCATTTAACATTTCACCAGTTCAAGTTTTTAAAATTCTCTAAAAATTTTGATTTTAAATGATTACAATTTTTTTATAATAAAATTTTTTTTATTTTGCCCCCCCTCCTGAAAATAATCCTATGGACGCCCATGAAATTAAATATTCTTTATTAAATACAACAGAAGAAATTATGTAACTGTCGCTGAGAATATACGTCGGGTTTGAACACAAAAAATGTAAGCTTAGCCATCCATAATTTTCTTTTTAATAAGTCTTGTCTTTCTCTTTTTAAAACTTTACAGGTGAAACGTAACCAAAACGAATTATCACCGTATTAAACTATCCTCAATATTACAAGATTGTAATAGAAATAGATGTCCCTTGAACGTACAAACATTTTAGTGATGTGCGCTAGGGTCTACATTTGCACACATGTGACCTTTTCAAATTTTACTCAAATTCTCTAGTTCAAAAGTTACAATTTTACAAAATTATTGTGAAAAACTCGCCCCCATCCGAGCTAATTGATTCATCGTCAATTAATTGATGATTAATTTTGCACTAAAATTTATTTTCTTTTTACGGAGAGTCTAACTACACTTCCGCCTGTAATGGCGTCGGCACAAAAAATTCTCTTTCTGTTGCAGATTTTTCTTCTTTGTTGGCTGCTCCAAGTTCTAGTACTTGAAAATCCTGCTATTTGACTCAAATTTGATAGTGCTACCTTTTATTAGGCTTAGGTTAGTCACCTCATTGGCAGCTCGATATGGAATGAAAATGCATCAAATTGATGTAGCATTTACACACTTGAATGGTAAATTGGACGAAACAATTTACATAAAACCACCAAAAGAATTGGCAAAGGTTCTAGAAATTATATCTGAAAAAAAGAGATTTAAAGTTGTCTTTACTTAAAAAAATTCACTGTACGGCTTACGACAAGCTACTAGAAGCTGGTTTAAGAAACTCAACGGAATCCTGTGTGAATTTAAGCTAAACCAACAAAGGTAAACGGACGGTGTCTACGGACGGTGCTTCCACCACTTGGGTCGAGAGAAAGACATCATACTAATTCTTGTATACGTAGACGATGTCGTAATCGCTTCAAAAAATCTAAAGGCAATTACAATTCCACAAGAAAGAAAACTCCAAAAAGTGCAACAAAATTGTCTATTCCCATATTATGTTTCGATTTCAAATTAGAAGTATAATAGCCGATTTCAGCAACGTTATAAAATAGTTGATCAGACATTAGTTAACCTAGATCAACTATGAACCAATAGAAAACGTTTGTCAGCGCTAATAGTCGTTTTCCTTTGGTTCATAGTTGATCTAGGTTAACTAATGTCTGATCAACTATTTTATAACGTTGCTGAAATTGGTCATTAGTTTCATATTAGAGTATTTAATTAGTACAAATCTAGAAATTCTCAACCACGGAAATGACCCTCCTTTCTATCTGTCACCCCAACTTAATTCGCGTCGTTAAGCATCTCAAATGATTTATTTTACTGGTATGTGTCCAACGAACTGACAATGTTGGATCATAAATGGATCTGCTTCAAACTTAAAACTATGAAAGTGAAACCCAGACAATACATCAGGAATCCGAGAAAGGTTGACAGAACGGGCTTTTTGGACAACCTCTCCTCCTCCTTGGAAGCCGGGGAAAATCTTTACAAAAAAAACTTATCGATCACCGAGGAGATCGAATTGCATGCCAACGCGCTGCAAAACTCCCTCAAAAGCTTATGAGTTATCCTGTCTTGCAAGCGGCTGGACTGTGGGGTGAAGCAACATATTAGTGGTGCAAATAACTCGACAGCTGAGAAAAACGACCAGAAAGCTCTAGAAGGCGCATAATTCTAAAAGCGACACTGATTGGGTAGCATTGATGCGACATTCGGAGTACAAAGAAATGAAACGTCAAAAACAACGTGAATCTTAAAGTCTTCTGTAGTGGTGTTGAATCAACCACTGTTACAGCAACAGTAACGCATTGCGCACGACAACATACCAAAAGAATGGCGGAAGCAAGAGTTGCCTTTATACCCAAATCAGGCAGAAGTGACTATTCCCTAGCATATTACGTAGTTTGCTGCTTAGAGTTCAAATATTGCATTTTTAGGTGGCGGAATGCAAAAGAAATCGTTCAAAACCGCTGACAAAAGTGAAAATCCAAAAATCGAAAGTGCAAGGTTTGTAGAATAGGCACTAAAATGCAAATTTTACGATTGAAACCTCGATGAATTCTGAAAAAGCATATTTTAAATAAGAGAATTACGTGAAGAAGATGGCCTTAAAACCAACAATTTTTTTAAAAATCGATTTTATAAACTTTGATTTTCATAGCAATTTTCAAGTTTAGTCGTTCGGGATTGGTAAATCAATGCATTTTATTGTCGGTCCGTGTAGTTTGAACTAGTCTTAGCTTTGCGCAGAGCGGCGATAACCGGAGTGACACTTGCATTGGGATGCTTCAACAGTGCACCTCGAGCAAAAATCATGGTTTTCAATAGTAAATGTGCAGGAAAAATGGCTAAAGCGCTCGAGCGCAGCGAGAAATGCTTTAAGTCAATTTTTCCTTGCACAACCACCCTGCTTTTAGAATCCACGCAAACGAGTTTCACACCTCAAAGATCCACCTTTTTCCTTAAACCACGGGCCTAGGGGTATTTTTATAATGAATGTAGTTTTCACCAAATGGCCCGAAGCGCCCGAAGGGTGCTGAGGGTCAATTTTGATAAAAACCATCATGGCACGAGGAGGATCCACGCGAAAAAGTAATTATCAGCGGGGCTCTTATGCATTACAGTGCACGGACGAAGCACAGAATAATGCATTGATTCACCAATCACGAGCGACTTAACTAGAAAATTGCTATGAAAATCGAGCTTTTCTAAAATCGATTTTTGAAAAAACTAGTGGTTTTAAGGCATTCTTCCTCACCTTATTCTCTTATTTAAAATATGCTCTTTCAGAATTAATCGAGGTTTCAATCGTAAAATTTTTATTTTAGCGTCTATTCTACAAACCTTTCCTCATTTTCTCAACAAAATACATCCGTCAAAAAAGCGATAGTTTTCCAATATTTAATTTTTAGGGTGAAAAAAATTCACCTACCGTTTTTGTAAAATCCGAAAAATATTGACATGCCGGTTTTTTTCAATCTATACACTACGTAGTTCGCTGCGTCGAGTTCAAATATTGCAATTTTAGGTGGCGGAATGCAAGAAAAGTCGTTTAAAATCGATGACAAAAGTTAAAATCCAAAAAGCAAATTTTAACACTTCAATCGTCTGTAAAAGTTTAATTTTAATACTTATTGCAAAATAAAATGCGTCAGACCACCGTCAGACGAATTTTATCGTCAAAATACGTCAGAATCCGTCGAAAATGCGATGGTTTTCCAATATTTAATTTTTGGGGTGAAAAAAATTCAAATTTAACCTACCGTTTTTGTAAAATCCGACGAATATTGACATGCCGGTTTTTTCAGTCTATACTACGTAGTTCGCTGCGTAGAGTTCAAATATTGCATTTTTAGGTGGCGGAATGCAAAAAAAATCGTTCAAAACCGCTGACAAAAGTGAAAATCCAAAAATCGAATTTTAGTACTTCAATCGAGCGTATAAGTTTAATTTTAATACTTATTGCAAAATAAAATGCGTCAGACAAATTTTCTCATCGAAATACATCCGAATACGTCAAAAAAGCGATGGTTTTCCAATATTTAATTTTTGGAGTGAAAAAAATTCAAAGGGTTTAACCTACCGTTTTTGTAAAATCCGAAAAATATTGACATACCGGTTTTTTCACTCCTAGCTAAATCCTTTAGGCCAATCGGTCCCACTTCGTTCTTCTTGAAAACGTTGGAGATTCGCGATATGGTTCCCAGACCGTTACACGGGAATCAACACGCGTGCATCGTAGGGAGATCGACCGAGTCGGCACTCCACAATGTAGTGGAGCGGATAGAGGTCGATGGATTATCGAGAATCCACTCTAGGCTGTTCATTGATATCAAAAGAAATTTTCATTGAAAGCACGAATGTAGCACAACTATGGGGTTCCCCCAACCATTGCAAATTGAATAGGATTTATACTGATGTGAAGAGCCATATGGATTAGTATTGGAGACACAAAGATTAAAGGAGTTGTCACAAAGGGCTGCCCTCAGGGAGAATGTAGCACTACAACTTCATGGGGTTCCCCCAACCATTGCAAAATAGTCTCCCCCACTGTTGTGGAACAGCCTTCTCAAACTCCTAAATATAAGGGCTATTATACCCCAAGTTACGTAGACGACATCGTCATATTTGAGGAAGTTCTTTGCACTATAATGCAGGATGCTCTCAGGGTACTAAGAAATTAGTGCAAAAGACACTCTCTTGGTAAACCCGGCAAAGACAAAGCTTGTTCTATTTACAAAAAAAGGGAGTTTACTGACAAAATTAGTTGAAGAAGTCAAATAGTTGACAATAATACTTAAAAAAAAGCTAAACTGGGGAAAACCTTCACAAACGAAACTCGAAAAAACAAGGCTGGCTTTCTGGTAGTGTCCAATGCCCCAGAACCAAATAGGTAATAACAGTGTCCTTACACCAGATCAAAAATTAGTTTGTTTGACTGTAATTGCAGTAATGCAAACAGCACCAACTGCAGCTCTTGAGGGGTACTCTTAGGCTGCATAGTTGGGAGATATGAATTAAAGTACTCGATGCACTCCTCAATCAATACATCCTAAAACTCCACACTTACAGATGGGTACAAGAAACTGGATGCAACCAACCAAGAGCTGAAATAAGTGCACCTTCTTGAAAACATGCCAGATTAGTATCTGAAAATATCCAGTCAATCTGCGGACAATTGCAGAGATCTTAACTGGACAATTTTTCAAAGTTTTCAAATTAAATAAACACATACACATGATGAGGTATGCAGATGACCCTATAATGTCCTGGATACACTGAAGAAGAAAAAACAGCTGAATTATGTATGTACTTTGTTACTGTCTCGCATTTACTTCAATGAGAGGATCGAGCCAGAAGTCTTCCAGTTGTCGCGGGGCTTCCCTATTTTTTTGAATTACCTTTTTTTACCCTTTTCCAAAAAGTTGCACTAAAAACAAATTATTAAAATACTTCAGGCAATTTAAAGCTTACATATTTTTAGTTATTTTTCCTGTCTTTCTCACACTTGTATTAGTTTGTTCAAGAAGTTTCAGAATATTTTAACAAAATTTAATTAAAAAATCTGATGTGGCCAGCATCTAACCTTCCCCTCTCTACCGAACACGGTACCTAAATTTTGATATTATTTTTAAGAAACAATCTAGTTAATCAATTCATGCGCGTCATTAATAAGGTAATAATCCCAAGTCGCCATAGCAAAGAGCAGTGAAGACCGTGAATGTCTTGTAGAATTTTTGCAATAATATGGTCAACATCCAGCTTTACAAGCTTTAAAGTTACAAGTACTGAATATAGGGATAAAAATATAGGCAATTTAAGGTTTTCCTAACTAAAAACCTTATTTTTCAGAAGCGGGAATAGGAATGATCTTTTTTATAACTACCTTTCTCTTCAAATAAAAAAATAAAAATTAACCCAACACTGGTACTTTTTATTTACGAGCATTTTTTTATCTTTTACTGGTATTCTACTTTATGTTGGTGAAACTCAATAAAATAATCTGCAATTTTGTTGTAATTTAACTATTACTTTTGAGCAGAAGATAAGTCGATTTTCCATCACACAGAGACTCACCTTAACATTTTGAACCTTCAAAAATCCAAATGTTCCTAATTTTCCCCAAAAAAAAACTCGGTATGCGTTAAACCAAAATTAGGAGATCAAAAAATCCACCAACTTTGTTTATTTTTTAACGCAGGACCAATAATCATCCGGACCAGCTAAATAGCTTTAAAATTAACGGCAGTCAAAGAGCAATCTTTAGAGTAATCAATTCCACTCCAGACTACATGCCGCAAGTATACCATGATTTGTGGTAGTTGAAGCCACTGCAAGAGCTAACAATAAATAAAAAGAAAAATTTCCAAAACATTTTTTGGATATCAGATCTATATGTACTGTGAAACAAAGCAAAGCAAATAAAAATTTCAAATTATTTGTTACCAAATAGAGAACATTTTAAAAAAAGTAGATATTTTACCTATTAGCAGTGCATACCAGAATTAATGTGGAAGTTACTAATTTGTTGACTGGACGATCTTGATAAATGAAGAAATAAGAAAAAGCCTCAATAAACGTATTTTTTTATTGTTGATAAATGCAAACATTTTACAGTGCTTTATTTTGGTAAGTAGGAGAGGATACTATAAAACACATGAAAATAGACCGAGTTACGAGTTAAGAATTGTAACAAATACGCAAGACCGTAATGGTCACGCCTTTATACTGAAAATGAAATATAAGAATGTTGGCCGCCATTACATTTTACAACTTCTTGCGCATTTTACTTAAATACTGTTAAACCATGTGCTTCCATATCACAAGTATCGTTTAACAAGCAGCTAATTATCATAGTTATAGCCCAAGTCAAATGTTTCATTTTCTTCACATCGCTTCTTCTTCTTTAAACTATTTACAATATTAGAAATATTTTATACACAAACTCAATAAATACTTTCAGTTTTTGTTTTTAGAAATAAAAAAAATTGCACGAAAAATAAAATATTTCCGTTTTGTCTTCTTGTTACGAACACTCATGAACTCAATTAATTCTGCATGTTGTACAAGCTTATTTACCTACTAAATAATATAAAAATAACAATTAGGCTCTTACTACAACGAATATTTTTGTACACTTCCACTTATAATTTACACTCAAATTACTGTAAACTGTTTCTTTCAACCACAGTTTTTACAAAATACTGAGTCACATTGGTTCATTTCCTTTTATTTCATAATTGCTGCACTTGATCTTGACGTGACGGTCACCTGTGATTCACGCTCCCGTCGCTCATATCGTACAATATCTGAGCTACCGTTCGAGACGACTCCACGTTGCTCAAAGCAACGTTTGCTAAATGAGTTTCGTATTGTCGTAAGTACCTAAAAAGTTACCCAATTATAGCATTATTTTCTCCATCAAATCCTTCATTTATTTATACCTTTTGCAATTATTACTATAAATGACGAGATTCCTAAGAATTAAAGCTGCGGTAAGTCTCATACTCTTAGTAACTGGACCTTCGTTATCGTCCTTGAAAACAAAAAAAAACAACTCTCATTAGAAATATTGACACTCGACTCGGCACTCTCATGCAACAAAACGACACCACAGTTAATGTTTAGAAAATCTGAGAAAACCAACTTAAGCAAAAAATACGGCACACCAACAAAAAACTACAACACAAACACCTTACCTGCTCAACAGTGGGCGGCCCACTTCTGGGCACAGTAGCAGTAACAACCACAGCACCTGGCTTAGTAGCCGTTCTCTGCTAATGAATGATAAGTAAAGTTTTTAGAATGAAAAGCGTGTTAGTTGATAAAGCATAAATTGTTATGGTTTTAAAAAACTCAAGTTAAAAGAATTGTTTCTCTACCTGTAACTCCTTGGGATTCACGAACTCCAAGGCGTGGCGCTTGATCGCATGGAGAGCTGCGTCGGGTGCGTAACCAGGATGAGGTGTGGCGGGCGTGGGCGTCAACGTTTCCACTTTGCCACTCTGAGATTGCTGTTTCCGTTTTGTTTGACTTTGTTTCATTGCCTACATACAAAAATTCATATTTAGTAAATATAGAGTTCGCTATTACCGACAACATATTGGACGAATAACGACGGTTAAAAGTGCTTGAAGTGCTTTGGAGGACGATTTTGCCATTTGCATAATATGTCTTACAGGCGCGTAAAGGGGGCCAATAGTAAAATGTTAAAAAAAAATTACTTTCCATTTGCGATTAAATATGCCTTAAAAATGGATTAACGAGATACATAAAAACACACTCACCTCAACGTTACAGTGCTTATCGTATATGTGAGTCATTAAAGAAAACCGCTTCCGTTTCATGTTATCGCATCGCTCCCATTGGCAAGTAAGTTCATCGATAGATTCCGGACAATGGACAGCACACACGTGCATGTACACCTGATTGGCAGACTTAAATTTTGTGTCACTGCAAAGAAAAGAAAGATACACTAAAATTGTTAAGTTATATTTCAAGTCACTTACATCTGACACTCTCCCCATTCACACACAAACGGCGTCGAAACGTCCCTCACAATTTTAACTTTGGGTATAGGTTTGGGCTCTTCCACCTTCTTTTCAGTGGTAGCAAGGATGGTTTGAGCCATATTTGTATTGGCAGTTGCTTTTATGATAGTGGACGTGGGTACGACATTGTTGATGCTGCTGGCAGTTTGCAAAATAGGCCTTTGCATTTGTGTTACCACAACCTGCTGACCTTGAGGAGTTACCATTAGCTTTTGGTGATGAGTCGCGTTACCGGCAGATGGCTGCTGCAAAATTATGATCGTTTTCATGTTAGTACCCTGCTGTTGGGCAGTTTGCGCCACCAAGACCGTCTGGGGTTGACCGTGTACCATTGCAGTTTGAGGTTGTGCCACAACATAAGCACCTTGAGTCGAACTGGTTTGCAAGACATATTGACCCGGCTGTGTAGTGCTCGCAGTGAGTTGCATTTGACCTTGGATGCCTTGAGACAACAAAAATTGCCCAGTGTTCGACTGTTGCAACACCATCGGAGCTCTCTGTTGGCCGGTATTTTGAACAATCACAGTTTGGCCGGGTTTCAGTTGAGTTCCAGGAGGCAAAACAACCTGATTGGTTGTTTGAAGTCCCGGTTGAGATAACAAAATTTGTCGCGGTTGAGTGACTATCATCTGAGACTAAAAAAAAAACAGAACAAATGTAACATTCATTATAGATAATTTTCGTTCAAAACCAACCTGAGTTTGATCCATAAACATCTGCTGACTCGTAACATTATTATGCAACATTTGCACTACATTATTGGACTCCTCCACACTTTGCTGTTGGGCTTCTTGCATCATTTCTTCCTCTTCATCTTCAAGAATATCAGCGGCAATATCAGCAAACAGCTTAGCAGCTGCGGTAGAAACGGTACCAGTGGGTTCATCATTTGAAGAACTAGAAACCGAATCTGGCGCCGGCGAATCGGCGGTGACGCAACCGTTAACGCTGCTAGCCGACGTAAGATGCATTTTCTTGTTCTCCACATCACACACTTCTTCACTAGAAGGCCGCTTCGTGCCCTGTTTCTCCACGTGTTCCACATTATTTTTTGCCGGTTCTTTACTCAAAGCCTTTTCTATGTGATTTTCGACCAACTCCAAACCTTTTTCGCCTATCCTCAATTCTTTACCCAACATTCCGTTCAAAATTGGCGGTTCTTTGTTATCAATCTTCTTCTCTAACAAATCCGCCAGCCTTAACGTTTTCGTTTTTGAAATAATCCCACTGGAAGTTTGCGAATCCTTCGAGTTGCTGTCGTCATTTAACGTCAAAGTGTTATCCATGTTAGGAACGCCGTTCAGAAGCCCTTCAAAACTCGTCAAAGAATTCTCTCCATCTTCGGTCGAAGAAATACCAATGTTGATGCCACTACTCGATGCGAGCGAATTATTTCCAGTGGAATTACTATCGTCGTTCTCCATTTTCAATGTGGTAATTCTACTGGAGTTACTTAAAGGCGCCAATGGTGGGGGTGGAGGTTGAGGAGGTTCTCGCTTTGTTGTACTAAAATTCGATCCCATCGTGGCCGTGGACGTCACAGAGGAATCCATTACGTCGTCGGTGAATAACTGTCGCGCACCGTTGATTCGCGACACTTTTGGCACATTATCCAATAATTTCGTCGCTGAGGAGTAAGTTTTGTTGTTCGTCGTTTGTTGCGCTAACAATTTTTGTTGCTGTTGACGCGCAGCAACCTAAAAAGTTGAGAAATATAAAAAATTTGTTTATGGTTAAAGAGAGCCAACAAATATAGGCGCAAGAAATAATTGGAGGTGCAATTTAAATCAGTGGTTCGAAAATCTGTGAACTCCAGCAAATTTATCTTTTACTAGCGGTGCGATACGTTTATGTAAATAAAATCAGTTAGAAAAAAAAGTCAGCATGTAGGATTTTAGAGGTTAAAAAATGTGAAAAAAGTATAGAAATTTAAGAAATAGTAAAAAACGCCAAAGATCCAAATGTCTAGAAAATTTCAAAAACTTGAATTATACTGAGAAAATCTACCGCACCTACAGAGAGCGAAAAACCTCCCCTGCTCTATAAAATAAATTCATAATAGAAATTCACTTTTTTGACGCTAGAGGCGCTAACGTCGAGCTTTCTCGTTCCCTTATTGGACAGAGAATTAGCAATTCCGATTTTTTAACTCTCAAGGACGCTAACGTCAACTTTCTTGCTCCCGGGGTCAAAACTTGAAGTTACACCAATGGTTCATTAGTATAAAAAGAATTTTTGATTATAATGTAAAATACAATACATTTATTTTAAGTCATTTTTCATCGATAATAAATTATTTCTGTAGTAATTTAAAATTATGCAATAAATCTTTAAAAAAGTTTTATTTTCAAAACATTTTAAGGTCAATTTCTCAATGTTGTTTTATTTTCTGATTATATAATATGCAACTGAAGATCACAAATTACCGTGAACTAGCTAACAAATAACTTGATATTTTTTTTATCGCTTTCTAACAATAATTTTTAGCAATAATTTCATACCTTGACTTTGAAATTCATTTGTTTTTATTATTAATCAATCGATTGGAATATTTTGAAATGTTTGCTAAAAGTAAAGGGAACCTACAGCTGCTGACTCACCAATTTTGATGATTAATTTTTAAATTAAGGCAGATCCAAGTATTTAAATAGACAAAGGAATAAAATCTTGTAACAGCCAACTAACAGAAATTTCCACTGTCCTTATAAATAATTTATAAAAAAAAAGAGCCCATTCAATCAAATGCTGGGGAATGTATTTCTAGATTTATCTGTTAAGTTGTTTTAATTTTGTGAAAATCACTTTCAAAAGCTCATTAGAACCACATTTACTATAATTTACTCCACTTTAGATTAATTAAATTATTTGAAATTACGCCGGAATCATACAGAAAGTTAAAAAATTATGCACAATTATTCCTATTTAGCCAAATCTCAATCTATTACAAGATTAACTAACTATAGACATAGCAATATGGATCAATTTAAATTTTAAATTCAGCAGGAAAAGACGAATATTTTTTTGGATCTTTCAGTTTTTGAATCATTCTACTAAAATCTGTATAAAACCAAATTTGCACTTTTTCAAGAGAAGTTATTCGTACTCGAGCACTGTAGAACCACTGATATCTGTACACAATTTTAACTAGCGCCTACGAAATGTAATGAGGCGTATGATAGATTCAATTCGACGTCGATTATCGGTAGCAATACTCTTAATAATCGACATCCCACTGTAAGCAAATAAACTTGCATTCTTTTTGCAAATGGTCATGTATGTTATCACAAAATGTTATTTGGTTAATAAAACGTTAGAAAAGTCAGGAATTTGTTCAACAAGAAACTACTAAAAACAAAAATGTCTAATAAAAAAACAGAAAACGAACGCATGCTTTTAGAATACGAACACGCACGCAAAAATAATTACAAACACAAACGTAATTAGGTAAGTAAATAAAAGTCGTTACAAACTACCAATTAAAATTTAGCTCAGCTCAAATTGTTCCTTTGATACCCTAAATTATTGAGGTGATCGTTCAAATTAAACGGCGGTTGTAAGCTGCGCGCGTCCTACGCGATCACGCAAGGTAAAAAGTGCGCGGTGAATTTTTAATTATCTCAGGATGCGTGTCTTCTACTGGAAATAGTGTAAAAATTGAATAATGTGATTCAAAAAACAAACATTCTGAAGAGGTCACCCCAGGAAGTTTTAAAAACAAATTCGTTTGCGCGGAAGAAAAGACTTGAATCCGTCCATGCACGCACGCTCTAATCATATTTTGATCGTTTGCTCATCAACACAAAAACAAAAAAGAACTGAAAAATGAAGAAAATAATTGGTGATCTAGTGAAAAAAAAAGGTGCTCAAAGGACCTAATATTGTTTTATGAAAATGTGAGCGTAATTTTAGTGAGTTAGAGCTGGGATTAGTATGTTACCTGCACTACAGATTGACAGTCCGTGGAATTCTTCATGCTGATAGTTGTCATGCAGTCGTTTACCTTAGTAGCGAGCAAACTTTTGATGAGCGAAGTATTGCTCTGACCCGTTTGTGGTTCTTTGCTGGGTCCAGCAGTCGTAGTAGAACTATTAGTAGCGTTTCCTAACAGAGCTTGGCTCAGATGTGGATGCGCCATTACCTTTTACATTACACACACAATAAACACAACTAACATTCAATAAAAATGTAATCGATAATATAAAACCGATTCTACGTTAATAAAATTAAATAAAACTACCCCAAAAAGTAAATTGATAAAAATTCGTGATTTTCAAAATAAGCGACTCTAAAATCTAAAAAAATCACAAATTATAATTACCTGACTTTTCATATCGCCTTTATAAGTGGGACTAGTAATAACAGTGGATTCTCGAGGTTTTGAAGGTGCGCTGAGTTGTGCTTTTAAGATCGGGGATGCGGGAGACGGAGGTGGGGTGTCGGTGCTGTCGGGAACAAAATTTGATACAGGAACGGGTGTCTGATTTAAAACGGTACTCGTTGGAGCAATTTGACCTTTACGCCGAATGCCCCCTTTTATCGAAGATTGAGTTGTCGATAAATTAGACACAGATTGAACACTTATAACAAGAGGTTGATTTCGCACCTTTATTCCTTCATAATACTGAGCATCGTTTGGATTCGTCGATTTTACTGGATTCGGACCAACCATTCCACCAAATACTGACCTAAAATTTGAGTGTTAGAAACTTGCTCAAAAGAAAAAGTGATCAAGGATTTACCTAACACATCTAGGAAAATGTAACGGAGCTATTACACCTCTTCTACCGATTTTTGCGCACGAGTTTATGTAATGTTTGTACAACTCCTGTTGTTCCACTCGACTGTTGTTTAGTGGCTCGTACGTTGCGCGCAACCACGCCAAGGCAAACTGTTCGTTTTCTTGTATTACCTGCTGATGGGCGTGTTGTTGTTGTACTAATTGTTGTGACGTAATGACTTGGGTAAGTTGTTGAGTCGTCGTTACCGTTGGCGGCGTCGCTAAAACAAATGTTAATATAAAAGTGGACACAAAATCACAAAACAGTACAAAAAACTTTGAAAAATTGCATGGCATTTGGACCAACATTTCCAAGGTTTCAATTTGCGTTAAGGGGGAAATCACTGTAAAATTTTTAAAAATTCGATTTTACGTACATCAAATATCCTGCGGTTGGGTTGCAACCCTCAAACATAGTAAGTAATAGTAACAGAACATTTGCTGTTAGCATCTTAAATTATTTTTAATTTCATTAAGAAACAATAACATTTAAATTTTTACTAGATCACTTTTTGTTTGATCAGTTTTTGTTTCAAAGATGATGACCACAACAAATTATCGACTGCCTACTTTAAATTAAGAAGAACATATTCCAATAAATGAATCAAAAGCAATAAAATTCATGCATTAGTTCAGTTTAAATTTATGACCATAAAATGTTCATTTTATGTTCAAGTGTTAAGGAAACAAAACTAAAATTTTCTTCACTTTTTTAACGCTAAAAGACGCTACCGTCGAGATTTCTCGCTGATTATCCAATAAGGGAGCGAGAAAGTTTGACGTTAGTGCCTCTAACATTAAAAATATGAACTTCTTTTATGAAATTTTTTAAGTCTAGAGAACGCTAATATCAGATTTTTCAGTTCTTATGTTCGAGAGTAGAACGATATCCAGTACTCTGATTTTAATAATTTTCACTGGCCATGATGATACAAAACGGTCCAAAAAGCAGTAAGAAAACAAAATATTTGAGGACCATTGCAAATAAGGCTTACAATGAAAAAAAAAACAACAAAATTTTACATGAATTTGAATGAAAAAAAATCGCATTTAACAACAATTGATTGGGTGCCGCTAGAAGGGTAACCTCGTCCATCTCATGAGTATTTTACAAAAATTATTTTCAATCAAAATGTATGTGCCCAGCGTAGATCTTAGTGTAGATTCAAGATTGAACGTGTAGCGTGGCGTCGTCAAAACCGACTCTTCGCAAGCTCCACTAGCTACGTCACCTTCGCTCCGCACGCTCTGAGCCGTTTTGACTAACGCTATACTAATTAAAGATATCGCCCAAGCCGGTCCAACTCGGCAAAGTGTGCTACTAGAAAGAAGGTGGATCACCCTCTATATGAAGCTCCTAAACAGTGAAATTTGCATAATGTTAACGCTACTATAGTGCAAGTGCTGCTGATGCCCTCGTGTTAGTTTGTCACGCACAGCCTGCGTAAGTAAATCAGCGCGTACCGTTAACAGAATGTCTCATAAAGGCGAATATCGTACAGATATTAAAAACTTTAAAATCGATTACTGCTAATCGATATAAGACATTCGTTCGTATCTAAAACGCTACATTTTAATGTTATCAGAGTTGCCACAGAGTTCTAAGCAAGAAGTGAGTGAAAAAAGTGTGTAAATTTTCAAAAAAAATGAAGAAAAGTGTATAGAAATGAAAAAAGTGACAAATAGTGTAAAAATATTTTACTTCGGGCAGTAACATGGCAAGCCAACACCACAGATCCTGCAGACAAGACCCACAGCTGGCCTCCTTTTTTTAGAATCAGTGTTTAGAACTGCTCTTTGGACATTTAAGAACTTTTTCCCAAAATTTTTTTGAAGGACACTTTTTTGACTCCCTGGCTAAATTTGCGAATCAAAACTTGCAAACGGTTCAATTTTTTACACATTTAGTATCTCTCGGCTTTTTTTCCAAAAAGAGTATTTTTAAATGACCTTTTTTAACCAGTTTACATTTCCTCCGAGCAACATGCGTACTACTCCAATATTTGTTCCGTGTATAGCGTTTTTTTGTGGAAGGCAGTGTCGACTCGATTTTCACGTATCTCTACTGCATATAAATGACCATTACATCTCCCATTCACAAGAAATTACACTCTAACATGATTGTTTAATTTTCTCGGTGGCCCGGCACCACCTCCTACTACGTCATTGCTTTGGGTCCCTAAGAGTTAACGGACCGTATGCTTTTGCACACCGGTAGTTACGCCACTGCTGACGCGCATGAATGAATTTACGAGATTCTTTATTTTCCATTCCAGCCGTGAGCCACTTCCTCCAAGCAAAATTTTTACGGGTGGCACCTCATTTTATTTCCAAAAATTTTTTTGAATGACTTTCTTTAAGAACAATATCCAGTGCTTAAGTACAATTTTTGTGTTTTATGTCTTTCATTTCCAGGACGTTACAAAAATTTAAATAATTGCTAGCATGCCGAAATCTTTTAACACTTCTTCATCTAAAGGCGCTAAAAGCAATTGATTTATTTATTGGAATACCACGTTATTTGAAAACTAGAATTGGTGGAAGGGGGGCGGGGGTAAGAATCCCACATTCTAGTTTTCAAATAACGTGGTATTCCAATAAATAAATCAATAGCCTTTACATGAAGAAGTGTTAAAAGATTTCGGCATGCTAGCAATTATTTAAATTTTTGTAACGTCCTGGAAATAAATGGCATAAAACACAAAAATTGTACTTAAGCACTGGATATTGCTCTTAATTCTATTTCATAATTTTTCTTGTTGATTAGCTAGTCTACATTTGCTCCGAGCAACATGCGTCGACAATTTTTAAAATTCTAGTTATACTAAATTTTATCAAAAAATTAAATTTTTGTAAGTGAAAAAAAAGTGAATATTTTTTAAAAAAGTGACGAAAAGTTAAGATTTTCAAAAAAGTGAAAAAAGTGTATCTGTGGCAACCCTGTGTTATCTATCAAATCCTTTTGAGTTTTCTTAAATAAATATAATATCTTCCAGTAGTAGATATCGCCCTAGACCCGCAATGTTCTATTAAAATTAGTAAGAGTTTTTTTGTACTGCATCTGTTGCAGATGTAGAATCTCATGAAAATGTAGATAAAGTTAAATTGACAGAAAATTTTTCTGCAGTTATTCGGTCGATAATAACCGAATTTTCTTTAATATTTAAACAATTCAAACAAAAACACAATTCTAAAATATTTTTTTTTAATTCTTCCCCTATTAAAGTGTTCGGCACGGCAGCAACTCGATAAATACTGTTTGTAAATTTCTGGCACTCCTACATAAAAAGGTTTGCCACCGCTTGCATTCCGGAGCGCCGTTAAGCCATTGATGCGCGTCAGTGGTCGACATATAACGGATAAGGTCTGTAGACGTAGATAATAACGGAATGCTTAATAAACTGCATTAACGCCATTAAAAAACAAGCATTCTATAATAAACAAATTATATATAACAGCGACATCTGTTGACTTGTCTCTCGAACTACAGAAGGTGTTACCAAAATCAATAATGGACTCGCCAATCTGATACTATGCAATCAAAGAAAAAACTAAGAATATTATAACCTTGTTTTATGTTCAAGAAAGATATTTTAATTTGAAACTAAAATTTCCGGCCCACCAACGATCTTTTCTTGACACCCTTGTTATTTTACTGTTTATTTTTATTAAAGGTCTAAAATTTGAAGCCTAAAGAAGCCACTTCATCGAACAACATGCAATGTAAACCAATCTTGACCTCAAATTTTAAGTAGCTTACAAATTACAACAGCTTCTTAAACAATCTACTATCTCCTGGTTTTAATTATGAAGTTTTGTAGCCTAAAATTAACAGTAATAAAAATTTCTCAACTTTAATTTATAACTTTTTCCTACGCCAGAAAAGAAGCCAGCTTCACAATTCTAATGTCAGTTCGCCCCAAATTAAGTTTGCTATTAAAAATTATGTACCATAAAGTTTTTTATTACCCTTATGGATTGAAATTTGACTTTACGAGTATGCGCCATTGCTTTTATTTTCGATTGACGACAAAACGTCAGACCCTGAAGTAATAGTTCTGCATGCTCCAGTTTTAGAACCGCTGGTGTCCAGTATTGGCATCTTAAGCCGCTTAAAAGTTTAGATGAAAGACGAATTTCTCTCATGAAGCTGAATCTGTTTAAATTTTTAGAACCATTTAAGACAGTGGTAACCATAAACTAAATAAAAGCGATTCATCATATTGGCTACAGCAACGCCGCAGATTTATGGCCAGTTCCCATAAACACGTGTTTACATTATCATTCCATTTAAGCTTCAAAATATCTTTTGATTAAAAAGTAAGCAGTTAAAAAACATTTTTTTATCTGTTCCGTAATAAAATAAATGTGTTTACTGTTAGCAGATGGTGAACCGTCAAAATTCCGATAAACAAATGCGGGGAGCATTAAAAAAATTGCAATTAATTACAGAAATGGAAGAAAATGTAAAGGGTCGCTTTGAGGCCACAGGCAGAGTCTTATAATTTTGCATAACAAAAATGTCATCATTATTGATGACACATCTAAGCTACTACATTCAGCAGGTGGTGACTTCATAAAGCAATTTTAATAAAGGTCATCTTATAGATAGGCAACTATAAATCCAAGATTGTATTAAGCTGCTACAACATACATGCAGTTTTATTTTGCTTTGACGTTAACCTGGCAACTATCTGTAAAAGTTACAATATTAAGCAGACAGGATGTTCATAAATGCTACTGTTTGTAATTTTTCTCTTTACATAAGATAAGAAACAGAGAAACTCCGAATTCAATCAGTTTTATGAAAAAATAAACACAATGAAAATGCCAATTGCTTACATTACAGGAATACACATCACTAACATTAAAAATGTTGTAGTTGGGTTTATTATTTAATTTTAAAGTTGCGTGATAATCGGTTCATATTTTAGTGATAATCTCGCTAATCCATTCATGCGCGTCACACGAGAATATCTCAGATAATAGGTGTAATTTCAACAATTCCAAGGAACCATTGATTTTTGTTAAAATAGCAGGGGAAATCCAATTCTACACCCGATATAAAAAGTTGCTTGCATTTAATAAACATAGAACCCTCCCACCTAAACACGTAGAATGAAATTAAACCCAACAACCACGCAAAATTTCAATTTTCTTGTATAACACATAAAACTTTTGAATGAAATAGTAAAAAAAAAAAAAACTTACTTGTTACAATGGTTGACGACGAAGGTGTGATAATAATACGTTGAGGTGTAATAGGAGTTGCCTTGGTAGCATTCACTGGAATTAAAGGCTTCGTAGGAGTAACTTGAATTGTTGACACCGACGACAAAGTGGTCATGGCTGGGGAAGATGTAGTGTTGGTAGGAACCGCGGCAGTGGTGGCAGGAGTCGCAGTCGTAACGGTGGCCGCCTGTGTAGTCACATTTACACTATTACCCGGAACCGTCTCTACTAATTTCATTCCTATGCACGCTTTAGGACCGTAACTCTTCCCCTCTACAGTCACCAAAGACACCAAAGTGTCCAGAACACCGTGAATGTTAACAATTAAATTACAGGGTCTTTCTCCCAACGAAGTCAAAGAATATAAACACTCTAGGGTATACACCAAAAGCATAACATCATGCAGCGTTAAAAACGAACAAACTCTTTGATATACAATAGGTTCCAGAGTTTTTGTTAAAATGTCTTCGTTAGATTCTATTTGGCTTAATTTATTTAATGCATCCAACGATGCAATGCAACACGTACGATCTTCACTTTGCAATCCGTGCGATAGAAGTTTTAATAAACAAAAACTTAACCTATCACTTTGTAAGTCCTTGATTAAAAATTCACCGGCAATATTTCCTAGCATATCCAGTCCCATGTTATGTAAACCGCCCCACCTGGTGCTAGAACACAAAATTAAAAACCGCACGAAAGTTTTGTTCTTAGCTAAAAACGTAACATTTTCTTCGATAAAACTTAAATTTCTTAAAATTGTAGCTATTTGCAGCACACGTTGTCCAATGTAATCTTGTGTGCCTAAATTACAACCCAAATTGAACAATTCATCGTCCGTATCGTCCCGTTCACAATCCAATTCACTATCACTGATAATGTTTACGCTATTAAACTTATTCAAATTCGTCTCTTGAGAACCAATAATCAAACCGACCGAATCATCCACACATTTTATATCGTCCAATACTTCAGGAACACTGCTATCTTTCTTGGCTTCCGCAGTTTCCCGCACTAATTCCATAAAATTAATTTCGTTTGTGAGATCCAAAAATTCTCTGTACTCGACAGAAGTTTTCCAAAAGTTGTTGAGGGGCTGGCGTCGTATGTTGTGATAATAACCAGTGAAGAGGGGCCGTAGAGAGCCTAAAAAATAGTTGGACATAAAATAAAATCAAAATAAACCGATGGGTGAACTTACTGTGGTGGTAGACACCCGTGTGGGCTATAAGGTAATCCACCAATCTCGGATATTTTTCTAACTTCAACGTGTGCTTTCCATCGTTAGATAGAAGCGTGCAAACATTTATGGCAAAATCTTGTTCGTTCGGGAGAGATGATATGAGAGATAACGCAAGACGATCGTAATCCGATTGTTTGTACAACTGCGTGGATAAGTTATTGTAATCTCGGGTGGATTCTAAAAATTCAAAAATGTGATTTAAAAAATTGACGGAACAGGATGTGAACGGCCGTGTTCAAACCCCGGTGTTTTCCTCAAGGATTAAAAAATTACATTGTTTATTGAAATCAGGAGAAAAAAAATGGATTATTTGTTTTTTGATCAAGTAGCGAAGTTCCGTTCCCATATATGTGTAATTAAAGTTATATCAAATATGGTGACGATGTAACGCCTGCAGATATGTACTTGCGTACCAAAAAACACAATCAATAAATTCCTACCCCCATCATTTCATATTCAATGTATAAATGCACCGATTTATATTCCATTCCCCTCTTGTCTCGTCAATTCGACATATTTTAGCTTTAAAATAAAATCAATAGCTATTTGAACGAGTTACTGTAATTTTGAAACCCGATATTCAATCACACAAGGAATTAATTCTCCCGATTATAAAAATAGAGTCTGATGATCAATCAATAATAATTGCGGTTGATGCTCCAATTCTGATAATCCCGAACGTCCTTATAATAAATTTCTCTATTGTATTACCGATATTGCGTAATGGGAATAAAATTAGTTGAGGTATTTGCCTCAACACATTGGCAAAGTACGAAACAAACCAAAATAGCAGCAAAAATGCCACGATTTTAGCATCAAAAGTCGGGAATTTCAACAAAAAAATTCTAATTCTGAATAAAAGTCGAGCGCGTTATGCGGTGCTGATGAAGATAAAATGTGATAGCGGTGAAAGGGAGGAAAAACAAGTAGGATCGTGGGAATAAGGAAGAAAAAAATATTGGGGTTAGATAACATAGACATAGTCGACTCTCCACACCAAATGATGTAATTCCGCTCAGTAGATGTCGAGACAGCGCAGTAAAGTAGCAGATATTGATTACGCGATAGTCATGGAGAATGCCGGCCTGCCTAGTCGAGGAGTAGCTGGCTGCACTTGTCACCGCAAGGGTATACCGCTCTCGTTCGTTACCACCTCCCACACCAAAATGCCGACAACAAATTTGATCTATTACATCTCCAAAACGTCACAAGCAACCCTTAAAAGATTAAATTTGCCATTTTCATGCGTCACAAAATGACGAAAAATTAACGCCAGATTGTTGTACTAAACTTCCAATTTTATCGATAAACGGAAAAAATATTAAAACCGCCTCTCGTATAACAAAAGAAGCGTTATTAAAGGAATCGTTAAAGCGATATCACACAAGTTCGTTGACTTATGCGTAGTAAAAGCATATCCAATTTCGCTCGGAAAAATAAATCCCTTTCTCCTCTTCACTTTTTTCGTGAAAATTTAAAAGCGGAAAAACTTTTGAAATAAAATCTTCTCAAAAATGACATGTTGTGGATTAAAAATCGTAAACCTTCGAAAGATTTTACTCACCGGCAATGTTGTGCTGCTGATAGTTGTAACTAACTGGGACGTGGTGCCGAGTTTGTTTTCCGGACCACCGATAGTGCCTGTCGTCTTCTTCCTCGAGCCTTGAATCCAAAAGTGCTCCAGAGCGGTGAGCTTTTTCCCATCGGTCCAGGAATCTAAAGCAATAATGAAGGTCATGGTACTGACCTAGGCCAGAAGCACACGTGAACGAGCGCACCACGTGTGCGTGGTGGCGTCTCGCGACGCTTGTGATAGTGAATGGTGTAGTAAGAGTGGGGTAGGAGACAACGCTCATTCAGTTGGGGTATCAGTACTCTTTTGAAAGCGCACTATAGCAAGCAGGATTATGACTTGAAGCAATTCCGACACTTACCTCAAATATATGTGCTTCAGTCCAGCGGCAGCGTTGATGCAGCTCGAGGGAAGATTCAGCTTCTCCAGGAGATCGGGCCATTCTTCGTTTACGTTTACCTGAAAGCAAACCAAAATCGTCAATTTCATTCTACTGTGTTTCAATTTTGTAAGCTCAAAAGTTTTACTGCGTTGGTATGGGGCGTTGTAATTAGCCTGTTGAAGTGTCTAAATGTTCTGGACGGACGTAAGACTGACAGAATACACGTCGATTACTCGCACGCAAAATTTCGACACGAAGGTTTTATGTTACAGTAATTATTCCGGAAACATCTGTTACCGCATTTGCGCCCTTTGAAACGATCAAAAGATACATGGTAAAAGCGAAAAATTGAAACTTAGAAAACAATAATTAAATTATTATTTAGGGTTAAACTAGGTTATAATCAACGTCATACTTAATTACAAGTTACAAATGTCTTTGAGCCACAGAATAAAAAGAAATTGTGGTGTTTCGATCTGCGTCGTTTCGTTTTGCAAATCTGATCTGCGTTGATATGACTCAATTTGCGTACTTTCGTATAAAATAAACAACTGTAAATTAACAAAATTGATAAATCAATTGTGACACGTTTAAACAAATTAATGCGGAGCATTTAACGAATTTTGTTTCTAAGATGGGCCCCTCGTATATATCGTTAACAGGTGACGCCACAATAGAAAAGCATAAAAGCAAAAGAAAATTTTGTTTAGGAAAATCCTTTCGCCAAAATATAATTCATATAATTTCACGAAATGAGATTGTTTGAGCTTTCAATTTTGAAACACAAAAACCAAAAAGATTTTAAGGAAAATTCTGTAAATAAATTGTAAATGCAAAATTCAAGTTTAGAATTTCGGGATTTTTCTAATCTGTACCATAATGTTTTTTTTTTTTTATTTTAGCCAAATTAGGTCGTATTGAATAGTTAAATTTAAAATTAATAGTCTAATTTAATATTGCCTAATTTGTTACACTTATGGCCGATACTATAAACGACAAATAAAATTAAATCTCAATCAAATCTTGGGTTGTTACCAAATTAATTTACCTCTAATAATTTTAAACATAATTATAACTTTATGATGTAATTTTGTTAATATAATATGTTGCTACGAATTTTAGCTGTAATATAAAGTACATTTAACTATTTCAATTTTTGTTCTTTATCTTGGTAGTCAACTTTATATTTAAAGTATAACTAATAATACAAATTGATACATTTTCTTTAGTGTGCTTCAGTGGATATATGGATATCGCTTCGATATTACACTTTGCCACCTCAAAAACCCCAAGTTCGAATGTTGACTTGGTTTTTGTAAAATGTTTATTTATAATTTTCACAAGTTAATAACCCAAAAATATATTTATGTATTTTAATTTTATAAAATATTCAACGTTAAGATACAAACAGCAAGGATGTGGATATCACGATGAGCTAACCAGCCGAAGCAATGTTAGAGGTGCAATTTCATGTAAACAAAAATTTATTGCAAGCCGGTGTGTATCTGACAAGGATAATAACTGACGGTTAATGCTGAAATCGCGATTATACAATAAGGTTGTGTGATTTATGTTTTAACTTTTTCTGTATAGTTTACCCTATGCCGCAAATACCCATTAGCTCATACCCCAAGTTGAAAATTACAATCAGAGTATAGAAGTGTTGAATTTAAAATTAATGTTCAGATTTAACATCGTCTAACTTAATATAAAGTTCAAGACGATCGCGGAAAACATCTCGAAAATTATTATTATACAAGATCTTATTAGATAAGATATTATTATACAAGATATGGAAATAAATATTTCGATATGCTTTACACTTTCCCGGAATGTAACCTCCACAATGTATGTACCTACTAATAACGGCAATTAATAAAAATATACAATTATGGTAGCTTTTTTGATTGCATAACCATCGGCGATGCTTAACATCTAAGGCGCAAGTATCAATTTATTTGGCGTGTACTATTACGTATATTGTAGAATATAAAATCAATGCTTTAAGAAATGACAAGTTTTGATTCTATTCTCTTATGAAAAAGCCTCAGATTCATATTGGTGTAAAAAAATATAGATCAACTCACCCCAAATAACTCGAAGAATCGTTGAAACATAAACACATATCGCCATGAAGATGTATCTGAGATTAGCGAGCATCTCCTAGAACGCCATTTAAATATCCTAGCATAGAAATCTACACCTTGACCTCCCATACAAAATTAGTCTACTTCATTAATAATTATTGTAAGAAGAATTACATGTTAGTAGTTCTTGAATGACCAGCTTTGATTCTATTCGCACATGAAAAAGCCTTGGATTCATATTGATGCAAGAAAATATAGATCAACTCACCCCTCTCAAATAATTCAAAGAATCATTAAAACATAGACATATCGCCATGAAGATGTATCTGAGATTAGCGAGCGTCTCCTAGAAGGGCATCTAAATATCCTATCATAAAAATCTTATACTTCCCACCAACAAGATGCAAATATAAAATAAACAGTAGGCAATTCTCTACTCTGTTTCTTCCAGACATAAAAATTAAATTTTTTAAATCAGAGCGTAGTACATTTTTTATTTCCACGACAGAATTTATAGTAAAACTATTTCTGAAGCATTGGCTGACCTTGAAATGTTCCGAAAAGTAATTTTTAGGTCTGATATATGGCGGGGGGGGGGGAGGCTGAAGTGAATCGGCACTGTTGAAAGCGAGTTTTGGCACGTGGTGTTCCCACTATGAATGGAAAAGCAAGACGCTCATCTTATTAGTGACCGGCGTCGCAGTCGAAAATAAGAATGCAGGATGAAACAAATGGTTTATGCTCGAAAACCTAAAAAAGTGAGTAAAAAACTATTCGATTCCCAGAATTCCTTAGCCTTGGAAGATAAAATCCGAAAACTACCTTCTTAGTGCCTTTGAGTTCAAGAATTAGAAATACTGCATTATTACATTTTGCAAAAAAATTTCTACTGTTATTTCTCATAATAATTTCACACGAAGGTTATGCAATTTACTTCTAGGTCGGAGTTCGAGCGAGACTTGGAGCAGTTAAAGTGCAGTTGCTTTACCCCACTAGGGACCGACTACCAATCCCCGTTCTCTGCTCCATTTTTATTATAGTTTTAATTAAACAATTAAATTATTTATTATAAACTTAAAAAAAAACTAGATACAATATTATTACTAATTTAAAATCCTATAATTTTTAATAAATCGCAATTTTTTCATAAATATTTATAGTATTCCGCAAATAGATAAGTACCCGTTGACACAGATAATATGATTGTGAAGGTCATACCTTATCATTAATTGCTAATTAATTTTAATATTCTACATTCATCAGTCAACATTTAGCAACATTGTTGTATAAATTGATAGCAGTATTGTTGAGAGCGTTGAAAAAAATTCAATCCAAAAAAATAAATTTTACCTAACCCTGTATAAAATAGGGCCCGTCCTGTTAAACGTCAGGATTTGATCATCGAGTTGGATTCCAAACAAGTATTACGGCCGACGACAAACTTGGTGTTACATCAGGTAGACTCTTGCCAGACTGCAAATGCAACAAACGAGATAAAGTTCAACGACCGAAGTTTGAGAGAAACTTGTCGGAATAATTTGAACATTGTGGACGACTTGATTCAATTTAAAAACGATTTGTAGCAACAATTATGAAATTCTTTATTTTCATCCTCCAAGCAAGTCCCAAACATAACTTCAAATTTCAGCAATATTTGCTTATTTTGAGATAAAAATAATCCGACATGGAGCTATTAAAAATAAACACTGAGTGGGAAATGTTTATAAATTGCCGCATTTTACGACTCGGAATTTTGGTAACCATATTATGATAACATAATATAGCGATGATGTTATCATTATCTTCCATAGCATCGATTGTTTGGATGGAGGCAATTTTTTTTTAATTTTTAAAAATAACCGCTGATGTAGGTAGTGGATTCCAGCAATTGGATAAACAAACCGTCATAACATCACGAGCGTTCTAATGTATTTAATTGTACCGATCAAAATAGAAAAAAAAATGCAATATAGTAGATTTTTTCCGTGCCCAAAAGCTGCTTAGAAGTCTCGCGCGACCAACTTGGTTACTGATACAACTCTTGGCCAAATCTCGTTCGTATGTACACCGCCCCCGTTGCCAGCATACTGAACAGACCCACAGAACAGTGGAGTACTGCGCGTTCTACTAGGTCAGGGTCTATGTAATAGAGTCTCCCCGCACTCTCCGGAAACACTGCGTACGATATCGTAGAAGTAGTCCTTGTCGATTGTTGAATTTGGCACCGGCAAAAATTATCCAATAGGTCAGCGCTCCGCCGTTCCACGCTCTCGAGCATTGCAATAAATCCAACCTCGTCAGAAAATGTAGTTCTTCAAAAAAAAAAAAAAAAACTAATTCAAATATGCGAAAATAAGCTAAATAAAGTATAATGGAATTTAGTCAAGAACGGATTTCGTACAGTAGTAGCAAACGAACCGGTTCTAGTTCATCTGAAATCGAGTTTGCGTCGTTTTGACTTCAAAGAGAATATATTATGAAAATATATTAGTTTTACGGTGGATTCGTGACATGAATAATGTTAATTAAATTGTCTGAGATATGACATCTCAGCAGATAGAATAATTTGAAAATCTTATTTGGGTAACTGAAATGTGAACTTTTTAATACACGGATAACCCTAAACGTCAAACTTTAAGCACCTTTAGGTAGGCCATTATCGTTCGAAGGATTACTAGTGAAGAAAACCAGAACACACCCATCATTATCAAACGAAACCGAAGAATGTGAAAATCTTCCAATAATAATTATGATTACTTAAATTGCTTTGAAGCCATTGAATTTGCGTGTTATGGATGTGAAACGCGGTATAAAATAATATACTATAGAATAATAAATAAATAAATAATAAAAATCTGGCAAGGCGTGAAACAGAGTCGCTGAGATAATTTCTCTTTGCCTGAAGAATACAAATTCTCTGTTAATTAAACATAGGATACCACAATCGCCTGTTAATTTCGATTTAAATGCGATTATATTGGAAACTCTACACTGTTGATCTAATCGATAACATCGTGAACACTATTCGAATTAGTTGCTTCAATCCACATGTTTTCCCACTGGATTTGTTTTGTTTAAAACGCGTACATGGTTTAAAAATTGCATCGAGCCGAAACAATACAGTTTGAATTTTCTTATCTGACAGAACTAAATAAAACTGAGCAAGACCACAATTCTCTTCAGCTTATTGAGGGTGATTGTAATAGCAAAACCATTTCAGTTGGTTTAATCAGAAAATATCATCATTGGCTAATTACCATTAGTCATTAACTTCGCAATGCATGCATGAATCCCATTAAAAATATGCAATACAAAGAATCTTGATGATAAAATTCCTTTCGTCCATTCGAGGTATTTTTGATTATCACAAAAAGTAAAATGCTAGTTTAGATGTAGAAATTTTTTTAACCATTCAAAATTGTAGCAACTTATTGTAATGAATTATACCCCCTCCCCAAAGGTCATATCTGTGATCTAGATGAAAATAACGGTAAGACTCATTAATTCATTCCACAAAGAATATTGATGATACTTCTACCATGAAGGTCTACCCAAAGTGCATCCAGAAATACAATTACAATTAAAAGTAAAAAAATCTCCTTTCCTATTGGACTAGAATTTGTAGAGAAACAAAAATGTGATATTTAATATTTTTTCTCAGTTAAAAAAATACTTCATCAAATAAATTTACAATATGTAAAAATAGCCCAAACCCAGAAAGTTGTCATCGAAAGAGCCTAAGGCGAAGTATGTAGTAGAAGAGTCCAGAAAAACGTCTTTTTGAACGTGGTGCGTAAGTATTAACTACAGGATCGACTCTAAACCAAGTTTACTGAAATGAAGAAATATGAACTTGAGAATGTGAGTGAACCTGCAAAACCATTTGAAGACTGTCAGACACATGCGCAGTTTGAAATTCAGTTATAATTTTAATCTGTACATGCGTCTGACGGTTTTAAACCGACACAATTTTTTGTGGTCTTGCATTAAGTACGTTCATAATCCACAAAATATATTGAGTTTTAATAACTAATATAAAACTTGAGTAGCCTTAACTTTATTTTCCAGCCTAGGCGTAAAAGTGAATACTTTTCGACCGTATTCCTATAAAGAAGAAAATGCTTACTTACTGAAGACTTGAAGAAAAAAGTTACTTTAATAATTTCTTAATCGGTAGTTTTTACAACGAAATACATAAAAAAAAATAAAGTGGTTCTTGCATGATCGTAGGAAAATTATTAGTATATTTTAATTAAATAATAATTAGCGAATGACCAGCAGTCTGGCGTAAATCAAACACGGATAGACTAGAGAGCGGGAAACCGCGGTTCTAATCCTGGTTGCGTCAGATATGTGCTGTGAGCTAAATAGTCCAAAATTGATCTGCGGACTATAAAACCCTTCCCAACCCGCAACTAGGCCAGCGTGGAAAGATATGGCCTAAACCTTCAAGTTGAACACTTGAAGAGGCGTATATCCAAAAATGGATGTAAAACAAAAAACGTTAATAAAGAAGAAAAAAAGAAGAAAAGAAGCGAATAAATTAATGTAAGTTGCTAATTTGACTAAGGTCAATATTATGTACTTTCTATATTATACTGTCGCCCGCAACTATCATTCTATTTCATTTTGACTCATTATATTACTTCTTTGCATCCATGTAAAAAAATATGGATCATTATAATATCTAAATTAATCACACGGTGAAAGAATTCCGATTCGTTATTGTTCAAATTATTGCAATAGAAAAGAATAAAAAATGTTTAATGAAACATGCAAACTAAAAAAAAAATTACGTACGAAGCTTGGAAAGTCTCATTTTAATAGACAACGTAAGAGCTAACAGAATGAGCCGAAGGCGAATTCCGCAACCAGTCGAGTTTAGTAAAATAAATTTACGATTGCTCCAAACAAAAAAATAAGCGTACAACTGAAAAATTTTATTTTAAAATATAAAAACACACGTTTTATTGTGGCGTGTAGGCAATAATTTTAAAAACTGTTAATCAAACAACACAAAATGAAGCAATTGGCTGATGACATATTGTCTATACTAACCGCTGCGGTTTGTGACTTGCAATTCAGTATATTTCGTGATTTTAAAGAAGTTTTTGTTCCCGCTGCTTTTGGCGATTTGCGGTATCTCGCCTAATGTCATTAACACATTAACATTAAACAGAAAAGCGGTTTTTGTTCCCGCTACTTTTGGCGTTTTGCGGTTTCCCGCTTAATATGTCATGGGGGTAATATGTCATGAGCCTTAGGTTGTAATTTGCTTTCAAAATGCGGAAAACAGTACTACTTTACAAGTTTCTTCTTATTTCATACTAGCTCGAAGGCCCATCCACGGACGAGCAGCTCACCAAGGTTAGAAACTCGATTGGTGTGCAACTCGATCCCAGGAGAGGTGAATTTAAGTTAGTACGACCAACGACAACAACCAATCAGAGTGCAGGTCTTTTATATGTAAAAGTGATCCTACTTTCAAAAACCCAAATCCGAGAAAAAAGTAACGTTCATTGTTGGTAGGAAAACAATATTTATACAGTCGAGTCACGAAATAGAAATATTATCGTATATAGTGAATTACCAGAAAAAGTAAACCCATTTTTTACATTGAGTGTAGATGGACCCCTATATTATAATGACCAACAGTAACCTGATACTTCGTGAGGTGAGCTAAGTGAATAAGCTAAGGACCGGATTCTAGGCTAGAACCCCTGGGTTCGATCCCCAACCCGGCTACAAAATTTATCCAACTTCATCATGACCCTCCCCAGGTAACACACAATACTGCCCCAGTGTTGTCCCAATGTTGGGCCGTTGCTGCCGGTATTGGCCCAGTGTTGCCCCAATGATGTGTGTTACCTGGGTCTCTTCTCGGAAGGCAAACCACCGAGAGCAATCTGTTAATACTCAAGATGCTTCTGACAAAAGGCAAAAAATGCAAAATGTAATTTATAGGGACTTCCCCTAAAGTGTGTTGTCAAGAGTTAAATTTTCGTCTTTATCAATTTTAAAAGATCATCTTGTTACTTCCTTATTCTGAGGATATCGAATACTCCCCGGTTTCTTCACATTTTAGGGGGTCCAGCGGGCTTAGTCAATCTAGACTAGAAAAACCCAAGAAAAAACTTTAAAAATGAGATTAAATTAAGTATATTATGTAGCTTATGTTCCTGAAAAATCTTCCCCTGACCTGGAGAGTACATTGCAAGTAAATAATCGAAAAACTGGGAGTACGGAAAGTACAACATTGTTAGGCAAAGGGAATAGTAGTTTATATCATAAGGACGTAAAGAGTCGTTTTTCGGCAAGAGGCGCGTTTTCTGAGCCGAGCCGCTAGGCGGCGAGGGGAATAGAAGAAGCCGATGGCCGAAAAGACCCTAACGTCCGTGTGTTATGAAATGCTTTTCGTTTTGAGGGTATCTGACAAAATTTACAATTTTTATGCAAATTGCATAAATTTCATAAAAAATAACACGTTTTAATTGACATCGACAAACTTCTAGTTGTAACCATAGGGTTTTTCTTGGCACCAGTTGGTACCCTGGAGGGCGGCCATGTTCATTTCCATTTGTAATTTTGTGGGGTTCGGATGTGTGCGTATGGTGTGTCAGTGTTTTCAATTAAAAATGCTTAAAAACCAAGAAATAATCGTTAAATAATCAATAAATACGACATTGTTGTCGCATCTATCGATGTTCATGAACACGTTGCAAAAAAATCGCAACATTTCGATAGATCGCACGTGGTAGGTACCATCGCGCTCGGCAAAAAGCAGTATTTATGAGGTGAATTTATACATTATTTTCTATTTAGACTACATTTTGAGCCACGATAGTCGATCTACGCGTTTTACTCTCCCCTACAGGATTTTTTATGCGCCGAGAGGCGCATATTTTGAAGATCAAAAATGAAGACGACGAAAAGCACTATCCGACAGGCAAGTCATTGCATTCACTGCTTTTGTGTCGTACACATAAAAGTTAATAAATGGTTTTTGAAAACTTTTGCTTTTTTACTTTTTTCCGGATCGGTCCCCGAAAAATCCCGTACACACTCCGAAAAACCCCTTCGGAGACATTAGGAAAAAAGAATGACGAAAACAATCATTTTACGTCCTCACAGACGATATGAAAAGTAGCAAAATAGATACCCTCATAACGAAAAAAATTATTTAATTTTCAATGTTCCCACGTCGCGTCGATGATGTTAGAACAAGAAAAAGTCAAAAGTCACTTCTTATTCTTATATTACAATATTTGTTTCATTATTTTTGTTAGTTGTTGAATAAAAACTGTGAAAATGTTTTGGTTTAAAGATATTTGTAATTATTGCATCAATAAATATTTAATATTTCTAAAAATGTTTGGTTTGTATGGTCAAAATAATAATTTATTGTAAATTTTGCAAATACAACCCCGAAAAATATAGTGATAGGTCAGTTTTTTCCCTCAAATTTCGAATTGTTTTTGAAAATAGACCAACCAATAATTTTTGTCAAAGTTTTATGTTAATATTTTTTTCAAAGAATTTGTGACTAGTGAAATTCCCCCATTACCTCTTTATGTTTATAAAAACAAACACCCAATCCCTTAATTACGTAAGAATGATTTTTTAATGTTCGGACCCCCTCCATTTTAATATGCGCTTTTTATAGGGAGCGAAAAAGTTCCCCTCCCCCATGAAAGAAGTTCATGACAAAAGTTCACTTGTTTAACGCTAGAGGCGCTGCCGTCGACATTTCTCGCTAATTCTCCAATAAAGGAGCGAGAAAGTTAGACGTTAGCACCTCTAACGTTAAAAAAGTGAACTTCTCTTATAAAAATTTTTAACTCTAGAGGACGCTAACGTCAGCTTTCTTGCTCCCTATAGAAAGTTCCAATAAAATTTATGTTTTGAAATGCATTTCATGATTATTAATTTAATTATGTGTAGTAGTCAGCAGTAATCACAGATTAAATGCCTGTGGTCAAATTTAAAATAAAAACTTCCTTCCTGATATTTTTAATTCTATACATTTAGTGGAAAATTTCAGAGAAATGGAGACATGAAACTCAAAAAAAAATTACAGATGTTTCTGTAATTTTCCAAATTTCCGACATTTCCAAATAAATAATGGAATTTCTTGAATTTTTGTGTGCTTTTTCCACAACTTGAATTTCTTTTTCTACTAGTTATATTTCTCGACTATTTGTACAATGCAACCGTGGAAGTTTAGGAATATCTCCCACCAAGATTTTATCAAAGTTTTGAGCTCTTTGTCATTCATTGCCATTTTGTTCATTCCTGGATACTTTTACGACTTGATTACAGGTCACATAGTGGAAACGCAAATTCTAAGCAATTGGGCTTTAGATGATTTCCTGAATATGATACAAGCTGTGTTCCGCCCTTCCCATCCGGAAGGTCTCGGCACGCCACTGCATAGAGAGCTAGAAGATATGCTGTCATATCTAAAGATCCTGCTTTAATACGAGAAGATCATTCTCAGACCGATTTATTAATTTAAATGTCAATGTTCATCTAATGTTAATGTTCATCTATTTATAACCTGGGGGCTGATTCTGTAAGGAAGTGATTGCTCCCGGTGCACTCATTAATCGCGTTTGGACAGCTCGGTCCGTATTTTTGAGATCATTCACATGAATGTGTCAAAAGGTGCAAGTTACACTATTAATTGAATTTTAACATAGTTCATAGCTGGGTGGTCGAGTTTCAGTCCTTGGATGTTGGAAGGTTATTAAAACTTTGTATTGTCCATCACGAACGATAAACCAATTACATCCCTGCCTTCCATCTCACGATCGGTTCGTTACTGCTACATACCAGAAACTTTTTAAGCTATCCAAGAACTAAATCAAATTAACAAGGGAAATGAAAGAATTTGATACTAAATATTGCACTTGGATTAGATTGGGAATGCGACAGTACAACATTTTTATATTGATTTATATTCAATGATACGAGATTATTACTAAGGCAGGCTGGGTACAGTTTAGCTGCACCCCATTCCAGAGTGGAATAATCCATTGACAATAAAAAAAATTAAGTTTTTATTCAAAATTGCCGCCTTTTTTTAGTACTAAAATTCATCACGAAGGAAGAAACGAAACAAGGTTTCCACTTTTATGGACGTCGTGAAACAAAAGTATATAAAATTTTTATGTAACCACGAACATTCACATAAGTAGCTGTACAATACGGGGCATGCATCATAAATCAGCCTACGCTGCTTTTTAATAATAAAAAGTTCGTCAAAACGTGTACCAACCACAAAATCCAATATTTAATTCAGAATTTAAAACGTCAACCCTTTTACAAAAGGGGCAACCAATAGAAACCCCACAATTAAAACTAGGCGCCTTAATCCTGGGGTTTTATTGGCCCTTAAGCATAACAACCGTTAACGCGAATTCGATTAAAAATTTCTCACATTTTATGAAACAAAAGAGCAGCAATTAATAAAAAAACAAAAAAATTACGGCTCCGACCTCGTAAATTTCCTTTGTTACTTTGGAATAATAAAAAAATTTAATCCTATTCGGTAAATCGTGGAAAAAATTTTCCACTTCAACACCTAAAATTGACTTGCAAATTTCCGTATCATCACAAAAAAAAACTTGTTCGACTTCATAATAATTCCATGTTACCGAATTTGTTGTGGCGATTTATCTATTCCGACTTCCTACACTACGAAATACGATCTTTGCAAATATCGAGGTTAAATTATTGTCGTTTACATAAAAACCGGACGTGATTACAAAACCGCTCAGCGCGACAGTCAAATCGACAAATGAAGAGCGACCATTGTTTTTGTTGTGATCGTGTAGTCTTTTGTTTTAAACAAATGCGAATCGGGGTGGGGATTAGGAATTGGAAAAACAAACGAACGAAAGAAAATTTGAAAGTGAGAGGAGATGGTCGCTGCGAAAACCGTTAATGCAGCGAAAGTTGGGAATGCACACACACAACACAGAATGTGCACTGTGCGGAAGGGTCGATCAACCGACTAAGTTTTCGCCGTGACCTTGTTCAATACACCTTCAGTAATTTAACATTTATGAACATTTTTTACGTATTGTTCTTTACTCAAAAGGTTGGTGGATGGCTTCTCGTAGTAGTAAGTTATATTCTTCAAGGTCGGCGACTCGCGAATGACTACAGAATAAGTAAATAGAATTATAATTTACCTGAACCCATCCTCCTTCTGCGGTGACCAAGGAATATAGAAGATAGAGGTCAACTTCGTGGCCATTTATTGTGGGGACTCTACGGAACGGCGTCCTGAAAGAAGTAATAAAATAGAGGTGTGTACTCGAGGTGGTGAAGAAGGGGAGGTTTGTGGAAATAAAATTTGGTACTACGAAATGATCACTTACCCTTTTGATTCGTGAAAGTTTCGAAGGTCCCGAAGGAAACCTTCCTTCTCTTTGATGTAGGAAACGGGATCCTTATCAAGAATTTTGGCCATAGTAGCACAAAACCCTTGTTTACAGCACTACACGTGTCACTGGGAAACATTGATGATGGTCAACATGACCGATAGCGGCCGCGACCCGGAGCTGATCGCCGGAGATATATCCACGGCCCCGGAGTCGTTTTGATCGCCTCCCGCACCAGGGATGCTCGCACCTCGCAATCGCTAGGTAGGCAGTTGACGACTCCCTGTGCTAGCACGACGTTGCACTCACTCTGACCGTAATAATGCGCAGAACCGAACTATACGCCGCGAGCATTGCACGTTTGTTTATAAACAACACTTAAACACGATCGAAAACGCACAAATAATCATTCAAAATTGTCAATAGACGCCAATTTTCACACAAAAACCCGACAACGAACTTTACTATGTTAACCCATGATGCTTGACATGACCAATTACAACATGGCTGCCGGCTCTCGATTTTATTAGAAGGCGCGAAACACTTACAATAATCACTCCACACCGACACCTATTACTCACAAAAACTTAATTTTAATTCACCAAAACTACGACAATTTCTAAATTCTCCAACTCCAATGCTTGTTTCTTAACGGTCCTATGCTTTTCGATCAATAATAAAAATGCATTTGTCGTTTTTGACAACACAAAATAACAGTTTAAATGCTAATAACGCAGCGCCCACTGGTGGCAACTTTTCACACTAACTATTTAACGGCGACTCTACAGGCAGTGAGGTAACCTACAATAATCAAAATCTGTCATTCTTTCACGTGCGTTTTCGAAAAAATGGTCTACAAGGGCAGAAAATATCATTCCGGCGACACACACTTAAAACGACGATGGGCCACCAAACGCAGGACTAAAGATTTGGATCAGGTAGGCCGAAGTTTAACCTAACCTAACTTTTGTTATTTGACGTAAGTCACATTTTAGATCGACGAAGACATTCAACCAAAAAACGCCGAAAAATTGTTGAATCAGGAGGTGGATTTGGATAAACCTGGTTTTGCACAACATTACTGCGTCCACTGTGCCCGTTATTTTATCACCGATCAGGCGCTCAAGGACCACTTCACCACGAAAGTGCACAAGAGGCGCTTAAAAGCGCTCGAGTTGGAGCCCTACACAGTGGAAGAGTCGGAACGTGCGGCCGGTCTTGGTAGCTTTAAGTTACCTCAAAAACGTCAGATTGAAACGCAGCCGGTTCAAGAAACCAGCGTTAAGCGTCAAAAGTTAGAGAAAGAAGAAGAAGATCAGTGATGTTGCGGAGTTTGTGTAATTTACGACGATTTAGTTCGGCGTTGTATCTTACCGGTAAGGAGGCGAGCGAGCAGTTTGCCGTGCTCAGACCGGTTTTGGATTTTGAGGAACGCATGGAGAATAGGGAGGGTTTGGAGATGAATTTAAAGTTAAGAAACAGCAATATGGATTTGAGTAAAATTAAAAGTTACTGGGATTATTTCAAACATTTGGAAAAGCAAAAGGTGACATTGGAAAATGCTCGGTCGGAAGTTTCAAAACAAATTGTAGAGTTGAAAAACGAAGCTGGTAACAGTGAAGATATTGAAAAGTTGGTTGTTCAGAGTAAGACACTAAAGGAGGAACTGAAAGTCTTGAAGCAAAATATTTCTGAAATTGAAGGAACAGCTGCCCACAATATTTTAGGTCTACCCAACGACATCCATCGCCGGACACCTGATGGGCGCGACTACGTGTTTTACTCTTTTCAAGATAAACCTACTAAAACGTCACAAAGTCATGTAGATATTGCCTACCAAAAGGGGTGGATGGAATACGTCAATCCATCATTTTGTTACTTGATTGGTGATGCGGCAATTTTAGAACAAGCCATTTTGGATAAAATGACCAACACTTTACTGGATGCCTCTTTTGTTAACTTTTCGAATTCGGACTTTACGCGCAGTATTGTGGTTGAAGGGTGTGGCTCAGACTTGCGCGAAGTTTTCACTTTAGAAGACATTCACAGTGAAAACACAGATAACTTCAACCGGCTCCACCTAACGGGAAGTTCATCATTATACTCCTTCATGGCCTACTTTTCGCGTAACTCGATACAACCGTCCTACCTTCCACTGAAACTCTTCAGTATGGGTCAGAATTACACAGCAAAACCGTATAAAGAACCCAGTTTGTTTAATTTTTGTAAAGAAACTGGGACCCAAATCTTTTTAGCTGTGGAAGATGACGATCGCGCTTGTGAAGAACACTTTGATGACGTGGTTTCCCATATTAAGAAATTTTATGAATCCTTCAACTGCAACTTCCGTTTAGTTTACCATCCAGCCCACAAACTGCACTCAAGTGAAAGTCTTCACATGTCCATTCAAATGTATTCTGCGCACAACCAAAGATACGTTGAAATAGGACATTGCTCCATGTATGACAACTTTCCTAGCAAACGGCTTCTTTTCTCATATTCTATGAATAAAATTAGGAAGTATCCTAAAATCATATCCGGGTCGATATTAAGATTTCAACCGCTACTCGCCTGTTTGTTAGAACACCAAGATGTGAATAAAGACAAAAATTTATTTACCGATTTGTTAAACAATTACACGAACTAATTATTTTGTAAATATAAAATTTATTACCAAAAATGTTGTGTGTTCTTTAATACTGTTAATCTGATCAGAATTTATAATCTGCTCGTACTTTGAAGCGATGAGAATTTTAATTGCTCATTTACAAAATAATTGTAAAAACGTAATTTTAAAATTTTCACCTTTAAATCGATTAAATATTCACAAAATTTAAAAAACCCCCGACACAAAAAAAAATATAAAAAGTAAAAAATATAAAATCCAAGCGTTGTTGCGTCGGGGGACCTTTTAAACAAAAAAAACTAAATCAAAATCGGTTTATCTATTTTGGAGCTATGACCCCACAGACAGATACACACGTTAAACTTATAACACCCCTCTTTTGGGTCGGGGGTTAAAAATTACATGTGTGATTAAGGGTCAGTTGTATAAAAGAGGATCATCCTTGACCATGGATCAAGCTTCAATTTAAACCAATAGAAAACTTAAAATAAAATTTTAACTGTACTGATTGGTTTAAATTGGAGCTTGATCCATGGTCAAAGATGATCCTCTTTTATACAACTGGCCCTAAATATAGAATATGCTGAGATTTTAAGAACATTACCGTCAAGTATAGGCGCAGTTTGTCCATCACTGACGCGCATGAATGGATTTACGAGATTCCCGTTAGCTGACCACAAATTTATTAAAAAAGAATTATATCTACTGTTTAACAAATAACTTACACTCTGATAGGTTTCAAAAAGTAGGAGCTTAAACTTTAGGGGGGATGTGGACGTGTACCCCAAGTAGAATTTTTGGATGAAATTGGTGGCAAACGTTCGAGCCTTAAAGAGACAATTAACACCTCACTTTTTTATAATTTTGCATAATAAATTAAGACAATTAAGCCTTAATTGTCGCGAAATCATAAATTACCAGGGGGGGGGGTGACTTTAAACACGTTGAAACAAAACTTGCTCGGAGGACTCGAAATTTGAAATACTTATAAGTTATAACTCTTCAGAAAATAGAATTAAAATGATGAGAATGGAAGCTCATTTAAGTTCTAGACATGGATTTCATAAAAAATTCGAAATAAGAACAAAAATCAAAAAATATGTCTATAGCTTAAAAATTACCCTAAAAATTCCAATTCACGAATTACTCCGCGACAGTTGAGGCTCAAACAAAAATATTGAAAGCTCGTTGATGACCAAAGGAAGAAACGCTATACATTTTAATTTTAACAAATGTTTCATTACTTTAGCATATTATATGCTTGGTTGAATTTGCCTAAAAATGGGCCAAATGAGAGAGTTTTGCTTCAACATCGGCCGGTTAATGAGAATCACTAGCGGCAATCGGACGAATTTACATGTCCCATTACATTGAGGCTATAACAATCATTGAAACAACGCATATCGAATCATATACAGTGTGTTCACGAAAAGTGGTAACAGTGAGTAATTCTTAAATATTACTAGATACAAAAAAAAGTTTAAATAGTTTTTTATTCAACTCCAAATTTTCTATTGGAAACTGTCAAATTATATTTTTTTATACTTCAAATTCAACCGAAAGTAAACATAAATTTTTTTTTCAAATGGCAACATGTCTTTTTTTTAACATTTTTGTAATCTGCAATTTTTTAACTATAAATACATATAAAATTTTCATAAGGTTACATAAGAAAAAATTCGAGAAAACACAAGATTTAAACAAACAATAATAATTTATTAATTACGTATGTAGGGTGCTATGAAGAACAAAACACCATTATTATGATATGACACCATTAGACTCTTTCTATGGAGTCATTTAAAAATAGTAGTTTAGGCAAATCTATCTTTAAATTTAAAAAATTTAAAAACCAAAATTAATTTAGCATCTATCAGTTATCACTAATTCACCAGAACTTTTACGAAAATTGGAATCATATCTTGAACAAAACGGTGGCAATTTTGAAAAATTTTTCAGATAAATGAAATGTTGTGTTTTCGGTGTCGTGATGTTTTGTTTTTCATGGCACTCTACATACCTATGTGTAAATAATCAGTAAATTATTATTGCTTGTTTAAATCTTCCATTTTCTCATATATTTTCTTATGTGACCTTATGAAAATTTTATAGGTATTTATAGAGAAAAAATTGCAGATTGCCAAAATGTTAAAAAAAAGACATGTTGCTATTCGAAAAAAAAATTTTATGTTTACTTCCGGTTGAATTTGAAGAATAAAAAAATAAACTTTGGCAGTTTCCAATAGAAAATTTGGAGTTGAATAAAACTCTATTTAAACTTTTTTTTTGTATCTAGTAATATTTATGAATTATTCACTGTTACCACTTTTCGTGAACACACTGTATTTTCATAAGATCGTAAAAATCCGGCTGTTCTAAATTTACCGATTCTATCTTTGTTTATAGCACCAATTAAGTTACAATTGAAGGATTTACTTCTAGAACGTGATAATTAATAAGCCACACATTTTCCAAAATTGAGTTATATTAAAATGAGGTTATGAACTCTAAAGTGGGCTAAGCCACACTCAATTCAAAAGTGGACTAAGTAACTTTATGCCACTTTGCCTCATCAAATTTTCAATCTTAAAGTGGACTATCCATCCTTTAAATTTTTTACAATAAATGGCAGCAGGCCCGTAGCCAAGGGCAATGAGGCGTGCCATGCCCCCCCCCCTAAATGTTCAAAAGAAATTTGGGAAACAGTTCATTAACAAGGGCTCCGATTTTAAAAATTTCTTAATGAACAAATGATAGAAAGTGGACCAAAAAGTAATAATAAAACTAAAAATTAGTAAACCGTTGCAAATAGGGCTTTTTTTTCAGATTTAAAAAAATTGAACATGAACGAGAGGTTTTCTGCGGTTTGTAATATGCATGAGCCTTTTCATTGGCCGCCACTAATAAGTAATTGTGAATTACATTTAAAGTGTAAATTTAATTTAAGGTTTTAAATTGATTTAGAGGCGGTCGGAGAGTAGTCAAGCGAGTTGACTACGAACGCTCAATACCCGGTTCAAATCCGGGTAAAGGTACAACTTTATTCAGGCCATCTCGCTGGTCCTCCAGGTGGGGGATTCTACGTTGGGCTGGCTCCACGTCGTAGGTAAAAAATGTAAAATGCTTACAAAACCAAACGCCGCCTAGCGATGTTTAGAAATCTGAATACGTCGTAGCGTCGTATTCTGGTCTAGACGTTCAAATTTTAGGTGTTTTTCTAAGCGTAATAAATAAAAAACGTTAAACATTTTTAGGATCGTTTTTTTACCAGTTCTTTATTAACATTTGAAAAGTACAAAAAAGTTTAAAAAACAAGAAAAACATCAAAATTAAAAAAAGTACAGGCCGGCAAAGTAAGGACTCAAAAAAAAAGCTGCACCCTGGTTGACACGATTTCGACCCCTCCAGTGATATAAAATAAATTTTTTTAGTGAACTCTTACAGGGTAAGGATGTCATTTTCGTTTGACAAGAGCGATTTAAAAAAAATTTTTTTGTTGAAATAGCGTCTATGTAAAAATAAAATTTGCTTTTCTCCTGGTTTTTTCATCTTTGGGAATTTTTTAAAAATAGTAAAAAAACAAATTTTTAAAAAAGCTCTCGTCAAACGAATTTTGAATATACTAAGAAGCTCTGTACAAAATTTTAAAGCAATCGGTCTATTAGAACTTGAGATATATCATGTCAACCGATTCAAAAAACGTAGTTTTGAGAAAAATAAGTTTGAAGTTTGGAGTCATTTGGTGTATTATACTTACATTTTTTTAAACAGCTGTAATTCCGAAAATAATTCCAATTTATAAAAATCCTTTTACAGGCATATTTTTCAAGGTATAAACTTCGAAAATATGCAAGAAAAAAAAATCAATTTTTTTTTAAATTCTAGACCAAAATCTGCCTTAATAAAACCGAATAATACATACAAATTGATTTATTGATAATGGATTCACAGTTTCATTGTTAAAACCGACTCTACGTGGCGCTGCGCTCCTTCCGGTCGCTTCGCAACACTCCGAACCGTTTTGACTAACGCTGTACTAATTGGCAGCCCCCCAATTGGGAGTTTGGTACCCACTGATGAGTGAAGAGGCCCTTAGCTTGCCGGGGCTCAAGGCTTGCCAGAAAGCATGGTAGGGAAGCCCACCTTCTGTTAGAGTAACCGAGCCCAATATTGCATGTAGAGAGGCTGAACTCGAAAATATTCCTGGGGACCTTCGAAGTCGACAAAGGTGCTACTAAGAAGGAGGTAGATCTCTCTTATTTTTTTTCGACAAATTTAAGCCAAATAAAGCCCCTAAACAGTGATTTTAATTCGATGTTAACGTTATTACAGTGCAAATGCTACTGTTGCTTTCGCGTTTGTTCGCCACGCCTAGTCTGAACCGCACGTAAATCCACACGGACTGGTGACAGAATAAGTCGTTAGAGGTCAATTAAAATCAATTATTGGCTAAACCAGGGGTCGGCAACCTTTTATTGTACAAGAACCAAATAGAGTCCAAAAAAAGTCTTGCAGGCCGCCGACCTCTAAGCTAAACTAATCAATATATAACATTTTTCCGTATTTAAAACGCTTTATTTTAATGTTTTTCATCAAATTCCGTCGAGTTTTCTTTCGTAAATATTATATATTTGAGTCCTGGTTATAGAACTTGACCCCGAGTTATAAGATTGATTAAACATCAAATTAATATTTTTTATTGAGCTTTCGGGATTAACACGTCCTTACATCAGAATAATAATAATTATAAAGATAGTTCCGAAAGCTCAAGAAAAAATATTAATTAATTTGAATTTTAATCAGTCTTATTACGAAAGCGCGTCCTGAGGACATCAAGTAAAAAATTTTATTCTAATTGTCAATTGCGACTTTTAACTCGCAATTGCCACTTCAAACTTGCAATTGCGACTTCAATTGCCAATTGCGACATTGAAGTGGTAATTGCGAGTTCGAAGTGTCAATTGCGAGTTAAAACACGCAACTGCCAATTGCAAGTGGCAATTGCGACTTTTATCTCGCAATTGCGACTTTTAACTCGCAATTGCCACTTCAAACTCGCAATTACGACTTCAATTGCCAATTGCGACATTAAAGTGGTAATTGCGAGTTCGAAGTGTCAATTGCGAGTTAAAACACGCAACTGCCAATTGCAAGTGGCAATTGCGACATCGAAGTCGCAATTGACAATTAGAAAAAAAAAATTTACTTTATGTCCTCAGGACGCCTTCATTGTGTTATAGCTGGTTTGACTTAAAATTTAATCTTTAGTTAATATCAACGATTTATAATAATATAACATTTTTAAATTATTAAGTAAAGTAGCGAGTAAATAACTTTTTTATGTAATGTTTGTTTTAATTAAAAATAAATTAAATAATAAATAAATACCGAGAGAAGAACAATAAAATATTGAAAAAATTTGTTTGTAATAATAAAAATTCATGGGGAACCACCGAAAATTTTACTTTCTACAAGTGTCCTTCCCCCTAAATGAAATCCTGGCTACGGGCTTGAATGGCAGTAAAAAATATTTAAAATTAATGAGGCAAAGTAGACTAAAGTTACTTAGCCTATTTTTGAATTGAGCATGGGTTAGCCCACTTTGGAGCTCATAGCCTCAAATCTTATCAAGCAATAGTAGATATAAGAAGCCTTCTTAAAGCTACTAAAATTATCATCTTATTGTATGGCAGAATGTTAAAGCATTACATCTTCAACTTTCAATCGTTGATATCTTCAAATTCTACTTTTATGGCTTATCATGTTCTAACAATAAACCCTTCAATTACATAAGCGTTTCTCATTCTTACAATGGTAAAGTTGTAGCGGCCGGACATTAGTAATTCCAAAACATAATAAAAGGAAAGGTTTTTTATTGGATAATGGATTATTATTTAAACTGTAACAAATTGATCGCCTTTGTTTTAAAATCCTTCTTTTCATTTATTTCTACTTACTTTATTTAATTTTCTACCTGAAGTGGTATTGCTTTTAAATATTTTAACGACCATGAAATCGTTGGTTGAGTGAACGTGTTGCCTTAATAAGGGGATGTGTATTTTCGCTCGATTAATTGCGAGTTGAATTATTACAAGTACATGCCCCCCTTTTTGAATGTAAAATAGTGGAAATCGTTTGTGCAATTATTCTTTTCGTTCGTACCAAAATAGTTTTTGAATAATTAAAAACAAACCTCACGGACGCGCATGATTGGATAAACGAGATTTTCGGTAAGGCATGTAGGATGAAGTTCTAAATAGTCTAACCCCCTTATTCTGGAACTTTTTCGTAATCAAAAAGTTACAGATTTCAGAAATGGTCAATCAGTTTTACATAGGGCACCAGCAGTTTCGACACTGGAAGGAAATAATAACAATCTGATGTGACACAACACACGACTTTCCCATTTAAAAAATTCTAAAGAATTAATTATGCATCCATTAATCATGAAGCTGTGGTTTTTCTAGCTTCCTAAATTTCCCGGTCTTCTTAAATATTGAAGATACTTAACCTAATTGCTCAATTAGAATAATAAAAATTGATAAAATAGTTTTTTAATTTATTTAAAAAAAAATTAAAAGAACACAAGAACAAACAACCAAATTTAACTAATCACATAAATGATCGAGCTTCCTATATCAAAGCAACCTTTCTTCGTTTTAATAGAAAGTTTGTTGTCTCCATTCAACTGGAACACGGTTTCCTTAGGTATTAAAGTTTTATCTACGAAAGGAGTATTAAACGGAACCATTTTCCTATCACCTAACACAGAATCGTTGTACCTCCACAATTGAATTTTGTTACCACCTGAAATTTTTTCAAAACTTACTAAACAACCAAACAAACCTAATTTAAACTCACTTGAACTGTGCCGTATTTCTTTAGCAAGCTTAGACACAATTGTCTCATACGAATCATCTTTTCCTATCTTAATAATTTGCGTAAATAAACCTGAATGTGGAATTGGATTAACAAATTCGACTTTTACGCCGTTCCGGGTACCTAAATTGATCTGGGGTTGACCTGGACAACATTCTTTGGTTTTTTCAGGTGCTCCCTCCTCGTCGGTGTAACGAATCACAAGTTCTTCCAGCTAGCAGAATAAAGGCATAAAATTTGTATGGATATCTTTTGTAGTGCTTACCCCTAAAGTGTTTTTTAAGTAAATGCTGTTCTGCTTCAGTACGTCTAATTCGTTAAAAGTCAAGGTTAACGCTAACGCTTGGGGGCCCAATTTTTCTAACTTTTCACGAGTTGCTTGAACAAATGGCATTACGCGCTTCATGTACTTCTTAAGTTCAGCGTTTTTCGAAAATTCAACAGACAAAACCTTGTTTTCTGGCAAAACTTTGTTCTTCTGAAACAAATTGTTAGAACGGCGCGAATTTGACCATTTCTTCCGTTACTTACGTTATAAAACTCTTTCATAGTCGTCAGAATGCAACTCTGCCACGATGGGAAGGTTTTTGCAACCCAGATGGTTGCAGTGTCGGGTTCTTCAACCGGCGGTGGATTTGGATTGTTTTTGGTTGGTTTGATCCCTTGCAGGTGATTTTTTAAATAAACACGGAAAGAGTGGGCCGTTTCCATTAAATATTCGGACGATTTGATTAAGTTTTCGTCAATTGCTTTGGTTTCTGGCCACAGAGCTTTAACGATCGACGTTTTCTAATAAAAAAGGCGCTATATTTGCCTGTCGACATCGCTAGGCGAAACTTACCTTGCCCAACAAACTCCAAATGTGTTCGGAAACGTGCGGACAAATCGGAGAAAGCAGCAGAGCTTGGACTTCAATAAAGTACAATACTAGGTCAATGTGCATTCCTTCCATGGAGGTTAACTCGCGATATTTGTCGCGAGCCGCTTGTAACTCAAAAACTCCCGTACGAAGGGCTTCCTTAAACAACATTTTGTTGTAAAAGGCGTCCGTTTCGTTAATTTTCAAATAAATTTCATTCTTGAATACGCGGTCGTGGAAAGTGTCAGCTGAACCGGATCTATTAAAAAAATTATAAAATAAAATAGCCCCACGTTGAGCGCCACAAAATTTACTCACCTTAGAGTATCTTTTGTAGCCAAAACTTCCTTAACCCATTCTATGAGAGTGTACAGCCTTAGAATTCCAGCGTCAGCAACGGATTCGACAAAATTAGCATCTTCAATGGTATCGCCCGAATCGGCTAAAGACAACCTCATTCCGTCGGCACTAAATTTCCTTACAGCTTCGGTCAAAGTTAAAAAGTTGCCTTCTGACTTGGACATCTTAGCTGAATTAAGCATGAGATGTCCGTTAGCGCGAATTCCTTTAGGCCACTTTGTATCATCGTCAGGCCAAATCGCGGTATGGTTATAAATAAAGTAAGTCAAGTGATTTTGAATCAAGTCCTTTCCAGATACTCGCAAATCAACGGGATACCAAAACTCAAATTCATTCTTCATTAAGTCCAAAGATTCCTTTTTAATTTTGCAATTCTTTGGGAAACTTGCGTTTTTGAAGAAAATATAATCCCACACTTCCGGGGTCATTTGTTCCGGTTTGATATTCAGACGGTTAGGTTTGTCCCCCCTAAATGAGTTTCCTTGAATGAAATGCGCTATAGTGTAGTAGGCGTTGTAAATCGTGGAGTCTGAGAGAGATTCGATGAGCCACTGTTCATCCCAAGGCAATTTTGATCCTAAACCATATTTCCTGGAGCACGCATGTTCGTGGAGCCAGTTCAAACAACCGACAAAATTTTTCATCACCTCATCCGAAAAAGTATTGATTGATTGAAGTGCAATCCTGGCTTGCTTCTTCCACTCTTCGTTTCCGTAATCCAAGTACCACTGGTCACAAAGAGCGACGACGCATTCGTCGCCTGAACGTGAAATTATATTTTTTTCGGGCTCATAATAAATGACAGCTTCGTTTTGATCTAAAAGCTTCTTTTGCAGCGCTTTCTTCACGTCCTGAATCTTCTTGCCCTTAAATTCACCCACGAGCATCACTCCATCGTAAAAACCTTTCAAATAAACCATTTCTTTCGCTTCCAAAAGTTTTTCTTTATCATTCTGACTTTGAATTTTTAGTTGCTCATAGACGGTTACAGCAGAAAGGTTTCCAAATTCTGGAATCTCGAGTATTGGGACTGGGTTAAACGGCAAAACCATTTCATCGGCGATTCCAAATTTTTCTCTCAGCGCAACTTTTTTCTTCAAATCGGTTAAAGCGGCGTAATCGTCGGGCGAATCAGATGGAACACTAGTCACTATACCTGTTCCTTTATCTTCCTTTATTGTCAACATTGGTAAAGCATAGATTTTTTTGTAACTCGTCAGGGGAGCTTCCAAAGATAATCCCAAAAGATCCTATAAGAAAAAGTTGGAAATTTCTTGATTTGAATCAAAATTCGTTGATCGAATTGATGAGTTCAACCTCGCCTAACATAGTCATGTCAAGCAGTAAGTTTTACTTTTGGGAAATATTCCTCAAAAAAGTTAAAATAAAAAAAATGAGTATTTATGTAATGCGTAATTTTTTGTGAAAGGCAGAGGTGTGGCCACTTATGTGCAGTAGACATATGTGAACATCAAGTCAGCACTGCCTTCCACAAAAATTTCTTTGTTGAGATTTGAGATACATCTGACGTAAATTTTAAACTGTTGTAGGTGCAACAAGCCAATTGTCGTTAAGGAGGGAATATATAATATTAATAACCATTACTATTTAGCCTTGAGAAATAATACAACAAAATATTTTCAAATTAATACTGATTTTGCCTCCCTGTTGGAAATCTACGTGATTAAAGATGGGGCTCGTCTCATTTGTCCCCACACGAAATTATGTAAAATTAAAATAAAAATTATTACTTACTTGTCCAATTAGTTCCAAAACTAGATCCACTTGTCCATCGGTCTTGGTGAAACCCTGGTAGGACATATTTCGTGCCGATCTCTCAGTACAAATATATATTTCGTCACTTTTTGTTACAAATGCGATGTACCTCATGTCGGGTCGCACCCAACAATTGGTTTGACCGTACATAGTCTCGGGACGTAAAGTAGCAGCAACCAAAAAAATTGGCTTTTTACCAAAACCTCTAAAAATGCAATTAGAGTAAGTATTACTAAAACTCCTATAAGGTTTGCGTATCTGATACTATATTATAATAAACTAACCCTAAGTTACAGAGAAACTTATAATAAACTATCAGCAACGGTTCGTCTATCAGAACTAGAAACTTTATGCGTTTTAAAAATGCATTTGTAGCAGTTCTGTGGAAACTCCAAATAATGGAGTAATTTGTGGTGGCCCCGACATTTTAAAATTATTAATATCGAAAATGGTTAATGGAACGAGCGACACAACTCAAGATACGACAAACAAACATTTTTAGGGCATAAAGTCCCGGAGTTCTGTTCATTATAGGTATGAATAATATAAATTTAAGAGATTAGAATTTTTTATTATTTTTTTTTATAATCTAGAAAACTTTAAGATTCTAATATGAGTTACTAAAAAATTGATTAAAAATCAAATAATTTATAATATTTATTAAGCTTTCAGAAGTAATTCGTTCCTTCGTCACAATAATTATTTGATTTTTAATCTTTTTTTTAGTAACTCGTAGTACTTCAAGCTTTATAAATTATTTAATATCAGCGAGTTAATAATATAAAATTTTAAATATTCATATAATTTTGTATAATATTATAGTCCAGGTTTATACATCGGAAAATTATTTCTTCCCATTATCAGAATAAAGTGAACAAGTTTCAAATATGATACAAGTAAACAAGTGTTAATAAAACAAAGTTAATTGAATTTTTAATTTATAGTAACTCAAAATAATTAAAGTTTCAATATTATTAAAAAGCAAAAAGTTTACCTTTTGAAACTTTCCGCTAATATGTTTTTTTTCTAGGATTGTAATTCCCTTTTTAACTAGAAAATATTCCAAATCTAATGGAATTGTGACCGGTTGTTTGGGGGTACTCTAGGCTAGGATGACCCCGAGGCAGAAACCTCAAAATTTTAAGACTTTTTTCAATTTTTTGTTCATATCTCGTAAACTGAGTATATTTTAGGTACCATAGTACAGTACAGTATCAGTACTTTTAGCCTCAAATAAAAGTTAGTGCTACCTCGAAAAATTCAGTACTTTTTCACTTTGGTGACGCTATTTAGTACATTTATAGCACTTTTTACAAGTTTTACAAGATTTTATTTCCGTGCGAAAGGGGGGTTTCAAAAATGAACGTAACAATCATAGCTTCCCATATTAAACCAAATATACTGTATATTAATGTCAGCAGAGTAACTAAAGCGTGGCAAAGATGGCGTAAGGCAGAGGTGCACAAATTTGAGGCGCAAAATTAGCTAAAGGCTTAGCTGCCCTAAAAATTAGAAATCGCACTTTAAAATGAGTTAAAATTAAGTATTATGTAGTTTATGGTCATGAAAAGATCTTGTTCTGATCGAGGGTATTTTTAAAAGTAAACAATCGAAAAACCGGGGGGTCTGGGGGGTATGGAATACCCTCCAGCCATTAAGAAAAGTTGTTTTCTCTAGAATTAAATTTGCGGCTTTATCAATTTTTAAAGTCATTTTTAAAGTTCCATATACTGAAGGGTATTCCATACCCCCCGGTTTTCTTTACATTTAAAGTAAAGTTTCTTTACATTTTGAGATATCTAATTGGTGTGGTTACCCTAGAAAAAAAACTTAAAAATGAGATAAAATTCAATATTATATACAGTAGACTCGCGTTAGTGTGAACAATAAAAATTAACGTGAATAATATTAAAAAAAATCGTTAAATAATACAACTTTGAGTGTTTTTGTTCTTTATTATAATTATTCCATACTATGGAATATACTAATAAAAAATAAGGTTGAGGGTAAGTAGTCCCGACGCTAAAATAAAAGTTTTACGATTGAAACCTCGATGAAATCTGATTAAGCATATTTTAAATAAGAGAATTAAATAAGGAAGATGGCCTTAAAATCACTAGTTTTTTCAAAAATCGAATTTAAAAAAGTACGATTTTCATAGCAATTTTCAAGTTCAGTCGCTCGGTATTGGTGAATCAATGCATTCTATTGACAGTCCGTGTAGTTTGAACTGGTCTTAGCTTTACGCAGGGCGACGATAACCTCCAACGGACTCTTTTGGGTTCCACGAGGCTACGTTCTCTGGGGTTACGGTTGCTTCGGCCGTCTAACTCAAATCATTCATCAAAGGTTGATTATCGCCCCGGGCGGGTCAACACTCTACTTTGAAACGATACAAGGCTCTATGCTAGCTCTAGTATTTCATACTCTTAACCATCCACGCGATGTTCTCAGATGTTGAAAGAGGTAATGGAGGCTTCGCCTCCAAACAAACTCTGTTCACAAAGTGATGCTATGCTATGCGACGATAACCGGAGCGACACTTGCATTGGGATGCTTCAACAGTGCACTTAGAGCGAACATCGTGGTTTTCAACAGTAAATTGTGCAGGAAAAATGGCTTAAAGCGCCGTCGCTGCGCTCGGGCGCTTTAAGGTCAATTTTCCCTTGCACAACCACCCTGCTTTTAGAATCCACGCAAACGAGTTTCACCCCTCAAAGATCCACCTTTTTCCTTAAGGGAGTGTCCTGAATTAGAATGCTTTAAAACAGCGTTTCTTTGTGAATTATTTTAGAAGGGAAAGAAAAAACTGAAGTTATTGAATTTTGAGGTATCGTTTCCTATATATTTAACAAATACAAAAAACATTTTTTTGTAGTAAAAGAAAAAGTTGCAACAGATTTCTAAGCCTATTTCATGAGCGTCTTGTTGCTGCTATGCAATCGGCGGGAAAGATCCACTTTGCAATTTTTGACTGAAGTAAAAAACCAAAATAGGATTAAATGATTATATATTTTTCTTCTAAGTGAATTAAAAAAATTCAGAAAAAAATGTAATATTTAAAAGTTTTGGCGGTTTTAAAAAAAAGATGCGTTTTTTAAAGAGAAAAATAAACTTTAAGATGCTATAACAATTATTTAAATAAACTTTTTGACAATTTTTTTTAATTCACTTAGAAGAGAATTTAATACTGAAGAAGAAAAACTTTGGTTCAATTAAATATGTCGTTTAGTTCTTTAGCTATCACGCCCGCCAATTTTGAAAAATCGTAAAAGTAAAAACAGGAGAAAAAGCGTTTTTAAAGTTTTCAATAAGATATAATAGGTACCTATATAATATTATAGAAAATAATTCAATATCATCTTGGAAATATTTAGAATTGGCTTCTGTCACTTTGTAAACATATTTTTAGATAGTTTATCTATCGATTTAAACAATAAAAAAAAACACTATTTTAAAATATTCTAATTCAGGCCACCTCCTTAATCCACGGGCCTAGGGGTATTTTTATAATGAGTGTAGTTTTCATCAAAATGGCCCGAAGGGTGCTGAGGGTAAATTTTGATGAAAACCACCATGGCACGAGGAAGATCCACGCGAAAAAGTAATCATCAGCGAGGCTCTTATGCATTACAGTGCACGGACGGAGCACAGAATGCATTGGATTCACCAATCACGAGCGATTTAGATTCAAATTTGCAGTGAAAATCGTGCTTTTTTAAATTCGATTTTTGAAAAAACTAGTGACTTTAAGGGTATCTTCCTGATTCTCTTATTTAGTTTATGCTTATTCAGAATTCATCGAGGTTTAAATCGTAAAATTTGTATTTTAGCGTCGGAAGTACTTACCTTTCCCCATGTCAATGCTGTTTCATACATTAAAATAAGGCATCTTCACGTTCGGGGGAATGAAAGGCGAATGGGGTGGGAGGAGAGTGGCCATGGATGTTTCAAGATGTTGATATTAATGAGTGATTAACATAATTAACATGAAAATGATGGGAATAAATAGTTATAGAGGCAAAACTTTCGTATTTTGTCCATTTTTTACATTGTTAAAAAATTTGTCTAACTTTGATCGGTTGTATCTCGGTTAATATTAGGTTTAAAAATTTGCTTTACCAACCAAATTTTAGTAAATGCAATGCTCTACAACTTTGTATTGAACTATAGTACCCAAAATATGCTTAGTTTACGAGACATAAGAAAAAAACTAAAAAAAAGTCCAAAAATTTTGAGGTTTTTGCCCCCTCCCCTAAGTTAGCACAAGATGTTTGAGGTCATAAACTTAGGATAGACATCCTAGAGTACCTCCAAACAATCTGTCAAAATTCCATTATCTTCGAAATATTTACATGATCATCGTTTTTATAAAAATTTATAGATTTTCAAAACAGCGGTAATTTTTAATGGGTAAACTTTTTAGTTTATGATAAAAATCAAATAAAAAAAATCATTCAAATCCATTCACTATAACTGGGTTCCGTCATTTTGCATTTATAGTGGCTAATTGAACTGAACTCATATTTTTTTTATTATCAAAAAATAAATAAATTTTATTTTATCTCGAATTGTAGCGCGATGAATAAATTGATTGCAATAAATTGACGTAAATTCAGATAAATTCTACGAGGCTGCAAAGGGCCGGATGGGCTCACCGGGCTACCGGAAAATTTCCCGGTGGGCCGTCGGTTAATGGAACCGTGGGCCGTTAATAAGATAAAAATTTTGCCTAAGGCGCTGTTTTGGGCCGTGACAATTACATTTTTTGATAACCCATCCGCCCCTGGGCTGCAGAAAATCCGAAAACCTGTTGATCCAAGAGTTGAACCAGTACCAACCAAATGATCAAACGCTGTTTAGGAGATCCAAGGCCATTCTGAGGAAGGAACATTTCTCTTTTTCAAATTAGATTGGAGAAGGGAAAACACAAACAAAGAAAAAAACCAAAGTAAAACATGGCTAACTCATTTTGCTGGTTCCCCCCCTCAAGACCGGATTTCACTTCTTCCTTTTCAAAAGCCATCCAACGGTCAGAAGAAAGTTAAGAGCAGAGCGGATAGGTGAGTTTAATGAGGCGCTAAGGTGAGACAAAGCAATTCACCTGACGTGAGGGAGTGGCATAATGCCCCTCAACTTTGCCCGGTGTAAGTTGCCTCGAATTAAGAAACGATGATTTTTGTCAATCGATCAACGTTTGTTGGGGCGGCCCCAACAAACGAATCGAAATAGGCCGTCAATGCCAAAAATAAAAGCAAAGCACAACCCGATCGTGTAGGTCCCCCCCTCCCGGCAAGTCCAATCAAAAAATGCAATTCCTATTATTAGGTGTATGCTTAGACCATTTAAACTTATAGACACGCCGTCTTATCTCTCCTTGAATAGAAACTGAAGCAAACATGTGTTTTATTTTTATTTAATAAAAGAAACTCCTTCTAAGAATTTTGTGGTCCTAAAAAGACCGTTTTATCATTTCAAAGTTTGACACATATGAATGAAATTTGCGTATTGCCAAGCCTATAGTTTTTATAGAACCCGGTCTGTGAACGATGAAAGAAACTGGGAGTAGGCGGAGCTAAACTTTTACCAATAGTCAATGCCATACCCGCATGTAGATTTTCAGTTTTTCGCTAAATTTATGGCCAATTTTCAACGATCCATAAAATTTTTGTTTTGTACTTGCATTTCAGATAATGTACTATCATCCTTTACTTCGTAAATTTATAGATTCGTGTACTTGTTTAGCGTGCTGTCTCCAAAAATGTCAATTTTTGCCCCCCCCCCTCATAAAAATTACCCTTTAGCGCAGCAATTTCTACATTTGGTGGTTAAAAATCAAAATTAAATTAAAAACTATGAACCAATCAACGAGCTTACAGTTAGCTATTCAGAGTTGTCAAACAGCAAATCAAAAAACGTAAAAATGGAATAATTTTAACTTAGATTTGAATGCCAAATTGATATCAAAATTTTAATAAACTTTTTTGATTTAATTGTTGGTCAGTTTATTAAGCTGAATCTAACAAAAATATTTAAAAATTTCTGAAAATGTTGTAAATGGCCGAAACATGGTGTGCTTTTTTAGATTTTTGCCCCCCAACAATTTGGATAAATAATTTCAAATTTAAGGCGCCTCTCTCGTAGCGTAAAATGAAGGTCTTGAACAAGTCAAAATTATGCTATTAATAATAATTAATTTTAAATAATTAATTTTAATTTCAAAATTTTAAGCCTGTACCGAAATAGTTTTATGTTTTCCCTAATTAATACTTTTTGAATCGTGTAAAAATACTATTTATTAACAGCACAGTTTTGACTTGTATTTTTAGGATTTTAAGCCAAGAGAGGCACCTTAAGCATAAAATACGTTTATTGAATCTTTGTTCAATCAAAACTGCTAATAGGAACTTCAATAAATTACTTTTCCCCTATTCAGAGTTTTCAAACAGCTTATTGAAAAACTTAAAAATTGGTTAATTTTGACTTAGGTACCTTAATTTTGGCGAGTAAGGCTGCAACACCTTCATTTTGATCAAAGTGTATTCTTGTGGTCCCGCCCCTTCACCCGATGCTCTATCGTGGTCCATACATGGCTGACCATCTTTAGGTGAATAAATCGTGTACCGCTTCCCAAACTGAATTTTATTGCGATCCTTAAGACGTAAAAATTGCCATCTAACAAACGAATCAAAGAACAGATTAACATCAGTCGTAATAAACTTCCGCCTCCAATCCACCTAAAAAATTCCACCTTCCAGCAAAAATTATACAAATAAAAAGTGACAACTCCTCACGTGAAGTCCAATGCTCTTTAAATCTTCCACCGCTAATGGTGGAAAGTAATCCAACCAATGACTTGCGTTAGCAAACTGAACGATTTCCTCATCCTTCAACCCTAAGCTTTGCATTATTTGCCACTGATACTTCATGCCTCCGGTTTTTGCAACAGCTTTGCTCTAAAAACTCAAATTAGGCTTTGAATTTACCGAACAGTGATCTCACCTTCTTTCCCTTAGTTTTATCTTTAGGAATCACGTCGTCCCTTTCAACCACTTCAACAACCTCATCAGTAGGAAACTGTGGTGGACAACCAAAATCTTCAATCTCTCGTTTTAGTTTATCAGCACAAGCTTTGATAGGCATCCCGGTACAGTGAAAACCAAATGGGAATAAAACATATTTTCCTTTTAAGCGGTGATATCTAACGGCGTATTCGCACTTGGAGAGAGAAAAAGTGTGGCCTAAATGTAGACGTCCATTCATGTAAGGAAACGGAAAGGTACAAAAGAACTTTTCGTCGAGACTCTTTCTAGGGGTGAGAGGTGCGTCGTACTCGTAAACTTTTTCCTTTTGCCATCGTTCTTGTACTTCACGTTCGATTTTCTGTAAGTATTCCACTTTAAAGGTTCCTTTGCGTTCGAGGGAAGCCTGAAATGTTGCATCATAATTTTAGATATGTAAATTTTAACGTGGAAAAGATATATTATAATTGGTTTTAGGTTTTAAAAATGTAAAATACAAGAAAAATTTGGAAAATATGGTGGAAAAATAAGGAACAATGTGGTGACACTTATGGGACTTGAATTTTAGGTGACAGATTTTGAGATAAAATTCGGAAAGGTGGTTAGGTTGTTTACTTACCATTGTTATAAATTAGTTTTTTAACGATCTAACAATATTTACTATTAAATAAATACTACAATACTTTTAGACGTGTGAGTTTAAGAAATTCTTAACCTCAAAGAATTTGAACTTATGGTAGCGTTCAATAAACCTCTCATGTGAAACGTGGTTTGGCTTACATTAGATCACGATTGAGCTGCGTTCAATAGTTAGATGATGAAAATCATGAAAATGTACAATTTACGATTTTCTAGTAAATCTGTGTTTTGCTTTGTAAAAAAGACATTTTTTTTGTAAAAACTTTATTATTTAATCCAAAATTGCGGTGTTATTTGATGAAATTACAAATTGTTGATCTGCTATGTTAATAATTATTTATTTTTTAATCGCATATTTATTCAAGTTTGTTCAATTTTCCTCGCTTTCTACAAATTTTAACTTACAAAATCTAATCTCTTGACCCCACTTTTTTCGCTCCCTAAAAATTCTTCAATTTCAATTTCATTTCCAATATCGAGTACAATTCTTGTTAACACTCCGTTTCTTTTTTAATTGTAATCCTGGAAGTTTTGTGATTTGTGTTTAAATCATCATTTTCAAATGGCTGTAATTTTCGTTTTCTTCCGGAAGAATTTCGCAAAACTGATGTTTTACTTGAAACAAGTGTGGATAGTTCTTCCGTGGGGTTTATCAAAAACCTGCAACAAAAATTTTTTTATTGGCTATTTCAAAAGAAATACCAACTCACCTATAGCAAAATAGTTCATCTTTTGCTTTAGCCATCATTCCTTTTCCATAATAAAATCTTAACGAGCGGGATAGTTTCTCGTACGTCATGGCGGGACGATTTTTCTCCTTGCCCCATAAACTGGCCAACCTTTTAGAATCGACAATTTTAAATATTCTTTCACTTTCGTTTGTCCATACAATCGAATGAGAATAAGATTTGGTCGGATCTGTTAGTAGGTTCCATAGAAACGTATGCAAAATGGGACTTCTTCTTGAAGAGGTTTTTTCTGGAACCTTCGCACCGGACTTCCGATAAGAAAGGTGTTTTATTTCAGTATTACTGCTGGAAGGACGGTCTTGGAAATTAATTTGTGGTGATGAAGAACTAGGGAGAAAACTGCGATTGCAAGAATTTTCCTTGGTTCTTTCTTCATTCATTTCCGATTCTATGTTCTCCAAGTGAATTTGAGAAGTTGATTGTTTAGTGTCATCCAACAATGCTGTATCCTTTCGGAAAGCTTTCTAAAGCAAAATTGATTTAAATTTTTGTTATACAATATCAAAATATATTTTGGAGATTTTTTTTTTATTACAGCTCTGCAGACCTAGAAGGCCCATGGCTTTTCCCTGCTTACCTAACCTTATCTTGCAAACTTTGCGTGTATGACGTAGCCGTATTTACAGTAATAACGTCGACACAAATATCAGGGATCACCACAGAGTGTGGATGTCTACCGGAAGGCCAAGCCAAGAAATTCTGTGCAATCCGCGATTTGAACCCAGAATTTCCGCTCTATACTCAACCAGCGATCACATCACTCTACTGCTGTGTTTTTTTTAAGATTATCTCTCAATAATCGATTCCAGGTCACCTCTAATCAAATCGATTCTAAAGCAAAATAAAATTTGAACTTACCAAATAAACGTGGTACAACACCATTATGAGTTAATTTCACTATTTTAATAGTACTAAGTAAAACACGAGGAAAGCAGTTTTTGGATTAATTAATTTTACTGCTGGCGGAAGGTATTAAACATTTTTTTTTATTTTACCAACTTAAGGATAGTTCGTCAACCTTTTTTTCTGTAATTATTTCAATTCAAAATATAAACAATTCATTGGTACAATATCTGGAGTGGATGTAGAGGGTGAACAATATTTTGAGTAGTCATAGAATTGACCCATATGGTACCTTCAAACTTCCTACTCATCAAAAGAATAAAGGATCTACTTGGAAAGAGGAGAAACCTTTGCACATATTGCTGGTTTTCAGCAATTTTGTTTGATTGTTTCATATCAAGACGTTGTGCTTGTGGATTCCACCTTTCTGAGCCGCTATTCGTTTTTAGGTTGGCAAAACGTTGACCAATCACAGATTATCCAACATAAAATTTAGTTCTATTTATTACCCAATTACTTAAGCAGATAAGCACGGTTAAAATATTGAATTATTAAAACTGCGTTAAAATTCTTTGAATATGTTCAACTTTTTCGACCGCCATTTTACAATAGCAGAAAAACTGGAGAAAATTTTAATAATAATACTAATACGTGAATGTGTAAACAAGTTTAAACTAATCGGTCTGGAATGGCTTTACAAAAAAAATTGGGTACCACGACATTTGGAGATAGGTACTGAAAAACACGGTATTTTATGTCATTTTTATTAAGATCGCCATGGATTGAGAAGACTCGAGCTGTAGTAAACTTTTTATTTGACCACGAAGATACCAATGTAAACTCCTCTTCTTCTCGTCCATCAAGAACACCGTTGCTGCTGCTGTGCGAAAAAGCAGAAGAAAATGATACTCTAATTTGCAAACTCATTTAAAGAGAAGCGAAACTTCAGGACAGAGGCAATGCAGGTTTTAGCACTCTTTATTGGACAGTTGCCAGCCACAGCTCTCAGGGAGTTGAAACTTTACTAGAGTTTGATGTCGATATTGACTGCGTCGACAAAAACAATAAGACGCTTTTATATTGGGCCAGTTTGTACAATTCCTAAAAAATTATTAAAATTTTACTGAAACCCAAAGCAAAACGGTACATGCCCGAATCTATCCGTATCGGGAAAACTCCAATCGAAGGCGCTCTATTCCGTGGTAACATAGCTTCAGATTTTCTGTCCGAACTTTTCTGCAGCGTAACCTATCATCTAATAATTAGATGGTTTTCTTCGGACACCGAGGCCCAACAAAAACATCTACAGTTATTTCATTCGATATGAAACAACGACAACATCGTTTCCACGGAATTAGAAAACGGATCAATATTATCTGCGTATTTACAAAATCACATCTTTCAAGCAAACGAATGGTTTAATTGCCTAAAAATTATGTTAACTTCAAAAATAGCGTTCAAATTAACAGAAGAATTCGATCTGAACAGATTTTATTGCAAGAGTTTAATTTTTGAATTAAATGACATACCAATTACGAAACCTCAAAGAATGGAATTAATTCAGTTATTTGTGTCTTCTGGATATTCCGTTTCAGACAGAGATGTATTTTGGGCTTTCGTATATTATGGTTTGAACGAAGAAACGGAATTTTTAATTTACAATTTAGAATGTGGAACTTTGAACGCAAACCATCCATAGACGATTCTGTTCGACTTGTTGTATGGGTTAGAAGAAGATTTAAATTTTGAAACTATAATTTGCTGTCTTGCAGACTATCAGATTGGACATTTCGAATTAATTATGTTTATTTTGACACATTTTGCTTTACCAAAACATTTAAAACAAGTACTTTTGAAAACATCTAATTATCCATCCGAAAAAAATGAAGAGCTAGTAGAACAAGTAAATAGCAATCCAAACGTGGCTTCGTTAGCGGAATTGGCTAGAAATAAAATCAGAAGACTTATCCAAGCAGGGTGTGAAAGGTATTCACCACGAGAATTTTTTGAAAAGATCGATATGTTAGAGGTTCCTACTAAAAATAAAAATTCAATTAAATTGAAAATGCCTCCCAATGAATTTGTAAATTTAGAATAAATTATTTATTTTTTTAATTTAAAAAAAGATTGAATCAATTTAGGTTAGGATAAAACTGATGGTTTAAAACAGGAAGAATTATTTTTATTTTTGCTGAACGGATTGTTTCTTACGATCCAGGTACACTGAAGCTCCCAGCTGATTGTTCCCCCGCATTCCAAGTTTTACTCCACGAGTCTCGGATCCATCCATAAAGTAGACGGTGTCCAAAATAAAAAAATTGATATAATTTAGTTTCAACCTAAAGGATTAAAACAGAAAGGAAGTAATCTAAGAGATATTCACGTGCACCGCTTGGTGTCAGTAGTCAGAAACAGTAAATCTGCTTTTTTTCCGTTACAGCAAAGAATATCAAAAGAATTTGTTAACAAATTTGTACTAAATTAGTGATAGTGTCACACAGCATGTTTATATTTTTTGTGACGTCCTGGAAATAAATGACATAAACAAAGATAAATTATTATTATCAACAAAAGTAAATAAATGACAAGCTGGAATGGGTTAAGGAGAACAATTTTTGACCTGCAAGATAAAAAGAGAACATTTGGTTCCGTAAAAGCACTGTATACTCAACTATGCAATAAAAAGTTGTTATCTCCTCTAGTAATCGAGACTACATATGAAATTTTTCAGCACTGGTAGAACGTCACATTAGTCCTGCGTTCTTATTGTTCGTACCCTTCTGCGTGACACGTCAAAGTGTTTATCCTGGCATATATTATGGTGTTTCGTTTGAAACACAAAACTTTCAAAAGTCCGGAGAAGCAGGGACGTTCTCAATCAACTTTTTTCAGTAAGGAGCAATCTTAAATTTGCAAATTTTCAAACTAAATTAATTCAAAATTTTCCAAAATTTTGTAAGTTTAGCAACTTTTTGTAATTTAGACATCAAAAACTGTTTAATTGACCAAGTTTTGAGTGATTTTGCCAACTTTTTTCTAAATTTTTAAAATATTGGGGTGGGGTGGAAGCCCCCCATGAGCACGTCTCTGCGGAGGAGTTTTGTTGGAGAAGCAAGATTGGGTTTAAATTCTAATTTTGGAGATTTTATTTTGAAGCTCAGGATAGGACACGTCAGCATCCCCCTATGTTTTACGGCATTACAGCACTGATGTACTGAAGTAAAACATCTAATTTGTCATATCCCTTTTAAATTTAAATCAAACTTTTAAATTTTTTAAATTAATTTTAAATTTTCCCAAATCTTTCTAAACTTAATTCTTACCCCCGCTTCATCTTAAAATTATTCTAACTTAATGGGGGTTATAAATAAAACTGAGCATGAGTATGTGAGGCATTCCACACCAAATCGACCACTTTTGAATCCGACCCCTTTTGATTTTCCTGAAATTTTTACATATTATACTATCCCACCAAAAACAGTTTAGTGAATTTTTTCAAAATTTTTTACTCAACCCAAAAAAAGTTACGAATTTTTAGAAAAATTGATGTTTTTTTCTTCAAACGATCATAACTATATCAAAAATTGACTAATCGGAACGTTTTTTTTTTGTTTTTTTTTGTCTGTAAACGTACTTTTTAGGAAAAAATATTAAAAAAATTATAAAAAAAATATTAAAAACAAAACATTTTTTAATTAAACAAAAAAAAATAGAAAGAAATGTCGGTCCATTATGGGGTTTGCGTTGTTATACGCGGAATAAATTAGAGTATTTTTTTAAATAAAAAAATTAAAAATCAAAAGTGGAAAAATTTGAAAAATCGATGATTATTTCCGAAAAAATAAAAAATTTTATAGAATACAAGTTTGAATATTTTTTTGTGTTTTTTTCCTAAAAAGTACGTTTAAAAATTAAAAAAAGCAAAAAAAAACGTTCTGATTAGTCACTTTTTGAAATAGTTATATGATCGTTTGAAGAAATAAACCCTCAATTTTTCTAAAAAAATTCGTAATTATTTCAAAAATTGACTAATCAGAACGTTTTTTTTTTTGTTTTTTTTTTAATCTTTAAACGTACTTTTCAGGAAAAAACACAAAAAAAATATTCAAACTTGTATTCTATAAAATTTTTTTATTTTTTTGGAAATAATCATTGATTTTTCTAATTTTTCCACTTTTGATTTTTGATTTTTTTATTTCAAAAAAAACTCTGATTTATTCCGCGTATAATTTTTTTCAATTTTTTTTGTCTAATTAAAAAATGTTTTATTTTATTTTTACGCAAAAATATTTTTCAATTAAACAATAAATATAGAAAGAAATGTCGGCCCATTATGGGGTTTGCGTTGTTATATGCGGAATAAATCAGAGTTTTTTTTTAAATAAAAAAATCAAAAATCAAAAGTGGAAAAATTTGAAAAATCAATGATTATTTCCGAAAAAATAAAAAATTTTATATAATACAAGTTTGAATATGTTTTTAATATTTTTTCCTGAAAAGTACGTTTACAGACAAAAAAAAAACAAAAAAAACAACGTTTCGATTAGTCAATTTTTGACATAGTTATGATTGTTTGAAGAAAAAAACATTAGTTTTTCTAAAAATTCGTAACTTTTTTTGGGTTGAGTAAAAAATTTTGAAAAAATTCACAAAACTGTTTTTGGTGGGATAGTATAATATGTAAAAATTTCAGGAAAATCAAAAGAGGTCGGGTTCAAAAGTGGTCGATTTGGTGTGGAATGCCCCATATACTCAAAATTTTGAATTAGAAACCTCAAATTATACCAATGAAATTTATAAGTAGATGATGAGCATGAGTAGGTACGCTTATTATAAGAGTATCTACTTATATGCTTAATTATTTTTAAATTTTATTCATACAATTTCGAGAAAAATTTCAAAATTATGAGTATATACTTCATGCTCACTTTTATTCATAACACCCATTATCTAGTCAAAATTACAAATTTTATTTTACAAGGTTTTTTAAATTCTTTAAAAATTTTTATCCTATACTAATACCATTTCAATTTTATTATTAAATCCCTCAATTTCATTGCTCAAAATACGATATTAAATTTCCTCATTAAATTAGTGTTGTAATTTAGCTACTTTATTATTATTTTACAAATTACTTTATACCATTTTAAAAGTTTTATTCTGCCTATCCTCTAAAATGCACTTAAATTGCTTAGATTATTTAATTTTAATTTTTTTTTATTGTATTCGTTTTTATTTAATTCATCACATTTACAAATTTTTATTATTTTGATAGCTATTATTTTATCGTCATATTTACAAATTTTACCTTTACCAATTTTCATGTTAATTGCGGTTGCCTTATTATAATTTTTATTTACCCTAGTCTTTATTAATTTAGGAATTTAATAATTACAACTTCACTTTCCATCTCGCGTGGCGGTAGAACCATTTTAATACGGCACACAACCATGTTTTAATTGCTTCTTTCTTCGCCCAAGAATTTTTTAATTTATAAAAAAAATAAAATTTTTTTAATTTAGAATTGTTATTACTTTTATTTTTCTTGAAATTTTTTAAATTTATATTAACAAAATACCCCAATTTTTTTTTCAGTATGTTTACCTTATCATCTATCTTACAAAATTTTATTTCGATCATTTCCTCCTCATTTGAAAATTTTTTTGAAATTTTAATCCCAAATTTAAGTTTGGTTCTTTTGTTTTTATTTATTCCAGAATATTTGATGAATCTTAATTTTCTTTTAATTATTAACTCTCTCTCTTTCATCTCCCTAATAATTTCCTTACAAGTTAAAATTTTAATTTTTTTAATTGCTGTATCCAAAGTTTTTATTTCTGTACTACCTGATTCTAAAATTTCTTCTCTAATTTGAATGTTGTGGTAAGTTACCTTATTATTTTGTTCTAATTTTATATCCACCCCTTGAATGTTTCCTTGCAAAGAACTCTTTGTTTCTCTCGAAAAACTTTTTTTAATTCTACCCGAACGTCTTTAATACCCTCTCTTTTAATTCTGTTTTTATTTCTGTTTTTATTTATATTAATTTTTTAAAAAATATTGCCATTGTAAGCTCTGCCTCTTTAGTCATTTGCCGTGTACCTCGCGTATCATCCCCCTGCATTTTATCCATTTTTTTTATTATTTGTAATAATTTTAACTACCCCTCTTTGTAATTTCACGGCCTCACGTTATATGCGCCAAATAAAGTTCTGGTGTTTTGTTTGAAACACAAAACTTTAGAAAGGTCCGGCCGCTCACTTTGTTGGAGAAGCCAGGAAGACTCCTCAAGGAAGTTGAAGATTGGGTTCAAATTCTAATTGTGGAGATTTTATTTTGAAGCCCAGGATAAGACACGTCAATATATTGCTGGTTCAAAATCATGGTAACGTAAGTTCTTAATTCATCACCTGGAGCAAATAACGTTACGTTATACAATCTATAAATTTTCTCCGACCGCGTTCTATCGAAAGTAACGCTCATAAACTTCAACATATCTGCTGACGTGATAGTAGATTTGTTCCAACCAGCCGATAAACCGTACAATAAACTACGCTTTTGCGTAATAAATAAAAATAAACGCTTTTTATCTATTGCGCATGAACGTAACCGTACATTGTACGTTTTCTCGGCTTGTTAGAAACCTAGTGATTTCACACCGAGATCTATGATTTCGTTTATCAGGAAGTCCATAGAGCTCAACTTTATTTTGTCAATAAATTTAAAACTTTTTTGTTTTATCCTATACGAGATTATTTAACTGTCTGAAAGATAAATTAAGTTTCTATCAGCCACCGTCCACTTTATGGATGGATCCGAGACTCGTGGATCGTGGAGTAAAACTTGGAATGCGGGTAAGAAGCAACCCGTTCAGCAACGATAATAATAATTCTTCCTGTTTTAAACCACCAGTTTTATCCTAAATTGATTCAATCTTTTTTTAAATTAAAAAAATAAATAATTTATTAAAAATTTAAAAATTCATTGGGAGGCATTTTCAATTTAATTGCATTTTTAATTTTAGTAGGAACCTCCAACTTATCAATATTTTCAAAAAATTCTCGTGGTGAATACCTTTCACACCCTGCTTGAATGAGTCTTCTAATTTTATTTCTAGCCAGTTCTCCTAATGAAGCCACGTTTGGATTGCTAGTTACTTGTTCTACTAGCTCTTCATTTTTTTCGGGTGGATAATTAGATGTTTTCAAAAGTACTTGTTTTAAATGTTTTGGTAAAGCAAAATGTGTCAAAATAAACATAATTAATTCGAAATGTCCAATCTGATAGTCTGCAAGACAGCAAATTATAGTTTCAAAATTTAAATCTTCTTCTAACCCACACAACAAGTCGAACAGAAACGTCCATGGATGGTTTGCGTTCAAAGTTATACATTCTAAATTGTAAATTAAAACTTCCGTTTCTTCGTTCAGACCATAATATACGAAAGCCCAAAATACATCTCTATCTGAAACGGAATAACCAGAAGACACAAATGACTGAATTAATTCTATTCTTTGAGGTTTCGAAATTGGTATGTCATTTATTTCAAAAATTAAACTCTTGCAATAAAATCTGTTCAGATTGAATTCTTCTGTTAATTTGTACGCTATTTTTGAAGTTAACATCATTTTTAGGCAATTAAACCATTCGTTTGGTTCAAAGATGTGGTTTTGTAAATACGCTGATAATATTGATCCGTTTTCTAATTCCTTGAAAATGATGTTATCGTTGTTCCATATTGAATGAAATATCTGGAGACGCTTTAATTGAACATCGGGGTCTGGAGAAAACGATCCGGTTATTAGATGATAGGTTACGCTGCATAAAAGTTCGGGCGGAAAATCTTCACCATTTTGAAAAATCAACAAAGCTGAATCGATGTTACCACGGAGAAGAGCGCCTTCGACTGGAGTGGTCCCAATACCGATAGATTCGGGCATGTACCGTTTTGCTCCTTGTTCTAGTAAGATTTTTATTATGTTTTGGGAATTGTACAAACAGGCGCAAAATAAAGGGGTGAAATTGTTTTTATCGAGGCAGTCAATATCGACATCAAACTCTAGTAATGTTTCAACTGCTAGAGAATTGTGGCTGGCAACTGCACAATGAAGAGTGCTAAACCCTACATTGTCTCTGTCTTTAAGTTTTGCTCCTCTGTAAATGAGTTTGCGAATTAGAGTACCATTTTCTTCTGCCTTCTCACACAGTAGCATCAATGGTGTTCTTGATTGACGAGAAGAAGGGGAGTTCAGATTCGTATCTTTATGATCAACTAAGAAGTGCACCACTGCTCGAGTCATCTCATTCCATGGGAATTTTAATAAAAAATGGCATAAAATTCCGTGTTCTTCGGTATCTTTAAATGTCGTCATACCCAGTTTCTTTTGTAAAGCTATCCCATATAGGTTGACTGCATTCGGTCCAGTATAAGTTAAGTCTGTTAAACATTCACGTATTAGTGTTATCATTAAAACTTTCTCCAGTTTTTCAGCTACTGTAAAATTGCGGTCGAAGAAGCTGAACATTTTTGAAAACATTTTCAATTTCAATATCAATAATAAGTAATTCAATATTTGAACGGTGGTTATCTGCGTATATAGGAAATAAATAAAAATAAATTTTACGTTGGATATTTTGTTTCTCATAATCTTTTATACCTACCTGTGATTGGTTAACGTTTTACCAACCTAAAATTGTGGAATCCACAAGCACAGCGTCTTGAAAGAATCCAATAACTCACTGATATGAGGATCATTTGCGTCCAAGTCGATTCTGGATTTGCCTTCTCCATGCCTAAACGTTTTTTGATGCTTAGCTAGCCAATCAGTCTCAAGTAACCAAGCAAGACCTGCTTTAGGGGGCGGCAAATCTAAAGGGCAGCATTTTGGCTGTAAATGTGACAAAATATTGATAAGTTAACCCAATTAATCAAAATTTGTACTTGTCGATGTTTTTTTGGCTAAAATTAACTTGCAATTTACATTTTGAATTTACTGGTTTTGCCTAAAAGCTAAAAAGATATAAGCGGCGGTTTATGGGGGAGCAATTTGTCTTTTTGTCAAGGGCGACGTAAATAGTGGAGTGGGAGCTGCGTCTTCATTGCAGCCACAAGGAAGAACATAATCAAGAAAAAGTTTTCTAGCCATAAAAATAACCACGTTGCACCAAATTTTCAAAGAGATTTTGAGAGATGTAACTCCCGAATCTCTTGCTCTCCGGGCCAACCTAGTGTTTGATTCTTCAACCATACGGAATTTTTTTAGGGTACCCTACAAAATTTAGTTACGCCGTCATTGTCGAGGGTTGGTATCGCCCTGTTAAAATTTCTCAAAAATTACTTAGATACAAACAAATATAAAAATGATACTAAAATAAAAAGAAGAAAAACACTGTAGACTAATTTACACTCAAATATTACAACATCTAAAGAAAATCTCGTTAATCCGATCATGCGCGTTAGTATCATTAAAGTTTTTAATTAATTTCTAAAAAACTATTATGGTACAAACAAAAGTAACAGGGGTTCAAACAAGTAATATTTTGGAACTAAAAGAAGTCAAATAAGTGAGAGCTGACGACATGAACCCAAATAAATCTCCATGTTAAGAAATTTAAAATTAAACGTAATTTAACGATCGATCATCACTTTCATTATTGGGTTATTAATATTTGCTAAATAAGCAGCACGCAATCGGGGTGCTTAGAAAATAATACGGTCAAATCATCTGCTCTATCACATATAATTACCCCAATTAGTTGAAACCAGGTGTTGAAAGTATTCTTCGACTTTAAATCTCTTCAGCTGCACACACCCTGTCAAAATTATTAGTTAATCATGCTGACCAATAATATTAAAAAATGTTTCGATATTTTATTGTTTAGACCAGCTGGGGCTTAAAAATACCCGAAAAATGATCTTTAACCCCACCTTCATATAGGTAAACCAGGTGTATGCGGGTAAAGAACACCGAAATTGATAGTGCAACAATTATGATACCATCTTCTATTGGTCGTTCATTGTTGAGGGCACGAGTTAAAAGGATTACTCAATTTTTAATAATTCGCAGTGTTTTCAAAAATGAGCAAGAGCAACGATGTGCTCTTTCGGTAGTAATCAAACACCGGTATCGTCTTGCATGTACTCGAATAATGTGTGGAACGAGAATAAAGATTGTTGGATCGAACAAGAAGCAGATGATTTTTACTTATCTCATATTACGGCGCCAGTAATTTTAGCAGATGCACCCCAAAACAATAACGAAATCCAAGAAATGTCCAAGCCATTGAGAGAAGTGAATAGTAAAAAGCTTTGTGCGTATAAACACGTGCCCCATAAAGATAAACCTCCGCAGGTTGTTGCCAAAAGAAATGCAAGAGAAAGAAGACGAGTTCAGGCCGTTAATGGAGCTTTTGTTAAGCTGAGAAAAGCGATACCATTAGAAAATACCAGGTACGTACCACATTCATCATTTGTGCAAGTTACAATCGTCATGAAAGCAAATTTTGTGTAAACATCACAAACGAACAAGTTTGAAAGCAACTGCCCCTTTTTCGCAAAAAAAAAATGCAACAAATTTATTGAATAAACGAGCATCAGGATGCTGATCGAGTGCTTCAGTTTGGTTCTATTATAAATGACTTCCTTTAACATCCTTAAAGTGGAACACCCACATCGTCAATATTGCAAACCACTCACTTATCCTTTCGAAAGCTAAAAATAATAAAACCACTTAAATTACATTTTTTACCATCAGGGGCAAAAGAGTCAGTAAAGTTAAGACACTTCAAATTGCCATTCAATACATCAAGGAGCTGAAGGTGCTTTTGCAGCAGGATAAAGAAAAAATTGGAAAGGTAAATATTGAATTTTATTATTACAAAATATGTGATGGATAAAACTACCGATTTTTTCAGAGTTTTTGTCCGTTTAGCAGCACAAGAGGAAACTACGTGGAGTTTTTGGAAAAATTCTATCACGATGATGGAGAACCGTAATTTAAAAAAAATTTCTAGTCAACACGAAAACCTAGTCATTATTTTATTGAAAAAATAAAAGAATTTTTAAAAATGTTGTTCGTTATTGGTGGGATTTTTTATTACGTTAAATTGTTATGTAATGAAGTGATTAGTATTCTTTCATATGACAATGTTTTTATTATTGGTATGGTGGTGACAAGGGCGTACATGTATTTTCTTGTAAGGCGTGGTAGGAAATGGTTGGTGTTTTTGCACGTAAATTTGCAATGTGCAGATATTTTCACGTCTTGGCGTACAATTATTAATGTGTTTTTGCAAGGACGTGCATATAATTAATGGTGAAGTCCTGATTACAATACATGAAGTTCTCGGTTCCTTGAATTATTCCCACGCGATATTTAACCCTTCAAGTTTATGGTTGCAATGTACAGTAAAAGGCAAAATTGTAACACCAGTTCAGTTTCAGGATTTGAATGTTGTTTAAAATTTGCCCTACAAAATGGGCAAAATGAGTATTATTTTTGTGACTTTTCCGAAATCATTCAGGTTCTGTTGTGTTCTGTATTTTGAGTTTAATTTATAAATCAGAAAATGAGATTTTAGGGTCGGATTAATTAGAAATGCAGTAAAGAACTAAACCATCATCACCTGCAGAGATCAGTCTAGGAGTAACCTGCTTTTTTCGTGCTTTTGAAATTGATCCTCCAGAACTTCAGATGAGCCCTTCATTATGCCATCAGATATCAAAATCTACAAAAAACTCCTAAAAGAATAAACTCAGGATCACAATGATGAACAAATGTTAGTGAATATTTCCTGAAAAAATTCAAAACATTTACCATTTTTCTTGGGAGAGCTTGCATGTGAACAATTTCAGGGGTTCTGACGCAAAACCCGTTCACAGTAGGCTTTGTCGATAGTCCTACTTGTCCAGATTATGAAGATCAGACGAAACAATGGCTCAAGTGCTACGCAATTACCCAGTTCTAGCGTCCAAAAAAGAATTCAATCGGAGACCTCTAACGTGACATAACCAAAATTAGTGGCCAATGCCCTATAAGATCTGCGAGTTTGATGTCCTAAGTTTAAGAGGTTACCTGGAGACTCTGTGGAAGATACGCACCTATGAGGGCTAAAAAGCTTTATCCCTCCCTCCACAAAAATGACAGTGAATTCTAAAATTAATACCTACATGGTTTGTCTACTACCGATAATGAGGTGAGACAAGCTGGATTTAGCACCAGATTTTAAAAATTTTCTATTTGCAAATTACAAATGAAACATAAAATTTTATGGATTATTCAAAATTTTGAATAAAATATGGCCAAATACAGTAAAAATGTTATGCATTTAGCTGTTTGAACTTTAGCTCCAGCAGCCCTTAAAAAATGGTAGATTCGGGGAATGTCAAGACAGCTAAAAATGGAAAGTGGTCGCGCAGAGAAGGTAGGGCTAAGGAAGACATGTACTGCAGAAAAATTACTTTCACAATGCATACTCAGTAAGACTTTTGGGGAAAAACTGCTCTTTCACCTCAAGTGCACGTACAGTCAACAGAATGCAAAAACTAGGCGGTTCTTACGTGAAAAATCAAAACTTTACAATCGATTATTTCTAAAATTATTCAATATTTGACGTTTGCCCATAACTTAAGTGCTTCATTTTAATGTTATCTATGTGATATCGTCGCATTTTTGCAAATAAGTATAATATCTTTGGTGCCAGGTTGTTGTACTTGAACCAAATTTCCAAACATTGGATTAAAATTTACAAAAATACCATCTTAGATTAAAACAAAACAATTTTCACTAGTAGTGGATCTATGAGAGTGAGAAAAAGCTAAAACTCCTCATGACGATAAAACTTCTCAAAAATTTGATTAGATATTCAAGTTTTTTTCTTGATTACTTGCCCTCCCCTCCCCCCTTCAGTAACTTTATTTTACGTGTACTACACTGACCTGCATGTAATCGAAACAAAACTATGTGTTAAAGCATGTACGACACGAATCATAATGTTCTATCTATATATATGTTAGAATAAGCGAGGATTACTAAACCTGGACCCGGACCTGTATATGACGTTAATGAAATACTCTGCCCTGACTAATAATTTTAAATAAATGCGCTGAGTAAGTAATACCAACCTAATTTGGTATTATTAGGTTGGTAATCAACTATAACAGTATTACTATATCAAAACACAGTTTATCATAGGTGTGTGTGAAGACAGTAGAAGAACCTAAATATAGAAAATCGAGAAGAATATTATTTTAGCTTCATTTATTGCAAATATTTTGGCTCACGCTAACATCAGAAGTGGAATTCGAACCAACGTTTAACTGCAAACGGATAAGTTTTTTTTTTGTCGTGTTTTTTTTTGTTTTTGTTGGTTTTGTGTTTTATTTTTTCTCTCGTTTGGTTTAAAATGAATCAAAATACAGAAGATTCCCAAAATGCAATTCAAAATCCGGACGGATATCCGATGGACTTAGAACAAACGCACGATGCCGTTAATAGCAAATTTTTGATTGATGAATAATGGATTGAACAAATAAACGATTTAAAGAAACGAACTAAAATATCCGATTTCATTATGATATTGAAAGAGGGAGACGCTCTACGAGAAAATGAAAAATAAAAGTTTTTCGATGGATGGAAACCATTTGATAGGAGTTGGAATAATTTGTGTATGACTTTTGAATAACGTTCCCCAAACAAGAAACATGGCACACGAAGCTAAACAAGGCAGCTAATATAGAAAGTTCAAACCTTGTTAGTTTATGTGAATACGGAATAGAGAAAATACGTAGTACCAACCTCAACTGGAATGGCAGAAAGTAATACGTTCCATTGGTGGAATAAATAACGATATTATTCGACAAAGAATACGAATAAATGTACCAAAGAATCAACAAGATCTTAAAGCTTTACTTCGACAATATGATAGCGAAATCAAAGATGATCATCGAAGAGTACCAAAACAACTCAAGCTAGATACTATGGAATCGTATGAGAAAAACGGAAATTATCAAAAAAGTGTTTCAACTGTAAAAAAAAAATAGGTTATTCAAAGAAAGACTGTAAATATTCAGAAAACCCGAAGCATGCAATGAAAGAAATCTAAATTAAGAAGCAAAAGAAGTCTTATAATAGTAAAGAAATTCAACTTGTAGCTGAAGATTGCAAAATTGACTTTGAGTCTACCGCCGTGCAAGCTCCTGGAAGAGAAGTCGATAGACAGTAGTTGTATTCCTGGCGTAGATTGATTGGTTGGAAGACGATTCGGCGTCCCGGATTGTGCGTTGTCATGGGAAATTATGGATTGAACTTGGCGTAGTTCTCAATGATGAGACCCCGAATTTGATATGTACTGGATAGTGATATAAGTGTGTTGTCAGGAATGGACGAAGAGTGGAAAGGTGGAGTCCCGAGCGTTGGATGATTTTTGTATATTGGTGAATGCACCGTAATCTTGGTTGTGATTGGCGCATTTCTGAAGTATCCGTATATTTGCTCTCTTAGAGAACAAAACTTCTAAACAGTCTATAGTTACTTTGGGTTTTTTGTTTAAACGAGCTGGCATCCAGGGGCAGTCATGACTGATAAAGCGGAAATTTTCACTTCATCGGAATTCGTTAATTGTTTTAAACGAGAAGATGTTGAATTGCACCTTATAAATGTGGGAGTGCCCAGAGGTGGCGGACAGGTAAAATCAGTGATAAAAGTCTTGTCTGATCTAGTGAAAAGTGCGTTGAACAACAGAAAGGAGATTGAATGGTTTGCAACATTGACCGGAATTGAAGCAGTACTTAATGAAGGTAAAAGTTTGGCAACTTGATATACGTCGGATGCATTTATGTTCTGAGGGAAGAATCGCGCAAGCGGAAATAGGATTTGGCAACAGTAAGATTTGGAAAACTAAGCGGGAGGTTTTTGGGACTAAGCAAAATTATAGAAATGCTGGCTAACGAACGTTGCGTATTTGGAGGTTGGAGAAACTAGTGAAAGAGGCTACTTATGAACAGTTGAGAGGCTGGTTTAACAGACAATTTTGAGGAAAATATGACTAGTGAAGCAATTTGATTCATTGCTTTTCTTTGGTAAGTACATTTATACTATAATGTACATTTTCACATATAGAAAACAATACTGAAAGTAGCTGTTTACAGTACAGAAATGTCAAAACCTCAATTGTTTTATGTGCAATCCTACTAAAATGTACACTTTGACATATATTTTTGACATATTTTGTGAATTTTAAATATTTTATTGCTTAGCAACATACGTATTTCGTTAAATTATTATCGTACATTTTTGCAGAAAATGTGCATTTCATTCCAATTACACATAAAATAGTTTATGCGCTTTATCCTGAAGGTGCCTTTTTGGCATTTGCGTGGTTATAGACTTCGTCTGCGCCTCAGTCTATAACTTTCCGCGCTCATGCCAAGAAGATGCACTTTCAGGACTTGGTGCATAAATAACTATTACGGACGGTAGAACCAAATTATTATGGCGTTGCGGCCGAGTTATTTAAGGCGTTGCGGCCGAGTTATTTAAGGCGTTGCGGCCGAGTTATTTAAGGCGTTGCGGCCGAATTATTTAAGGCGTTGCGGCCGAATTATTTAAGGCGTTGCGGCCGAGTTATTTAAGGCGTTGCGGCCGAGTTATTTAAGGCGTTGCGGCCGAGTTATTTATGGCGTTGCGGCCGAATTATTTAAGGCGTTGCGGCCGAGTTATTTAAGGCGTTGCGGCCGAGTTATTTAAGGCGTTGCGGCCGAATTATTTAAGGCGTTGCGGCCGAATTATTTAAGGCGTTGCGGCCGAGTTATTTAAGGCGTTGCGGCCGAGTTATTTAAGGCGTTGCGTCCGAGTTATTTAAGGCGTTGCGGCCGAGTTATTTAAGGCGTTAGGGCCGAGTTATTTATGGCGTTATTCAAAATTCAAAAAAAAAAAAAATGTCACGGGGACGCGACAATTGCAGGAAGGCCGTGTTAGAATAAGCGAGGATTACTAAACCTGGACCCGGACCTGTATATGACGTTAATGAAATACTCTGCCCTGACTAATAATTTTAAATAAATGCGCTGAGTAAGTAATACCAACCTAATTTGGTATTATTAGGTTGGTAATCAACTATAACAGTATTACTATATCAAAACACAGTTTATCATAGGTGTGTGTGAAGACAGTAGAAGAACCTAAATATAGAAAATCGAGAAGAATATTATTTTAGCTTCATTTATTGCAAATATTTTGGCTCACGCTAACATATATATATAAAAGAAAGTCGTGTTAGTTACACCATTTATAACTCGAGAACGGCTGAACCGATTTTTATGATCTTTGATTTGTTGGATTTCTCGCTATCTCGATTAGCGGAATAACTATTAAAACATCGCAAAAATTCACGAAAAAATTATTGATTCTGTGGCGGTACGAAGTTCGCCGGGTCAGCTAGTTTTACATAAAATTTACATGTAAATGGTAACTAACCAATGAAAAACGTCTGATGGCTACTAATACGTTCTTTCTATTGGTTAGTTAGCATTTACATGTAAATTTTATGTAAAATTATGCATCGTGTCCCACGGGCTTAAAGCCTCAAACTTAAAACAAATGAAGCTTAAATAAAAACTCCATTTTACACTTGCAATAACAACAAACCAAGAGCGAACTCTGAAGATACTTCTTTGGATCTTTTAGAATTTAGATAATATTAATTGAAATTTATTTTACAACCAATGCTAAACTTAAATAAAACAATTATTATAAATGTTACAATGCTACAATGAGACGGGTGTTGAAATTAAAACAAAAAATATACCCGGTGAAAAACTCCTTGGAAAATTGGGGTTAGTCTCCTGCGAAGTCTTCTCTCTCATCAGGTGAAATTAGAAGATTTAGGATTAAGTTAATAGGGAAAGAAGAGGCTCGAGTAGTTACGGAGAAATTTGATTCTCCAAAACCACAGGTATTATACCCATTATTTTAGGAACCGGGGAATCTGCAAGAAAGCAAAAAAACGAATTTTCAAAATTGGTAACGTTACAAATTTAATTCTTGAAAAAACGTCTTGCTTAAGGGCGTAGCTATCGTGAGGAAATTGGAGCAAACTGCTCCAGAATCGATTAGAAATTAAAAAAAAAATAGAAATTTTTGATGTGAAACATCTATAGCCGCACCTTGAACTGAAATCAAAATAACCATAAATCTAAAGCAATTTAGAGTTTAAAATCTACTCTTAAATTTTTCAATCTTCATAATACTATATTGCTATGGCTGTGCGGCTTAAAGGCCGCACTAAAACTTTTAAATGGTTATCAAAGAACTAATCAAACAATGACAATTTAATAATCATATCTCGATTTGTTTATTACAGTTAAAAAATGTATTATTTCTACGTTCTAAAACCACGTCCTGGACAATTACAATTTCTTTTCCTATTTAAAAGAATAAAATTTCAACAAAATATTCAAAAAATTAACAAATTCATAAATTCAAAATTTTTAAGTAAAAATACTCTCAATAGATGGCGCCTCTGTTGAAAACTACATTGTCAAGTAATCAAGACTGCTGCGAAAAGCGAGAAAAAAACTTGACAAAATCAAGATCATACTTCACAGGATCATTTCTGTAGTATATCTTCACATACTCAGTATTCATTTATTGAGTAGTAGCAACCACGATGAGGAGTTAGAACTTCACATTCTGAGCGTGAGACGGATTAAAGATGCTCTAAAAGGAGCACCCGAGATCAACGATGATCGTTCGTTTTTCAGTCCATCTGAAAGATTTGAGTGTGGGGTATTCGGAGTGGTTTTTCAATTTTAAATAAATATAAATTACTTTTCAGCTTAAAAATTTTTGTTTCTGTTACCTTTATTTGCTTGCTTCGGCCTTCGGGCTTGTAAAATCTTCGTGCTGGTAGTGCACCTCATATCTCCCGCGTAAATAATATGCTATTACTCCATATTTCTTTATTGGTTTTTATTACTTATAAATTCTAATATTAATTGAAATGTTTCACATCTGCCGGGCGTCCCGTGACGGCTACTTTTTTTTTATGATCAATGTTAAGAGTAACTCTGTATGATTTTAGGATAGGGCGGTTTAAAAAAAAACGATCATTCGCTGTGCCTAAGGCATGTGAATAAAGTATTATTTGAAAAATTGATAAAAGTGGGCGCACCGATCTTTTACTTGCTCTAGGGTGCTGAATATGTAGCTACACCACTTTACAATTACATCTGACGGGAGGGGGGGGCGTATGGTATTCCCTAAGACTTCTTGGTTTTTGGATACCTTCTAAGAAAAACAATCTACTTGTACTTAAACTATAAAAAAACAACAATTCAAGAATCAAATTTTATTTTTGAAAAGTTGTCTTGTTGCTTACTTACAGCTGGGGGGTATTCCATACTCCCCAGACCCCTCGGATACAGGAAAATTTGGGAATCGCATCCTCCGCAGATAAAAGGCTCTTTCTTATCCGCTTGTGACTGGTGAGCCGTTACTGTATCTTGCTACAATAGCTTTAACATGAACGAAAAATGTGAATTTTATTGAGAATTTTAAAGTTGGATTTAAATATACAGTGGAGATCATAAAAATATAGCCACCATTCTATATCATTTTACAGTGAGCTAAAGAGAAAAAATCCGGCGTTATAATTCCGCCGATTGTTCGACCAAATTTATTTGCGTCGTAGATTGGGTCCACGTTAAACTGTTTATAGTTTATTAACTTATATTTGACTTAAATCATCATTTGATAGCAACTCATTGATTGGTTAAACAAACCAATGTTGGTAGCGATGTTGGTTGGTTCAACCAATCAATGGGTTGTTATCAAATTTGATGACAAATTTGTTAACAAATTTACATAGGTGTCACACGGCCTTTAGTGTTCGCCGACGATCAAGTGATCATTGCAGAAGACGAACAAGAAGCGAATTACATGGTAAGAAAACTCAAAGAAGAGTATGAAAAGTGGGGCCATGAAACAAACTTCATCAAAACAGAGCACCTAACAATTGGAGAACCTGGGCAGGATCTGATATTGGAACCAAAAGAGATTGCCACCTCCACCACTGCCACCTCTAAAGAATGGAGGACGACAGATGGCCAAAGAAAATATGGGATTGGGTGCCTGCAGCAAAAAGAAAGAGAGGAAGGCCAAAATTAACATAGCAAAAAGATGTCTAAAAGGCAAAATGCACTCTCGAGGACTATCGGAGGGCGACTGGGAAAACCGCAAGACTTGACTTGAAGGATGCAAAAAATGATTAAATTTATTGTAAATATTCGCTAAATATAATATATTAATTTTCTTCAGATGCATCCCTTTATATCTTCCAATGGAGCATGGACCATGGAGTATTGAAGAGAGTACCAAACTAGGATTCCATAAATGTCTTTTTAACCCATTTTCTGGATGACACGTTCTTTGAGTGAGAAAATGAAATAAGCTATTCATAACCAACAACGCCACCAAATGTCGAACCAGCTGCTGTTGTTGAAGATTTGAGCACGCTTCCATACGATTTGCATTAATTTAACATGTCCGCTTTATCTGATCTGCTACTATAAACGTCTAAGCACCTGCGTTAGATGTTCTAACTTTAAAATTGGAAAAAGTTATGGTTAGTTGATAGTGCCTCCAATAACTCCCATCATACAGTGCTGATTGTCATCTGATCATAAAATATCTGGTGGAAGTCCAAATTGGTCACCTTTTTTTTTATCGCGTATACCGTTCGCAATTTTTGAAAAAGCTTATCTATTGCATAATTTTTAAAGGTTTGGCCAATTAGTTTGAGATAAAATAAAACGAAGGCGTAAAATACCAGATACCAAAGCGTCGCAAACAACGTCAAAACCCATAACCAATAATTCAAGTCGGCCCATTTGCATCAACGGAAACTTTATTTAGCATATTTTTCAAATTGAAATGCAACTAAATGGACTTTTTTTGTGTTTGACAAACCAGCTGTTGAATATCATCTAGATACCCACACATAAGTACACATCTCGAAACAGGAAGTAACATGTTATGAATTTCTAACAGGTCACCACGTATGTGACGTCAGGCATGTTGATATTTCTTGTTCGCAAATGAGCATACAAAGGAATAAGCTACACTGCATGTACTTCTTCAAACTTTGTCTCTTGTTCGTTTTGCTACGTGGGTGATTAAGCGATTTTGCAAGAATATAAAGTACCCACTTTGTGAAAACATTACTTTTATTATTGCAAATATGGATAATGATTGTGTTTCCATTTCTCAACTCTATCACACCTACGTCCAATAGTGGTTTATGGCCCAAAATATGAACTCATGAAGATTTTGTACGAAATTGATACTGCATCTCTTTACAGCAAGAGTGGCTGGTTGCCTATATTGCAGGGTGTTAGACCGTCTTTGTCTTCCAACATAATCAACTTATTATTATCAAAATTATAATTAAATTTTCTATTTGGACAAGATATTATAATAGTACTTCACTTCCTAACAAATTGAATCTAATTAACGATTGATGCCAACGATACCAACAATGAGGGTACCCTCAGAAAATAAATTAACACAAGCTGTGCTTATTCAAAATGGATAAATCAAAAAAGTGTGTACTTTTCAATTAACTCATTTCTTGGGTAGGTTCTTCTAGAATGGACAGCTTGGACTTCAGATATCCAAATGTGGACAACTCAAGTACTAATGGTTGATATGACTGCCTCTGCTAATCAAAACAAGTTCCACTTTTTGCATCTTAAGATGGAAATGCGAACATGATGCACCTAGCTATTTTTACAAGAACAATTCAATTAATTCATTCTTTAAAGGAGTTGCTGGCATAATAAACAACCTAACCACCAACGTAGGTCTTGTTTACGTTCCTCGCCACCATGATAAATGGAATAATCAGCTTGTTACTTCCATAAACCCATTAGGTAAATAATTTTAAAGTACGGTTTGATAATAACCAACTAAGGGCAAAATCCTTTAACAAAAGACATTCCAAAATGTCGATGCATTTCTGGAAATTAGTGGCAGTTCCGTTTGCAATTTAGTTGAAATTCTCATCATAAAGCGTGGTTACAAGTAAGTGCTTGCTAACAACAAACACGACTCGAATAAAATTTATTTATTTTGCTAAACTCGTATTATGAATACAAATTTTACTATACAGAACCAATGGAACGGTATTCCCACATAATAACAGTTCTTGGAATCGTAAGTACCATGAGTGTCAAATATTATTTATCCACCTCAAAACCACCGTTCGGTGGCGATCCAATAGGCAATAAGTTTTCGCATGAGCAAAATCAGAAGCCGTAGAAGTTTGACCTTATAAAATCAAGTTATTTGGGAGATTCCATGCTATCCGTTCCAAAAGCAAAACATTGGAAATTTTAGTTACTATTTGTAAATAAATAAAAATCCACCTCACCTATTTTCGTGAGAATCGTGATGAATTTTGGTGTCACCCAGAACAACAAAAAGTTTAAGTTCCTGAAACGGAATACCTACCTACGGTAATTTGCATTAAGATTTCTTAAGTTACTTGAATCCGAAAATTAGCTGCTTTACATAACATTGAAATTGAGTAGTCATAATTAAGACCTTGTCGTTATTTAACACGAACTGTTTCCTTACAGTATACAAAGGCGAAACAATTCGCTCCAATTACATTGTTCCGTAATAATTATTTTTAATCCATCAAGTTAAAATGTGAGCAGCTCAGCCGCGCATTGCCCGGAAGAATTGCTCCGGTTGTCGAAGCAGGGATTCAAATCCAGGACGCGATCTACTTTCCCTTTTCTTTACGTAATGTTACATAATAAGTAGCATTCCGTTGTATTCCAATACTTTTTACATTACGTCAGCGAGCGCCACTAAAATTTATCGCATTCATTGAAGATGCTTCTTCATTTGCATATTTTTCCGATATAATTTACAAAATTTTATATGCAACTAGATCGATATAATCGAATTGCAATAATTTTTATTTTAATTTTAAATTAGGTATTTAAATTTATTGGTGATGTATTAGTTTTTTTTTATTGCACAAGTAAATGGACCAAATTAAACTAATGTGATGTAAATGAGGTAATGAGGAATTGACGAAAAGATTTTTTGTTGCATGGTAAATTAACAATTCATTTGCCTGATGAATTTGAAGTAGACAAAAAATAATGCAAATTAAAGATTAGTAGTATTAAAAAATCTTCTTTTTTATGATTAATTTTGATTAAAATTATGGTTGTCCGTCCAGGGCGTTCGAGGCCTCCGGGGTATTTAATCAATTTTTTGAAAGTCATCAGGGTGTTGGAATTAGACTATTATTACAAGATTGAGTAAAAAATTGGAAAAATATGGAGCAAGCATCTGCTTTTTGGAGTTAATTTAAATTATGAAGGCAAATTAAAAACGCACAGTTTCTGTTACAAAAGTCATCAGAGGAGGAGAGATATGATTAATTAACTCTTTCAGAGTTCCGAGATATTTTTAGTCGATTACCACATTTATCAAAACCAGAAATAATTTACTTAAAAGAATAATTATTAAGAAAATTTTCAGATTTTTACGCTCCTTATCTAAAATAATTAGAAAATTCGGGAGTATGGATGGAGGAATTGTGGTGACTGTTGGGACTAAGGGATCTGCTGAATGAATAATACCTATTGATCTTGTAAATTGTGTAAGAGTTTCGTATCAAAATAATTTTGGGAACCACTGATCTTCCCCAACAAAATAAGATTCACAGCTTCATAATAACAAAAATTGCAACAAACTTTCACTTCATTTACTTCACTAATTGGAAGTGCTACTAAATCTAATGTAAATTGTTATACGCCAACGCATCAAAAAAATTGAATGTACTGGTTAATATAAATTTTAGGACGGAACGGAAGGTTGCAAAATAAATATTTGCCACACTAACTAGGGCATACCTAGCCTAAAGTGATAAGGGAAAGGGGTGGGTGTGGTACAGCCTTTGTATATGTAAAATGTGAAGAAATGGATGTGAATCCGGGCGGTCGGGGGTATAGAATACCCCCAAATATAAGGAAGCAAAAAGAAGATTTTTAAAAGTTGATTAAAAAGCAAATTTTACTCTTGAAAAGTCATTTTGTAGCTTACGTACAACTGGGGGGTATTCCATACCCCCCAGACTTCCCGGTTCCAAGAAAAACCTTATTTTGGGGAAAATAATTTACATGTACTCAATTTTTAAAACTTTCTTTTGTCTTGCCTTGTATACCAGCACAGGATAGCCTCATTACTTCCATTATGTTATCTGGAGCATTGATATTGGAAGGGTTGGTATTTTTTGCATTGGGGCCCACAATGAGTGGTCTCGGGATCTTCAGTGGAAGCAGTGTTTTGACTTCAGTGGCGGGACTTATTGAGACTTCCTAATCACCCCAGGCTGCAGGGTCTTCTAGTATTCCTAGTTATATGGCCATACTGGCCTGCCATACTTTTACTACCAGATTACAACAGTTTTAAAAAACCATAACCACTAACCACTACGAGTTCCAACCCTTGGTGAGCAAAGGAAATTCCCACAAATGAACGATATCCCTGTAGTATTGTATTGTATTGTATACTTAGGGGTCGATCGGCTACGAAAGCCTTTTAGAACTGCAACCAGTATTGATCTTTTGTTTATGACCTTACTAATTAGATCTTCAGAAATTCAATTTTGCTCAATTGGAATGCTCCTAAGAGGTTTGCTTTTTACTTCTTTGGGCGTCAGTTGTATCTGTCCTATATGTTTAAGCCTAAGTCAGGCTAAAGCATTGCAGTTACAGAGAACATGCTCGGTCGTCTCTGTTTCCGATTCACAAAGTCTGCACCTGTCATTTCCTTCCAGTCTCATTTTTTGAGGTGATATCTCACCGGGCAATGTCCGGTAAACAGCCCCGTAATGAGTCTAATTTCATTCTTTGTCAAAAGAAGAAGTTTTTATGCCTCTGAAGTCGAATACTCTACAAATTTCATTGCCTGTCTTTGTCTTGGTGTATTTTACCAGAAAGTTTCTTTGCTTTCTGCCTCCCATTTTTGGACCTCCAACCCCTTGTGTGCCTTGGTTAGCCTACAGAATGGTTCAGGTCCAGTCGGGGGCGTTTTTGAGCCTGATCTAGCTAGTTTATCGGCTATTTCATTACCCTCAATTCTCTCGTGATCTGGCACCCAACGTAGGGCAACTTTGTTGCCCATTGCCAGTTTCTTGAGAGATTGTCGACATTCCCATGTAGACACGGATTCAAAGCTATTTGCTTCAAGTGCCTTTATCGAAGCTCGACTGTTTGACATTATATTGATCTGCTTGCTCTTTAAATTTCTCCGAAGGCATTCATAGGCACACAGTTCAATCGCAAGTATTTCAGTTTGCATAATTGTGGGATAGGTTCCTAAGGCTATAGATGCCAAGATCCATGTAGTAACTTTTGTTTCAAAATCGGTCATACCACAACAGTTTTGATACTCTTAATCTAGATTTAAGGGTTTCGCACAAAACCTAGACTCCAACTATTCCAACTATGCTACTTTGAGGTTTGATAGACTTCCTGAGCCCTGTAGAACTTCTTTGTTGCAGCGGGACTACTATTGCCCTGTAATTTCCTTAGTAGCGTGGAATTTTAATTTTGTTTTTTCCAAACTCCAAGATAAGGAATTGTGCTGTCACTTCGTTTTTTGCTGATTTTCAACACTCTTCTTGACGAACAACAGACTTTTAGCTCCTCTAGATATGGTCATAGTCCCTGTCGACGGCTTTATATTCTTGATTATTCTAGGCCAGAGACAACTCATTACAGTAACTATGTCCATTTTGCAGAATTCTCTTCTATACTAAAGTTTGTAGGCAAAGAGGGAAAGCACACCGTTGGTATTCCCGCTTCCACTTTTTAAGTTGCACTTAAGTGTTAACAGGCATTTACTAGACTCTCTATCCTGAAATGGAACGAGCAGGTTAGAGTTTGACCTTGTTGACTACTCAACCACTGTCATTCCGTTTGGTAGCGGCAGTGTCTCTTCCTTTGGACCTTCAATAGATGAAGTTGTATTCAGCTGATAAAAAAAACACCAAATACTGAAATTTTTTGAGAGATTTTTATCTGCTGTGTCTTTTTCTCAGTGAACGAGTTCTAAGCTTGCCAGTACAAATAATCAAATCGGATGAGTAACCAAGTCCACTAAAAGATTTCGATTAAGCCCATACGGTCACTGTTGGCTCCGGCTAAGAAGAACTGGCACTTGATAATGCGCAGATATAAAAATTACATACAGGGTGGCCCTTTGAAAACGAAATGGACAAGATTGTAACCAGCAGAATTTTTTTTTTAAGAAATGCAAAAACACGTCAATTTTATTATCGAGGGAGACAACTTTTGCGACAAATGTCACTCCCGTATTGTTTCATCCCTTCGCGTTGCGATGATATGGCAAGTAACACTTCATTTGAAAGGTCTTGCTTCCTTGAATTTAGTTCTATAATTTTTTTTAAGTTTTATCAATTATACAACAAAAAAATTGAAGCTGCAAAAATGCGAAGTAAATCTGATATTTCAAGACATTTAAGAATAAAAAAAAAGAAAAACGCTTGTACAGGTTGATTTTAATTTTAAGGTAGCTACTTTTACTGTTATAGTGCTATTTATAAACATTGACAGTTCAACCCTTGAAGTGAAGGGTGAACCACCTTTACAGTCTTGAATGCAATCAGGAATTGAAACAATTCTTTCATCATTTTATAAATTTCTGTAAGTATCAAAGCTAAAGTTTCAAAAACCCATTTCACTTTTCTGATAAAAAAAATAGACTCATTTTTTTCATTCAAAATTCCAAGGGTGGTTTTCTCTTTACCTTAAGGGTTGAACTGTCAATGTTTATGAATAACAGTAAAAATAGCCCCCTTGAAATTAAAATCAACCTGTCCAAGCGTTTTCCCTTTTTTTATTCTTAAATTTCTTGAAATATCGGATTTATTTCGCATTTTTGCAGTTTTAATTTTTTTGTTGAATAATTAATAAAACTTTAAAAAAATTATAGAACTGAATTCAGGGAAGCAAGACCTTTCAAATGAGGTGTTACTTGCCATATCATCCCTATTATCATTTTAGGGGTTGTCATCGCAACGCGAAGGAATGAAACAATACGAGTGACATTGGTCGCAAAAGTTGTCCCCCTCTATGATAAAATTGACGTGTTTTTGCATTTCTTAAAAAAGAAATTTTGCTGGCCATAATCCTGTCTGTTTTGTTTTCAAAGGGCCACCCTGTATACTGCATCGGTATTTTTCCTTACCAGTTCTTCTTAGCCCGAGGCAACTCTATCCATAGTTGGTAAAATTGTACACATGCCTCTGTCTTTCCTAGAAGTACCACGTGAAGCTTGGGTAAAATCTTTTGGCAAGTAAAGTCAACTAACTGACTGGATAATGTGACGACTGACTATTTACAGTGATATTGCAAGCTGAGAAGTACTAGGACATTGCAGAACACAAGGCTAGCTTCCAAACCCAACAAACCACATCCCCAGAAAGTTAGGAATGCTGATGATGGAAGCTCGACATTTTCAGTATATTCTACAGCTAAATCGTATTGAAGTCTCATACCGCGCTAGCAGGTAATCCGCTGCTCGCCTTTGACTAGAAAAAGATTGGCTGTATAGTCTTCTCTGTTGACTTCATATAGATCTTGTATAATCTTTGTCAGATCATCTCCAATTCCCGAAGTTTTCATTGTGTTGCGTGGATTCTTGGCCGTTCTTCTTCAGTCCTAAAGATAAAATCTGAAAGGTTTCTGAATCTGAAAGAAACGCTTGTATCTGGTGTGCATTTTCTTGCTAAGCTATTATTTGTTTAGACCAAGAATTTTGAGCAGACCAATTTTTGAATTGCTTTATTCTAGCTCCACTTCGGCATCCTATATATCCATTAGTGCTTCAAAAACATTTTTAATTACAATTGGGGGGGGGTATCAAAAATCTTACAGTTTTATGAAGAGGTCGTATATTCCAAAAATCATCCTTGGGTTATCAAAAATCATTTTGAGTTATTCCTTGATTCCAACCTCCGCCATTACTTTTTAAGTATAAAGAACAACATTTTTTATGTAATCGCGACTATTTCTAATAGATAATCAGCATGCTATGGTATTCCATGTTCCAATTCCGATACATCAATTTTTCAAATCTAGAATCATTGATCCTTCACAAACAAAAATGCAACATTTTTCTGCTAAATCATTACAAAATTATCTTAGCTGGAATTGAATCTTCAGTTGGCTGGGTTACCACCGCAGTGCTGCATCACCGCCAACTACAATCAAAACTTTCTATAATAATTATGCAATGAAAATATTGATTTCCAGTGACTTTGGATTACAAAGCTCCATTTGATCTGGGTCTCTTTTCAAAACAACTCAAAACTCCATTAGGTACTTCCAGGACCATCCAAAGGCAAAAATCTAAGATCGGATGACGGAATTCTTGATGAAGAAAGACTGCAGCTGCGAAGCAGCAAAAGTAGGACGCCCAGCTTCTAGTTCAATCCATCTAATAAAATTCGTGTCGTGGTTTGAATTGCACGTCAAACTTTCCATATTACTACGAAAATTGCTTGTTATTGTAGGATTGCTGAAAAGATCTGATGTTACCTCTACAATTTTAGTAGAAGAAATCGATGTCATTGTCCTATGAAAGTCCAGATATTATAAACCCAAAATATAATGATACTACGTGATCCATTCATTTTTAATTTAATCTTCAAATTACTTCTTTCATAAAGTTCTTCTTTTGGAAGTTTATTAATGTTCCATTAGCAATAACTACCGTAGGAGTCATGAACGTAATGTATAGTCATCATCAAAAATCATATAAAATACAAACGAAAAAAAGGTATTACGATGGCATTAAACGTGACGGACATTTTTATGTCAAACATAATTCAATTAAGATTTATAGGAAATTTCAACTCATCTTTGCACAAACAGCGTAAGCCTTTTCAATGGACTTTTAATCGTTTGACATTAAAGCCATTTTAAAATAATTTAATACACATGGTTATATAATTTCGTCCCGAATTACCTGAAAGGTCGTTGTAGGTGTTACTTAAGTTATTCTCAATATTATATTCGTGTGGTGCGCTCAATTTCCAGTTGCATGTTATATAATTTGACACTCTTCGGATGAGAATATTGAAGGTGTATTTTGAAATATTGAAAAAAACGAGGTTACAGTAAATGCGAATAAATTGTTTTATTATAAATAAATTGTAATGAAGACTTTGGTATTTATGTAACGCGTCTATTATTCAATTTGCTGTTCCACGTAACTTTTGTCTTCTCAACGTAACGGAAGCTTAATTTGAAAAGTAGTGAACAAAAAAGTTAAGGCTTTTTGTTTACATAATATTTTATGCTTCGTAACGAATTGATTTTATCGTTAAGAGGATTGTAGACCACGCAAATTAAATAGTAGTTCACGCAAGTTGCCCAATCTCATTCTCACCGTGTAGATGCATCCAATTTCCAATCCTTCCCTTCCATAACATAACTTTTGACCAATTGCTGGAAGATGAATGAAATCATCTTCCATAATTATGTAACGAGTGTAACCCGAATCGTCTCAATTGCCTTTTTATTCTTCACTTTAAATCAAATCATGCAATAAAAAGATGACGTCTTTCGAGCAAGTTAAACGTCCCAACATGCCCAAATTTTAAAATCCTAAAAACAGTTTTTGTTTTAAAACCACCCCACGAAGCTTCCCGTGTAACATGTGCTCATTAATTTAGTTTTGACGCGCAATATTTACCCAAAAATTTTTAAAACTTTAACATTCCGTATTTTTTGTATATCACGAACACAAACATGTCAATTATGGACCTTGTTTTGGTCGTCGTCACAGAAAAGGAAATATCCACTTGAAAATATTGGGGAAGAAACGCTACTCTTCTGAGAATTACAATATTAAAATAATTCAGAAATACCAACACGCAAACACTTTAACAAAAAACTCGAGAATTCAAATTTATTGGAGGCGAGTTTCGTGTAGAAATATTTTAATTGACTTGGAAATTGTTACCATTTCCGGTACATGATAATTGAATATACTGAAATAAAAAAAAAGAGATAAACACCACCTAAATTGATTTATTAACATTCGACAGATAAAGATAGAATAATTTGTGGTACGAGAGGCGTTCAATTCAATTTTTTAAATATTTTTTTATTTTTGACTTGAAAGAAGCTAAAGGTGTAAATCTTGAGATGGGATTCTCCCACGGCTTTCCATTAAATTTTAAAATCTAAGGTTTAATTCAATTTTTACGGTTAAACTTTTGGTTCCGACACTCATAACTCTTCGTTTGGATTTTCTAATCACCTGCAGCGCAATTCTGGATGAAAGTTCGGGCCAATAATAAATAACTAATGGTGAAATGGGGTAGTCGTTCCTACGTCGTTAGATGTCCCGACTATCAGAGATGTGATGGTGGAACTGACTCAAATCTCAGCTGCGATAAAAAAATTCCTTTACGTTGAAAATCGAGAGTTTCGGCTTCCAAAAAAATAGATGATAAGAGAAATTGTTAGATCTAATTGGTCACTTAAAAAGAGAACTTAATTATAAAGCTGTGACAAATTAATCTCAAAGAAGTTCTTTTATTTTTTCTTACTATTGTGAACACTGTGACAAGAAAATTTAATTCAAAATTATTTTTTGGTTTTGCTAAAAAATATGCGTATGTTATTTTAAAAAATTAATGTCGGACACCCCGAAGGAGGAAAAGTCAAAATTGCGCTTTTTCATTCATTTTTAACGATTCTATTGTTAAAATTTACATTCCTTACATTCCTTTAACTTTTTTTATCATAATTTTTTTTTCGAACTCTCAACAATGAAAACTGTTGGATTGTAAATTCAAAATGTTATGATTCATGGTTGAGAATCCGCCTACCATTTAGAAATTTATACTTCGATCAAAGACGGAACCCTAACGATCGACCTTTATAAATGTATTTTTCTCTGACAAAGCCCTGCATCATCATTTGAAAGAACCGGAGGGTGGATCTTATGGAAAAGCAGGTGAAGTGTAGGTAGAGAAACTGGGCGATTTTAAAGCGCAGTTACAAGTGTGGTTCCCTTATGCAATTATTATTTATCTTCGTCTATTTCCTAGTTGATATCTGTGGGAAAAATTGTTAAGTTTTATTGTACGTTTCTGATTCCTTTCGATTTTTGAGGAACCAACAAAAAATGTTGACTTTTTTTTAACAATAATGAAGGTAAGCTTTGTGGGTGGTTCCCCACATAACTGCGAGTAAACCATAAATATACAATTTACGAGCCGTTCAAATGTCTCATCAAGAATTAAATCTCTAAAAAAAATCTTTATTTTATCTCGAGGCGCTGCAGGTGAACGGAAACAACAGATTGATCGTAAACTCGTTAGGAAATTGTGCAATTTTTGCATCCGGTCAAATTAAAATTACCGCAATTTTATAGTTGCAGGTTAGTTGATTGCTGCTTGATCTGTGGGTTTGCAATTATGGAGAAAGATTTTTGCTCTGTTTTATCGGTACAGGTGGTCATCTTTAGAGAATATTTGCACTTTACGTGTTGATAAACCGGTCTTTGCAAAAATAAACCATTCTAATAATGCAGATTAGTTTCTTGTGAGGTATTTAAATTTTTAATGAGAACTTCTTAGGGAGTAAAAGCGTGCAATCTCATTTTCATCGTACTGAAATCCACGTCAAATATTAATTGGAATTTTAAACTTGAAAATAATTATATTGTCTTTGGGGTTGGTTCTGGGTCGGCCTTCCATGTAAAGCGTAAAATTGCAGATCCTCCAGATACGGATCGAAAGGTGTGCTTTAAAATGCATTCAGACATCTGCAATCACCGATTACTACAGCAGATAAAACGTTTGTATAAAATATAAAAACACTGCACTTTAATAGTCAAAAAATAAATCACTTTTGAACCTTACCCCACCCCTGAAATCAAACCTTTGGTGTGTTCCACCCGGAAAAGACCTGGCTATGGACCCTTTGCGAACGGTTACATTCCATTAGCATTGATAGAATTGAACTATCCTAAAACTTTAGTAGATCACCAAAGTGAAATTAACCCGGGCTGAAGCCACATAAACCAGCAGTCAAAGTTGTCTTGAGCAAATAATTGTAACAAAAGCTTCATGGTTCTCTGAAAACTGCAGAATTAACTGTGGTTGGTTATTTAATTCTGTTAGATCGTTTCACCAAGAATCTAACCTGGTACTTTTACCTCAGCAGTAGAGTAATATCCCACCACTGGGGTAACCACACACGCAGCTAATAATAATGATAATAAAACATGATTGCCATTTTTGCCTAAACTGTGATTGATTCATATAATTTCACACTTACAAGTTATAAAAGCTTCATTGTTGGTCACTGCGGTGTTGCTGGTGTAGTATCTGATATGCATAGAAATTTTTATTTCTATGTAATATAAACATCAATTGCGTTTTTTTGGAGGTAATTTTAAATTTCCATCAGTTTGCTCGTTATGCAATATAATTTATCAATTTTAGTATTTACCGAGTTGTGGCTTTTGTTGTAATAAAGGTAATATTGTTATAAATTGACGCCTCTTGTGAAATGATACTTTCACAATTTGATCCTTATCATTTCTACTGTAATTCTTAACATCTGTGTCTCCATATTATGGCTATATCACGAAGAATTCTGGAAGATATAGAAAACCTTCCTCTTCAACTGCAGCTACCTGCACATAATCCTCTCATTCAACAGGTGGACCAGTGCAAAACTGAGAACTTTTAACTAATTCAATCTAAGCTTCCAGATCTCTTGAGGTGGAATCGAGATAAACCAAACCCATCTTCAAAATTTTGTTTTCTCTTTTCTTTTTTATTTTTAGTAGATATCCTATTCTATATTTGTATTGCAGCATTATATTAATGTTGTCATCTGCTTTAAAGAGCGCACCGACAGTCTCACTATGTTTTCTTTTGGCTCTCTTCCAAAGGCACGCCAAGTCTTCTACACCACACCTGGGTTATTAAATAACTCAAATTTTCAAGCTCACTATGTTTCATAACCAGATGAAGGAAACGAACAAACTGCACTCGTAAGTGACTTACGCAAGATGATATTTTTAAGAAATATAGTAGATACAATATTTTGCATTCTACTTGAAACATTAGCAAAAATTAAGTTACTTCAGAACTTATTAAAATTCTCAACTAGGAAAGGAATCTAATAATCCACGGGTAATAACGCAGTGTTCAAGTCCGCATACCTTCAATTTAGTGCGGAAAATTAAAATTTCTTGTCGATTGACCCAGACCCACTTCTGTAATCTACATCTTTTAATAATTCTTCCCCGGTATCCCGTAAGCGTCAATACTTCCTCACTGAAACGATTCCAGAAGGGGCAAAAGTTACGTCTGTGAATAGGTAAAGGCGATGAATCGATGTAACGTCCAAGCCATAAATTTTAAATTTATGTTTATACATTTGTAAAACATTATTTAATTAAATAAAAAAGCGATTATAAAGCAATAAAAATTATTCATGAGCCGGTGAACCGAGAAATAAGATCTCAGTCAGACACGGACTGGCCATATGGGCATACCATGCACTAATCCCTTTGAGGGCCGTTTTACATTTTACGTTATGTGTGATGGAAACAGTTTCAATTAATTAGAAAAAAAGAAGACAAAGGACATGATCTGATCATGTGGAAAATGCATTTCAATTGTTTTAAATTCTGTTGATTATCCAAGGTTTATCCGGTATGAATGTAGATCGACTTAATTTTAATTTCATACGGTTACTAAAGCAGATCCGGCCTTTTAACATTTTCCAGTAATTTCTCATACTTCTCAGTGCTGATTCACAATGGCATGAACATAAGAAATGCAATTTTAGTATTCAAGCAATTTTCTAACAATAGGCATACATAATAATTTATTTCTACATACTCTCAGTCTCAGTTGGATTTCTTAATTTTGCGATTCCTGGTGGACAGAGCAATTACTACGTTACAATAACAAACGAGTGGTTCATTCTTTTATTATCAACTTAAAAATTTCGGAAACCAATCAAAAGTTGGTTAGTGTAACGTAGTGATAACTCCTCTCATCAGGAGGCGTAAAAAAACCACCTGTCTAATTAAGTTTTAAAACTAGGTAGTCCCTATATTTTTTTCCGTTTTTTTAAGCAAAGAATATTTTTAATTGACAAGAAAGTCTCATTTGCAGTACTTTTATAGGCCAAAGCAGGGTTTTGTAGAATAAAATCAATGCAAATGGTGGTAATTTTGTTTGTGAGTTTGAGTACTGAAAACATTCTGTAGTAAAAATGGAAGATTAGAACCTCAAGAAACAAATAATACTTATATGTAGAAGTCGCCCTAACTGTGGGGAGCTCTTCGTAAAATATGAAAAAGAAATTAAGTAGTATGTAAACGGGAGTCGGGGGTATGGAGGGGTAACATTAATAATAATAATTATTAATTATTATTGCTGCTTATTCCATACCTCCCAGACTTCCCAGTTTCAGGTAAAAACTGGAAAAAAAAATGTTTTCTCATTTTTTAGAGTGGATGGAAGATATTCTAGGGTGGCTTAACCCTAGTTACACCCTTGTTTATCTACTTAATCACATAGGTTGCTTGTAAGAACCAATCTAAAGCCCGTATGACACGGTGTATAATTATGCATAAAATTTACATGTACTTAAATGGTAGCTAACAAATGAAAAACGTGGATGGAAACTAATACGCTCTTTCTATTGGTTAGTTATCTCGTCATACAGGCTTTAAATTGAATTCTTGAGAATATAATTTATATGATTACTCTAATAGAAAATCAAATATTTAGTGAGGTGAAATGTTATAACGTCGAGTATAATTTTATAAAGGGTGGTTCTAAAAATACAATGATTAAAATTTTGTAAAAGAGAAATTAGTGCTAATCATTGAGAAGACGTCAGTAAATCTAAAATTAATGACATTATCAGAATCCTAGATTACTCAGGTAAAATGAGGTCGTTCTAAAGGTTCTCGTGTGTACAGTCCCCCGACTAAATTATTTTTAGGTTGATAGGGTAATACTAATAACTGAGTAATCCAATTCCCATCACAACACACACACACACAGATCCTCGTGACTGATTATGTCTTAAAAATCAGAGCAATAAAGAAATATATAAACTATTTGTCTAAGAAGGATAAACAGCAAAAAAAATCTATGTTCGAATGGCCATATTTCGGTTTTTTTGTATAAAGCACTGCCTATACCTATCTTTGACCTAAAAACATTTATAGGCAAAAAAGAAAATAATGAAAAGAATCGAAATTTTGTCATTTTTTAAATTTTTGTTTCAACATTTTTGGCATAAAAAAATGTTTAAAAATTTTTGAAGTACACTATTTGGATGGGAAATTTAATTCTCTACAAAAAGTTTTATATAAAGTATATCGAAATTTTGCTTTGTTTGTAAGATATATTAAAAAAACTGAAAAGGGTGCATTTTCACACCTTTCTCCAATTTCCACCTTTTAATTTAATAGCACTTTGCGGTTTTTTCTTTTTAAATAACCCATTGACCGATTCCTGCAAAAAAAACCACAGGTAAGTTTTTTTCTATATGACATAATCAATAGCCTATCGTGAACCGATAATAATCGATAATGATCATTCCACTAGTGATATTATAACTGTGTATATTAAACAGCTTACGCAGTTTCTCATCATTCTCTTACATGCCTTTAGTCATTGAATATTAATTAATAAAGCCTATAGAATAATTTGCTAGAAAGTTATTTCTCCTCCTCCTTGTCATATTTATAAGCAACCGTCTGATTGGTGTGTTTATTTATCATCAACCAAGAAAATTTACCAACCCAAAACATGTTGATTGGTTACACCCCCACCCCCCCGGCTGGCAAGGCTACAGACCCAATAACTATGACCTCGACTTCTAATCGCATTTCTCCATAAGTGAAGCCAAAAGCCAAACAAGCGCATCAGTGATAATATTTGAAAAATCCATTCTATTTAAAAAAAACTTTAAGATTTAATAAAAAAAGTTTACTGCGTCTTTGCTTTTGAGCCTGGGGGTATTCCATACCCCCAGACCCCCCGGTTCTGATACTACCAATCTTTTCGTATATCAATTTAGATCGATTGAGGTTTAATAAATCACTGATAAACGTACATTATCTTGATTTTTGTAAGCCAAAGTTTAAGGGGTGGAATATGTACGCTCATCCAAGCATAGATACAGCAACTCCAACCCCCAACTCGTGAGGTGGGAAATATAGGATTCGCATTGGAGTAACCGTTTTTATTGCCGAATAGCTGCAAAATTTAAAGTGAATATAATAAATTGCTAGAAAACTCTTCCTCCGTGCCATTTTTAGGACCACTTCTAATATGGTTAATTTTTTCATCACCAAACTAAAACAGTTTCTATCGCAACATATATATAATATATATTGTCGTATATTTTTTGGGATGAAGAAATTTATTTACTTATTTTTATTTTATATTTTTACTTTAAGAATTTAAATTGTAACGCCTCTGGTTATGATAGCAGAGAGGGGAGAATTTTGATTTTAAAAATGAATGAGGTTTTTTGGCGAACGACGAGTTCGACCGGATGGTCGAAGTTTTAAGAGAGCAATTTTTTTGATTTTGTAAAAAAGTGAAAATTAGTGGAAAAATAAAATTTTAGTGAAGAAAATCTAATATTATTAATTATAATTTGAATTTGGTTAATTTTTGGAAAAGAAGTATAAAATTATTTAAAATTTTAAGTTTCATTTATTGAAGGTCGCCTGTTGCGATTAGAATAGGATTAAATTTAGTACAATATGTTATATATAACAATAATCGCAAGCACCTGATTTATTACAATTCCCTCTGAGTGAGACCAAAGGCCGAGTAACTTTATATATCAATCACGCACTGCAAGGCTAAAGGCGGCCGGAGGTGTTTTGTTTCAACTATCCACTATAAAAATTCACTATTAGGAAGTTCCTCTTTCCCTTTCGTGTCATTTGTAGGTCCGTCTTTGATTGGGCATGTTCAGCCGGTTCCAACTGTTGGGCTGCTGGGTTAGCGGTCCCGACTAAAGAATAAATTAAACAGTGGCCACGTTTGACCGGTGTCAACTGTTGGGTTCATTAGTAATTAGTATAGCAGCTAGGTATGCTTTATCGCAGCTGAATTTGTTACTGTTTAATTTACTGTATAGCCGCCACTGCTAACCTAGCAACCTAGCATTTAGGACCTGTTGAATGTGCCCATTGATTCGTTCAATTATTTCCAACAAAAAAAGTTTGGAAATAAAAGCACAATATGTCTGAATTCCAAAAATTTATAGCCTCTCCTAATGTCGACGTAGCAACAGGTGGTGTCAGTAAGGCACCAGGGCCCGGATCACGCATGTTGCTTGAAGCAAATATAAGTTAGGGATTCATGCAATTATGAAATAGAGTTAAAAAAATTAATACTAAAAATTTTGACTTTTTGACCAATTTGTGAAATAATGAAGGGGTCCACTGTGGTAGTGCTCCAGGACCCAGTTTTGACTTGCTACGTCACCGAAAGTATGGTTGTATTGTCCCTGAGCTATTAGTTTTTCTATTTATTATAAGATTCCACCTCACAAAGGCAATACACACGAGAAATTCAACTGATAGTATTGAGGACAGTGGCGGATCTATGGTCAATTCAATGGTCAGTGCGCTGTTCATTTCAAAGTTCTCGTTTTGCTTTGCTTAGGTAGGAGCTGACAAGAACCAATCAGATTGAAGAATTTTATTCTATACGTATGATCATTATGATCAGCGCCTACTCTGATGAGTAAATAAAATAAGGACTGGTGCGTACTTTAATTGCTGACGTAATTGTGAACGTACAGTCCCTGTAGCGCAGAGGATAGCGCGTTGGACTTCTAATCCAAAGGTCGTGGGTTCGATCCCCACCAGGGATGAATTTTTTACTTCTAAAAAACACAAAAATTGAGAGATTTGACAAATTAACTTCAATTATTAGACAAATTGTTCTCGGTTCTCACCAAGCCAACTGTTACCCCAGGCAACCATCTAATTACATATTACAACAACCTTCATCGTGTTTAAACTACCACAAACATTAAAAATATTATTTTTTTGAGTTCTCTGTGGTAGGTGTCCAGCAAGTGTTCCCAGTCCGTTATTCTCAATTAACATTTTTTTTAAATCCAATTTTAAAATTACTATGAATACAAAAATCACGATCAGTGTAAATCAACATGAATACAAAACTATAATAACCACCTTAGCCGAAGAAGAAATGCAGGCGGTCAAGACTTGATTATAATTTACGATAACTCAATACCTGAACAAGCTTATTCTTTCGAAGTTACCGGAAGTTGTAACTGGTTTGAGCAATCAGCGTGACTGTTGAAGCCCGAAGGACGAGAAATAATGAGCATTCGAAGGAAATATGTCGTTCGTTGTTGAGATTATGGTAAAAAAAAGCCGTTCCGTTCCATCGGATGAGTTCACCAGGTTCATTAGCTCTTTTAAGTGTTGGTGCTGAGCGGATGTTGATGCTTCATCACGAATAGATTTTTCTTTATTCTTTTGACTCACGTGTTTATTACTTGAAATGTTTTAATTTTTCAATTTTATACAGAATAATAACTGACTGTTTCAATGCGTGGTATTCACAAATCCATTTTGTTTGTGGTTACATCAAAAATGATATTTTGGTTAGCTCGACCAGGAGTTTTGTTATTGTTAAAAACGCATGGTGGGTGTTCCTTATTATTTCTTAATTTTAGGTTCTTCCGTTTTTGGAGGAAAAAAAAACTGTGGTTTAGTACGTGAGTTCATAAGATGTTGAGGGTCACAAGTTCCAACTCGAATTTGTCCACCATGGTTTGGATTTGGACAATAATATTCTTGTCTGCGTACAATCCGTTTTTGCGACCATAACTTTTAGGTGCATCATCAAAACTTTCCGAACAGAATAGGATGGTGTGCTTTTGTCAAGGTTTTGGTAATTTTATAAATTCCAAAATTAACCTTTTCTAAAAATAATTTATTGTGTTAAATTTTATTCACTTCCAAGCACTTCCACTCAGAAGACGTATTCTTGTCGACATTCTTTTTACTTTTTACGCTTCTTTGCATTCGAAACAACTCTGTATATTATTTGATCTCGTGCAGGTATAAAGCAGGTTTTGACAAAGGCCCCCGCATTCACCTGGAGGCACCCAAAAATATTTCTCTTATTCGTTTTCTTTAGCATTCAGACTCAAATTATTTATGATAAATGATGAACGTAAAATACCGGATTTATGCTTCATTGGATTTGACGGATGAAGTGTTACAAATTTGGGCTTTGGGATAAATAATATTTGGAATTGCATAAGTTAGTGGTGTGTGCGAGCATGAGCACCACCTTGTAATTTCGAATTACGCTATTAACGACAATAAGCTTAATAAAGCCAATTGTAAAGATCAAGAGAGGTTATGAAGAATGCAAGTGTAATAAAAGTGGCGTCGCTTTGAGTTAATAGCAATTTAAAACTGAGACTACATTTGTTTAAACAAGAGGTAAACTTATGGGCTCTTTGCGGATCAAGCATTTTGGTAAATACAATTAGCGACGATTTACCACCACGCTCGTTGCCCCGAGTGGATTTAAGGTCAAAAAATTGGAAACTCGAGTTGTGAGTGGTGTTCGTTTCTTTGTCGAACAACCTTCGGTTACAATCTTTGACTTATTGTTTAGTAAAAGCATGGCAACGCAGCTATCAAAAGGAATGTGACCGAAGGAAGGAAGGAAGAGAAGAGAGATGGAGATGCTGGATCAGTCGCTGACCTTGCAAGGAGAAGAACTACAGCGGCGCTCCCAGTCCTAACCGGATATGTTGTACATAATATAACTAAAAAGAATGTTAAAACTGCCAGTTTAAAAAACACAACACGGACTTGAAATTGCTTTCTGCGCTCCAAGTTTAAATTTGTTTTATTTTCTTTTATCCTTGCTGAAAACAACATCCGATGGCTGCTGCTCTTCACAAACCGTCTGCAATTCTGATTCTGCATGCCATTAAATGCCACAAGACTTACTACTCAAATTTTTTTGATAGTAGAAATGTTAAAATTTAAATGATAATCCATACAAAAGTCATCTTTTAAGTGTGTTGGCACGTTTCCGGATTTTTTCCTCCCAAAAACATGCCAAGAATTTCTATTATAACGGTTAGTGGACAAAAGTTGCAGTAATTAAATTTTTTAAGCCATATGACAAGATTTTTAATACCACAATAATAACAACTTGGCTTTTTATTATTCGCTTCATCACTTGAAGGTCTCTAACCTCAGCCTACACGAATTACCCACCTACCGAAAAAATAAACTGTAATCAATTCCGAGTTCCTACATCCAACAATTTGTTCATTTTGGAACGTCGTTTTTCGACTTTTTAATAAAGTTAAATTTGATTAAAGCGATTGAACCTGATAAACAGGTAGAAGACGTGACAGACTGCTGTGGAATCCGGATACGGACCAAGTGGTGCTGCCTACACGAAAATAGGTATTTTTACTTACACATATTGGCTTGACCTTAGTAAATTATGAACATTAAAGCGGTTTCTCAGGGACAAAAATGAATAGCGTTCTTAGAACAGAAGCAATTTTAATTACCAAAGACGAAGAAGAGAGAAAGTTGTGGAAGAATCCTTCATTTCTGACATTTCCTTGTGGTATTTTAATTTGATCTTTATCTATAGTTTTATTCTTCAATCATTTTACCACATCCATTTGATCCAATATTTTGACTAGCTGAAAATGAATGTCTTCTAGGAATAGATGGAGGACCAAAATAGACCATGAGTGTTCGATGTTTGTTCATATTCCATTTTGTATTAGATCAGCAAATTTGCACAACAACAAACAAGGAGTTGTGGGTTTCGAACCCAACATCTACGTATTAAGTGAGCACAATGACCCTTGTAATAGTGTGAGTTTGGCAAAACTTTTTCTATCTGCTTTGATTATCCCAAATTCTCAAAAAAGGAGCACGGTCTTTGAACATCGTAGCCTGACCAAAATTTTTTTCTTCGGTTGCATTGTGCTGGTAAATTTTTCTACTGGACTTTTTTTCACCTTTTACAATTTTTATAAATTTTGAAACAAATGGTTTTTTGAATCACCCACAATCATTGTACGTCAACAATGGGTTTATGCATTCTGTTAATTTTGTGTAGTGGCTTTCTATGGATTTTGCCATACCGAACACAGGCTAGATGTGGTGCAAGCCTCTCCCCTCTCTAATTTCACTGTCGATTATTACAGTTCCGCCACATTGGAAGGCTCGGTACCCTACTGGTGGCTTCACATCATAATTCCTCTGTGGCACAAAATTTTCAAAAACCATCCGGGAGGAACCATTGATCATGATCTAATGAGAAAGTGGTCACATCTATCTGGCTTAGGTATAAAAGCAATTTAATTTAGAGGCCCGAATTGAGCTCTTCAATCTCATGGTTCTCCGAGTTCCAAACCGAACTACCGGTAGCTATGATGATATGTTTGCTCCAGCTTCCAGGGAATACGACGAAAAAATGTATCGTCGAGTTGATTTGATGAACCATTCAAACAAAAATTTGCTACTTTAGCAAGTGTTCTGTAATTTCATCTGTAACCAATATTCTCTTATGTTAGATAAAATAGCAAAACTCTTTGAAAAACTTCTATTAGAAAGACTAAAGACAGAAGTTCAGCCCACTGGAAGATTCACGGACGGTCAGTAAACTTTTGCGATACATCCTCTCAACAGTCCAAAATATTGAGAAAATTGCCAAAGTAAACGACTCTAAGGGTTTCAGTCAATAAAAACTTCTTGCTTTATGAGAAAGCTGGAGGCTATAAATAAACTCATTGGCTTTGTGAACGACATCGTAATGATGGTGGTAAAATAAAAAGATATCCAATGTAAAAAGTAAACTAAATCATGCAATCCAAGTTGTTTAAAAAAAAATGTGGTCCAAAGAAGTCCATAGCTCTGCTGATGACGGAAAAATGAAATTAACATTGGTCGCTTTCCTAATGGACAAGCACACCATCGAGCCTACAATCAATAATCGAGTATTGAGTGGGTTTAAGTGGGCCCAAAAACGAGAAAAAAAATTCTCACCGTAATGATGTATTCAGCACCAATATGGAAGGCAGCAATGAAGAGTAAATACCAAGAGAAGCTTTTCGTGGTTCAAAGAGCAAACGCTCACGTTACTGTAAACATCGCATTGGTAATATCATCTCAAAAGCGTTTGTACATATTATGTAAATATTGCAGGTCAGATAGAAAATTGACTTTGATTTACTGATGGTAAGTACTGCGAGGTGAGTCAGAAAATACGAGGTGGAGTTATATATTGATCCCAAAAATCGGATCATGGTTTTGCAGATAAAAAAGAAAAAATTCACACCACACAACACACCATCCTAAAGCCAGGAAATGTTGCACAATTGATGACATTGTATCCATGATGCTTCGGAGACAAGAAAGGATGAGAAATAGTTGAAAGGATGATAATCAAGATATTATCCACAAAGCTCAAAAATAAATTACAAGGGAAATACTCAATTAGGGTGTCATATTGTAAGTCATTTTTTGGCGGAAAAATATCTTATGTCTTTACAAGGACATAAGATTTCCTTCTTTATAGGCGAAAAAGTAGTGCTTCTCGAATATATGACTGAGTTTCACGTGATCGCGAAGCCAGGAGTGGTGGAATAATGTGATCACTAGTTGAGTTACAGAGCGGAAATTCTGGGTGAACTGATCACCGAGTCGTACCGTACTCAGGGTGGCGAAAATCTAGTAACGACTAAAAAGACCTACACTTTAAGGCCCTTACGGTGAAGCAGGAAGGGACACATCGACCGAAGGCAACCTCAAAATAAAACAGAACAGAATTTCTTAAAGCTTGGCGTTCCAGAAGACATCCACATTGTTGGTGACCGAGATAATTCTCAAGATTTGTCTGACAGGTCTTCGCCTCACAATCCATCTAGTTTGCTTCAATGCAGATGGATCTTAGTAAAATGAGCCACACTCGTTGTAGACAGTTTTTTCACTTGATCTTCTTCAATAGAAGGAGAAGGAGCTCTGACTCTTGTTTTTGGTGTTAGTAAAACTTTTATTTTTGTCGTGGTTAGGTCTGAATGATGCGGAAGAAGACATGGCAAAATTAGCCTTGCTGCTTCGGAGATACATTTTTTTTCTTTTGGATTTTGAATTCACGTGGGGATGATGGGTTTTGGAGACTCCTGGAAGTGGTCAAAATTATGACATTAGTGTTTTTTTTAGGTTTTCTTTCCGTGCGGTGGGGGGTTAAAGATGAATGTAACAATCAGGGCTTCCCGTATTAAACCGAAAAAACCGTATATTAATGTCAGCAGAGTAACTAAAGCGTGGCAAAGGTGGCGTACGACAAGGGTGCACAAATTTGAGGCGCAAAATTAACTAAGGGCTTAGCTGCCCTAAAAATTAGAAATCGCACATTAAAATGAGATAAAATTAAGTATTATGTAGTTTTGGTCATGAAAAATTCTTGTCCTGATCTGGAGAGTACTTTTAAAAGTAAACAATCGGAAAACCGAGGGGTCTGGGGGTATATATCCTCCAGCAATTAAGAAAAGATGTTTTTCTCTAAAATTAAATTTGTAGCTTTATCAATTTTTAAAGTCACTTTTACAGTTCCATATACTGGAGGGTATTCCATACCCCCCAGACCCCCCGGTTTTACGCCCATTTTTTTACATTTTGGGATATCAAATTTATTGGTTTGGTCACCCTAGAAAAACAATCCTTAAAAACGAGATAAAATTCAAGTTGATATTCCTGAAAATACTTTTAAACGTAAACAATCGAAAACCGGGGTGTCTGGGAGGTCAGGTATAATAAAAAAAATTTGTTTTCTTTGGAATTAAATTTGTGTGGTTATTAATTTTGAAAAGACTTCTCGTTCCTTCGTTGTGCTCAGACCCCTCGGTTTTACCTCCGTTTCTTTACATTTTGGAGGAGAGAATCCAGACACTTTAAAAAATTAAAGAAATTTTTAAAAATTACATAATTATATCTCATTGAAAAATGAGATAAAATTAAGTATTGTGTAGTTTATTTTCTTTACAAGATCTTTCTCTGACCTGGAGAATGTCAGGGGGCACGGGGCAGCTGCCACCTTTGCCCCCCTCCCCGGGCTTTCAGCCGTTTAAATTTTTTTGAAATATTTAATATTTCACTCTAATAAAATTGTAGAATATGTTAATAAAATATAATTAAAAACAAATGTTTAAAAAATGTATAGAAAAAGTAAAATTTTAACTTCAGTACCTTTTACTATCATTTAGTACCTTTTTAGGTTCCAACAAGTACCATTTATTTTTTAACTGTAGCAACGTCACTAGAGTATATTTTCTGGATTCTGAATTCATTTTGGAGAGCAAGACAACCTCACACGCACTTAGGCCACCAAATCGGGCCTATTGTACTACCTCTGGTTTCAGTTTCACTCCGATCCTGTCATTCTTTAATAAGCCAATCCAGCTGTAAGATGAACTCTAAGATCTTGGTAGGCGGACGGTCTGTGATTCTGGCCTTGCCGGGCCAGAAGTCCCCCAACACAGATCCTCTTATTGAGTAGGTACATTTTGCCAGATATTGTAACTGAAATTTTATCTCCTTTTAGCTATGTAGTTTGCGGGATGAATGTGGCTGAACAATAAACAGAGGGGTAGAAGATCCTAGCTGGCCTTTGAGGGCGAGAAGCTGTAGGATCGCCCTGGACGATCTGTTGGAAAATTTTTCTACCGCTTGGAGGACGAGCTTCATTTTGCAGTCTACTTATGTGTTGAGTCTTTCCAAGTTTATCCAAACCTGCACTGTGGACCCGGAGTTGCTATACCTGAAGTGAAATTTTCCAGCTTTTTTTATACTTGAGCACCCTGGAAATAATAAAAAATGCTATAACATCTTTCTGTGGTTTATGAGACAACTCCTTATCGCGTATTACTGATTTGGGTCTTATTTAGTCGCTGCGAAAAATTACTTTAAATTACGTTGTCTCTCCAATGCTTTAAAAACTAATGCAACAAAAACACAGAATTAGTGTTTTGTAATGTATAATTTTGTAAAAATTGGGTCATCAAATGACACGCACATTGGAGGTGCTTTCAGATCCAAGATAAAATGGAAGATAGCAGTTGGAACATAAATTTAAGTTAACCTAAACGAGTGACTGGCTTCAGCATTACCTACCTAACATGGAATCGTAGAATTCACTTCCTCAGTTCCGTATTGATGTAAGAAAATATAAATCAACTCATTACACGAAAATAATTTAAATCGCCTTCACAATCATTATTGCCAGGTCCAAAATTAATAAGTATACCGTTGTTTCATAATAATAAAAGATGACCATCAATTTTGCCAAAAGTGTGATTGAATCTTAATTTCATTCTTTTAGTCACAAAAACTTGATTGTTGGTTGCTGTGGTCTGGCTGTTGTCTATGGCGCGTAAAGTAAACTTAAAGTTTCTGCGTGTTTAGTAAAAACATCAATTACTTTTTTTGGAGGTGGTTTTAAATTTCCATCTATTTGCTCGTTGTAGCAATATAATTTATATTAATTTTAGTATTTACGGATTTGTGGCTTTTGCCGTAATAAGGGTAATAATGATGCAAATTGTCGCTTCTCAAGACCAACATTTGTATCACTGCTATTGGATGGTGTAAAAGGAGTTCAAAGTGTGCCCTTCACAAGCTCGCCCAATTTGAGTAAAATATTTCTTTTAATTAATTAATCGAGTATAATTAATTTAGTTATTGATTATCTTCAACAACAGCTCCAATAACAGTATTTTGTCAAAATTTGCAACTAATTGGTTGAAATTAATCTTAAATGGATATCGCAATTTATGAGTTTGGAATAGTGGATAGGCACAAATGCTTGTGCTAAAATCGAGTAATAATTATTAGTAAAAACGGTCAATTCTATAGCGGACTTTCCGGTATGGGTTCCGTTACAACTGCATGTGTACGGTCACAAAAAGTTACTTACTGAAATGGGGGCCACCTTACTGGATGTGGCCCTCCTGAGGTAACAGGAAGCAATTTTGATGCCCTAGGCTCAATTTTCCGTTAACTTGACATCCGAATACCTACAACATCTTCGCCATAATGTAATTCGCAGCAACTTATCGAGATGTGATGTCATTTGTAGAGATCTATTTTACGCTTTAAAAATTTTAAGGCATAAAAATAACGTTATACGTTCAACCGACTAACAGTTATTAAGTTAAACAATTTTAAACTTGTCATGTTTAATTTATTAAAGCAGTCTTTTAATGAGGTAGGGTAGTATAAGCAATTGGTAAGTTGACCTCTCGCATTATCAAGTTTATGTTAGCTGGAAATAATGGAGAATCGTGAGTTCCGGGATACAAATGGCAATTTATTGAAATTTTTTCTTAATCTAATCTACGCGATGATTAATACCAACATAAAAATTACGTCATTGCGATTGAATGTTCGCTCGGTTTTGCAATTTTCAAAAATAAATTTATTGTGCACATTAAGATAATTGATCAGAATTGCCAAGAAAAGGTTCAACAACGCAAAAACTATCTTAAGGCGACTCGCACGCCAAGTATCGGATCTTTCCTCGTTTCGACTTCCATCTTTAAGTTTTTCACACGTCATCATTTTTATTAGTAAATCGACCTAGAAAATTCTTCAAATTTTTGGCAAATTTGTTGACGAAAAAAATAAATAAATGATTCTTTTTATAAATTTTTAGTACTCGTAAACGATTTAATTTTATCCAGACGTCCTTCAACTTGTCTGAACGATATGCAAATATTTCGAACTAACTAAAAAGTCAATAGGAAACTTTTATATTTGCCATTCGACCCAAAAGCGTGGGTTTCGAGAAAGACAAAAGGTCGGATAAAAGTTAATCGTATTTTCTTTAAATTTATATGTTAACTCTCGTGGGGATCATTAAAACTTTCAATAAAACTTTGTTTTTGGAATATCTACGAGTGGTTATTTAGAATTTCTTTTACCAGGAAATACTGCTCCATCAAAATTCTCGTTCAAGTATTTTGATGTGTTGGAAACTTAATTTGATTAGTCATTTATTATTTATTAATTGCCTTTTATAGTGCACCATTACTGGCGTTGATTAAAAGTCTCTATTGATTTGATAAAAGAAGCGATAAAAGTAGTAATAAAAGTTTTTTGTTTTAAATCAGCATCAGATAAAAAATTTGATAACGATGAAAGTATTCATGGGAAGTGGATTGAATAATTTAATAATCTGAAAACAGGTGGATTGTGTGAAGTACAGTAGTACGCAACTCCACCACCCTACACCGCCTCGCAGCCTCTGATTGTTCTCCAGTATCGAGGGCAGAAATCACGCGAATTCTTGTGGTCTAAAATATGGAAGAAAATGAGAAATTTTATTCGCCAAACAAAAGTGGAGCTATAAAGGAAGAGTTGACTTATTTAAAATCAAAAATCAAGTACAAGACACAATTATGCTACCTCTAGTACTATAAAGCCACTGAAACTTAGAATGAAAATAAACAATTAAACTATCATAAAAAGGCAGATCTAATTTCAATAACACTTTGGGTATCTGAATGACTGGATAACTAAGATTCTAACTTTAGAAAATGTTCGTAGTCAATTTAAAGATCTATTGGTTAGGTACAGCAAATGTAAATCAACTCACCCCATCTACTACAATTTGTCAATCATCACTTCAATTCAAACAGCTCATACGTTTAGAATGAAGCCTTTTTTCTCACCTTGTCTTTACATCAACATGATGAGTGATGGCGTTGTGTAGATCTTCTTACCCATGCAGCACACAGCAGCCTATGGACGTCTGTCAAAAATCCATTTTAAGTACGTACGTTCGTGGACTATAAATGGACATACTTAAAACCTATTTTACTGTACGTTTGTAAGCCGTTCAAAATAAGACGTTTAATGTATGTCTATTTAAAGTAGGTACATTCATGGACTATAAATGGATAAACTTAAAACTTACATTTTTAATCGTAACCACGGCACAAATACACAAATTTGAGCTCAGGTGGAATTCAAACGCTAGATCCTTCTATTCAAAGTCTACCAGCCTACAACTAAATCAAACTAAGATCCAGATATTTAAAAATGTAGACGCGAATCCATATAGGTGCTGCCCATCTCGAAAAAGATATAATAGTAATTTAAATCCCTTCTCTACCCTTTTTTTATTTAATAATAAAAGCTATCTCGTTAGATTAACACATTTGTCAAAAATTCCGGTTCATATTAGCTTAGGTTATATGTTATTTTATGTTATTTATTTAGTAACAAAAACTACTTTGTTAATTTAGTACCTTTTTTAAGGATTATTTAGGTTTGCATCTCTGTGGGTATGTGTTTACATAAACCTGCGCCTAAACGGTCACACCAAAATGTTATTTTAAAAATCACAAAAAAATTTATCTTGTTCAAATTTTTTATAATAAGCCATTGGATTTCTGAACAGCTTAAAAGAATTAAAATGGAAACTCATCCCAACAACAATTTGGGTTCAGAAAAGGCAAATCTCTTCTCACTATCACTAAAGAAATCCATCACTAAAAGAAGCCAAAGCGGGCACCCGCAGAACCAGAAAGTTCTTCATGATAGCAGTAGTGACCCTAGATGTGCAAAACGCATTCAACAGCGCAGGGTGGAAGCACATCCTAGAGACACTGTGGAAGAAGAGGGTCAGCTCGCACATTTTCAAAATCATGTCCAGCTATCTGGAAACCAAAGAATTCGTTTAGAAAGAAAAGAAGGCGCCAAAGAAAAAACATCAAGCGGAGTTCTGCAGGGTTTGGTTTTTGGACCGGTATTGTGGAATCTGATGTATGATAATGATAAGGTACTCTGGATCCAGCTCCCAGAAGAAGTAGCTCTGGTAGGATTTGACGCTCATCACCATCAACAAGTGGAGACCAAAACAAACGAGGCTATAAAAACCATTCTACTATTGGAAGAGGAAAAAGGAATGACTTTGGTCCCGGCTAAGTCTCGGGAAGAAGAAAAATATCGGCGATCAGTATCCAAATACACGGATCCTCAATCGATCTAAAGATGTCCGTCACCATACTAAGAGTGAAGACTGACAAATACTTGAACTTCACACAGCATATCCGGGACACGGCAGCCAAAGCGGAGGCAACTACATCAACAATAGCCAGCTTGATGCCCAATGTAGGAGAGCCAAAGTCTACCAAAAGAAGGGTTATAGCATTAGTTTCAGAAGCGACTATGCTGTACGCAGTCCCTGTATGGTACACGGCCTTCCAAAGACAAGGAAACAGGGAAAGACTGCTCATCATCCAGAGGCCCGTGGCCTTAAGAGTGACAAGCGCCTATAAGGCAGTCTCTCGTAAAACCGCTCTGGTACTGGCCAATATGATGCCAATTGACCTTCAAGCCGAAGTAAAGGCAAGAACCCTCTTTGGGCAGGGCGCACACAGGCTCAAGCGGAGACGCTAGACAAGTGGCAACGTAAGTGGCAGGACGCTGAAACCCGCCCGTGGACATGGAGACTAATTCATGACATCAACAAATAGCTCTCTAGAGCAAAACCTCATATTTCCCTCGGTATGGTAAGAAAGTGTAACTAACAATCTTTGAATGCATAAGGTGGGAGTCCAAGCGAACTTTGACCGAGTTGAGTTTGGAAACGCGACTCGAACTCGACACCGTAGTAGACACTATGCTGAAAAATCATAACTGAGTGCTGATAGAAAATCTAATTCATGAGATTTTGAATGGAAAGAAAGCAGCGGAACGCAAAGCTGAAGTCGCTGCAGGGACGTGCCCATCCAACTTTTTTTGGGGGGAGGGCAAATTTTAAATTTGCAAATTTGCCAACTGAATTAATTCAAAATTGCCAACTTTTTGTAAGATTTGCAGGTTTTAGTAAATGTAGACATAAAAAATGCCAAATTGACCAACTTTTGGGTGTTTTTGTAAACTTTTTGCCAACTTTCTGCAACATTGGGGGGGAGGGAGGAGCTCCCCATCCCTCCTATAATCACGTCCCTGGGTCGCTGCACGCTTGACAAGAAACGTAGAAGAACCATCTCAAGACATAGAACGCAAAGACGAAACATTACACAACGATTAACCTCCTAGGTGTAAAAGCAAATGCCGAAAGGCGGATCCGTACAGCAAAGGGAGGCTAAAGGCAAGGTTTTAGTCAGTAAAGTTTGACACTACCGTCATAGATGGTGTCGGTGTCTTCTACAAAATTTCCTTCTCCCTGCAAAAGAAAACAAAAAAAATGAGAAAATGAGAAAATTATAGCAGGAGAGTGAGTTAATTTGCAATTACACTACTACTTCTTATGGTTAAATAAAATCGCTGAAAATGTTAAATGTTATTTGTATTCTATACCTAATTTTGGAATCAATCATGTCAATTCTTACTATTAATCTGGAGAACGTCGAGATTTGCCGTTAGGCATCATTTGTTTTTGGAAAGCAAGAAAGATTGAACTTGTTGTAAACGAGAGCAAAACAAAATATATGAAGTGTCGTAGAAAAAAAAAAAGTTGTAACAGAGCAGATAGAATGACTATAAATTTGAAAAAGTGGAAACGTTTAAATATCTGGAACTACAAATAAATAGCACAAACAGTCAGAGTTTGAGAAGATGTCATTAAGGAAAAAGTAATGACAGGAAATAGAGCGTACTATGCCACACAAGGTCTACTAAAAAACAAAATGATTGAAAAAAAGCACAAAAATAAGGTGGTGGAATATGGGATGGAGATAATGTGCCTGAAAAAATCACAAGAAGAGAAACTAAGAGTGTTTAAACGAAGGATAATAATAAGAATACTGGGCTTGGTTAAGATCGGAGAGAATCAATATAGAATAAAAACTAATAGTGAAATAAAAAAGGAATTGGGCGGGGAAGATATAGTAAGACACATCAAAGCTATGAAGATTGGATGGTTTGGCCATGTGAAAAGATCCCCTGAAAAACAGTGTAATAGCAACCCTAATAAACTAGAACCCAAACACAGAAAAACCAAGAGGAATACCCAGAAAGAGATGGAATGATGAGGTAATGAATGGATGGAGGAGGAGAGCTCGGAATAGAAGCCGATGGAAGAGAGTGATGGACGAGGCAAAAACACATCAGAAACTATAGAAGAGAAGAGAGAAGAAAATATGGAGACCAATCCACCCCAGAAAACAATGCGGTTATATTCCACAAGAAATGGGAAGCCTGATGATGAATAACAATAATAAAGTTTTGATTTTAATTAAAACTGAGATTTAAAGGATATGCAGGATTTTGTCCTTGCCTCATTTGGTTTTTTTTACTGTCTCCTTCTTTTCATCTTCTCATTCATTTTCTTCTTATACTTACCCTTTTTTAAATCTCTCACTGTCGTACACCACTGGGGCATTCCATCTTCCTAAACTATAAACATATCGTCGCTTGAAAGCTACAGTGAGATATCTGGCAAAAATACAAAAAATAAAAAAAATATGAATTATGTATCTCAAAATGACTATTTTCGTCGATATCTCACACAAAATATCAACAAATTTAACGAAAAATCAGAACAGACTATCATAATTCTTCAAACTTTACTTATAAAAGTGAATATAAAGGTTGTTCGGATGTTAGGTTAGATAAAATTTTGATGGCTCTATCTACAGCAAACATGTAAAAGTACCAAAAACTTTAAAATTTTACGAAAATTTTAATTATGTCTAAAAGGAGGACAATTTGGCGATAATATTATAGCGGTGTCATAACTAAAATCCTTCAAAGTTTTATGTGGGGGCTCCTACAATTTCTAAGAATTAAGAAGCTCCGCAGGCGATTTTGTTTAATTGGCCATAAAAATTTGTACATATTACCACAGTATCTCTCAGGCCTTGGTTCTAATGAACCATTAGAACTTCGCTAGTTACGTCCTGTTCCTGGTAACTAATTTAGGGAAGCGCTGTAAAATTAAACCTCACGGTTGTTTACATTGAACTGAGGAACTGTAAAGAGCAGTCACTTCCGCTTTAATCACATTACAACGGAAGACATAATATAGGTAACAAAAGAAAAATTAGCAAACTTGACCTCAATTATTTTTCCTATCACCTGTTGGCTGTTGGTGTTCGTAGTTCCGTCTGTGACTCCATTAAACCTTCGACTTTAGGCCCAATATTGGGTTTCGGACAACAACCTGTCGAGAGTAACAATTTTAGCAACATCCTTTATCCTTCTGTGCTCACAAGAAAACAATAACTCGATCGATAAAGCAAATTATTCAAATGCCAAATAATGCATGTACTCAAATTTTGACGTTTAATCAAACGTAACCACTTAAACCAGGAAGTAAGAAAGGTTTTGTAAATGCTATGAATAAATTAAATTGTAAGTAATTTATAACCTACTTCAAGTTCCTTGTTGTTAATGCGCAAGTAAACTATGTAGTATGCACAATATTGTATTATGAACGACGCTGGAGCTCATCTTCACAATTTATCCCCAGTCGTTGTCAGTTACAAAAATTTTAATTTACGACTTTCTAACAGTTCCAGTTTTATAAAATACACACGAGTCGTTTTTGAAAATGCTCCTGAGTCTTGATATAAAATTGACATAGTAAATAAGTAGACCTATATAATAATATGTAGTATTCACAGCCTTTATTTGAACAATCATAATTAACTCTCATGACCTGCATTGTTTTAAAGTGATCATATACCATTGCTAGTCAAGTAATTCAAGAGGAAACACTTAATTGTCGTAGTTACATCATTTAGAAAGAGGAAGAACCTGCACGGTTTATGATTTAAGTTCAGCGGAAGTGCTTCCTAAAGTAATCAGATTGAAACGAAGGCATATAGGATTAAATCAACGGTGCGATTCAATTCGTGCTTAACTATTATTTTCACTCATGCATACCATTCACAAGTGAAAACGAAGTCGTCTTGACATCGAGCACCCCATTTTTCAATCCGTTCAAAATTGGACACCTGTTTGGTCTGTTTGCTTTCAGCCTGAATGGAGAGAAAGCCAGAAAAGTCGAATGTTTGGCCCCCAAATAAATGTATGGTCGACTAACTCAGGCACCAGGTCATGGGTGACACTTTCCCAAAACTTGAAAATAATGGAGGTTATAGAAGAGAAGAGTTTTTGCTAAACGTTTCATTTTGATAAACATGAGTGTTTACTCGGTTTAGTTAATTTTAACTTACACGTAAACCATGTTTTTGTACAGATAAGTTTGTAATTAAATATGGATATATAACCAGTAGTTCCAGTACATAATACACGACCTTGGAGCTGTTACCGGAAAGAAGTCATTTCTTGCTCTCTAGGAAAACCACTCGTAAAATAATCAAACTTTTTGCAATAAAAAAAATTTTACTACTACTCAAATTACATTTTTGTTTTTGCGATTACAATAGGAGTGATTAATTAGGAAATTACAATAAGTGATTAAAGCATTGTTTAGGTATGAATGTGAACTGATAACGAAAAGCGAGGAAATCGATATGAATCAGATAACTTTTATTTGCGATGAATAAAATGCAGTCCAGACCCAATAATATCCTTTTCAGTTTCAAAATGCAGTGGTAGATAACAAGTTTTGCCTTACCTATCCAATAATCTCTTTTTAACAAGAAATAAAAAGAAAAAGTTGGCCAATTACGAACGTACTAATTGCGCATTATGAACGCAACCAAAAGTGAGTTTGTTTGAACACCTACTTCACCCAAATTCTTGCCCATTATGTCATAACTTGCAAAGCAATACTGGTTAGAATTATATAATGATTTCTCTACAGACGCCTCCAGTTAACATAATTACTTTTAATTATAATAATTGAAACGAATTGTTTTTTTGCCATTATATGATAATCAGCTGTGTTTTGTTTATGCATAGCAATTGATTAAATAAAACGTCTTGGGAAAATGTTTTGCTTCGATTGTCATTATTAACTACCGGACGTAGAGCTCTATTGTATTTCCACACTTTTTTCAGCTCAATTTTACATAAAGTAAACAATATAATATTTTTTGATACACCCCGGTGGTGCGACGTCAGAATCGGTAACGTTTCTGAAACGTCGCTGAAACGTTACCGCAACGTTCGATAAGAACGAGAACGAAACAATTGGATTTAAACTTTCTCGGCTTCTTGGTTTCAAATTACGAGGCTAAATGTACCAATAAAGTTATAAAATAAATGATTTGCAATTTATTTCGCCTACCTACACATAAACTTCATAATCGATATGTCACCGTAATAAAGATGAAGCGTACAAGTGATGAAATTGTTTAAATTTTATTTACATAACGATTATAAAATTGTTGTTACATGGATTACAGAGCAAATTTATTTTATAGTTCAGTCAGGAAGTGTTAGAAGTACTGAAAAAGTCTCTAGGTGTACGCAATTGAATTATGTAACGGTTTATTACCTTCTTTTTTGTGAAGTTGTAATATTTAAATTGAAATTGATATTACGTTTAATACTAGTAAAAGTAACTGAAAAAATTTGGTAGATACAGGATGGTCGTTTTAAGAAAATATGGCAAAACAATCAGTAAGTTTCCTTTTGCCTTTTCGCCTTCAAGTGAATAAGTGGTGACGTAAGCCATTTACCATATTCATATTAATATCCGGGTGTCAGTTCAATACGAACAAATAATTTGTAACAACAACTACTTCGTGTTCAAGTTACCAAGTGACAAGCTTTTTCAAGAACGAAAAAAATGACCAAAAGAATGTTAATTGGCAATTTGCCTGTAATTTCCTATTAAAGCTAGAAAACAATAGGGCTTACCCCTTGATTATGTTTCATAACGCATTAACCTATTTTTCAATGCCCACACCATTTTAAAGCGTTCAGGCATTCTTTAGTTTTAATTACTAAGATAAACAACTTCTATCTGTTCAAAATTCTTAAGTGTTAATCAAGCGTTGAGCGTTTGACGACCGCTCGGAGATTGTTTTTTAAATCTCTCCATTTTTTCTTTGTTCCATATGTTCTACCTTCTGTAAGTTATTATTTAGAAACAAGTCAAACCACGAGCCAAGAAATGTCCAGTTTAAACTATTTTCATTTCATCAAGTGAAACAACAAATAAAATCGCTAATTTTTGGCACACATTTTCGCTGTGGTTATTTGTCGTTAACCATTCATCATCGAGTTTTGAAAGATTCTGATTTGCGATTGTCCAGCCTCGTGATTTACTAGATGAACTATCACTACGATCTCGTTGGTTATAGACTCGGTCACGATGAGAAGGCCAATTATTTCTTATAGTTATTTTGCAGATGGTAGCTTCCGACAAAATCGTAAGTCGTAAGATTGGATAAGAATTCATCGTGAGGTATACTAAAAAGTTGCCAAAAGTTGAGGGAAGAAAATAAAGCTAAAATTGGTTTAGATACTAAAAGTTGATTGAACAAAAATAACGAGAACCAGAGTTTCTTGGATTTTTGCTTCTAATTCTATAGGACCATTACATCAACTCCCCCCCCCAAGCGAAGAATTAGGTTGGTTCCTGTAACAAAAAGGAACAATCTTCACCGAATGGTTATCACAGGTCCATTTCCCCAGCCCCCCCTTATTTTGATTTTTGAATCACTTTTTATGTCATTCGTTTGTGTACGTTTGTGCAATTATTGTTTTCGTTTGTGCATTCACCGTTTGCGAATTATTTAACAAATAAGTTTGGGGGGCTGGAGAAATGCCAGCCCTCCCATCGCGAATTTTGGGTCAAAATTGGTGTCAATCGTTTGTGCATCGTTTGTGTACGTTTGTGCATTCAATATTTTCGTTTGTGCAAACACAGTTTGCGAAATATTTACAATTTAAATGGGGGGGGGGAGATATTCCACCCCCCCATCGCGAATTTTGGATCAAAATTGGTGTCAATCGTTTGTGCATCGTTTGTGCACGTTTGTGCATTCAATATTTTCGTTTGTGCAAGCACGGTTAGCGAAATATCTTTAATTGAATAACCGGCCATCATTTCTCCAGTCCCCCCCATGGCGAATTTTGGGTCAAAATTGGTGTCAATCGTTTGTGCATCGTTTGTGTACGTTTGTGCATTTATTATTTTTGTTTGAGCAAGCACGGTTAGCGAAATATTTTCAATTGAATAACCGACGAACATTTCTCCAGCCCCCCCCCCACCCCCATTTTGACTTTTGCATCAATTTTTGTGTCACTCGTCTGTAAATATACGTTTTTGCATTCACTGTTCTCGTTTGTGAATTATTTAGCAAATAAATATTTATAAAACTCCGAGCAACAACTGCCATAGTGTCTAGATTGCAATTTATTCTAGTCTACTGAAGCATACGCTGAAAATATTTTAATTTTCCGGAAATCGTCAGCGGAACAACACTTCCCTGCGTATTTATGAGCAGGGAAATTGAATTATACTAATTAGTCCGACTATATCAGTAATTGATTTTTGCTGTTTTAACACATTGTTTATAACTATGTAGTCAACAAATTAACAAATTTGATTTTTGCTCATTTTAAAAATGTTATTCAATTAGTGTTTTAAAATTTCGATTTTATCGAAATCGGCAGTAAAACTATATTTTTAATACTTAGGTTGACTTGTATAGTCCAAGTTTAACCGGTAACTATGGTTTAAACTCGGATTTTGACTATTGTGATTGGTTAATCTACAGTTTAAAATTTTAAACTAGATCTATACAAGTCGCCCTTAGCGGAAAATAAACTGCGTCAAGCGAATTTTCTCTTTAAAATACGTAAGAATTTGTCAAAAAAGCTATAGTTTTAGGTCATGCATGTCAGTGCCCCCCCCCCCCCACTTTCGAATTTTTTTTCTTCGAATTTTCGAATTTAGTGTCAAACGTTAGAGCATCGATTGAGCCTGAATAAACTTCCATAATTTTTGTTTGAGCCTCTAAGGTCGCGAAGCTATTTGCGATAAACTAGTGGGAGGGCCGTAAACATGTTTTGCAATTTTCCTTCTCATTTTGAATTTATGTGTGCAATTGATGTCAATCGATAGAGCTCGGTATGAGCCTGAATGAGTTTCAGAGAGCAACAGTTTAAGTTAATTTTTTACAAAGATACGGATAGTTGTAATTTTCGACTAAACTCCGAGCAACATGCGTTAAATCTTAAGTTTTTAAATCTCTTAAGCTGGTAATCTACATACTTTGGATATATAAATTCTTTAAGTAAGCAACATTTTATTTTTTACAAATATAAAATTTTTTAAATAGAAGTAATTTATCTAAATAGAAATCATGCCGATAAAATCTAATATTGATTTGAAGTAGCTTAACAAAGTTGTTGTAGTTCATAAAGAAAAAATTTATGATCCAATGGCTAAAAAGTTTTGTGCCCCTTCAATTATGTGTTTGTTGGAAATAGTAAAGCATTGGGTAATACTACCGTTTAGCCAAAATAAAATTTTTTAAGAATCTTAAAATTTAACGCATGTTGCTCGGAGTTTAGTCGAAAATTTCAACTATCCATAACTTTGTAAAAAATTAACATAAAGTCTTGCTCTCTGAAGCTCATTCAGGCTCAAATGAAGCTCAATCGATTGACATCAATTGCACATACAAATTTAAAACTATTAAGAAAATTACAAAACATGTTTACCCCCCCCTCAGTTTTTTGCGAATAACTTTGCGACTTTTGAGGTTCAAACGAAAATAGTGGAAGCTCATTCAGGTTCAAACGATGCTCTAACGTTTGTCACGTAATTCATCCAAAAATTCGAAAGTGGGGGGGCTATCATGTCTGCAGCCCCACCCCCCTTACCATTTGTTTTTCGCGAATACCTTCGCGACCTCTCAGGTTTAAACGAAAATAATGGAAGCTCATTCAAGCTCAAACCATGCTCTAACGTTTGGCATAAAATTTATTTAAAAATTTGAAAGTGGGGAGCCACTGACGCGCACCTTATGGTTTTCCAATATTTATTTTTTGAGGCAAAAAATATTCAAACGGGTTAATATACCGTTTTTTTAAAATTTGACTAACATTTTCAAGTCGTTTTTGTGATTGTAGGCGACGCCTATGCATTACAATACGTCGCCTACAATCACTAAAACTGTGTTTGAAAATTTTAGTCAGATTTTACAAAAACGGTAGATAGAATTTTTTCACCCCAAAAAAACTATAGCTTTCTTCACGGATTCTTACTTATTTTGAAGAGAAAATTCGCTTGACGCAGTTTATTTTCCGCTAAGTATTAAAAATATAGTTTTACTGCCGATTTCAATAAAATCGGAATTTTAAAACACTAATTGAATAACATTTTTAAAATGAGCATAAATCAAATTTGTTAATTTGTTGACTACATAGTTATAAACAATGTGTCAAAACAGCAAAAATCAATTACTGATATAGTCGGACTAATTAGTATAATTCAATTTCCCTGCGCGTAGATACGCAGGGAAGTGTTGTTTCGCTGACGATTTCCGGAAAATTAAAATATTTTCAGCGTATTCTTTAGTAGACTAGAATAAATTGCAATCTAGACACTATGGCAGTTGTTGCTCGGAGATTTATAAATATTTATTTGTTAAATAATTCACAAACTGTGAATTCACAAACAAGAATAGTGAATGCACAAACGTATATTTACAGACGAGTGACACAAAAATTGATGCAAAAGTCAAAATGGGGGGAGGGGGGCTGGAGAAATGTTCGCCGGTTATTCAATTGAAAATATTTCGCTAACCGTGCTTACTCAAACAAAAATAATAAATGCACAAACGATGCACAAACGAGTGACACCAATTTTGACCCAAAATTCACGAGGGGGGGGGGGGGGCTGGCATTTCTCCAGCCCCCCCATTTAAATTGTAAATATTTTGAAAACTGTGTTTGCACAAACGAGAATATTGAATGCACAAATGTACACAAACGATGCACAAACGATTGACACCAATTTTGACCCAAAATTCGCGATGGGGGGGGGGGGCTGGCATTTCTCCAGCCCCCCAAACTTATTTGTTAAATAATTCGCGAACGGTGAATGCACAAACAAAAACAATAATTGCACAAACGTACACAAACGATGCACAAACGAATGACATAAAAAGTGATCCAAAAATCAAAATGGGGGGGGGGCTGGGGAAATGGACCTAGTTATCACTTTGCACCCTGTAAGTTCAAAAGCATTTTTCATTTAGTTCCTTCAATTTTTCAATTTTTTTTTCAACTATTTAGTTGGTTTTCTGGTGCTAATTTTGATTGAGTGAAGGTTCATCTAATTCGTCGCTGTTTGAATCCCTGTTGATAATCCCTGGTGTCGACTTTGAAACTGTTAAGTCACAATTTCAACATCTACGATGCATTTTCCACAAGGGCCAGTGGAAACAAAAAAATTTCTTGAGTTCGATTCATCATTCTCTGCAGTATAAGTTGTTTATTCTAGAAGTAGCAATAGGATTAAGTAATTCTCCTCGTCCGCCATCAGACAACACTCCAACTTCATGGAAATTCAAAAATTGGAAAAGATGTCTTTAGTCTCTTTTAATATTGCTTTGCTGTTACATCTCCGGCAGTAAAACAGCACCAACGTGAAATTGTCAAATTCTGTACATTAATATTGTATTTTCAACCAGAGCTTTAGAGCGGAGCTGGAAAACGCAGAATGGAGTAATGGGATTTTAACCGAAGCTGTAGCTGAATCACAAAACACTACTCCAGATGATTTTTTATGATTATAAATTTGAAAAAAATATGTATAGAAAGGAACACTTACAGAAGAAGAGAAAGCTAACAGAGCTAATACCTCTACAAGTTTATAAATAATATAAGCCTCAATGATGCTGAGATGGGCCAAACCAGGTTAACGATCTCATCTGTGAAGGATTGATAATAAGGATCACGATTTAAAAAAAAAGTAAATAATATATTTTAAGTTTTATTTCTAAAAGTAAATTTAAGATTTTTTGTTTACTAATGCCGGTTCTGAACGCTATATCAGACAGATAAGAGTGATTCAAAAATGATAAATTATACACATAAGAAATAAAATTCATTATTACCTGCTCGGCACGGTAGAGCCAAAAACATTAATGTTTTTTCCCAAACATAAAAAGGTAACTTTAAACTTCCGAGGCACACATACTGTTTTTCGTCACTTCGTCACTTCAATCGGAAATTCCGAAGAAAATATTCTTCAAACTTTTTTAACATCTAGCAACGCGTTCTTGAGAATTTTCTATCAACTTGGAGAATTGGAATACTGCGCTTTCAGGGACGTGCCCAAACAACTTCTTTCGGGGGAGGGGAGTAATCCCAAATCTGCCAACTAAATTAATTCAAAATTGCCAACTTTTTGTAGGTTTTGTACTTTTTTGTAAATTTAGACATAAAAATGCTAAATTGACCAACTTTTGAATGTTTTTACCAACTTTTTGCCAACTTTCTAAAATATTTGAGTAGTTAAACTTTTAGACTCTGAAAGCAGTGCTGCCAGTTAGACGACTTATCGCCAAATAAGCGACTTCAATACGAGCCATTTCTACAAAAATATTGAACTTGGCAACTGGCGATGAAATTGACGACTTGAGAGTGCGCTAGTGCCATTATTTTCCAACCAATGAAAGACGTCAATTTTAAATCTTAGGTAACTTCGCCACCAATTGAAATATTGAAAAAAGTACAGGTTTTGAATTTGCCGCTTTTGGTTACGATAATCGTGCAATGAAAGGGTAACCCATCATAGGTTGATATTGAGTAGCCAACTTTTTAGGGCAAGTATGAGCAATTCGCGGTTCACTATACTTTCTCGTGCGGATGTGTTCCCAGGTTTATTTGGTTCAAAAAAAATGATTTGAATTCTTTATTAGGAAAAGCTTATTACATGTGGTCCCAGAACATTTTTAAATTTATAGCTGGCTCGTTATAAAGAAAAGGTTGCTCATTTCTGCTTTTATCCGACAAAATTCACGACTTTTTTGCAATAATTGCATAAATTTCATCAATTATAACACGTTTTATTTGAACATCGTGGTAGTGTAAAACCAACTTCTACTTGTAACCATGGTGTTTTTCTTGGCACCAGTTGGTACCCTGGAAGGCGGCCATGTTGGGTCGCCATGTTTATTTTGATTTCTGCTCTCGTGAAGTTTGAACGTTTGTGTATTGTGTCGTGTGTTTTCAATTAAAAATGTCTAAAAACCAAGAAATAATCGTTAAATAATCAATAAATACGATATTGTGATCTCATCTATCGATGTTCATGGACACGTTGCAAAAAAAGCGCAAATTCGATATCGATGGATCACGTGGTAAGTAGTATCGCGGTCAGCAAAAAGCGGTATTTATGGGGCGAATTTATACATTATTTTCTATTTCAGGCTACATAGCCACGATAGTCGATTTACGTGTTCTAGTCTCCCTTACAGGATTTTTTATGCGCCGACAGGCGCATATTTTGAAGATCAAAAATGAAAACGACGAAAAGCACGTTTGCCGAAGACAACCGCAAAACGTTGTAGATACGCAAGACAGGCAAGTTATTCATAATTGTGTGGTAAACATTAAATTATGAATAAATGATTTTTGAAAATTTTTGTTTTTTTGAAATTTTTTGTACCCAAACAAAGTGTGACAAACAAAGAAAGAAAGAATAGTAAAAAAAAGGTCATTCAAAAAGAGGGCTCTAAGCTGGCATTTCTTTTTTGGCGACATTTGGGGACATTGACATCTTCTTTGATGAAAGCCTAAACGATGGTTGGACACTGTTGAGTTACTCTTGCACACAGACGTTTAACACGCCGTCCAGCGTTGTCACAGTTAAAAAATAATAGGTACTTTTTGGAAACTAAAAAGGTACTAAACAGGGCCGTAGCTAGACATAAGTCATGGGGAGGGTTTTACCTAAAAAAAAAATTTGTCTATGCGATGGGAGAGGTTTTACCAAAAAAAAGTAGTCTTTTTTTTAGTTCCTTACTATGCCATGGGGAGGGGGTTGAAACTCGAAAAACCACCTCTTGAGATAGGACCCTGGTACTAAATGATAATAAAAAGTACTAAAGTTAAAATTTTACAGCAGCTATTCAATACAACATTTTCTCAAAGCGTAAATACATAAATAAAAAAAAACATTTATTTTTAATTATTTTTTATTTGCATATTCCACAGTTTTATTAATGTGAAAAAAATTTAAACGGTTAAGAACCGGGGAGAGGGCAAAGAAGGCAGCTGGCCTCTGCAATCCTTCAGGTCAGAGAAAGATTTTGTAAAGAATATAAGCAACACAATATTTAGTTTTATCTCATTTTTCAATGAGATATATTTGATATAATTTTCAAAAATTGTTTCAATTTTCTAAGGTGTCTGGACCCTTTCCACCAAAATGTAAAGAAAGGAGCGTGAAACCAAGGGGTCTGGGGGGTATGGAATACTCCCCAGCACAAAGAAGTAACTAGAAGGCTTTTCAAAATTAATAACGACATCAATTTAATTTCAAAGAAAACATAGTTTTCTTTTTATAATAACTGATCTCCCAGACAGATCTCCCAAAGGTACCCTGTATGTCAGGGAAAGATATTTTCAGGAATATCAACTACGTAATACTGAATTTTAACTAATTTTTAAGTATTTTTTTTCTAAGGTGACTAAAACAAAAGAAATAGAAAGAAATGTCGGCCCATTATGGGGTTTGCGTTGTTATACGCGGATTAAATCAGATTTTTTTTTAAATAAAAAAATCAAAAGTGTCGAAATTTGAAAAATCAATGATTTTTTCCGAAAAAATGAAAAATTTTGTAGAATCCAAGTTTGAATATTTTTTTTGTATTTTTTCCTGAAAAGTACGTTTAAAGACAAACAAAAACAAAAAAAAACGTTCCGATTAGTCAATTTTTGACATAGTTACGATCGTTTGAAGAAAAACAACATCAGTTTTTCTAAAAATTCGTAACTCTTTTTGGGTTGAATAAAAAATTTTGAAAAAATTCACAGAACTGTTTTTGGTGAGATAGTATAATATGTAAAAATTTCAGGAAAATCAAAAGGGGTCGGGTTCAAAAGTGGTCGATTTCATTAAAACGTGTATATAGTTAACCTTATTTTTAAATAATAAAAATTATTGTTGAGAATAGGTCTAGTTTAATTAATCATCTACAAGTAGATGTTAAATTTTATACTTCTTTACAAACTCATTATAACATTAGTAGAGACAGTCACGACCGTCCTCAGGATTCGAAGTTTCACATTTCACATTTGGTGTGGAATGCCCCATATATAGCCGGCATACAGAGACCTGTCCAAGGGGCGGAGGCGAGAGCTTCCCGCCCCAATATTTTAGGAATTTTTATAAAAAGTTGGCAAAATCACTCAAAAGTTGGTTAAGTTGACATTTTTTTATGTTAAAATTTACAAAAAGTTACAAAACTTACAAAAAGTTGGCTATTTTTAATTAATCCATTTGGCAAATTTGCAAATTTGGGATTGCTTCCCCCTGAAAAAAGTTCAGTGGGCAAGTACGATCGTCCCAAACTCTTCTTTGAGCCACTTTCGACGTTGGTCATTAGAAAATTGATTTAGAAATAAATTTAGTGTCTTACCATTTTCAAAAGTTGGCAGCCCTACTTTAGAGTGTAGAAATCCAAGGTATACAGATTATACGTATTTTGTGATAATCTTTAAAAAAATAGTGATTATTACGAAAATATAGAGGAAAAGGAGACGATGACGACAAGAAAGACAACAAAGATATAAGAGCTATAAAGATGGAAAATGCGATACAAATTTATATGTATGCTTTTTTTCACGGTAAATAGATGACGCTACTAATTTTAATTTTATATATTTACATTGTACAATCGTAGAAAATCTGGTTAGAAATCCGTTCTTCGGAAGGCACGTTAAACCGGTGGTGGTTCTCCCGGGTTAATAAATTACCATCATTAACATAGGTGTGAGTGCCAGGGTGAATCCCACAGAAATGTGACTCTATCCCTTCTCGCATTAAAAGTTTGCATCTCGAATTTTCAATTTTCATCTTCATTCTTCAGTGCCACTTGACACAATGAAAGAAGATGAGCTTAAGACATTAGAAACTCCAATTTTCATTAAAACAAAAAAAGATCTGGCTTAAGAGTTTTGTTATTATTCAGCTACGCCTGACAAGTTTGCTGTGTATAGGTTAATGTAGATGCTTTTAACAGATTTAGATGTTTGTGCTCTGGCTTTTTTGCTGTTTTGATTTAGATTTTAGATACCTTATCTTGATAACATTATGTGGTAAAAAAGGTATATGACCTACAATAGCTCTGTCAATAAAAAAAGTCGAAAATCTTGCTCGATGATTACAGTAATTGATTTTTATTTGAACCTTCCCCGTATAACCAATTATCTCTTAATTATAGAAATGTAACAAATAACGGCATTGAAAGTAATGTGATAAATGGTTTTATTATTAAATAATAGTTTATTGTCTCTCTTTGTGTGCTATTGATTTCGTTACTCCAGCAGTTTTACCATATTCCTTCCTGATTAAAGCGAGTAATTACACATTCATCTAACACACGATTTAGCCTTACGATAATTAATGAAGTAGGTATACTTTCGTAATTTCTTAAAATAATTGCAACATACACAATTATATAAAATAGAAGATATTAACAAAGGAAGCTTATGGTTGTTCCACGATTTTTACAATTTCAGCTTAATCAATAAGGAAAACTATATTATTTCCTTGGTGACTCAAAACCAAATGATTGCAAATAATGAGCACTCGAATCTAAAAAATGTGATTGGGGAAACTTCAGTTAGGATGTACAATTAAAAAAAATAAAACCAGAAGTTTAATATATTGTATTATCTCGAGAGCTTTCAGTACACGTCTTAAAGTCAATATTAATGTGCAAACATTGTGCAATCAATAACGTGATAATCACACTAATCGGAACAAGCAACTGCTAAGCACTAAGCAGTGTGATAAGACTTGCCTTAATTGCATTGTAAATTTAACAAAATTATTTGGTTGTTACAAAATCTCGTATATGAATAACAAAACAATGTTGCAACGAGAGACAAACAGTGCTGTAACATCAAATTGTTCTGCACGAGCTTCGAAATCCATCCATCAGCTTTTTACAAGCAATACAAATTGAAATAGCTGAATCCGGATAAATAATCTATTCGGGTCAAGTCTGCCCAAAATTTTATCCAAATCCTCAAGACGTCTGAAAAAATGGTAATACGATAGTGTAAACCTTCGTGAAACGAGATTATCATATCAATGGACGGCTCAACTTCTATTTGATGAAGAAATTAATAATGGGATGAAAAAGTTTTTCTAGGGTATCACAGATAAATAATTTTTTGTTCAAGACTTCACACATGTGTATAAGTGTACGAATGCTGATGACCTCAATTAAAGTGCAAATACTGAAACTTTATTAATTGAGATTGCTATCAGGTGATTCAAGTAGAAAAAAATTTGAACGCAATTGCAATAAATTGATTTTAATTTTTAATTATTTTTGTCAACTATTAATACAAACTCTCACGTTTCTGAGCTAGCTTTCTGATAAACAAATTGAAGTTTCCTCCAAATAAAGCAAAGCGAACACCGAATTTAAATTATTTTTAATTTGAGAGACTAAAATTTCTGTAAAAATGTTATCATAATTTTATAGAATTTGTAAGGTTTTTCTTTTTAAATGTTTTATTCTTTGTAGCTTTTATTTTGTTTTTGCGGAAAAAAGAGGAAAATCTTTTAAAAAGATCGGAAACCCGGTGTTTTATTGATACTGTGGGATTTCCACCCACTAAAGCCCACTCCCGTACTTTGATATCTTCCGAGGATCACGACTGGCACGTGGAATCCATACTCGTCCAAACAAAACACAAACAAAAAATTACGTTATCTTTTAGACATTGAACATGTTGTTCTTCTTTGAAGAACTTCATCCCTTGGGACTAGCATCCTTTTTCTTCGTTTAGCCAATGCCGCAGTCCCTCTGATTTAGTTTCCTACTTCTTTAGGCCAGCCCGGCAGTGTCAGCTACCAAGCCTGTGATCGTCTTTTTCACAGTTTTCCTAGTGATTAGTGAATATTTCAATCTAAAGCAATTGAAGGTTATACTTACAGGCTCTACAGGCCTAGAAAGCTCTTGGCTTTATGGTAATAACGTCGACACAAATATCAGGGATCACCACAGAGTGTGGATGCCCATCGGAAGGCCGAGCCAAAAAATTCTGTGCAATCCGCGATTTTAACCCAGAATTTCCGCTCTATACTCAACCTGCGATCACATCACTCCACTGCTGTGGCTTAATTTAAGGTTAGCATGCAGATATTAGATTTATATTGATCTCTTGAGGATTATTCAAAGATTGCACAGATATAATGAAGAGCTCCAAACCGCTAATAGGTGATTTAGAAAGCACTTGTGGCAAGCGGTTTAATTTGCGTTACCCCCCGCCCCCGTTAGAACCAAAAATTTTTTTAAATGTTAAATATTTATTTATTTATACAATAAAAACTATTGTTTAAGCAAAATAAATTAAAAAGTTAATTCTCAAATTTAATTCTAAAAAAACATTTTTTTTATTTGTACGGCTGACCTCCAGACCCCCGGTTATCTAAATATATTTAATTTTGAAAATTACAGATCAGAAAAAATATTTTTAAAAACATAAACTATTTCTGTTGTCTAGGGTGACTAAATCCTCTAAACCCTTTAAAATGTAAAGATCTGAGTATGTAATTGATGGGGGTATGGAATATTCCCAAGCATAAGAAAGTAACAAGATGACGTTTCAAAATTGATAAAGAAGCAAATTTTAATGCTTGAGAAAGCATCCTTTTGCTTACTTACGGTTGAGGGTATTCCATATCTCCAGACCTCCCAGTTTTTCGATTATTTGTTTTTAAAAATACCCTCCAGATCAAAGAAATATTTTTCATGAACATAAATTACAAAGCAAGAGTAATGGAATGGAATCCACCAAATGAAAGAAGAAGGAGAAGACCCAGAGTGAGGGAAGACATGATGGAAATGGGCATCCAGAACTGGAGATTTAAGTGTCAAAACAGAAACGAATGGAGAAGGAAAAACACACAAAATATTGTAGTGATCAGGACAACGAAAAGTGATTCACCTCAAATTCCGAATCCGAAGCACCTGAAGAGATACGGTGATATTCCGACAGGAATGATAATCACTATCATTTCATTTAAATTACAAAACACTACATTTTATTTCATTTTTTAAGCGCTTTTTCTATTTTCAAGGGTAGCTAAACCTTCTAGCATATTTTACTTCTCAAATATGTGCGCCAAACGCTAGTGGCTTGCACCACTTTGCCCACGCTCGCCAGATCGTGGCCAAAAAAGATCGCGAGCGTTAGGACGCAAGCCCAAAAGGATGCTAGCCCAAAACGCGGACCATAAAAGTGCTGACTCGAAAGGATGTGGACCCGAAAGGATGCGGACTCAGAAACACGCGGCCATATAGACGCAGGGCCAAAAAGACAATTTTTTTTAAAACTTTTGTATTTACCTACACTAATATTACGAATGTCTTTGTGGGATTTTCTATAATTAGGAATGTAAAATTTAAAAAAATTTTGTTTAATAAAAATAATCAAATATAATTTGTTAATGTATTTAATTGTTCAATTTATTTGGGAATAGACTACGTCTATTTTGCGTAAAGTATTTAAGGTTTTAAATTAACTTATCTATGATGGATCATTGTCGGATATAGGGACGTGCCCAACCAACTTTTTTCAGGGGGAAATCAATCTCAAATTTGCAAATTTGTCAACTGATTGAATTCAAAATTTAATTCAAAATTTCTAAAATATGAGGGGAAGCTCCCTGCTCCCATCATCTCCCCTATGGGCACGTATTAACGCTGTATTAGCTAATAATATCCTTCAGGGTCTTCCAACTTGACAAAGGTGCTACTATGAATGGAGTAGATATAACTTTTTTTTCATATCTCTGGGGTTAATATATAATATTACAAAATATATTTTTGGGTCTGCGCTTTTTTGGTTGCGTTTTTTTGTTCTAGACCAAAAGTCAAACCGCGCCTTTCTGGGCCCGCGTCTTTCTGGGTCTGTGTCTTTTTGAAGCAGTGTTCTTTTGGGTTTGCGTCCTAACGTTCTCATGCTTTCGGTTGCGTCTTTTTGACCTCGTCCATTTGTCCGGCACCAAATATTCATATTTAGATTACAAAAAAAGTTTCCATAAAAAAAGAAAGATAAAAATATATTGTTATGAAAAAGGAGAGAAAAAGTAGGATTTACAATCACCACGGGGATGAATCAAATAATTTAACAATAAATAGTAAAAATACGAATTTTAATTTAAAATTTAAAGAAATTATGGAAATCGCGAAAATCTCGTTAATACCATCAAGCAAATGAGTTTAAATGAATATTTTCTAGAATCTCTCGAAAACAATTGAAGAGCACACGGGAATAACGATCAGGGTCCATTTTTCTCGAAAATATTCTGTTATAGCCATTTGTTAGCTTAAAACAAAAGCTATCTTTTGGTAAAAAAAAAATTAAGAAAAGTTATTTGGGTCCAACGTAAACGCGTTTTCAAATTTCTTAGGTTTACAGAAAAACGATCATAGTCCATGCGGAACTATACAAGAATGATCAGGGTCCAGTTTGTGGTGTGATCTATTTATAGCATTGCATGACCGTAATTGATATAATGCATTTTTTCAGTGCAAATTTTGTAACTAATAAGTGCAGAGGTATCATTAAATTAATTTTGTGTTACTGTATTAACAAAATATATCATTTAAGCGTTACCAGTAATATTGAGTGTAAAAATGATCAGAGTCCCGCGGACCCTGATCACTTTTATATGCAACGTTTGGATGAAGTTTGCATTATTCTTAAATTTAAGAATAACTATGCAAGCATTTCGACTCAAATTATTTTTGCAGTATTATAGTACACTACCTTACCCATTAAAATTAAAATCATATTTTTTAAGTAATTTAGTGATGAGTTGTGAGTCTGTAAAACTTAAATTTCAATTTACTCAAAACTTGACATTTGTGACCATGATCGTTATTCCCGTGTACTCTTCAATTTCATTTTATTAAAACGATAATTTTTAATTAGATAATTTTTGGTTTGTTATCTCAAAAACTGCTTGGAGTAAAAACAAAAATACAAATTTTTGATAGATACAAGATACAAATATCCCCCGCCCATGCTGAGATGTTAGATGGATTGTGAGGTGAAGATCTGTTTAAGCAGATCTCGAGAACTACTTCGATTACCAACAGCGTGGATGTCCTCTGGAAAGCCAAGCTTTAACAAATTCGATTTAGTTTGGATCGCGCTGCTCCTCGATTGATGTGCTCCCCTTACAGCTTCACCAAATAAGCCAGAAGGGGTAGGTCTACTTACTCAAGCACTAGATCCACCCCGGCTATCTCAACTTCGCAAGGCGGTACAACTCCCGGGTCCACCTGTCTGCGATTCAAACCCAAAATTTTCGCTTTGTAACTCAATCAGCGATCACATCACACCACCACTGAGGCTCCAATGAATCTAATTTTCCAAAAATTTTGCCAAATACTCTTTACTGGTGATATTCTTTATTCGACACCCTGACCTGTATCTAACACGTTTTCGAGCTACGTCCATGCCAATAATAAAAGATAATAACCCTACATAATTATTAGTCCACCGTAGAAAAATTTTAACCCATTGTAAAAACTGAAAAATGTATTTAAAAAATGGGATAAAATTAAGTACTCATAGGTATTTTTGAAAAAAAAAATTCTTTCTAGAAACCGTGGGGGGGGGATCTATGGGTATGGAATACCCTCTAGCTGTAAGTAAGCAACAAGACGACTTTTCCAAAATTAAATTTGAATTGTTATTAATTTTTAAAAGTTGTCTTGTTGCTTTGTTGCCGCTGAGGGGTATTCCATACCCCCCAGACTCTCCGGTCATTTTATTTATTTTTTGATGTTACCTACATACGCTTACTGGCGCTCTAACCTAACCAAGAATTTTGTACCAAGTACAAAACGTTTCCATTTGGTGAGTGTTTGGTTTTATATTTAACCCTAATGTTCCTGGACCGTAGTACCGGGTACTTTTTTGACTTTGCAATGAAATATCTCCGCTTGTATTTTTCACAGAGACCTGGGATTTGGTGACATCTTATAAAAAATAGTTGTTAACGTATTAAAGTCATTTTGAAAGCTACTATATTTTTATAAATGCATTTTTTTTGCGATAATAAAAAGTTATACCTATATCACCTGAATGTGGTACCGGCTACCTTTAACTTAAAATCACAGAATTTTTAGCTAAAAACGTATTATTATATTAAAAACAGGTAATTTCTTTTAATTTACACAAAGTATAATTCTTCTACGCTTATACTTTTTTATTAAAATTAGGTTTTCAACATTTTTCAAAAAAATTTATAAAATTTTTACAAAATTTTTTCTATAAAATTTTTCAACAATTTTTTGAATTTTCTGATCACAAATAGGTTCATATAATAGTGTACTACTTTTACGTATTTTTCTTGAGTTTTATTTATCCGTTTTACACAAATGACGGACAATTTTGTGCAATTGTCTACTATATCCGTGTTTAGGCGATCCTATAAGATCTGTGCTACAGTATACACGTTAGATTTCAAAAACTCAATTTTCAACGACAAAGAACAACAAATTAGGAGTAGATAAACAATAATTTTAAAAGAACTTTCTTATGATTTGTGTAAATCAAATATTACAGTGAGTGTATACTCAATGAAATATTACCATTTAAAAATTTTATTTGAGTTTTCTTGAGCATAGAATCGTTTTTCTTTCTACTTCTTTTAAATCCAAGTTATTTTTTTTCTTTACTCTCAAAAAGGACTTGTATTTCTTCTTTGAATGAAATTTTTCAGATTTACATTTTTGCTGAAAACTCGCAGTATATATTGGTTTTTTTTTTATTGAGCTGTTATTCTATATAAATTTTCCTCAAGGTTGATTTGAAAATACAAAGCACACTCGTTTTTACGTTTTTGAAATGTTATTTACTATTTTCCAAAAAATATTTATTCAAATTTGAATATACTTGCCCAATTATGTAAGAAACGAGTGGCATTTTTACAAGTACTATAAGATAATTAATTTAATTAATTACCAACTTTATAAGCAAGAATTTGATTATAAATGACTCAATATGATATTAATACACTTTAAAAACATAAATAGTAGCTTAAAAACCCTAATAATTGCAAAGAAAACACTGAATAACGTAAGTATTATGCCAGGGTACCGGGTACCTCATTCAGGTGATATATGTTGTATTTTTATTCAGTAACATGAGGGTTAAAAACGAGGGCGAGGAGAATTAGATGTTCAAACACTGCATAAATTATTATTTTTAAAAGAAATTAAAAGAATTTTTTTTGCATTTAAATCATATATTTTTAAAATGCCACTTCTGCATATCTGTTCGTAATGCACCATTAATTTATTGGGATTAAAAGCATTAACAAAATGAAAATTATTCCCCCTCCCTCTTTTTCCGTATAGTATGAGATTTTGGTTATACCACTGTCAACATTATCAATATTCATTATAAAAATGTTAAAAAAAAAGCGGGAGAGCTGCATAAAAACGATTGTATTGTGACATTTTAAATGTCAGTTTTCTTCCTCTCGTTAATTGTTTAATAATTTTAATTGTTAAGAAGAGATTTAGAAATTTAATTTATAAGGTATATACTACAAGACGATTAGCAAATTTAGATTTGATTTAGAACAATTAACACTTTATTTCACCTGGGACAAATTTTAATTTTGCAATAATTTTCAGTCTTATTGAATGTAAATTTTACACTATAACTTCAAAATAAAATTCTGTGGGAGACGTAAAATTAGTTTGTCTATCTACTGATAGTAATTTGAGTCATCAACATAATATATTTGATTTTAAGAAAATTATCAACTGTAGGAACTCTTGACGTTCCTCAGATATGTTTTTTAATGTTACAGAATTTAAAATTTGTAGCTATGGATAAGCTGAGACAAACTCAATTTGCTTCTTTCTAGAATGGCATGATTGGTTCAAACAATTCCTTTCATCTTTCTTTAACGTTTCTATAAAGTTTCTATAAAACTGAAACTTCAAAATTTTCAATGTCGAAGCATTCATTTTGAGGTTTGAGTCCATCTCAAATCTGTTTTTCTTATTTATAGATTCCATTTTATACAGGCAAATAGAGTACAATCATTCACAGAAGATTGCAAACGACAAAACATTAATTTTGACAAAGATTTGACAGAATTGAAACCAGGAATTAGATGGATTGTAACAGAGTGGTGAGTTGAATTACAACCACTGTACCTATTTTAACTCGATGATAATTGATAACTAATCCATTCTTCGACCCAACCTGAATTAGCAAATCAATTTTGTTTTGATTTGTGTTTTTTCTACCCGATATTAAAGTAATTGACCCACCCAAACCAAAAACTTTGACTACACCGATAACCGGTGTCCGCTCAGCTTAATTGTAAAAAACGCTTCCTTGAATAGCTCGACACTTCGTGTAATAATTTTCAGAATTCTGTCATAAACAATGAAGTATTTTGACGACTTTTGAATGCTCCAATTACTACAAAAGCTATAGACAGAAGTTCTGAAACCTCAAGTTACTTTTTTCTCATTTGACAGTCATTTTGGCACACGTAGACTCGTCTTCCAAGCGGTATCCATTTTCATCCAAAAAAAATCGCACACTTTTTGTAAACTTCTTCTTTGGACGGACGTAGTAAATAAATCGTGAAATATAGAAGTACCGTAGATCCATTATTAATCGCATCACCTGTCCACCTTTAATTCCTTATCCCAATAAAGAAAACGGCAACTTAAGAATAGCATTGACAAAACTGGATAAAGCGAACACACACACGCATAACGTTCCCAAACCATATCTCTTATGTAACAATAAACTGAAGAAGACAAAATAAAACTGGTTTCACACCAATGGGCTTCTGTGAAGAAAAGATGCCATGCAATATGCACTTTCTTAAGACGTTTGCTCGCTATTGTATATCGTGGGAACCAAACCTTACCTTCCGTCTTGAGATTTAAACTTTAACGGACTTCCTTATTTGGGAGATTACAAGGAATATTTCTTCTTGATCGGTACCAAAAGTGATGAGTAAAAACTTCTTAGATAACGCGGTTTTGTAAACAAACAGTTGCGCATATTTATATAACTGACCTGTAAAATAAAGGTCGACTACTGAGAAATTGGTAAAAAAATGCTTTTCTGAAATGTTTGACATCATACGCGATAAGCGTTCATCACGTTCTAAAAATATGGATTTCGTGTTTTTGGTAAGACGGAAGATAAAGATTGTCCTCGGCGAGTTCAACATGCCGGAAGTGTGTGGCATTCCGGTAATATTTTGTTACTCACTGTGAAAATAGTACAATCCTATAAATAAGTGACTAATAATAGAAGTAGATTATTAGTAGTAACAAAGAAATGCATTTCAAAAGAAATCAACACGTGAGTGAGGAACTTGTAATTGGATTTTAATTTGGAAAAAACCTGTCCGAAGTGCATACGATAAAAAAATGTCTCAATCTCCAAATAAAAGACTCTCAAAGTTGTTTACATTTCCCGACAGATTTATTAACAACAATCCCGAAAATTTGTATAATTAGTAACTGAGAAAGCATTCAGGAAGCAGCTATTAAAAACCACTCAAAGTTTTGTAAACACGTTTTTCCAAAAATTCTGATGATGTGGGTCATCTAATGTTTGGGTTCCTGGAACTTTTTAACCCGATGACGGACTCCTTTTGGTTTCCTTCATCCTGGAGTTAAGTGTCCATTCACCTGAAATTTTGGCATCCTCAAATTGTATTTATTATGACTCCAAAAAGCGTCTGTTTCATATTAGAAAAACGAAAGGATTTTCTAACTTAAAGCTAAATCAACACGAGCTATTTATACCCCGAAAAAAATCTTGATAACTCAATTGTTTATTCAGTGTTTTACAAAGCAATGAAAGTCTGTCACGATGCCTGAAATCCCAACGCGACGCATTACCCCCTGGGAAGTAAATCGGGGACAGATGTGAACCTGTCTTTTGGTTACGCCACACTTGTACACTTTTACCCCATGCTAACGAAACAACCCTCCCTAAATCTGGAATGTAATGTCCTGCTTTTACGAGGCTCATTAATTTTACTTTTTTCTACTTTTGTGTCGGCGTGTTAACTAAAAAGGAAAGTGTAACGGGCAGTAAATTTTTAAAAAATAACGAGGAGGACACGAAATATGTTGGTGATTCAATTTCAGCGTTTTAATTGGCGAAAAGTTTCAGGAACGGACTTAGGAAGACGGAACATACTCGGTTACGCTTTTTTTGGTTTATGATTTTTTGTTGTAAATAAGAAAAATTAAGTTGAATTATTTATAGACAACGAAGAAGCCAACACACATGTGTAACCAGAGACTTCCTTACACCAGCTGCAACGAGTTTTATTTCAATACAAAGGTTTCTTGGACGAGACATGATTGCACAAGAAGTTAAATTATAATAAACACAATGAGAATTAATCGGAACCAATTTCGTTCAAACTTAATTTGACAAAAGCTTGATTTATTTATGAATGAGGTGTAAGTAAGCGTTAGCGTTGATAAGTATCGGGTGAAAGTATTCAGGTTAACAATCAAGATGGAAGTGTTAATTAATAAACCTGTAGTGTAACGCAAGAGTTCAATCGAAACGTTCCTTGAATTATTATGCAGTTGCATGAAACAAGTCGAAAGGTTCAAAAATCTTCCACGTGAATTTTTTTATGTCATTAGTTTCTTCTCTCTCTGACACCAAATCCGATCAGGCGCGTCATGTTTTTTTCATTTTCACTCCTACTCATCCGGTTAATTTTTCTAATTATAATAAAAATAAAATACGAGGAGGTAACCTTCAAACCGACCATTACGATTAGGAATATTTATGGGCATTTAGAATACTTTTACGCTAATGGATTACTAGTTAATGATTATCGTGGTGGATTTTATCACAGAGTTGGTGTTTCGTACTTCATAATTATTACGATTAAAATAAGTAGTCTTATGCAATTAAGTGCTTTTTGTAATTGAATTGACTTATATGAGAGTGCAAATCAAAACATTTCAAGTATATTTCCTAGCGAAAACATCAATTTTACAATTATAGCAACAGAGATAAGATTAAACCAGTACAATGTAGATATATTGACTTTTTAATTTGATAATTACTGTTCCTCATTGTTAAGATACAACTTTATAAACAGGAAATTATTTATGAACACTATCAAATTCTAATAATTATTAGTAAAAAAAATTTAACTAGGTACTATTAACATTTTTGAATAAACATCTAAATTAATCGGTATACTTTCTGAGGTAAACAGGAACTCGCATAAAATGGCTAAAAAACAAATTTGAAAATTATTCTTTAATCAAGATTTTCATGTTTGGCCAAAAAAAAGCAAAATAAACATAGCATCCCCTTAGTCAATGTCCACGGCAGATCGTAAAGTGGTAGCTTCCATTGCGATGTCATCGGCATAGCTACAAGAACAAAATTGATTTTATGTGTCAAGAAAAAAAAGTTTATTTATTCGTGATCATCAATAAATTTGTAGGATGTCAAATTAATGATAACAGATTTCGTCTATGGGTAATTCATAATCATCCAATTTGACCAAAGAATTAAATTCATTACCGTGTTGGTGTTAACGCCCTTTTTACCACACATATTTTTGGAAAATTTTTTTGCAATTGGGTGACATCAGGTTTACTCGTGCTAACCTAATTTAATTTTTACATTGAAAAACGGTAGCCGGTTATATGTGCACCCAATTCAGGTTTTTCAACATAGTATGTGGTACTGATGAAGGCACAAAAAGTCAGAAACACAGGTATGGGTGATGGTTTCGGGATGTCGACATACAGTAATCTGTGTCTGCCATTCTATTCTTGATTGGGTAATTATTTTTTAATTTTTGAAAAATTTTAAATGCATTTTTGCAAGAATTTTTACTATCTTTTAACCTAATTTGGAAGGATTTTCTAACAAAAGATTGTGAGAAATATTGTTGAACTAGTAAAGATAATGGAGTAAGAATTAAATAAAATGCGGAAATCATGCAAATAATGAAGAACGAAGATATAGTAAAACGTATCAAGGTGCAGAGAATAGCATGGATGGGCTATGGCAAGAAGAATGAGAAGAAACAGAAATAAGATGATAATAATAGTAACTGAGTGGAAGCCAATGAGCGAAAGAAGACGACAGCGCCCAAGATTGACATGGAAGGATGAAGTAGCGAAGGACTTGACAAAAATAAACTTTGAAAACTAGAGAACGAAGTGTAACGACAGAAAAGTGTGAAAAGAGATCGTTAAAATCGTTAAAAGTCGAAAAATCCAGCTTAACAGATCTGGTCGTGTTTAAAATGTCAGCTGCTTGCTTAACTATGACGTAATCTTAACTATTTTACTGTTATGTCCAAGCTGTTAAATTACCATAAAATGTAAAACATATTTTCATGAGTCTCATCGTTTCCTTGACGATCGTGGCCTTACTTTTACGTCTGTAGAAAGTAATCATTGCAATACAAGAGAAACGCATAGCAAATAACCAAAAATAAGTTACTTATTAGTATCCAAATTTGAGTCTGGAGAAGTTGTGGTGTTACTTATTTACAGCTGGAGAGTATTCCATACCTTCCAGATCCCCCGGTGTCGGAGAAAAAATATTGAGCTAATGACTTACTATTTCATATCTCTCAATTTCTTTAAAAATTAATAACTGCGCAAATTTGGTCTTAGTAAAATCGTTTTACTATTCATTTACATCTGGGGGGGTATTCCACCCCTCCCCGTTCGTGAAAAAAGTTTTTGAGCAAAAGTCTTGACTACTTCATACCCATAGCTGTAAGAAAGTTAGTAATAAGACTACTTTTAAAAATTGATAACGACCCCAAATTTGAGTCTGAAAAAGTCGTGGTGTGACTTACTTGATAACTGGAGAGTATTCTCAGCCCCCACATGTTTACTACCCACTGACTGAAGAAGCCCTCGACTTCTCGGGGCCCACGGCTTGCAGGAAATCAAAGCAAATTTTTTTTAAATAATTATGAAGGAAGGCCACTTTTTGTTTGAATAACCGGGCTCAAAATTACATGTGGGGGGCTGGGTATTCTATACCTTCCTTTCAAATAATTGCGATTATTTTCAAAACTATAAAAATTAAATGAGTGCTGTAAAAATCATAATAATTTTGAGATCTCGTCTCACTTTGATGCCAATTACAAAACCGAGGAATGGATTCTTTCTATCTATAGCATTCTATCCGTATATTTCATGATGGCGATGGTCGCAAAAAAGAGAAAGATAAATTTTTTAAAAAAGTAAGATTAACCTAAAGGATGAAAGACTTTAACCTGTAATTCGTTATGGTGCAGGAAGGCATTTCTGAAAGAAATTACATTCTAAATGGTTGCCTCTACGAGAAAATGGTCTTAACTCATGAAATAAGGAAACTTGGCCATGGTGCGGAAGACTACATTCTGGTAGACTCCAAACCGGAAGCTTAAATTTGAAATGAGCAAGTAAAGGGTTTTACGTCATCTAGAATCATAAAAAGACCTAAAAGGCGTCGCGATTCAAAGCAAAAACTACTATGAGTGTGGGGCCCCAGAATCAATTTGTTAACCTTGTCTACTGTTAGAGGTTGAACTCGTAGTGGAGGGTGGTTCTTGGGAAAGTAGTTTATTAAAATGAGTCCAGAACGGTATCTTAATGCTTTTGGAGTGTTGATTTTCAACTATGGACCTCAGCATTCGGGCTGTTTGTCGGAGATCCTTTTGGACATTGCAGTACGTGATGGGTAGGTAATCATGCGATATAAATCACAACCAAAAGCTCTCTAAGGAGAAGATATACTTACTTACAGCTGGGGGGTATTCCATACCCCCCAGACCCCCCGGTTTGTAAGTATAATTTCTTGTACGTATTATTTGGTTTTATTAATGCTCTACGACGTCTTCCGATTCCAAAGCATCGCCAGGCGGCGTTTAGTTTTGTAAGCATTTTACATGTTTTTACCTACAACGAGGAGCCAGCCTGAGGTAGAACTTCCAACCTGAAAAACCAGCGAGACGGCCAGAATAAAGTTGTACCTTCACCCGGATTTGAACCGGGTATTGAGACGGGTTCGTAGTCAACTCGCTTGACTATTACTCTCCGAACGCCTCTGAAGAATAATTTTTTCAGCAATAAAAAAACTTTTTTCTATTTTCTAGGATGACCTAAAAAATTTGTAAGACCAATTCTGTTGGATTATTATCATTTATTTTTATTATGGACATATTTTGAATAAGTGTTAGTTGCAGGGCACGATGGCAAGTGGGGTGAAAAGGAAGTTACATACAGAACAAACCTCTCTACCATTACTTCATGCTCTTAGCTATAAGAATAAGCGACACAGCTACTTTTCAAAATTGATCAAGACTTCAAATTTGAGTTTAATGCCAAAGAGTGTTGAGAGAAATTTTTGGAAAATTAGTTTCATCTAAAACCAACAAACATATGCTATTTTCACAGGAGAAACTACCATGCAAATTATTACAAAGGTTGTAGACAGCCCCGGATCTAGAGAGGAGACAGCCGAGGTGTCTGTCTCGGACGGCAGCTCAAAGGGCGCCAAATTTATATATATGAACTCTTAAACTTATTTGATCTTTAAAGTGTTAGAGGAAAAAGGTACGAATGGCAAGGAAGAGGAGCCAATATCAAGTTTTTCTCCCGGTTCGGAAAAATCGTAGATCTGCAGCTGGTTATAGACTTTCAAGCTAATTAGGCGCTCCCTAACACTTTTGAGTGATGTCCTCAATTTTTGCTAGTTCAACAGACCAGGAAACTTAAACAGTCACGGCATTTTTTAAGATAGATTAAGCCCCCTAACCCAACCCTAGGGAATAGTCGACGTTATAGTAAACATTTTTCTCGAGCTTTGTGTTTAATTCACACGTCCAGATCAGAACTACTAAGCACCCAGAGGCGCGCAGACCTAATAATAAGTGGCAATTGCCAACAGAACAGTCTCCCGATAAGCCACACTAAAATTAATCAAAATAGTATATCGTAGTAGTACAGATAAACTTATAGACCGAAGAAAAGAAAATACCCAGTCCGGACATATACACGCCCAGGCGCAAGCGGAGACACTGGATAAGTGGCAACGCAAATGGCAGGAAGCGGAAATCCAGCCTGCGAACAGAGGAACTCATCTCAAAGTTTGGATTTTATCAAAAATCCTTCCAAATATGGGCAAAGAACATCTCTAAGTGGGTTTCCAGGCGACATAATGAATAAAGTCCAAATGTGACTATTGCGAAGGCGAAAATACTACACAGGACATTTTTTCTTTTATTGTCCAAACGGGTAGAAACCGAGCTGGGTTTGGGCACGCAACTCGGATCCGAAACCGCAGTAAACATGCTAAAAAACCGCAAAAACTGGGTGATAGTAAAAAAAATTATCCATAAAATACTGGCAGAAAAGGAAGCAGCGGAACGCGAAGCCTAAGCCAATCAAGAACAAATAACAACGATAAGAATAACTAACTCTTTCTCATGAAAAACCCTCATGAGTGTAAGATTTTACTTGTTGATTTTGATTGATGCTCATGACCCAATACCATTAAAACAATTTCTCGACAGTGTACGAGGGTTAAGCGCCTTAATAGTAAAAAAACTCTTTTTTTGTTCATTAACCTGTTCTTCTATATTTGTTCCTATTTGTTTTTGCTGTAACAAGGAAACTCTTAAAGGAGGAACACAAATTACTGTTCTCATGCAACTTTTTAAAACAATAATTTTTTTTATTTTCAGTTTGATTGCCGGCAGATTGACCAGGATTTTCTCCTGGTCCTCCAATTAATTAGGTTTTATTGCCTTCTCCTTTATAATACTTTTAACCTAGGTTAAACCTTTTAGGAGAGGGCAGTATAAGAAATTTTTAGAATGCTAACGCTGACTCTGTTATCCGGAAAAGTTCTGGAATACTTTATAATACCTGAGCCTCTCTGTATTAATTGTATTTGTTCCTTGCAACAAATGCAGAAAAAGAACTTATGATAAAACCTTAGGCATTAATTTCTTCCTAATATTCTGTGTCGGTTCAGAATTTCGGTAGACAATTTTATGCTTGAATATTAGTAATTTAAAAAAGGAAGAAAGGAAATTTCTTGTACCTTTTCTGACGGATTGAACAGGATATACTACTATACAATCGATCGTTTAACTTTCAAAAAATTGACCACCATTGAAAAAATCTTCACCTCGCATTTTTAACTGTATTCTGCTTTAGAGTAATTACTTTCACCACCAGGAATTGTCGTGTTGTACTTTCCTTCTCCAGACACACCCAATATTTTAAACACCTAAAAGTAATCTTTCTGTCTTGGTGTAATAGTACACCATCCAGCAGCTCATTAATTAACGTCATCTAACACGAAAGTTCTTCAATTTACAAGCTGCAGTTACCGAATTGTCGTTGCTCAATCTTTAAATGTCCAATTTGTTTATTTCACTTAATCAACCACAAGACAAAGTTATTTAGGACAACTTGCGGAATTTTTTAAGATCCTAAATTATAATGTTTTTTACTAATGAACTACGTAATTTAAGTGGCAAAAGCATCATCTCGCGATCATAATTCTCATAAAGAAAACCATTTGTTTGTTATATTTAGAACGAGGAAGTACAATTAACATAAATAATTGATTAAATTAATATTGTAGAATAACAACAAACACAGCAACTGTTTTCAAGATAAACCAACCTAAAATTGCACCAATAAGATAAGAAAAAAGTCAATAAATTATTTATTATTTTTTTTAATTTTCTCCGCTTAATTATTATAATTCCTGTAACAACATTGATGTTTGTTGTTGTCACTTTTTGGAATTTCCAAGTGCTTTTTTGCACTGAAGACTGATCAAAGTCACATTTTTTATTGAACTCCTTGTTGATTAACATTTTTTCCTGCAATAAATTGTTGTTTCAAGTGTTCAGATATTGCGAAATCACCCCGTTAAAAATTTCACGGAGCTGAGTTTTCTTTCGATACGGAGCGTTTGGTGTTGAGGAATGTGTAAACCACTTTTATTAAATTCAAAATCACCGCGTACCATTTGGTACGAATTGAAGAAAATTTACATAAATGTCTCGGGATGAAGATGAACAAACATGAAACGGGTTTTAAAATACACGCTTACCTTCGTTTTTATCTCACAATCATCGATTCAAAAATTCAAGCTCAAATATTTTGAAAGTCGTGTTTAAAAAATTCTCAAGCACATAAAGACCCTTTTAAATTAGACGTAGTCCATTAGGAACATTTCAGGAATTTTAAAACGAGATGTAACATAATATCTTATTTTCTTTTGGACAGAGTGCATATTAAAACCACATGTGGATGAGTGGATGCAGTTTTAATTTAAAACAGTCTTTCAGATCCACCTCATCAGTATGAGTGAGTCTTCAAAAAATTCAAAATACAATAACAAAAGTGTTTCATATGTCACATTCCATTAATTCTCAATGCTTTAATAACCAGTATGCATTTCTGCACTTCATTTAACCCTTACTCTTTCAGAAAAATTTCCTTTGTGTCCTGGCACTTGCATTCAGAATAAATTATTAAGAAATGGTGTTTTTAAGATTATAAAAACTGCTTCCCTGATTGAAAAGTTGAAAAAATTTTACTCGTAAATGTAGGGGCTGACTAGCAATGTGGACTATACAGAAAATGTAAGGGTGGTCTGAATTTTTAAATGATTTTACTATTAACGTAAAAATTAATTAGTAAAATCTGGTTTTGCCTTCAATGGGACAACATTTATTTAATATTATGTTTACGATTTCAAATACATCTAGAAAAAAAACTACGTTCAAAAAAGTCCACGACAGTATATCCTTATCTTCAATAGTTTAGGTGTTGAAGTAATTCAAAGTCACCTATAGCTATAAAATAGTTAAAATCTAAAGTGCATGTTCTTCCAATTTTAAATTTTGAATCCAAAATAACCTAAATCGTTTGTGCCTGTTTTTTGAGATATTTCAATAAATTGCTGAATAAATCAAGTGAGATGTTAGCCCCCTCATTTAAAATTTTGAATGCAAAAGTTGCTCGTGCTTCGTTTGTGCCATTTTTATTACCGTTTGTGCCCAAAAAGTTTTAAGATATTTAAATAAAATATTAGCAACGCTCATGATTAGATTAACGACATTCTCAGTATGCCACACCAGATGAAATTCTTGCTGTTAATGATGTATGTAGGGTATATCTATTATATTTTACTGCATTACATTTAGAATCAAAATTTAATATTTTAATATTATGAAAATTTTCAAGTACTGCCCATCCCTGCCCAGTATGCATTCCAATTCCAAAGTGTGTATTGTAGAAATTTCATGCTTTACTCTGCATACATCATTAAAAGTAAGAACTTCGTTCAAGGCAAAATACAAAAAATCTCGTTAATCCAATCACGCGCATTGGTGTCATTGATGCTTTCTTTGAATTAAAAACTGTTTGAGTACAAGCAAAAATAAAAACAAACACAAAAGATCTAAAATATTTTAAATCCAAAATTTGAAATTTTAAATAGGCATGCCTTTGCCCCCCCCCCCCCCCCCAACTCATCTTTATAATTATTTGAAAAACTTTTTGGGCACAAACAAAGGTTATAATAGAACAAACAACAATTTAGACTATTTTGAATTAAAAATTAAAAATGGGACTCCGGGGAGCAACTCAAACTCCAGGGGAGCAAAAGACTCCAGAAGGTAGCAAATAATAAATATATCATATTTTAACTTTTTAAAGGTTAAAGAGTAAAAAAAGAGTCGTTGCTGTTCCTGAGAGGGTTGCAAGTTTTTTTTAGTTTCTTAGATCTTTAGGGGGTCGCGACACAAGGAAGATTGAAAAGCGATGATCTTTTTTAGATAATTTTGGATTTTAAATTGAACAGGGGTAGGGATATGCACTTCAAAATCTACGACTTTGAATGCTTTCGTGGCTAAACTTTTGAAGAAAATTTTAATTTACTAAAATAATAGTTCATACGATTTTTTCGTGTTTATTGCCGTTTTCTCAAAATGGGAGGTCACGCTGTGTCATTTTTTACGGTTTTATTTTCAATTGATGAGTTTTATCAAAACTCAACAACTAAAAAGTATAAATTTGAGAGCAGTTCGTTTAACCGGACCGCGATTTTAAAAATTCCTGAATTAAAGAATGATAGAAAACAGTCCAAAAAGTAATAATAAAAAAATGTATTGAATTATTGGAAATAGAGCTTAAATTTTCAAAAGAACCAAAATTTTACATGAAGATGAAAAATTTTACATTTTACATTTACAGTTTACATGAGAGGTAGTCCCGCCCATCGCATAAGATTTTTGCAAAATTCTTTTAATACATCATTTTGAGTCAAAATTTATGTGTCCAGCGTAGATTTTAATTGTGTTGTCAAAATTAACCCTCTGCGTGCTCCGTTCCGTAACTTTTTAACTAACGCTGTACTAATAATTAAATATATCTACCAAGTCGGTCTAACTCGGCAAAGTGTGCTACTAGGAAGGGGGAAGAGGGGGTAGCAAGAGCCCCCAAAAATGTTAAAAAAAATTGAAAATAAAGGAAAATTTGTTTATAATAATAAAAATTCCCGAAAGAAGAACCACCAAAAATTTTACTTTTTATAAGTGCCCCCCCCCCCCCCCGAAATAAAATCCTAGCTACGGTACTGACTCTCGATGTGAAGCTCCTGAACAGTGAAATTTGTTCGATGTTAACGCTACCATGGTGCAAGTGCTACTGCTGCTCTTGTGTTTCTTTGCCACGCTTAGCCTGTAAATCAACACGTAGCGTTAACAGAATGCTTCATAAAGACGAATTCCGCACAAAAATTGAAAACTTTGAAATGGATTATTAGCTAAACTAATCGATATAATACGACATTTCTTCATATCTAAAACGCTTCATTTTAATGTTATCTGTTAAATTCCGTTGAGTTTTCTTTAATACATAAAAAATATCTTTAAATCCGGGTAAACGAACTGAACCCGACTTTTTTAAAAATTTTTGTGTTTTTAAAACTCAACAAAATACTTCAGTTTTCCTGAAAAATTTATTTTTTTTAAGTAAAAAAAAAACAAACTAGCCTAAGATGCTAAATGGCTCAAGTGTGGAGGACTTAGAGAAGTTGGATAAAACAAACCTCCAAAAAGTTCACCCTGAAGAACGGAAAATCGTTGATACCAAGTCAAATATAAATTTTCTTTTCCACTCAAATTGGAAAATTTATCTTTTCTAATTCAAAATTTCTGAAAGTGTCAGTTTGCTTTTGATTAACGTCCGTATAAAAAACCAAAATGGCTTACCGACGTTATTTTACTTTTCAAGAAAATCGCCTTCGGCTCATCCCGTAAGATATTAACCTTTTGTATTAAAATTACTCTTTCTAAGCTTAGTTACAATAAAATATAATATTTCATTCATTCACACATAACGCAACTTTCACGCCCTAGGACAGAAAAGTAAAACTGTTCATAGCAACGGGCGGTATCGTATAACCGTCCTTAGCAATAAATGGAAAAGTAATTTGACGTTTCTTTTACTAAATAATCCAAATTTCAAAATACTGATTTAGAATTTTTGAAATTAGAATCATTGCTGTTGTAGCTAGTCTTAAGTTAAAGAGGGGGGGTAAATTTGGGGGTCTGGAAGATATTATACATTTTGTTCAAGAAAAATAAATATGACATATACCTACCTACATATCATTATCCTATATTTCAAAAATTTTTGTTCATTTCGTAGGGTGGGTTAAAATGTTTTAAAAAATTATTTGAATTATAAAAATCTCATAAATTCTTTATGAATTTTATACATTTCTAGACACTGAAAAAATAATCTTTGTAAATATCAATGAACTTGGTTCATTGGTCGAAAATCACTGATTTATTGTAATTTTCTTCCATGAATAAATTCATAAGTCCACTGAACTTTTTCATTAATATTACTTGATAACTTTAACAAAGAGAAATACATTTTTGGTTCAGTGGAAGAATTATTATTTAATTTGGCAATCTTGACCATAAACTTTAATTTTTCCTATTCGCATGCCAATTTGGCTTTTCACTAAATAATTTAAATAGTAAGATATTCATTTTTAATTTTAAAAATTAGATTGACTGGACGAAAATGGAGTAAGTTTCTCAGGTGGCTGTTACCTTGCAGCTTTTGCTCTGTTTCTTTAAAATGGATGCCCGATTCTCATTGTGAGCAAATATTTTTGGTCCACCCTTCTCAAGAGAATATTCATCAGATATTTTTCTATGATCTTTCATTTTCAACGAAAGAAAACCAGACGATAAATTCCAAAAGGCGAATCAGGACAACAGATGAAGACCACAGAGAGGAAGAGACGTATGCATTTAGAAATATTTGTTTTAGTTTTTAATTTTCTTTTTTTAGGTTTTTACCATGTTGAGAGCTGAGTTGAAAGAGTTGATCTTGTCTTGTTTTTATTATACAATGTTTGATTGATTCGCTGCAAAGTAATCGGTTAGATTTTGGATTGCTCTTGAATTTGCTCCTAGAATTTGTTCTCTTGATAAGGAATTTTAATATTGCTAATAATCGAAAATATGACGTAACATCGAAGTTTCGTGGATCGACCTATATTAATCATAATATTATATTTTTTTACATATTAAATGATTTTTTTGCAGTCTCAAATTAAAAATAAAAACAATTAATAAAATAATGACGAAAACAATTTTATAAAATCTTCCATTTTTGATTTTTCTAAAATTTACTCTGTCATCAAAAGCCACTCGACACAAAAATTTTAAACTTTACAACTTGAAAGTTTTAAGTTATCACACACAAATTGATATCTAAATTTGGGAAACTCAAAGGTGAAAAGGTTCGATACGATAATTTTTAATAATCAAAGTAATTGAGGAAGTAGGCCATTTGTAAATCAATTAGTTTATAGTAGAACCAAAACTAAACATTTTTTGGCGTAAGTATTATTTGAGGGTGGTTTATAAATCAGAGCGTGAAATAGACAGATAGGGTGACATCCCCTTTTTAGTTTGTTACAGTTAGCCACGTTGCCAGATTCTTCCAATAATAAATAAGTTAAAAATGCATTTCCGTCCAAGTTTTTACCTACCTTTGATAAATTTATTATAAATTAAAATGTAAACTTTATTATTACCGGTCGAAAGGTGGGTTTATGTGTTGGAAAAGAAGTAAAAGTTACGTTTTGCTCGTAAATGTATTATTATGGTCCTCATTTAGGAAGAGACTTCCTCCTTGCCCTTGCGTGTTTCAAAAGGTCCGGGGCTTTGCCCTAGAATATTTTTCTAAACTACCGACTCGAAACAGATCGTAAAAACTAAAAGCTATCCCTAGTTTCGACATAAGTATCATTTGTCAATGTGTCATGATCAGGGAAGATGTAACACCCACTCGAAAACGTGTTTAGTTTCGAAAGGTTGCCTTTCTTACTTTTAGACAATAATTATTACTATAGTAACAATGCCTTTAATTGGCGATTTTCTTTTTGTTGGGAGAGGAATTGGTCTAACCTCTGAGCAGCATTTTTGAATGTTAAAATAATAACAGAATTACAGAAAAAACGTAATTAAAAGGTCAAAGAGAGAAAAGTTAACGATACCACGGTACCAATATTTCACTGGAAATTTTTGTAATGGGGAATTTTATCGAAAGATCAAAACACCTAATAGGACATTTATTTAACTGTCGTTATTACTGTACATTGGTATTAATGCGAAAGTTACTAACAAGTAAATTTACATTCTTAATCTCGCGATATCTTACCGTCTTATTATACTACCTAATAATGATCCCGCAATTTATGATGGCGATTATGTTATCTCACAAGGAGCAATAAATCTTAAAGAGGATACCTTTCCTTTTCTTGTTTTCGTGATTTGTGTAAAACCACAATATGTAACGAAGCATCCTGTACAAACAAAAGTTTATTTTATTGGGCTAAATTTGTTATTTTGCGATGGAAGAAAAATTCGAAATTCCGTTCTTTGGGACCCAATTTATCCATCGATTTTTTGTTGATCAAAAAATTTTATGTTCCAAACTCCTAAATCCGCCACTGCAGTTTATTCGAATGACTGACCACGTTGTTGGATTTTAGGAAGGAATTGGCTAGAGCCAGGTAAATTAAGGCAGGTTATGTTTAAATTTGGAATTATTTTTTAACAATACGAATTTTGAAATTTTTTGCTTACTGGTCTTGGTTGACTTAATCGTTTTGAAATTGAATATTGACAAAAACCCCGGTTCCAAAGAAAAGTCTTAATTGTCGAGTGGGTCATCAATTATCACATTTGACTCCTTTAGAATTTGTTTTACCTTTTCAAGAAATTGTAGGTTATTCTTATTACTTTAGCGAATTGTGAAGGTATGTATTTAATAAATTAGGTAAGCTGGCTTTTGTCCAAACCAAAGAATGAGGAAGATATTTTGAGTTTTATTTCAGCTTTGTAATTTCTTAGTTCTGCATTTTTCTAATTCAAAAGCTTCAGGTGATGCAATACCTGGGCGTTCTAGGAAAAAAGATTTGCATAACAAAAATTAATAAACTTGAAAAGTAAAGTACGAAGGATATAATCGTAATCTTTTTCGTTAATCCTTTTTTAACTTCTGTGCGTTTTCAAGAAAGCAATGGTAAGCCTTTTAATTGCTTTTGGGAAAAATGAGTGTCTCAACAAGTACCAAGTAGCCCAACAACACGTTTACTAAATATTATGGTTTTGAAGGGTTTCAGACTCGAAATGAAACATGGAATACCGGATTTGCTTTCAGTCTGTAATCTTCAAAAGGCGCTAAAATATTTTTACACCTGCAAAGAGTCCCAACACTTTTTGAAATCTTCGCACTTTTTGTTTGTTGTATTTTCTACCTTAATCAAGGGCTTGAGATCGTACACAAACAAAGCTATTTATAAAGTTAAGGAAATATTTACAGGTGCTAAGTAAATAAAAAACAGATAACACTTCTAATCTATTTTGTTGATTTACTTCTTGAAATATCTTAACTTTTTCGAAATGTATTTAGCAATCCGGAATTTTTATTCAAGTATGCATTTTCGAACGGTAAGGTCTTTAACCCTTAAGTGCATAATGTAAGTAAATATATGATAATAAAATAATGACTTGTAAATTTTGCTTTTTTCCTCAGTTGAACGGATATCCGCGTTAGTGTACAGGAAATTGTTGGTAAATTTGATTACCCAAAGGAAAATATTTTTGTCTTCATTTTTTCCATCACACAAAAACAGGTGTGATTAAGTTTTTTAAACTGAGTGAATCATGTCGGAGAAATCAATTACCGCGACAAGTCACCCCCTTGGCTTTTTGTAGCGTTCCCATAACCCTAACCCCTACTTATAATTTTATCATGACACATCTGAAAGCGGTGCTCTAAATGCTCAAAGCAAGCATCGCTTCCCGTCCACAGTAGGTTGAATCAATATGGGACCCCCTAATATAGGGCTGCTGTATACATCAGGGATGATGTATGGATTGTTACATTAACACATGTGGTGGTGGCGCAACAAAAAGTTAACCAGTCGATATTACACCGTGGGGGAAGATTTGAATAAGGCACCTGTTTTAAGTTAAAAAAAATTTAATTTATTATGCGGGTGGTAATTTTACTAACCTAATTTGAGAAATAAGCGAATGTACACTTGCATGAAATATAATATTTATAATAAAATAAGATTGTAAAGAGGAGAGTAGGGGGTAAAGAAATAAGTCATTTACGACTTCAAAATTTACTAATACAATAATACAAGAAATGTTTATTTTGTTCAATTTTAATCACTGGAAACCTTAGGATTTTTAGTGTTTGAAATCTAAAAGAAACAAATAAATTGTATTAAAAAAATGCTGCAAAATTAGGAGCACTGCTAAATAAGGCAAATCTGTCCTAATAAAATGACTAATTTTTTTATTATAGTTTTGTTACGTGCAGATTATATAACATAATTGGAGATTTTAAAACAAACGTAACTAGGAAATAAATCAACCTCGAAACGTAAATTAATTAACTAATTTGAATTTTCCAATGTACCCACAAACCAAAATACAATAATAATTAATAAACGTAAGTAGATTTTTTTAAATTTTATTTATTTAGATATTATTAATTATTCTGACGAAGAAACGCATTAGCGCTCGAAAGTTTAATAAGAAATATAAATTAATTTGATGTATAACTCAATAAATTAAAAAAAATCAATTTTATTTATTATCACGAGTTAATCATTTAACAATTTATACATATTTAAAAATATCTTCTAAACTTTTGTAATTTTATTCAGCGCCGTAGCTCTCTAGGAGAACTAAAAAAGCTACACCCATGGGCATCCAAAAAATGTTTAATGTTCTATCTGTTCTTGGAAAGAAAGTGCAAATTTTAAATTTTATATTAAATGTGAACCCAAAATTAAGTATTTAAATTAAAAATGTAAGTCATTTTTTCCAGATCCATGGTAAAGTAGTAGCCTCTTTACCTTCCTAAAGTCGGTGTGAAACCGGTGGTCTGGGGGGGGGGAGAACTTCAGGCTATAAAGAAGTAACAGGACGACTTTTTTATAGCTAAGGAGAGGACTCTAGTTTGGCGGGGCTAGGTTCGATCCCCAACCCGGCCACAAAATTTATCCGACTCCATGGTTCGGATTCCACGTAAAGCTGTAGGTCCCACAGGTTAACACAGCCAGGACTTAGCTTCGCGCTAATTTTCAGAGATACGCCTCAATAAAAATCATCCGACGTAACGTTGCGGGCAAGCCCGCAACCTTACTCTTCAAGTCTGCGAGATATGGGGCAACAGCCCTGGTGCTTCGCACCAGACCAGAATAAATGATTACTTTTTCATAACAAAACTGATAACACAAAGATTATCGAAAAGTCGTCGTACTGATGCTTACTTACAGCTGGAGGGTATTCCATACCCCCGGTCACTGATAAACATTTTTGAGAAGAAAACCTATACTTGTACTACTTACCTTTATCATAATTTTTAAACGCTTTTTTATATCATTCAAAGGTGGGCTACTTATGTTGTAGTACAAGTCGGGAGGACCCATGAATGGAAAGAAGAAGAGATTTACCTTCAGCTAAAATGCGTTTATGGAAGTTTTTGGAATCTTAGTTTCAACAGAGACTGATTGACTCATCAAGCCACTTTTTGAGGAAAGATCATCCTACGAGTTGTAATGGATGTACTTTCGAGACTCCAAACAGCCAAACAGTGACGTTCAATGTACACAATTGAAACAATCGTAACGACATTGATCTCTACCCTCCACCTGGTGCAATAAAAAAGTCATCAACTTCATCGTCGATGCTTTATGATTTAACAAGCCTAGTCCAAAAATCTTGAGAATCAATTTTTTGGCCATTTGAGCAACCTATTCACCTCTTCTATTTCTGTACTAACTTAATCTTTTCTATACAAAACGTCAAGTCCATAAATCTAGTCCAAATAAGCCCATCAGCTCTATACCTGCAGGTGTACTAATACTTTTCGTACTCCACTCAGATAGCAAGAAGCATAACGATCAACTTGGATGCTCTATTTAGAGTTCATCCTTCATAGATTAATAAATCATCAGCTAATCAGTCCAATTTGTAAGAATGGAATGTCATAATATTGGGTATTACTGAAACCATGTTCTCTTTTTCAATATTTCTGGATTAGATATAGAAGGAAAGCCAAAATTTCTTAAACCCACGTTTGTATCCAAGTTTTCTTCCTGGCGACGCATGGCTATTGAGGATAGTCATAATTATGGTCGTATGGTCCTGATAAGTAAATATTTTTTGGGGGAATGTTTTTGTGAAGTTATAAATAATAATAGAGAAGAAAAAAAATTTAAGTTTTATTTTACCGAATGGAGGGACTATGACTTTAAAATTGCAAAGTGAGCCCATTTATAACAATTAGGCTTTGAAACTACAGTCATACATTAGGAGCCGTCCATAAATTATGTAAGGCATTTTTGGAGATTCTCCGACCCTCCTCCCGCCTTGGTATGATTTCGTGAGATTTGGTTCGACCCTATCTCCCCTCCTCCAAATCTCACGTGAGATTTTTCAAAATTTTTATTTTTAGTGTAAATTCATTGAATTTATTTGAAAAAAAACATAATTTGCTCAAGTATTTTTATTTAAGACTATTTTTTGACTAGTTATGGCAATTACAGTGAGATAATTGAACAAAAAACAACTAAAATTTGTAAAAAAATATTCATTCCAATTCAGTCCACGGGAACGCATGTTCATGTGATTTTCAGTAAAATCATCTGCTTTTTCAACCTCGCTTTGATTTAGCCACTCCAAACCGTTGTTGCTTGCGCACAGAAGCTCAAAAGATTTTTGTCCAAAAAAATTACGTAATATTTGCCAAGGCTCTCCTTCTCTCCCACGCGAGATTGGGTAAGATTCAGCTTGACTCCCCTCCCTAAAAGTCTCACGTAATTGAAATTGAAATGAATTTTTGATTGTCGGGCTTTATCAATATAACCTTTATTTTGTAACGAATGTTGTTAGAGTTCATATCTATCACTCAATAGATCATTATAATTGAATGTCCAAGATTTTATAAAAGAATTACTTTTACAAACAAAAATTAAATTTCCACTTGAGCACCAAAAACGGATCTATTATTCTGCTTCCTAAGTTTTAGCAAGAACTAACCACTCCTTCTCTTCTATTTTTTTATCCACAATAAGTTAACAGCAAACTCTAAGAAGTTGTAGAGAGAACCATAAACTTTTTCGTTGGATGGGGTGCTTGAGCTGGGTTCAGATATATCCTATCTGGAGTTTGGATAAACTGACAATAATGAAAAACCTTAAGGAAGTTGGTGAAGCAAAGGAATACGTTGAAAAAGAATGTAAAAGTAAGGCAGATGATTTGGGGTTGTGTCTAACCTGTAACCTTAACGTTAAGACTGAACCAGCAGTGTGGTGTTAAGTAGTACTTCCATATACTGGAAGGCTAGAAGCAGAAACCGTAGTTTTAATTCTAGTAATGCCGCATATACTACTGAAAAATCGGAGGTAGTACAATGAGCCCAATTTAGAGGCCTAAGTGCATGCGAGCTGATCTTGCCCTCCATAATAAAATCCAAAAATATTGTAGGAACGTTTAAAAAATTGAACTTTTTTTATAAAAATATTTAACTCTAGAGGACACTAACGTCAGCTATTTCGCTTCTCGCTAGACGTGAGAGTGTCATTTAAAATTACGGATGTTAATAATAATTTTTAACGACATTTAGCTTTTTAATTTTTTATTAATTGTTAAATTTAATATCTGCACCTTTACTTTTAATATCTCATAACCCTAAACTGCTGGAGATAGTTATTATTTATAGGCTGTCAAATTTATTTGTAATTAAAAATAATCTTCTACAAAATTGATTTTATGGTTATTACAGCGCTTCAAGTGAAAGGTCGCGGTGTACGTTTCTTTCCAATTTTAATGTTATTTTGGACGATTAAAACAATGGTAATAGTGTCCATTATTTGTTCCGTATTAACTTTTAAAACCAAACGGTCACTTTCAACTTTCAAGTGATGACTCATCAATAGGTAAAACATTGGTTTGCACCCATTGATTAGTGCGAATTTTGATCTTATGACCCTAGTCTATTGGTGTAGCTAGATAGTTCCACAAGGCTGATGTACATTTACACTTTACAAATTTCGGGGTAACTGAAACATTTTTTGATAAGATTATAGCAGCAGAACAAGAACGAATCAAATAGAAGTATAGAAGAAGAAGAAGAAGTTTATTGATAAAATACGGCAGTGGATAAGGTAATATTGAATTGGATTGAAGAAGAACATCGAAAAATGATTTCTTAAAATGAAAAGCAAAAAACTCCTCGGACTTGATTTTTTCTGGCAAAATTCTTGTTTGTCAAACTGGATTATGTTTACATCGCCACCGGTGCGAAAGCCCACGTCGACTAACGTCACAAATAAATCCCCGAAGGTCGTACCTCCTAAATTAGAAGTAGCCAGTAACTTCCAGTTTTTTCGGTAGAATTCTTCTCTTGGAAGTATCAACTTTTAATTGTAACAAAACCGTTTATTTCCTGCATCATACGGAATAAATTAAGTGCAACTGGTAAATAGGCGCAAATTCTTGAAAGTTCGACGTCCTCACGGTATTTTGGGACCTGCAACGGTCTCATAAAAGTAGAGAATGCACACGACTGAGTGAACTATTTTAGGTGACCTGCATTTTCTTGCAAATTCTTGGCATTTGGACTAATTGTTTTCTCGATAGTTTTCCTGTAACTTGAGCGTTGCCAAAAGTAATTACACGTCTTACTCCAGTCCAAAAAACACCTTTAAGGTTAAAAAGTCAAAAAAATTTAAATATTGAAAAGCAGCTTTTGACGTACGTAATGTATCAAGGTCGCAGCTTAACTATTAACAAGAAACGAGTTCGATAGATAAAAGTTCATCTTCCTATTTCCTTATTCACATTTTACTTCTGGTTTCTTATTAGACACGTGTGGTTTTATGTAATGGCTAAAAATATCAACGACTTCATTTAGTGTTTGTACCACAATAGAATTTTTTAATTTAATTTTACTCTTCAACAACATGGAAGTGTTTTAAATTTTTCTTCTAATTGCCTTCCGTCTGTTTACAAATTAAAAATTTAATTTAATGAACGTTATTTTCTTTGACGTGACTTCTAAAATTAATGTCGTGCACTAACTTAATCGTTTTAGAAAGAATATAATCAAATATATTACAAATAAGGTCAAAATGGGCTACACGCTCCATGATAAACTATTTTAATTGCAAAGATTAAAAGTTTCAAGTTGTCCTAAATATTCGTTGACCTATCCAATCGCCCAAAGATGGAAGGAACCTACAACAGAAAACAACAACTGAAAAGTTCCTTTCTTCTTTGAGATGGAATTTTCTCCAATACATTTTGGACTTTCAGACGTTGCACGTCATGCATGAGTCCATTCCGTAGGGTTCTTATGAATTAGTCAGCAGTGCTGTTGAAAAACGTTTTTCAGCCTGAATCATCGTGACGCGAGCGATATCAAGATAAACAAACAAAATTTGATGTTTCACAGTTTGGAGCGAATCTAATATCACTTCTTGCTCATTAACGGAAATAAAATTACTAATTATCTCGATCTTGGTTTATATTTAATCGAGGTCGGTACGCTCGTTTGAAGTACACAGAAACGAAAACATTTTTTAGGAAGGTTATAATTTTGTAATACCAAAGCGTCGAGTCATTTTGAACTACTTCTTAGGATGCACTTATTTCATAACTAAATAAATAATTCAAGTTTAAAAAACGTAATAAAATGTAAATTATTTCCTGAGAAATCGACGTCAAGGAGAGTGTAAAAGCATCGTCCATCGACACACATCCATATCCAGTAGCGTACCCGGTACGGTGAGTGAATGGTACCAGGAAATTTGCCGTACGGCACTGCTTTATTTTAGCAGCCGGACATACCAAAAATAATCGACTCTTCGTTTTGAGTTTGGCAAGCAAATCGTTTTCCACTTTGAGTTTCACCGTCAGATGTGTCAAGAACAAGTTGGCACGAATTCAGGAATGAGCGAACAACTTCCTTCCTCTGAACACAGCAAAACAGCTGAATATTTTTATTCTGTGGTCTATGAATCAGCGATTATTAATTGTCGTGATGCCTGCTTCGCGGTATTCGATTATAAAATATTTAACGGTGTAAAGGTGGTTCTTCTTCGTACATCCAACACCTGAAAATGACGTTGGAAGAGAACGTCAAACGTCAATATTACAAGTTTTTCAAAATATTTGCTGATACACTTTTTGATCTTTGAGTCTTAAGCGATAGCAACAATCAATGTTTGCAAATTACATAAACCAGTTAATTGGTAGTTTACGTCAAAGAAATAAAAAAAAAAGATTAATAGTGGACACGTCACAGAAAAGCCGGATTTGGTTCCGTTTACGTCAAGAAATGCGTATGCATGTGCAAGTATTAAATTTCATGCTCTAATTAGGTGTTACGTTTAATAATTACAATTATATAGGTAATTCTGTAAATGGAGTAGGAAATAATAATTAAAGTTCATAATTACTTGCGACCTTGCAATTTAATCTGCAATTAATTTATAAGTGTAGATTGGTATTGTTTACACTTACACTTGCAATTAATTTTCTTTCATATTTTTTGCTAAGACCATCATTGATACAGATTATTTCTGTCACAAATTAAATATTAGAACGATACCGGTAACACCAAAATACATTTTTCTTAAGAGCGAGATTAGGAAGAGCAAAACTAATCTTTAGGTTTGGGGGCGGGGAGGAATCAAATTGATCTGTTTTCAGTCAGTCACTTTTGAATTTGATTAGACCACGGTTCACCATAAAAAAATGCTTTGTTTTAATTAAAAACAATTTTTTATCGCGTCAAAGTTTTGGACTTTCCAGTAAACGTGGAATGACCCAGGTGCACCCGACATTTAACAGTTGATAATCTTCGACCTTTGCAAAACGGAAATATTAAAAACTTGGGAATGATTTGTAAAATCTTTTTGTAAGTGAACCTTGCTAAGTTGGAACTGAATAATGAGGAAATTCCGAATTGAACGACCCTGGAGGTTTTTGAACTATTTTTTGGTTGCCATGGTAACTACATAATTTTTGTCACGATTTTTAATGAAATTAATCTCTACCCTAACCACTTAACAATTATGTAGACATGGTGTTGAATTGGATTTCGTTTTCATATTATAGGTATATTTTTTGTCTATTGTGAGACGGCTGACTCAGTTTTATTGCACAGAACTTAAAATCATTTAAGAAATTAAGCAACTCCATTATTAAATTGCAAACATAAGGCAAGAATTTTTACGTGTTGAAATACGTATTGTATTAATAAGTGAGTAATAAAATGAATCATAGCAACAAACCAAAACAAGACGATGCAAGTTTTATTTTTTGTCTTATAATCAGATAATAAAAGAGACGGAGAAAAAGAAAAATCAGTTACGGCACTGATGGGTTCGTACCTCATGAGAAAGGTGGTTACTGCAAGTGAATGCAGATGGATGGTAGAAAGAAAAAGCTAGAAAAAAGTAATCCAGTCTCGATCTATCAAAATCAGCAAAAGAATAAAGAAGATGTCTCTGTTTATTTGAGGTATCAAAAACTACGTAAGAGAAGACGAAGTGGAACTTAATATAAGAAAAAATATCAACTCTGAAAAGCGGTTCAAAATAGTAGTTTATATCACAAGGACGTAAAGGGTCGTGTTTCACTACGAAAGGCGTGGTTTATGAGCCAAGCCGCAAGGCGAGAGAAATTAAAGCCTGAACGGTGAAAAAATCCTGGAGTCCGAGTAATATGAAATTACTAGTTACTAATTAAGTATTGTCCGCAAAGTGACCACTTTACTCCCAAAATGACGAAAAAGAATTTTATTACCAACGGACTGACGTTGGTACGTCACTGACAAACTGACCGAAATTAAGGTGCAATGCTGTGGATGTTGGGGTTATGATTATAGAGATAGAAGTGGCTTAAACTGGGCCACCTTAACCATTACCTGCCCGGTACAGAAAAAAAAAGCACATAAAGTTTAGCGTCTTACCCTGCTTAGGTAGAACCTATCAGATTTGAGTATTTATTAACCATAAAAAATGAAAGAAAAAAATTCAGTTTTTACCAAAGCAAGATAAAGAGCTAATTTTTATATAAACGACACTTAATATTGACCTTTTTAAATTGGAACCTCTCCAAATAGATATTTTAACTTGTCATGGTATCGGAACCGGGGGGTTTGGGGGGTATGGAATACCCCCCAGTACCACAGAGGCAGTAAACTACTTTAATAAAAAATCTAAATAGATTGAGATCTAAATACAAGTAGATACAGAATTTATTATCATCTTTGATCTTCATCTGAAAAATCTATTGATTACTCTATTACGCCATTCCCTTATGGGCGTATTCGCTGTGTGCGAATTGGGACTTGCTTTATGTGATTACCATGGACTTAGAAGGATTATGACCCGCAACTCCCTACTTGAAAGCTTAAAATTTGCCAGCTTTTTATATGTCAAGAGTCCCAATTATTTTTGTCTATTATGCCACCAGAGGGCAGCAGGAGGAATGCACATAGCGAATAGCAATGTGCTTAATTTCTTACCTAGAAGAGTTGATTGTTTTGGAGCTCTCCAACTTCTTCTATGTAAAGAGAGCTATTGTTGATTCCTAGTTCAGACATTAGCACGTCAGCTTATTTTCTGAGTTGAACTTTATGAATGGCTGCTGAGACGGTCATTGCCTTAGAGGTAAAATCTTAATCTACTTGTATTTATCTTGATCTTGATCTATTTAGATTTCTTATTAAAGTAGTTTATTGCCTATGTGGCACTGGGGGGTATTCCATACCCCCCAGACCCCCCGATTCCCATGCCATGACACGTTAATGTATCTATTTGAAGAGGTTCAAAATCAATAAAGTCCATTTTAAACGGAGTTCATATAGAGGTTATCTCCTCATCTTGCTTTGGTAGAAGCTGAAGTTTCTTTTTTAGTTTAAGTGCTTGGCCACACTAAGCTGTAAATGTCGCTTGAGAAATGCAAGAAGGCGCATTTTCAAGGTAATGTCGCAGCTTCAGCAATGCACTTGTACCAGCATTACCTTAGAAATTCTCCTTCTTGCGTTTCTCAAGCGACATTTACAGCTCGGTGTAGCCACTGGTTAAGGCTCTGGCCACACGTGCAGTAGAATGACGCTGGCAGCAGCAGTAAAACTGCAGGAACGCCCATTCTCAAGGTAAATAAAAGATAATGTCGCAACTTTAGCAATGCACTTGTATCAGCATTACCTTGAAAATGCGCCTTCTTGCGCTTTTACTGCTACTGCTAGCGACATTTTGCTGCACGTGTGGCCAGACACTAAGACCACACGTGCAGTAAAATAAAGCTGCAGTAAAGTTAACAAACGCACCTTATGGAGGGGGACTGCTGTGCTTGGCTACACGGAGCTGGAAATGTCGCTTAAGAAACGCAAGAAAGCACATTTTCACGGTAATGACGCAGCTTCAGCGATGCACTTGTATCAGCTTTTTTTCAACCGCGATATCAGTACTAGTCAACGCTTCAATCAGGTACGTGTTCAACCAACTTTTTTGGGAGGGGGGGGGGAGAAATTACAAATTTGCAAATTTACCAACTGAATTAATTCAAAAATGCCAACTTTTTGCCAGTTTTGCTATTTTTTGTAAATTTAGACATAAAAAAATGCCAAATTGACCAACTTTTGGATGTTTTTGTCAACTTTCTAAAACATTGGGGAGGAGCTCCCTTTTCATCTCCCCCTCAGAGGCACGGCCCTGGCTTCAATTGCTGTCGTGGTGCACTAAACTCGTGTGGCCATGGTTTCTACTGCCTTACTGCAGCTTTATTTTACTGCTTCTACTAGCGTCATTTTACTGCACGTGTGGTCTTAGACTTAAGGTTAAAAAATACTCAAATTTAATAGGTGTTTTCAAGCCGGGATGAAACGTTTTGGCGGTTCGGTCGCACCAAAACGTCCCATCCCTAGGCCAGCTAGCCGGAATAGTCGAGAATATAAGTGAAGATCAATTCAAAGTTTATGCAGTCAGATTCACAAATCGTGTTTGGCCTTTCCAAACAAACTTCAAGCGGAATGGGACGTTTCGGCGCAGCCGGTTCGGCGCGACCGTTTCGGCGCGGCCGGTTCGGCGCGAGCCGGTTTGGCGCAAGCCCATTTCGGCGCAAGCCGGTTCGGCGCGAGCCCGTTTCGGCGCGAAACCGTTTTGGCGCAATCCCATTTCGGCGCGAGCCAGTTCGGCGCGAAGACTTTTCGGCGCGAGCCGGTTGGACGCAAAGGTTTTTCGGCGCAAGCCCATTTTGGCGCAAACCAGTTTGGAACGAAGACTTTTTGGCGCAAATAATTACAAACATTTAATTTTCCTTGAATTTTAGTCTTTGAATTTTTTTCTTTGAATTTTAGTCAGGCAGACATTAGATACAAAAAGATACAACTATTCATCTAATTGTTACAAAATAATCATTTGAGTTTGACTTTAATCGCACTTGGTTAAGTTTTTTTCTGATAAAGACTAGAAGTTCTATGAGCGTGGAATCGTTACCAGAAAGATGGCAAAAGGTCATCAGACAAAATGGAAAATATATAATAAATTGATTGAAGTTTATTTTTAGTACAAAAACAAATTGCAACAGAGACGTGCTCAAGGGGGGGGGTTGAGGAAATACTAGAAAGCCGGCAGTTTTTAATCAGGCAGTTTTAATTTAAGAGCATTATATAAGGGGGGGCAGTTTGGGAGTTTAAACCCCTTGCATGACATAGCTATGAAGTAAAAAAAGTTTTAAAAGCTTTTTTTTGGAAAAACCCTTCTCGTAGCATAAAAAAAAAATTTGTTTTAGGTAACCCCCCCACATGACTTATGTCTAGCTACGGTCCTGTGTCAATATGACATCCATAGTTTTCTGTAAGTTAAAATGCATATATGATTAATTGAATAAACCATTAATTAAACCGACCGATCAGATTAAAGTCAAATAATAAATAATTTTCTACATTCGCATAAATAATGATTTATGTTTATAAAAAGTATTTTATGCCTATGATATTAAATTCTCGCTCCGAATCTGTTTGCGCAGAATTGGCTCGCGCCAAATCGGCCTCGCGCCGAACCGCCTTGCGCCGAACCGTTCTCGCGCCGAACCGACTCGCGCCAAACCGTCTTTGCGCCGAACCGTTCTCGCGCCAAACCGTCTTTGCGCCGAACCGCTTTGCGCCGAACCGTCCTCGCGCCGAACCGGCTCGCACCGAACCGTCTTCGCGCCGAACCGGCTGCGCCGAAACGGTCGCGCCGAATCGGCTGCGCCGAAACGTCCTAGACCGAACTTCAAGTTCTTAAAGCCCAGTGTATCATTTATATTGGCCATGTCTGGCCAGAAATTCTAAAGATGGCTCTTTCAGCACCATTAGGGAGTAACTAACGACGACCAAACGAAGACTTCTGAGATCAGGCAACAACTTGAAATTGGCCTAGGTGTGAGAGACCAGTACGTTTATCCGGGTGCAAAACACACTGAAGACAATACCAAAAAGTTAGTGGGACATGCAATATTTATTTATCCGGATGTGTTTATGCCGAAGCTGCATTTTCATCTTCTTCCTTCCTATGAGAAAGTTGTACTTATGTAGGATGATTATTTCCATTCTTGTACAATCATCTCCTCTTTCTTGTAAAATACTGGACAGAAAGAGTGTGGCTGTTTTTTGCCTTGAAACAAGAGATTAAGTTGGAGTTCTGGATAAAAGTAAAACGTCGTTTGTTGCACCATTTGATCCCAAATTACGTTTTTTATTTTTGAACTAAAGGTCACAGATTAAAAGATCTAAAGGCAAACTATTCGAGGATAAGACCGTCACTTTTTATTTTATGTGAGTTCTCACTGAATTTACAAACAAATAGAAGCATTACACGCTTAAAATTTATATATACTTAAGGAAAAGTTGTATACTAAATGAACATCCTTATTTATAATTAATCGTACAAGTAAAGGCAATATTTTTTATATACTTCCTTCTAAGGCAGGTAATACTTGTAATAACGACAATACATAACTTTCAAGGTTTTTACGGTTAATAAAGCAAGTTTACAATTTTATCTTTCTTAACTTAAATGTAGGAAGTAAGTAAGTAAATACAATTTATTACTATGTAAATATTAAAAATATTTTAATTGTTTAGCCAACTTTTTTCTCGTTTTTATTGTTCATTTGAGCCAGTCAAATCGTAAGATATAGAATGCTGTAATTTCTGTTCCGTCCCGCGTGTAAGACAATAAAACTGCTATCATTTTTTGTCAAATTCTGGACCGTGGGCTAACAAAGGAATAACAAAATGATGCAGGTTTATTACACACATCTTATTTAAAAATAACAATGTCAAGATATGTAATTGCAGTAATTATTGCCCCGGATGTTCATTAAACGTTGGGCGGATATTGAGGAAGTTAACTAACAAATGTACGTAGGCCAGAGGTCAACTTACGTTTGAATAATAAGTGGCATTATCAAGTAATCTCAAGTATGGATATGTTAATATTTTGTTAAAAATAATTTTTTTCATTCTGCCCACCATTGTTTATGGAGTGAACAATAGGTATTATTACTAACAAAAGAAAATTGTTGTGTATGCCTTGACATACGTCGATTTTCAATCTATACATGGACGGCTACGTAAAATGGATAACATCATGATAACAAATTTTGCCCTAATTACGTCCAAATATGCGTAAATGGAACTTGCAGCTTAACGTGGATTCCAAACCACGGCATAAATATTTAGGAGTAGACTTCATTTGAACTCAAAACCTGATGCCCTTTATAAAAAAAAAATCTCAAATTCTCGATACAATAAAATCCATAATCTTGAAAGCTTTTATTTGTTTTAGTTATTTTCCATGCGCCAGCCAAACACGAACAAGATTAATTAATTTGTGTTAATTTATATAATTAATTTATTTATCTGGATTAAAAGCAAATATTTACATTCTTAATTCTTATCATTTTGTTCTTGGTAATGTAGAACAAAAAAATTTACAGTTATGTAATCAGACACCAGAAATTCGTACGTCATTTAACCGGATGATAATCCTTTCGAGTTATTTTCCCCAGGTAGGGTTACAAAAATTAACACAGAAGTTGCGGCCTGCTCAAACAAATTATTTTTCCACTTTTTGGAAAACATTAAGGATCTTTTATGAGAGACTTACCGAAATGGGTAAATCCAACTGGTCTTTCTTTGCCAAAAAGTGCCAAGTTTTTAGAATTTAAGAGGTTAAATTATTTTCATATTCCTATCGGATATTTTATAAAAAAAAATGTTCAGGTTTCCTCATAAACTTGTCACTCGCGCATAGAATAATGTGCAAAATATGTGAATACCGAGATAAAGCCGATAAACGTACTCGAAGTTTTAATTTTGCTGAAGGTTTCCTAATCGCAACATTTTTAGATTTTCTGCACGATAATTGCGATTAGACATAATGGTAGAGCAAGTAAACAACTTCATTTCAATTGTTTATTTGCTAAAGCGCTGTTTGAGTGTTTGTTTTGTTACCACACTGTGGAAATACTATTAATTATAGATTTTTGTTGATTAGCGATGTCGATGTCTGACTGCACATCCAGAGTAGGGCCAAGAAAAACTCATCCTTTTTCACTTGTTTTTTAACTCGTAACAACGGCTTACAATGTTAATTTCAGACAGCAGGTAGACATTTAGTAAGTGAAAAATACTATTGTAGAAGGTTTGAACTTGTGAATCTTGAAATGAAAAGCTTCACTTATTTAACGAACAATTTGGTTCTTTAATTTATTATCAACCTAAAAATAGTTCAAGTGCAGCTATAACAGCTTGATTTCCCAGGCTGTGCGGCCTGAAGGCCGCACTGAAACTATTTATTTTTAGTTACAGACAGATCTTTACTACAGAACGTTTTCACTACAATTTTTATTTATAATTTTTTTGTGTGTAATTATTCGACATTCTTCTTTATTCGACGCTTGAAGTTTTTGCTTTTGTCGAATAATCAAAACTGTAACATTGAGATGCTCTGTCAAAACATTAGGATACAGACATGAAAATCGAAGAAATCCCGGTTTTGGGAAATGGAAATTAAAAGTTGTTATAAATGCTATAAATAATGTAGTGTGCACATTGGGGGGGGGGGAGCAAACATTCGTTCTGGTCATCTACATAGTTAAATCCATGTAAATAGGAAAGACAGCCAGATAACAACAACACCAAGATCCAAGGACTGATGACGACGGAGAAGGAAAATCTAATAGACTGTCCGATTGATAGTTTGTTGTGCACCACTCGATATATGGTGGTTCAAAAAATTAAAGCAGTTTTTTTACAGCTGATTTTTAATGAAACCTATGATGATGTTTGTGCTTAGGAAGGGGGCACAAAACTTCACCCTATACGTGTGGTCTAGTGGCCAGAGAAGCGGGGCGAGGATCAAATATACGAATATAAATAAAATTTTTCAGATTTATAAGAAACTTTGTTTGAATTTTTTTTAATATTGTGCAAATTACTCTTTAAATTGTGAATGTATAGTAAAATTTACAAATCTTTGTAAAACTTTGATTTAAAATAAAAGTTTAATTTCAAGAAAATAAAGGGGATCTTTGATCGGAAGTTCCTGAGGTGGGGAGACCAGAGATTGTAATTGATTTTTTGATGGACGACCTCAGATAACTTTTTGTTTTAATTATTGCTTTTATGAAAAGTTGTGGAATTTTTCTTTTTGGTGAATAAATTTTTCAGTGCGTTTTTATTGAATGGTTTAAAAAAATTGGACGACCCCCCCTTACAATATTTTTAAACATTTGATAGTAGCATTACAAATTAGACAACTTTTAGAATAATCACTCAATAATTGGATATTTTTGACTATTTTTAAATAAAACCAGGCGAAACACGGATGACCGCAGTTCTTATAGCCGGATTAAGCTCTTGCAGAGTTCGGGGGTTATACATAAAAAAATGCCCCGAAAGTTAAAATTAAGTTAATAAAAGGAGGAATTTGGGTTCAATAATTTTTCCTTCAAAAAAATAGATTTTGTTGACACAAAAATTTTCGTTTTTTTGATGCTTTATTTGTAAAATAATATGCAATATTATTAATTGAAAATTGGTTTTGTAGAATTTTTGGATATTCGGGAAATGCAGGCTCTAGAAAATGTTGACATATTTAAAATGTTTAGTAAAACAAATGAGTCGTCCAGATGCAAACCCAGACATAAACAAAAATTTTTTTTTGAGTTTTTGGTATCTAGGGACTCATAATAATTATGAGATTAATTAGATACCAAAAACTAAAAAAAAAATTTTTGTTTATATCTGGGTTTGCATCTGGACGACTCAAATAAGATCATTGTGGGGCCCTAAAGTCACAAACACTTGGCCCCCCTTAACTATCCAATTAATCTAACCTTGGCAGTTTTAACTTTTTAGGCTTTAATGTGATCAACGGATCACCGTATCACTAAATCAGCCAATCAACTTTTATGAAGACGAAAAATGAGATCATAATTTGGAGTGTTTGACTCTGAATTATACGGACAGACCCAAGACTACATGATAAGGTTTCTTTTTATATTGCGCTTGAAAGCTAGAAAAAATTTATTTTTATATAACATTTTTCAAACTTTGTTGAAATTTAATTAAAGCAGTTCCCTCCCTCTACCCCCTACCGACCGGTCTCAAAAAAAGTTGTTGATTCCATCATCGCGTGGTTGACTTAGGAGATGATAATGTCGAAAGTTATGTAGATGTATCTGCACATAATTTGGTTATCTCTTAGGCAGGGACGTGCCCATGGGGGAGATGGGGAGGGGGAGCTTCGCCGTCCAATGTTGCAGAAAGTTGGCAAAAAGTTGACAAAAACACCCAAACGTTGGTCAATTTGGCATGTTTTTATGTCTAAATTTACTAAAAGCTGCAAAACTTACAAAAAGTTGGCAATTTTGAATTAATTCAGTTGGCAAATTTGCAAATTTAAAATTTCTGCCCCCCTTCCCGAAAAAAGTTGGCTGAGCACGTCCCTGCCCTGAGCAATATTTTTTTTAAATCCAGAGAAATTACTTACCGCAGATGTCGAAAAATTACAGTTTTGAAGAAAATTATTTTTGTAATTGCGTCTTTGAGTGGTCGTAATAGGCAGTTGGTTGCTGTACACTATTCTTCTTCTGACTTCTGAACTTCTGACCGTGAGGTCACAGGTTTGGATTCCTTTAGCTTCCAAATTATTTGTGATTGGTTTGGATTTCATGTTAAACTGCAGATTCAAAAACGATTCAAAAAGGAAGGATCCCTCACTGCATCCATTTTTGTCTTGAGAAAACAACTTGTTTATGCTATGATGATCAGCGGCGTAGTTAAAAGGTTTAATCATCTCATAAAACTTTGAAATACTCTTAATCTTCATCTTCTTCCCGTTACTTTTTCTGGCTGTAATACAATAAATCATGATATTCCAAAATAATTAAAAAAAGCATAAAATTATGAAGGTAGGAATAAGTTATTTTGCTCAAACAAATGCTTCTCACCGACCGGGGGGGGTCTGGGGGGTATGGAATACCCTCCAGCTGTATGTAAAGAATCTTTGCGTCATTAACCATTATTAATTTTGAGTTTAATTTCAATGTTTACAGATGAGAAATACTCCATGCCCGGTTTCATCCCAATTCTTCCTTATCTTACTTCTTTTTTTCTTTTTCTGTGTGCTCGCAATTCGGACAAGAAAACATGAATATTATATAAAAAATGTTGTTTAGGGCAAAGGCACATCCGAAATACAATCCTAGCAAGCTACCTATCGTAATGTAAAAACTCTCATATACTCAAGATATCAATAGTGCCAAAAAAACTTGAAACTTGGCAAAAAGGCGAATTCCTAGTCAAAAAGTAGAAGAAGAAGAATATAGGTGAATTCGAGAATACATTTATTTTTTTGTCTTTCTGTTTGTGTTGTATTCATTTTTTACTTTATCAACTCTAATGAAATTTTCTTTCAATTTTATTAGACAGATAGACTTGAATTGATTGCTTTTAAATTTGAAAGTTCGAATAATGGTTTCATTTTTAATTTCATAATGTGGAATAATAATTCAGGAGAATATACCAAGACATTCTAATATTTTAGGTCTTTTGATTGATGATTTCCTGTTAATTATGTATTTCAGAGACAGTTTCTCTAAACTGGAATTTTTGGTCTATTTGGATTTCCAGTTTCCTGCTTTGAATCCACCTTAAAACATCGTTTCTCAACCTGTGGATCGTAACAGGTGTAGGGGGGGGGGGGGTAGCAAAGAAGAAATAAACCATAATATTGACTTTTTACCGGTTAAGTGATAGAAAAGATCATTCCTGCTCCTGATGAGGAACTTAGGAGTTATTTTTGCAATTTAAGAGGCTGCGACTCAAGTAAGCCGCATGTCATTTGAAGCCCTTGAATATCTGGAACAACGTAATTTATTTAAATAGGGCCCATTTTATCTTATTGACACCTAGATAGATAATTTTGGTTTGTCTAATGGAGTGCAATATTATACGTTTTACGTATTCCCAAGGCGCCTTTCGCAGCTTGAACGAGTCAAGATTGTACTGGTTATAATGAATATTTTTAAATGATTCAAAAATAATTAATAAGATAAAACATAAAACTTTTTTAATAAAGACTTAAAATTTGAAAATTAAAATTAATTTCAAAGCAATAAAGTGGTTTTTTAATTATTAAAATGTAAGCGCTGAAAGTTTGTCACATTTGAACACATTTTGCTCAGAAATTAATTTTAAATTCAAAATTGTAACTCTTTACCAAAATAGTTTTATGTTTTACCTCATTAATTCTTTTTGAATCGTTTAAAAATATTTATTATTAACAGTACAATCTTGACTTGTTCAAGACACTGCATTGCTACGACTTCTCCTCCCCCTCCCAGTTAATATTTATGTTATTCCACTTCATCAACGTTAAAAAACTCAAAAACTGAAAAACTTTTTCTTAGGCTTTGGCTTACTTAGTTCCTCGGAACTAAAGATTGTTACAAAATCAATAAATTTGTCGAGCACGACACCAGGTAAGACGAAGTTGAATGTACTTTACCTATGAAGTGTTAGTGATTTATAGTAGGTGTAAACATTATAGGGTTTTTAGGACAAAACGACAAACTTTCTCTAAAGATTGTTGGAAGTCGACCGGCACTGTGCTTACCCAAGTGCGTTATACAACAAAGTTAAAACGTGACACCGTCTTAGCATAACCACATCAAATTACGTAATTTAATCACATCTGCAATTTTTGGCACAAATCAAGCAAAGGATTGATTAATCGCTTTTGCAAAATTGACTGCAATCAAATTCCCCCATTTAAGTCACGATAAATTTAAATGCTAAGGATGCTAATTTGATGACCTTCCTTGTTTAATAAACAATAAAATTATTGTAAATTTTCAGAATATAAAAAGGACAATGTCGTGGTTTATGTTTTTAAAACGGCGAATTAACTAGTCATGGCTCTATTGGGTTATCGCATTCCGGATATCCTAGATTACCGAGGTTATCGGTTATCAAAAGTATTTATATTTGTATTAAGCGTTTGTCGCCAGGCAGGGCAGACAGATTACCGTGTTATCATCCTTTATCAAATTTCAGCAACCAACAACTTCAAATTTAACATTTAAAACATGGTTGAAATGTAACAAAATATTGTAAGTGTAAACACCCACTACTATATAAAACGGAACCGGAAGTACAAGAACGTGATTTAACGATGCCGGAAGTCGGCCCGACCGGAAGAAAGAACGGAAATGAAGCCAGTGAGCTTCACCCAACAGAAAATTTAAGACTCTTCAATGATGTTTTCTTTTATTATTTCTGTTTGCTTAAATATGATTTATCGTGCCCTTCTTTTACGCAACGCATTGTCATATTTTTAGTGCTACATTTACGTTTTATTCCATTTCAAAGTTCACTTTTCATTAGCTCAATTTTAATTCCGCGTTACGTCGCATTTCCGTTTTGTATTGTATTTTATTATCATAGCAACAAGATTATAACAAGTTTATCTTGTTGGAGATTCGAAAATAACACCAATACGTATGTAGTCGTATGTTTACTATTTATTAGCATTATTAGCTTCCATATTATTATTTTCCGTGTTTAACTTCGCGTGTTAACTTTTCTACAAAATGCTAGTTATCGACGTATCACATGCCAGTCGAATGTTATCTATTCAAGAATTTGAAAGATGACTGACATAGGAATGTGGTTTTTTAATATAAGAAAATTCTCGTGGAATTTAGAAACCAAGCTTAGCTTGCTTTAATTCGCAGGCAAGCTAAAAACAAAATTTCGTCCAGTGTAGTTCCAATTTCTGCTTTTATTGTTTCTGGTTCACCTTACATGGACCTTCGAGTGATTCCATGGAAATAGATGATTTCAGATAGTCAAACCGTAAAATTTCTACTATCGATGGGTCACCAGGGCAGCTAATAAGCTAACAGGCTCAGCCAATCTCTTACCTTGAAATGTTGGTAAAGCCGGAGAAGCAAAAATGCTCAGGAATCACCATCAAAATAGACAAATTCTTCTGGAAATAATACGGTCCAGAAAAGACTACATCAATCACTCACCTGCTAATGATGTGTGAATTAACGCACAATTATTTTTTACAAAATTAATTATTCTGTAACTTCTAAATTCCTGCAGTTAATTTTATTTTATTTTAAGTTCGACTCGTTCGATTGTCTTATAACTTCTAATTTTAATTTATCCTGATTTTATTTTAATTGCTTAATTTTGCTTGACCTAATTTAATGCCCAAATAGATTTTATTTCAATTTTTTAATTTAGATCGAATGCCAGGTAAAAAAAACGAAATATTTTACACTGTTTACATTTAATTACTTAAATTAAATTTTTTATTTTATTTAAATGAGTTGATTCATCCCCGAATCTTTCGTTAGTCCTAATTTTAAAATTTTCTTTTGTATTTTTTTTCGGGAGAATTTTATTTAATTTCCTTTGAAATTCACCTTTTCATCGGGGGTAAGAAGTTCTAAAATTGATGAAGGTTGTGCTGATTTTCAATTTTATTGAAAGAGGTGAAGAAATGTGGAATATTGTGGGTTTTGACTTCTTGTTCGTAATATCACCGTGGTCTTGGGAATTTGATGAATTGATTGCCTTTTTTGCGATGAAGTTCTTTGTGGTTTCCAGTTGGGTTTCAGCGGTAGGTGACAAATTTCGGATCGTTGAACATTTTTATAAAGACTAAAACATCAGCAAATTCAAGGAAGGAATTTTGTTTTTCTGAACATTAATAGATTGTTATTCAAGCAGACAGCGGTAAAAAAATTACGTCAAATTACTGATAACTTTTTTCCCCGATATAATTTTTCTTTCCTTCTTGAAATGATTTGGATCGAAATTCATACAAAACTGTAAAAATTGATATGTGTTAATTTTTCAATCAATAACAAACTGATCGAATCCAATAAGGCGCTTAAGAAATTCGTTATTTTATTTAGTTGGCAACTTACCAAGAATTTTGTATTTCCTTTGTTTTATTTGCTGGTATGTGTTTGCTCTTTATGCTATTCCAACTTCTGCATTATTTGAAAGGAAACCCCGTTTATACTCACCATATCTCCTCTTCCGCTACTTACTTTGAAGTTAAACAAGAAACAACACTGCATTATTACCGCTTCCAGTAGAATGAAACTTAAATAACTCAAATTATTATCATTCATTTCATTATCATTTTATATAAAAAATGCTTGAATTTAAGAAACGCTTTCTGTGTAAACCAAAGTATGATAGAAAATGTCAAAAAGATAAACGTTAAATTCTTTGTCTCAAGTTGAATTAACTGTTAACCAAGCTAAAGTTTTTCAGCCAATGAGATGCTCCCGTTTTATTATAGTGCTTTAGAGTACAATTTAATCCGGTATTAAAATTTAACCGAGCTTTATGAAACTCACCAAACTCTGTAAAGTATGTAACCGAAAAAATTATAAGCTTTTTCCAGAAAGCATGGGATTACAAAATTCCGAAAAACGAATTTTAATACCTACATAAGTAGGTACTTCAACGGATTGTTCATATTGAATTCAGAAAAACTATTCAACTGACCACAGATTGTTTTCTAGAACGGTTTTCTTCAAATTGTCCATGATCTGGAAAAGAATGCAGGGGAGTAATTTATTGTGCCTAGACCGACTTCTTCTATCTATCAAAATTTCCAGTTGCGACAAAAACAACAACAGACTACAGATAAAACAGCTCAGGAGACAACCCGGAATAGCTCCCCCATTAGATGGAGGTTCATCAATCAGAAGAAGTTAAACCGCTGACCATACGAACAACTCACACTTCCACTGAAAATCAGGAATACTAACGGACATCTTTGAGGGACGGACAGGCTACACCCCCCCTTTCTAGATGAAATGTTTGAAAAATCAGCCTAAAAGATGTTTTTCCATATACGAGAGTGTTGTCTTAAAATAAGAGGTTCAGTGGGGCCTCTACATTAATTTCTATTCAACTTTCTTTTACTTTTTACAGCCAAAAAGAAAAAATAAAGTCATAGGAATCAAATCCAGCGGCATAAAAAGAAGATTTGGGATTCTGGTTATCAAGACTTAAAAGCGGGCTTTATTTCAGTCAGAATTATTCCTAATAGTAGTAAGTAATAAATTCCTAATTTGAAATCCAAAATTCCAAATTTCAAAAAATGCTATGTGTTTCCTTGTGGTGGTTCTCGTTAATCTTGTTAAAGAGAATCTTGTTAATCCACTTATGTGCGTCAGTATCCTCTATGTTTATCTTGAAAATCTCAAAAACTATTTGAGAACAAACTAAAGTAAAACTTGCACAAACAAGATTAGATTAATTTATTTAAATGTATGTTAAAATACATATAGATATCTACAAATTCAATACAATACAATAAAAATAAAAAGTATACAAATACAATTCAATTCTTGATAAGCATCAATAACCCTCGCTTAAATTGTCGCAGATCACTCTGTTTTAACTTGTTTGGCAATCCGTTATATAATGCCATTCCACTATAGTATAAAGACCGTCTGGTACTTTCCTTCCTTACTGCTTTCACGTAAGTGCAAACGAAACACAAACAATCTTTTAGACTATTCTAAATCTGAAATTCAAATTTTTAGCTCCCCCCCCCTTGGATTCTGGATTGGATGTGGAGGGCAAACCATGGTTCACACGCACTCAGGCCATATAATCGGGCCCATTATGCTACCTCCGATGTTAGCAGCCCACCAGCCTCCTATTCCTCAAGCCACCCCAAACTCAGGGCGAACTCAAGTACTTTAGAGGGCGGTGTGCCACTAATACTGGCTATGCTAGGCCAGAAGTTCCCCAACATGGATCCTCTTTTTGATGCTAACACTGGGCAGTTGCAAAGCACATGCTCCACTGTTTCATCTTTCAGCCCCCCCCCCAGCAAAATTTTAAAATTTTTTGAAAACTATTTGGGTACAAACAAAAATAATATTTGCACAAACGAAGCACAAACGATTTAGACTATTTTGGATTCAAAACGGGAGGGGGGGACATTCACCTAAGTTTTGTTACATTTTCTAAAGCAGTCCTAAACAGTCGACACGGTTGTGGCTCATATTCCAAAAACCACATGTACTGAAGCAAACTAGCTTATTGTACCCCACCATCAGCATGATGAGATGTTAGATGCATTGTGAAGGATCTTGAGGATTACCTTTATCACCAACAGTGTGGATGTTCACTGAAAAGTCGAGCTTTAAGAAATTCTATTCTGAGGTCGAAATCGTTCTACTCTTGCTCCCCCCCCCCCCCGCCTTAACGCAAGGTTTTCTAGATGTAGTTCCAAATTGGTTCTACTAACCCTAGACACCGGGCAGAGCGACACCGTGTCTGGTTCGGCCCGTCTTCGATTCGAATCAAGAATTTCCGATCCGTAACTCAACTATTGATCACATCACACCACCACTTCTGGATATTTTTTTTAGTTTAGTTAACATTTTTTAAGGTGAAGCAAATTTTCTTAGTCCTCTTACTTATGCTCCTGAGCTAATTACAAAAAATATGACCGTATTTTTAAAATTTACATAAGCAAAAATATAAATAGATCACAGAACGACCTCATTCAGCAGGAAGCAGGGCCGTATATAGGAGGGTGGTTTTGAAGGTTTAAACCCTCCATAGCATAACGAAAGAGTAAAAAAAAGGATCTGAAAACTTTTTTTTCGTTAAAACACCTCCCATGGCATAAATAAACAATTTTTTTTAGATAAAACCCTCCCTATGACTTATGTCTAGCTACAGCTCTGGCAGGAAGAAATCGAGTAGAGGGGTGCTTACACTTCTATACGACAATCATAAAATCAATTTATAATGACGAAAGAGATTCGGAACTATAGGCCAATAAGACACGTAAGTATATAAAATTAATGGAGGCAGTAAATCGTTTGGGGTCACACAGCAAAAAAGATTGGCTAAAGTTCAGAGCATTCAGAAGCAGAGAGCATTTTCGGAAGCTGCAGGAGGACTCTAAAACAAAATTTATCTTAAATTTATGTGCTAAATCGTGCACAAAACGTGAAGTAGGGGTGATAAATCAGGGGGTCTATACCCCCCAGGTTGGGATTTTCTTTTCGAAAAAATATATTACATAAGGTCTGATTCTTCAAGCAGTTGGAAGAGTTTGAAACCGTCAGACGCATGCGTAGATTAAAAATTATGACGTATATTTGAAACTGCGCATACGTCTGACAGTTGCACACGGTTTTAAACTGCTGAAAAAACAGAGCAATAAAATTTTATCGGATTTTTACGACATATTTTTTCCATTTTCTGAGGTGGGGTCATGATATAATAAAATATTATTGGGGGGAACTGCCCCCCCCCCCAATGTTTTAAAAAATTGGCAAAAAGTTGACAAAAACACTCAAAAGCTGGTCAATTTGGCATTTTTTTATGTCTAAATTTACAAAAAGTTGCCAAACTTGCAAAAAGTTGGCAATTTTGAATTAATTCAGTTTGCAAATTAGGGAATTTGAAATTTTTCCCCTTCGAAAAAAGTTGGTTGGGCACGTCCCGGAGTGTCGATGTCCACTGGAAAGCCGAGCTTAGGACTAACCCCTTAGCTACTAATTTCCTAAGGCTCACGACTGAAAAATTTACTACGTTTATTCGTACACTGAATAAATAATTGATTTCATTAGTAACAATCTACTGATTTTTTAGAACTTTAAAAAATTAAACAACTTCGTTTCGTTTCGTTCATTTCATCAACAAACTTTTGTTTTGGTTGCAATTTATCGATTTATTAAACTTTTCCGTTGCAACTAGGGCAGTGTTTTCCTCAGTGTAGAATTCATAAAAATTTTATAAAATTAATGATGGATGAACTAATGAACCGAATTCATTGATATTCATGAAAATTTTTCTTGCAGTGATAATTCACGACTTCAACTTCCTTCTTGACCACCTTTTTTACCGTTCAGTTCCTTTCCTTCAAAACAAAATTGGAACAGCACCAACCCGAAAGAATGACAGTTTGTAAAATTTTAGATTTGTATTAGCTCAACTTGTGGGTACCTGAAACCGGTCCTGTAACCAATCATTTCGCTATTATCGCTTACAATTTGAAAGTACAAATTTTGCTAATAATAATTTCATGGAGGATTCAAGGAAGTATTAATTTGTTATCGATGTTTTAATTGCCGGCCTGATATGGCTTAATATCGTAAACAAAGCAAAGTAGAAGTGGCCATTGTTTCCAAGTTCTCATTGGGCAAATTTTGCGTTAGCAACCAAAATCCTTCAGATGCATCGTTTTGTAATCGAATTCGCAATTTTTTGTAATTATCGGTTATGTTTCATCAATTAGGTACATACATAGGTAGATAAAAAAATCTACGGTAAATGCGGCGGATTACAAAACAGATTCTGTAATAATTGACCTATTACGTTGTAACTTGTACTTCCTACTTGTCCCACTTAAATTATTTTTTATTAACCTTTCGGTTAAACGATTTAAAAAAGTGATCATAGTAGGAAAGTTTTATCCTAATTTGGTTTTTTGGATGTGTAAAGTTCGGTTATTTATTTTGGAAGCACGATGATCCTGTGGTACAGATTTAGTTGAGGAAGTCTGGCGAGTCGCGCTCCCCTTGCCTCGCCAGTTGTGTTTGGAGCAAGTGTAGATCCGGCGGATACGTGGCAACGTCGGGACTTCGAAAAACCAGTGGTTACCATTACCACCACCAAGTTGTTACGTACTCCCGCGCATACACTCCACAAATCTTGGAAGCAAACAAACTGAAAACTCGGTAGTGGTAAGGTGGCAGTCAGTGAGGCGAGTCACAGTTACTACTGCTACATATATTTACGTGATAAGCGAGTGTTATCAGTGATTATGTTTTAAAAGGACACCTGTTCAGGATTTATTAATTACGTTATTTATTAGTTAGTGCTGTGTTTTTTAATGTGCAATTTGGATTATTAAAGTGATTTTTGGATTATTATACTACTCGTGTCGTTACATCATCGATAAACCCATAAGGTGATTAATATTTTTAAGCTTTTTCAAAGAGCCCAAAATCCATACTTTATTACCTGCTTTTACACGTTGGTACAAACTTTACCGTAATTTTTCTGTTGAAAATTTGAATTATTTTGGTAGAGGGGGCTGTTGCATTTTCGGAAGGAACACTTCTATTCCAAACCAAAATTTTTAGTAGTTGCCTAAAGGTGTTTCGTTTTAGTTAGTGCAAATTTTTTGAAATCAAGATTATCAAGATGTACAATCGGTATCGTCCTCCTCCGTTGAATTTAAATCCGCAATTTCCTCCACCGTTGCCTTCGCCGGTGTTGAGTCCATACTTATCGCCAGGATTTTTACCAGACGTTTCTTCCGCTTTACTTTCGAGAAATTTGGTAAGATTTTCGAAAATTATTTACTTGCTCAGTTTTTGATGGGCGAAGAACTTCGGTTTTTTGACTCTATTGGCCTTTTTTGATCGCACGATTGGAAATTTCCACAAAAACTGATTTTCTTTGTCAAATTTTTTGTTTTTCGATTTTTTTCTTCTCACGTCGATCGCAAAAGTAGGGTAGCATTTTTTATTTTAAATAATTTTTGTAGAAAAATAATTGTTACGTTTTGTCTACCCATCTCGTGTTCCAACCCCGAACCCTTCTTCACCACCCCTAACTACCTGTAGATCTTTGTACCTGTTGCTTTGAATACAATACAAAAAAATCTCCTCTAGTCGGCCGAATTTACAAGTAAACGTGGAAAGGTGCAAAGGTTTCGGTTTTACAAGACATTGTCACGCTTAATATGGCAATTAAATCAGGTATTCAAATTTTTTCTCGGACTAATCGGAAGTCTTTAATTGCAATTTTAAAATGTGGAAAACCAGTTTTATCTTTCAATGTTTTTCTGAAAAATGCGTAGGTAACTTAATTACGTACTGTTTTCTATCGAATGCCATGCACCAATTGGCGTGATTTATTTCCCATTTTCAATCATTGCTTGACTATTATTGCCTAATCATTTTTTCGCTTTTATCACCATTTAATTTCTCTGCAGGACCGGAGTGAGCGATAAATGCTCTCCACTTTCTTTTTACCGCATTCTATCCTTGTTTCGTATCCTCAAGGACACCAAACGGTTTTCTAAAACCGCTACTCTTGTATTTTCCGACTTTGGATGTTTTGATTTGACGATTCTGGATGAAAACTTCCACTACGTCTTCCTAAAAACGCAGCATTCTAATTTTAACCGAGCATAACTTCGGAGCCAATTTTATTTAAATTTATAATTAAAACTGATCACGAGCTTTTTAATTAATGGTCATCTCCTGTTAAGTTTCCAAAATGGCGACAATGCGACCAATTTTAGAACGGATCGTAAACCATAGCTAACCCCATTAATTTAAACTACAGCGATTTTGTCTGGCCTTAATCAAACCGATAAATAAGATCTTTTGATAGCCTTGAAGCGGCCACTCACCCACCCATCCACAAGCTAATGGATTGGATGTAACTCGATCCATACTCGTGCAGTTCCTGTTTTATTTTTATAGCAACCAAATCGTTAATTCTGCTATCTGCAAATAAAAATAATAATTTTAGATTAGTCACGTTTGTAGCCTACGCACGAAGGTTTGTTGTGAAAAACTTCTTTTCTCCAGGTATTTCCAACCCAAAATTCAATTTTCTTCAAATTTTGAACGACTTACGTAACAACACGCGAAGTTTTAAATAAACAAAGGTTGTTTTTTATTTTTCTTATCTAATTATGTAAATGTTAATTATTCCTTGAAGTTTTACTTTAATTGGGCAAAAATAGAATTCGTGATAATTTTTATCATCATCCTGGCATTCTTGTTCCACGTTTCCCCTTCCGATCAGTTTTTGAATAAACTGCATTTTGGCCTTGTCCGATCCACTTCCTTGTTTAAAATTATAAAAAGGTTCCACGTTTCCATATTTTTACATTAATTTTATTAAAATCAAACCACTCATTTACATCAAAATGTTCCGAGATAATCAAACCCTGAAGCGGAATTCGATCGATCAAATGCGGAAGCGAATTACAATTTAATTCAAAGGCTGACATTGACACATTTCTTCCTGGTTCATTTCATTTTATTCGTATCGTTCAATACTTGGAAGTTTCATTTTCAATATTTAAAAAAACTTCTTCTTCCGTGTTTTGCACGAAAAATTGCCATCGTGAGATTTCCGCGTTGAACAACGGGAAGGTCAAATTTTTGCTTTTCGACATTTCTTTTAATTTCAAAAGAATCACGTAATGTCCTTTCATGCATTATACGTGCATATTTCTACTTAAATTACCGGAAAATATTTAACTTGTTATAATAAAGGCTCGTTTATTTAACCTTCATCAACTTCCGCAGTCGTCAGAAAAATTTTATTTAGTTTAAATTTTTTTATTACAGAATAGGATGAAGTTAACACCGGCCCCATTACCTCCCATTCCAACGGGGACTATGGATCGTTTACCACCTGTTCCGATTCCGTTCGGTCCCGACTTCTTGTGGAGATACGGCTCGTTAGGTTTTCCACCCGTTTCGCAAGCGCAACCTCCTTCATCCCCGTTATTGGATTACAAAAGCCAGTTACCACCTTCTCTTGTAACCGATCCAAGACTTTGGACGCGAGAAGATGTCAACACCTTCCTCAGATGGGCAGAAAGAGAGTACGATCTCCAATCTATCGATTTGGAGAAGTTCCAAATGAACGGTAAGTGTTTTCTTCTGGGTTCTTTTTAGTCCAAAACTAACAAACATTCGCAATTTTTAGGAAAGGCAATGTGTTTGTTAACAAGATCCGATTTATCGGAAAGAGCTCCAGGATCTGGAGACGTCCTCCACAATGTTTTGCAACTTTTGGTTCGCGATTCCAACCTTTTACATCGGTGCCTTCCATCCAGTCCAATCACGCCCACATCGCGGCACCACTATCCGGTTTCACCTATCTCTTCCCACCCATCCACTCCAAACTGGACCTCGATTGCTCCAAACGCTAGCGACCACTTCCACTCTGCACAACAGTTAGCCCACTTGATGGTACAAACAAACTCCGTAACACTAAGCCCTGCACCCTCACTAGACAGCCAAGCCGGAAGTCCCCAAGCTGATAGTCAACAATCAAGTTACGGCCACACAATATTCAACGGAAGCAACGGTAGCAGTAGCCCTAAATCCGAATCCGAAGAAGATTCCTACTCCGAAAACGGAAGGCATCAAAACACTAGTCCGCCAAACACACCATCAGCTTACTCAATTCCAGTGCCTTATCAAAACAACATGCCCAAAAGCCCCAAAGAAGCAGCTAGTCCGTCGTTCAAATCCGTCAGGGAGTTTTTCCCCAATGAACAACCCGAAACTTCAGCTACAAGTAAGTCTCCGTTTTTGTTTCCAAGTGCGCAATTTTTATACCGAATTTTTGTTACAGATGGTAGATTGTTGTGGGACTTCCTCCAGCAGCTTTTAAATGAACCGACGAAAAAGTACGTCAATTTCATTGCATGGAAAAATAGGGATACGGGTATTTTTAAAATTGTGGATCCTCCGGGTTTGGCAAAATTGTGGGGCCTACAGAAAAATCATTTGTCTATGAATTACGATAAAATGTCGCGCGCTTTGCGGTATTACTACAGAGTCAACATCCTGAAGAAGGTTCAAGGAGAAAGGCATTGCTACCAGTAAGTATTTTTTTTATTTTATGTGGAAGTGGAATGGTGGTGAGTTGTTTTGTAATGAGGGTTGCCCAATTTTTGCGAAAATCGTTTTGGTGTTAAGAACTTGTAACTTGACAATTTTAAGATTTATTTGAGTCTAGCTTACAATTAGAGTGGAAACTAAATAATTTAACCTTATTGGTTGTTCATTGGTTAATTAAGGCGCTTCTCTAGTAGGTTAAAATGCAGTACATTGATAAATTAAAACTTTCAAATAATTTAAAAAGAATTAATTAGGTGTAACGTAAAAATAGAACACTATTTTGGTAAAGGCTTAAAATTAATTACTAAACATAAAATTCAATTCTAAAATTTCAGAATTACAGTAAAAGTTTTAAAATTTCATAATCTACAATCTTTAAATTTTGGAATATAATTTTGTGTTTTGTTTTTGAAAATTTAAAGTCATCTCGTAAATTAGTTGTCGCTTTTATGGATTTATCTAAATTCTACCTAGGGACGTGCCCAACCAACTTTTTGGGGGGGGGGGAGAAATTTTAAATTTGCAAATTTGCCAACTGAATTAATTCAAAATTGACCAACTTTTGGGTGTTTTGTCAACTTTTTGCCAACTTTCTGCAACATTGGGGGGGGGGGGAAGCTCCCCCCTCATTGGCACGTCCCTGATTCTACCATGGTAAAAAAATCTAATCACAAAAGTTGTTCGTTTTTGTGTTGGCGCGCGTCATCTGTTGGCACTATGGAGTGTGAGTTCCTCTGCAATTTATCATTTGCACTGTTTATTTCAACCAATTGATTCAAAATTCATTGTTTCTTTGTATTGGCAGTATTTTTATTTTAACAATTCATGTTTATTCGCTAGTTCACATTTTACAGTTTGGTCCACTAATTCAATACATTTGGTCCAATTTGGAAACCAAATTCTGCAATTTTGATTTTGTTTTGAAATTCAATTGGTTTTCTTTAGACATTCAAGTTTTGTTCAAAAATTCAACAACGACATTGTGGGGGAAATTATTCAACCTATTTAATTACTTTTTCTTTTCCTTATCAACTTTCAATTGTTGGTGTCTAGAAATTTAACTATTTTTGTTTACACATTCAATTGGGTGTGTTTAGAAATTAACAGGTATTTGTTTAAACATTCAATTGTTTGTGCGTAGAAATTCAACTATTTTTGTTTAAAAATTCAATTGTTTTGTTGCGATTTCAACTCAGGGGTTATTCATAAAATACGTACCGCAAAATTTTAGCATTTTTGACCCCCCCCCCATCTTCTCGTTGTATCACATTTTTTCAACCTCATACTTCACAAAACTTGGGAGCCCTCCAAATGATTGATTATATTTTTATGATTATCTAAATCTCCTCTACCATGTTCTCGTCACATCCCATCACAATAGGCAGTTGCTCCCCATCAAATTTTGTTTTTTTACAGTTTTCCTTCTCAATTTTCAATTTGTTTTGATTATAAGAGTCACGCAATTGTTTGTGTTTATAAATTCAACTATTTTTGTGTAGAAATTCAACCGGTTTTGTTTTGTTTAGACATTCAACTGTTTTTGTTGCGACATTCAACTGTTTTTGCTTAGGGCAATTCAACTGTTTTTGTTTAGACAATTCAACTGTTTTTGTTTAAGACAATTCAATTATTGTTTTTGTTTAGACAATTCAACTGTTTTTGTTTAGACAATTCAATTATTGTTTTTGTTTAGACAATTCAACTGTTTTTGTTGCGACATTCAACTGTTTTTGTTTAGGACAATTCAACTGTTTTTGTTTAGGACAATTCAACTGTTTTTGTTTAGGACAATTCAACTGTTTTTGTTTAGACAATTCAACTGTTTTTGCTTAGACAATTCAGCTGTTTAGACAATTCAACTGTTTTTGTTTAGGACAATTTAACTGTTTTTGTTTAGGACAATTCAACTGTTTTTGTTTAGACAATTCAACTGTTTTTGTTTGGCTATTCAACTTTTGTTGAAAGAAAATTTGGTTCTCATCATTAATTTACTGTTATTTTTAGATTTAAGAAACCTTACGGGCAAATGAAATACGAATATCGTTTAGGGAAAATTAACAAAACTGACAACGATTATAATGAGGAGCAAAGGTAGTAGTAAGTCCGCCCATACCATCAACTATTTTATTGTTAGGAAATGAATGTTTAAAATAAAAAAAAAAAGTAGTTATGAACAAAAACTTTAACAATTTTTTCTTATTTTTGCAGATTTTTAAGAAATTCAGCTGAATTGAAAACCATCAAAAATATTTCTCAACTGAAACAACAAGTATCACCTCCAATTCGAGCGACTTCGTCAATACAAACAGCAAAACACGTGCAATCGCCTTCATTTAATCAACACATCACGATTAAAAATGAACCAACGGAAGCCATCGAGTATGATGAAAAACCGACTGATTTAAGCATGGATGTGCCGACTGACCTTAGCAGTAATAGTACAAGACATGTAAATATAGTGTGTTCTCCAGATACCCCAAACTTGAAAGATTCTCCTCATTTTTATTTTAAAGAAGAAAAGTGATAATTCTCAAAACTTTTTAGATTTTTTTAATTTAAGCAACTTTGTTGTGCCAAAAGAAGATGAAAATAAATTGTGCAAGTTTTTAAGTGATATGGACTGTAGCAAATAGAATTTTTAAGTTGTAAATATTTTTGATGCAAAACGAAAAATGTGCCAAAATTGATTTTTGTACAAAGTTTTTTTCGTTTTGCAAATATTTTATTTTTGTTGATTTGTTGCAATTTTATCTGGATGGCAGCTCTTTTTAGAATTTTAAAACGATGTGATGTTATTGACAATAAAATTAGATTTTTTAAATAAGAAGAAAAAGTGAGGATTTTTAGGGTACAAAAATAACGTTTGTGAGTCAATTAACTTCTGGGTCCACAGCTGCTGTAAAACATATTTTTGCATCATTCCTTTAGTTGCACAATGTTTTGTGAGATGCGCTTTATTTTATTAAAACTTAATGCCTAAATAATAAAATAAGGCCGTCTAAATTAATTTCCAACTCTATTTCTGTGATCTCGAAGGTTACGTCCAAGCTTGGAAACTCTGGCTTGACCATAGCCTAATCAATTGGTTCTATGAAAAAGAAGTTAATGTAAATTTATTATTGTAAATATTTTTATAGTCGCTATTTTTTTTTATTCGGACCTTTTCCATAGAACAAATTGTATACAGGATGTTGAAAATTGCTCTAATCAAATGCAAGTTTTGTTCAGCGCAATTTTTTCAGTACCCTGTATAGGATTAAACTCGTGTGATGTTAAATAAATATTATATTGTAAAATTGGTTAATAAGAAGCATTGTAGAAATTTGTACAGAATGTTGAAAAATTATAGAAATAGAATTATAAATGAAACGTTTAGGTTCTAAGAACTAGAAAATTGACGACGAATTTTTACGTCAAATTGGTATATTTTGTTAACCTTTTTCTTCATCTAATACGAACGAAGATACCTACCTAGTTAGATGATATGTTAATTTAATGTAATTTAAAGAAAATGAACCTTTTTTCAAAAGATTTATTTCTTGTTGACATAACATGTTTGAAATATACCATGAATATTAAATTAATAATTTTGTTTTATTTTCTACCTAATTCAACTTTGAAGATTTTGGAAAATAAAGGGGAACGACCCATATAACACGAAACTATTTTTTTTTAAATCTTAAATTTTTTGTTTTTCCTATTGGTCAGTTTATGTTGTAAAATGTAAATGAATGAAACATTGGTCTTATAAACTGGCTAGTAAGAATCACACTGTAGATGAACAGCATGGCTTCTTTCAGGGCTGCTCAACTACTAATTTGTTGTCGTGTATATCAGACGTTATCGAACCCTCATCATCAGCCGCCACTTTTGCAAAAACTAAAAAAAAAGTATGGGAATTTGTTGCTAATTAGTTAACGTAATCGCGAATTTGTTGCTCTTACCGTTCGCGAATTACAGCGATATGAGTAGTGGCGGCGCTAGCTTGACATCAAGCCAACGTCGCCACCACTCAAAACTTATTAAAACTTAAACAAAAGTAGGAGCATTTGTTGCCAAATTTATGAGCCATAAACCTAATTACAATAAGCAGTTATCTCTTGCTTAGGTAGTTAGGTCCTCCAGGTTGGGGGTTCTACCGACAGGCTGGCTCCTCGTCGTAGGTAAAAAATGTGAAATGCTAAAAAACCAACTGCCAATTTGCAAGGTTGGTAGTTTGGTATCGGACAACGTCGCAAGACGTTTAAAACCGACTTATTATATATGCGGCATTCCACACCAAATCGACCACTTTTGAACCCGACACCTTTTGATTTTCCTGAAAATTTTACATATTATACTATCTCATCAACAACAGTTCTGTGAATTTTTTCAAAATTTTTTACTCAACCCAAAAAAAGTTACGAATTTTTAGAAAAACTGCTGTTTTTTTTTTCAAACAATCGTAACTATTTCAAAAATTGACTAATCGGAACGTTTCTTTTTTGGTTTTGTTTGTCTTTAAACGTACTTTTCAGGAAAAAACACAAAAAAAATATTCAAACTTAGATTCTACCAAATTTTTCATTTTTTCGGAGAAAATCATTGATTTTTCAAATTTTGACACTTTTGATTTTTGATTTTTTTATTTTAAAAAAACTCTGATTTATTCCGCGTATAACAACGCAAACCCCATAATGGGCCGACATTTCTTTCTATTTCTTTTGTTTAAATGAAAAATATTATTTGCGTAAAAATAAAACAAAATATTTTTTAATTAAACAAAAAAAATAGAAAAACATTTCAGCCCATTATGAAGTTTGCGTTGTTATACGCGGAATAAATCAGAGTTGTTTTTGAAATAAAAAAATCAAAAGTTGAAAAATTAATGATTTTCTCCGAAAAAATAAAAAATTTTGTAGAATCCAAGTTTGAATATTTTTTTTGTATTTTTTCCTGAAAAGTACGTTTAAAGACAAATAAAAACAAAAAAAAGAACGTTGTGATTAGTCAATTTTTGAAAAAGTTACGATCGTTTGAAGAAAAAAAACATCAGTTTTTCTAAAAATTCTTAACTTTGTAAACAATTTTGAAAAAATTTACAGAACTGTTTTTGATGGGATAGTATAATACGTAAAATCAGTTGTGTAATTTTTTCAAATTTTTTTACAAAGTTAAAATTTCAGAAAAACTGATGTTTTTTTTCTTCAAACAATCTTAACTATTTCAAAAATTGACAAATCAAAACGTTCTTTCTTTTGTTTTTGTTCGTCTTTAAACTTACTTTTCAGGAAAAAATACAAAAAAAATATTCAAACTTGGATTCTACAAAATTTTTTATTTTTTCGGAGAAAATCATTGATTTTTCAAATTTGTCCACTTTTGATTTTTGATTATTTTATTTAAAAAAAAACTCTTATTTATTTCTCGTATAACAACGCAAACCCCATAATGGGCCCACATTTCTTTCTATTTTTTTTGTTTAATTAAAAAATATTTTGTTTTATTTTTACCCAAATAATATTTTTTAATTAAACAAAAGAAATAGAAAGAAATGTTGGCCCACTATGGGGTTTGCGTTGTTATACGCGGAATAAATCAGATTTTTTTTTTTAATAAAAAAATCAAAAATCAAAAGTGTCGAAATTTGAAAAATTAATGATTTTCTCCGAAAAAATGAAAAATTTTGTAGAATCCAAGTTTGAATTTTTTTTTTGTATGTTTTCCTGAAAAGTACGTTTAAAGACAAACAAAAAAAAAACGTTCCGATTAGTCAATTTTTGACATAGTTACGATCGTTTGAAGAAAAACAACATCAGTTTTTCTAAAAATTCGTACCTCTTTTTGGGTTGAATAAAAAATTTTGAAAAAATTCACAGAACTGTTTTTGGTGAGATAGTATAATATGTAAAAATTTCAGGAAAATCAAAAGGGGTCGGGTTCAAAAGTGGTCGATTTGGTGTGGAATGCCCCATATATAATATATATAGTTATCTCTTGCTATTTTAAATTACAAAAAAAAATTAAATTTAAAATAAAAATGTTTGAAAGAAAAAGAATTTAAATTTTATACGTGGGGTTTTAGTTTTAAGGACCTTTATACAGGGGCGGATCCAGCAACTTTTTCAAGGGGTGGCGATTTCATAGCAAGGGGGGGCGATTCATAGATTTTTAAGAAAAATACCAAAATTAATAGCCTTTTTTTCACTAATTTTAGTTTTTACGTTGTATTTATAATGCATAACTTTTCCAAGGGGGGGGGCAATTGCCCCCATCGCCCTCCCCCTGGATCCGCCCTTGCTTTATATCGTGGCATTTTTATGTAGAAGCTCTTAAATTTTGTAATAAAATGAGTAGGTATCTTTAATTAGCTTACAGGATTTGCCAGCACTTTACGAGTAGTAGTACTATTAAATAACATACAAAAAATTTTAATATTTGACAAAATTTAAATTCATGAAGTTCAACTTGACGTTTTTGTCAAAAGTCGATATTTCAGTTCTTTAGAAATTTTACAGACTCAGATTTTTCAAAATGAATTAGAGCATTCGCGAACACTTTCAAATAAATTTTTCAAAAATTCTAAAGTCGGGGGTAGGTAAAAGAGATAACTGGGAGGAATCAGCGATGAACCGCAGCAATTGGAAAGGCATTATTGAGAAGGCTAAAGCTCTAAAAGAGCTATTCGGCCATCGGAAGTAAGTAAGTAAAGTCGGGGGTAGGCGTCAAGTTGGCCCACCGAAATCTTTCAATTTCAATTTTTTAATAAAAATTTAACGCACTCAGCACTTTCAAAATAAATTACAGCGAGCCCTTCCTAATGACGTAAAAAAATTTCGAAATTCCAAAGTGCGGGGTACAACTTGACGGAGCTATTGTCATCTGTGATTTACAGATGACAATGGTTTGGTCACGTCATGAGGAAAAGTGAGAGATATGTGATAAGCTGATAAGGCCGATTACGGAGTGGAGACCAATGGTGGACCGCAGGAGAGGAAGACCGGAATTACGATGGTATGACCCATTGCCATCTTTAGTTTTAAACCATGGACTTAAAAAATCTTTCTAAGTCCATGTTTTAAACTAAAGATGGCAATGTATGACCAGGTGATGGGAGATCTACAAGATATGGGGGTCGTGGATTGTAGAGAGAAGATAAAAGATAAGAAGTTTTGGAGGACAATGACAACGGACGCAAAAATGAGTAAAAAGTTGTAGAAGTGAGATTGTGAAATGTTAAGATAATGAGGATTAATCTACCTCTACCCCAATAAAAGAATTTCTTAAAAGGGACCTTTAATTCGGGGACTTTTAATTCAGTCAACAGATGGCGTTGACGGCGGCGCTTAATTAACTGTTTTTATACAGAACTTGGAGGTTTTGTTTTTAAAATACAGTAAATTCGTTGAGATAATTGAATTCTATAAACAATATTCTTGGTATTACGCTTTTTTGGATTCATAATATTAATTTATTAAAACACAATTCAGAATTACAATTTTATAATTTTTTTATAAGTGAGTATGTTTTGACTTACTCAATATCTGGCCAAATACAAACCCAAAAAAAGCTCAAACCAAGAATATTGTTCATAGAATAGTATTACCTCAATGAATTTGCTATATTTTAAATACATAAGCCTCCAAGTTCTGTATAAAAATAGTTAAGTAAGCGCCATCTGTTGATTAAATTAAAAGTCTCTGAATTAAAGGCTCTTCATAAGTCCAATAAACAGTCATATTCCTTCGGGAATGTAAAACTATTTATTGTATTGTTATTAACTCGGTCAAGTCCTGTTAGATTGTGCGAAGTGCCAATACTTGGTATGATTCTTTTTTTTATATTATTGGCCTATGCCTGATAGGTACATTATTAAGATGAAAAGTTGTCTCAAAAAATGAGAAAAAAGTCGTGCAATTCTGAGCTGATCCGCTTCAAGGCTGGAAATGCGTCTCTGGTGGGTTTGGTGACCAGTGCAGCGGGAGTTTGCCAGGTCCCTTGGCATCGAGTGGGATTTTTGCAGAAAATTAAGCGATTTTATGTTGCTGAGTGACGACGTGCATTAAATTATGGCGACATCATCACAACATCATCAACTCGAGGGGGGGACTAGGAGTAACGCATCCCGATTGGGCCTTTCAGAGGGAGGACAGAGCGGATAGCGATGTGGTACTAAATACCTTCTCATTTCTGTGGTAGATTGGTCTACATTCTTGGCGACACTATCCCTCCACAGAAGTAAAATTTGTCAACTGAAGGTTGAGTAGTCTACCGTCCTGTTCCTTTTCTTAACCTCTTTTTGAGTCGTTACCGATTTTCCTGAAACAAAAATTAATGATGGAACGGAAAAAATTGGAATAATCCTTTGATGGAAAGAGGAAGAAACAGATCTGGCCATGGTTACATTACCTAGCCATTCTCCCATTTCCTCTATTCCTCTAGGTGTAGAACTGCGCTAGGTCTTCAAGTTGATACTAACCCAAACCAATTCTGAAATTTAAAAAGTCTTTTTTTTTCAAATTTTTGATTACTACCCAGTGGCGAATTATCGCAAATTATCGACTTCTTCTCGTCCTGCGATCTTCGTACTTCTGTATGTCTCATAACATAGCTCGGCCTACGGCTACGGCCAGTAGCTAAGAGCCCAAGCCCAAAACATTGTATTCTAAGTTATTTTTTGTTTTTTATATCATTATGTTTTGTATCAAATTTATTTAATTTTATTTAATCGAGAATAAATTTATTCATAGTTTATAATCTCGGCCATAATGTAGAACTATTAAAATGTCCGGAATAGCAAGAAATAAAAAGTGTCCCTTAAAGTTTGTGTATTTCCTTAAAAAGGTGACTTCAATTTCATTTAAATTTTTTTTTATCTCAACTGCATTTCCAGCGCAGTATGGATAAGTACGTTATTCTTTGCTTTGAACTGTACCAAACCAAAGTTTTCGGGCTCCGGACCTTTACCTATTATTTTTGTACCAAATATAATTAATTGGTTACCTTATTTCAGTAGTAGGAAGTGCGACCCGCACTAATCCCCACGTCCAATAATTGATCTTCTTACACAACAAAATGTTGTGGATCCCCGAATTAAGCAATAGGGTTAAAAAAAATTGGAACCGCCCCGGGCGGTAAAAGTTTTAGCTACGCCACTGATGAAATAAATTTGTAAAATAAACTTTTTAATTCTAATTTTCACAATGCTGTCACTTTAAAGGTTAACTGTAATATTTAACTTTGTATTCTTTAGATGAGAATTTGTAATTTGTGTAATAAAGAATTTTTCACAACAAAATTTTAAATATAGTTGCCACCTCCTACACTTATTTTAGGTGACTCTGTCGTCGATGGATGGCGCTGCGAATTGCAAAACAATTTGAGTTTGCTCAGTAAAGTTTGTGCAGTTTAGGTCGTTGTGGTTAACAAAGAGATATTTTATTTTTACGGTTTTTAAAACATCGCTTTAGTTTTTAAATTACATTTTATTAGTAAAATAAGAAGAAAACTTTTAAACAAAAATGTTTGCACGTAGTGTTAGTTACTGTTAACTGATTGTTACTAAGTAATAACAAATTTTAAATTTTTAGGTTATGAAAGCGTTGCCCAAACAACTAACAAATAAAAATTTTCAATTATTCTCAAGACCGGCTTCCACTGTTACCTCACAAGAGCCTGAACGAATCGAAAAAAGTAAAATTTTACTGAAGACAAAATATTTAATCGGACTAATTTTCTATTTTTCAGCAATCAACACCGTACAACTATTAGGTCGTGTTGGTGGAGATCCCCAAAAAAAGGGCACAGAGAATCGTCCCGTTGTGATATTTTCTTTAGCGACTCACTTAAATTACCGTTATGATAATGGAGAATTTTTACAAAGGACAGAATGGCATCGTGTGGTTTGCTTTAAGCCTGGTTTACGTGATGCAATAATGAACTACTTGAAGAAGGGTCAAAGGGTGCACGTTAGTGGCCGTATTACTTATGGCGAAATTAAAGGTGACGATGGTAGTACTAAGTTTACGACAGCTATTAATGCAGATGACGTGATTTTCTTTCATCAGTGAAGATCTTTTATTTTGCATTATTTAAAGTCGATGTTAAGTTACCGTATTTTTTAAGAAATAAATCTGACTTTCTATCTATTGTTGTATTTCGCCTCCCTTCAAGTGCAAGATGTTGCGTTCTTGATTAATTAATTGGTTAATTAGCATTAACGGGCGTTATTTGTTTGGTTGGCAACTTTAGTTGATAGGGTTCCGTGTGACCCTGCAGCTAGCAGGCACTCTGTGTAAAGGAATATTTTATCTTAATAAAGACAGCCACTGTACTGTTAGTGTACCTTAGATAGGTAGCCACAGAAAAGCTTTGTTTGGTACAGCAGTCCTAGTGTACACTTTTCTGTATATGGCGTTTGGTATAAATCGGTGTAAAAAGTGTAGGTAGTGCCAACTGTTTGGTAAGAAAACTGGTGCAGTCCAGAACTACACCACTAGTGTACACTAGGACTTGATAAATAGCTATGTTTGGTACACAACTAGTGTAGTGTAGTCTAGTGTAAAAAGTGTAGTGTTGTGTAACCACAACTACACCAGAGCACGCTAGGGCAACTACCCTGTACAAACGACTTATCTGCAAAATACATCAAAATTTGAAGTACAAAAAACACAGAATAGAATTCTGAACAGAATTATGTTGGTACAGAATTATATCCTAAAAGTTAATGTTATTTCTATATAAGAGATTTTTTGATACAAACATTTGAGTTTTTTTTTGTGTTGAGAGAGTTGAGTGGTTAAAAATAAACGTGTTGCCTCGCATGCTTCTTAGCAATTCAAGATTTTTTACTGTTAAAGCTTATATGACACAATGCATAATTTTGCATAAAATTTACATGTAAATTGTAACTAACCAATGAAAATGTCTGATGGATACTAATACGGTCTTTCTATTGGTTAGTTACCATTTACATGTAAATTTTATGCAAAATTATGCATCGTGTCACACAGGTTTAATTTTTTATTTTTGAATTCTATTGCTTCTGCATTCTGCTTTTCTTTTGAAATCTTCACAATCAGCCGTTATTCGTCCACTCCTGAACATTAGGCTTCCCCGAGAGGGGGTTTTTGCCCATAACTCACCACGCTGGGCAGACGGGTTGGCGAGTAGTCCGCAGATCAATTTTGGACTTTTAGATCACAGCACATATCCGACGCAACCAGGATTAAAACCGCAGTTTCCCGCTCTCTAGTCTATCCGTGTTTTATTTCCGCCAGACTGCTGGCTGAAACCCTATACTTCTTCAATTCGTTCGCCATTCTTCCTCGATTGAGTTTAAAGGTTTTAACGACACCACGACAATTTTCCATTGTTAAAATAGAACTAAATATATTTTCAACTTAAAAACTTTTAAAATTTTACTGCTTGTTAATTACACTACACTTCTTACACTACCTATTTTGGTGGTGTAGAAAGTGTAGTCCTGGACTGCACCAGTTTTCTTATCAAACGCTTTGCACTACCTACACTTTTTACACCTATTCATACCAAACGCCATATATAGAAAAGTGTACACCAGGACTGTGATACCAAACACAGTAAGCTAGTGTAACTAGTGTAGTGTAAAAAGTGTAGTGTAGTACAGTGTAGTGTAGTGCACTACACTACACTTTTTACACTACACTACACTACACTAGTTGTGTACCAAACAAAGCTAAATTTGAATGAAATTTTTTCTGCAACAAGATTTGCACTTTTTTTTAAAATGGTGAATAGACTTTTCATAATCTTTTTTGGCTCTTCATCTTTGCATTGCTTGAAAAGTTTTAAATTGGCTAAAATTAGCATCAACAAAATTTTCATCCCAAACTGGCATTATAAACCTATATTTTATAGTTCAGGTAATAAAGGAAAAATGGGTCTGTTTTGTGCCATTTTATTTCTCAAATAATTCTTGATCAATTTTAAGATTGAAAATGATCTCTTCGAAGTTGATACCGGTACAGAAATTGTTAGAAAAGGGATATGTAATTTGTACTGTAAATTTAACTCTCTCTGAGATATAGCGCCGAAAAAGGGGTAGCAATTAATTTGCTTACGAGAAAACAAAATTACAAATTTATTGTTTATTTTTAAAAAAACATAAAGGTTAGATGACCGATTAGAGGTATGCAGTGTTGCCACCGTCAGTACATATGTACTTTTTCAGTACTTTTTAGCCTCAAATAAAAGTTAGTTCTACCTCGAAAAATTCAGTACTTTTTTACAATGGTGACGCTATTTAGTACTTTTTCTATAAGAACACTAACAGATAATTTAAATTTCCTGCAAAAATTTGAATTTTTCTCAAAAATTTCAAATATATTTGTACTACAATTGTAACACAAAGTACTACAATTTGTAGTTAGATAAGAATCAATATAAACTTGTAGTGATCTTTCATTAAAGGGGGAAGTCCATGTAAACGCCTCAAAATCAGTCCTATTTTAAAAATGTTTTAGGAGGTGATAAAGTAATTTTATTGTTTTAAATTTTTAACATAACTTTATTTAACTTTTGTAAGGTATAAAAAAAAATTTTTTGTTTTTTTTCCTTCCAAAATAGAGGTCAGGATAATTTTTTGTCTGTTGTCTCCGACGCGAGGTTCAAAAGTGCTGCATATTAACTATTGATTTGAAACAAAAAAATAAAATTGTTTTCTTTTTATAACATACTAGCTGAACCCGGCCACGCGTTGCTGTGGCTCAGTCTGATATTAATTATTATTAGGGAAATAAATAAACGTATTGTAGCTAGGGCTGGGAATTAATTTCGATTAATCGATTAAATAATCGATTAATATTTTTGAAATAATCGATTAATCGAAAAATCGATTGTTTTCGATTAATCGATTGTTTTCGATTAATCGATTGTTTTCGATTAATCGATTGTTTTCGATTAATCGATTGTTTTCGATTAATCGATTGTTTTCGATTAATCGATTGTTTTCGATTAATCGATTGTTTTCGATTAATCGATTGTTTTCGATTAATCGATTGTTTTCGATTAATCGATTGTTTTCGATTAATCGATTGTTTTCGATTAATCGATTGTTTTCGATTAATCGATTATTTTCGATTAATCGATTATTTTCGATCAAGCGATTATTTTTGATCGATTAATCCATTGTTTTAGATTATTCGATTGTTTGCGATTAATTGATTGTTCGATTATTTTCGATTATTAATTGATTGATTTCGAATAATCAATTGTTTTTACAATCTATTGTAAAACAATAGATTAATCAATCAGATTTTTTGATTAATCGATTATTTTCGATTGTATTTGATTAATAGATTCTTTTCCATGAACCAATTGTTTATTTATGTTATATGGAACTAATATGAAGTAGTACGCACAAAAAGTCATTTAAAATAGTTTTGGTAAAAAAAGGCCGAGGGTGTACAAAATCGAACAATAGATTAATCAAACAGAATAATCGATTGTTTGATTATTTTCAATTGTTTTCGATTAATCGATATAATTTATTGCTTTTACACAATCGACTTTCGATTGCTTCCACACAATCCATTTTTGATTGTTAATTTTAATAATCGTCTACCTCTAGTCATGTGACTAGTCACATGAGAAGTCAGTACCGTAGCTAGGATTTTATTTCGGGGGGAGGGCACTTTTAAAAAGTAAAATTTTTGGTGGTTCTTCTTTCGAGAATTTTTATTACAAACAAATTTTCTTAAAAAAAAAAATTTACATTTGGGGGGGGGCACGTGCCCCCAGGCACGTTTTAAGGCCGTGTGCCACTTGAACAAATTTAGTAACAGTCCATTGATTGGTGAAACAAAGCATTGTTGGTACCGATGTTGGTTGTTTAACCAATCAATGCGGGTTGTTACTTGTTACAAATTAGTACAAGTGTCACACCGCTGTTAGGTAATTTGAAAAGAAAACTATATATTGGGTTAATATTTTATTTATCTTTCCTATATTTACAAAAGATTCAATATAAATTAATACTGTAAATTTAGTAAAATAAATAATGTATGACAGATGCGAGTTCCACTTTGGTAATTATTGCGAATGACGTCACGTGGTAAGTAAAATTCTGCGCGTAATCATATTTTGAACCAATGATATTATACATATAAATTGCATTTTGATAATTGTTGCGCATGACGTCACGTGGATACTACATAACCTGCGCAATAGCATACCTTATTATTATTATATTATGGAACGTGCCCATGGGGGGATGGGGCAAGCTTTTTTTATCCCCTCTACCTCCATTGTGGAAGATGATTACAAAACAAAGACCCCATTATTTTTCAACCGCTTAACGCACAATTAAATGTGAGCAAAACAGAAATTCAAGCATAATTTTCTTATAAATTTCCCGCCCCCTTCCTAGTCATACTTATAAATTGTTAGTCACATTTTATGTAACTCTCCCTTTCTCTTAGACCTGGAAGTTTTTTATAAGCTCTGTTCTTTCAGCAGTTTGAAACCATATGCAACTATCAGACGCATCCGCAGTTTTGAATTCACGTTATGGATTTTAATCTGCGCATGCGTATGACAATTAATCGATTGTTTTCGATTAATCGATTGTTTTCGATTAATCGATTGTTTTCGATTAATCGATTGTTTTCGATTAATCGATTGTTTTCGATTAATCGATTGTTTTCGATTAATCGATTGTTTTCGATTAATCGATTGTTTTCGATTAATCGATTGTTTTCGATTAATCGATTGTTTTCGATTAATCGATTGTTTTCGATTAATCGATTGTTTTCGATTAATCGATTGTTTTCGATTAATCGATTGTTTTCGATTAATCGATTGTTTTCGATTAATCGATTGTTTTCGATTAATCGATTATTTTCGATTAATCGATTATTTTCGATCAAGCGATTATTTTTGATCGATTAATCCATTGTTTTAGATTATTCGATTGTTTGCGATTAATTGATTGTTCGATTATTTTCGATTATTAATTGATTGATTTCGAATAATCAATTGTTTTTACAATCTATTGTAAAACAATAGATTAATCAATCAGATTTTTTGATTAATCGATTATTTTCGATTGTATTTGATTAATAGATTCTTTTCCATGAACCAATTGTTTATTTATGTTATATGGAACTAATATGAAGTAGTACGCACAAAAAGTCATTTAAAATAGTTTTGGTAAAAAAAGGCCGAGGGTGTACAAAATCGAACAATAGATTAATCAAACAGAATAATCGATTGTTTGATTATTTTCAATTGTTTTCGATTAATCGATATAATTTATTGCTTTTACACAATCGACTTTCGATTGCTTCCACACAATCCATTTTTGATTGTTAATTTTAATAATCGTCTACCTCTAGTCATGTGACTAGTCACATGAGAAGTCAGTACCGTAGCTAGGATTTTATTTCGGGGGGAGGGCACTTTTAAAAAGTAAAATTTTTGGTGGTTCTTCTTTCGAGAATTTTTATTACAAACAAATTTTCTTAAAAAAAAAAAATTTACATTTGGGGGGGGGGGCACGTGCCCCCAGGCACGTTTTAAGGCCGTGTGCCACTTGAACAAATTTAGTAACAGTCCATTGATTGGTGAAACAAAGCATTGTTGGTACCGATGTTGGTTGTTTAACCAATCAATGCGGGTTGTTACTTGTTACAAATTAGTACAAGTGTCACACCGCTGTTAGGTAATTTGAAAAGAAAACTATATATTGGGTTAATATTTTATTTATCTTTCCTATATTTACAAAAGATTCAATATAAATTAATACTGTAAATTTAGTAAAATAAATAATGTATGACAGATGCGAGTTCCACTTTGGTAATTATTGCGAATGACGTCACGTGGTAAGTAAAATTCTGCGCGTAATCATATTTTGAACCAATGATATTATACATATAAATTGCATTTTGATAATTGTTGCGCATGACGTCACGTGGATACTACATAACCTGCGCAATAGCATACCTTATTATTATTATATTATGGAACGTGCCCATGGGGGGATGGGGCAAGCTTTTTTTATCCCCTCTACCTCCATTGTGGAAGATGATTACAAAACAAAGACCCCATTATTTTTCAACCGCTTAACGCACAATTAAATGTGAGCAAAACAGAAATTCAAGCATAATTTTCTTATAAATTTCCCGCCCCCTTCCTAGTCATACTTATAAATTGTTAGTCACATTTTATGTAACTCTCCCTTTCTCTTAGACCTGGAAGTTTTTTATAAGCTCTGTTCTTTCAGCAGTTTGAAACCATATGCAACTATCAGACGCATCCGCAGTTTTGAATTCACGTTATGGATTTTAATCTGCGCATGCGTATGACAATTAATCGATTGTTTTCGATTAATCGATTGTTTTCGAATAATCGATTGTTTTCGATTAATCGATTGTTTTCGATTAATCGATTGTTTTCGAATAATCGATTGTTTTCGATTAATCGATTGTTTTCGATTAATCGATTGTTTTCGATTAATCGATTGTTTTCGATTAATCGATTGTTTTCGATTAATCGATTGTTTTCGATTAATCGATTGTTTTCGATTAATCGATTGTTTTCGATTAATCGATGAACCGATTAATCGATGAATCGATATAATCGATTGTTTTTACACAATCGATTATCGATTGTTAAATCTAACAATCGCCCAGCCCTAATTGTAGCAAACATAGATTTACCAAGAGATAAAAAACATTTAAATTAATACTCTCTTTTGAGTTGCTGTGGTATGAAAGAAAATAATTTTACGTCCTTGTGACGAAAACTACGTATGTGTGCATATATATTATTAAATATATATATTTTTGCGCACAGTACACATAAATTTGCTCCGAGCAACATGCGCGAGCGTTATTTGCTCCGAGCAACATGCGGGTCAGGTAGTACATGTATAAATGGTTTTTCATTGGTTAATTACCATGTACTACATAAAAATGTTGTGTAAAATCCAATGAATGGATTGTTTTTAATAATTATAACTTTATTAAGACTTTTCGGGTGGAGGGGGGGGGTACAAAGTTTTATTGAACTGAGTTCCAAAGACTACCATAATATCTACGCTAAAGTGTTCTTTATTACTTTATTAAGACTTTTTTGGGGGAGGAGACTTTTATTGAATCGAGTTCCAAAGAGTACCATAGTAATATGTAGGCTAAAGTTTTCTGCGTCGATTTACTATTGCACCGAAATGGGCCTATGCCAAACTGTACTCGCTCCGAATTGGGTCTGCGTCAAACAGTACTTGCGCCAAAATAATTTTGCCGAAGTATGCTCTTGCCGAACCGACCCATGTATGCTAAACACATTCCGGGAACACATTCTCGATGCCGACAATTCAAAAACTGATCGAAGGTTTCATTCGATGATTTTTTTTGTTGGTGAATGGATTTATGTCGACAGTTGCACATAACATAACTTACAACATATTGTCGTGTTCTGACAAACAACTCTTTAAAAGCCGTAGCCGTTATGGTCGGTAGTTTGCACTTTTGAGACGATCTCAGGAGTAGGTTCCAAAAATTTTGCTCTTAAACTATCCACAATAAATGAAACAAAAAACTCAGGGATGAAATTATAATTTAATTCGATGAAAGTAGTAGTCATAATCAAATTAATAAAAAAAAATTGAGACGAAACCTTATAATTAAACTTTATCGACTCAATCGATAATTCCAAAAACATGAAGAATTATCCTACAAATTTACACATTTAAACTTCAATAACAGTATCTCCAATTTGTAAGATAATCAACGTCATACTATAATTTAAACAAAACATCTGCAATAAAATTTGTACAAAATAAGAAAAATTGTTTAATTTTAAAATATTAGCGCCTTTGTAACTGTTCGAAAGTTGGTACCGTTGTTGATATGGTAGCCACTACCAAATACGAAAAATATCCGTACGAAAAAATTTTATCACCTAAATTTAAATTTTACAGTTAAATAACACGACTTAAATATTAAAATTGTTCCACTGATGTGTTTAATTAATTAAGTGTATAAGTTCGATGATAAATGTAACTTGAAGTACGAATTTAATGTCAAATGTAATTAACCTCAAATAATTCCGCAACATTATAACAAATATCGAAGATAATCGTTGAAATCGTGTGAATAATTAATTCAAAAGGTATTTACCAAGAAGATGGCTTGAATAATTGATGATTGTCCCTCTAATTCTTTGCATTCACAATTTGACAAAATGGCGACCTCATGTCATGACTGGTCCGTAAACTTTCCAAATCTTCAAAAATCACACTGAATTTCATAACACTCTTCTTTAGCAGCACACACCATCAACAAAAACCCAGTTGCTCATAATCTTCGCAAGAATTAATTACAAATTTGTAATTTTTAAACATTCGAAGATAACACCTTGAAGCCGTTAAGTCCTAGACTTCACACCTCCATTACTCTATTGCAACTCTAGTGCAACTGACCATTTATCTCGTTTCCTGTCCTAATTTTTCATCGGAAAATCGTGTCGCACTCTGGTTGGTTGGTTTTCCAGCGAAATTCGAATTTTTAGATGCCAAATTCAACATTTTGAAGTCACTACATTTTAAATTGCGAACTACACTTTTAAATTAAAAACACTGCATCGATGATCGTAGCTACCTTTGTACCAACTCAATTTAAACGTAAGTAAATTATTTTAAGAACAAACAAAAAATAAATTAATCAAAAATTTAACGTTTTTCATGTTTGAAATGTTTAATTTTCAGGCGATACGGACAAATCTCCCAGCCTAAAATCTCGTCTCTGCACGTATCTCTTTGGCACGTAATTGAAAAAATTAACAGGTTACTACTCATCTGATTAAATTAACGAAAACTTCAAAAACAAAACTTTGACCAAATGAAAATTTATTTGTGGATAATTTTAGAATCTCCAACCTATCAAAATCCACGTCAATATGTAGGTATCGCCCTCTACCGAACACAGTACGAAACACAGAGCATGAAATGAATTTTCTTCATAAATGGTTTTTTTTGTACATTTTTAGGAATAAAAAGTATATAAAAACACTCTGCGTATATATTGTCAATGAATGGCTAGTTTTTACTTATTATTACTTTTTTGACTTTTGGCTTTTTTTGGGGGGGGGGGGGTGACTTTTATTGAATTGAGTTCCAAAGAGTACCATAGTAATATGTACGCTAAAGCATTCTGAGCCGATTTACTATTGCACCGAAATGGGCCTATGTCGAACTGTACTCGCACCGAATTGGGTCTGCGTCAAGCTGTACTTGCGCCAAAAAAGTTTTACCGAAGTATGCTCTCGCCGAACCGACCCATGTGTTCCCCTGCTAAACACATTCCGGGGACACATTCTCGATGCCGACAATTCAAAAACTGATCGAAGGTTTCATTCGATGATTTTTTCTTGTAGCTGTAGCTGACACTTGGCATCTGCGGAGCAGATGCGGGCGATAGCCCGCTTATCTCCTTCATCTGGTTTTGAGACCTGACGTTGATAATTTTATACAGGGATTTCAAACCCGAGGAGCGGCGTCGAGCCGGTGTCTTGTTTATTATTGCGCTATAAGGTAAGCACTGCGGGGCCGGAGGCTAACGTCGAATTGTCCACGCGTGCACGCACGCGTGAGATAATCCCCGCGCCCGCGGCGGCGCGATGTGCTTACCTTGAGCCCCTTCTACAATAACAGAGCCTCAGTCGCGCCGTTGCTACAGCGTTTTTATTAAAATATAAAAACAAAATTTTTTTTTACAATTTACAAACTCAACAATAATCTAACAATAGGCGCTGAAAAAAAAAATTAAAAACACAAGCTGAAAAAGAAGAAGATTAATTGGACAGGACAATGACGGATATTTGTAACCTCCCCGGGGCAGCGTGAACACTCCTCACTGGAACACGCCGTCCTCGGAGTCAGAGTCTGAATACGATCGAGGTCATGGTCGGCAGCAAAAATCTGCAGAAGGGAACGTTTCTCATTGGTCAGCCCATGGCGTTCCAATAAACGGTTTTTAGGGCTGCGGGAATTGTAGTCGTCATGAAATCTTATGAGCGATATCGTGGGCTGAAAGACAGGAAAAAAGTTAAACGACTCTGACAAACTGTCCGAGGGTTTCCTGGATCACCTCGGAAGACATTCCGAACCTGATGAGTTCTAGGGTGACCCTAACTATTTCGCGTTTGGACGCGGTGAATTTACCGCTATCCTCTGTAAGAGGGATGTTGGAAGGCTTGTCTTTTTTGGGAGCCTCGGATAGTTTCTGAGAAAAGTTCGGTATCGGTATCGTTAATTAGCAATACGGAGCAGGTGCGGGCGAAGCCCGCTTATCTCCTTCATCTGTATGACAACTGATAGACGAATTTTTACGTGGTTTTCAAACCCTGGGTGGCCTCGAGCCCTGATTTTCAATATGTTTTACCGTACGGCGACTCGCGATAGTTACACCCTCCCCCATTTATTTAAAATAACTTAGTTTACAGAACAATAATATCATTATAAGACTGAGTGAATGGATTTAAGCCGACAGTTGCACATAACATAACTTACAACATATGTAGGTATCGCCCTCTACCGAACACAGTACGAAACACAGAGCATGAAATGAATTTTCTTCATAAATGGTTTTTTTTGTACATTTTTAGGAATAAAAAGTATATAAAAACACTCTTCTATTCAAATGCAACGTTGTGTGAAAATTTGAAGTAAATCCATCGAGTACTTTTTGAGTTTTGACGACACAAACATACGGTCTCTGCATTTTTATATATACTATAGATAGATAGATTAGCTGGAAGGATAAACCTATAACATTTAAAAAAAAGCATAAAATTCAATATAAAATAAACCTTTGAAAAATAAGTCAGAATTTTGTGCTATATCTTCGACATGTCTGACCCCCAAAAAGTATTTTATTAAGGCAAAATATCTGAAATTTTAGGTTTATCCTTCCGATAATAATGTAGAGAAAAACCTCTCAAAATTTCAGACAAATCGGTCAATAACTTTTTAAAGGGGTTGTGAACTAAAAACGAAAGTTATAGTACAAAAAATTCTAAGAACAAATTTTCAAATCGCACATCTCTGTGATGTATCGTTTCGAAGATACAACGTTTTTAAATTGAAAAGTAATAAGTTGTGACGTCATAGACACCTCGCTTCACATGTTATCACGGCAGTTACACGCAGAGAAAGCTAATATTTTCACAAATAATCGGAGAGATAACCAATAGGTCGACGAATTCGCACTAATGCTGCTCTAGGCGTCTATGCTAAGTTACCTACTACCCGAGTGCGTTTATGTTTATGACGTCAGCGCTATTGGCTGTCTAGGTTTGAAGGCGTCTATAATTGTTAATATTAATGCTAGTGATGCGCGATTTTCACTTTTGTTCTTAGATATTTTTGTATTATTTTTTATAAAAATTTCATTTTTTAGTTCACACCCCCTTTAAGTTACAACACAAGCAGTTTTTAAAAATGCAGTTTCGAGATAATCACGTTTAAAGTTTTAGTACTAGCTCGGTTATATTACCTATAATTTTGTAAATATTTTTTGTTTTTCCTTGTGTCAGCACACGCTCAACATACTATACTTTCAGATTATGGAAAAAAATAAAAATCGATTTTTTAAAATTTTTACATGGATTTCCCCCCTTAAAGTTGTGTAATCAAACTTTGTAGTAAATAATGGCTAGTAATTGTACTACTACTAATTACTATAATTTCTACAAATATTTGCTTCAAATTGAGAACTTCCACAATTTATAGTAATTTGTACTACAATCTATTGGGGGGGGGGGGGGTTAAAGATGAATATAACAACCAGGACTTCCCATATTAAACCGAAAAAATTGTATATTAATGTCAGCAAAGTAACTAAAGCGTGGCTTAGGCACGTAGGACAAGGGTGAACAAATTTGAGGCTTATAATTAGGTAAGGGCTTAGTTGCCCTAAAAATTAGAAATCGCACTTTAAAATGAGATAAAATTAAGTACTATTGTGTAGTTTATGGTCAAGAAAAATTTTGTCCTGATCTGAAGGATAATTTGAAAAGTAAACAATCGGAAAACTGGGAGGTATGGAATACCCTCCAGTCATTAAGAAATAGTAGTTTATATCACAAGGTGATAGGTGAGCTAAGTGAACGGGCTAAGGACCGGACTCTAGGCTAGAAGCCCTGGGTTTGATTCCCATCCCGGCTACAAAAATTTATCCAACTTCATTATTACTCTCTCCTCTTGGAAGGCAATGGCAAACCATCGAGAGTAATCTGCCTAGTGATCCATTTAATATTAAAATAATAATATTAAATTGGTAACCAACGTCTACAGAAGATATGGCACTAAGAAGAAGAAGAATATCACAAGGACGTAAAGAGTCGTTTTTCACCACGAAGGGAGTGGTTTATGAGCCGAGCCGCCAGGCGAGGGAAATAATAGCCCGATGGGTGAAAAAAACCTGAAGTCCGAGTTTTATGAACAACTTTTCGTGATTTTGGGGATAATATCCGACAAAATTCACAATTTTTTGCAATAATTGCATATATAATATAATAGATCTGAGATAACTATCGATAGATGGCGTGAAGGTTGCAAGTCATTTGTCAAGTTTTTAATAATTGTGTGGTACACATTACATAATGTTAAAAAATGATTTTTAGGGTCACAGCCAAGCGTTTACTCAATGTCTCGGAACCGACCTAGATCAGTTCTTAAGTGAAGGTGCGGCGGGCATGTATGGTAGAAAACTTTTTTCAACCGTACAATCCCACTTCTTTTTTACGACTGTGTCGCCTTTTTCTTTCTACGGACCCTTCTGGGCTCCACGACGCAACGTTTTTTGGGAGGTTACTGTTGCTTCGGCTATTCGAAGTCGTAAATCACTCAAATTACTCATCAAAGGTTGATTATCGCCTTCGCGCGGGTCAACACTCTACTTTGAAGTGCTGCAAGGCTCTAAGCTTGTTAGTATTAAGGGTAGTTCACACTACATGATTTATCATATGACTTGTCACATGACTTCTCATATGAGGGATTTTTTTACGTTCACACTATATGATTTTTGATATAGAAGTTATGGGTTTTATGATTGGCTGTCGTGATGGTATGATTTTAGCCATGACTTTTCTTATGATAAATTATGTAGTGTGAACTACCCTTTATACATACACACCCATCTCTGTGATGTTCTTAGAGTTGAAAGAGGTGATGGAGGCTGCGCCTCCACAAAACTCTGCTTACGAAGTGATGCTATGCTAAATGATTTTTGAAAATTTTTGTTTTTTGTCCCGAAAACCCGTTCGGGAAGGTACCCGAACAAAGTTTGACAAAAAGACTTTCTTTACGACCGCAAAACAGGTCGTAAAGTAGTCACTTTACACCCAAAATCACGAAAAGATATTTTTTCTAGAATTAAATTTGCGGCTTTATCAATTTTTAAAGTTCCATAATATGCTGGAGGGTATTCCAGACCCCCCGGTTTTGCGCCCGTTTTTTTTACATTTTGAAGGAGAGGATCCAGACACTTAAGAAAATAGAAGCAATTTTTGAAAATTATATCAAATATATCTCATTGAAAAATGAGATAAAATTAAGTATTCTGTAGTTTATTTTTCTTATAAGATCTTTCTCTGACCTGGAGAATGGCAGGAGGGCAGCTGCCTCCATTGACACCCCCCCTCCCGGGCTCTCGACCGTTTAAATTTTTTTGAAATATTTAATATTTCACTCTAATAAAACTGGAATATGCTAATTAAATATAAATGTGTTTCTTTTATTTATGATGTATTTACGCTTTGAAAAAATGTATATCGAATGGCTGCAGTAAAATTTTAACTTCAGTACCTTTTACTATCATCATAATGTCAGATTATCTGTGCTATCATTTAGTACCTTGTTAGGTTTCAAGAAGTACCTTTTATTTTTTAACTGTGGCAACGTTGGAGGTACGTTTGGGGGAAGGAGGCCTAACTTAACTTTTGATAGGGCCCGCTTAGAGCAGCAGGAGGGCTGCGCTTACAGGCGCCCCGAACTCCATAATCACACAAAATTAAGCGAAAGTAGCAGAGATTTAAAAATTTCTATAATTGGAATAACGTCGACTTAAATTAAAAAAAGAAAATAGTTTATTAAATTGTCCAAAACAACTCAAAAAAATAATAAATTAATTTATAATATAATGGACGAAAACAACCAGATAATAATTTGAAATAACTTTTGACATATGTTCTAATTTTTTAACCAATTTTAAAGGTGGTAAAAATTGCTTGAAAGTTTATGTGCACCTTTAGAGTAGATTCTAAAATCAAAGAAATATTTTTGAATAATATATAAAACATTTTTGTCAAATTGTTTACAGAAACTTTTGGTTACCACGGTCGTGAACGGATGCAAATGTAAACAAGCAAGTGGCGTTCTCTATTAGCGCAAAGTCCAAACAAACGTTTCGTACGTCGGCTCTGTAGATAAACTAATTTCTGTCATCTATAAAACTTTAGTTTATTCAACGACTGCGAGCTGTACGTACGAGATCGGTTACAAAAAGATGGCCGTGAAAACAAATAAAATAATCGAAATAACGACAATTAAAATGTAAAATAATTCCCTGGATCCGTGTAAAGGGTCGAGCAAAAAAAAATTCCGTGTCTGTGATAATGCGAGTGTTTTTTGTTTGTGAGTGTTTTGTTATTGTTGACAGGTTTCTTGATGAAACTCGGTGTGTTCATTGACCACCTGGTTCTCGTCGACTGTCAAATTTGTATGCAAGTCAAAATAATATGGGATCGTGACCACGGTGTGTTTACATTTTAAAAGTGGTTGTGTTTTAAAAATTAGGGAGATGTTTGTAACTGGAAGGTTTTAATTTTCGCCATTGAAATCCGACGAGCTCGACGGATGCCTCCGTTGGTGGAGCAGTACGCTTTCAAGTCCATGGAATCGCCCCGCAATGGAGACATGGTCAGCTCGGTGCACGTCGGCGAGCGCGCACATTACCCGCGAAACCCTGTCACCCCATCTCTTTGGACTGCACTATTTGATTACGATGCACAAGGGGAAGACGAATTGTCCCTTCGAAAGGGGCAAATTGTGGAGGTGCTATCCGAAGACGCCAAGATTTCGGGGGACGAGGGTTGGTGGACCGGAAAGATCGGCGACAAAGTTGGAATATTTCCCTCCAACTTTGTTGCGTACGATGATCCCATAAATCACGTCAACTCCATCATCAGTGATATCCATCCCATCGAAATCGATTTCTGTGAGTTGGATCTTGAGGAGGTTATCGGAGTTGGCGGTTTCGGAAAGGTGTATAGGGGCATCTGGAAAAATCGTGAGGTGGCTGTGAAGGCTGCAAGACAAGATTCCGATGCTGACATTTCGGTGACATTAGATAACGTTCTAAAAGAGGCCAAGTTGTTTTGTCTTCTGCAACATGAAAACATTGTTTCGCTGGAAGGTGTTTGCTTACAAGAACCCAATTTGTGTCTTGTGCTAGAATATTGTCGGGGTGGTTCTTTAAACAGAGTGCTTTCAGGGCGCAAAATACGACCAGACGTTCTTGTGGATTGGGCTATTCAAATAGCACGTGGAATGGATTATTTACATTCTGGTGCGCCTATTTCACTCATACATCGTGACCTGAAAAGTTCGAATGGTAAGTTTCAAGTTTTAACAAGATTTTATTTCTTAGATCAGTGACCCTCAAAATTTTAAACAGTTGAAACGTCAGGTCTTTATGTGGCGCTCATGATTGACGTAAATTCAGCGAAGTAACCTGAAAAATTAGTAGATTATAATTTTACCGATTTTTTGTTTACCTAATTCTTAGATCTATGTTTTGTTCGTACGAGTAGCGATTATCGACTACTGGCGGCTTTTCACCACTTCGATTATGAAAATTTTACTTCTCGAAACGGAAATATTGGGAAATTGAAAATAAATCATATTTTGTATGCGCATCCTCAAGCGTACAATAAATTATTGTATGACTTGACATTCATTTATGGTCATAGTTTTGTTTAGGTAATGGTAATTTACTCTCACTAGGATCAAGTTTACGTTACCCCATGGGGAGTAATCTGGCGCTAGAAGTCAAGGGACCTTATTACCCAGGTGTATTTTCTAAATGCTAAAACGATGTATCTATTACAGGAAGTTCGAATTTTTATACCCTTCCATCTTCAAGCTTTTTACTTCAAAACGTGCAGCTCAGCTTCGAACATTATTTACCATTACAACCCCTTTTATTAGAACATTTCGATTCCTTACGCATATAAACGCTCTTTACGGCCCTACATTGCGAATACCAAAAAAAGAATAAATTGCATTAGTTATTTGGCACGACAATTTATGTTTATTATTTTTCCAACAAAAAGAACAGAAGCCGTCGACTAATTAAAATTAATACTTACTAAAAAAAATTGCGTTTACATCGTTAATTTATAATTTATATAACTAACTATATAGCGCCGTAGGCGATTTTCACAGACATGCTCCACGTTGAACCGACATAAAAATTTTTAGAAGGTAAAAAAAAGAACACCATTCAAATTTTGAAATCACTTCGAATTTTCGTCGGATAAAACTTGAACAATGTCGAATCGTCCAGAAAAAACATTCATGGGCCGGTGACCTCAAGTCTAACAATGAGATCACAAACAAATAATAAAGTTGAAGCCAAATTATTAGGTGCAATTAATACCTTAATTATAGAAGTGCAGAAACCAATTACTTATTCTATTCTTTAAGCCGATTAAGTTTAAACTATTATTTCTTGCTTAGAAAGTTTAATTTACATTGGCGTAGCTAGAATGGGGGCTAATAAATGTGGTGTGAATTTTTTAAATTAAGATGATGATGATGAGTCGGTCATAGCTTTGCAGCTAACGCGATCAACTGCGAATACGAGGTACCGGGTTCAAACTTCAGGAGAGTCAAACTTTCTTATGGAAAAGTGTTCGTGCTTCGGAGGGCACGTTAAGCCGGCGGTTCTCTTAAGTTGATGAACTGCAGGCACATATTAAGGTCAGTCTAACAAGCTATCTACTGGATGTAAAACAACTATAGTTCAATGTTGACCTGCGGACTACACTCACCAACCCGTCTGGACACCGTGGCGAGTTACGGCCAAAAATTCCCTCTTAAAGGGAAGCCTATGTTCAACACTAAATTAATAAAGGCACTAAAGAAGATTTTCTTAACAAAAAAATTTTCCCGGTATCCCAGACCCCCCGGTTTCCCATCCATTTCTTTCTATTTTACACATGACGCCTCACAGAAAGGTTTATATCTTAGCGCCGGAGGCTAGCAACCTGTTAAATTTTAAGTGTCTTATTGATCTATACTCTGTAACGCTAAGAATCTTCATTCATCATTAAACAAGGTGGAAATCGGATGACCGCGGTTCATAGCAGACCCATACCTAGAACTTTCTTTCTGAAGGGAGCATTTATAAGTTTTTAAAGATATAAATAATTAATAAAAATTGAATGTTTTTAGGTCTATGGTTTAAAATTTGTCTTCTTTGAAATATCGAATTGTTAGTTTTGGAAGGCGGTCAGTACCTGCCCCCCTTAGCTGCAGGTCTAGTTACTAGGCTTCTATACGTTTGAATTATGATAACGGATCAATAGATTAACTACTATAAACGCAAAACAATGATCTAATAACGTTCTGATTGGGTATAAATTATGTGAACGAATGGACACGAATTCAGATTGTTTCTTGTTATACTACGTCGTATAGAAGGCTAAAAATTAGGATTGACTTACAATGAAGTAATAATTAACATGATTTAATTCCTTGTCGTATAAATAAGGTATACCAATGTAAATTATCTCACATCCAAAATTTCTTAGTGAGGTTGAAGGCCGAGTAACTAAATTCTACTATTTCCGGTTAAAAAATCGTTTATAGCTTTAAAACGAACCAAACGACAACATTCAATTGTTGAAAGTATAGCGATATAAAAAATTATTGTTATTCCAGAGTAACCGGGGTTTTCACTGAGCGAGGCTGAAGGCCGAGCAACTATATTTAACTAGCCTACAATGTTTCCTAATGAATTTTACTACATAGTTCCTTGATCTATTTTAAAACTAAAAGTTCTTATGTAATTTACACCCACGTAAACCCTGCACCGTCGGAGAGTCTAAGTGCTTAAGAAGGGCATTTTTTTCAAGGCCCTTTTAATTTAATCAACAGATGGCGCCTACTTAAATATTTTTATAAAATAAGAGGAATTTGCTATATTTAAAATAGAGCAAATTCGTTGAGATAATACTATTCTATAAACAATATTCTTGATCTTAAGCTATTTTGAGTTTGTAATATTTATTTATAAAAACACAATTCATAATTAAAGTTTAATTATCTTTTTTTGTAAGTGAGTGTGTTTTGACATACTCAATATGAACTCAAAATAGCTTAAGATCAAGAATATTGTTTATAGAATAGTATTATCTCAACGAATTTGCTATATTTTAAATATAGCAAATTCCTCTTATTTTATAAAAATATTTAAGTAGACGCCATCTGTTGATTAAATTAAAAGGGCCCTGAAAAAAATTCCCCTCTTAAGGAGCTCTCGAGATAGCCGTAGATAATTTAAAAACCAAATTTGTCTGTCGTTTTTTGAAGAGGCCTCTTAGTAAATGTTGCGTGGAGGAGGCCTCGAAGTTTTACGTTACGCCATTGGATTATGGATCTAATTGGTGGGTCTTGCTTTTGTGGAGGTGCAGTACCTGACACTCAGCAACCTCAAGGCCAATCATATCCTTAGGTTTACGCACGTGATCATAAATTTATAGATAGGATTGACCATAGGGAGCGAGAAAGCTGACATTAGCGTCCTCTATAGTTAAAACATTTCATAAAAGAAGTTCAATTTTTTAACGCTAAATGCGCTAACGTTAAACTTTCTCGCTTTCTTATTGGAGAATTAGTGAGAAATCTCGACGATAGCGCCTCTAGCGTTAAAAAAGTGAACTTTTTTCATAGGGGAGGGGAACTTTCTCGCTTCCTATACGGCGGCCGTAACACCGCGGCGTGTGTAAAGAATTGCCTCTTTAGAATAAGTCAATATTCAGTATTTATATCCCGAGGGCATGCCAAACACCTGAATATTTTAAACGGACGAACAAAAATGCTCAGGTATGGCATGCAAGAGGAGTATATTAGACGAGTATTTTTCTCCGAAAATTTCTGTCTTTTTCAAATTGTGGAAAAAAGTAAAATTTAAAGTTTTTCAAATCTGTCAGTTTGACAGTTTTAGTTTGAACAATGTAACATAAACCAAAATAAAACTTGATTTTTGGCGAATATTAAAATACCCGAGTATTTGCACTAGTGCATGAATATTTGCCTGACATTTTTTGAAATTAAAAGAATACAGTGATTTTATTGGTAGAAATTTTTGGAGGGAAATACTCATCAGTATTGTTATATTCTGGGTTGCAGGTAGCTCCAAGGGACCCGAAAATACAAATTTTACGAATGAAACCTCGATGTTTTCTGAAAGAGTATATTTTAAATAAGAGAATAAAGGGAGGCGCAATGCCCTAAGTGCACCTGTTTTTTCAAAAATCGAATTTAAAAACTTCGATTTTCACAGTAAATTTTAAGCAAAGTCGCTCGGGATTGGTGAATCAATTCATTCTATTGACAGTCCGTGCACTTTGCATTGGGATGCAGCAACAGTGCACTCCGAACGAAAATCATGGTTTTCAATACTTAATGTGCTGGAAAAATGGCTTAAAGCACCCGAGCGCAGCGAGGAGTGCTTTAAGTCGATTTTTCCTTGCACAACCACCTTTCCGGATAGTACATGTGCAGGAAAAATGGCTTAAAGCGCCCGAGCGTAGCGAGGGGTGCTTTATGTCGATTTTTCTTTTTGCACAACTACCCTGCGTTAAAAATCCACTCTCACGAGTTTCACCCCTCAAAGATCCACCATTTCCTTAATCCACGTGCCTAGGGATATTTTTAAATTAGTTGTCGTTTTCATCAAAATGGCCCGGAGCGCCCGAAGGGTGCGTAGGGTCAATTTTTATGAAAACCACCATCGCAAGAGTAGGATCCACGCGAAAAAGTAACTACCGTTCGTTAAATTTAAGTTACCCTTTTCTGAAGTAATTTTTGTCTTAAAAAAGGAGAACGCATTCCTACGTCAACAGCTACACTCTTATGTATAGGAACGCACGTACCGTCAACACAATGCCTTGATTAACCAATCACGAGCGATTTACCTTCGAACATCAAGCTTCTTCAAATTCGATTTTTGAAAAAACATGTGCATTTAAGGCATTGCGTCTCCGTTAATTCTCTTATTTAAAATATACTCTTTCAGAAAACATCGAGGTTTCAATCGTAAAATTTGTATTTTCGGGTCCCTTGTAGCTACCTTCCCCCCCCCGCTCCCCCCAAACGAGATTCAAGAAAAGTCTAGTATGGATTGGTGAATATAGTTGAAATTGGAAAATTGTTTTTTGGACAGGACCGGTCAATTTGAGTTTTGAATAATTTTTAGGCCAGGGGCTCGCAATCTTTTCCAGTTTGCGGTTCCATTTAACTTTTAGTTTCAATTAGGCCATTGCCACAGAGTATAGGCTCTCCTTTCTAATCGAAAGATGACGTACTACGGCTTTGCAGGTGCAAATCGGAAACTTTGCCACTAATTAACAGGTGACGCTTGACTGACGTCATTGATTACGAACATTGTTCGTAGATATTGAACTGCTGAAACCCGTTGAGAGAGATGATGATAGAATACGTGGAAATAACGATCCGTGATGGTGGAATATTCTGAGGTAGCGAACTGACACTACCAGAAAAGAAGAGGGAATGATATCTTGAAAAATAATTAAATAATATTCTGATTACGTATGACTGAAGATAGGCAATTACCTCGAATTTTCAAGGTCAGTTTAAAATTACCCCCTTCCCGTTGTCACGCACGATTCTAGAGATCTAAACCAATCATACAGGCTGATTTGCTTAAATATCCACTGACGACGTAACACCAAAGTTTCGTGGCAAGAACTTAGAACAACTCGATTGGAGATAAAATTTATATTTTTCCAAAAATTGCAAAATCATAAAAAAATTCGATCTTGCCAGGATTCGAACCTGGAATCTTCTGATCCGTAGTCAGACGCGTTATCCGTTGCGCCACAAGACCATATGATCAAATGTGCTTTGTAATCATTGAGGCAAATTTTAATATTAAAATAATTTATTATAATGTTTAATAATAAATTAACAATGGAAACTTATCTTATCGGTTATTTTTATTTCCTTTTGTTTACTTATTCCGTACTTTTCATTTAATGTATCTCAAGTGTTTTCTTTGAATAGAATTTATTTACCAAATATCGATTATTTATTTCGATATCGGAGAAGGGGCCAAATAAAGATTATCATGTTTGGATCAACATAATATCATATTATGAATGGCAGTATTCTAAAAATGTAAAAGCTTGCTTGATGTACATAAGTAGAGATATTATTAGAAGGGCTTCTCATAAAATATGCACAAGTGAAAAGTTTTTCTGGGATAATTACATTTTCCATCTTTATGTTTTTATATAATATGTAGATCCAACCTCGATATCGTTTGGCCTTTGCCCTGAACCCATTAGTTGTATTTCCCACAATCGTTGGACACGAGAAGATAAAGCAAGTTATCTTTCACGCCGACCCAATACTAAAGTCGGGCACACAACGAAAGCAATCTCATCCATTACCGAAAAGGATGCAAAGCAGATTTTGTCTGTTACTATAGGTTACTGCTCAGCTAACTCCTGAGGGATTTTAAACATAAAAACACTTTTCATTTACGTATTCTCCGCGTAAAAACCGAATGCCCGAATTTCTATCTTTTTTTTTTAGTTTTATGTTTGGAAGTGGTGTTTGCTTTATAAATTCATGTGACATCAAAATAAACTTTCATTAATCCTCTTAAATTATGCAACAAAAATTCCACTTTTGAAACATAAAAACAAAGAATTTTACATTTTTGATAACTTTCATTTTTTTAACCGCACATTCCGCAGCATAAAATTGCATACTTCGCTCGCAGGGAAACTTCAAAATGGGTTTAAAGTTCATTAGATATTTGTTTTTTTATAGTTTTCCTAAAATAAACTTGAAATCATTTTGTTACATCAACAATAATATTATGATAACATTTTTTAATAAACAGGATGTTTAATCGACGATCTTCATAGACGCAAAAGTAATTTTATTGCAAATTTGCGCTAAGTTATGCAAATCAATTTTAAAAGTCTTGTCCTGCTCTCGAATTGTCTGTAAAACTTATACAGTACAACCTGTCTTATCCAACACTTCTCAGAAATTCACCGCGAATATCGATAGATAGAATACATCTGTTGTTTTGCTATTTGGACTATTTTATTGTAACATCTTTGATAACATCTTTGATAACAAAAAATGAACTTAATATGACTGATGAATCTATCTTGGAATCAACAAGAGGCGGGGGACCAGGTCAGTTAGTATTTCAGAATAGAAAGAAAATCTCTGCTTAGTACGAAGGACAAAAGGTTGACAATTTTTTTTTGTTATCCGTATTTCTCAGTCTCAAGATATCTAATTATAGGTTATAGGATCTAAACGCTAATATGCATGCGTTTGACGTAATTGGATGTCGTATTCGTTTCTCCTCGAGCTATATCAAGTCAGTTTATCTCTTTTGCTCTAGTAGGGCAATTATTCTTCTAAAATAGCAGACCGATTATATCAAAATTAGGCTAACGTAATAAATTATTATATTGGATTAATATTAGATTGACATTTCAAGTTTATTTACAACTTTTTCATCATTCTTGGATAGCGTGTCAGTTAACAACCAAATTATAAGTAAATGTCATCGTACATTATAATAAAGTGAAACTATGTAATGATTTATGTTATTTAAAAGACGGTCACTTCTACTAAACTGCAACGTGGGGAGAAGTTTTTATACTATGTAACTTGCTCGGAGTTATCGATTCTTTATTTTTATCCAACCAATCGATTATCCGGCACCAACTAATTACTATTGATAAGAAACATTTATAGAAAATCAATAAAGCTGTAACATTCATAAAGAATAAAAGTAAATCAACTGCAATTGCTTAATAAATTATATAATATACTTAATCATCACGGTTCGTTACCGTTTCAAGTCATTAAGGTTTTAATTTTTTCAGCAGCATTCTTTAAAAAAACTCGAAGTGTTAATGGATTAAACGTAGCATTGCGAAAGGGGACATTAAAAAATTGTTTTTTTGTAACCCAACGACCCAGTAGATGTGAACGCTAATGGAATGCAGTTCTAACGACATATTTGCAACGATGACGCTCTCTTAATATTAATAATTAAGCAATTTTTAAGTTTGCAAGCAACCTAGAATTAATTTCTTTCGAGTTGACATTTCCACTCAAAATGTGACCTATTTTGCGAGTTGGTTACGATTGCAGCGAAAATGTAAACTTCTTAATGTACAGGGTGGTTCTTTATATTATCTTCATTATGAAATTCGAAAAACATGCAATAGAAATTTTGTTAATTGTTTCCATATTTGGTACTCATGTGGACTATTTATAAATATGATCCCACTTGCGCTATCACTCATTCAGTAAAGTGGCACCTCAATCTTTTAAATTTTGACTTGGTTTTGATAATGTACGTCAATATCACGCACAGTTTTATAATAATAAGCGCGTTTCTTAGAAATTAATCGCTTATCAAATTCGAGTATCCACTTACCGAATGATTATAATATTAAAAAATAATTCATTTTATTTACCACCATTTTTGTGGTAGTTACGGTTTATGTACAATAAAACTTGTTTATTTTATTAATGGAGTCGATAAATTTCATAACATGTAATGTGGCAATTGGAAAGTGTATTTTTTTTTTAATACTTACTGCATATTTTATTTTATTTTTTCCTGATATAGCGCAGCTATGACAAAAATGTACTATTCGATCATTAAATCCTATCTACTGTACTTAATCAAATACAATTCAAATATTTTACGTTGAAGTGTTTTCAGAAAATTATATTTTGAACTTTTCTTTCGAGGGAATTACTCAAGTGGGTGTTTTTCCCACTTATTTGGAAGACAGTGTTTTTTTTTCTATTTACCGCATTAATTCCGCTTCCAAAAACTTTTTCAATTATTCAGAAATTTAATTACATAGATTGCCTGAAAATCGACGCTGTTGTTTTTGTTTAAATTGTTTATCCAATTTTGTCTCGAACTCGAGAGCCTACGACTGCTTATTTTATCGAACACCCTCCCGCTTGAAGTTTACTATTCGATAAAAGTTGTATACAAGTGTCCTGATATCAGCTTATTTGTCTGCAAAATATCTGAAGGTCATTTATGAAAACATTTTTTAACGTGCGGTTAGGCTGCTGCATTCAGTGATTTGGCTTCGAATCTCTCTTTTCGACTTATTGACTCTTGCCTCCCTCCTTTGTCACAGTTAGTCACAATTTTTGAACCTCCTTAGGAACTTGACTCATTCTCCACCAGTGGCGGCCGCAAAACCACATCAGGAGCGGGATGGGACGTTTCGGCGCGACCATTTCGACGCGGCCGATTCGGCGCGAGCCGGTTCGGCGCAAGCCCATTTCGGCGCAAGCCGGTTCGGCGCGAGACCGTTTCGGCGCGAAACCGTTTTGGCGCAAGCCCATTTCGGCGCGAGCCAGTTCGGCGCGAAGACTTTTCGGCGCGAGCCGGTTGGGCGCAAAGGTTTTTCGGCGCAAGCCCATTTTGACGCAAACCAGTCGGCGCAAAGACTTTTTGGCGCAAATAATTACAAACATTTAATTTTCCTTGAATTTTAGTCTTTGAATTTTTTTCTTTGAATTTTAATCAGGCAGACATTAGATACAAAAAGATAGAACTAATCATCTAATAGTTACAAAATAATCATTTGAGTTTGACTTTAATCGCACTTGGTTAAGTTTTTTTCTGATAAAGACTAGAAATTCTATGAGCGTGGAATCGTTACCAGAAAGATGGCAAAAGGTCATCAGACAAAATGGAAAATATATAATAAATTGATTGAAGTTTATTTTTAGTACAAAAACAAATTGCAACAGAGACGTGCTCAGGGGGGGGGGTGAGGAAATATTAGAAAGCCGGCAGTTTTTAATCTAGAATTGGGGTTTTTGTATAAGAATGTCAATACAGAGCATTATATAAGGGGGGGAGTTTGGGGGTTTAAACCCCTTGCATGACATAGCTATGAAGTAAAAAAAGTTTTAAAAGCTTTTTTTTAGTAAAACCCTTTTCATAGCATAAAAAAAAATTGTTTTAGGTAACCCCCCCACATGACTTATGTCTAGCTACGGTCCTGTGTCAATATGACATCCATAGTTTTCTGTAAGTTAAAATGCATATATGATTAATTGAATAAACCATTAATTAAACCGACCGATCAGATAAAAGTCAAATAATAAATAATTTTCTACATCCGCATAAATAATGATTTATGTTTATAAAAAGTATTTTATGCCTATGATATTAAATTCTCGCGCCGAATCTGCTTGCGCCGAATTGGCTCGCGCCGAATCGGCCTCGCGCCGAACCGCCTTGCGCCGAACCGTTCTCGCGCCGAACCGGCTCGCGCCAAACCGTCTTTGCGCCGAACCATTCTCGCGCCGAACCGCCTCGCGCCGAACCGTTCTCGCGCCGAACCGGCTCGCGCCGAACCGTCTTCGCGCCGAACCGGCTGCGCCGAAACGGTCGCGCCGAATCGGCTGCGCCGAAACGTCCTAGACCGCATCAGGAGTGATGTGATCGCTGGATGAGTTACAGAGTGGAAATTCTGGGTTCAAATCGAGGACTTCACAGAATTTTAGCTTGACCTTCCAGTGGGCATCCACACGCTGTGGTGTTGAAAAAAAGAAACAAATTTTCTGAATTTTGATTCTTTATCTCGTGTATCTGATGGCCACCATCAATAGCAATTTCAACAGTAAGTTATTATTATCCTGTGGTTATCTGTCATTATCTATTAATTACGTAAGGACGTTTTTCGAAAAAAATTGTAAGATTTTGGATAACTCTATATCTTACGTAAAGATACTTTAAAATTTTTGATAGATTATCTTGTTTTTTTCTTAATTTTGATAAGATTAAAACAACTGATTTAATTAATTATTGTATTGAGTATCAATAACGAGAGAACAAGCTATGTAAGAGCCAAGGGCGGATCCAGGGGGGGGGGGGGCGATCGGCTCCCCTTTCTTGGAAAAATTATTGCATTATAATTATAAATATAACGTAAAAACTAAAATTACTGGAAGAAAAGGAGATCAATTTCGGTATTTTTCTTAACAATTTATGAAATCGCCCCCCCCCTTGAAAAAGTTGCTAGATCCGCCTCTGGTATAATCAAGATCAGGCAAAATATTTGGACTTAAATGCTTAGTGCCCATTCACAATGATCAATGGATATAAACATAAGCTTAAGACATAAAAAAATAAAGTAAATTGCAATACAAACTTTGGTTTGAGTACGAAATATGAACCCATACATAACATGCGTTAGCTCGAGCTGACTCAGCTCGAGGATGTTAGTCTATTCATGTATACGCTCAGGTAAGCCGACCTGAGTTAGATCGAGCTAAAAACGAGGGCTAAGCGCTTGAACCTCTCAGCTCGAACTACGGTCAGTTCGCCCAATTAGGGTTGGGGATACTACGAACTAACTAACTATAGATTTATGTTTATTCAGTACCGTAAAAAAACTGAGCTTGCTTAGATCGAGCTAAGGTTAAGTTCGAACTAACTCGTGCATGTATACGGGACAATAGTTATTAAAAAAACTCAAAGGGGTACAGCTTTAAAAGTAAGCGTTTACGGGAGGATGAATGTCGAATATTGATTAGTTTAGACAAAAATTGATTTTATAGTTGAACGGTGAACTAGAGGACTTGTGCATAGCACAAGGGCATTGCCCCATATCGCCTTCATCTGATGGCTTTGTAATGGAGCTGCAACGTACGTGGTGTTTATTGAGGAGTCATTTTGAAAGATAGCTTAAGGGTAAAAAGACTGACGGGTCCTGCGAGGAGTTTGTCAGGGAAAATGGGCTAGATAAGGGAAATAATGGCTCGTGGTTTGAGTTCCGTAGTGTTCATGTATACGCTTTATCGTTTTTGCGGGGAGGGGGATTAACTTGTCGTAAAACTTGATGGCTTACTTTTTGTTGAAATTGTCGATCACGTCGATGTTTGAGTCAGAGCGAAGGCGAGCGTTTGAGCACGAAGAATACGATTTTGTATGACTTGGAGCTTGTTAATGTGGGTTTGGGCTGCGTAATCCCAGGCGGTGGTAGCTTACGTCATTGATAGGCAGATGAACGTCTTGTAGATTCGCGGTTTGTTATCTGGAAGCATTTTACTTTTTGGATCAATGAGCGAGTAACGTGTCCCTATCGCAGCTTTAGCTTTGTTGATACGATCTGAGAGGGTGTGGTGGTTTTATGTGAGTTTCTGATTCATGGTAACGGCTCTAGATAATTTCGGGATGTTTTAAATATGTTTGTTTTTGGGGATTTTATTACTGTGCGCGAACATAATTGCGGAGCTTTTAATGGAATTGACACCAATCCGTCACTTAAAGACGATCTGTGGCGTACGTTGATGGGTTTTGGCATATCATACGAGAATTTAAAGAAATTCGGAAACTGGAACATTGGGGGACTGCGCCTGAGATGTCTTCGAGGAAGATACGAAACTTGTGGTCATTGAGGAAGAAGGCAGACAATTGAATGAGCTGTTTCTTTATAATGGCTTTAACATTTTTTACAAGAGTCCGGGGGTCCACACGGTGTCGAAAGCTTTAACAATGTCGAGGAAGACAGCAGCAGTGTATTCGTTTTTGTTGAAACCGAAAGAGACATTCTTGATTAGTCGTATAGTATCTGAAACTGCGAACACCTAAAGGTCCTGGCGAATGCGTTCTTCAATTTTTCCGATCGATGTAAGGGTGCTAAACCGGTGATAGTTTTATGGAAGATTACTGTCTTCACCACTTTTGTCAGATGCGAAGGAAATAGCGAAGACGAAAAGAGACATTGATGAGTTCAGTGATTTTAAAGTTTACATTTTTATGCAAATTTAGATCTTATTGTAGCATTTTGTTGACAGTGCGTGTGGTTTACGTGACAACCTGAAAGGGGGCGTAGAAAAGAGTTATAATGTTTACTGTATGACCTTGGGAAGTTTTTTTATTTGCAGTACATGGCTGCCTTAGCTCTCTTCGGGCCGTGCGTCGCTTTTGCCCTTCTTGTCGACTTTTTACGTTTTCCCACTTGGCGATTTAGGAGGAGGGAACGGTGCCTGTGTCTGCTTTCTTGCTGGAACTCTTATGATTGCTGTTACTGATACTCTCGTGTTGAAACTTACTATGCTTAAGTATACATACGAGTACATTAAATTCTACTGCGAAATTCTTATGAGACGAAGGAGGTAATGGGAGCTAAGTTTCCAAAAAACTCCGTAAACGAAATGATGCTATGACCTTCCAAAATTTGGAAAGTCGCTCAATTTAAAACTTTGAGTCGCAGGGGAGGCGGCAGTCGCCTATTTGATGGTCGCCCATTTTGATGAAGATACGGAAGTGGTTTATTGCACAGCGGCGTACATAACAAAACTTTATCTGGTACCCAGTTGCTTGATTTTTTTTTCTTTCAAACCCCAGTTGCAATAAGAGAAATTAAGAATACAGCGACGATTCTCTTGGTGCAGCTGCGTTTCACCGTAATTTACTTTTAGTATAGATAGGCAAAGAACTTAAAAACAAAAAGAAAAGAAATAATACAATTTTATCCCCGACTTCATGCTTATCGAATTCTGCGGTAATTTCATTTTATTGACGCAATTTCCTACGTTTCTATCTGCGTACACCAGCAGAATACAATAATTTATTTTTAAATTTCGATTTATTTTCTTGCTAATACAGGAGCGTGTCCAGGAAAATATAGGTACAAATTATTGAAACCACAAAGTGTTTCTTCAAACCGGAAGACGTAGCCAAGAAATTCTAGCAAGTTTGATATACTTGAACCCGGAATTTCCGCTCTGTAACTCACCTAGTGGTCACGGCAAGCAACTTCTGTGATTAAATTTATTCACAACTTGATTTTATTGCGATTAAGGGTGTAAACTTCTAATAAACTAGGCAAGAGCTTCGATTTTAATGACTTAGTTTGTGCTCGACTGATTAACAGTTTCCTTTATTAACCAAATAAATTGCAGAGAGACACGAGAACGAGATCCAGACGAGGACCCCTGAGATTTTTGAAGTTTCTGTTAAGTACTTGAAATTCATCTGTTTTTGCGAGATTTACAAACAAGTAAACTTGGCAGACGACATTAATTTACATTTTTTAAGTGTCTCAACACGAAATTCTATTTTATTGTGGTTTTTTTATTTACGTGGTGGCTTTGACATGATCCTCCTGGGATCACAGTGTGTGTTGTTTGAAATGAGTTTCTTTTTTTCTTCGTTAAGATTTAGTGGTCGGATGGAATTGTAAACTTTTTGATTGTGTTTTACACAATGTATGGTTTTCAAAAAAGTGTTTTCCAAGTTTTTCTCGCATTGAAAGCGATATCGTTCGGAACGCTTAAATTTAATAAGCAATTTGCACGAAACTTTTGATACGAAACGTGAGTTCTAATAATCTACCACGATTACTTCTTGTAAGTTTTCCTGTTTTCTCATATGCAGTAAACATCAAAGCTTTTACTGAAAGCACTACGAAACGATTTCTTTGCTTAGTAATTATTGTGAACGTAATTGAAGTGGAAATTGAACTAACTTGTGCTTTTTAATGCTACCCAATTGGAATTCTTAAAAGCAATTTGAGAGTAGTTTATGCATAGCGCCGACGTTAACACCGACAATTCGAATACTAGAGATGCGTCAAATCGGAGAACCAATCAACTTCACCTTTTACTGGCGGTGGGTCACGTTTATGCCGCTATAAAATTAGTTAGAAATTTGTCTTATTGTGAGATGTAAAAAATAATGAAGTAATTTTACTTTCTTATAAATCCATCTTTACTCGAAGAATTGCTTATGCAGTAGACCGCTGTATTTCCAACTTTTTTCTTTGCCATCCTTGAAAATAAGTGTTAGTAGAAATTTTAATGCGATTTTGTAGTTTAAATAACCAGAAAATAGCCTTGGTGAAGTTATCGTCTCCACATAAACCGACGTATTTCCGCCTGGTCGTTTCTCTTCTACTTCGATAAGACCACATCAAAACTGTCGCTCTATTCATTTTCTTGGCAAGCCCGTTTATGTTGACGTGAAAAAAATATTGCAATGACAGCTGGAGCGAGGATTAGGCAAACCCTACGTCGTTATTTTCTATAAGTCGCAATTATCTTGCAATTTGGAAGGCGATGTCCTAATGGTTTCCTAGCTAATTTAATGGGTGGATAATCCTGACACTAAAATTATTATGCTTTCAAAAATAATTTTTTAAATTTATGCAGAAAATAAAATTTTCAGTCGTTTATTATTGAATTATTTTTTTTTTTAAAACATGTAGATAAATGTGTAATCAATGAATTATTTATTTTTAATTACATATTAATTAAGTCTAGACGCTTTGACTGGATTTTCTTTGCGACTTCATTTCTGAAGGTTTCCTTTTTTTGATACAGTAGTCCTCTGTATTTACATAAAGCCAAGTACGCACTTAAAGTACCAAGGTATCATTGATTATTCTGCTATCGAATGAAGATGTAACATCCTTCTAGTTTTGTGATAAATCAATAATTTAAGCATAATTGAGGATAATTTATTGTTGAAAGTGAAATTTATTTAAATTTATTGAAATTCTTTCGCGGCTTGTATTTTTTAAACAAGTTTCTATTGGACATGAAAATTTATGAACGCACTTCAGAAAATGTTATACGTGGCACTTTTCCCGAGGGGATATAATTTTTTAAGAGAAGAAATATTTTGTATGCAGAACCGAGTGGGTTAGAATAACGTGTAAGCGGAGGGACGTTCATAATCAGAGTAATTGTTCTAATTTACTATCACGAAAAGGGGTAAATTTGTAAGGAAAACGCGTATCTACATCCAAACTTTTCTCATCAGCATCAGTTTTCCCCATCGACACGAAACATCTTTGCCCGTAATTATCGTTAATTTTCAAATAAAAATTAAGATTTAAAGGTGCGCTGAGCAGATAACTACCCCATAAATAATGTATTTATGATAATTTTGTTCAAAATTGTTTTCCTAATTAAGTCGACGTGTTTAAGCGAATACTAAAATTCTTTGTCTTTCTGAAAATTCTTCCAGCTGCACGATAGAGATAATTAAATTGACGTTTTTAATTATTATAGTTTTACATTCCTAGATTACCTATCTCAATTTTTAACATCGAGTTAAATAACTTCCTGTTTAAATTAGGTGTTGGGCATCACATTTCATTTAAAATTAGAAGTGAAACTTGTTTAAGCTCAATTTGGAGAGGTTTTGTTTTTTTTAAATATTGTTTTATTTTTAAAGGAGAATCTTTGTTAGGTCCCTGCGGAACACCGGCGGAATAATTTTATATTAGATAAAATTTTATCTGGTAGGAAATCCCTCTCGTAGTGGTTAGTAAACGGACACCTACTATTTTAGCACGAGGCTATTACGTAAGTTACATATTTATGTACATAATAAATAAATCAATTTTCCTGTTAAAAGCTTTTACGTGTACGAGTACATGGTACCTACTAAGCGCCCTTTCATGCTGTGCGATACTTGCAAATGTTTCACTGTTTTTATTTATATGCAAATATCTCGAATCCTACAGTAAATTATAAACATTTACTCTGATATTATGATGGATGTTAAGGGCGGCTAGCATTTATTTCAAGCTTTGCGATGCAGGAATTTGTGGATTTTTTAGTCGGGTGTTTGTTTGGCAACTAACTATGGAAATCTATGAAATTGTATTTCTGTATAATGGGTCGGCAAAATGAAATAAACTCTGGTAATACTGGGGAACCAGGAGGACAGACAAAAAATAAATACTGATCGATTTGGACTTATATGGGAAAGGGAACGAGAAATCATCTCATTAACATTTTCCTAGTACATCTTCTTGGGTTTTATTCAAGTCGATCTTTTATTCTGATCAGTGAATATACAACGATTCGAAAATGATCTACCTAAGTCATTATATCATGATGAGGGATGCTTCTTGTACGTGCGTTGTCTGTAAAATAAGGTCTCCAAAACCCTGGAGTCCCGAGGAATACTCGAACGCAAGAGTTTGATTTTTGACATTACTCACACTTTAGCCGTTTGCGATGGAGCTTCCGCTTGCCGCTACCGCCAGGTGTGAGTTCCGTTATGTGATTTGTTTTTTTGTGCTAAGGTTACTACGTCTGTAGAAATGTATCGACAGTTATGTGAAGCGCAGAGAGGTGAGCTAGAGGAACGGCCTAAGGACCGGACTCTAGACCAAAAGCTCTAGGTTTGCTCCTCAACCCGGCTACAAAATTTATCCAACTTCATTATAACTCTTTCCTATTGGTATACAATGGCAAACCACCAATGCCCGTACTAATAGTCGAGGATCAATCCTAGATCCAGCGATCCTAGATCGTAACAACGATCTTGGCGTAACAAATAGTCCCGGCTTCGGGTAAGTTCGCTGAATTCTAAATTTGATCTTAGATTTGGTAATATATCTAGTAATATTTAGTTAGTTTCTATTTATAACCATTATTGGTATCTATTTTATAACCATAATTTTTTATTTTATTATTAATTTTTAATAAAATTTTAATTTTTAATATTATATCGTCGTTCCTGTTCAGTTCCTATAATAAAAGTATTTGAAAAATTATTTAATTATTATCGGGGTTAATATATAATATTGATCTCGGATCGTGTTGAATCCAGGATTATTGCGACTATTGGTAGCATTTTTGAGCGATCCGAGGATTAATCCGTGATAATCCGTACTATTAGTACGGGCACAAGAGAACCATTTAATATTAAGAATTCAATATTAAAATTAACAGTCACGATGCTTCTGCCAGGAAGCAAAACGAGGAGGAAGATTTGAAGCGTATGGACATCAAAAACGTGCGAAAATGGTGCTGATAGTTTACAAACGGGCGTATAGACGTCTGTAATATACAGTGCTCTGGACGGCCATCGGTTTCGGATGAAACGATTGCCAAAGTGGAGAGGGTTATGCTTGAAAATCGACGTGTGCAGATTCGGGGGCTGTGAAGCTGAACTCTAAGAAAAATAACTTTTTCTCTTTGTCCAATAATGATTGACTTTCCATACCCTCTCACCAGACCCCCGGTTTTTCAATTTAAAACAATCGAACTAAAACGTTCAAATGTACTCTCTATACTCTGTTTTATTTAAGAAAAATGTAAAACGTTTGCACTAAACGGATGACCTTTAAATGTTAACCAATGAAATTGCTTTGAATAAACACTAAATCTCGTATAATTTCCTTATTGTGAGTGAGTTTATTCAAAGCAATTTCATTGGTTAACATTTAAAGGTATCCGTTTAGTGCAAACGTTTAAAATTTTTTTTTTAATAAAACAGAGTATAGGTCAGATGAAGATTTTTTTCTTATTTATACATATTAAACAAATTGAAAGAATTGGGTGTTCCAGCCAAGTTAATCAGATTAATCAAAATGATGCTCGAAGAAACAAATGCGTGTGTTGCAACTGAGGAAGGAAAAAGATATTCAGAGAAGTAGGAGAGAAAGGATGAATAATAACAAGAGAGGGACAAATGATAGCTTACACGGATGACGTGATCATTATGGCGAGGTCAAGAAAGAAAATGACTGAGATGTTTAAAAAATTAGAAAAAGCAGCAAAAAGAAAGGGACTTAAGGTAAAAGAAAAAATGACGAAATATATGAGGTTTAACAGAAATAAAACGTGTCTGAGAAATAGCGTGAATATAGAGGGGAACATTTTTGAAGATGTGGAGAGCTTTGTTTACCTGGGTGTACAAATAGACAGAAAAGGTAACAGGAGAAGAAATGAAAAGAAGAGTGCAGATAAGATGAAGATATGTAGGACCATGATAAGGCCAGCACTGACATATGCAGCGGAGGCACTATGCATATCGCAAAGAGAGGCTGAAAGAATGCGAGTCTTTAAGAGAAAAGTAATGCGAACCATAGTATTAGGTCCAATATCATAAAACGGAGAATAAAGGGCAAGAACAAACTAAGTGATATTGCATGTGTGTGGAGGAGAGGATATGGTGAGATATGAGAGGTCGCAGCGAATAAGATGGCTTGGATATATCATGAGAGGTAAAGAAGATCTTCTAGTTAGGAAGATAATGCTGTGGAGACCAATAAGTGATAGAGCTAGAGGGCGCTCTAGAATAAGATGGTGGGATTAGGTGACTAGAGATCTGGAGAGGATGACGCTTGTGATTGGAAGTTCAAGTATCGTGATAGGCAGGAGATCGTGAGAAGAAGCTGTGAGAGATACTGTTGTAATGATTTAATAGGGTAGATTTACAAGTAACATGTAATATAGGGACTAATCCACCCCACATATCGGATTTGTAATTCCCGGAGAGGGAATGCAATATTCTAATGGAATTTAAAAGCTTAAATAAATAAATTGATCTTACTTTTAAGCCTTAAAATTTGAAGAAACGTTCTTGAAACCGGGAGGTCTGGAATACCCCCCAGCACACGGTAGTAACAAGATGACTTTTCAAAATTGATAAAGCAAAATTTAATTTTTGAGAAAACATATTTTTCTGTTCTCCATTGTACCGTTTAGGTCATGTAGGAAGATTTTTCTTCCTATGTTTTCACATCTGTGCACCTGTGGCTTGCACCACCATTGTCACGCCCTACATTAGTTACGGTGCTGATACGAAATACCTTTAAGCTGTAAGGCAGCATCAAGACGACTTTTCAAGAATCAAAATTTTTGAAAAATTTTCTGGTTGCTTATATATTTACAGCTGGGGGGTATTCCATACCCCCCAGACCCCCCGGTTTTTGATTGTTTACTTGAAAATGTATCCTTCAGATCAGGAAAACATTTTAACTACAGGTTAACCAGTGAGAACTTTTACAAGACGTAGGTGTGCTGTAACAAAATGCCGGCTTTAGTACGAGAAGGCGTAATATTGTTCTTAGACGTCTACTCACCATCTCGGTTTCTTTTTGCCGCAAATTTTTTGTGAAAGTTTTCACGGGTTGATCTATTTTTCTCAGATTCTTTCGTTCCACTAAAGAACATAGTGGCATTTCTTTTTTAAATCTTCTTTATGAAAATTAAACCTCTGGTGGTTTGCCGTTACCTTCCGAGTGGAGACGGACAGAATAAGATTCTTACTTCGTTCGGAGTCAAACCGGGTTCTCTGTATTAGCAATATGTGAGCTTAATCGCTATCCTGATGTCAGTCTCTTGATCTATAGGTACATAATACTTAATTTTATCTCATTTTTAAGGTTTTTAAAAATATTTTCTAGTTTAGGGTGATAAAGTCCGCTAAACCTTCTTCTAAAATGTGACGAAATATGCGGAATATCCCTCTGCATAAGGAAGTAACAAGATGACTTTTCAAAATTGAGAAATCATCTTTTTGCTTACTTACGGCTGAGGGGTATTCCAGACCTCCCGGTTTTGCGATTCTTTACATTAAAAAGTATCCTTCAGATCAGGTAAAGATTTTTTCAGGAACTACATAATACTGGGTTGAAATGTAACGCGGAATTCGATCAGGTCTAAATCCGTTTGACCTAGTTGAGGCCACATCAGGTTTCGGATGCCGGATCCGGCCACATTTAACCGTACCAGGGCCACATATATGCGCTAAAAGGGCATGCCACATTTAATCAAGATTCGGTCCATAGCATGTTATAGTGAAATTTCTAGTCGGGCGCTTTCAGCTCGACCTGCGGCTTTCGCACTTGGATGGGTGACCAATTCAAGAACACCGCTAGGCGGTGCTCTTCTATTAACCCGTACCTTACCAGCCTTATATTATATGGCTAACAATCGTCCTCTATAGAGAAAAAAGATTTTTGTGCTAGTACACTAAATTTATACAAAAAATATGCAGTAGCTGTTGAGAACCACTCTTGGAAGTAATGTACACTAAATTTATTATTTACTGCCCTACATTCACTCGCATATTGCAAAGCATCCACGTCGCGAATATTACTACGTAGTAGCATTATCCATTTACTTCCTCGGGAATTGTAACTCTAAAAGTAGGGAAGTGATCTACGTAAAACAACCCTCGTCGCATCTTGAAAATTAATGAAATATATAAATTATCATTTTTAAAATTGAAATTTAGCATACTCTTATCGAGCCCGAAAGTTCATTCCACTTTTTTATGTAATACAATTACGCATACAAATTGATGAAAAACACCCCATCTCGTTGATAATAAATTAACTTTATTTCGAGTCACAGAGGGAAACTTAACCATTGAATGTGTTTCTTTTGAGAGCGGTTTGGGTGAACTTTTTTTATATCTTAATTTGTTTCTTATCGGGAGAAGTGAATTTGACACTTTTTCGTGTGAGATTAAATTGTTTTCCAGGTTTCAAAAGAAAATCTTCTTGATCCAATTGTTGTATTGTGGGTTTAACACTACAAATGTGATCAAAAGTTTGATTTCTATTTTCCTGACGTTTTGCCATTTGTTGTGAGGGTAAAGTGCTTTTTCCGTCTGATCGCTTTCCAAATGCGTCGAAATTACTTTTCTTCACTTTTTGGTATGTCGAGCATTTTTCACATTTCTACTGAAGCGAAATATTTAATTTTTAACACTGAATGCACAACTTAGAAAATTTTATATCTGTCTTTTGAGATGGAAGATTCGTTTGTTCCAGATCAAGGGAAGTAATTGTTTTTCTGAAAAATGCTTATTTGAAGTTGAAACATATTAATATTTGTTCTTATCGCGGGTCTAAAGTATTTGCAAACCAAAAATTCTGAAGGATATGGTATCCCGTGGTAGTTACTCATAGTCACCGAACTATTTACTACGTAAAAGTACATAGTATATCGCAAATGAATAATAATAGTAATTATTTCAATGCCAATGGCTTCTTCAGAAACGCCGTTTCACTAAATAACATTGCAACTTTGAGAATGCGAATCTGCCCAATAAATTTTCACCTCGAAACCTGACCAATATCTTTTTGATCATTTTCGGGACAAAAACTTGTTTTAATACTTCTTAGTAATAGGGCCTACAGACGATCAACTTGGTGTTCAACTTAGTATGCAACATCCTTTGTAAATTCGAAAAAGCCGACACGACCACACACGTGCTCGTGTCGGCAAATGAAATTTTACAAAGTGGTTGGAGACTAAGTATGATACCAAGTTGATCGTTTGTGGGCCCTATAAGACTCTTCAATTTTGTGCTGGCGCTTGTCAAAATTTAACAAGTGGGAATATAAATAACCAATGGAATATATCGGTAGGTAATTAGAAACGGTTCTCAAATTTAGATTACTCCACATGGGGCCTGAAAAAGAAATCACTTCAACGTTATCGCTTACCAACAAACAGTAACTAATTGAATCTTGAATCAAAATTAGAGACCACCGGCAACGTTAAGATGGAACTATTAACTTGATCAACAAGGACGAGTTTACAGATTCGGTATTGCGTGTTTTTCTGGATCACTCAAAAATATTTATTATTGCTGCTCAAATATTTGGTTGATTAGCATCAAGTCATTGGTAAGTTTAAAAGAACAAGAATTTAGGACCTCGAGTTACATTTTCCGATTGAGTAGAACTGATGTTTCATAGTCTTATCGAAGAAACTTTTATTATTGCTTTACTGTGACTCACGGGACACCAAATTTTATGATTGAGTTTGGAAAAATGATCAGCGACCAAGGATTCATTGCAATAGGTTCAAGACTCACATAGTTGACACATAAGTTGTTACACATTGATGAATCGTAGTGGATAGGATACGATTCGATTAATTATCTACATCGTTTAAGTGCTTATAACACTGTTTATTCTTCTTCCTGTCTCTGCATTCTTTAATAATTACCCTAAGAGAAGGAGAAACGGGCCAAGAGGATAAAATTTGATAGTAGTCACATCGAGTAACGGAATCGATCCTATCATAGAGTCCACAATCTCTTCTTCCTGGTATTTCTTTTCTAACTCATTAGGTTAGTTTTAGAGGCACTCGCGATAAAATCATATCTTCCAGTATAACCACCTCAAGCCTATCCAATATTTGCATCAGTCCTTTGATAAGGATTTTACCGTCCCATTTAACCAGCACATCAGTCGTAATATCTAAATTATATACCTGCGAACGGTTGCATTCCACTTGTGGCGATGAAATCGATAAATTAGGTAATTTGGTCGTTTCTACGTCGTTGGGTATCTCGTCTACTGGAGATGTAATGGTGGCCGCTAACGACTGCTAACCGTTCCACTTTTTTTCTTATACGAATCATCGAAAAGCCAACATTATCCAATTTTTTCATGTTGTACCTATATGGAAGATTTTATTGCTACGGTATGATGAGAATATAAATAACGTAGATTCGGTAAGTGACTAGAGCATAAGGATTCGAATACCAAATGGTAGTATCAGAACATGCGAGACCGTTCCACGTTCTTTCAGCGTACGGACCATTCAAAAGTCACATTATCCAATTTTACTTATGTATTCGACGAGAATATAAATGTAGATTTTGTAGGTGCCGCTTTTAATCCACGTCTGGCGACAACTATTGAAGTGCTATTATTTAATACTTTCCATTAGATAAACGATTATCAAACGTACTTTGATCTACTCCTTCAACTGTACCTAATATCGTTTTAAACGTTTGCTGAAAGGTGATTATGTAAATGTTGTTATCGAGTTTTCATAACTTTCGAGTGTTAAATTAAAAGTTACATCTTCTCGTTCGAGAGTTGATCTTTCGCGTAACTTAATCGCTCTTTAATATTCTATGAGGTGATTTATGGTTTCTTTTTGGACCGCTAAGCAATGAAAAAGGCATGAATGAAAGTAGATACTTCTCTCAGCAAATTTCATCCCAGTAGTTTAGATTATTTTATCGCTCTTGATTAATTGATTATTTTAACTTAAAGGGCAGGTGCCACTATTTGTACATATCCATCTGTCTAACTCCATATTATTCTCAAACCAACCGAATATTTTAGGAAAAACAAAATAATGTAAATTTTTGGTATGATCTTGAGATGTTTGCTTCTGATCTCCGAGGAAAATGATGAGATTTCTAGAAAGTTTTTCGTTCTAGTTTGTTTACGAACGTGACGGAATAGCAACGCATAATTTTGAATATTTTAAGGTTTCGTACAGAAAATTGTCGCTGTGTCGTTTGATTCAATCCTAGTTAGATTTGCAATGTAAATATGTAATAAATTAGACACAAAGTTGATTAGCAATAAAACTGTGAATAATACAATTTGTTAAATGAAATGGCAAGGGCGATAAAAAGAAACTAAATTAATAAGACAAAGCATAATTTCCATATCTGTTGTTTTGTATTGATTTTTGTTGTGAAATGATATATAATTATTTTTCACACAAAAAGTCGGTTAGTAAATAAGAAATAATACTTGGCAGTTTCAAATCATAACATGAAATCCACAGCACTCAGAATTCCACGTCTCATGAATATTAGTAGAAATACAAATGGCGCAGGTTCATCTCTGTTAAATGCTATATTGAACGGTAGGTGGCGGTATAACCCCAAATTATTTGGGTTCCATGTCAAAATGAGAGACATCCTGCGAGCTAAAAAGGCACTGCAAACTTCCCACGCACTTTCGCTCCATAAATCGTAACGTATGCTATGTAGGTACAAAAACGCTGTCGTTTTCTATTAGCAATCTCGTAAAGTTTATAGCCTATTTTTTTTCATTAATTATTGCTTGAAATTGTAACAAATATTAATTTACAAGTTTTTATTATGAGATATCCATAAATGGTAAGCATTTAATCTACGTCTCAGCAAAGAAACAATAACGCAAGTTCGATGACCTATAAACGAGTGTGTACATTAGGAAAAAGTGTAATACGAGTTTGTAGTTATTATTAGAAAATTATTAACAATCTGTAAGTTATTAATTAAGCTAATTTGGTCGTATGTTTTTATCGACTGCTTATGCAATATTTTTCTCGATCTGAAATCGAGGTTTCCAAATGTCACTCAATTAGCGCGGGAAAATTTGTCTTGCAAAAGTGGGGTTCGAATTTCAAACTCGTCGAGTACTATTGACAAATTAATTGGATGGCACGAAAAAATTTAATAATTTTTTTATCATTTTAATCAAATGCTTGTCACGGTATGCTAAATTTTTGCTGAATATTTAGCGTTGTTTCATAAATAGTTTCGTTAGACACATTCACGTCATTCATTTTTAGTTGGCTAATTATCGGTGATCGATTGAACTTTACCGCATAATTGAACAACATTTGTTAGTACATATTTAGAATAAGTTTACGCCATTTTTATTTGTATTGATCGATGCAGAATAACTGAAGTAAGCATGCGATTTTCTGATGGAACGTTCCGTCGGGAAATATTAGGCTTTCAACCGTCGCCTCGTTTCATTTTTGTGCTTTCAATATATCGTTTCATATTTTGGTGCGTGTAGTATCAACAGTCTCATCACGGAAAGTACTCGACCAATATCTTTAATGAATTTCAATGAGATCCTGACCCGAAACGGCGAAAACATCAAAGAATATCGTACCTCTCTCCGAATCGAGTGTCTTAATATTATATGACTTGATGGACCTTAACTTCCTTGTAGTCTCCGTTTAGCATGATGGATGAGTTGGCTAATTAAGATTGGTTATTAGGGTAAAAGCATCAACATTCTGTTATTACAATTCTCGACTTGTCAAACACTAATGGCCTTTCAGTGAGAAAGGCAAAATCATGCTTTAGCTAAAAGAGGCAACCGTAATTTTGAAAGAGCATTTTAAACCTTTCGCTACTTTTAAGCTGTAAATAAATCACGGTTCCGATTATTCTAGCCGAAGGAATTTCAATTTTGGCAGGAAAGCCATGTTTTATTCTACCCTTCCACTTCCTTTTTGCTTCTTCTACTCTCAATACAATTAATAATTTCAGTGATTATTATTTATTAAAATTAGAAAAAAATATGTGTGAAATCTGGTAGGAAATGCCTTTTTCTGTGACTCGCTACGCTCATCCCGCCAATTTTCCACTCGTTAGACAAAACGAGACATTCCGTAACCGATTACGTAAATAATAATTGTTTTTTAAGTAAATACGTTGCGAAATTGTGCCGCACCGTGTATGGGTCCAATTGAAAGTAGGCGAAAATTAATTTTCTCTAGACTTGTAAATTTTGATTTTTGTCTCTTGAATTTTGTCGCGTAAGTTTCTTGGAAATAACAGATTTCCGGGTAATTAATCTTTTGAATTCGATCGATACCGTACTAATTAGTTTATCTCTTTGTACAGTGGTAATCTCTTAATCTCAACGTAAATAGTTCCTAATCGCTCGCCTTTTATTAAATCTACTTGAAATTTTTATGAAGATGTTTGACATTTTCTGCTGCTGTGGTTCATTTTTGCAGTGTACGATAGCTTTAGCAGCGTTTAAGGTCCCCCTACACATGGTTATACTTCACTGGCTATAGGGACACGTAGGTATGATCTGGAAGTTTGGTGTACTGGTACCCCATGGTCGGGGATTTCCAGGCTTAGGAGTACCCAGACCAGCGTTTATTTTTCTTGAAAAAAGTAAAATCCCACTCGTTGGGCAGGAAGAATTCTTATTAGATTTCTTCAACTTTTTAGTGTACTAAAAAATGTGATAAAATCACTTAAAAAACAGAAAAGTTGCCGAGGAACCGGGAGTCTGGGAGGTTCTAAACATCCCAAGCTGATAAGAAATAAACGACTGTGACTCTCCAAATTTGAAATTTAACTCAGTCAGTTTTGAAAAAATTGTTTTGCTGCTTTCTTATAACTGAAGGGTATGGAACAAAATATCTTTCCAATGAACTGGGGGGGGGGGTATGAAATAATACCTCCCAGCTTATAAGTAAGCATCAAGAAGAACTTTTCTAGAAACAAATTTGCTTTGTTATCAATTTTGAAAAGTCATCTTGTTACCTTCCTTATAGCCTGGGGTGTATTCCAAACCCCCCGGATTACACTAGTTTATTAACAATGCACACGCGATATCTTACACTGTGGGACTGTAACCGCTTTTATAGCACTCGAAGCTACTTGCAAAAGTGTGTTTAACAATAAGATTATATGCTATATTAGTGTTGTGTCAGTTATTAAGGTAGGTCAAGTATGTGACGTAACAGGTGCTTTTATTTTTTTCGATTTTTAAGCTACTTTTTAGGTAATTATAAAAAAACCGCTAAAGAATTGAAAAAGGAATTGATTTTGAAAAAGATCGTTTCAAAGTTGTGGGTCAAGATCCAATAACCTGACCTACCACAACAACTGACACAACGGTAATATAGCGTATATTGCATAAGAAAATTTAAATTTAATATATTTTTATTACACTTGAGTAATCTATTTTTAAACAAGTGAAACAAAGATAAAAGCTGTCAACTCTAGGAATGTTTATAAATTTTTTGTTAACTATTAATGACTAAAATGTAGTTTTGTGAAACGATTGCGGTATCACCCGACAAAGGACAGCGAAACGAATTTTTTTTAAATGTGGACTTGACTACTTTTGAAACTGAATTACTCGTGCACTCATAATAATGTACTTTTGTTGGTCGTATAAATAAATATGACTTTTTCTTACTTGGGGGGGGGGGGGGCAAATATTTTGTACAGGGGCTCTATGTTTTTTTGCTACGCTTTTGATGCAAAACTATCATTTTGGGATCTTCAGAATTTAGGATAAACAAGTCATGCCGGGACTGTCATTATCTGCTTAGGGTGCGTTCCACTTAACGTCACGATGATTACGGTCGATCGTCAGTCTAATCAAAGAACCACGGGATCACGCCGTGGTCGTCCATGGGCTTAATTGGAACGCACTACTAGTGAATCGACCTCGACTGCTTTTGCTCTTTGGCTGGGATTCTCAGGAATTTAAAAATCATTTTCTTATTTTGATTATTATGAAGTAATTTTATTATAAATTTGTTCATTAGTTTTTTTTACACCTTCTGCAGAGTAAAATTCTGGTAGTATCTCAGTTTGCCTTCTTTTTGGCAGAAACCGTCCATAAGGAATTTGTTCCTTAACGTGGATTTTAAACCACGGAAAGCGTAAAGCATTTCTTTTCGGCTAGGGTGCACATGGCATATTACCTCGGTGGTTTGACATTGCTTTTTAATTTTAAGGAGCCGTAATTATAATAAAGTTCTGACTTTGATTGACAATTCCATTGTTGGTTGTGTAAACACTTGATCTACTTCAAAAAAATTGAAATAAATTTGAATGCCTAATTTTGTTGCTTTAGCATCAATAAAAATTATAAAAATAAGAAATAAATTTACTAAGCATTCTGATATTATAGCAGCGCCATCTGTTGACACTCTTTTGAAATGGATCAAGTTTGGAGGATCAGATCAAAAGTTCAAACAATTGCTTAAAACCGTTTAATTAAAAACTCTTTAATTCATTTTGTACATGTGCTAATGAGAGCGTTACGAACAGACACAGTTTTTTAAGACATTCTTTTGTTTTGTTGTCCAAAACTTTTGTCTTATTTTGGCACATCGATCGATCAAATCACTGATTATAAATAATAACAAAAGGACATAATTAATTGAAAATAAAACAACTTGATTTTTATGCAAAAGTGTAACTTACAGTAACTGACCGACTCCGCCTCTAGCCTCGAGATCGATGATAAAGGCAATGATTTATGCATTTTTTAATAATCTATTTTTGATGAGGCAGTCAATAAGAATATTAACATCTTTTCTGGTTCAAAATGCGTTTTTTCCATGAAGGAATTTTATTTATAACATAAATTTGGTTTTTTATGACTGTGAAAGATTTAATTAATAATTATGAGTCTTAATGATTATTATAGATATAAATGTTTCAAAAATTTATCACATTGTCAAAATTTATTAAGTTGTAATCGTGAACTTAGTTCAGATAACTGATTATTATTTATACTGAAGAAAAATATAAATAGCAATGGATTATTAATGCTTGATGACAACTGTGAAATATAACCATAATTTTTTTTAATATTTTGACAATATTATATTGCTAAGAAGGTAGTAATAGAAACTCTTTAATAATGTAGTTAGTTGCACCTGTAATAACTCTGTCTTGTTTGCCGAAAGGAGGGTATGTGGCGGTCCTTTATTTATTAGTTAAAAATATTAACTTCAGGTGATTTTAAATGCACAGATTGTTTGGACGTTCCATTATTTTCTCATTATCCGTAGTTGCAACTTGCTAACTCCAATTTTGGAATTACCTCGATATAATCTCGACTTGCCTATTATAAAACAATGATCTCAAGTTCCTCTCGAAAGCATCACACCTAAAATGTATATTTTGAAGGATTAGTTTTTGTTCTTTCCCATAATTGTTCTGTCCGAATTTTGACGCCAGTTGCAATATACCGCATGATTTTAAATATTCAAGGTGGTCAACCTACTCTATTCTCGTCGAGCATTGAATAACTTAATTATGCGAGGCAAATAATTATTTACAATTATCATGTAAACCTTTCATTCAATTTGGCAAATTTGCGAAATTCATAATAATTTGTTTTAACAGATTTTACATTGTTCGATTTAACATTACCGCACGTTTCCATAATAGCATCATAAACACTCGGCTGTATGGGTTAATTGGTAACGGTTTTTGTTTAAATTATTTTTTCATTATCACATTTAGAGAGATGTATCTAAATGTATTGTAAACACGCACAGCGTGTGTGGATCCAATAAAAAAATTTTTATTTTTACGTTGTGCATTTTGTACTCTAGTTACGTTCGTTTCTAATTAATAATGCAAACGGTTTAGGTTTTACTCGAATTCACCAGGAAGTTGACAGAAAAAACGTTCGATTCCGATGTACGCAATGAATGGGTTAAATTAGCTCAGTATTTTAGCTGAATTGTACCGGAAAGGCATAATAAAGTAAAATGTAAAGTATTAACCAATGCAGATGTTTCATTTTGTAACGACGTTCTCTGATTGGTCCAAATACATACTCTTACAAAAAACTATTTAAATTTTCACTGTGTCTTTAGAATAATAACATAATTTGATCGTCAAATTGACGTCATTATTTGTTGTATGAAAACTTGAAATTTAATTTTTAATTTAAAATTTAAATCACGTCCCGACAAGTTTATTAATTGCATTTTAATTTTTTTATTAAATAATATGCAATTACATCTGTCGATTTATTTTTAACGAGGTTTTAACGAAAGTTGCGTTAGATAACATTCATTCTATTGTTATTAATATTTAATCAATTTTTTTTGACCTTGAAGTTGATTACTTTTGTAACAATTTATTACACGAATTAGGAATCGCATTATTTATAAGAAAATGAAGAAATTTAAACGTCACCGCCACCGTGGAAACCAAGCAATAAATCTTAATTACGGTCCTGTGTTCGTATAAGAAATACCTACATGCTTTTTCATTGTCAGATAATAAATTTGCTCTCTCTTTAGCGTCGTGTACTTCCTTTTTGACATTTTACGTAATCTTGTTCTGCTTATCTGAACACTTTTTCTGATAATAATAATCGCGATAGGCGGCGTTTATCTCGGATTATTGTTGCGACTACGACGAATTTAGATCAAGTTAATTAGCATTCAGGAACGTATTCAGGATTGTTTAAAAATTTAAGAAAAAAACCGTTACAAGAAAACGCGCTCCATCTCGCGGAGGTCGTATAAGGCCGAAATATTAAAGTGGAACCTTAAGCAACAACACTTGAGGGTCTGTTACATTCGTCCCTCTTCCTCTTCATTCTTAGAAAGGCAACACAATTTCGTTGTTGATTGTTTTGGGTTCTATTCATTTTTTGGTCATGTGCGTGGGAATAATTGTTAATTGCACTTGTACATTTTTACTCTCAGCGTAAACAAATATTAACGATGGTTACTTCGAACGCGTGGATACGTTCGCGGTTTCTGCGGTCAATTTATAAATAGGATATTTAGGGAGATCTGAGAAATTTTAATGAAAAAAAATCGTTTCCTCGTACACTTTGAAATTAATTAATCGTTTTATTTTAATTTAAAACAGTGGCACCTTATTAGTGTGGCTCGCATTTATAAAGTACTTTCTAAATCTCATAATTTGGTGCGTTTTATATTCCAATTAGTGACCGATGTCGAAAACGTTCTTGAACAAAAACGGATATGGGAACGTAGTTGTTTACCTCAACTTACCTATAAGTTAATCGATTAAATAATTCCAGTATTGCATAACAGTTTGCTCTATAAAGCGGAATTTCCTTTTAAATTCGTTGGCCTTCCAGAGTTCAATCTAAAAATTGAAATGCAATCAATTTCGACTTAAAGTGACTTGTCAAATTCAGATGGTTGTACCTTTTGCAGTTTGTACTCATATTTTTGATCTTGCTTATGATTTATGACTGGAATAACCGTCACCGTTGGAAAAAGTTGGGAAAAATGTTGGAAGTTTTTTAATAATGGAACATAAATCATTGTTGGAAGGGTTCGCTGGTACAATTCCGAGTCCAGCATTTGGATTTTATTTTAGGCTTCGAAATAAGGGAAACTTTATAGCTTTCGTAGTATTCGGTTTCTGATGTGTAGGTGACCTTTTAAGTGCAAAATGATTAATCGATATCAAGAGTTGGATGCTATTACTGTTGATTTTCTAATAGACCGCCCAGCTTCCGAATGCTTTTATCTTAAAAGTTATTCTAAAAACCCTAAATTCCAAATTGATTCATTAAGCTTAGCCAGTTGCGCACTTGGAAACTTTCCCGGTAGCCGCGGCGGTTTTCCGTAACTGAAAACCGATTGAATATTCATCTGAAAGAAAAACATCCTATTTTGTGTTTCAAAATAATATTTAGATCAATACCGAAACTTTATTTTAAAAATTCATAGTAATTATTGAGGCTATTAGGTTATAACATTTACGCCGATTTTTGTTGTTAAATTGATCAATTTGTTTGTATTATTAAATTTTAATGCCATTACGGAATGTAGGAAGTTCATATAAAAGCTTAATATGTAAGTATTGGTAATCGATGGCTCAATTTGAAACAAAATTTATGAGTATGTGTATCGACCACCGTATCAACAGAAGGAAATGGGGTTGAAATTGTATTTGTCTTTCACTTATAGTTGTAGCTTTTTAGTTAACGAGTTTTCTTTTTTAAGATTTTTCTCTTTATTTTTTTGTTGAAAAATTTTTCTTTTCATAATATAGGAATTATTATTATGCATTGCCAAGTTCGATCGGACGGAAGCTATAAGGGAGCGATAAAATTTTATATTGATGAATATGCATGTCTTGAAGGGATCTTGGAAACTAGGGGAGAGGATCCATAGAATTGAAGCTTCAAGATATGATATTACACGCTGTTTATAAGTTCCTTTTAAAATGTTCTTGTCATAGCGTAAAATATTTTTGAAAGTTTGAAGTTATCACAAAAAAAAGGAAGAAAGTATGTGATTTGATGATAGGAAAGCTCGCAAGGTTTTTTAATTAATTTATCACTGATAGTGAAGTAAATCTTAACTGGGGATGTTTTGCAACCTGTTTGAGCAATCTTGTAGGATGTAGGACAAGACAAATTCAATCAATCTTGACGCTTGATATATAGAAACTGAAGGGTTCCATTATTGGTTCGATATATCTCGAAATATCAGCAAAGTCTGTCTATCAAAGACTTTTCGTATCAAAAGTAATACCTTCGTCAAATCTTGGTGATTGGGTGTCTGGTAAGGGGTTGTCCTCCTTCAGAGACTCGGTAAATCGTCGTCGAATAAAGTCGAAATTTTACAGTCACGGAATCAGTCATGAGTTTTAAAACGAATTCTTTAAAATAACTGTTGACTGATTTTATTTAGATACGACGCAAAGAAAGAAAAACGAACAAGAATAACCTGCTTCATTATTGCTGCCAAGATTTGTCTAATTTGAACAGTTTGCGACTGATACAAAAGAACAAAAATAACAGACGAATTCAAAATATTTGAACGCCCAGTGTTACCTCGCAAATGAATCGAATCTAACAAATTTGTTACAATTATCAAGCTATCATCCGAAATAGTAGATTATGTAGGTACTAAGTATGGAAAGGGACGTTTTACTAGACAAGGCAGATTGTTTACGGAAAGAGCTGAAGGCGAATCGAGAATCACTTGCAGAAACCAATTAAAGATAATATACAGAAGGGACAAATTTTTCCACGTAAAATATAAGTACACTTAGAACGTAAAGTGACATGATATATTATGATGGTATTGGAATACGCCGTGGAGCGAATTTGGTATGCCGTCGATTGTACGCAGTTTAAATTATATTTTGAATATTTTGCGATTGTTTTGTTACTATTGTATGCATTTCATGAGTTAAGTGCAGTTCAACAAACCTAGTTTGACGTTTCATAATTGTACTAGTTACGCAAAGGGCGACCAGCTTTTATTTTCAGCTTCAAAGACGGGAAATTATTATAATTTGGTATTCCAGGCCATAGCTAAGCCTCTAACAGTTTCTTTTTAGTTTATTTATTGACTACAGGTATATTAACCTGAAAATCAAAGTTATAAAATGCACTGATGAAAATTAGGCCCAAGTTACAGGACAGGTGCGCCAAAGTTAATTTAGCGTCGTTTCTAAGGTTCTGCCTATCGAGAAATTTTGGGGAATAAGAATTAATGATCTCTTCTAATAAAATATTACATCAGAATCTCGATTTGTTTGAAATCGTTTCGATTTCAGTTGCAACAATAACATGAAACCTAAAATCGAATCTACATCGATGTGATTCAATTTGCGTCGTTTTATATAAAAGAGGTTTGGTATTCTATAGACAATTAATAACTGTAAATTAACAACAATCATAAATCGATGCATTTGTAATTTAATGTATTAACTTCAAAAGCTGGAGATTTTCTGCCTACTTTTGGTAAGTTTCTTAGCGTTTTTAGCTGCTCATTTTGTTACGCGTAAAAAATTATTTTTGGTTATTTTTATTTTTAAATAAAAATTAATGCCAGGTGTAGCTAGGCGAAGCTGGGGAGCCATAGCCAAAATTGCAGCAGTTAGCCGCATAACTGGCGATATATTTTATTTTCTTAAAAAATAAAAAATCTTGACTTGGGGCCGGGTACTCTGTAACTACATTTTTTATAAGCGGAACGCTGAATCCGGGGGGTCTTGGGGGTATGGAATACCCCCCAGCTGTAAGGAACCATCAAGTTGACTTTTTAAAATTTGTAAGGGTAAACCGGAAGTAAGCAACCAGATAATTTTTCAAAAATAAAATTTGTATTGTAATAAATTTTGAAAAGTCATCCAGATGCTTCGTTACAGCTGGGGGACCTTACATTGCAAACCAACCGTACGTTATTAACCGGGGTGTCTGCGGGGTTTGGAATAAATTAATCAAGACCAGTGTTGGTTCATTATGTACTTATTAGCCTCAAATAAAAGTTAGTGCTACCTCGAAGAATTCAGTACTTTTTTACTTTAGTGACAATATTTAGTACATTTATAGTACTTTTTTACAAGTTTTATAAGGTTTTCTTTCCGTGCGAAAGGAGGGGGGGTTAAAGATGAATATAACAATCAGAGCTTCCCATTTTAAACCGAAAAAACTGTATATTAATGTCATCAGAGTAACTAAAGCGTGGCAAAGGTGGCGTAGGGTAAGGGTGCACAAATTTGAGGAGCAAAATTAGCTAAGGGTTTAGCTGCCCTAAAAGTTAGAAATCACACTTTAAAATGAGATAAAATTAAGTATTATGTAGTTTATGGTCACGAAAAAATCTTGTTCTGATTTAGAGGGTATTTTTAAAAGTAAACAATCGGAAAACCGGGGGGTCTGGGGGGTATGGAATACCCTCCAGCCATTAAGAAACGATGCTTTCTCTAGAATTAAATTTGGGGCTTTATCAATTTTTAAAGTTCCTTATGCTGGAGGGTATTCCATACCCCCCGGTTTTACGCCCATTTCTTTACATTTTGCATATCAAATTGCTTTCGGAAAACTGGGGTGTTTGGGAGGTCAGGTATAATAAAGAAAAATATGTTTTCTTTGGAATTAAATTGTGTCCTTAACAATTTTGAAAACCTTCTCGTTACTTCTTTGTGCTTTGTGTTACTTCTTGTTGTGACCCCCTCCCCCCCGGTTTCACGCCCGTTTCTTTGAAACGAAAGAAAGTCCGGACAAATAGAAACAAATTTTGAAAAGTATATCAAATATATCTCATTGAAAAATAAGATAAAATTAAGTATTGTGTAGTTTATCTTTTTTACAAAATCTTTCTCTGACTTGGGAGATGGCAGGGGGCAGTTGCCTCCTTTGCTTCCCCCCCAGCTTTTGGCAGGTTAAATTATTTTGAAACATTTAATAATAATAAAAGTGTTTCTTTTATTTATGTATTTACGCATTGAGAAAATGTAATATCGAATGGCTGCAGTAAAATTTTAACTTCAGTACATTTTATTTTCATTTAGTACTTTTTTAGTTTCCAAGAAGTACTTTTTATTTTTTAACTGTGGCAACGCTGATCAAGACACGTTTTATTCTCGAAAAAAGCTGGGGAGTATTTCATAGGATAGCCTATGAAATTTCAGGACAGCCGCGCTTTTGTATGGAATTTGATCAGCATTTAATATAAAGTTTACAGTGTTTGCAGAAAGCATTTCATTGGTATATTACTATTATGCGATCATTTGGATATATGTGACTCGATTTGCGTTGTTTTGACGAAATTATCATATATAGAATAGGTTAATGGATTCCCCTTTACCGATCGACCGCTCACTTACTGACAAATTTAGTTTAAAAAGAAGAGTGCAGTTTAACAAATAACGTAAACTCTGATATGTTTAGAAAAGTAAGAGCTTAGGTTACTTGTTATTTTATTTCTTTCTACAATAAATTTTTGGTCAGTACGTGAATGGTCGGTAGCGGGAATTTCGTTAATTTATAAACACTCGTCGTTAGTAATAGAGCTAAATACACGGTATTCTCTCAATTACTGATACCATACCATGCCACCAGGGGGGGGGGGGCACTGTACTGCTTCGTATATTACACAATGTTGGTGCAATATTGCAAGATTTAGTCTAATATTGCACCAATGTTGGCTGGAGCTTGGTGTAATATTGCACCAATATTGATAACCAATATTTTCTTCCAATATTCCGTCAATATTAGTCTCATATTCCGCCAATATTGGAAAGCAATATTGTACCAATATTGGAAAATGTTTACATCTCGATATTGGTCCAATATTGCACCAACATTGTGTGCCAAGTTTTATTTTAAACTTTAACCATTTTTGCTACGATATGCTACCATTTCAACAGCTCAGTTATGAATATGAAAACAATACAAGAAGGAACATTTAAAATTAAAATGGAACCACCCAATAAAGTTAAAATCGTACAAGGCTTTGTTCTGATCTTACAAATTATTCAGTGATGTAGGTTCTGATCTCGTCTGGTAACATGGTAGCAGCTGATACTAATAATGCCCCACCTTAGGTATACTTTAAAACTAAACCTGTGGAATTTGAGAATGCTGGCTTATAAAATTAGTAACCCCAGTTTTGCATCGCATAAATATGTTAATTGATCCATTGTTAGGTTATCTTCAAGTCAGGAATCTTAATTGGAAATATTAGATTTACAGAATTAATATAAAAATACCATTAGAGAATTTATATTGTTTTATGGTCGTTAAATACTTTTGCAATTTTATTTCATATAAGTTAAATATACATACATAATATGAAAGCAGCGTTGTAGGAGTTAAGGTATTAGAAATTGTAATTCGTATTGACCTAGTCTTGTGGTTACCACGCAAAAGTGGGTACGCTTTTTGACGTGGTTTTGCGTCAAATTTACACACTTCATTTTGGAGAATTATGACCCGTTTGCTTCCAATTTACGCATCCAAGCGTGGGATCGCCTATTTACAAGAATCAATTGTTGCTGGATTTCGTTTATTCTATGTTAATAGAAATCATCAGTCAATGTCAAATCTACTGTGTGGGTGACAGTTACATACGCTGCTCTACCGTGTGACAAGACATTGTCCTCATCAGATTGACACTGGGCAAATTTCTGCTAATAATAAAAATATGGGCGCATTTGTTCTATTTTAACCGGTTTCTCACTTGACAATAAATTATACGGTATAATTTTTTTTACATCATTTCACTTTTCTTGGTTCTCATCATCGTCTTCTCGGTGTTGTAGGAAAAAAACCTTGATTACTCGAAAGTGAAGTAATACGTGGGTAGGTAGTCTGTAGGTCAACGTAAGTTTGATTGAGTATCGAAAACGTTCGTGTTCTGGTGTGGAACGGAAACGTTTCTAAATAGTTGGATAACTTTTAAATCCTTGTAAGGATTAGAAATATATGGATTTTCCAAGGTTAAAAAACGAATAATTTTATGAGGTTCAACGTAACTGTAGTTTTTGTCTTTGCATTTTAAACAATATCCGGTCATCAAGCAATTATTATGCAGTCGGAAACAACTAACTAAGTTTAATGATTTAATCCAAAAGGTATTGGAAGTTCAACACATTTTTTAGGAGAGAATGTGGTTCACTTTTCGGCAGAAGTTCATTTTCATTCATACTTCCATTTGAATGATGCATTCTAGTAGGGTGCTAACCTTGCTTATAGATGATAGATTTCCGCTCCCTAGCCCACCGGTCTAATGCTTACCGCTATACTGCTAGTCTTAATTTTTAAATATTTCTGAAACAATAACTAAAACAATTTTCTTTTGCAGTTCTCCTAAGCGAAGAAATCGAAAACGATGATTTGCAATTCAAAACGCTTAAGATAACCGATTTTGGACTTGCTCGCGAGGTCTACAAAACGACGAGGATGTCGCAGGCCGGAACTTACGCGTGGATGGCTCCAGAAGTGATAAGAAATTCTACATTTTCAAAAGCTAGCGATGTTTGGAGTTACGGCGTATTACTCTGGGAGCTGTTGACTGGTGAAACACCCTACAAGGGAATTGACACCCTTGCAGTAGCTTATGGAGTTGCGGTCAACAAACTTACATTACCAATTCCCAGCACGTGCCCGCAACCCTGGCGGGAACTGATGGAAGGTGAGTTTATGATTATCTTAGTTTTACGTGCTGTGTTTTTTTTTCTCCTGGAAAAAGTTTTGCTTTTTAAGAGTAAATTTAAAACGAGTAAATTTTGATTTAATATTCCTTGTTTATATTGAATGCAATGCCGTATGAATAAATTGTCACCGAAATTTACATTATCTTTTAGCAGGTGACTTTGATGACGGCGTGATAGTGATAACATCTCTTTTGTACTGTTGTATTGTGGTTGGGGTTTTCCTGTCGTCTCTAGCTAGCTTCATTATTATTACAGACGCTTTATTATGTATTGTTTTATTTTTTATGTAGCGGTATTTTAATTTGTTTTGAATTACAATTACAAGTGCTTGTGTAAGATTCAAATTTAATTGCTTCGCGTGGAAACATCCAATTGGAAACTTTTGTATTTAGAGATTTAAGACAGAATTAAACACCGAGCAGAAACGCTTTCAAATCACATCCGCGCGTACCTTACCATAATCCACCCTTTTATATACATCAGGACGACGTTTTCTTAACCTTCTTTCCGTTTTCTGCAATGACGAAATAGAAAAATTTCAAATGTAAAAGGGAGCACCTTTCCAGTTTATTCATTAAAAACGTACGGAAGTTTTCCCATTCCCGAATCAGAATAACAGATATACCGTTTTCCAGTTTCCCATTCTTGTGCAGATTATTCTTGTTTTTCAGTAATCCTCATAGTAAATAAACGGATTCAAATCCAGCGAATTGGAATAAAATCATAAAGAAGTTGTGCTTGGAAGAACATTGATCCGAGTATTCCAACGAATCGCATTATTATCCTATGCCTTCTTCAGGATTAAAGGAGTTTTCCTTCCTACTCAATCACTTACAAGAAAATCGAATAAGTGTAGCATGAAAATTTGTATTTTATATTATTATAAAATTACAAATTTACAAATTTTCCTTTTCTCTTTTTTAGGCGGTTACGATATCATTAACATTTAATTGCATCGGATATTCGTAATGTAATGTGAAATGTAGTGGAGTATACCACCCGCCTGTCTTACAAACGCTACTCGTGCATAATGTCTAATTTTGAATTTTTCCAAGCAGTGGCGTAGCTAGGATTTTTTGATCTTAGCACGGTTTTCAGTTTACTTCTATATTATGCAGTAGAAATATTATACTAGAAGATATTAAATTTATTAAAGAAAACTCAACGGAATTTGATAGATAACATTAAAATTCAACGTTTAAGGTAAAGTAGAATGTCGATTAGCTTAGCTAATAATCGATTTTAAAGTTTGAAATTTTTGTTCCAAATTCGCCTCTATTGACTCATTGTATTGTTCTTGTACAAACTGCGAAGAGTGGGGACCGATATGGACATAGCTGAAGTGTTTACAAGATGCCATGGGCGTGTACATCGAAAGTAATTTTTTCTTCGTACATGCCTGCATAACATTCTTTGTGCTGACATGTCACCTTTTGCTCTTCTTGCCGAATCCTTCTGGGCGTCTCGACGCTGTGGGGGTTGCCGTAGTGTCGAAAACTTTGGAAAACTTACTACTCGATTAAAATCATTCAAAGGTATTGCCTTTCGCGTGTTAACAGTCGACTATGGGGGGGGACCAACGCTGCTGCTATAGTTGTAGTTACACCAACGTATAGTTAATATCGAGCAAATTTCACTTTTTAGTGTATTTTTGGCTTAAATTTGACGAAAAAAATGAGAGATTTGCCTCCTTCTTAGTAGCATTTTTGCTGAGTTGGATGGGCTCCAGGGATATAATTAATTTGTACGGCTCGGAGCGTCCGTAGCGACAGGACGGAGCGGAGGGCGCGTAGAGTCGATTTTGACAACGCAACCACGTTCGATTCGGATCCATCATTCCTTTCCAAGTATTTTTGGTCCTAAGAAGGACCTTTTTATCCTATCCAATAGGATATTCACCTACATTTATGGTTAATTACTTTCGTCTGCCAAAAAGTCAGGAACATAACTAAGAACTACGCGAACGATAAATTTCACATTTTATACCAGCAGAACAACTGAGGAGCAGACTTTCTATATGCAGTATGTCTATTTTCTGAAATTTTTAGGAGAGCAGTAAAACTACCACAGGTTTATAGGATAAGTAATCAAAAAGGTAATTTTTACAAAAATACAGTAAAAATTACACTGTGAAGTATCCGTAATTGGGGCAAATATTCAATTAACGGTTTTGCAAAACAGCTAAAAAATTTATTGAAGAAACTGAACTTTGTTTTTTCTACATTGGACAAACTGCATATAGAAAGTCTGCTTTTCAACTGCTGTCATCGTCCGTCATAGCGTTACAAGTTGCGTTGCTATTCATTCGAGGTGAGGTGGGCCGGGCTAACTATTGTTACATCTAATAAAATCTTGTTCTATTCTGCTTAAGCCTTCCTTTTATGTAATTTTTTTATTTTTATTTTGAGCCTGTAAGCTCTATTTGCAATGGTTCACACATTTTTTATTTTGTTATTGCTTTTTGGACCGTTTTCTATCATTCTTTCTTTCGGACTTTTTTAAAATCGGAGTACTGGTTGATAAACTTCTCCCTCTACGGTATAGCAAGATCCCTTATGATATTTAGCGTAGCTAGGAGGAGGGCTACGTGGCTTAGTCCACCCTAGAAAAAACACTCGAAGAGTATGACAAAATTAAGTATAAACCTATGTGGTTTATATTTCTTAAGGTTGGAGGGCACTCCGTATCTATCTTTTCCCAGGAATCGGGAAAAGAATCGGAGTGTGGGGGGGAGGGAGTTACAACTCTTCTAGGTTCGATTTCCGACGCAAATTTAATTATTGGCCGGGTGTTCTGGAGTTATGGGATAAATCGATAAGGACACTAATTCTTACAGACCCCCCGGTTTCACATCTATTTCTATACATTTAAAGGCTGTAGTCACTCTAATAATTACTTCAGATTAGCTACGCTAATGCTTATGATCTGGATCTGTTGTTCCAGAACCGCTTAATTCTAAGGCAATCAAAACACTTCAAATTGTGCTAATCGAGTGAACCTATTATATTATTAAAATGCATAGTATTATGTGAAGAACTGAGATCATCCGGCTTTACCTTAACATTAATACTATTGTGACAGGCAGGGACGTGCCCATGGGGTGGGGGGAGCTTCCCCCCTCTCAATGTTTTAGAAAGTTGGCAAAAACACTCAAAAGTTGGTCAATTTGGCATTATTTTATGTATAAATTTACAAAAAGCTGCAAAACTTACAAAAAGTTGGCAATTTTGAATTAATTCAGTTGGAAAATTTGCAAATTTGGGATTTCTTCCCCCCGAAAGAAGTTGGTTGGGCACGTCCCTGGCGACAGGATAACAATAATAGCCCACCGTATACGAGCGTACTTTCTAGCTGATAAGAGCATCTATTTGTGACGGATTTTTAGCATGAAAATAATGGTAGATCATGCGCGTCAGCAGATAAAATTACTTTTTATGCGGAGCACAAATCCAAGCAATATTGAAGCACCAGCAGATTTTATATAACTTGTCAACAAATTCATGTAATCGTCCTTTTAGTTTGAAGGTTCTGGATCATTGCTTGCTATACACTTCAAGATTCATATAAATTCATAATTTCATCGTTTTTGTGTGTCTGGAAAAGCTGGAAAATACTAAAATTACACTTAATTATTTCAAAATCAAATGTCAAATTGACAGAAACAAATTTTATCGATGGCTTTTATCGAGAAAGATTAAGTCGCCTGCGGTGCTTCCGGTTCTTTGCATCAGTGAAAATTAATAATCAATGGAAATTCTTTCAATTATGCAATTACAAAACTCTTGCGAATTTTCAACACGTTTAACAATTTTGAGCAGGTTTGTAAAATCTAAAAGCGCCATCGATGCCGTTTATTCGTTTTGGTAGTCAGCTTGGTCTCAATTTACTCTCAAGGATCGCACAGTGACCAAGTTTATGTTTCGTCTGATTTCTTTAGGGTTCTACAACCAAAATCTTAGCTAGCTGTGGTTTTAATTCCTTTCTATGTTCAGTATCTTCGTTATCCAATTTCTCACGTCTTTATTTTACTTTTAAAATTTGGTAATTGCAACTTGCACTATATTTTTGGGGGCGTTAATGTTTAATAATTTTTAGTTTCCGCCATTGGATAGCCTTCACGTATTGCATGGCTTAACCACCGGAACTGCTATATTTTTTGCTGGCTGACCACTAATTCAACCGTTGCTCGGTTTTATCATTTTTTAACTTTAAGTACCAAATACTAAATCATTCCAGAAACTGGAAAATTTAAGGAAAAACAGCATTTTGCCTTAATTTTCTGTGGATCAATCATATTAATACAATTTATTTGAATCATCTTTGTCTCGTGGACTGACTATCCCTTCCCAGGGGAAAATGTGATGCGCTTAAATATGTGTTAAGTGTAATATGTTGACTCAATCCAGCAATGTTTAAAATTTGTATGATTATGATAGACTAAACTGGTTAATCATGTACAAGAACACCTGAATATTAGTATTCTCAGAAACCTCTTGAAGAGGAATTTCTGCAAGAATTTTTTAACGATTAGGCTTCCATTCCAATCGAAATAATATCGAGCGAAATATTTATTAAATTGCACTCACCTTCTATACAATTTTCGGAAACACTTATGGAAGTGCAAGTTAATAATTACCGCTCGCCCACAATTACTTCATACGGAATTGCTACCATTAATCTTTCACGCATTCTAGCACCTAACTTAGCCGAGCAATAAAATTTAATTTCGTGAGAGTAAATTTATGAATTTAAGTGTCAGTTTGGGTTAAATTATAATTTTGTCTATTTTTAGCTTGCTGGGAGTCTGATCCTCACAGACGACCAACATTCGACGACGTCCTCGATGCCCTCGACCATATCATACATTCCTCTTTCACCCAAACCCCACACGAAAGTTTTCACACGATGCAAGATAATTGGAGACAAGAAATCGAAGAGGTTCTTCTAGAACTGCGCAGGAAAGAGAAGGTAATTTTTGTGTATTAACCGTGAAGTGGGCTTAATAATAATCTTAATTTCTTTGCTGCTGCTTAACCCAGGCTTGTAAATCATTTGAAGAGGTAAATTTTTGGCTGTCATTGTGGAGTTTTAATTTGGACTTGAATTGATTTTTGTTTTATGCAGGAACTGCGTTGCAGAGAGGAAGATCTTAATCGAGCACAATTGCAGCAACGAGTGCACGAAGAGCAATTAAGGCAGAAAGAACAGGAATTACAGGCACGCGAAATAGACTTATTAGAACGGGAATTGCATTTTATGATCAAACAGCAAACTCCCACACCGAATAAACGAAAAGGTAGGCGACGCTTTATTCATTATTTTTCTGATATTACAATATAACTTTTGTTTTTCGCTGGTTTTAATGCACTCGTCGGACGACTCGTACCATTTTATAGTATTTACTGCTTGGTTTCAGGAAAATTTAAGCGTTCGAGGTTAAAATCGTTGAAGAAGGAGTTAGGTTCCAATATTAGCTTTCCTTCAGACTTTAGGCATACAATAACAGTGCAACATACGATAGATAACAAAGCTGTCAGTGGAGTTATCTCGCCCAATAGTCCTCCCGGTTCGCCCGCTATTCCACGTCTGCGCGCGATTGCACGTAAGTCACTTTTACTCCCCTAAAAAAATTCGAGTTTGTTTGAACTTGCATGATGTTTTTTGTGTGATTGTGATTGCACGCAACAACCGAAGATGTGTACGTTGAAGTATCATATTGGCCAGTTTAGTTGTTTAAATTTTGTTTGCCTTATAGCACAGGTCACCTTTAATTTTGCAAAAGTGAATACCCACAAGTAGTTATAACGCAAAAACTTAGCTGTTCCTCTTATAGGGCAGACTTTCCTTATTTCGCAGTATTTTTTAGAATTGTTTTTATAATGGGATAAAAATAATACTGCGAAATTCGGAACACTGCGAAATAAATTAAGGCTGTTCTACAATATTTTAGAATTAAATGGTCTAATTCGTTGATCAAACGGTATTGGCTCTGAAAGGAACGAAAACTTCTGAATTTTTTTATTTTCTTTAATTAATATTTTAAATTATATCGAATCGAAGTTTCAGATTTGAAGTATTGTTTTAAAATTTACGACATAGATTATAATCAAAATTCCAAGTTTAAGTGCCGCCTGTTATCGATTTTACCGTCACTTTTATTCTGGTTTACTGAATAATAAAAACATTTTTATTTATTATCTTTTGGTTGGAGCCATAATATTTACGATTAGTTTTATTGCAAATCGAATTATTTTTTGCATTAATTATTTAATAGTTTATAATACAATACGCGTATCGATTCTAGCATTCTTTGTTTTATTTTTAGTTTCCTCATTTCTAATCAATTTTCATTTAAAATTTTAATATCAAGAGAATATCGTGAACCGAATTTCAAGATAACGGACTGAATACAGCACAAGTCGGAAAAGTTTTTAGGTCATCACGTTGCTACAAGATATACCATAAATTGATCATTATTTGTGTCACTGCCTCGATGTGCTACTATCTAGTTTTTATAGGGGTTTGACTCCCCTAGGTCACGAGAGCCGGGTCGTGGAGATACCAACGACTCCTTGTTTCGTATAAGAAATACTTAATTATATTCACACCGCTCCAATGTCATTGATTGTTTTGACTATCAGAAATGTTAGTCCCAGCTTCCAAAAGGGACATGGTGAAAATCAAGGTTTAATAACGATAAAACAAATAACGATGTACAAAACTGTCAATTAAATGATTAGCAACTGACGCCAAGATGAAAACTAACATTTCGAATGTCGTTTACTGTCACCAGCTAAATCTACAAAATAAAAGAAACGTAAATTCTTTTTTTTAGAAAATCCATGATTTAAGTCATGCTTATTTTTTCCTTGAACTAAACTCGTAGGGGTGCTGGTGGTGAAAAGCCGCCCTTACTCCATTTTTTCGATTTTTCAAAAGTTCAAAAGTTATAAATAACTAACGAGCGTAACTTTCTTTATCACCTAACTTTTTGTTTGTTGAATTGGCAAATTAAACGCTATTTTTATAACAAGTGTAATAAATAATGCAGGAACCGTGATTTAATATTCCTAAATGGAATATTTAACAGGGAATGTTCTACATAAAGAAAATATTATGAGGGGCTGACTATAATAATTCCAAGTATATTTTGAAATTCGCTCAATAATTTAACCGACTCGCGATTGTTGTTTAGTAAGTTATAGCTCCCAGTGACAATAATATTCTGGAAGTCTCTTTATAGAATATTTTAGTGAACAATAGTTCGAAATGAAGATTGTGTAAATAACTCGTTTCACCGCCGTGTTATTTTTGTGTTCAAATATACGAACGAGATTGCTCTCGTGTAAACATTGTTTGGATAAGAAGGTGGCTCACTATTGAACTAGTACCCGAATAAGCAATAAACGGAGGAAGTTGATTGTAACTTTTGCAAACTTTTTTTAATGTTCTTGATATGGATTCGAACCCTGGAGCACCAGCTGAGAATGCCAACCAACTGTGCTACCGGAGTGATTTGTTTTATGTTGCGCGAAACTTCTATGTAACTAATTTTAGAAACGCTACATCACCCCCCTCCCATAGCAAACATGTCGGTTGCGAGTAGCTAGGATTGTGGACTCAAAGCCCAAAAAAAAGTATTGTTCAGAGGGTTTATTTTTGTGCTTATGACTACTTGTTGGTACAAACACAAACATTTGATTTTGGCATGTTTGATTGGTTTGTAATTTTTTTTCAATGAGAAATACAGGCAACTGAGAAAAATTAGGGTAAGAGTTAAGAATTAAGAGTTAATTTTGTCAAGTTTTAACAGGACATGGGCTTTGTTGAATTATTGATTCGCTGTTTTTACTGTTTGTTATTGATTGTAACTTTTGGAGCGATACGCAGCTTTGTGACAAATTTTATTTTTAACACTGTACCGATATTGAAAAACTACGTTTAGAAGCATTTTCCACCCAGTTGTCGATTTTGTTGGGCGAAGATGAGGAAATATTCCATGTTTTTTAGGGAATCTCGTTATTCCATTCGTGCACATCTATCAAAAGGTCACATAAATACTTTAAATGTGATAGATATCCTCATTTTCGCTCTGCTTTATGTATAAGAAAAAAATTCATTCCTTCAAAACGGTGGAAGGTTAGCTATTATAGGCTGCTCTTGTGAGCTTAAATATTAGCATGTGCGTCAATGCTATGTGAATTAATGCACATTTGATTGTCATAAGATTTTTTTTTTTTTTTTGGAACGAGTCATACTCGAGCTCTCGTCTAAATGCAGCTTTAAATTTCAGACCTACAAGCAATAATTGCTATTGGATATATTTTCAGAACAAAAATAACACGAGGGCTGCGTTCGGTTTGACACTTTTTTGCTCTGAAACTCCGTCAAACTCATTTTGGAAGTTCAATTCTGAACTTTTTTGTAATTAATTACAAACGATGTTAGTAATGCGATTGAATAAACTCCAAAGCGGGAAAAGTTCCAAACCGAACGCAATCTAAATTATAGAAATGATTAATCGCAGTTCGCACTTACACTTTCGATGTTGTGCTCACAGGTTACTTTCTGCTCCTAAATTTTTCAGTCAAGTTGCGTATCTTGCTCCAATTTATAATCAATCTTTTCACCCAGTAAAAGAATCATTGATATAATCATAATACATTTACAACGGGATGCCTCCGCGCATACCGCTCCTGAATTGTTTCAAATGTGACGACGTTAGTGAGCTAACCGTTGAAATTGTATACAATCCTTGCCAGGAAACTTTGGTGTTACGTCATCTGAACCCAACCAAAACGGAAACTTTTTTTTACATATCCAATGACGGAATTCAAACAATTAGGTTTATGATGACGTAACTTCAAAGTACAGTGGCAGGAACTACATTGTATTGATGGCCCCTTATTTTTTTAATTATCCAGGTTCCCTTAAAAATTGACAATGTTTTATAGGGTAAAAAATTTAAGACTCACCATACCATTGCGCTTCATCAGAAGTTGAAAAGAACCGTTTCGATCAAACGTTTGTTCTTGTTCAATTTTAAGGGGAACATGGAGTTGATTTGCAAATAATAAGCAAAATGTAATGGTGAGCTTAAAACGAAACAAAATCGACTAACAACAAATTAAGTATAGCGGAATTAACAAAAAAAAAGTGTGATAGATGAGAATAAGTGAGTATTTCATTCCGGCACAGATAGGTTATTCTCTTACAGTGCCAGCAGATGGCGTGAAGGGGAAAACGTGGGGTCCGAGTACGTGCCATCAACGAGAGAGAGGTCAGATAGCTCTATTGAGGCCGGCACCGAGACCGGGCGGTATATGGTCAAAAAGTGCCCCAAATTTGGATAAACCAAGGACGGTGTTAAGCAGACCAACACACGACATAGGTAAAACAACTCCTACAACTCCTGATAATAAAAGTATTGGTAATAGGGATAACACTTCAACTTTGCAACTATTTAAAAATAAAGTAACCGCTTTTGCTCTTTCCGAGTTCAAACCATTTCAAAAGTCTTGGCGTAATAACAGTTATCCTGCAAATAATGCTTCCCTAACGCCAAGTTCTGTTTTGATGAACCAAAATCGATTGAGTCGTTCAATTGGGAATATTAGCGAGTCCCATTACGATACTGTGTTTAGTACTGATTCCTTTGTAATTGCTAGAGGTGTTAGTAATAATAATTCCATTAATTTTGGCAGAAACTATGCCAACATTAATATCATAAATGACGACGATACAGAAAAGTTGCTAAAAGATTGATTGAACCAAATTTTTTAAATTTAATGTAAATTTTATTTTTATACCTACTACTACCACTTTCTCTTTCTTTTTTTCGAAAAAAAGGCATTTCTGAGGAAAATCTGCGCAATGTTGTCTGTAAGTTTGTTTTCAATTCAATTAAAGTCAAAGTAATTTTTGCTGAATCAAAATAATGTTAAGTTTTAAGCACAGTAAGCTTGTATTTTCTTTGATTTTTTTATTTTTGAAATTTGAGCTTTTTGCAAGTTTTATTTTCTGTGTAGTTTGATTTTATTATTATAATTGTGTAGTTAGTTAGTTTTTAGGTTTATAATTTTTATGATATTAATTTTTAATAATTACGTCTATTATGCCGCTTGAACACGTTGTCTTGCCGTTTTTTGTATTTTGACTTTTTTGTTAGATGTATTTTGTTACTCAAAAAGTGTTCAGGTTGTGTAATTTTCTGGTGATGGTTTTACTACATGTATAAATTTTTAAATAAACATTTCTGTAATGTTTTTTAACTTTGTATTTTATTTATTTATTTTTTTTTCATAATGCATGGATCCTCGTTAACCATTTTTAAAAACAACAGGATGTCCATCATTTTGGAGCTTCTAACAGTTAAAATCGCGGTAGTTCACATTTATCTGATTTTTTTGGCAATTACATACGGATTCCAAATTGGCGCGTTTTCAAAAAAAAATTTCTTGCTCTTTTTGTGATCGAAAAGGTCACCGTGCCTAGTGTGAACTCACCGTACTTTAGTGTGAACACGGCTTACGCTGTAGAGCGAGCGATAACTTTAAATTTCATTTTTAGCAAAGGCGAATCCATGGGTTTAGGAGGACCTGATTGGTTTGACCATGTTTGGTCGCCTATTCGCGGTGTTTCCTTGGAAAAAATGCTTTTTAAGCAGTGGCGTAACAACTTTTCTTGGCGCCGGTGTACCAGAGTCAGAGGCGCTTGTATACAAAAATGCCGGTGTTTTTTGTACACCTTGCACATGATTAGTTACGCCACTGCTTTTAAGAAACAAGAATAGAAAACAACGTTTTTTTCCATTGGATCATTTGATATTGATATAAACGTGCGCCCATTGCAATCTTTCATTCAGACATTCCTAAGCTTCAAAACCAAATTTTTTTTGGAATTTCTAAAATGACCCGCATTTCTATTGGACATTGCGGTCGTTGTACAATCCGCATCGTAAAACCCTTAATTCAAGTAGATGTTCCAGTTACCTACGTGCGATATCGATTATCGATTTCTTCTTATTGTTTATGAGTTCATACTTGAAAATATTGATTATTCACACCGTTAAACCACAGCGTCATAAAAAAAAAACACTTTAAATTTTAATTGCAATCTATTAATGAATTCAATTTCTTGCTCCACATTTATTTATGTCATCTTCTCGTAAAAAATGAGCAAATGTCTGACGTTCCAATTTATCCCAACCGACAATGGTTTACTAAGTTTCTCATAAATTCAACTTCAAAGCAAATTGCAAAAACCGGCGTCTCTTAGTTTCTCACCGAAGAAACGATCGATTTAATGCGCTTGTCTACGCTGTGTTATCCGTAATCTTTACACACCGCGTACAACTTTGTTTGCACAATTTTACGATCTTCCCGAAATTAAAAAAATTCATATTACAAAATTATTTATGTTTTGTGTAGCCCCGCGTCAAGTATAACATACTTTACGAAACGATATTACGTGTTTCTGCATAACGCGAGCGCCGAAAAAATGATAAAATTTTCATAAACACGAAACTTCCAAACTGGTGGACATCTGTAACGGTGAAATGTCTGAAAATTTAATCTTCCAAACTTTTTAACACTGGGTTTAGCTTGTGTTTTCGAACAAAAATCGATAAAAGCAAAATAAAAAAAGTTTTTGCTTTTACTGTTTTGCAAGTCGTAATTGTAGCTTGCAGTGTGCGTACAGTTTTATTTTAATGGTCGAGTGCTAGAGCGTTGTATGTTTGCGTTGACAGATTTCATACCCCCGGAGGATTGGGGTCCAGAATATCCAATACCAGGAACCATGAGGAATAACGTACCCATGCCGACGTTGTATAGCGCCGATGGTAAGTTTTACGCTTTTTTATTAACATTTTTCTAATCTGCTTTTGTTAGGAGTCAAATCAAGGCAAAAACTCAGCATCATAGAGTTAGTACTATACAACATGGCCTCGTTTTTGGCTGGAGTTGCCACTGGATATGACGTTCGATTATCTAACGTTTCTCCAGTTCATCCAAGATTACAACCAAACAGGTAGGATCGGTTTTGTTTTTTTTTTCGACGCTCGGTTACAGAGTCAAACTTGAAGATTTTTTTTGGACGAGCTCTAACGGTTTTTTGGTGAACCTAATGAAGACATAACCTTAAATTCCACGTCGTTACGGAGCAGTTCACATTTATTTTTTAGTAAACGGCGGTCTTGATTAGAGATTGACGTTTAGAGAACTCGAACGCACCCTTGGACGCTCAGTCAATGTGTTAATTTTTTTTTACGGCGTAAGCACATGGGGGTATTTAAACGATCTACGCGATCAAAATTATTTCATGGTTTACATCGATTCTAAACGATTTTACTAAATATCTTTTTCTAAAAGATAAAAAGCTTCTATTATTGATCAAGAATTATTTAACGACAAAAAATAATTAAAACGTTATCTAACATTTTTCAGATAAATACCCATTGTCGCTGTCTGAGGAGTATAACCAGCAACATTAGGTTCGCAGACATAAGCACAGTAATTGATTCCGGCAAAAAGCAATTCAATCTTCTTCTCTTTACGCTTCTCATGCTCCTTAGAAGTAGCCGATTAAAAATATTCTTTTTTTTTTTTCTAAAAAACGAATTCTGGCAAGTTAAACTGAAAGCCCAAACTCCGTAGCCTTAGAACTAATGTTTCTTATAGATTTCATGCTGAGCAGAAAAAAGGTGGTTTTCAGAATTTTTTTAAATACTAGATTATTTATTTGGGATTTGGAAAAAAAAAGTATATTTCTAAGCATACATTGAATTTACTTCGTGTACATTTTTATTAAGAAACATTAAAAATTGACAAAGCTATTGAGATATAATTATAGCTTTTCTGTAAAATATTTGATTCAACGGCGAAATCAATAACTTGCCAATGGTTGGACTAAATAGTAAAAATAAACTATATAAATGTAATTCTCGTTATACACAGCTTTTTTTTGAAAAAAAGTATTTTTTTTACGAAATGGCGGATATTTGAAAAACGTTCAGTGCTGTTTGTATTATCACACGAATACCGAAAACCGTTACTATCACCAAATGGGACGATCGAATTCTGACAAGAATTCTGCACGTGGGGTGCACAGGGGAAAGACGGAATTTGTAGGGTTTGTCTGATCCTCATTCCATAGCTGAGGTAATCATTTCTTTTTACCCATTTTGCATTTTGTTAAATTGACTTTTGAAAATCATCGTCAGATGCGAACACAACGTCGTATTTATTGATTGTTTAACGATTATATCTTGGGTTTTAGTCACTTTTAATTCAAAACACACACACGTTTGAACTGCACGGCAGCCCAAATCGAAATGAACATGGCGCCCAAAAATGGCCTCTGCAACTGGTGCCAAAAAAACATTACGGTTACAATTAGAAGTTGGTTTTACACTACCAAGATGTCAATTAAAACGTGTTATTATTTATGAAATTTATGCAATTATTGCATAAAAATTGTAAATTTTGTCGGATATATTTCCGGAAGAACGAAAAGCATTTCATATCACGCGGGCGTTAGGGTCTTTTCAGCACTCTGCTATTGTTATTCCTCTCGCCATTCGGCTCGGGTCATAAACCACGCCTCGTGATGAAAAAAGACCCTTTACGTCCTTATGATATCAACTACTATTGTTGTGATTTGCTGGTGATACAAATGTGACATGCTAATCGCTTGGATGAGAAGATTAGATAGAAAAAAACTCGACCTATCTTTTTCATCTCTGTAACCCACCTCTGATTAGTTCATTAATTTATATCCTACCTAATAACAACCTGTCTAATAATTTAGGGTAGTTGCAAAGAAATTAATAATTTTATTAATGAAATCCCAAACGGAATTTGATAGATAACATTAAAACGAAGCGTATTAGATATAAAGGAATGTCATATATTGATTAGTTTGACCAAAAATTGATTTTAAAGTTGACATTTTTACGCAAATATCGACCGTAATGACCGCATTCTATCACCCGTTTGTGTGATTTTAGTTGGGCTTGTAGCTGGGCGTGGCGAACGACCGCAGGATCACAGCTGAGGCGTTTACTCAATGTCTCAGAATCGACCTATAACAGATCTTTTCAAGAGCGTAGTAAGGGTGGATGAGGTGGAACTTTTTTGCTCCGCAACTCTAACTCGCTTTATCTCTAATCTTTGCGAATTCTTACTCATAATATTTTCAATTTCTTCTTCAATTGATTTTAAGCCTGAGGCTTGTTATTTCCAGCCACTGCGTCGTTTCCTTGGCAGTGTTAGATCTGCGAGCATATAAATTGTTTAACGTTTGATACGTAGTTTGCTAGACTTGTCTTCAGACGTGCCTGTAACATTGGTTTTTATGTTAATTATGGCAATTACTAGAACCTACACTGTCGTAGCGTTCGAACTAATATCATTTCAATCAATTAAATCATTTGTTTTAGAGGTATTTTTACCATTAAAAAAGAGAATTACAGGTCCAGCTTAGGTTAGGGTGCGTTCCACTTAAAGCCCACGACGACGGCGGTCGACCATGGGCGACTTTAAATCGTTCCACTTAAAGCCGCGGTCGTTGCGGTCGAGCTCAAAATGTCATCCGTGACGTCACCGATTGCTAGCCCGCCACGACCACGACGCCCGTTGTAAAAGGTGGGTTACCGTGATCGTTTATATTTAAACGCGCAATATTTAAAATTCAAACATGGAGACTGAAAAGTTATCATATTTGAATGTCGAAACTGAAGAAGTATTTGAAGTGATAGTATCTAAAGTGGATGCAGAACGTGAAAAACGGTAGATTATCTAATAAAAATAATATATTTATCAAATTAAAATCGATAAATATATTTTTTTACAAAAAGTTTTACCAAATATTGTAATTCACTGTAAATTATTTATTGTCGTTGTACTGCAAAAAGCAACACGTGATTTAATTTATGTTTTAAAATTCAAAATTTTAAAATTTAAATTAGCTCACAAGGCCCACGAAGCCGTTCCACTACTAAAAACGACCATGACACCCGTGGGCGAAAGTCTATAAATGGAACGCTAAATTACACGACTGCGGCGCGGTCGTCGTGGACTTTAACTTTTTCAAATGGGAAAGTCATATGTTGTGTCACATCAGATTTTTTTATATTTTCTTTATTAAAATTATTATTTATTAAATAAGTTGTGTAGAAATAACTTTATTCAATAAAATTTTTGTTGCTTACAGCCAGTGTTGCTAAAATTGCCAGATTTTAACAGAATTCCCAAATTTCCAGATTTTTTAAATATCAATAAAAAGCAACATTTTTTAATACACACGAATAAAATCTTTTTGCCCACTCCGCGAAAACTAATTTTTTTTCTTGCCCAATAATGAATAACTTTTTTAACCCCCTAAAAAGGTTTAATAGCCCCCCTTTGAGAACCACTGGTTTACCTATTTTTATTTTGTTCAGTATTATCTCCTACTTTTTGTTATCTTTTAGATTTTTTACACATTGAGCTTGACAGTGATTCTAATATTTATAAAATATATTTTGAAAGGAAAAATAGGTCAGGAAAATATGATTTATATGTGCGCCCTTTGTCCCTAAGTTGCGGCACTGGTACGAAGTACGCTACAGCTGTATCAAGACTTGGAAGGAAGCATCAAGATGACGTTTCATAATCATAATTAAAAGCGACTTAAATTTGATTTTTGAAAAATATTTTGGTAGCTTACTGACAGCTGGGAGGGGGGGTATTCCAAACTCTTTGTTTTCTTAATCGCAAGTCTCGCGAAAGTTTTTTCAGAAACACAAACTACTTATACCTATTAAAATTTTATCTAATTTTTAAGTAAATTTCCATTTTATAGTGTGCCTTTCTGCTTACTTATGGCTGGGGGTTATTCCATACCCCCAAACTTTTTGGTTTTCTGATTGTTTAAAAAGTATCTTACAGATCGAAGAAAGATTTCTAAGTCCCATAGCTTACTTTGCGCTTCAAAATAATCTGTAACGGCCGTAGTTTGGAACCTCCTGACCAAGAACATCAATTTTTTTAAAAGCCATATCATTATTTTTTACTTTTTGATTTTTGCAGACATTGTTTGAAAAAATATATTTTCTTTTTGGTATTTCCAATTTTCTACAGATATACGATGTACACTAACAAGGTGTAAACACAATTTATCAGCGCTCAATAATACTTTCATGAAATAAAATAATAAAATTTTATATTTATTGAATAATAATATTTTGTACAACGTAGTTAAAGAACACATCCCACCTCCGAAGCTTCGACGCAAAATTAAAGTCACGAAACTGAGGTTGTTACTCTTTATTGGCGCCCAACGTGGGGCTGTCAAGAATTCTTACTGCATTGTCGAATTAGAGCGTATGGAGTGGTGCAAAAATGATCGAAAAAACTCGTTTTTTTTTCTTAGAATCATAAACTACTATTTTATTTGAATGGTTAAAAATTTATTATTTGATAGACACCGCCTGTTCATATCTATCTTTTGCTTATTTTAGATACAATAATATCTCGACTTACGCGAACCCGGAGTTACACGATTTTAAAATCTCGTCGATTCTACATCAAAATAACTTCGGTTTGCGATTTTATATTTGTGTTTTGTTTATTAAAATTTTTTTTCTACATTATTCTTTTGTCTGCGGTCCTCAACTAAAAATAATCTATATGTAGATTACAAGAAGAATAAGAATCTATATGTAGATTATTTTTTTATGTTTATTTTATAATTAAAAAAAATTACATCTGCGTCGGTTGGGCTCGTCCACTCTTGTAAAACCACGCAATTTTCTGTTTATTTAAAATTACTTACATTTATTATGTACCATGTGGTAAAAATTAATTCCTTATTTTCAGGCCAGAATCTAACCAGGATATTCAATCATGGAAGTCAGGAGAAAATCCAGATTACGAATATGCATCGAGCGGGTACGGTCATAATACTTATCACGGACCTACCAAGCACCATAGGCCAATGTTAACGAATTCGCAACTCGTCAGCCTGCAATACGAAGACCAAAAACCTCTCAGGTTTACAGATTCACCACAGCACCATTCCAGCAACATCACGCCAAATCCATCACCTCGAAGAAAATCGAGCTCTACGAGTAACGACGGTTCCGAGCAACTCTACACACCGTACGACCGCGCAGCTACAATTTACATTCCCGGCGATTATCACGGTTGCCGAACCGAATCCATTCGTTGTGTCGGCTGTGTGGGGGCAGACAAATCCTTTCTAACGAATTATGGTCATCAGGACCATAACTACGGCGGTTACGCTTCCGATTATAGCGCAACAACGACAATGTACGGTTACGGAACCGATTACGCTTACGACAACCCTAGCAGTTTAAGTAGTCACAGTAGTACAAGAACCCCACAAAGAATTCTACCCCATACGCACAGACGAACACCTTCCAATGTTTCCAACACCAGTTCCACAACAACCAGCGGCTCCAACATAAATCCCAGTTTTCGTCTCGAAGACGAAAACAGTTTTACACCCACTCATTATTTTCGAACCCCCCAAGAGTACGAGTACAACAGCCCGTTCTCCCGACAAAGTTCTCACGACTCTCCAAATTTAGAACGACCCACCACGTTAGAAACGACGGGTTTTACAAAATTACGGTCGAGTTTAAAGCGAAATAATTATTCCAATAGTCAAGGTCACTCTGGTGGTAACACACCAACTAATCCCACCCCACCGGACAGTTTAACTAGCGACGATAGTTCGTACGTTTCGGCAAAAGACAGTAATAGTTCCGTAAGTAGAGTACGTTTTTCACCTACCACGCTTATCGATCTTCCCGCACCCGGGCAAAATCAGGATACAACCATACCCTTACAAGCACGTAGAACCAGGCAAAGGCCTTCTTTAGCCGACATGGAAAGAGAATTTATGGCGTAAACTTTCTTTTTTTAAATTTTAGCATAATTGCCTTAATTTTGGTCGAAAAGTTTCAAATTTTTATTATCAAAAGTTGGTTTTTGACTTTTATCTGCAGGTTTTTTGGGATAATCGTTTAGGGGGGTTGAGTTACTCGAATGAGGGACGCTATAATTGTAGGCGGTTTTCAAAGAGCGATTTATTTGGCTTGCAATCCACACCTGTGCAAAACGCGTAAGAATAAAAGTCGGCCCCCCTTCTTCACTTTATCGAAATTTATAGGTGGGACAATTAAGGTTATGGGTTCACTACTGACGCGCATGAATGGATTTAGGAGATTCTCGGTATCGACCGTTTACTCTCTGACCATAAATTTATTTTAAAAAGAAGAGGTTTAAAAATTACACTGTGGAACGCCATTCAAAAATCGCAACCTTTGCAATAAAAATTTGAAAATTTTTCTCCTTGTGCTTGTACATAATAAGTTTAGCTCAAACTTTTAGAGTAACGTAAATATTTTAATACCTGAGATTAAAAAACATTTTCTTCTATTAGAAGTGCGATTACCTATTTTCGCGAATCATAGTGCCTGATTTTACGTGGAAGTGATAACCTTGGTAGTTACTGACGTGCAATCGTGATTTTTTTTTAACTTTTTTTGCCATAAAAATTATTAGATGCCAATATCATATACAGGATGTTCCTTTTTGGCGTTTTCAATACCTAAGAGTGTTCAGTTTTCCTTCCTTTGTATTAATTCTTCTGATGATGTTACATGGTGGCCAAAATAAAAGGGTCAATTTTTTTTGTGTTTAGGCGAGGTAAGTAAATATTTCAATCTCTGCACCATTTAAATAATAGTTGACTGAGCGTTGTTAAAAAATATCTTAAAAAATGTTTACTTATTTTTAATCAAAGTTTTGGCTATATGTGTAAGGTTATATTGGCCACCCTGTATAGTCAAAAGACCCTAACTTGTTCAATGTTACGACTGATAAAGACATTCCCTTAGTTTTATTACCATGTCTGTATGGAGTATCTAATCAGCCTAACTGGAAAATATGTAAAATTGTATATAATATAAAAATGTTAAATTCACATTTTTTACAACGCAATTTAATGGGCTTGAGATACTTCCTGATAAATGTATAGTCGAGTTTATGTATAAAAGAAATTGTAAATGCTTGTGCTTATGTGCTTGCACAATCTTTATTACTACAAAAATGTATTATTTTTATTGACCAATTTAAAAGAAAATATTATTATAAAAAATATTTATTTGAAATTTACTACCGTAAGTCTTACTTACCCAAGAAAGTATTAACTAATAAGGGGAACCTACAGCTGATCATGTCAATTTCAACGATTTTTAAAAAACAAAAATTATATTTAATTAGTAGAAGTGACTCTGATGACTGGATTAACAACAATAAAAAAATTTGCAGGTGATCAGCTATAGTTTGCCTTTGTAAGTGGCTGTGGGGGTTTGTCGCCGCCACTGGATAAATAAAATCACGTATTTGAATAATTAATTGTATGAATGTGTGGCCATTTTACTTATTGTTTATAAAATAAATTTAAACAAACACGAAGTACAGTATTGGAATTAATAATGTAATGATAATACATTATAATTTTGTCTTGTAAATACATTATTAATAATTTAGGTAATTGAACACGTGGCTTCCATTTCATGGAGTATATGATATTTAGATTATTTATTAAAGTAATTGTACGATACATTCCATATTACTTTTATCACAAGAAATTATTAATACTCAAATTGTGTGAATAACTGTAATATTTGACTAAAATATAATTTTTCAAATTATTTTTGAATTTAAATTTCCCGCCCCAAATTCATAAAAAACAAATAAAAATTACTGTTACATTGTTTTTATCCACTACCCTGTATATAAGCAAAGATACTCGAAGTAAACTTAATCTAAGTTTTTATATAAATAATAAAAAACCCTTGGAGAATGAAAAATTAATTGTCATTGCATATTTTATGGCGCCCAACGTGGGGCGATTTAAAATAATTCAGGAATTAATGAATTTTTTTGTAGTACAAAATTTTGTTTGATTGCAAATATTTATAACTTTCTCAGATCTTTTTTCAATATTTTACCAGACGCGGTTTTGGGAATTTCGTTTACGATCGTAATTCCTCCCAACAGCTGTTTATAACTTGAAAGTTTTTCACCCATATATTTTTCTATTTCAAAAGTTGCCGATTTTGAAACTTCTTTAAGAACAACAAAAGCTTTGGGTACTTCCCCAAACTGAGGCGAAGGTATTCCAATTACAGCTGCGTCTGCAATAATCGGATGGTTTCGTAAAACCGCTTCCAATTCTGCTGGAGCCACTTGGTATCCTTTGACCTAAAACCCAAATTTTCATCTTAATTTTCACTAAATTTTACAAACCTTGATTAGGTCCTTGATGCGGTCGGTAATAAAAAAATGTTCGTCTTCGTCATAATAACCAACGTCTCCTGTATGGAACCAGCCTTCCGAATCGATTGCATTTTGGGTTGCAGTTAGGTTGTTATAGTATCCTTTCATTATCTAAAATAAACCTATGCTCAAATGGCCTAAAAAGCATCGAAAGAAAACTTACTTGAGGTCCACGAACTAATATTTCACCGGATTGGAAAGCTTCCAGTTCTTCTGTGCTCTCTGAATCAATTGGAACGATTTTAACTTCGGTATTGCAAATTGCAAAACCAGATCCACCCAATTTTACTCCATCTGGTAAGCTTAAACTTTGATGAGTTACCAAGGAAGCAGTTTCGGTTAAACCATACCCTTGTTGCAAACAAATTTTATTTTTGCTTTTTTCAGTTAGTTTCGCAATATCTTCTTGTCGTAACGAAGCAGCACCGCTTAAAATCTTCTCCAGTGACGCTATGTGATCTGATTTTATGCATGAATTATTTACAATCATTTGAACCAAAGGTGGCACTAAATATGCAAATGACGGTCGGTGTTTGATTAAAACATCGGCGAAAATTTTTGGGGTGAACTTTTCAATAGAGACCATCTTAGTACCAAATCGTAAATTGGTTAGAAGGCACACGTGTAACCCAAACATGTGAAACATGGGCAACATGAGAGGAAACGAATCTTGGTAGTTTTCTAAATAAAAAAGATGGATATTGAGTTTTTGCTACGACGACGACTTACCTAATGTTTCTCGATGCAATGCCAGTTCACCTACTTCTATATGGTGAAGTGTTGCTACCAAATTTTTATGCGTTATAGCAACTCCTTTTGGTAGTCCTGTTGTTCCACTTGAATATGGAATAACAACTACGTCGTTCACGTTTCTTTGGATTTTAAACTCCAGGTTATGGTTTTCGCTGAAAAGTTCATCAAATTTGATCGTTCCCGAAGGATTAGTTTCATTTTGCTAAAATTCAGAAATAATTTTGGTTACCTAAGCTCATCTGAATTTATTCTTACCCTTGCTCGTAACGTAACTATTTTTACGTTCCACTTTAATGCATTTACTGCCACTTGCAATTTTGGAAACAATGCCGTCAGTGTAAACACAAATTTTGCTTCAGAATTGATCAATTGTGAAGCAATCTCATCTAAAAATTAATAATTTTCTGATTTGTTGCGAAGTTTTAATTAAGGGGGAAATTTGAAAATTAAATGCAATATTACAAAAAAATTTCAAAAGAATTTCATTTACCTGAAGTATACAAAGGGTTGATGGTGGTTACTTTAAGACCAGCTTGTACAGCTCCCATGAAAACAATCGGATACTCGGGAACATTTGGAAGAATTACGGCTACCGTATCTCCCTGTTGAAGTCCGGAAAATTTGTATAAATGGTTTGCTAAAGATTTGCTCTTCTTTTGTAACTCCGAGTACAAATAACTTCGGCCCGTTTCCGCACAAATCTGGAATTAACAATTTCCGTTAATTGTGATAATAAATTGTCAGAAACTTACAATTGCAGTTTTATTTTGCCACTTTTCAATATTTTTCCAAACATATTCATCGATGGTAATTTCAGGAACCGGATTATTTTCAACTTTTGATTTTATTATGTACGACGTACCACTTAGATGTAATTTTCTTTTTGCACAAAGGAAAGTATTAAAAATATTTCTAGGTTTAAAGTAGTGCATCGACATTTTAATTGTTTTTGAATTATATTAATTATCGCAGTTTTATCATCACTGATACAGACCTGCACTGATATCAGAGGTTAAATAATATCTCGATTATAAAATATCAACATAAACGATGTATCAATATCCTACTTAAAATTAGTGGTGGGATTATAAGTTGTCTGGACCAACTTCTTTCCTTTTTTTTGGGTCTGTACGTGTATAGACATGGCACGATTGATCGAGACGAACGTAACTTTATTTGTCCTCGACATTTTAGTAAGAATTTTGACATAGTTTTTATATTATTCACATTTGCAGTTATTCTTGAATTAATTTTGTATTTCCTAAAAGGAAGGAAAATTCTTTGGAAAAGTACAAATTGTGTAGTGTATAGTGACATTCCAGGACATGTTCCTTTTTTTCAGGGGAAAAATTATATGGGTCGATTTTTTATTATTGCACTTAACCTACCTCATATTTTACCATTTCTTCACGTGATTAAAGTATTCTTGAAAGAACATAGAAGTTACATTATCACCATCAAAAGTAACTACCCTACGGTGCACCAGATTTTATTATTTGGGAATAAGGATAAGCTCAACAGATTTTAATTTTATAGATCAGCTCTGGATACCACACTTTGTCGAAGGCCTGGGAGATGTCCAAAAATGCTGATGCCGAGTAGTACCTTTTTTGTTTACGTATCTGTTGGAAGGTAAAATGATTTTGTATAAATCCTGGAAAAAATCCAGGATGGAAACTGTCGCTGGCCCTTGGGCTATTATGGTGATCGGAATAATGTCGAGAGTTACAAATATTGACCAGCATTCTTTTGCTGTTAAAAATAATAATAAAATATTGAAATTCTGTTAATAGAAAATTTACAGGTGCTGCCTGCCTGTATATCATGTGATAAAGATATAGTTCAAGGCGATAGAATTAAATGCGATAAATGCAGAAAATGTTATCATGGGCATTGTACGGGTTTGTCAAGAACAGTTGTTTCAGCCGTATTGGAGAAAAACTCACAGTTGCGTTATGTGTGTAAGTCCTGTTTGACTGTGAACGAGGGTGTGTCGTCAAGTAGTGAAATATTGAGTGCCATGAAGGAGCAGTTCAATAAACTAAGGAATGAAATAGCAGATTTAAGAAGTTTAATTAATTGTGATGGTAGCACGGGTCCTTCCACTATAGAGGACATAATTGAGGAGATAAGAGAAAGATCTGTTAGATCATCTAATGTGATAATATATGATATGGGGTTGACGAGCTGAATTCGAAGTCCGTGTGCGACAGAATAGAACACGATAAGAGTTGTTTTTCGAAATTGTGTGATGATATAGCTTTTGAGGGTGTATCGACTTTTAACATTAAAGTGTATCGACTGGGAAGGGCCTCGAATGATGGCTCCCGACCATTGAAGGTTGTGTTGGATAGTTCAGCCGATGCCAGGCGATTTCTTGCTTCTTCTCATAGGTTACCTCGGGTGAATGGAGTGTCGGTTGGATCCGATATTTGACCCAGTTGCGAGGACAGTTGAAATCGAGAATGGATAGTGGTGAGAGTGATTTAACCATAAAGTACTTTTTTGGGCGACCTAAAATTGTAAAAACGGGAAAAACAAAAAACGATGCAAAAACGGAGTCAACTAATGATATATTACCAAAATGTTAATAGACTTAGAGGTAAGCTTGATGTTTTAAAGACTGAAATGTCCTTTGTCGATTTTGATGTTGTGTGTTTTAGTGAAACGTCCTTGACGTCGGATTTTTTTGATGCGGAACTGGGTATGCATCGTTTTAATGTTTACCGTGCTGATTGTTCTGCTTTGAGTAGCATAAAACTTTCGGGTGGGGGCGTATTGATCGGTATTGACTCTAGGTACTCGGATCGGATTGAACAGCAATTTGTGTTGTTAAAGAATGACGATGTTGAATTAGTGGTTGGTTGTGTGTATATTCCTCCAAGATCGGATTATGAAGTTTATGCAATCCATTGTCGTGAGGTAGAGCGCATTCGTTTGCTATATCCAACAGCAAAGTTTTTGATATGTGGAGACTATAATTTGCCAAACTTGCATTGGAATTATGGATATCGCGGTGATGGTGCTATTGATGAACAGTCTAGATGTTTGATAGATTTGTTGGAGTTTTTAAGTTTTGATCAGATAAACGGTGTTTTAAATGAATATGAAAGAATGCTTGATCTTGTACTTACTGATGTTGAAAGTGCGACTGTGTCGCTGTGTGACGAGAATATTTTGCCACTTGATGTTCATCATCCTGTTTTGATGATTTCATTATCTCTTTGGAGTGATGAGGGCATCAATTCGTTTGAGGCAAGAATTTTCAACTTTAAAAAAGGAGATTATACTGCGATGGCTGAGTATTTGAATAATGTTGATTGGTATGTGTTGCAAGATTTGGACATCGATGATGGTGTCCGGTATTTATATGATAATTTATATTATGCTATGCATTTGTTTATACCTGTAACTATTGTGCCCAAGGGTAATTGTTTTCCTAAATATTATAGCGCGGAATTAAAAAAGTTAATCAGTGAAAAAAGAAAAGCCCATAGATTATTCAAAAAATCCAACTTGTACAGCGATTATTTGAGATTTTCTGATTTGAGGACCAAGTGCAAGTCGTTGGCTCGTAGGTGCTATGAGTCGTATATTGCGTCGGTTGAGGCTTCCATACCTGTTGATGTGGGGGGTTTTGGAATTACATTAACACAAGCAGGTCTTCTGGAGGTATTCCGGGTTCTATGTTCCTGGGTGATAAAAGCGCTGACTCACTTGATCAGGTGTTGCAGCTCTTCTCGGATTATTTCTCTGGTGTATATGGTGATGGGACTGTATTTTCAAGGAATTTTGAATTTGATAGAACAGTGAATCTGAGTCATTGCCATGTTTCTGTAGAAAATATTTTGGAAAAAATGAAGAAAATTAAAACTAACAAGGGTTCTGGTCCGGATAATGTTCACCCGGTTTTGATAAAGTCATGTATGCATTCCCTTAGCCTCCCATTGTTTACTTTGTTTAGCAGGTCTTTGTCCGTTGGTGTACTGCCAGCAATCTGGAAGCAATCATTTGTGGTACCAATCTTCAAGAAGGGAGATAGGTCTGATGTGTCGAATTATCGCCCCATTTCAATTCAATCTGTTATACCAAAGATATTTGAGGGCTTGGTGCTCGATGCTATCTCTTCTGATCTTTTGAATCTTGTTGTTCCTGAACAGCATGGATTTCTGCGGGGGAGATCTTCATTGACGAATCTTATGATGTATGAGAACTACATTCTTGAGTGTTTTGGAGTATTTATACGGATTTCTGCAAAGCTTTTGATAGAATTAATCAATCTATCTTGTTTTCTAAGCTGTGGGCGATGGGTATACGCGGATCTTTATTGTGTTGGCTTACTAGCTATATTTCTGATAGAATCCAGTTTGTTAAGATCAGAATGCAGTTATCCGAGCCAATAAAGGTGACCTCTGGAGTGCCTCAAGGATCCCATTTGGGTCCGTTGCTTTTTATTCTTTTTATCAACGATATTGGCAAAGCTTTGGGATTGGATGTTAGATATCTGATATTTGCCGATGATCTTAAAATATTCTTTATGATAAGATCGGTCGAGGATTCCATTAGAATTCAGAATTCTTTAGATGCGCTTGTGGTGTGGTCCGATTACAATCAGCTATTTCTGAATGTTAGCAAGTGCTGCGTGATGAGATTTTGTCGGGGTGAGTCGCCAATTTTCTTCCAGTACACATTGGGGGGCGAAGTTCTGCGATCAGTAGACACGGTGAGTGATTTGGGGGTGATTTTTGAAGCAAAATTGACCTTTAAGATTCATATAGAGAGCATTTGCGCCAAGGCGATGAGAATGTTGGGTTTTATACACCGAAACACAAACAATTTTAAGAACATTTATACCCTGAAGATTTTGTATATGACTTTGGTTAGGTCGCTTCTTGAATATGCTTCTCTAGTTTGGTCTCCCTTTTATGCGGTGGACTCTGATCTTATTGAGAGAGTTTAAAATAAGTTTTTGCACTTGATTGGAACAAGACTTAATTTGGGAAGTGATGTGTGCGTCAATGATTCTGTGCGAGCTATATTGTCATTGTCAACTTTGCAAGATCGAAGGGTTGTGACCGATTTAACCTGTTTATTTAAGATTGTGAATGGCGGTTACAATTGTGCTGAACTTCTTCAAAGAATTAATTTTCGGGTTCCCCAATATGGAGTTAGGCTTGGTAACTTGTTCTCGGTCAATTTTGCTTCTACCAACTATGGCTACAACGCTCCTATAAATAAAATTCAGAGATTGGGTAATATTCACTTGAGTGGTGCTGACGTTGACCTGTTCAATTCCTCTTTGAGTGGCTATACGAGATACTTGCGACTTAGGTTGGGTTGCGACCAGTAATTATGTTGGCAAATTTATGTTTGTTTTCCTGTGTTTGTTATGCGATTTCGGGGGTTTAGAAATGTTAAATTGTAGATAAAATGTTAATATTGTAAATGTATTGACGTGGGACGAGCTAATTACCAAAAGTTTAAAATATCCACAATTGATGTTAATTTGTCCTTTTATTGAATTTTGTATGATTTTGAATTTTACTCGGACAAGTTGAAGGGTTTTTCTCTTAATGGCCATAATTTTGCTTGTTGCTAAGAAAACAGGATTTCATAGATGGATATTTTGTTCCAGAAATCTAAAAAGTTAAATTAATCAGATATGACTGCATTTTGTTTTAATTGAATTTTTGCATTGTTAATTTGTTTACCTTCTTTTTAATAAATAAGTGAATGCGTGCATAGAAAACTATAACGTCGTGTTATTCGTAAATAACTCTAGATGGTGCGGTAATTGTTGAAAAGTAATTTTAAAATTTTGTGATATCAATTTTTTTGGAAAAATTTCAAATTTCGCTGGAAAAATCGACGAATCAGCATGGGCCACGATTTCCAAAAACCTGGAACGGAAAGGAAAGGAAAATTTGGTAGGAAGATAAGGATTACTGACTGAGAGGCCGGAGTGTTAAGTTGTGTTTTGGAGGAAGACAAATTTTCTCGATAAGTTGTGAAGTGTTGGAATTTCGGCCTGAATTGTAAATTATAATTATAATTATGATGAGTACAGTGTCAGTATGATGAATATGATGGTTTTTCTGCAAGATTGATTTCCGGAATTGGATATGAAAATTTCTACCTGGAGTTGTGAAATGGCCACATTTTTGATGTTTTCCATCGAGTTTTATTCACATCTAACAACAAGTAATGAAGCCATCGAATGGTAATTAGAATTTAAATTCTTTTATTTTGCGCTATTTCGATATTATTTTTCTGAAAACGGAATTTATAAAAATTACAATGAGAGGTTATGTTAGTCACATTTTATACGAACCTGGAAATTTAGTGGACAACAGATTGATTGGAGTATTACATCAACTTTAATCACTTCGATGCACCAAATTCGTAATTTGATACAATTAGATTACCATCGAGATTAACTTTAATTTTTTTAATACGACGATTACGATCTACTGTTGTGATACGCGTTACATCGAACTTCAGTTGCGAATAGGCATAAAAAGTAACAGTTTGGTTTTATGTGGTTTATAACAGGTCGGCGCGAGATTTTAAATAAGACAATAATTTTGTGCTATTATTTTTATTTCATTTTGTACAATTTATAATGCCTGATTTGTTTACAAGTTACAGTAATAAGTTTGAAATAGTAAATGTGGGAACTTGTAGATAAATTTCGTCTATATCTGATTTATTCATTGTGGAATTTTGATTTAACAAAAATTCTGTTTTCTGTTTTTGATAAAATATTATTGATAACCAAATTTATCTGAGTAAAATTTTATTGATGCCCGGTAAAGGTTTTGTTTCATTTGTTGTGGATAATTTAAGCATACCCTGGAACCTACTACTGAGAGAGCTCATTAATGCAAACTACCGACTATAACGGCTACGGCTTTTAAAGAGTTGTTCGTAAGAACACGACAGTATATTGTATTGGTTGTGGATATTAAGTTGTACTCTGTAGATGGTATTTAGATTGCCCGTATTTAGTAAATAAATAAATAAATAATGAGGTTTGAATAAAATTTGTGTATTTTATAAATTTATAATGCAGCTGTAATAACTTCATGACCTTGTTGTTATTCTTCTTCTTCTTTAACTTTACTTTAGATCTGTTGATCTGTTTATTTCAACATCTGCGTCATTTCCTTTACAGTGCTAGATCTGTGAGCATATAAATTTTTTAACGTCCAGCAGGTAGTTTGCTAGACTGGCCTCCAGACGAGCCTGTAACTCTGGTTTTTATTTTAATGATGGAAATCATCATTAGATCAACAGAGTGGAACCGACGGTTTTACGTACCCTCCGAAGGATAGAGACGATCAAAAAAAGGTAGACTTTCATAGGCTGATTCCCCAAACCACTAAATAAATGACCCTAATTCTTAATGTAGGTAGGTACTCGTGTTTTATTTATTTTTTCTCCGTTTATCACAGCACACATTAAATAAAAAAACATATTCCAAATCTAAGAGAAACGGTCGGAGCATAGAGGTCAAGTTCGTTGACTATGAACGTAAAATACCCGGTTTGAATCCGGGTGAAAAAAGAACTTTTATTTTTGGGAAAGAATTGTGGCCGTCTCTCTGGTCTTCCAGGTTGGGTTTCGGGGAGTTGAACTAGCTCCCCATTACCTATAAAGAAGACCTAAAATCTCGTTAAACCATAACCAAGCCTGGCGATTGGGAACGGATGCACAGTTTCTAGCTCAAACCTTGATGTATGTGATGTATTTACTTACCTTGCAATGCATTAAAACAATCCGTAATATATTGTACTCTCCTACTGCTGTTTAAAAAAATTTAAAAAAATAAATCAAAATTATGGGGGAAAACTACCAGCAAATAGAAAAGCACAAATTTATCTGCTCCGGCCAGCCTTTCTGTTAAAAGAAACATAAAAATCAAAAACAAACTATGAGAATGTAAAACACCTTTTTAATTTTATTCAAAAGGAAAAAATTTTTCGCAGATAAATTTAAGAAAAAAAAATCTTATAATACTTCAATTATCAGGTTTGAACCAATGAATAGCAATTCAAAGCCAATGATCCATTTAACGTGCCTGTAACCAGATACTATTAACTTTTTAAAATAACCTGCTGATTAGAAGCACGCTACGGAAATAATTTTTACAAAATAAATAAAAAAAACAACGTTGGGTACCTTTTTAATCTTCCCCAAATGTAGATCCAAATATGGTCCAAAATTTATTGATCACACGTATTTCCAAAATTAATTTCATCCAATATTTCGTCTCTCCAATATTTCCAACCTGGGACTCCAAAATCAAATTACTTTCTCCGTTATACCAAACTAATCCACGTTTTGCGTTTCATAAAATATAAACAAAAATCGTTTTCAGAATATTAAAAATCCAAATCTTGAAATGTCACGTTCCAAAAATACATCATTCAAATTAAATGCCCCAATAAAATCTCCATTTGGACACTTTTCAAATCACTCGAGAAAACGCAAAATGAACGTCCGTCTAACTTGACGTCCTACGCCAGAAAGATCCAAAATCCTACTTCCGGTTTTCCAACTTTTAAAATTAAAAATTTCCACTTTTCATTTTATTCTTCAACTCCTGTTGCCAACCGTCACTTTTTAAATCCCTAACTTTTACAATGTTTAAATTAAAATTTTCCTTTTATTGGACATGTTGGCTATTCAAATTTTAAAAACAGGCACAAGCGCCTTATAAAATAAATGGAAGTATTATTTTCTTTTTACTTCTTTACAACAGAAGTATGAAAACTTAAAAAAAAACTGCGCCAACAAAAATAAAAAAAATTTCCTTTTTCTAAACCCATAATTTTACAAATAAAACAAAATAAAATTATCACTCATATCGCTTGTTTTTGATTTAGTGTTTTGTTATACGACAATATATGTACATATCCCAAATAATAATTTAGCTTAAAAACATTGGTCAAAATGATCATCACTCTAATGCTCTTACGATTAAATCATCGAGGTAGCTCTGTTTAGTTTTAAACAAGGTTTCAAAAGTATTAGTATATGTGAAAGTACAAACAATAAAATATAGTAACATATTTGCAATATTGAACTTTAGTTTTAGTTTAAAAGTACCACCAGATGCACTAACATAAATATTAAAGATTTTCGCTGATTAGTGATTTTAATAATTAATTATACTGCAAAATATTGAAAAAAACAGAGAAGAGAGAAGAAAACCCGAAAAAAACTTTCAACCATGTTAAGAATACTGATGAACTTATTTGTCTTAATATTTACAATTTTACATGCATCTGACGTGGACTTTTATTCTAAAGTAAATAATTTCATTTTTATCTTTTAGAAATTATAAATAGTACCTACTTTTAATATTATTTTCAGTTTAAGCAACATGATTATAAAATTGAGTTTACCAGATTGGAATTGGCTTCTTATAACAAAATGATTTTCCAGAAAATAGAAATTATTACTTTCAAATATAACCGCTCACATGCATCTGCAAATGGAACTGTACAATTTAAGGTGGATTTAGACCATAAAAATACAAATGTAAGATTTTTTCTTACCACATGTAATTAATTTAAATGTACGATTTTTGTTTAGATTATAATACAAGGGTATAAATTTTTAAGCAATGAATATCGAATTTTTCCAATTCATTTTTTAGTAACCCAACTTCGTGCGTTTAATAATAATCTGGCAGGCATTAAAAGTTCGTTTGGAAAATGTGGTAACATAACTAATATGGATTTCAAAAAGGTAGCTATTCTTTATGTTTTTGTATAATATACCAAATACTATAGATTATAATACGTACAACTTAGGCCTATAACAATAGAATTTTCGTAGCACGAAAAAGTACGCCATCTGTTTGCATGAGTTAGTACTAAAGCTAAAGCCCGTATAACACGCTGCATAATTTTACTTAAAATTTACATGTAAATGGTAACTAACCAATGGAAAACATTCGATGGCTACCAATAAGCTCTTACTATTGGTTAGTTAGCATTTACATGTATCATTTATGTTCTATAAAAGTATTCAAAATATCGAAATTATTGTGCAAGTCGCACAAGGCATTTCTGTAATCTTCATGCGGCAGTCTGCTGCAGATCCAACCCAATACATACATTTCGGAATTTTTCTCCGCTAAAAGTAGTTCCGGACATATTGATAAAAATTCACTTAAATATTTAATTCAGGATATATGCGACAAGCACTGTTTTTCCATCAAATATTAATTTATTTCAACAAAAACATTTATATTACACTTTGTACGACGTATGACAAGCACGAAATCTACTGTCAAAATGATTTGGTTGAAACTCCTACAGATAGTTGGCGCTAGTATGCTGGGCTACGAATTCTCGGCTGAGTTGTACGTATTATAATCTATAGTATTTGATTATACCTATATTTAAAATTTTTAGGGAATTATATATCATTCATGTAATCTATTCATTGATGAATCAAAACTTCCTCCTTACTTACCACATGGAGATTTTAAGTTTGAGCTTACTACTATAAATAACAAAACCAATTTGTATATCTCAAATGCATATTTAAAAATATTCCGTCCAATTAAAATGGTCAAATGAAATAAATATTTAAAAAGTAATAGGAAATGATACTATGAGGTATCCCATTTAACTCGTGTGACTTTTTCTGTTTCAGTAATTAAACAAACTGAACAAGAAATAATTTCATGTTTACAATAAAACTATCTTTGTTCAAATATCAATTATGTATGTATAATAAAAAAAAATTATAATATAATTTTGTTTTATTGATGCATGAGATCGCAGATCCAATTGAGTAAATTCTGATAATTGTAGAAGGGTACATGTATTTGCGGAATTATTCTTCGCTCTAACACTCAGTGTAATAATCACTAATATTCCATTGAAAATATTATAAACCTTATAAATTTTCAGGTCTATTTCCCCCCTTTCCCCATTTTGATTTTTTGATCAGTTTTTATGTCATTTGTTTGTGCACTGTTTGAGCAATAATTTTTTTTGTTTGTGCATTCACCACCGTTCGCAAAATTATTTAACAAATAATTTTGGGGGGCTTAAGAAATGCCAGCTCCCCCCATCGCAAATTTTGAGTCAAAATAGGTGTCAATCGTTTGTGTACGTTTGTGCATTTATTGTTTTTGTTTGTGCAAGCAAAATATCTTCAATTGAATAACCGGCGATCATTTCTCTAGATCCCCACTATTCTCGTTTGTGAATTCACAGTTTGTGAATTATTTAACAAATAAATATTTATAAACCTCCGAGCAACAACTGAAATAGTGTCTAGATTGCAATTCTAGTCTACTGAAGAATTTGCTGAAAATATTTTACTTTTCCGGAAATCGTCATCGAAACAACACTTCCCTGCGTATCTACGCGTAGGGAAATTGAATTAGAATGACTAGTCCGGTAATATCAGTAATAGATTTTTTCTGTTTTGACACATTCAGTGCTATTCACGATCAAAAATTTTCTAGCAATAACCGCTAACCTTGTTAACTTAGCGTATTTAACAACATTTGCCTATTTAGTGAAATTTAGGTTAGCATGATTAATGTCAAAATTAGTCGAACTAACAATATTTTTTACCAAAATGTTTTCATTTTGCTAGATTTTAACAATTTTAAGATCTAGCAAGTAAATCTAGTAGCAAGAACGTGCTAAATCTATCGATTCTAGCAACCATTCTGAAGAAGTACTCAAAGCACTTGTTTGACTTGTTAACTAAGCGATAAAATTTTAATTTAAGATTGTGAAATTTTGTAAGTATATTAATGCATAACCAGTGAATACATAAAAATATTAAAAAAATTCTAATCGTTTAGGGGTGCTTTTTGTAGAAGAAAAGAAATTAAAGTTTTATTTTAAAATTGTAAAATTTTGTAAGTTTATCATTACATAACCAGTGAATACATAAAAAATATTGAAGAAATTTTCATTCTTTGAAAATTTGGTAAATAGGTACGTAACCAGTGATTACTTAAAAAATATTAAAAAAATTCTAGTCGTTAACGGATAGCATTTGAGTAGGATAAAAAGATACTTTTATTTTAAAATTGTGAAAATTTGGAAGTAGAATAAGATGTCTATTGTTAAAAATTAATGCACCGCAATAGGAATTTGCTGTAAACTGCCTTGACAATAATTCTTTTTCCATTTAAAAATAAATTATTAATTTTTGGAATTATTATTCTAAATCTCAAAAAAAACATTAAAAAAAGCTCTAATAAGCACTAACATGCGTTTTAAGCAAAATCTTGGAAAAAAAGCAAAAAAAGCACTATCAACATTAGCTCAAATCACTGTAATTTTTAAGAATCGTCAAGATCCAAAAGGAATATCTTTTGCTAATAATTTAGAGCAATAAGCAGAAAGCTTAGAGTCCGGGCTCTAATAATAAGTACTCCCTCATTCAGGTTTTCATATTCATTTTAGATAATATTTAAAAAAAAATTATGCAGTAATAAAACTTGACAAAAATTGTATCGCTCTTAACGATAAATTTCTATCACGATTTGGAATATTACTTAAATCTACTTACTGGAAAATCACTCAAGATCATACAATCCACCCTAAATATTGTCGTATTTTTTTTGGGATGAAGAAGTTTATTTTGCTTGTTTTAATTTTATATTTAATTTTTGCAAATTTAAATTTGTGACGCCTCTGGTGTCATAGCCAAGGTGGGGAAATTGAAAATTTTTGATATGGACTTGCAAGCGACCCACGGTGCTACAAGGTCGTGATTTTGTGCATTGCGAGATGGAATGCAAATTTTTGCATTAGTAATAATAAAATTTGAGTTCAGCGAAGGTTTTTGTGTTTTTTTTTGATTTATTTTAGAAAAGAAGAATTAAATTTTTAAAAAGAAAAATTTTCTTATTAGAAGGTCGCGCTTGAGCGGTGCGATAAAGTTTTTCAACTGAGTTAGGCTGGGCTATATGATACTGGATAATCCTGCAAATTGATTTTGGATTTTTTGAAAAACTATAGAAGCGAAATTTTATTTAATTTGATGAAAAATTAGAAGTAGGAATATTTTAGTACAATATATTCAATTAATATTTCAAATTGTGATGGTTTATTGTTAAGAGCGCCATAAATTTCGTTAAGTTTTATTTACTGCATAATTTTTTTCAAAATATTATCTAAAATTAAATACGAAAAAGTGTGATTAAATAAATTTTTATGAACAAAAAGTAAATAATTAACATAATAAATCTTAAAAAAATTTCAATATGAGTAATATCCAAAAATAAAAGTTTTTTATTCGTAAAAATTGCACATTTTATTTATTACATTGTAAAAATTACATATTTTGTGTAGAAAAATCTCAGCTTTCAGAAAAAAATATCAAATTTGAAAAAAAACTTGCCGCACTGTCAAAAAATCAATTTTTTTACTTTAATTAAAATTTTGGGGGTCTTTCGCTACTTATAATAAAAAATTAATATCTTCATTGAAAAGCTGAGGATTTTTTACAAAAGAAACTGTACTTCTCGTATTTTCATAAATAATCTTTCTACTTCAAAAAAATTAACGAAAAAGTTAAAAATTTCAAGATTGTCAAAATTCAAAAAATCAATACCACCAAAGTACTTAATATTAAGAGCTAAATCTTTCAGTGAGTCATTATTTTTATACAGAGAACAACTCCACAAAATTTGAAAAAAATCCGCGGAGGTTACACTTCAAAAAATATTTTATTTGGTGGAATGACCCATATATTCTGTAATTATTATTATTTTTTAAAATAAATAAGAAAAAAATATTGATTTTATTAACGAAACCCCTATTCTTTTTTTATTATTTTACTCCATATTTCTTTATTGGTTTTTATTAATTATAAATCCTAATATTAATTTAAATGTTTCACATCTGCCGGGTGTCCCGTGACGGATAATTTGGGAATAAGGATAAGCTCAACAGATTTTAATTTTATAGATCAGCTCTGGATACCACACTTTGTCGAAGGTCTGGAAGATGTCCAAAAATGCTGATGCTGAGTAGTACCTTTTTTGTTTATGTATCTGTTGGAAGGTAAAATGATTTTGTATAAATCCAGGATGTCCAGGAAATCTAGGATTTCCATTTTCCAAATGGAAAATATCTAGGATGGAAACTGTCGCTGGCTCTTGGGCTATTATGGTGATCGGAATTAAGTCGAGAGTTACAAATATTGGTCAACATTCTTTTGCTGTTAAAAATAATAATAAAAAATTGCAACTCTGTTAATAGAAAATTTACAGATGATGCTGTCGTGGTCCGGGCAAGAACTATTTGAAAATTAACCAGGTAGGTAGATCAGCATAAAAAGTAAAAATACTGAATTCTTTTATTTCATTCGATTATTCATATAACAAAAATCTTCATAAATAAAATTGATAAGAATTGATAAAATAGCAATATAATAGGCATGTTATATAAAATGATGTTATAATTATCTACTTTGATTCCTCCTATATTTTTCCATCATGAGGTTTAAATAGAATTTGGGTATTTTATAAATTTTTAATGCAGCTGTGACTTCATGACCTTGTTGTTATTATTAATGATGGAAATCATCATTAGATCAACAGAGTAGAACCGACGGTTTTACGTACCCTCCGAAAGATAGAGACGATCAAAAAAAGTTAGACTGTCATAGGCTGATTCCACAAACCACTAAATAAAAAATAAATGACCTTAATTCTTAATGTAGATACTCGTATTTTATTTATTTTTTCTCAGTTTTTAAATAAAAAAACATATTCTAAATTTAAAAGAAACGGTCGGAGCATAGAGGTCAAGTTAGTTGACTATGAACATAAAATACCCGGTTTGAATTCGCGTGAAAAAAGAACTTTTATTTTTGAGAAAAAATTGTGGAAAGAATTGTGGGCGTCTCTCTGGTCTTTCAGGTTGGGTTTTGGGGAGTTGAACTAGCTCCCCATTACCTATAAAGAAGACCTAAAAGCTCGTTAAACCATAACCAAGCCTGGCGATTGGGAACGGATGCACAGTTTCTAGCTCAGACCTTGATGTATGTGATGTATTTACTTACCTTGCAATGTATTAAAACAATCCGAAATATATATGTATATGTACATATCCCAAATAATAATTTAGCTTAAAAACATTGGTCAAAATGATCATCACTCTAATGCTCTTACGATTAAATCATCGAGGTAGCTCTGTTTAGTTTTAAACAAAGTTTTAAAAGTATTAGTGTGGAAGTACAAACATTAAAATATAGTATCATAATTGCAATATTAAAATTTAGTTTTAGTTTACTAGTAACTCCAGATGCACTGACAGATGTACTAAAGATTTTCACCGATTAGTGGTTTTAATAATACTGCAAAATATTGAAAGAAACAGAGAGAAAGAGAAGAAAACCCCGACAAAATTTTCAACTATGTTAAGAATATTGATTAACTTATTTACTTTAATATTTTCAATTTTATATGCGTCTGACGTGGATTTTTATTCAAAAGTAAATATTTTCAATTTTTATTCAAAAATTGTAAATAACCTATCTTTGATGTTATTCTCAGTTTAAGCAGCATGATTATAAGGTTCAGTTTACCAGATTGGAGTCGGCTTTTTATAACAAAATGATCTTTGAGAAGATAGAAATTATTACTTTCAAGTATAACCGCTCACATGCGTCTGCAAATGCAACTTTTCAATATAAGGTGGATTTGGATCATAAAAAAACAAATGTAAGATTTTTTCTTACTATATGCAATTAATTTAAATGTACGAATTTTGTTTAGATTATAACACAAGGGTATAAATTTTTAAGCAATGAATATCGAATTTTTCCAATTCATTACTTAGTAAACCAACTTCGTTCGTTCGACACGAATCTTGGAGGCATTAAGAGTTCGTTTGGGAAATGTGGCAACGTAACCAGTATGGACTTCAAAAAGGTAGCCATTTTTATATTTTTGTGTAGTTATAATAGATATTTAAATTTTTTAGGGAATTACATATCATGTATGTAATGTATGTATTGATGAATCAAAACTTCCTCCTTATTTACCTAATGGAGAGTTTAAGTTTGAGCTTACATTTATAAATAAAAAGCAAAATATGTCTATTGCAAATATTTATCTAAAAATATTCCGTCCAATTAAAATGGTCAAATGAAATAAATATTTAACGAGTGCTAGAAGATGATACTACGAGGTATCCTATATAAAATGTGTGACTTATTCGTTTTCAGTGACTAAACAAACTGAACTACAAATAATTTTATTTTTGAAATGACAATATCTGTGTCAAAATATCAATTATAATTACCTATAATAAATATTAAAAAAAATTATGATATAATTTTGTTTTATTGATGCGTAGGATCGCAAATCCATTTGAGTAAATCCTGAAAATTGCAGAAGGGTACATGTATCTGCGGAATAATTCTTCACTCCAACACTCTGTGTAATCATCAATAATACTAAATTGAAAATATTATAACCTATAAATTTTCCAGCACTGATTGTAAGAACATTCTTGGCATGTGCACTGCACTGTGCACATTAAATAAAAAAAAACACAGTTTCCAAGTAATAACAATTTTGCATAAATACATCGTTCATAATCATCATCAATTTAATGGTTTTTAACCCATAATCATTACTGTTGCTATATTTAGTTTAAACAAAGTTTCAAAAGCATTAGTAGGTAAGTACAAATAATAAAAAATATATTATTATGCTTACGATTTTAAACGTAGTGTTAGTTTAAAAGTACCTCCAGATTCACTAACATAAATATATAACACTCGATTTAACTAATACGCTTTTATTTTCCAAAAAATTAAATCAATTTTCTTTACATATTTCAAAGATTCAAAAAGCACACATTCATGTGACTTGACGAGCAGCACGCCAGTTACTTATTCAAATTCTCTCCTCTTGGTTCTTACACCAGGGGGGCTAAAATTCAAATTTACAAAATAAAATAAAATTATAACATACCAATTATAATTAAAAATTACTACTAAAAAAATATAACATAATATTCAAATATAAATTATAAAATAATCATGTTTTATAGATGCATGGGATCGCAGATCCAATCGAGTAAATCCCGATAATTGCAGAGCTGTACGTGTATCTGCAGGATAATTCTTCGTTCTACCCTGTGTAATACTCAATTCAATTTAATTCAATTCAAAATCATAAATCCTCATGTTACCCGAAGGTGTTGAGGTTTCCATCTCTCTTCTCAAGTTCCTCTATTCACAAATTTTTGCCACTCTTTTCTCTCTAACGCTAATTGTTCTGCCTTATACCAGGTTTTCCCCTTCTCTTTCAGGATCTGTCCAACATTGTCGTCCCAAGTTTTTATTGGTCTTCCTCTTGTTTTTTTTCTTGCTGGTCTTGCCTGCCATACATTTCTCACTGGCATATCTCCCTCCATCCGATTCACATGTCCAAACCATCTCAGCTGATACTATCTTTTACCCTTCCCATTGCTGGTTCCACTTCGAGTCTATTTCTTATTTCTTCATTTCTGATTCTATCCATTTTCGTTACTCCTTCCACTCTCCTCAAATATTTCATCTCTGATGCTTGAATTTTACTTTTCATCCTTTGTGTCAAGTTCCATGACTCACATCCAAATGTTAGTGTCGGTAGGTAGATAGTTTTGTATACAGTAATTTTTGTTCTCCTGGAAATTTCTTTCTTGTTTACAATTGTTTTACCCAATGCATAATATAAATTCGCTGCCGAATTTACTCTACTGTTTATTTCAGCTTCGTAACTTCCATTTTCATCAATGATTATGCCCAAGTACTTGAATTGCTTCACCTGTTCAATTTGTCTTCCATTTATTTTGATTTTCATTTCTCCTTCCATTTTTCCCAATTTCATTACCTTGGTTTTTTCTGCATTTATCTTCATACCCCTTTTTTCCAAGGCCATCTTCCATATATCAACGCAGGTTTTGTTCACTGTTTGCAAATATCCCCAGGTCGTCGACAAATGCACATTCTGATATCTCCACTTTTTGCATGTTTCGATATCCTACTACTAATTTTTTGGTCTTTGCCTTTGTTTCCTTAATCACCACGTCCATTAGTACTATAAATAATATAGGGCTCAGCCCACCACCCTGCCTCAGCCCCTCTATCGTTTTAAATTCTTCCGATTTCAAATTTCCCGTTCTTACATAGTTTGTTGTCTTCCTGTAGATGCTTTGTATAGCTCGTATCAAGTTCTTTTTGACCCCTCTCTCTTCCAATATCTTCCATATTTGTTCTCTAGGTACTCTATCAAATGCTTTATCCAAGTCCACAAAACACACATATGAGCATTCATCTTGTCTTCTCTGTTTTTCCATTATCTGTCTTATTGTAAACATGTGATGATGTATACTGAAACCTTTTCTGAAGCCACTTTGTGATTTTTCTAATGTTGGTTCTATTATTTTCCGTAGACTGGCTTCCAGTATTCTTTCGTACACCTTTGCTGCCACACATATCAGTGAAATACCTCTATAGTTTTTGCATTTTCTATTGTCGCCCTTCTTATATATCGGTAGTATTATTGTGACTTCCCAATCCTTCGGTATTATTCCTTGTTCCCATGCCAAATTATAAATGTTATTCAACTCTTCCATTCCGTTCTCTCCCATATATTTTAACATTTCAGGTTTAATTTCATCATGTCCTGCTGGTTTACCCAGCTTCATTTTTCTTACTGCTGTCATTGTTTCTTCCATTGTAATTTCGTATGTCAATTTTACCTTCTTTGTTTCTTGGGTGTTATTTTCTACTTTTTTCTTGTTACTTCCCATGCATAGCAGTCCTTCAAAATATTCTTTCCATCTACCTATTATTTCTTTTTCTTCATGTAATACTTCGCTTCTACTATCTTTTATCTGTTTTAGTGAAACTTGCTTTGTTCCTCTCAAATATTTTACTATTTTATAGAATAACTTTTGGTTCTCCTTTTTATTTCTGTCCATCTGATTTCCAAACTCTTCCCACAACTTTGTCTTTGCTTCAATTATCATTTGTTTAGTCATGGTTCTTTGTTTCTTATACTCATCGTATGATGTTTCAGTTTTTTGAGCTAAATATTTTTTCCATATAAGTTTTTTCTTCTTTATTTCATCTCTTATCTCTTTGCTCCACCATGCTGTCTGTTTCTTTTTTCCTCTTATTTTACTAGTTCCACACGCTTCCTTTGCCAACACTATTTCTTTTAATTTATTCCATCTTTCTTCCAATCCTTCGTCTTTCATTTCTTTATTGATTTCCAGTTTTTGTTTCCCAATCATTCTATATTTATTTCTTATTTCTTCATCTCTCAGCCTGTAGTCCTTAACCACCTCTCTTGTTACATCCTTTTGTACTATTTCCGTCTTTGTTTCTCTACATTTTTTCTTCTTTATTTTTGCTACCACTAGATAATGGTCACTACCGATTTCGTATCCTCTATGTACTTTTACGTCTATTACATTTCTCCTATTTTCTCTTTCGGTTATTATGTAGTCTATTATGGATTTTTCTTTTCTGTTCGGTTCTTCTCTTGTATATTTATGTATATCCTTATGGTTGTAAAATGTGTTTTCAATTACTAAGTTATTTACTACGCAAAAATCTATCAACCTCTCTCCGTTCTTATTTAAATTATTTTCGCCATATTTCCCCATTACTATGTTTGTCTTGCTTCCTATTCGGGCATTGAGGTCTCCTATTACATAAATCGTACCTATTGCATTTTCCACTGTCAATTTCATCATTTCCCAAAATTTATCTTTTTCTGTTTTTTGTGCGTCTTCGTTTGGTCCATATATACTACTACTATTGTTATTTGCTGTTCCTTTTGTAATGTTACCGTTAATATTCTTTCCGATACGAAATTCCATTCTCTTATCGATTTCCTGCATTCTTTCCCAATTATACATTCTACTGCCATTGCTGCTCTTTCATTCGGTTTGACCCCGCTGTAGAACATTATCAGGTCTTCTCCAATCTCTATCATCCCATTACTCTTCTTTTTGGTTTCCGTTATACCTAATATTTCCAGCTTCCCCTTTGTAAATTCTTTTGCTAACTCCTCCTCTTTGCCGTTTATACCTCTAACATTCCATGTGCCCATCCTCCAATTATTTGTTCCATATTCGTTTGTCCTTTTACTTGCCGTTTTCATTCCATTTCCTTCATTGTTGTTTTTTGATTGTCTTTTTTCTCGCCTTTTTGTCATATTTCTTATCAGTCCGACATCTTCCTCTGTTAGTTTTTTGGTGCATAAGGTCTAGAGATTTTTACTATTTCCTCTCTTTTCTGATCCCAGTCTCATCGCTCTCGGTTTATAAATATCTTTCCGTATCCTACTTTTACCTCTTTTCCCGTTCCTCTTTCCTTTTTAGCATATTCTCTCAGGTTAGCCTGCATTTTTTGTTCTTGTTGTGTCAGATCGTCATCGATGAAACAATTAGTGCCTTTCAGTTTATTCTTTACTCTCATGACAGTTATTTTATCTTGCCATGTATTCATTTTTGCTATTATAAAAGCCTGTGAAACCTTGGGTTTTATTTCTTCAACAGTACCAATCTTTACTTCTACATCCAGTTTCTCTTTGAAAAAAGTTTCCAGTTTCATCTTAATGTCCTTTCCACCCATATTTATTCCTTTCAGAATTATGTTGTTTTTTCTCTCCCTTTTTTCTATGAAGTTCACCCTGTCCTCCAGTGCGACTATCTTCTCCCTTAGAATTCCATTTTCCTCTTTTAGGATCTTAATCTTGTTTTCGTATATTTGTTGACCCTCCTTAATGCCCTTTATTTCTGTTAGCATTTGTTTCATTATTTCTTTTAGCTCCTCCATTTCACTTCCAGCTTTCGTCGTTTTCTTTGTGGGTGATCTCAATATCTTTTTGCTGTTGTTGAAAATTTCGAAGGCAGCTTGCCTTTTTTGAGTTTTCTTCTGTTGTTGAGTCCTCACTTTCGTATTTTCTGTCTTCAGCGGACATACCTTCATGCAACGCGTATAGATTTGTTACTCGAGTCCACCTCTCGAAAGCCACAAATCTATCTTTATGGTTTATTTGCGCCTTATACTATGCAACCCAACAATCCTACGTTTCATATCAGCCTCTGATAACCTCACTATTTGTAAACGAGAATTACCTTTCTTTTTCTGTAAAAACTACCGAAATACTTTCAGATTCGGTTTCCTCACTTTTTCTGATTCCAGTCACCAGTATTCTTTTTATAATCTTCACTATTTTCCACTTATAATCTCTATTAAACTGTGCTAACGTGACGCTGCCGTGATTACGGTATAAACATCGACGTACCAACCCCTGTGTAATACTCACTAATATTAAATTAAGGATGTGGCTATTTATACATCTAGTATGTATAAGCAATTGGCTATTTATACATACTGACTGTAGCTATGCGCTATTATTACAATTCATATTTTGATTGTAACTACTCCATTATAAATAATTGAGTCGTCCAAATGCAAACCCAGACATAAACAAAAAATTTTTTTTGGAGTTTTTGGTATCTAGGGACTCATAATATTATTCTGAGTCATTAGATACCAAAAACTAAAAAAAAAATTTTTGTCTATGTCTGGACGACTCAATTATAGTAACAGGTGGGCAAAATTATAAAATAATGAAATTTTTATAAATTTAAAAATAAAAATACAATTAAAAGTAGTAATAAAACTTTTAAAATTTTGTTTGTATAAAATAAAGTGCACATTGCCATACATTGTATCTTATAATTTGAATTTAAAATAAGAAATTCCAACATATTTTGTACTTCAAAATTAAAAAAATTAAAATATAAATGTATTTCAAATACATTTTGTTTACCATTGATTTCATATTTGAAGTGCAAAATGCAAAATATTTCTAAATTTTTTATTTTAAATTCAAAATATGAAATAATCATGCATGAGGCTGCACATTATTTTGAACAAAAAATTCAAAGCTATCGTATGTTTTTTTTTTACTTTTAATTCAAAATACAAATGTAATTTACCCAGTCCTGATTATAGTGTTATTGAAAGTAATCAATAAACTATAAATTATCATTAAATCAGTGAAATACAGACATTTATATATTTTTTTTCTGTATTTAAATATTTTTTGTAAAAAGTAATCTGCTTAGTTTTTCTCTTCGGACGTCTTTTGGATTTAATTTTAGTTTTGAAAATCAAATTTTTATTTGATTGATTTGAACAAGGCTGATTTATTACATTAAAATTGTTTTTCAGGATCAATTGCACTATGCTCACAACTCTCACGTTCAACAAGAGAAATTCCAATTTTTTGCATTGCTTTTATTACTTTTAATGTTTTAATTCTTTTACATATTTATCGAAAACTTGCATTTCATAATTAAATAAAATATCTGCTATATTCGATAATAATTTGTTGGGACAATCAAAATCATCAGTAAAAGTTCCATCTTCAATAATGTGATAATCGATGTCTACATTTACATCATCTGAGTATCCATGATTAGTGCATTTTCAATTGAAATAATAGATATATATCTTGCATGAAAGTTTAGAAAATATGTCCAAATTATTATACTTTCATATCATAAGAATATGACGACATGGTGTATACTAAAAGAATTTCAAAATAAACACGAACATGTTTTCACTGATGTCATTCATTAAGCTTTTACGTTCTAATGTAGTAAGTAGAACATTGCTTTTCCCTTTTTGGGAATTACAAATCCGATTGGCGGGGTGGATTAGTCCCCATATTTCGAAGTTCACATAAACCAATATCAATTTCACCACACCGTGTGGATGTCCACTGAAAGGCCGACCTAAGAAATTCTGTCTAGTCCGCGATTTGAACCCAGAATTTCTCCTCTGTACTCAACCAGCGGTCACATCACTCCACGGCTATGGCTTTCACTGATGTACTATTATAAAATTTTGATATTTTGCTATCAAGATTTTCCTCAATGCCATTTTATATGTAGAAGAATTAAAAGTAATAGAAAGTAATGCAAAAAATAATATTTCTCTTGTTGAACATACAAGTAGTACAATTGAACCTAAAGAACAAATTCGGTTGAATTACGAGACTTGTTCAAATCAATTAAATAAAAACTTAAAATTCAAAACTAAAATTAAATCCAAAGAACGTCCGAAGAGAAAAACTAAGCAGACCACTTTAAAAAAAAGTATTAAAATAGAATTAAGAATAATATATTTCACTGATTTTAATAATATTTCATAGTTTATTGATTACTTTATTGAAAAAAATTGTCAAAAATAGTAACTTTAATAAATACAACTAGCCAATTGCGTATATCTACTGTATGTATAAACAGCCACATCCTTAAATTAAAAGTATTGTAAACCTTATAAATTTTTCGCCGCTGATTGTACGAACATTCCTTCCATTTGCAATATATGTGCACATTAAGTAAAAAAACATATTTTCCAAGTAATACAATTTAGCATAAAAGCATCGGTTATAATCATCATCACTGTAATGTTTTTTTTACCCATAATCATCGAGGTTACCCTATTTAGTTTCAATCAAAGCTTCAAAAGCATTAGTAGGCAAGTACAAAAAATTAAATATTATATTCTTATGTTTACAATTTTAAAGTTTAGTTTTAGTTGAAGTACCTCCCAATTCACTAACATAAATATTAAAGATTTTCAGCGATTAGTGATTTTAATAATTAATTATACTGCAAAATATTGAAGAAAACAAAAAGAAGAGAAGAAAACCCGAAAAAAAATTTCAATTATGTTAAGAATACTGCTTAACTTATTTACCTTAGTATTTTCAATTTTACATGCATCTGACGTCGACTTTTATTCTAAAGTAAATATTTTCTTTTTTTTTTAATTATAAATACGTTTAATATTATTTTCAGTTTAAGCAGCATGATTATAAACTTCAGTTTACCAGATTGGAGTTGGCTTTTTATAACAAAACGATCTTTGAGAAAATGGAAATTATTACTTTCAAGTATAACCGCTCACATGCGTCTGCAAATGTAACTATACAATATAAGGTGGATTTGGATCATAAAAAAACAAATGTAAGATTTTTTCTTACTATATGTAATTAATTTAAATGTACGAATTTTGTTTAGATTGTAACACAAGGCTATAAATTTTTAAGCAATGAATATCGAATTTTTCCAATTCATTTCTTAATAAACCAACTTCGTTCGTTCGACAGGAATCTGGGAGGCATTAAGAGTTCTTTTGAAAATTGTGGTAACATAACCAATATGGATTTCAAAAAGGTAGCTATTTTTTATGTTTTTGTATACCTATTATAATATATTTAAAATTTTTAGGGAATTACATATCATGTTTGTAATGTATGTATTAATGAATCAAAACTTCCTCCTTATTTACCTAACGGAGAGTTTAAGTTTGAGCTTACATTTATAAATAACAAACAAAATATGTGCATCGCAAATGCTTATGTAAAAATATTCCGTCCAATTAAAATGGTAAAATGAAATAAATATTTAAATTGTAATAGGAAATGATACTAGGAGGTATCCTATTTAACTTGCGTGACTTTTTCTGTTTCAGTAATTAAACAAACTGAATCACAAATAAATTCATATTTACAATGAAAATATCTTTGTTAAAATATCAATTATGTATAATAAAAAATTATAATAAAGTTTGTTTTATTGATAGTTGGGATCGCAAATTTAATTAAATAAATCTTGATAATTACAAAAGGTGCATGTATCCAGTGGCGGATTTCCCATTAGGCGCAGGAGGCGCGCGCTTCGGGCCTCCGAAATCCAAGGGGCCTCAAAATTCAGCTCTCAAAATAAAATTATTTTAGTAAATAATGCACTAAAACTTTACGATGAAATAAAATTATGCAATCAAGTAAAAGCGATAGACACAGTCTTACCGATACATCGACATCCCGAAAACCATCACCCACAAAAAACTCTGCGTTTCTGACTTGTTAGTCTTCATCAGTATCGTAAACTTTTTAAACACTCAATTGCATAATCCTAGAATAATACGGCTACTGCTTTTATCAATGCAAAGAGACCGCAATCGCCTGTCAAACTTTACATTTCCAAAACTATGCTTTTGTGCAAAAAAAAGATAAATTGAAAATGATATCGCAAATTAAATTGATGAAATTTTTTTGAATTTTCTGTCAGTGGCGGATTTCCAAATAGGCACCTCGAGACTTAAAAATCAAAGAGGCCTCAAAATTTAGCGCTCAAAATAAAAAAAATTATTTTATTTAATTATTAAAAAAGTGAGACATCGGGAAATGTATTATTCTGTTTTTATAACGCTCTACGATGTTTTCCGATTCCCAAACATTGCTAAGCGGTGCATTTACGGACGAGAATCCAGCCCGACGTAGAACCCCCAAACTGGAGGACCAGCGAGACGGCCAGAAGAAAGTTGTAACTTCACCCGGATTCAAACCGGATATTGAGCGTTCGTAGTCAACTCACTTGATTATTACCTTTCGACCGTCTCGGAAAGACATCCGGAAATAACATTGCAAATTAATCAATATAAAATAACAACTGCTTGGATATATTTTACGGTTTGCTGATGTTCAGATTGTATTAATTATGAAAATTGAAACTTATTGGTACAAGAATTATCAATGTTAATTTGATAAAATACTTAAGAAAACAACTTTTAAATGTCCATCAGAAATTTCTAGTTAAATAAGTGAAAATTTGATGGACTTAATTTTATGAAAAGTTCCATAATGCAGTTTGGGTATTAAAATAAGACCTCATGTGAAATATTCTCATATAAAGGACCCCGCTACGGCCTTATGGGTTTTGGGTCCCAGTCAAATTTAACCAAAATTTAGGATATTGTAGTTCATAATATGCTGATAAAAAGTGTCAATGGGCACAAAGCCAAAAAATGGACAGTTTTCGAGATATACGGCATTAAAGAGCTAATCTAGTCATTCTATGAAACACACAATGATAAAGTCAAAAACGATACCACCTAGAAAAAAAAATATTGCCGTGTAGAAGGTAAAATTCTAAAGAAGATAGCGTTTTTTGCATCGCTCTAGGTAGTGTATTACATAACCTAAAAAATTAAACAAAGTCGAAAGAGCGGTTTCTTGAAATAAAAAAAAAATGAATTTTCCAACAAAAAAAAAGTTAAATGAAAAAGTTGTAGAAAATAAGTTGTAGAAAGTTAAAATACCGATTCATTATTTATTTTCTGAGAAAAACGAAAAATGCCGTCAAAATTTGCCGTTTTTGTTTTTTTTTCTTAAATCGCAAGAAACCGCATTTTCGACTTTGTTTAATTTTTTAGGTTATGTAATACACTTGCTAGAGTGATGCAAAAAACTCTATCTTTTTTAAAATTCTTTCATCTACACAGCCCTATTGTTTGTTTTCGGGTAGTATCGATTTTGACTTTATCATTGTATCTTTCGTAGAATGACTGAACAAACTTTGTAATGCCTTATATCTCGGAAACTGTCCATTTTTTGACTTTGTGCCCATGGACACTTTTTATCAGCATGTTATAAACTACAATATCCTACATTATGGTTAAATTTGACTGGGACCCAAAACCCATAAGGCCGTAGCGGGGTCCTTTGGTAGTATTTTTAAAAACATTGCCTGCGGCGCTAACGTCCCCCCCCAACACTCTGCGTAATAATAATTAATTTAACAAAAATAAAAATATTTTAAACTCTATACAATTTCTACCACTGACTATAGGATCATTCCTAGGAAAATGTCAAATTTTTGGGTAAAATTTGCGTCAAACGTTTGAGCATCGTTTGAGCATCAATGAGCTTTTAAATTATTCGCAAAATTCTTGAGGATAGCTGTAGACATGTTTTTCTATTTTCGTTCTTATTTTAAATTTTTTTGTGAAATTGATGTTTATCGATAGAGATTCGTTTGAGCTTGAATGAGATTCCATTCCCATCATTTTAATTTCATTTTCTGCAAAGTTACCAGCATTTCAAATTTCGAGTACTCCGGACAAGTACCGCACAAGCATTTTCTATTTTAATTCTATTTTATCCGATTAAAATTTTTGATCCGATTAAAAAAACTTAATCCTGCTTAATTCATCATCATTTTGATAAAATAATACGAAAAGTGGTGATACATTTTAATTTTATTGGAAGATTTAAAAAAAATTTTAAAAAGGTCAAAATGACATTTTACTTTAAAAAAACTTTTAAGGCCCGGAATTAAGCGCAACTTTCAATATTCTGAAAGTTTAATGTACTAGACAAATCAAATTTTCTAGAAAAATTTTTGTTAAACGTTTGAATATCGATGAGTTTCCAATATTTTCATTTGAGCCTCAATCTTCAGAGAGTAATTTGCAAAAACTTTGGAGCGGGGGGAGGAGAGGTTGTTAATAAGTTTATTTCTTAAAGTAGAATTAATTTTGTTAAATTAAACGTTTGAGTATAGTTGGTGGGAGAATCAAGAGTTTCAAATTTTTCGTTTGAGCCTCAGCAGACTTATTTGCGAAATATTTGGAGAAAGAGGCATAGTAACGAATTCAAGTGAAATTTTGGTATAAAATCTTATGAGACATTTAAGAATCCATACTGGAAAAAAACCATTGGTGTACTATAAAATTTGTGGCTATAAATTGTAAAGTACCTAGGTAAGTTTTGTAATAAGGATTGGAATTTTATAAACAAAATATGTATTAAAACCACTTAGGTTCAAATGTACTTGGCGTAACCTGACAATTCAAGCTGAAACTGAGCACTGTAAAACTGATAAATTAATTATCAAATTTTGTAAACAAAAATTTAATTGTAAATAGCGCCATATCGTCGCTGTTTTGTATAAAGGGCGAATAAGCCATTTTACGAAAATGCGAATTACATATTTCTTTCACTTCTTTCTCTTTGCACAAATAATTTCAAGCATTATTTTTGTATTTTATAGTAAGTAATATCCTTAGAGTTTAATATAAACACTTAACAAATTTTAAATCGGTAATAGATAACTCACACAATAGTCATAAACGTTGCGCTTGTAAAGTTTTTCATTTGGTTTATTCGCCCTTAATACAAAACACCGACGATATGATGTTAATACACTCTAAAAATATAAATAATAATGGCTGAGAAACCCCAATAATTGCAAAAACAGCACAGAAAGTACTAAATAACGTAAAAATTATGACGAGGTACCAAATAAGTACCTCATTCAGGTGATATAAAATATATTGTTTTTTCATACAGGAACATGGGGGTTAGAGAATAATCGGAGGAATTAATCATCATAAACTTAAATAAATTTAAATTATATTCAAACTTTAAAATATCGAGTTATTTTAAAAATTAAAAGTTAATTAAAGAATTTATTAAGCTTTCAGATGATTATATCATCCGTCATCAGAATAAGATATACAAGATTTTATTTAAAATAATTTTGAAATAAAATTTCAATTTCTTTTCCTCTACAAAAAGCACCCTTAAGCATTTAGAATTTTTTTAATATTTTTTATGTATTTACTGGTTATGTATTGATAAACATACAAAATATTACAATTTTAAAATAAAATTTTAATTTCTTTTCCTCTACAAAAACCACCCCTAACGATTACAATTTTTTTAATATTTTATATGTATTTATGTATTAATATACTTACAAAATTTAAATTAAAATTAAAATTTTATCGCTAACTTAACAAATCTCAAACAAGTGCTTTGAGTACTTGTTGAGAATGGTTGCTAGAATTGTTAGATTTAGCACGTTCTTGCTACTAGATTTACTTGCTAAATCTTAAAATTTTTAAAATCTAGCAAGATGAAAACATTTTGGTAAATAATATTGTTAGTTCGACTAATTTTGACTTTAATCTTGCTAACCTAAATTTTACTAAATAGGCAAATGTTGTTAAGTACGCTAAGTTAATAAGGTTAACTATTATTGCTAGAAAATTTTTGATCGTGAATAGCACTGATTAAATAAAAAAACACAGTTTAAAAAAATAATAACAATTTAGATAAAAACCATTGGTCATAATCATCATCACTCTAATGCTTTTTTTTAACATAGTTGCTCTATTTAGTTTAAACAAAGTTTCAAAAGCATTAGTAGGTAAGTACAAAAAATAAAATAATATATTATTATGTTTCCAATTTTGAACTTTAGTTTTATTTTATGGTACCTTCAGATTCACTAATATAAATATTAAAGATTTTCACCGATTAGTAATTTTAATTATAATTAATTTTACTGCAAAAAATTAAAAAAAACAGAAAGAAGAGAAACACAAACCCGAAAAAAACTTTCAACTATGTTAAGAATACTGGTTAACTTATTTATTTTAATATTTTCAATTTTACATGCATCTGACGTGGACTTTTATTCTAAAGTAAATATTTTAATTTTTTTTCTTTTAGAAATTATAAATAGTACCTACCTACTTTTAATATTATTTTCAGTTTAAGCAGCATGATTATAAAATTCAATTTACCAGATTGGAGTTGGCTTCCTATAACAAAACGGTCATTCAGAAACTGGAAATAATTACTTTCAAGTATAACCGCTCACATGCGTCTGCAAATGGAACTATACAATATAAGGTAGATTTAGACCATAAAAATACAAATGTAAGATTTTTTCTTACCACATTAATGAAATTAATTTAAATTTACGATTTTTGTTTAGATTATAACACAAGGGTATAAATTTTTAAGCAATGAATATCGAATTTTTCCAATTCGTTTCTTAGTAACCCAACTTCTTGCGTTCAACGGGAATCTGGCAGGCCTTAAAAGTTCGTTTGGGAAATGTGGTAACATAACCAATATGGATTTCAAAAAGGTAGCTACTCTTTATGTTTTTGTATATTATATATTTAAAATTTTTAGGGAATTATATATCATATATGTAATCTATTCATTGATGAATCACAACTTCCTCCTTACTTACCACATGGACATTTTAAGTTTGAGCTTACTAGTATAAATAGTGTGTGACCTTTTCTGGTTCAGTAATTAAATTAAACCACAAATAATTTCATATTTACAATGAAAAAATCTTTGTTAAAATATCAATTATATAATAAATATTGAAAAAAAATTATAATGTAATTTTGTTTTATTGATGCGTGGGATCATAGATCAAATTGAGTAAATCTTAATAATTACAAAGGGGTACATGTACCTGCAGAATAATTCTTTGCTCTAACACCCTGTGTTAATACTCACTAATACTCACTAATATTAAATTAAAAATATTATAAATCCTATAAATTTTCCGCTACTGACTGTACGAACATCTCTTGAATTTAATAAAATCTCACTTTACAAACCCGTTTGAGTGTAACTACAAACGAAAACACCGTGTGTGTAATAAATCACCGGCACAATTTCCCTACATTTCCGGGCAATATAAGGAAGTAGATCTTGACTTTTTTTGACTTTTTGTTTGTAAAAACACTTTTTTTCTTTGTTAACTTTACTATTTATACGTAACTTGGTCAGTATCACAACAAAGCTGTCCTAGTTTTAGAATCAAACTACAATTACATATCGCTTACAAGTAAACCAATTAACCTAATATCGATTTCATTTATTTCACATTTTACGTAAAGTTGTTCTAAGTATTTTACCGGCCGCAGTTTTGGGAATTTCATTTACCACGATAATTCCACCTAATAATTGTTTATAACTTGCAGTTTTTTTGCTCATATATTCTTCAATTTCAGAAACAATCGATGTTGAAGTTTCTTTCGGAACGATAAAACCTTTAGGTACTTCCCCAAATTTATCACAATGCACTCCAATTACTGCTGCGTCTGCAATTTTTGGATGCGTTTTTAAAACCGCTTCTAATTCTGCTGGTGCAACTTGATACCCTTTTACCTAAAACGAAAATGGGAAACTAAACATTTTTTTAATTTACTCAATTAAGACAAACCTTAATCAAGTCCTTAATGCGGTCGGTAATGAAAATGTGTTCATCCTCGTCGTAGTACCCAATATCACCAGTATGGAACCAACCTTCAGAATCGATTGCGTTTTTCGTAGCTTCCAAATTATTATAGTATTCTTTCATCATCTAAAAACCACAAATCTACCGGTATGGTGATGCAATATTAAAACATCAGATTTACTCACTTGCGGTCCACGTATCAATAATTCACCGGATTTTAAAGGTCCCAGTTCTTCTCCACCTTCTTCATCAATTCCAATAAATTTGCATTCAGTATTACAAACTGTAAAACCCGATCCTCCCCATTTAATTCCGTTCGGATGGTGGGGTGTTTGACTGGTGATCAGGGCAGCGCTTTCAGTTAAACCATAACCTTGAAATACACAAATTTTGTTATTGCTTGCCTCGTTTAGCTTCATAATCTCTTCTTTTCGCAGCGGAGCCGCTCCCGAAGCAATATTTTCTAATGAGGATATGTGGTCGTATTGAATTTTGGGATGGTTAGCTAGAAGTTGAACTAAAATAAAAAACATTTGATTTGAAAGTAATTGAAGGAGTGATGCAATAGTTACTGATTGGTGGTACTAAATATGCAAATGAAGGTCGGTGCTTTACTAAAACGTCCATAAAAATATCCGAAGAAAATTTTGGGATCGTCACCATTTTGCATCCTAATCGTATCAGCATTAAGGATGCCATTAGTCCAAAGATGTGAAACATTGGCAGTAAAAATGGAGTCGAATCTTGATAGTTAGCTGAAATGAAACAGTACAAACAAATTTTTTTTTTGAAAGAATTTTACCGGTAGTCGGACGATTTAGTGCGAGTCGATCAACTTCCATGTGATAAATTGACGCTACCATATTTTTATGTGTAAGTGTAACTCCCTTTGGTAATCCAGTTGTTCCGCTTGAATATGGAATAAAAGCTACGTCTTCCAAATTTCTATGAATTTTGAACTCGAGTTTATAGTTTCCTTCAATTGTTTCATTAAACTTGATCGTTCCTGAAGGAGTTGTTGTATTTGACTGAAAAATGATCCAATGATTTTTGTCGAGTAGAACATTTCGTAATGTTAACTTACTTGATGGTTCACTGCTACTATCCGTACTTCCGTTTTTAATGATTTTACTGCTTCACAAACTTTCGGGTGGAGTTCTGCCAACGTGAATATTAATTTAGCTCCGGCATTTACTAATTGTGCAGCAATTTCATCTGAAATTAAACCTTTAGCATTTTTTTCTTGCGCACATGATGGATGGGATTACCTGCGGTATATAATGGATTGATGGAGGTTACTATCAGACCTGCCTGCACAGCCCCCAAAAAAATAATTGAGTATTCGGGCACATTTGGAAGAATCACAGCTACTCTATCTCCTTGTTTAAGGTTTGAAAATTTGTGCAGAAAATTTGCCAAAGAATTAGTTTTATTGTACAAATCGGAATACGAATAATTCCGTCCTGTTTCGGCACAAATCTGTAATTAACGCATTCAGTACTTATTTACCACGGTAATAAAGAAAATGTAGATTACTTACAAAAGCAGTTTTGTCGTGCCATTTGTCAATATTTTCCCAAACAAATTTGTCGACTGTAGCTAGTGGGACAGGATGATCTCCAAATTTTGATTTTATAATATATGATGGAGCGCTCAAGTGTAACCTCCTTTTTACACAAAATATGGAATTTGCAAAAATTCTTGCTTTCAACGGATTAAACATTTTGCGAAAATTTTCATCAGCTACTATAATTAATTGCAACTTAAATAAAATAAATCTAAAACACTTGGAAAGGTGACTGATAAAAGTAATATTATCTTTATCCATGTTGGACTTTAAAAATGATAACATTGATTATGGTATAGTGGCTGACAGTGGCGTCTTGAGTGCCTGGATTTGTAAGCGACAATCACCGCACAATTTATATTTTGGTGTAGGTTCAAGGTAACTAACGCGGGTCCGAAAATACAAATTTTACGATTGAAATCTCGATGAATTCTGAAAGAGTATATTGTCATATTATTTTTATGTGTATTTTTATAATTATAATTTTTATATTTTTATTTTGTAAATTTAAATTGTTACGCCTCTGGTGTAAGAGCTGAGGTGGGGAAATTTTTGATTTTTGGTGTGCATGAGGGGACTCGCGAGCGATCCACGGAGCTGTGAGGTCGCGGTTTTGAGCATTGCGAGATTTGATGTATAATTTTGAATAGTAAAATAAAATTTGAGTGCAGCGATAAGTTTTCGTGTATATTTTATTATATTTTTAGAAAAGAAAAATTAATTTTAAAATTTCAAGTTATATTTATTTGCAAGGACGCGCACTGCAGGTGTGCGATTGATAATTTGAAAGAAGATTATTTTATGTCATCTGTCGCATGTAACGTGGGGCATCTGGTGAACATTTTTGAGAAGTGGAATTTTTAATAAGGAAATGTTCACAAAGAACCTACCTTTAACCCTGAGATTTTTAGAGGATTTTCAAAAATGAGTGATCACGAAAGAGAATTAATAGAAGAGGGAAGTCCGGTATTTAATCCGGAACACCATCTGCAAAGTACTCGAAGGGGTACAGGGCAAATGGAAGGAAGGGATTCAGATATTATGAATTTTTTAAAAATCGAAAAAGAAGAGAGAGAGAGAAAAGAAAAAATCGAGAAGGAAGAGAGAGAAAAAGAGAAAAAAATCGAGAAGGAAGAGAGAGAAAGAGAAAAAAAAATCGAGAAGGAAGAGAGAGAGAGAGAGAAGAAAATCAAAGACGAAAAGAGAAGAGAGATGGATCATAATATAAAATGCATAAACAATAAGATAGAAGAATTACAAGATAAGATTTATAGTAGTATTAATGAAAATTTTGGAAAAAGGATAGAAAAATTAGAACAAAACATGAATGACTCACAAATTGCATTTCAGGGAAAGTTAAATAATTTAGATATAGCTATGAGGGACTTGAAAGAGCAAAATGAGGTCTCGAACTTAGGAATCTCTTTATTAGAAAACGCCGAATTTAATAATAAATTAGATATTAAAATAGTTAAGGTAGTAGATCAAAATGTTACTAATAGATGTAGTGAAGATATGGAAATCACTTTGTTAAAAATTCCTGAAACAAATAAAATAGTTCAGGAAATTAAAGGTAAAGACACAATTAGAGAAAAGGAAGAAATCATTACAACCCAGGAAGTGGTTACAGAGGAAAAACTTGAAAAATGCGACATAGTTATTGGAAAGGTTCTTATTTTAACAAGGAAGAAAATGCGTGGAATTAGATGGAAAAAAGTTCAGAGTAAAAAAAAAATTAATTTTGGAAAGAACGTTAAAAATTATAGAATAAAAGAACATAAAGAAAACAAAAGCAAAGGTACAGTTATCAGTTTACGAAGATATTTGGACAGGGAGGAAGTAGACGGATTAAGAAATTGGGAGGAAAAAGAAGAAAAAATAAGTTGGTTTTTTAAAATTAAATTTAAAAATTCTAAAAAGAATGGAACTGGAAGGAATTCAGAAAAGAGGAAAAGAAATTATCTTATTTTGGAACGATTTTGGAAAGGAAAAGAAAATGCGACAAAAGCATGGGCGCATATTTTGTTGAGGTGGACCTATCGTCGAGCGCGATTGAAAAATGATGGAAGTTACTAATATCCAACAAAATAGAGAAGTAGATGAATAAGCAAATGTACAGCAAATGAAAATGGAAATGGATAAAAATTAAATTTGTAAATTTGATAATTAAGATTGAAAACGAATGCAACTATCATGAAAAATCAATTTAAATTAAAATAACAATAATTAATAATGATCAATTATTTTAAAATAAAACTATGCACTTAAAAAGAAAAGTATAAAATTCAACGATGCACAATTTTGATAAGTGATAACAATAATCTTCAGGCAATAAGCAGATGGAAATTTTAAAAGTAATTTTAAGTAAAGTAAAGAATTTTTCTACAATTATCATAAAAGTAAAATTTATTTGGTATCGTATTTAAGCAATGGAATTGAAGTATTTAATGGAAAATTGGCAGTTACTAGAGATTAGTCACTATGAAATTAAAATTTAGGAATTATGAAAAGGATTTATCATTATTTATGAATTAAAATTGAATATTTATGAAGCTACCGCTTAGAAAATGTAGCGAATTTATTGAAATTAATTGATAGTGTGAAATTATAATTAAAAATTTTAAAAAAAGTAATAGTGAAGGATTTAATTGGGTAAAGATCAATCGGAAGATTGAAGAAATAAAAGAAATTGCAAGAGTACGTAAAATTAAAATCATTGAAGATTCACAGAAGAAAAGTAAAGTTTTAAAAAATTTTATGAAATATTTTTGAAGAATTGAAGTTTTGCTGAATTGGAGAGAGTTGTAGTCAATAAGAAGAATAAAAACTGGTGTTGGAAGATGATGGTAATTTTTGTGTAAAGGAATTTATTGAATTGATTGAAGGTGATAATAACGTTCATTGTAAAGATAGTGGGAAAGTGTAAATAAAATTAAGTTTGGTTGTAAATATGATTGCCAAACTAATTAAGTAGACAAAGTTTTTTTTTATTATGTTATGATTAGAAGACCATTTTGTGATATTTTCTCAATCCAAATAAGGGTTGGATCTTAAAAATATCAGGGAGGAGATGTCATATTATTTTTATGTGTATTTTTATAATTATAATTTTTATATTTTTATTTTGTAAATTTAAATTGTTACGCCTCTGGTGTAAGAGCTGAGGTGGGGAAATTTTTGATTTTTGGTGTGCATGAGGGGACTCGCGAGCGATCCACGGAGCTGTGAGGTCGCGGTTTTGAGCATTGCGAGATTTGATGTATAATTTTGAATAGTAAAATAAAATTTGAGTGCAGCGATAAGTTTTCGTGTATATTTTATTCTATTTTAGAAAAGAAGAGTAAATTTAAAAGAGAAGAAAATTGGAAAATTTTCAATAACGGAGTTTTGTTGAAGTGGGAATTTTTAATTTTGGAAAAGTGCAAGGTCGCAAGATAAAGGGTTTGAAAGATAACTTGGGCGATTGTTTGTTCATGTTCGATTGAGCGAGCTGGGATATGCATAAATAAGTTCGGCAGTTTTTTCATATGGTCGGAAATTTTATGTCAATATATTAAATAAGAGAATTAGCTATGACGGAATGCCTTAAATGCACCTGTTTTTTCAAAAATCAAATTTAAAAACTTCGATTTTCACAGTAAATTTTAAAGCAAAGTCGCTCGGGATTGGTGAATCAATTCATTCAGTTCATTCTCCTGACGGTACGTGCACTTTTAACTGGTCTTAGCTTTGCGCAGAGTGAGAGCGACACTTGCATTGCGATGCAGTAACAGTGCACTCCGAACGAAAATCATGGTTTTCAATCCTAAATGTGCACAACCACTTTTTCGAATAGTACATGTGCTGGAAAAATGGCTTAAATCGCCCGAGCGCAGCGAGGGGTGTTTTAAGTCGATTTTTCTTTGCACAACTACCCTGCGTTAAAAATTCACTCTCACGAGTTTCACCCCTCAAAGATCCACCATTTCCTTAACCCACGGGCCTAGGGATATTTTTAAATTAGTTGTCGTTTTGATCAAAACCACCCTCGCAAGAGTCGGATCCACGCGAAAAAGTAACTACCGTTCGCTACATTTAAGTAACTCTTTTCTGAAGTAATTTTTAAATAATTTTAAATTTTTAAATTAAAATTTTTAATTAATAAAAAAGGAGAACGCATTCCTACCGTAGCGTAAGAGTTACTGACAAACTTGTCAACAGCTACACTCTTATGTATAGGAGCGCACGTACCTCGAACGAACGAACTTGATTAACCAATCACGAGCGTTTAACCTTCGAAAATCAAGCTTTTTTAAATTCGATTTTTGAAAAAACAGGTGCATTTAAGGCATTCTGTCATAGCTAATTCTCTTATTTAATATATACTCTTTCAGAATTCATCGAGGTTTCAATCGTAAAATTTGTATTTTCGGACCCGCGTTAGCTACCTTTCCCCTTTGGTGTAAATAAACGTATTTTTCGAAAAATTTGCAAAATATGCAAAGTTTGATTTTTGTTGAGGTTCAGATCTAAGTAACAAATTTTTATAATTATTTTTAATATGATTAGGTCTTTACATCTATACTAGAATGAATTATTGTTAATGTTGGATAAATAATTCTAAGAACTAAAAATAAACAATACCTAATTAAAAAAAATTTTACAATCTAAAAATGTTTAGTTACCGCAGTGAAAAATATTCTAAAAGTACTACCTACTTATAATTTATCCACGAGAAGAACCTATAGGAAAAATTTAATCCATTAAATCTTTCAAATAAACTTCCACATAAAATGAGATCCACGAAGCTATGGAAAGGAGACAGCTAGAAGAGGATCAATGGCAGGACAGAGACCTCTGGCACTTAGGATGCGGAACACGGCCATAATGTATTAAATTATTATTATGAAAAAGCTGTAATATATCCGCAATATATATATATATATATATATATATATAAAATAAAATAAATTCTGGATTTTTTTGATTCTTTTACGTTGTTTTTAAATTTCTAATCGCTTGCGCGGTAGTTATTCACAGTCTAACATTTAGCCAACCTAAAAATTACCTCTCCGGAGATCTCCAATCAAGTTTGAAAGTACTAACCCGTCCATGGACGGGCCTTTCACGTAGTTTTTTATAAAATGATGTGATATATCTACTATATGTATTGATTGAACGTCGTGATTGTTATTCTACAGGGTGGTTTGGATAAAATTTAAATTTTGACTTGTCAGTGACTTTATGACTTTCTTTTTATTACTAGTTATGATAGAAATCAAATCAACATAGCAGTATCGATGGTTTTACGTTCTTCCGAAGCGTAAGACGATTAAAGAAAGTTAGACTTTCTTGCGTTTCTAGGTACCCTTAAATTAGTAGCTGATATTTTTTTCAATTAATCACTGCGAGCATTAAATACAAAAATTTACAAAAACAGATCCTAAATAATAATTTAGCTATTTAAATACATCATAATCATCATCACCCTAATGCTCTCATCCGTAAGCATCGAGGTTACTCAATTTAGTTTTAAACAAAGTTTAGTTTTATTTAAACTTTTTTTGGCTGAAGTACCTCCAGATTCATTCACATAAAAATATTAAAGATTTACATTACGATTTACATTACATTTACGATTAGTGATTTTAATAATTAATTATACTGTAAAATATTGAAGAAAACAGAGAGAAGAGGAGAAAACCCTGAGGAAACTTTCAGCTATGTTAAGAATATTTCTTAATTTATTTACCTTAATATTTTCAATTTTACATGCATCTGACGTGGACTTTTATTCTAAAGTAAATATTTCCATTTTTTTCTTTTAAAAATTATACATACTTTTAATATTATTTTCAGTTTAAGCAGCATGATTATAACATTCAATTTACTAGATTGGAGTTGGCTTCTTATAACAAAACGATCTTTCAGAAAATAGAAATTATTACTTTCAAGTATAACCGCTCACATGCGTCTGCAAATGCAACTTTTCAATATAAGGTGGATTTAAACCATAAAAAAACTGATGTAAGATTTTTTCTTACCCCATGTAATTAATTTAAATGTACGATTTTTGTTTAGATTATAATACAAGCGTATAAATTTTTAAGCAATGAATATCGAATTTTTCCAATTCATTTTTTAGTAACCCAATTTCGTGCGTTTAACAATAATCTGGCAGGCATTAAAAGTTCGTTTGGAAAATGTGGTAACGTAACCAATATGGATTTCAAAAAGGTAGCTATTTTTTATGTTTTTGTATACCTATTATAATATATTTAAAATTTTTAGGGAATTACATATCATGTATGTAATGTATTTATTGATTAATCAAAACTTCCTCCTTATTTACCTAATGGAGAGTTTAAGTTTGAGCTTACTTTTATAAATAACAAAGAAAATATGTATACCTTAAATGTTTATATAAAAATATTCCGTCCAATTAAAATGGTCAAATGAAATAAATATTTAAAAAGCAGTAGAAAATGATACTATGAGGTATCCCATTTTTAACGTGTGTGACTTTAAAATGAAAATATTTTTGTCAATATATCAATGATTATTATATAATATACATATAAAAAAAATATATAACTAACTTTAATTCTTAAATCTAATCTTTTTACTTTACCATACCGAATGGTGAAGTTATGTCATCGAAAAAAATTTTTTTTTTTAGATTTTCACGGATTTACATTCCATGAGGTCAAACGAGTTAAAAGAGACCAAACATCAAGAAATGTCTGTGTGTCTGTGTGTCAGTGTGTGGGTGTGTCTGTATGTCACTTAATTTTGTGTGCGCTCTAGCGCTCAAACCAATAGGAATTTCTCAACCAAATTTTATATTTAGTACTTTTATATTGAAACTTAGTTTTGATTAGATTTTGGTTAAAATCGGTCCACGGAAACATAAGATTGGGAGTAAATTAGTGACGCGATGAGTATGTTTGGTACTATGGTCGGTAGAGGGCGACACCTAATAATGTCGCAAGTTATGTTATGTGCAATGTAATAAATCCACTCACCGAAAAAGAAATCATAACATTAATGTATGGTAAAGTCATGTGATGGCCACATCTCCAATTTTTTTAAATTGTAATAATATAATATAAGAAATTACTTTCACGTGTCCTGTCATCAGGTTCTTTTGACGTTGCCGATCACTTCGACGTAGGCAAACCTGTTCTCCTTCATTCTAAACAATTCCTCTGCACCCCGAATGACAGTCCATTCACAAATGTTCCTCAGCCAGGATATCCGTTTTCATCCCAATCCCCGGCAACCTGTTATTTTTCCTTTCATTATTATCAGCTGAACTAGTCGGTACTTTCCCTTTTTCAGTACATGGCTCAGGTTAAGAAACTTTCCTTACACCTGCACTTCTCTTAGCAACTCACGATCAGTTCCTGATTTATTTAAGCCTTGCTCGTTTTGTGATCCTCTCTACTCAGGATATTCGGAGAATTCTTCTCAGTAGCCACATGTAAGAGTTTTCCTTTGAGTGTCCATGCTTCCGAGCCAAGTCACAGAACAGTAAAAACGTAGCATTTGGTCACCCTTTGTCAATTTCAACGCAAAGATAGGCAAAGAGAAAAGCATAGCATATGTAGCTGGTACGATACACGAAAGAACAAACAAGATAAAATGTGTAACTTTGAACATTGAAAACTACACAAAATCTCTTGGAGATGTCCAGGAAGGGAAATAGAGAAAGGCAATCAAATAGACCATGTGGTTAAAAACTGGCGATCAATATGACCTAGACGTGTATAGGGAAAGTATAAGAGAAGCAAACAAATTGTTCAAACAGAAAAAAAACAGCTGGTATTCAGAAAGAATAAATGAGATTGAGAAGAGTGTTAAATCATCAAACAACGCGAAAACATTCTATCAACTGTTAAAAAAAGAAATACAAATCAAAACCAAGCGGTATAACTAACGAAGCGGGGGAAATAGAACATGACACAGAAAAGGTAAAACAAGTATGTATTAGGAGTTACTTTCAAAGGCTGCTAAACACACGACAAAACCAAGAGGAGGACAGTAACGCCGAGAGTTCCTACGATACCCAAGAACCACCCTCAAGTGAAGAAATAAAAACAGCAATACAAAAAATGGATAAAAACGACAAGACTCTCGGAAGAGATGACATAAGTATCGAGTTTATAAAATACGAAGGAATTGAAGTACACAACAGACTGAGCCAGCTGATAACACAGGTTTGGAATGAAGAAAAAATGCCCAGGAGGTGGTGTGAAGGCGTAATAATCCGTCTAAAGAAAAAAAGCTCCGACGTCATTTGTAAAAACTATCGAGGTATAAAGGTCTGGCGTAAATCAAACACGGATAGAGCGGAAAACCGCGGTTCTAATCCTGCTTGCGTCAGATTTGTGCTGTGATCTAAAAAGTCCAAACTTGATCTGCGGACTACAATTTTGTTTAATTTGTCTTGATTAATTTTATTTAAATAAAAAACAGAATTTTAAACTAATGAAATTTATTGTTCTGTGCACAAATACAGGCCGAACTGCACTTCAGTGACGTTGGAATAAATCTGAATAAAGGTAAAAATCTGGAATAAAGGTACTGAGTGCATTTTTTAAACCAAATGGGGGTCTTACAAATTCATAATGCCCGTTTTCAACATTAAAAGCAGTTTTCTGGATAGAATTATCCATTTCGTGCATTTCGATTTGGTGAAAACCCGAAGCTAAATCTAATGTGGTGAAATATTGGCACCGTCCGAGTTTATCTAAAATGTCAGTTATGTTATGAATTGGGTACCGATCGTCAATCGTTTTTTTATTAACTTTTCTGTAATCGATTAAGATTCTCTATTTTTGTTTACTACTAGCATCTAATTTTTTTGGGACTATCCAAATGGGTGATGCCCATGGAGATTGTGAGGGTTTTATGATGCCATCTTGTAACATTTTTGAAATTTGTGTTCTTACTTCTTGTTTGTGTACATATCGGTCGACTGTGTCGATTAAAAGTTTTAAAAGTAAAAGATTAAGGAATTTGGTTTTAAGTTGTTAAGATCTACGTGTTGTTTTGGGGAATTTGCATTTCTTGAAAATTTTGTGAATAATTTTCTTCTGGAATGTTTTCTGTGATTTCTGATTGTTCGTTTTTTAAAATTGATTTCGTTTTGTTGCTCAAAATTTTCAGTTTGATAATTAGGGGTGTAATAATAATCATCGCGATAGTGTTGATTATTATCGTTGTATTCGTAGTTTTCCATTTCCACGTTAGTGAGTTCTTTCGAAATAAAATTTTAAGAGTTCTTATTTTGAAAATAATTTCTATTTTGTCTGGAAGATTGAAATATGAATATTTATTTAAATTTGTCTGAAAATTTTGACGCGGTGAACTAAATTTTTGTTCAATTTGCGAAGTGTTAGTATTTTTGCCCAAGTCTTGCAAACTTCTAATTCGTTGTTGATTATAAAAATGACGCGTAACTATGTCGCTTGCTTCTAGCATATTTTTGGGTTCTTTTAAATCCAATTTTACTCTTAAATTACCGTCAAAATTTGAAAATAGTACGTCAGGCGCGTTTGCCTCAAAGGTTTTCTTGGATTAGCTATAGTGGCGTCTGACATTATTTTAATTTCTAATCTTGACTTCATTTGTTTTATACGTTCTAGAACATCTATAATGTTTTCATTTTTATTTCTAGCGAGGTATAAAAATTCGCGAGTTAAGGTTTGTCTATCATTTGATCGCCGAATTGTTACCTTAAAGCTGATCTGATCAATGGCCAAGTATTTAAATCTGGTCGACACATAATGTAATTACTTACATCATCTTTTACTTTCGATTTAATAGCAGTAAGTGCAAAATGATTTCAGTTGTTATCAGTAGTCGTACCGTAGAGTAGAGGGAGGTAAAAGTCCGCACTTAGTACGTTGTATTTTTTTACGCTTATATGTTTTACTCAATCAGCTCAATATTTGAATGAGAAGTTTGTACAGTATTTAGGCTTTGTTATAAATAACATTAATGCCATGATTTGAAAACGGCGTGTATAAAAAAACCATAATACACAAGTTGCGGAAAATGGGACTTTTACCCCATAGGTGGGGCAAAAGTCCGTCATTGGACTCTGCGCTATTTTAAGTCAAATTAAAATCAACAATTTCTTCCAAATGAAAAGTAATAAGCAAAAACAACAAAAGTATAAGATATAAAAAAGATAAAATGTAGAAAAATTTCAACAATGGTCACAAATAAATTGGCCAATTTCGTGCACTCTTCATGACACCATTGTTTGCAGCTATCGCATTGAATCCACTCTCTCATTGATAAATTCTCATATTATTCTTTGCAGCCTAAACAAAGCACTTTGCCATCGGTTAATTCTTGCCTTTTTTAATTCTTCAAACTTTTGCTTGACATGGGTTCAGCAACATAGGACTCTTGCCCCAAGTAGCCAAAAACATTTCCGAGTCATGACCTTTCCAGACCATCAAACCTAACATCGATTATATCCTATAAGTTTATAGCAAGAAACATGTATTTTCAATAAAATACATACTAGTTATGGTTACTACTCATTTTCAACATTTCAACGCAATTTCTGCAAGAGCTAATGATACATCAGGCATACGCAAAATCGTAATTACCTCATGGTTCTCCAGTAATCCAACTTTGCGTGATAAAATTTGGTATAGACACTGTAATTGATGACTACTAACTGCACCTTGCGCACAATGATAAAAATTTTTGAAATATAGTGAGATATTTGAATTTGGGACTTTTGCCCCATGCGGACTTTTACCCCCCTTTACTCTAAGTATTAATTAAAGAAATTATCGCATGCATTGATAAAGCTTTCTAATTGCATAAAATTTCCACTAAATGTTGGTAAAAAATTCGCAACAGCTTTTGCTGCTTGAATAGTTGGCCATTTAAGTAATAAAAATTTTTATTCGAATTTGATTTAAATAATAAATTTATAAACACTCGTAAAATACGAAAACGAATAAATTTTATTATATATTTAATTTTAAAGTTATAAGTAAAAATTTTGAAATTTAAATTATTGTTACGTTTTCTAGTTACGAATAATTACCGAATATGAATTTATCGTTATAAAATCACTCGTCTTATTGTAACATAGAATTCAATTATTATTAATTTAATATTTTTGCTTTAAATAGTTTTTTTTGGGCGCCATTTGATGATAAAAGAACTTATCATCAACAAAATAGATTTTTTAATTTGCAGCCAAAAGATGTTAATTGGAAAAATGTGTAAAATCACTTTTAAATGTCAATATTCGAGAAGAAACCTTACACCAAGCTACCATAAAAAATGCGAATCACACAACTGAATTGATCCAGAAAAATCTCAAAAATGAAGACACTTCTAGAAAACTACATTACACTTCTCGCTTGTTCGATTCCAAATCCTCCTGTTGCCAACCTCTTTCCTTAAAATCCCCTCTGATTGATTTTCTGGTTGCATACTTTCAGGTGTAACAAGTTATTAAAAATTAATTTTAATTTTTGATAAACCTGAAAGCACACATAGGGTGTAACAAGTTCTTTTTCAATTAGATCTGTCTTTCTCCAAATTCAATGTTAAAAAATAACCTCAAAAAAGCTCCAAAATTAGATTTTAATTACAGAAATAGTTTAACAAGAATTACCTGAAAAATGCGTAAATCAAATTGCATTATCTTATACATTTTTTTTCCAGCTTATAGAAAGTAACTAGTAAATGATGATACTGAAATCAGGAAGAAAACCGGAAGAAATCTGATCATACAGATCTATGCTTTCTGTCAGTGCTCTCAGAAACTTTCGAAAAAATATATCTTAAAATTTTTAAACTAACCTAACCAAACAAATGATTTTTAAATAGTTCAGATAGTTAAATTGTGCTAACTACGATATTATGTTAGTGTGATCAAATCAAGTACACTGATGCTGCAAAATTCTTTTTGTAGTTGAAACAAAATAATATTTAACTTAATAACGGTAGCCACGTTTGCACATTATCTTGCAATACTGAAATCTCATTTGGACTTAAAAGCAACAGAAAACCTACAATCTAACATAGAAAAAATTTAACTATAATTACAAAAATGACGCAACTAAATCTGTTAACATTGCCTTCACCTTAAACAAAACAACTTGCTCAACAGTAAAACTGTACGACCAACAATTTTTCCATGCTGGAGATTTTAAATATTTAAAAAAAAATTTTTATTCACAGATAAAACAGTTACCAATCGGTAAAATTTCAATTAAAATCGGTTCTGTCTTTCAGGTCCTAAAGAAGTGCAAACAAAGACACATACATAATAATTTAAAAATTGCAATGATTTAAAGTTTGTTTTATTTATTACTACTGAAATAAATATTTATAAGTAAGTAAAATAGCCAAATAAGGAAAGTTTTGCCTTAATATAGGTAGGCTGTGGGGAATCATAAATTTTATTATCCCTTATCAGACCTACATTATAAAAACATCTAAAAAATAAATTAAAAATGCTATTGAGGTAAAAATTTATAATTTATATTTAAAAATTAATTATTTTACCTGTACTACTAAAGTTTTGACACTAAATCATAGCAGGGACATGGCCGTCCTCTGTGCTGTGCGTATAGTAGAGGCTAGAGAGAGAACGTGCTAATACTGTCGTGTAAATGAAGCTACAAATTTTCGTTTCTGCACATTAGGTCATTACTGCGTGATTGAGTGTCAGAACTTTACTACTATTAAAAAATCAATTCAAATTTAAAATTTTGAACAAATTTCTTTTTAACCGTCATTTGGCCAGCTTATTCTTTGAGAGTGCCAAAGAATATGTGGTTACAGTTATGTAGTCCAACATCAACATAAAGAAGAAGATCTTGTTTTCTTCTTATTGTAGAAACACTTTTCTTCTTTGCTAACTTAACTGTTTACACTTAACTTGGTCAGTATCATAACAAAGCTGCCCGAGCTTTTGAACCAAACAAAAGCAAATCAATTAAGCTAAATATCGATTTTTTCAAATCACATTTTACGTAAAGTTGTTCTAAGTATTTTACCGGCCGCAGTTTTGGGAATTTCCTTTACCACAATAATTCCACCTAATAATTGTTTATAACTTGCAGTCTTTTTACCCATATATTCTTCAATTTCAGAAACAATCGATGTTGAAGTTTCTTTCGGAACGATAAAAGCTTTCGGTACTTCCCCAAATTTATCAGAATGCACCCCAATTACTGCTGCGTCTACAATTTTTGGATGCGTTTTTAAAACCGCTTCTAATTCTGCTGGTGCAACTTGATACCCTTTTACCTAAAAGGAAAATGGGCAACTAAATATTTTTTTAATTTACTGAATTAAGACGAACCTTGATCAAGTCTTTAATCCGGTCAGTAATGAAAATGTGTTCATCCTCGTCGTAGTACCCAATATCTCCGGTATGGAACCACCCTTCAGAATCGAATGCATTTTTCGTGGCTTCTAAATTATTGTAGTATTCCTTCATCATCTAAAAACCACAAATCTACCGGTGTGGTGATTAAAAATAAAAGCATCAGATTTACTCACTTGCGGTCCTCGTACCAATAATTCACCGGATTTTAAAGGTCCCAGTTCTTCTCCACCCTCTTCATCAATTCCAATAAATTTACATTCAGTGTTACAAACTGTAAAACCCGATCCACCCCATTTAATTCCATTCGGATGGTGGGGTGTTTGACTGGTGATAAGGGCAGAGCTTTCAGTTAAACCATAACCTTGAAGTACACGAATTTTATTCTTGCTTATTTCGTTTAGCTTGATAATCTCTTCTTTTCGCAGCGGAGCCGCTCCCGAAAAAATATTCTCCAATGAAGATATGTGGTCGTACTGAATTTTGGGATGGCTCGCTAGAAGTTGAACTGCAATAAAAAAACATTTGGTTTGAAAGCAACTGGAAGGGTGATAGAATAGTTACTGATTGGTGGTACTAAATATGAAAATGAAGGTCGGTGCTTTACTAAGACGTCCATAAAAATATCCGAAGAAAATTTTGGAATCGTCACCATTTTGCACCCTGATCGGGCCAGCATCAAGGATATCATTAGTCCATAGATGTGAAACATTGGCAGTAAAAATGGAGTCGAATCTTGATAGTTAGCTGGAATAAAACAGTAAAAACAAATTTTTTTTTTTAGAAAGAATTTTACCGGTAGTTGGATGATTTATTAAAAGTTGATCTACTTCCATGTGATAAATTGATGCTACCAGATTTTTATGGGTAAGTGTAACGCCCTTTGGTAACCCAGTTGTTCCGCTTGAATAGGGAATGAAAGCTACGTCTCCCGGGCTTCTCTGAATTTTAAACTCGAGGTTATGGTTTCCTTCAATTGTTTCATTAAATTTGATTGTTTTTGAGGGAGTTGTTGCATTTGGCTGAAATAGCATCCAAGGATTTTTTGTTGAGTGGAACATTTTGTAATGTTAACTTACTTGATGGTTCACTGCAACTATCCGTACCTCCGTTTTTAATGATTTTACTGCGTCATAAACTTTGGGATGGAGTTCTGCCAACGTGAATACTAATTTAACACCGGCATTTACTAATTGTGCAGCAATTTCATCTGAAATTAGACTTTTAGCTTTCTTTTCTTGCGCAGATGGTGGATGGGATTACCTGCCGTATATAAAGGATTGATGGAAGTTACTATCAAACCTGCCTTGACAGCTCCCAAAAAAATAATGGGGTATTCGGGCACATTTGGAAGAATCACAGCTACTCTATCACCTTGTTTAAGGTTTGAAAATTTGTGCAAAAAATTTGCCAAAGAATTGGTTTTATTGTACATGTCGGAATACGAATAATTCCGTCCTGTTTCGGCACAAATCTGTAATTAACGCATTCAGTACTTATTTACCACGGTAATAAAGAAAATGTAGATTACTTACAAAAGCAGTTTTGTCGTGCCATTTGTCAATATTTTCCCAAATAAATTTGTCGATTGTTACTGGTGGGACAGGATGATCTCCAAATTTTGATTTTATAATATATGATGGGGCGCTCAAGTGTAACCTCCTTTTCACACAAAATATGGTATTTGCAAGAATTCTTGCTTTCCATGGATTAAACATTTTGCGAATATTTTCATCAACTACTATAATTACTTACAAATAGAAAAAATTATAGAAAACTTAAAAAAGTGATTAATAATATTATCTCTAAGTGTTTGAAGTCCTTAAAATGAAAACAGTAATAATTATCATACAACAGCTTATAGTGGCAATACGCGTGCCCAAATGCGTAAGCGATAATCAACGCACAATTAGTTTTTAGTGAAAATTATTGTGTGTTTTTGGGAAAATGTGCTTGCCGATTATTTAAAAAAAAACTAATCCCCCAGCGCCGACCTCAACCACATATCCTCAAGCAAAAGTGCCATGGGCATGTACTCTTTTGGGCTTTTTGAAATGCTCTCCCCGACTCTGTGTTGTCGGGTTATTTTTGTTGTAATAATTTTAATTGTTTTATTACTTTTAATCAAAAATCCTGATCTCGAGCTTAAGTTAGAGTTGATTTACGTTATTTATTTAGTAATAAAACCACATTTTACACAGATCTCGATTTCGAGCTTAGGTTAGTATTAGTTTATGTTCTTTAATTAATAATAGAAACTTTTTCTAAAAATTTTGTGATAAAAAAATTGAAAATTTAATTTTTCTCTACTTGATGTCATTGTATCAATAAAAATTATACATAATACAAAGTTTATTATCAGTTTTCTCAAATTTTTTATGCTTCCGGTTTTGATGTTTTCAAATTAAGTAAACGCAAAGAAATTTATAATAATTTTTACAACTTGCACTTTTAAATTAGAAGTAGTTACTATATTATTTTGATAAACGAGGAACAAGTTAACCTTGGAATTGTGTAATTTAATAGGAAATGAGAAGATTTAATATTTTAATGTCGCACAATTAATGTACGCACAAGTCTAAAAATCCTCTTCTGAAGGTTAAGATTTATAATATTAACGTACCTGTTTATTTTTTTTATCACACTCAAATGAAAATTAAAATAAAGTAAAAGAAGTCAATTAAATACATCGTTCTCGTATTATAGAATCACAAGTTGTTGTAATCAAGGAATTTTGTTATCACCGAGTTTATTAATTACACAGCTAATTGAAATGTATATGGAGCTCGAATTCTTAAGAAATTACACGTAGTATAAAAAAATTCAAGAAATCTTTTTTGGTGCTTTGTTTGAGTTTCGACTTTAGCACTATTATTCTATGGCTTCGACTGTTACGGAGTTTGAGAAAACTTTTGAGAGAGGCTGGGGATAGATTTCTTTATTTTCCCTCTATTTTGCAATTTTCTGCTAAACCAATGTCGACCGAAAAATAAATTAAGAAGCAAAATTTAATATGTAGGTACATATGTATTTCAAAACATATTTAAAATATTCTAAATCATCGGTTAAAGATAAAAAAAATATTATTTTTATTTTGGTGTTGCTTATCTATAAATTATAAATAGTTTTTATATTTGTGTAGATAATATGCGAAATAAAAATGAAAAATAATCTATTCTAATTAAAAGGAAGACTTACAAACAAATTGAATTAAAATAATCCTTGTGCATTTGCAGTAAGTATTAGATAACAACTTGTTGAAATCAACAATTCACTGTTCGTTTCAAGTTCATTACTTATACTAAACTAGGCCAACAAAAAACAAGTTTAGAATGTTAATTTAACCTTTCCAGACAAATTTAATTGCATAACCAGTGGTGGCACGCATATTTTTGTAATTGAGGATATCAAATTGAATGATTCCGTCGAATCAAAATCAAGACACAAACACCGAAAATTACCTGGAGTCAAACTATCTGTGTGATAAATTAGTTTTGGACTGATGGAGAGAATGAGGAGAGGTGAGTTTGAAAGAGAACGTTAAGATTACACGCATAAATCCGGTTCCACACCAATAAAAATTTATGCTGTACGTTGTATTTTGAAGTTTGATCAAGGATTTTAACAATTTTTTTATTCTGTATTTAAAACTTGCGTGCCTTGCAACCAACAGATTAAAGTTGGGTTTTCAGAATTCTTGTAGGTGATAAAAATATTTGAGCAAGGAAAAACTATATTAATACGTGGGTTGCTGGAAAAGTTTCCGGAATCAAGTAGTTTCAGTGGCGTCACCTTTTTTTAACTGGCATATTCGTAAAATTTGATCTTTTTAACTTATATTTCAGTTGACGATTCGTACTTAAGTAAACCAGTTTAGTTTACACAGCATTTTAAAGAAAAAAATTGTAAGAGAAAATGGAATTTTTGTGTAAAAATTTTCGTGCCATGATTTGTTACCACTGTAGATGTGATCTAAAGCCAAAACAATCCATCGAACGGCTTGTTTTGGCTTTTGGATATGAAACACCATCCAAGGCTACTGTTTATACCTGGTTTTTCGAATTCCAACTTAGACGCACCACTCTCAGTGATGAATTTCGTGCTGGTCATCCAGCAACTTCTGTTGTTGCCACTAATGTTAATGCTGTACGTGAAATAATTGAGCGAGATCGGAATGTGACATATAGACAGATTCAAGCATGCTTGGGCATTGACATGAAAACAATACACACGATTTTTCATGATCATTTATAAGTATGAAAGCTCTGCAATCGTTGGATCCCACACAATTTGAGAGCAGCTCAAAAGCAATGTCGTGTCAAATGGCGTCGAGAAATTCTCAAGAAATTCAACCGAGGTCTTTCAAATTTGGTCTACAATATCGTTACTGGTGATAAAACTTGGATTTATTTATATGAACCCTAAAATAAGCAACAGTCCAGTGTTTGGGTATTTTAAACTGAGCCTAAACTAACAAAAGTTGTCCCTTCACGTAGTCCTGCAAAGCAAATGATCGCTTGTTTCTCTAGTATTACTGGACATGTGGCAACCATAGTTTTAGAAGATCGAAAAACCGTGAACGCTAATTGGTATATTACAATTTGTTTGCCCAAAAAATAAGAAAAAACAATAAAAATCGGCAAATTATTCTGCATCATGACAATGCAAGCTCTCACACAGCGCGTCAACGGTTGACTTCTTATCCAATAAAAATTTTGATTTAATGACCCTTTGCTCGAATTGATCTGATTTGTCACCTAATGATTTCCTTTTGTTCCTAAATATCAAAAATAAAAAGAGTGGCGAGCATTTTTTGTCATCAGAAGCAGCTGTTAAAACATTTAAAACGCTGGTTTTTGAGTTATCACCTTTTAAGAGTGGAAAAAATGCTTTGCAGATTGGTTTCGACGTATGCAAAAGCGAATTAATCTCAAAGGCGAATACTTTTAAAAGTAATAAAATTATTTATCAAATTTTATATGCGTTTTATCATATAGTTTCCGGAAACTTTTCCAGCAACCTACGTATGTCCTATACCAACGATGTCTGATGAACCCTGTAGAAATGTATTCAAACTGAACAAAGTTCTGGACTCTTCTATTTGCTTTGGTTTTATAATAGTAGACAAATTATCTCAAAAATTTTTTGGAATGTGATCAGGTAGATTAGGCAAAAGTTATTGCTTGTTACACAAAACACTAGATGTCAGACAAAAAAGCCAAGTTTCTGTAAGATAATTGTGCTAGACGATCTAATATTGCACGTGTCCATCTTCGAGAATCGACAGTTTTCTTAAGAAGCTGTAGCTCTCATTAAAAAACATATAAAATTGTGCATTAAGGAACTTCTAAATCCACCACTGGATAGTGGGAAAAAATCAAAGGAGAAAATTCTATAGCGAAATAGATAAGCAGAAATTGCAACAATCGATTCATCATTATGATAAGTGAGGTGAGATAAGTGAACGGGCTAAGGATCGGACTCTAGGCTAGAAGCCCTGGGTTTAATCCCCAACCCGCCTACAAAAATTTATATAACTTCATTATAACCCTCTCCTCTCGGAAGGCAATGGCAAACCACCCAGAGTAATTTGCCAAGAGAACCATTTAATATTAATATTAATGGTCGCCAACCTTCGATATTAGGAGACGGCACCTTAAGAAGAATTATGATAAGAGAGACAATTTCCTGCGATTTTTACATCCAACTTTGATCGTATGGTCCAATAGTATTCAATACGCAACGGCAAAAAGGAGAGTAACCTTTTGTTTGCTTTGAACAAAGAATAGTTTTCCAGCTTCAACGATTAGTTTAAAGATTTAATTTTTGGGACAATATTATTTTATACGAATTCTTCTCAATTAATTGTTTGGGTTAGTTAATAAATTAATAAACCCGCAATAATTGCATTACATTACACCTAGCACTTACGTGCAATTTTTTATAACACTCTTTGATATCATTTTTTATGCTGTTAAGATTAGAAACACAATGAATTTACTCAAATTATAAACCGTGTATTGTAGAACTTGACATAATTTTATGCTAACGCATAAAAAACTATTTTTAATGTTAGGTAATTATTGCAATTTGATGTGATTTGATGATCACGACACGATTCTCATTATCATACAAATAATTATTAGGTGGCCTTCGCCCATCTTTAGCCATCAGTGAACCTATACAATGGCGTAGTCAGAATCTCATGAAAAAACTCTTAAAATAGGGCAGCAGTTAATTTAAATTATGTAATTTAATTAAAATTTTTTTTTCAGAATTCCATTAAATGTGAATGAATGAATCAACTTTTAATTATGATCTTAAATGTAGGTCGTAGTTCTTCTGCTTTTAGCATTACTCATGAAAATATTGATAATAAATGTCAGCCGTTTAGTTTGATCTCTAATCTTCATTACAAAAATTGGTTTATGATTTTAGACTTTTTAGTAGAACCTTTCAATCCAGTTCCTCTCACAATTACTTCGGGTTCAAATCCGGAATTTGTGGTGGTCAATCGATATAACTAACGTATTTTAACAATATTTCCGACGCAATTGTTGCCGAAACATTCTCAAATCATAAGGGAACCCCGGCCGTGTTTAACCATTGGAACAATACATTTATCCATAATGTCCGTTTTTCCTTACCCTTTTTTACAAAAATTTGTTGATGAGAACCAAAAATCGGTTCCGTTGACTTGGCCCCTCCAAGTTAAATTTTTTTCTCAAAAAGCTAGCTCCCGAATCCTTATAGCTAGCACCAGCTAGCACCGTTATAGTTTTTCCGCAAACCGTAACTGAATCCTGGGGGGGCGGTAGCAAGTCAACGCTAGCCCCCCCAAGTTAATATTTTTTCTCAAAAAGCTAGCTCCCGAATCTTTATAGCTAGCACCAGCTAGCACCCAAGTATGAAAGCTAGCACCGTTATAGTTTCTCCACAAATCAATATTGAAACCATTGCACAGTGGGGTATGTGGCTTCAAAAAGTGGCAATAAATGAAATTCTACTTCATCGGATTTATTAGTTAGATATGTATTTTGGAGCTCTTAGTAGTATCTAAAAAATACTTTGCCTAATTGTTTGCACATTTATTTATTTAAAAATTGAGTTTATTTAAAAAAATTCAATTTATAGGCAAAAAAAAGGAAGAGCTTTAAAGCTTCCAAATTTGGAAAGTATGTGTAAATACGTCTCAAGTAAAACGTGAATATAGCAAAGCTCAGCAAGAAAATAAAATTTTTAAATCCCAATTATCATTATTATCCGGAAGAAAAACTAAAGTTACTAATCATATTTAAATCTTACATTTTTCATTTTTCAAGCTAGCGTTGACTTGCCCCCCGCCCCGGATTCAGTTACGGTTTGCGGAAAAACTATAACGGTGCTAGCTTTTATATTTTGGTGCTAGCTGGTGCTAGCTATAAGAATTCGGGAGCTAGCGTTTTGAAAAAAAATATTAACTTGGGGGGCTAACGTTGACTTGCCCCCCCCCCCGGATTCAGTTGCGATTTGTAGAAAAACTATAACGGTGCTAGCTTTCATACTTGGGTGCTAGCTGGTGCTAGCTATAAGGATTAGGGAGCTAGTTTTTTGAGAAAAAATTTTAACTTGAGTGGGCTAAGTCAACGGACCCCCAAAAATCTGAAAGTTGTGAACATTACGTTTGGTTAATGGAATATATTGTGGTATTCTGAGGTTAAAAAAGGAGGTACTTTGCTTTTCATAAGATTATATGTTAATAAAAGTAACACCAAAGCGCAAGAAAACCAATAAAATTTTGATATTTAAATTTTAGAAGGGGTCTTTGCCCCAAATAGAAAGAAACAAAAATTAATCTAAAAAAAAAGGAAAAAGTGAATTGTTACTCTTTGCACTCAAAGATTACACTCATTTTGAAAATTTACGTTTTTTGAAATTATTAAAATTGTGATAAAAATTTTGTGACCAGTGTGCGACTAAAATGATATAAGAATTTGAACACGCACAGACAAGATAACAGAAAGTTAATTTTGGAAACGTTCAACAAGAAAATTACGCCTTTTGATCGACGACTGTTCTAAGTGCCAGGGTAAGATTAAGGGTTTAATTAGTAAAAATTGAATTATTGCTATTAGTTTGTCATCAAATTAACGCAAGAAAAATAAATTTAAAACAGTCGCAAGAAGTAGTTACTAAAGAGAATCAAATTTCAGAAATTTTTAGAAACCGCTGAGCATGAAATTTTTGGTTATAATTTTTGGAAGCAAAAATTAAGATTTATTTTTACTTATCTGTTAGTTTGGAGGTCTATCGAGACTGTAGTCGATTTAAATAGTTTGGATTTTGAAGAACAAAATTTAAATTGGTTGAGGAATTTTCTAACTATCAAGTATAAATAATGAAAATAGTTCAGTAGCGTATCAAAGATTAACTTTTAGATTTTTTTTATTATTAATTTGTAAAAATTTTTAGTCATTTTAGTCAAAGACGAGACTAATTAGTTTTTGTTTAAATTATTTATTAGAAAGTTGGGTTTTTGGTCGTCCAAGCACACCATTACATGATAACTTTTTTCAATACTCAAGATTTTGTCAGATCTTCATTCTTATTAAATTTTATTAGAACAATTAAAATCATTTCTTTATAAAAATGTTTCTTGGTTTTTCTTGAAAGTTTTGCCACACTATTAATTTAGCATTTTAAACCACGACCCCTGGAAAGAATTTCTTACGGTTTACCGTAGTTACGAGCTAGTTAGAGTAAAATTCAGCAAGGTTTTACAGGTAAACCATAGCAATATTATATTAAAATATTAGAATTTTAACCGTAAGAAACACATACAGAAAATTTTATTTGGAAACACTTTAAAAAACATTTTTAACTTTTTGTGACAAGATAGTACCAGATAATATTTGAAAATGTGAAAAACTTGTAAATACGAAGCGGGGATTCAATTCGCAGTGAGTTAAATGTCTTCTAAATTACATTAGGATACCCCAAGACCACTAAGGATGATAATATACGCTACTACGTGCAATTGCCTGGTCGACCACAGTGCAAACTGGAGCGTCTGCCCAAAATACATCGAGTACATTTCTCAAGTAAGAGCAAGCTCGAGGTTGTTTGTCCATTCATCTATACGCTCATGTAAATTGACCTAACGGTATAGTCTGTACTGAGTGAAACTAAGTTAAAAACGTTCTTTAAGAACGTAGGGTAAACTTAAAATTAAATGTAGGCCCCTAAACTTGAACTAAGGCAGCTTGACCTTGGTTTGACCAATCAATAATAATTAAATGTTTGAATTATGATTTCAGATCTTTATCGCTTAAGTAAATTGCGATAGTTGCAGAATACAGTTATTTAACCCTTGACTTTACTCAGGTACATTAAGGACGCTTCTGGATTCTATGAATATCTATTTGGAATATGAAATTTTTATATTAGCAATACCGTAATTTATTTAATTCAAGAAGTGCTGACATATATTTTGTTTTTAATCTTAAAGTGAACCATTTTTGTATAAGTTTTTAAGATGATGATGTCCTCTATTTCACATTTTACGTAAAACTGTTCTGAGTATTTTACCCGAAGCAGTTTTGGGAATTTCATTTACTACAATAATTCCACCCAATAATTGTTTATAGCTTGCAGTCTTTTTACTCATGTATTCTTCAATATCAGAAATAATCGATTTTGAAGGTTTTTTTGGAACGATGAAAGCTTTAGGTACTTCCCCGAATTTATCAGAATGCACCCCGATTACTGCCGCATCTGCAATTTCGGGATGCGCTTTTAAAACAGCTTCTAATTCTGCTGGGGCAACTTGAAACCCTTTTACCTAAAAGGAAAAGACAAATTGATAAGCGTGATTAATTTGCTCAAGCGAAACAAACCTTGATTAAGTCTTTAATCCGATCTGTAATAAAAACATGTTCGTCTTCGTCGTAATATCCAATATCTCCAGTATGGAACCAACCATCAGAATCAATTGCATTTTTTGTGGCTTCTATATTATTGTAGTATTCTTTCATAATCTAAAAACCACAATTTTATGAGCACGGTAGTTCAAAAGCAATACATCAAATTTACTTACTCCAAGTCCTCGTATTAATAGTTCTCCAGATTTTAAAGGTCCTATTTCGGTTTCACCACTTTCATCAATTTTAATAAATTTACATTCTGTGTTGCAAACTACAAAACCCGATCCACCCAATTTTATTCCATTCGGCTGGTGTAGTGTTTGATGGGTGACAAAACCAGTACTTTCGGTTAAACCATAACCTTGAATTATTCGCATTTTGTTCTTGCTTTTCTCGTTTAGCTTCATAATCTCCCCTTCTCGCAGAGGAGCAGCCCCCGATAAAATATTTTCTAGTGAAGATATGTGTTCGTATTGGATTTTGGGGTGGCTACCCAAAAGCTGCACTGTAATAAAAATATTTTATTATTTTATTATTAATAGATAACTTTTGGTTACCTATTGGTGGTACTAAATAGGCAAATGACGGTCGATGCTTTAGTAAGACATCCGTAAAAATATCCGTGCCAAATTTTGGGATTGTCACTATTTTTATACCTAATCTGAACAAAATCATACATAGCACTAGTCCATAGATGTGGAATATAGGCAAAATTAATGGAGTTGAATCTTGATAGTTTCCTGAAATAAAACAGTTAATAAGATCTCTGTTTTTCAAAGATAGTTGTGGATTCAACCTGCAGTGGGACGATTTAATGTTAGTCGACCTACTTCCAGATTATGTAGTGACATCATTAGGTTTTTATGTGTAAGTGTAATGCCTTTTGGCAACCCAGTCGTTCCGCTTGAATATGGAATGAAAGCTACGTCTTCTGGGTTTCTTTGGATTTTAAACTCAAGCTTATGGCTTCCTTCAATTGTTTCATTAAATTTAATAGCTCCAGATGGTGTAATTAAGTTTGGCTAAAATAGGGCCCAGTTAATTCTTTTGTGCAACATTTCGTAATTCAACTTACTTGAGGGTTCACTGCAACAATTTTTACATCTGATTTCAACGAATTTACAGCTTCTTGAACTTTTGGGTGGTGTTCTGTTAGCGTGAATATCAGTTTAGCCCCAGAATTGACCAATTGTACAGAAAGTTCATCTAAAATTAAACTTAAAACTTTCATTGTATGCAATATGTGAAATTACCTGCTGTAAATAAAGAGTTCATGGTGGTTACTACCAGACCTGCTTGTAGAGAGCCCATTAAAATAATTGGGTACTCGGGCACATTTGGAAGAATCACAGCTACCCTATCGCCTTGTTTAAGGTTTGAAAATTTATGCAAAAAGTTTGCCAAAGAATTGCTTTTATTGTATACATCGGAATATAAATAATTTCGCCCTGTTTCGGCACAAAGCTGAAATTAATGCATTTAGTATTCACCACTGTGCAAAAAAGTTGAATACCTACAAAAGCGGTTTTGTCGTGCCATTTGTCAATATTTTCCCAAAGAAAGTTATCAATAGTTACTGGTGGGACAGGATTATTCCCAAATTTTGATTTCAATATATACGACACCGATGGGGAGCTCAAGTGCAACTTCCGTTTTAAATAAAAACTTGTATTTGTTACAATCTTTGTTTTAAGTTGAGTAAACATTTTTTCTTCTATTGTTATGCAATAAATGTAAGTTGTATATTAAATAGTTGCTCCTGAGAAAATGAGAAGATTTTGTTATTTTGGTTATATTTTATTACTATCATAGCAACCACATTTTGGGACTTGTTATGCCAACTGCTTCTTCTCAAGGTCACCCCAAAATAAACGCTAAACTGTTAGCAAAAGTTAAAATAAAATTGAAGAACTGCCAGAGAGGATTATTGGAAAGGAAGTTGGATCTACAAAAATTGAAAGATCCAATCGTGATAAACGTAGCTTCTAATGAGATCAACAACAAAATGATAAATATAAAAAATACAAATAACATAGAAGCAAAGCCGACGTGGATAAGTATCAGAGATGGACTGAGGAGTGTCGCTGAAGAAACACTGGAGGGATAAACTTAGAAGGTTTCATCTATTATTAAATTAAAAAGCTTTTAATATGTGGATGTGCCAAAAAATGCTTAAAATATCCTGGGTTGTAAATTATTAAAAGAAGAAAGGTGGCTGACTTTGGGCATATTTTTTGAAATAAGAGATATGGTCTTCTCCAACTGATCAAGCAAGGAAAAATAGAAAGGAAGTGGGGTCTCGGAAGGACGAGGCATTCTGGTTGAAGAATCTGAAGCAATGGTTTGGTACGCCAAAAAACTAATACGACCTGCAAAAAACAGAAAAAAATACAAAACGATGGTATCCAACTTTTACTCGTTGGACGAAGAAGAAGAAACACATAGCATAAACGGTCAGGGATCGATCTAAGTCTTCTTTCAGTTAGACTTAAGATTTGTGACTTGAAAAAGTATTTTTAAAGTTTAAAATAAAGTTTTAGGTTATGCTAAAATTTTGAATCACTCAGTCTGACTACTAGCAAAAATTTACAGATTTACCCGACGAAGACCAAATTAAATCGTAGGTCAAAGGTTAAAATTTATTATAATTTAATATTTATATCACTGCAGATAGGCAAAAGAAAGGTTAAAAATAAACTATTTTAAAAGAAATTAAAACTTACTAACAAATTAAATTAAAATAATCCTTATGGATTTGCAATTTAGAGTAACAATTTATTCAAGCCATCAATTCACTATACGTTTTAAGTTCATTACTTATACTAAACTTATCCAAGCGAAAACCAACTTTAGAATGTTTACTAACTTTTTTATACAAATTTTAATCCATAACCAGTTGAGGCACGCATAACTTTGCAATTGTGAACGTCTTATAGGTTCTTTTTATTCCATGGAATCCAAATCAAACTATTTGTATGGTTTACTACTAGACTGATGGAGTGACTGAGGAGAGAGGAGCTTAAAAGAGAAATCTAAGAAGGATTACATGTACCTATACGTCAATTCATCGCGCGAAAATTCATCGCGTGCGACAAAACAAAATAAATTTTTTTTTTTTTGATAAAAATATTTGTTGACAATAAAGAAAAAATATATACAAGTATATAATAATACATATAAAAATAAAATTTAAGAAATAGTCAAAATATGTACATAATATTCTTAATTATTATTAATACATAAGTATTGATAAGTAAGAACTTTTATTTATTTGTTTATTTACTTATTTACGAAAATATCTTTTTCATAACTAATCAAAAATTGCAACATTACAAGCATACAAATTCAAATCATTGATCATTTTCTGACATCTAACGACGACTCTTCAAAATAGATACGACATCTAACGAAGAATCTTTGAATACTTCAGCACGGGATAAATTCGATAAACCATAAAGCGCAAGAACAAATTACAAGTCAGCAAGTTTTACTTTTGTTGACTAAAGGACGGAGTAAGTTTGTAATTAGTGCAGTTCGAGCTGCACTATGACTGTGATACCAAACAAAGTTATGTTAACGTGTAATCTTAAACACGGCACAGATAATTTTGAAAGCGATCAGGATTCGAACTTATGATCTTTTTAGATCTATAGGGAGTGAGAAAGCCTCCCTTTTCCATGCAAAAGTTTATGAAAGAAGTTCATTTTTATAAGGCTTGAAGCGTTACCGTCGAACTTTCTTGCTAATTCTCAAATAAATTTTTATTATTAAAAATAGCATTACATTCTATATAAAATTTAGCTGTCTTTTCGGACTTACAAGATCCGTTTTTTGAGGTGGATGAATCCTCATATTTACAATTCATTTATTATAAGTCCTGATGTGTTCTAGTATCTAGCACAATCTTTCCTCAGGCTGCTCGTTCCATAATTCCCCAATAATGGAGTTAATTCTCGTTAATTGTCCAATAAGGAAACAAGACAGCTCAATGTTAGCGCCTCTATCGTTAAAAAAGTTAACTTCTATCATAAAAGTTTTTAACTTTAGAGGGCGCTAAAGTTAGCTTTCTTGCTCCCTCTAAAGGGTAGTTCACACTACATGATTTATCATATGACTTAGTCATAAGAAAAGTCATGGCTAAAATCATACCATCGCAACAGCCAATCATAAAAGCCATAACTTCTATAATATCAAAAATCATATAGTGTGAACGTAAAAAAATCCCTCATATGAGAAGTCATGTGACAAGTCATATGATAAATCATGTAGTGTGAACTACCCTTAACTCCACTTCCTCACCAATAACATTTTAATTGGGGAAAGGTAGCTAACGCGGGTCCAAAAATACAAATTTTACGATTGAAACCTCGAACTTTTCTAAAAGAGTATATATTAAATAAGAGAATTAGCTATGACAGAATGCCTTAAATGCACCTGTTTTTGTAAAAATCAAATTTAAAAAAGCTTGATTTTCGAAGGATAAATCGCTCGTAATTGATTAATCACGGTAAGCCAGGCATTGTGTTGACGGTACGTGCGTTCCTATACATAAGAGTGTAGCTGTTGACAAATTTGTCAGTAACTCTTACGCTATGGTAGGAATGCGTTCTCCTTTTTTATTAATTAAAAATTTAAAATTATTTAAAAATTACTTCAGGAAAGGGTTACTTAAATTTAACGAACGGTAACTAATTTAAAAATATCCCTAGGCCCGTGGATTAAGGAAAAGGTGGATCTTTGAGGGGTGAAACTCGTGAGAGTGGATTTTTAACGCAGGGTAGTTGTGCATAGAAAAATCGACTTAAAGCACCCCTCGCTGCGCTCGGGCGCTTTAAGCCATTTTTCCCACACATTTAGGGTTGATAACCATGATTTTCGTTCGGGGTGCACTGTTGCTGCATCCCAATGCAAGTGTCGCTCCCGTTATCACCGTTCTTTGCAAAGCTAAGACCAGTTGAAAGTGCACGTACTGTCAAGAGAATGAATTGAATGAATTGATTCACCAATCCCCGAGCGACGTTGCTTAAAATTTACTGTGAAAATCGAAGTTTTTAAATTCGATTTTTGAAAAAACAGGGGCATTTAAGGCATTCTGTCATAGCTAATTCTCTTATTTAATATATACTCTTTCAGAATTCATCGAGATTTCAATCGTAAAATTTGTATTTTCGGACCCGCGTTAGTTACCTTGAACCTTTTAATTTTATGTTTGCTACTGAAAAATTAAAAAAGGGTTACGTTCCAGGAAAGCAACATAACTTCCATAAGATCTTATAGTGACATACGAAATGCATTCCAAGATCCGTAAATCTTGTGTTAAATGCTAATAAAATTTCATACATAAGGGTAGCTCTGTTTATCTATTTTTTCAGTTTTTTGCTAAATTTTTAATTGATAAACTTTAAAATCGTAACAAATACAGCACAACTTTGCTAATCCGCATTTAGTTTAACCTGGAGAGCAAATCAGTAATTTGGACACTTTACTGCTGCATTGAAAATATACTAATTATTCAAGTATTCATGTTCAATTATGCTTGATCTCAGTTAATTTGATGACTAAGACGTCGTTCACCTTAATTTTCACCATTTAATCACCTGCCAATTTTTACCTATATATGTGATTCCAAGAAAGAAAAGTTTAATAATATACCAAAATTCGTTTTGTCGTTGCCAGCAAGCACTACAGCTAATTGATACGTAGCTGTTTGTACAAATCCGAGTCACAATCAAAAATTTTATTTAAAATTGATTAAAAATATCAAAACGGACAAATTTTTGAAACCTCATCTGGCTGTTGGCGACAAAAAGTCTTGAAGTATTTAATTTTATTTCTGATGTTATCTTCTATTTAGAAGTCATTTCCATCTGATTTTTTAAATTTGAATTGTAAGCTATATTCAAATTCTAATTCAAAATTTACAAAAATAAGGTTCTAAGCTTTGCAGATAATTAATCAGGTGTTGATTTTTTGTAGCTTAACAACGTGACTACAATTTGAAATTAGTTAAAAAATACATAACTTTTAAATTTTTAACTTTCAGTTTTGAAAATTTTTTAAGTTTTTTATTCTTGATATCCTATGAGTTAAAGAAACATAAATAAACGTCTGTCAGTTACTAACCTTTGTATGCGCTCTACCTCTCGAACTAATAAAAATTTCATAATCAAATTTTATAATATTAATACTTTTATATTGAAATTTAGAATTTATTAGATTTTTGTTGAATCGGTTTATGAAAATTGAGAGAAGGAGCGATGCGCATGATTGGATTAACGACGTTTTAGTGTTTTTTTTAACAGAGTACGGGAATACGCAAAATTATAAGGACTGCCAAACATCTAAACTATTTTCAGGAGTATGCGAGTAAGTGCCAGAGTAAAAACAAACTTCGATTTACTTTAAAATAAAATGTATTATCAACCATTAAAATAAATTGTAGTAAGTTTTAAAAAGAATTAAACCAAGATTGAGGGCTTAATTCTTAAAAATTGAATTATTTCTATTAGTTTTTTTTAGCGAATTAACGCATAAAAATTAAATCTAAAGCAGTAGCAAAAATAGTAAAAAAAAATTTTAGCAAAGAAAGTGATTGAATTCAGGAAAACTTTAGGATCCGCTAAGCACGTAATTTTTGGGACCGAAAAGTAAGATTTATTTCTATTTACCTGTTAATTTTATCGTTTATCGAGTCTTTAGACGAATTCAATAGTTTGGATAGAAAAACTAAATTTAAATTGCTTTATGAATCGAATTAAAGAAGCACTTTTTAGAAACCGTATTGAATCGTGGAGCGACATAAGGACCGGAGACATCTGGTGAAAAATTGCCTAACTATCAAGTATAAATAATTAAAAAAGTTCAGTAGCGCATCGAAGATTTACTTTTCGAGTTTTTTATTATTAATTTGTTTCAATTTGTAAAAAATTTTAGTTATTTCAGTTAAAGGCCAAACTAATTATTATTTTTTTAATTATTTATTAAAAAGTAGAGACTTTGGTTGTCCAAGCATACCATTACATGATAACTTTTTTTAATACTCAAGATTTTGTCAGTGAGTAGAATTTAAATTGGATTATCTTCATTCTTATTAAATTTTAATAGGGCGATTAAAATCATTGCTTTATAAGATTTTTACTGGTTTTTCTTAAAAGTTTTGTTATAGTATTAATTAGCATTTTGAACCACGACCCCTGGAAAGAATTTCTTAGGGTTTACCGTAGCTACGAGCTAGCCAGGGTAAAAACGTGCGCTAAGCGCTTAGGGCAAACTTAAAATTAAATGTAGATTCCTAAGCTCCAACTAAGATCAGCTTGACCTTGGTTTGACCAATCAGGGTTGGAAACACTACTTTCACTTTAAATTAACTAAATGCAGTAATTATGATTTCAGACCTTTATCGCTTAAGTAAATAGCAACAGTTACAGATCATACTTGTTTAGCTTTGGACTTTACTCAGGTACATACATTAAAAACGTTTATGGATTCTAGTAATATCAATTTGAAATATAAAATTTTTATATTAGCAATATCGTTATTTATTTAATTCAATAAATGCTGACATATATTTTGTTTTTAATCTTAAGGTGAACCATTTTTGTATACGTTTTTAAGCATGATGATGACGTCTTTTATTTCACATTTTACGTAAAACTGTTCTGAGTATTTTTCCCGATGCAGTTTTAGGAATTTCGTTTACTACAATAATCCCACCCAATAATTGTTTATAGCTTGCAGTCTTTTTGCTCATGTATTCTTCAATATCAGAAATAATCGATTTTGAAGGTTCTTTTGGAACGATGAAAGCTTTTGGTACTTCCCCGAATTTATCAGAATGTACCCCGATTACTGCCGCATCTGCAATTTGGGGATGCGCTTTTAAAACAGCTTCTAATTCTGCCGGAGCAACTTGAAATCCTTTTACCTAAAAAACACAAATTAATGAATGTCTTTCATTTGCTTAAGTGAAACAAACCTTGATTAAGTCTTTAATCCGATCTGTAATAAAAACATGTTCGTCTTCGTCATAGTATCCAATATCACCAGTATGGAACCAACCTTCAGAATCAATTGCATTTTTTGTGGCTTCTATATTATTGTAGTATTCTTTCATAATCTAAAAACCACAATTTTACTGGTGCGGTGTGATTCGATACCACTACATCAAATTTACTTACTTGCGGTCCTCGTATTAATAGTTCTCCAGATTTTAAAGGTCCTATTTCGGTTTCACCACTTTCATCAACTCCAATAAATTTACATTCCGTGTTACAAACTACGAAACCCGATCCACCAAATTTTATTCCATTCGGTTGTTGTGGTGTTTGATGAGTGACAATACCAGTACTTTCGGTTAAACCATAACCTTGCAATATTTGAATTTTGTTCTTGCTTCTCTCGTGTAGCTTCATAATCTCCTCTTCTCGCAGAGGAGCTGCTCCCGATAAAATATTTTCTAGTGAAGATATGTGTTCGTATTGGATTTTAGGGTGGCTAGCCAAAAGTTGCACTTAAATAAAATATATTTGATTTGAAATCAGCAAGAGATGAGATAACTTTGTTACTTATTGGAGGTATTAAATAAGCAAATGACGGCCGATGCTTTGATAAGACATCTATGAAAACATCCGTAGTGAATTTTGGGATTGTTACCATTTTGCTACCTAATCGGAACAAAAGGGTCCATATCATTAGTCCATAGATGTGGAATATAGGCAAAATGAAAGGAGTTGAGTCTTGATAGTTTCCTGCGATAAAACAATTATTACAATTTCTGTTATTCGATGACGGTGATGGATTCAACCTGTAGTGGGACGATTTAATGCAAGTCGGCCCACTTCCAGACTATGAAGTGTCGCTATGAGATTTCTATGTGTAATTGTAACGCCTTTTGGTAACCCAGTCGTTCCGCTTGAATATGGAATTAAAGCTACGTCTTCTGGGTTTTTCTGAATTTTAAACTCAAGGTTATGGCTTCCTTCAATTGTTTCGTTAAATTTAATAGCTCCAGATGGTGTAATTGAGTTTGGCTAGTATGTGGCCCTGTTAATTCTTTCGTGCAACATTTTGTAATTCAACTTACTTGATGGTTCACTGCAACAATTTTTATATCCGATTTCAACAAATTTACAGCTTCTTGAACTTTTGGGTAGAGTTCTGTTAGCGTGAATATTAGTTTAGCCCCAGAATTGACCAATTGTGCAGAAATTTCATCTAAAATTAAACTTGAAACTTTCCTTGTTATGTATGCAATATGTGGAATTACCTGCTGTAAATAAAGAGTTCATGGTGGTTACTACCAGACCTGCTTGTAGAGAGCCCATTAAAATAATTGGGTACTCGGGCACATTTGGAAGAACTGCAGCTACCGTATCTCCTTGTTTAAGGTTTGAAAATTTATGCAAAAAGTTTGCCAAAGAATTGCTTTTATTGTACACATCGGAATATAAATAACTTCGTCCTGTTTCGGCACAAATCTGAAATTAAAGCAATTAGTATTCACGAAGGTGCAAGAAAAGTTGAATACCTACAAAAGCGGTTTTGTCGTGCCATTTGTCAATATTTTCCCAAAGAAAGTTATCAATAGTTACTGGTGGGACAGGATTATTCCCAAATTTTGATTTCAATATATGCGACGCCGATGGGGAGCTCAAATGCAACTTCCGTTTTAAACAAAAAATTGTATTTGCTACAATTTTTGTTTTGAATTGAGTAAACATTTTTATGGACTATTATTATAATAATAATAATGTAAGTTGTCTATTAAGTTGTTGGTACTAGATACTGAGAAAATGATAAGATATCATAGTTGTTGTAAAATTGTCAATTAAACGTAAAGTAATAATATTAGTTAAAGTAATAAATCAGATATTAAGGCTGTTCTATCGCAACCACTTTTTTATTTACAATTTTCTGTCTTTATTTTTGAAAATAACGGGTTAAAATTTTTACAGTATGTTTGAAATGTTTACAATGTTAATTTTTGCTTCGACGTAATATTAAAAATAACGTTTTAGATATATTGTAAAACTTTTAACGCGTTATTTTCAAAAATAAAGTCAGAAAATTGTAAATAAAATTAACGCTAAAATGCACGTATCTCTTGCATTCGCGATTTTTTTTACACATTCCTCCTGTAGTCTATCCGTCTTAACAGACGCGTAGTGATTATTTTCATGTGTCCAATCGTGTAATCGAGTCGTCGCGTCGATTACTAGACAACATGATCATAATGCTCTTGACAGATTACTCTCGGTGGTTTGCCATTGCCTTCCGAAGGGAGAGGGTCATAATGAAGTTGGATAAATTTTGTAGCTGGGTTGGGGATCGAACCTAGGGCTTCTAGCCTAGAATTTTACACAGTACTTTATTTTTTATTGTACGTTTTTGGTCAGCTACTGTTATTGTACACCAAATAGTCCATTTTCTATTTAAAAACGAATTTTAATTCTAAGTGAGAACACAGCCTTAAATACGTAGCATACACGGTCCGGGATATTTATCCTAGACTATATATTTGCAACTTTTAAGAGTTGTTATGCAGTTTTTAATAAACTACTAGGTTATGTTTAAATTTTGAATCAGTTACATGCTCTGACTACAAGTAGAAATGTACATATCCATCCGACGAGGTCCAAAATAAAAAAGCTTTCAAATGTCCTTAAAATGCTTTAAAAATGGTTTGTAAACCTGTTTTAAACATTTTTCATTTTTATGAATACCACTGTTAGTATCCAAAGTGCGAATATTAGGTAGTAAAATGAATTATTTGAGAAGTAAATGTGCGTACTCTTACCATTCAAATTTTGTATTAGCAATTGTTCACTGTATAATTATTAATTTACCTTGGTGTGCACTCTTAGAAAGTTTTCACCTGTACCGGATATTACTTTGTATAATTCACCCTGTACAATAGCATTTAACAAATGATAAACAATATCACCTTGACACTGTATAATTTAAAATGGAAACGGAAAAACAAAATAGAAATTAAAATAATTCAAAATCATAGATCAAAGGTTAAAAACTGTTAAATTGTTGCTTATCTACACTAGTATAAAAATTATTAGTGTAGATAGGCAAAATAAACTATAATTTTTATTTAGTTTATTTAAAAATAAACTATGCTAAAAGAAATTAAAACTTACAAACAAATTAAGTTAATAATCCTTATCCATATGCAATTTATTCAAATCATCCAATCACTAGTCGATTAAAGTTTATTACCTACTTATACTAAACTTAACTAAACAAAAGCCGACTTGAGAATGTTATACTAACTTTTATAAATAAATTTTAATTCAGAACCAGTGGTGGCACACATATTTTTGCAATTGTGAGGTATCAAATATTGAAAGAAAGTCTTGGTTTTTTTAAAAGCTTTTATTTAACTTGGGAAGACCGTTGTCCGTCGTCCGTGTGGGTCGACCGCTTTGAGGCCATTTTTAAGCAACTTCCCGACGTCCTAGAGATCTGAAATTTGGTACACAGCTTTCACCTGCAGAGCATTTTCATATTTTAATTTTGTTTTTCTAAAATTCTGTAAAATAAGCGAAAAATCGGGAAAAAACTGAAAACCATTAAGCGCATGCGTCGATGCGCATTAGACAATTTTATCATACAGAGTGGAAAGTAACTTAGAATTCTAAATCTCATTTTTAAGGACCGCATTCAGGGTAAAGTTTTTCGTCGTAATGATTTATACAGGGTGAAGTATCAAACATCTAAAACACATAAATAAAGAAATCTGATAGGATCAACCAATATTAGTTAAAATACATAAGCTGTATTTGAAAAGATATGACTAAAAAATTAGAAAATAAAAAATTAAATAAAAAATTAAAAATTTTTAAAAAAAACTTTTTATTTAAAATTACAAAAGTGCACTAAAAAGTAGAAAATAATTTTAATAAAAGCAAACAAAGCTTCGTAAAAACATCAATATAAAAGCGTGGGGTTATGAATTTTGTACACCAATAGTTAGCCTGCTTATCCACCTATAAACAGCCCCACGCTTTTATATTGATGTTTTCACGAAGCTTTGTTTGCTTTTATTAAAATTATTTTCTACTTTTTAGTGCACTTTTGTAATTTTAAATAAAAGGTTTTTTTTTAAAAATTTTTAATTTTTTATTTAATTTTTTTTTAATTCCAATATTCATAATTGTAGGGTCGGCTGACATAAGCACATGAGTCAAAAATTCACAATTTTTTTTATGATGGCAAACTGCGTTTATTTCAATAACTCACAATGTGACTTAAGCACATAAGTTAATTTCGTATGTAGCCTACCAACACTAAGGCGTTCTCTTTCAATCCTAAGTATTGTTACCACTATATTCGTACCAAAAGCACATAATTTGATGTGCGTGAAGTTAGCCCCCCTTTTTTTGAAATTGTGATTTTTTTTATTTGTGCTCAATTGTGCTCAACTTGTGCTCAATGTGCTTAAAAAAATTTTTTGATTTTGAACAAAATTAACAAAAAAAATCGAAAAAAACACTTTTTGACGCCAGCCCCCCTTTTTTTGAAATTGCAACTTTTTTTGGTCGTTCTCAATTGTGCTCAAGTTGTGCTCAATGTGCTTAAAAGAATTTTTTAATTTTGATCAAAAATAACCGCGTAAAGCGCGAAATAAGATTTCTACCTAGCCCCCCTTTTTTTGAAATTGCAACTTTTTTTGATTGTACTCGATTGTGCTCAAGTTGTGCTCAATGTGCTTAAAAGAATTTAATTTTGATCAAAAATAACCGTGTAAAGCGCGAAATAAGATTTCGACCTGGCCCCCCTTTTTTTGAAATTGCAATTTTTTTTTATTGTTTTCGATTGTGCTCAAGTTGTGCTCAACCGCGTAAGGCGCGAAATAAGAGAAAAAAGGTGTGCATTGAACAATTTTATCATACAGGGTGAAAAGTAAAATAGATTTCCAAATTTCATATTTAAGGACCGCATTCAGGGTAAAGTTTTTCGTCGTAATGATTTATACAGGGTAAAGTATCAAACTACTATATTAGTACTATATTAGTTTAAATACAGAAGCTGTATTTGTAAAGATATGACTAAAAAATTTAAAAAAAAATTAAAAACTTTCATGGAAACCTTTTATTTAAAATTACAAAGTGCAATAAATAGTAAAAAATAATGTTAATAAGAGCTAACAAAGCTTCTTAAAAACATCAATCTAAAAGCGTAAGGCTGTTTATTTATAGGTGGCTAAGCAGGCTCAGGTGCATGTCGCTGCCCCCCCCCCTAAATTAAATTTTAGGATAAAATTAGTGTCAATCGTTAGAGCTTTGTTTGAGCCTGAATGATCTTCAGTGAGCGAGATTTTGAGTTAATTTTTTTACAAAGTTAGGAATATTTGAAATTTTCGAGTAAACTGCAAGCCTTAAAAAAATCTTACTATTAAACGCGTGTTGCTCGGAGTTTACTCAAAAATTTCAACTATCAATAACTTTTTAAAATATTAACTTAAAATCTTGCTCACTAGAGCTCATTCAAGCTCTAACGAAGCTCAATCGATTGACATCAATTACACACATAGATTCAAAATGAGAAGAAATCTTATTTCGCGCTTTACGCGGTTATTTTTGATCAAAATTAAAAAATTCTTTTAAGCACATTGAGCACAACTTGAGCACAATCAAGTACAATCAAAAAAAGTTGCAATTTCAAAAAAAGGGGGGCCAGGTCGAAATCTTATTTCGCGCTTTACGCGGTTATTTTTGATCAAAATTAAAAAATTCTTTTAAGCTCATTGAGCACAACTTGAGCACAATTGAGAACAACCAAAAAAAGTTGCAATTTCAAAAAAAGGGTGGCTGGCGTCAAAAAGTGTTTTTTTCGATTTTTTTTGTTATTTTTGTTTAAAATTAAAAAATTCTTTTAAGCACATTGAGCACAACTTGAGCACAACTGAGCACAAATAAAAAAATCACTATTTCAAAAAAAGGGGAGCTAACTTCACGCACATCATAATTTGACTTTATGTGAAAAGTTAACATTTTTGACTTATGTGCTTATGTCCGCCGAACTTACAATTACTCAAGGCATAAATCTTCCTCATCCCAACTAAATCTTAAGTAAATTAATCAGATGGTAATACAAAACCCATCAGGTGAATTATAATAAATTAATTAATTGTTGTTGGGATACTTTTAGAAGAAGTGTCGTCGCATGTACTTGCAACATCTTTTGGCCGTGGAGTAGTAGTATTGTTAACGTAGTTTCCTAGGTTTTTGATGAGAGGGTTTTTTAAGAGTTTTGCCACCTATGGCTGCGTGGATCTGATGGTTCAAGACAAACCCTGTGGCATTGACGAGGTTTGTTTGACGCTAATAATAATGTGTGCTCTGTAGAATCTTGAGGCAGAAGCCCAGACTGAGGCTGCATATTATGTCAGTTTATATTATTTTCTCAAGACTATCGGTATGTTTGACCCATAATAAAAGTGAGTTCAGCGTGACTCTAGGGTATTTAACCTGTGTTTTCCAGATGATGATTTTGTTGAACATCTTGATTCGTGGTGTGATGAAAAACGGAATTTTTTTAGGAGGAAATTTGTCCAAAGTCCTATAAAAAATTAAACCAATCAAAGTGGACAACGTTTTTATTTAATTTATTATTTTTTGTATTGTTTAAATTACTTACCTTATTAAATTAAAGTGAAGTGCGGATAAAGCGAACTGTAATGAGTGGTACGCGCTGGACATTTTAGATGGTGTGACGGACAATTTGAAAGTGTAGATAATTGGTAACATTTAATTTTTTATTGGAAAATTCAAATTTGGCTGGCTGAAACAACCAATGAACTTCGAACACGCACTTTCAAAAATCTGGAAATAGCAAGAAATTTTAGATTTTTGAGAGCGGAAATTGGTTGCTGACTGACCATGATTGGAAGTCGTCGACTCAACGACATGCAGAGTTAAAATTTGGTGCCTTTGCAAATTAACTATTTGCGAACTATTTGAAAGTTTATAAAGTAGAGATTTATTTAAGTAATTTATTATCAGTGCAATGATAATTTAAGTGTAGTGGCAACTGAATCCATGGATAGTGAAAATTTTAAAGCAAGAGCTTTACCTGTAAATTTTGATGGTCAGCCATTTTGTCAAGGTGATGTTAATGATGATTTCTCCATCCAAAGTATTGCCGTGTGAAGACATCAAGATGGTAATTAATATTTGAATTTTATTAATTTACGCGATTTCGGCATAAATTATCTGCAATTTTATAAGCGATTGAGGTTATGAATTAAGATTATGCTACTGACTAACCATGTTTTTCACCAGGAAGATTTGTGTTCACGACGTGTTACTCAAACACACAAATTACACATTGAACCTTTAGAATCACTAATAAGAGATCATTGATAATAATTAGTTAAATTTTGTTATGTTTGTTATTTTACGCATTGTTTTGTTATGCAGATGTTAAGCACGTTATGCCCGCGATCGTCGCTGTCAACTACTGCAGAAGTGTGAGACAATTACCATTCGGCGCGAAGTTTGAAATTGGAAAATTAAACAATTTATTTTATTTCTGTAAAATTTATTTCATAGGATTAATTTTATTATTACAACGTTTAATTTGTTTACAAGGAACAGTAACAAATTTGATTTATTAAATGTGTAGACTTGTAAATAAATTGCGTCCAATTTTGATTATCAAATGTGTTGATATTGGTTTAATTCACAAAATTTCGTTTTTATTTGTAAATCAGAATATTATTGACAACAACATTCGTCTAATTAAAAATTTGTTAATTCCCTGCAATTTTGGTTTTATTTTTGATTGTGGAAAATTTTGAAATCTCTCTTTGAATCTACTATCTGAGTGAGTTTTATGCTTCCGAATTACTTGAGCTACGGACCTTTGAGCGCTTGTTCGAACAGAACACGACAATATAATAGATAGGTAATAGATGTGCTAGAGGAATTTTTTGTTAAATGTGTTTACGGCATTTGGCGTGAACTGGATTTGGAGTGTGTGGGCGAAGACTTCTGCTTGTTTTTGAATGGTGTATGCTATGGTTTGGAGTGTTTTTAAATTAGGAATGGTAGTTTTGAGGTCTTTTAAGGGTGCGTTCCACTTAAAGCCCACGACGACCGCGGTCGTTTGTCAGTCCAATCAAATAACCGCACTCGATCTTTAGCCCAATCAAAGAACCACGGGACCACGCTGCGATTGTCGTGGGCTTTAAGTGGAACGCACCCTAAGTCTTTGATCATGTCCCAGTCCGATCGATCTTGAAATGAGAGTGAGATTCGACTTTTTTTGTCCATCTTTCGTTGGTAAAGTTTTTGAGTGTCTCTTTAAGTTGTGCTTTACAACTGTAATCGTCGGGGTATCATGTGCGGCGGTATATTTTGTGGGCTTTCTTGTTTTCGCGGAACAAGTCCAGCATGTGCTGTATAACGGAGAGTTTGGTGGTTGGGAGTTTGGTAAGGTTTTTGGCGATGATGGGTATTTCACCCATGTAGACGTGAAAGTGATCTTTAAATGTTTTGTAATGCTTGGAAGACCGGCTAGTAGTTGAAGGAGATATCCTCGCCAACTTCGATTTGATGTTGTATAAGTATGTTTTTGAATAGTTTAATATCTAGAACGTCATCGAGGTGGTTTGCTGTTTTGCAGATGTGGTTGGGTTCGAAGGGAGCATTGATTTCAAATGGGTAATTGTAGGCGAGGCCCTTTAGCCTACCGCCAATGCTTTTGGCTCTCTTGGAATGCCAGTCAAGATGATTTTCATTGACGTCTTTGCCATTGAGGTGAAAGGTGTTTTTCCTATTTTAAAGAAGAGTAGAGAGATCTTTCGCGAAATCTTGTTCGAGTTTGTTATAAACTGAAGAGATGTGAAATAAACCATGGTTAGAAATGGGGATTCCGATGATGGTGAACTCGAGCTGAGAAGGTTTTATGGTCAGGATGTAATGGTGAGTAAGTGAATTTTTGACGTAAATGACCGTACCGTCACGTGGGACAGGATTACAGTCGTTGTGGTGATCAACGTTGTCCACACTCTTTTATACAGAGTGTCCTCGTGACCGTTGAGAACCTTTAAGGTGGTGATAAAGGACACTTTTCTAAGACAAATTTTTAAATAAAATTTTTGTCCAAACCCTTGAGGGATACCACTCATCATCATCATCTTCATGCTTTAGACATTGTTCGTTGCGTCACTCTTGGTCTTATTATCTCTTTCTGGGTCGTCCCACATTTCGTTTTCTTCTGGGTCTGTATTTGTATCCATTTTTTGGGATGCGTTCTATGTCCATTCTTTCCAGATGTTCTCTCCAAGAATTCCGGTTTTCCTTAATTCTGTCAGTTAAACTAAATATTTTTAATTCATTTCGGATGTCGGTGTTTCGCTTTTTATCAATTCTTTTATAACCTTTATAAATTTATTTTAATAAATTTTTAAAATGGTCTCCCTCATTTTCAGCACACAGGCGTGCTTTTTTTTAAAGGTGTTGCACGGTATTATTTATAATGTGTCCTTTATCACCACCTCAAAGGTTTTTCACGGTCACGGGAACACTAACTAAAAGTAATGGTAAATTTTTGAAATTGCTTGTACCTAATGACCAGGTACCTAATTATGATAAAACATTACGAATCACAACTGATAACATGGTAATTAGTGATAACCAGTAACAACTAATTACTAAAATAACATTACTTATTAGTTATTACTGTGAAATTGTTGACAACTGTGGTAAGTTGGTAAATTTTGTTTCAAATTTTATAAAAATAGTACAGTCGAAATTGTTTTTTTTTTTTTAAATTTTACTTTCCCATTTAGGAAGTAATGGAAAATATTGTTGTCGGGTTAAAAAAAAATTTGATTTAGCATTTTTTCCCATGGTACAGTTGTATGTGTCTTAACAAATCATATTTGACAAAAAAAATGTTTTGTCGATCAATCGCAAACTAATTTTAATGGAAGTATTGCAAGTAATTTGTTTATTTTAGTAGGTACCTTCGACCACTATATCATTTATACAGTGAAGTAAGGAGGAGGGTCTGATATGATTTGGAGCTTTTTCGGTGCAACCGCCGTTACAAAGTGGTCTAAATTCTTATCGTAGCGTAAATTAATAAATTATAATAATCGTTGGTAGAAATACGTTAATTGCATATAATTATTATTTAATGTATATTGTGAAAACAAAAAAAGCAACCAAATTTAATTATTTTAACAACTAAAGGTCATCATAATGACTCTAATTCAGGCCTCGGTTACGGTAAAAACAACAGAAAGAGAGACAGATAGTTTTAAAATAAACTACGGAGTGAGGCCTGGAGATCCCCTGTCTTTTTTAACACTTTTTAACATTGTGTTTGAAAAAATTATAAAGAGTACAAGATGTGCTTTATGAACAAATAGGCACAAATAACAGTATACGCAGACGATGTGGTGATCGTCTCTAGAACAAAGAAGGGCATTGAAAACTTGCTAAAGATTATAAAAACTACAGAGAAGAAATAATTAAATGTTATTTTCAAATTTGAACTCTGTTACCTTTAAATTCGATACGACAAAAAAGGCTATACAAAATTGCTGCATTTTGACGAGTGCTGAAGCTGAAGCACGTTAATTGCTTTAAGAGCTTATGGTGAACATACTTTATTGAAAATAACTTGTGAAGACTGATTTAAACGCTCTAAAATTAGTGGTTTTGATCAGGACAATCGAAAAAGTGCGAAGACTTCGAATTGCTACGGTTATTTGATGGAGATGACACTTTGAGTCAAAATAAAATGATAGAAGCTTAAAGACTTATCAAACAACAATTTCTAGACGTTTACATGCTATAGAAAAGATTTAAGTTTAGAAAATGGGAGCTACATGAATTGACTGAAAGAAAAATGGAAAAACGAAAAACTACAAATGAAATGTTGCTTCAACGACACGAAAAAAAGTTTTTTTACCTGGAATTGTGACGAGTGATAAAATGTGGATTTATTTTAAAAATGCTGAACGCAAAAAATCATGGGTTGATCTAGGCCAGCTATCAACGTCTACTGCAAAACCAGATCGATATTTGGTGGGTTCAGAAAGATGTGCTGTATCATGAGCTCTTAAAACTTGGTGAAACCGTAAATGCTGTTTGTTACCGACAACAAATGATTAATTAGAACCATGTTTTAATTTAAAAACGACCAAAATGGGCTAGAAGACACGGCAAGGTAAATTTGCTGTATGATAACGCACCGTCACATAAAGCAAAGCCGGTCCAGGATACGTCGTTGGAATCACTTGACTGGGATTTGTTTGATTAAAAAGCAGCACTTCAAAGCAGCCTAGAAAGTGGAAAATTTAGTATTTGAATGGATTTCTTAAAAAAGACAAACAGATTTTTTCCTACAATAAAAGGGCTCGAAACGTCGGCAATTTAAGATTATTTCACTTAGACCTATACTACTCAAAAATATAAACTAAAAAAAAGAGTACACGATAATAAGGTTTTATTGTAACTCTCTTTATTATAGCATAAATTCTTCGCATAATTACATGCCAAGCTAACCTTGTTATCTGAAATTTTGTTATTACCTGTAAGTGACAATAATTGCTTATTTCTTTTGTTTTAGCTTCTTTTACTGTTAATTATTTTTGCTTGGTATTTTTAAATATTTACTTTTTCTACTTGAAAATGGACTACTGGACATCGTGGCTTTATTTTACTGTTCCTTCGCATTTTGAACAGTAAGGATGACTAGTTTTATTCATTTTAAATTAAAAAAGAATTTGGATATAATGAGCCTCTCAGGAACTTCTTTGACGGGCCTCCAGAGGACCGAAATTTTTTATTTTCTAGTTTTAATGAATTTTATTTATATTATATTACATTGTTCTAATGATAGTTTTTTTTATTTATTAGAAAAGATAGCGTAAAATTCTTCATTTACGATGAAGAACATTTAGGTGAGTAATGTAAAAAAAATTTGTATTTAACCATCTCGTGGCACAAGGGTTATTATAATTGTACGAGACATTTTAGCTAAAGTGGAAGATTATCCACCCGAGACTACCCTTAATATGTATCTCAGAAATGTGGCAAATTTAACGGGAACTAAGAATACGTGTTTGGAAGGAGGATGTGGATCCTGTGTTGTTGCGGTTTCCTTCCCGGATCCGATAACCAAACGTGACACAATAATTTCGGTCAATTCGGTAAGTAATTTTTGAGCAAATTTGCAGGCAATGGAGAGCATTGCTAAATCAGATTTTTGACTTTTCAAATAACAAATTTATTTGTTGGGCAAAACCAATTTTTTCCAGGAAAGAATTTTGTATCTCGAAGTTCTAGTTATTTTCAACCATTTAACCGTGAGATACACACTAAAACAAAATTATTCTAGTGTTTGGTTCTTCTTTATTCCTGTACTAATTGGAAGATTTACACCTCCGACCGTTTGGCAGATCCCGTATCGGGGTACCATCCAATTCAAAAAGCGTTGGTTCAGTATAACGGAACTCAATGCGGGTTTTGTTCTTCGGGAATGATTATGAATATGTACGCACTGTACGAATCCAAACCGGATTTTACGATGAAAGATGTGGAAGATTCGTTCAGTGGAAACATTTGCAGATGTACAGGATACAGACCAATTTTTGCTGCTTTTAAATCATTGGCTCCGGATTGCAATAAGAAATCACACTGCGACATTGAGGACGTCCCAAAATGCAAGAAAGCCGCCAAGTGTGACGAGCCATGTTTTGATAATTTGATACCTCACTTTTACTCCAACAAGAACGGTAGATGGTACAAAGCTTATACAATTAACGAAGTATTGGATATAATTAAGTCGTCTCAAAATAAGGACTATATGTTGGTTGGGGGCAATACCGCTACAGGTAAAGGTTTTAAATTAATTTGTACTGTTGATGTACTAAATTTTACAAAGTTAATACTAAGAACAGAGTTAGAGTTAACAATTTTGAATCCTGATCATATTTACAAGTTTAATTCTTCTTCTTCGTATGCTTCTTGACAGAAGCGTCGTGACCAATTTAATATGTTATTATTAAATGGCTTTCTTGGCAGATTACTCTCGGTGGTTTGCCATTGCCTTCCGAGAGAAGAGGATCATAATTTCATAGTGAAGTCGGATAAATTTTGTAGCTGGGTTGGGGATCGAACCTGGGTTTTCTAACCTAGAGTCCGGTCCTTAGCCCGTTTACTTAGCTCACTTCTCTACAGGTAAAGGTTTTAAATTAATTTGTACTGTTGATGTACTAAATTTTACAAAGTTAATACTAAGAACAGAGTTAGAGTTAACAATTTTGAATTCTGATCATATTTACAAGTTTAATTAAAAGTTGGTAATATCTGACAGGTGTCATTCGTGAAACAGTCACTATTTTGTAGTCTTTCAGCTTTCACCGTATCCTTAAACTTTATTTGCATCTACGCTCTTACTGATTTTCGTGCTATTCCTCAAAGATTGAAGTTTATTTTTCCATTTTCTTTTCTCTCACTACCGTTTTTTATCTTCAATTGTATCTATTATTGAACCATCAACGTTTATTCGCTGCCAACACAACTGAGTCTGCAAAATTCCATTCTCAATATGCAAATCACTTAAAATTAAATGAAGTTTTTTTATCGTTGCATTCTAATTTTACAGGAGTTTATCGAAATAGTAAACCGATCGATCTCTATATCGATATAACCAATGTTGTGCACTTATTGGGACATTCGGTAAAGAACAAGAAATTAACCGTTGGAGCTAACATGACTTTAGCAAATTTAATCATTTTATTTGAAAAATTGTCAAGAGAGCAGTCCAACTTTTCATATCTAAAGAAATTGGCCGACCACATCGCGTTAGTTGCAAATGTTCCAGTGAGAAATGTATGACCAATTAAAAAGGTTAATCACCAATAATTGTTTATATCTTAAATCGACTTGTAGGTTGGTACAATTGCAGGAAATTTGATGATCAAGCACAATCACCCCGAATTTCCTTCAGATGTATTTTTACTCTTGGAAACTGTGGGCGCGACAGTAACTTTAGGTAACGAAATTTAAATCAAGATTACGTCATTTAACAGTTTAGTTTAAGTTAATACAAATAAGCAAGATGTTATCGTAAAAGTGGAAGAATTTTTAAAAATGGATATGAAGAATATGGTCATCAAAAATGTTGTTCTTCCATCATTTGACAAAACTTACAGCTTTGAAAGCTATAAAGTAAGCATTTGTGGTTTGTGTTTAAATATTGAATTATCAAAACTGTGAATTCAGATTATGCCAAGAGCACAAAACGCACACGCGATGGTAAACACTGGATTTTTGGTACAGTTTGGACATGTAACCCATAGGGTTAAATCAGCTCGTGTAGTTTATGGTGGAATTAACCCCAATTTTGTGCATGCTTCCGCTACTGAAAAGTATCTAATTGGTAAAAATTTATTTGACAATGATACCCTTCAATCTGTATTTAAATCTTTGGACAACGAGGTGAACCCAGATTATGTCTTACCAGATGCTTCTCCTACGTATAGAAAAGATTTGGCCATTGCTTTGTTCTACAAAGTAAGACATTAATATATTAATTTTCAAAACCTCATCAAATAAATTAGTTTGTTTTGAGTATCGCCCCTGTTGCCAAAATCACTCCATTCCATAAAAGTGGAGGGTCAAAACAAATTCGACCAATTTCATTTGGAACACAAAGTTACGGTACTAATGAGGCTGTTTATCCATTAACGGAACCAATTTCTAAAATTGAAGCACTTGCTCAATGTACAGGTATCGAGGTATATCATAGCAAATAATCACATGCTTATGTAACGTAACGTTTCAGGAAAAGCTCAATACATAATGGATATGCCGGATGAACCAGAGCAACTTTACGCAGCATTTGTTTTGGCTAACGCTCCCCCTAATTCTATTATAAAAGAAATCGATCCGTCAGCTGCACTGGTAAGAAAAAAATGCGGAACTGTTCATCAATATTAGGATGTAACTTTTTCTACAGAAATTGGACGGAGTTAAGGCGTATTTTGACAAAAATGACATTCCAGGTAAAAATACGTTTACTCCAATAGTAACAGACGCCAGTTACGTTGTCGAAGAAGAACTATTTTGTAAAGGAATTGTTCGATTTTATTATCAACCTATCGGTATCGTAGTTGCGGTGAATAAAATATTAGCAGAACGAGCAGCCGATTTGGTCGAAGTGAGTTATATTCCTGGAAAGGAAAAACCCCTTTTAACGATCAGGAATATTTTATCAAAAAATGCCACAAATAAGATATTTAAGGAAACTTCAGCTACAGCAAAAACTAAAGGTTACATAGAAAACTAAAGTAAAAATGAATGTCACGTACTCCATTTTTAGGTAAAAATATAAAACATGTAATCAAAGGAAAATTTGATATTGGGTCTCAGTATCACTTTCATATGGAAAATCAATGTTGTGTTACAATTCCAATCGAAGATGGGCTGGACACGTATCCGTCTACTCATCACTTAAATTTATCACAGAATGCTGCAGCTAAATTGTTAAATATTCCTGTTAATAGGTAAAACATAAAAATTTAAAGGCCCCTATTGAGGGCTATTTTTGAGTATCTTGTTCTACAAACATTCCAAAATTCCATTTTAGGATTAATACGACTATACGTCGATTAGGAGGTAGTTTTGGAGGAAAACTTAGTAGAAATGGAATTATTTCGAATGCAACTGCATTAGCAGCATTCAAATTACAAAAACCTGTTAAAATGGCTTTGACACTTGAAACCAACATGAACGTAGTTGGAAAGCGTCAACCTTTTTCAGGCGATTATGAAATTGGAACTGATGAAAACGGAGTTATTCAGTATTTAAACGGAGTTGGATATTCGGATTTTGGCAATAATGGTGGAAATGAAAATTTAACCTCTGATATGCTGCATTCTATCATGAATAGGTACAATAGCGATACATGGAGTTTTCAATTGTTTTCAACAAGAACCGATGCACCCACTGGTACTTATTGTAGAGGCCCTGGTAAGTAAGCATTTATTTCGGGCATTTAAAGCAAGTGAACGTATGTATTTTAGGCAATACTGAAACGATTTCATTTGTCGAAGCCATGATGGAAGAAATTGCTATAACGCTTAATATAGATCCAACCACAGTTCGACTAAATAACCTAAGCAGTGAGAAAGCAAAAAAATATTTAAATGATTTATTGGAATGGGCTGAAGTTAGACAACGTCAAAAAGAAATTATAAAATTCAATCAGGTAATTTAGTGTTTGAATTGGGAGGCTTCTTATCAGTTGCATGTATTTTACTTTTAGGAAAATAGATGGGTTAAAAAAGGAATTGCTGTAATGTCTCTGAGTTACCCCATGAGAGACTTAGGGCACTATCATTCACACGTTTCAATTTTCCAAGGAGATGGAAGTGTAGAAGTAATGCATGGTGGAACTGAAGTTGGGCAAGGAATTAATACCAAAGTTTTGGATTTCATTAAATACAAAGTAAAAATAAATAAAATTGTTTTTTTAGGTTGCACAAGTTTGTGCCCATGCCTTAAATATTCCACTAGAAATGGTTACAATTAAACCTAGGCAAGGTATTATATCTCCTAATGATAAAGACACAAAAGGAAGTATCACAAGCGAAAGTGTCTGTTATGTAAACGTCATCCAAAATTAAGCTGAAAGTCAGATCTAATCTAATTTTTAATTTCAGGCGACTGTAAAGGCTTGCGAAATTTTAAAGAAAAGAATGAAACCAATAAGAGATAAAATGAAAGAGCCTGTGGATTGGTCCAAATTAGTCCAAAACTGTTTTTTAGCTGATGTTGATTTGTATGCTTCTTTTTTGTAAGTGTTTTTATTTGATGATTTGATTTGCATTTAAATCCTTTTGCAGGTACCATAAAAACATGCCAGGTTTAAATATAAATTATACAGTTTTTGGTTCAGCTGGAGCCGAGGTCGAAATTGATATATTGACCGGTTTAACGCAAGTAAAAAGGGTGGATATAATTTATGATATTGGGGATAGTATGAGTCCCAATATTGATATTGGGCAAGTGGAAGGTGCTTTTGTAATGGGGATGGGGTATTTCCTTACGGAAAAATTAATTTTTGACGAAGATGGAAAACTTTTGACTAATCGAAGTTGGAATTATAAACCTCCATGTTCTAAAGATATACCAGTAGATTTTAGAATAAAATTTCCTAAGAATAATCCTAACTCTTCTGGAGTACTTAATTCTAAAGGTAATTTGCTGTGAATTGGGTGATCAAACCAAAAAATCTAAACTTTTTAGCCTCTGGTGAACCACCATTAGCAATGGCAATTGTTGTACCATTGGCTATTAGACAAGCGGTAGCTTCTGCACGTTCCGATGCCGATCCAAAAGCAGCAAAATGGTATTCCATCGGTAAGAAGAAAATATAATATGGTATGACTATATTACGTTAAATTTTGTTCTGTTACAGATGGACCATCTACGGTGGAACATACATTTTTAAATTGTTTAAGCAATTATGTGCAGTATAAACTTTAAACGATGTTTTAATCACTTCTTTGATATTGCAATGGGGATTTTGAATAAATAAACAAAACCGTGGGGTAAATATACAAAGATGTTGTTTGTTGGATCATTATAACATCCTGACCTTATGCATATTACGACTTTGTAATATTACAATTACTAATTACGTTATACCTAATGTATTAAGTTGGTCGTGTTGGAGATTAGAACTGGAGAGTGCTCTATGCAATAAGGGACTTAATCACATCCGTGGGAGTATGGTAAGATGGAGTGGATTATGGATTTAGAAGGGTACAAAATATTAAAATAAAAGGAAAGTTCTACATGTAGTTCTTGGGTTTATATGAGGTAATTTGACGAAAGGACTCAAGTCCAGGACTTTCCAGGAAGTTCATGCCTATAGGTATGAATCTAAACGTTCATGAAACCTTTGTACTCTTTCCACAATATGTTAATTTGTCTTGGTTACATACAAAATCTTACAAATTAAAAACTCCATGTTTGTACTAAAAAAAACCAAAGAAAAAATTATGTAAATAAAAATGATTCGTTTTGGCAAAAACTTCCTTTCTCAGGCGAAAGTAAATTTAATATTTTTTGATCCAATGAGCAAAGATTTCTTACTTCATTCCGACATGTCAGGATAAGAAGAGCTGGTTCAAAAACACCAAGTATCACCATGACAACAGATGAAAGAATTAAGAAATCTCCAGTAAAGCTCTCGTTCCTACATACATAATAAAACATAGACCCAAAATTGTTCTTCTTGTATAACTTAATGTATTTATAGAAACTCAAAGAATTCCCCACTACTTCGATTTGTATGTGACAAAAATTATAAATTAAATTAAAAGTTTTTTTTCGCTTCATCTCGTTTGGTAACGATTGGTATCGCATCGTGCAATGAACTTGGAAGATTCTTTTAAGTTCATTGTAAAAGTCCAATCAGTGCTACTCGATATTTGCAGAAAATACCTTTTTGTAATTGTTTGAGATTAGTTTGTGAGCAAAATACCTGCAGAATGGATTATTTGACATCATGGCTCTATTCCTCTGCGTCAACACAATTTGAGGAGTAAGTAGAATTGTCCATACAATATTTTATCGGTTTTAAATTATTAATAAAAACTCAGTAATTTGGCATGCAATTACGAATAAGCAGTTGTGGGTTTGAATTCCCCAGTCGCCTGTTGGGCTAATGAAAAAGACAAAAAATATAAAATTTTTTTTATCAAACTGTAAAATGCAAAGTCTACTTAAATAATCAGAATATTAAGTTGGACACCGAGCGATACATTTAAAAAGTAAAAACTTGTTTAATAAAATTTTATTAAGCAAATTAACATTTTTTTTTCTCTCTTACCAATGTTTGGAAATTTTTTTTTTTTTATTTTATAGCATTATCAATATCTTGTTTTTTTATTAAAACTTGTTTTGTCTTGTGTTGTCATATTACAGCGGCTATAAATTTTTTTAAAATTTCTTTTAACATTTTAGTTTTGACAATTTTATATAATGTATAGGTTAGCCCAAGTCATCTATTTCAGGCTTTTTTTAAAAAGCATCTAGAGCTGGGTCAAGAAATTTTATTACAAACACGCCATATTAAATAATGAAATGTTGATATTTATTGATGATATTGTTATTCCACCAGAGATCGACATACCAAACAGTTTGATTCAGTGTCAGAAATTTCAGAATTTTAAATGGCAAGATAAGCTAAAAGTGGTATAGCTAAAGACATTTTTAAGAAATAATCAAGTTTTGTAGAGAGAGAAAAAAAATTTATTGCTGTCGTCCCTTCTGAGTTTAGACTGTGGTCTTCTAACCAAATACCGACCAAGTCAGTTCTACTTTTTTGGATGCCCTAAAAAGTATTCTTAACTTGAACTTTAGAAATGTAATTTAGCTAGGTGACTCTAAGACGGCATTCTATGACCATTTACTTTCTGATTTTGGAATATGTGACGTATCAAAAGTATAGAGAAAATTATATATTTTTGGCTCAAGCTTATAACGGTCATATAAAAATTTAAATCTCGGATAACTCTAAGCAAGTGATAACTTTGATTTTTAACTTTATCGCTCTGTTAAATATTTATCGAACGGTTAAATTTATCAAATAGATAAAGTTAATCAATCGATAACTAATCAAAAGATTTAAAAAATTTAAAATTCTTTTACAGCTTTGAGAAAAAGCTTCTGTCACTTTTTCGAAGCTGTAAAAAAAGTTGTAATCGATTGATTAATCTATTTGATAAATTTAGCAGTTCGATAAATAGTTAAGAGAGAGATAAAGTTAAAAATCGATTATAATTTTTTATCAAACGGTTAAATCTTAAAATTAGTTTCTAGATCTAATTTAGATCTAAATCTAAATTCAAGTAGCTGAATTTTTCCTACGGGAAGTGAGGAAAGCATACGTGGTATTATTTATAATTGTTCATTTACGTTGATAATAAATAATTAATTATTTTTGTGATTATTTTCGTATAACCGATGTCATTTCTTAGAAAGGGCAGCGTAAAATTCTTCATTCATGATGAAGAACATTTAGGTAAGTACACTTCTGGATTGTGAATTTATTGTACTTGTTAATGTGGAAACTTGTATAAACATTTCTAGCTAAAGTGGAAGATTATCCACCCGAAACGACACTCAATATGTACCTCAGAAATACGGCGCATTTAATGGGAACTAAAAATATGTGTTTGGAAGGAGGATGTGGATCTTGTGTTGTTGCAGTTTCGTTCTTTGATCCGATAACCAAACGTGACACAATAATTTCGGTTAATTCAGTATGTAGGCCTCCATAGTACATTAAAATTGTTATTAATAAAATATGTTCCAGTGCTTGGTTCTTCTTTATTCTTGCGCTAATTGGAAGATTTACACCATTGAAAGCATTGGGAATCTTGCTTCGGGCTACCACCCAATTCAAACAGCCATGGTTAAGTACAATGGGACTCAGTGCGGTTTTTGTACTTCGGGGATGATTATGAACATGTATGCACTGTACGAATCCAAAACTGACTTCACCATGAAAGACGTGGAGGATTCGTTTAGTGGAAACATTTGCAGATGTACAGGATACAGGCCAATTCTTACTGCTTTTAAATCTTTAGCGTCAGATTGCAATACACAATCGCTCTGCGATATTGAAGACGTCCCAGTGTGCAAAAAGTTAGGGAAATGTGATAAAACATGCTCCGAAAATATCCAACCTTACTTTTACCCTCATAAGGAATGTAGATGGTACAAAGTTTATTCAATTAACGAAATATTGGATATCTTTATGACTATTCCAAACCGGAAGTATATGTTGGTTGCAGGAAATACTGCTACAGGTAAACATAAGTTATAACCAGAGACCAATTACCTACAAAACAAACCTAGACTAATTTAACAATAAAAAATGTATGTAATCAATTTTGAATGTTCTATCTTGAATACGCTAGAGTGATAAATATATCACATATTACGAAAAATGTGACTTTTCGTAACTGCAAAACCATGAGTATTTTTTACTGAAAAATTTATTACTAATCTTCTAGGTGTTTATCCAAGTGCACCAATCTATTGCTATATTGATATAACCAGTGTTAAATCCTTACTGGAACATTCCATAAACGATAGCAAATTAATTGTAGGAGCTAACGTAACCCTAGCAAATTTACAAATTTTATTTGAACAACTATCAGAAAAGCATTCCAGATTCTCGTATTTGAGTAAATTGGCCGACCATATTTCTTTGGTTGCATCTGTTCCAGTGAAAAACGTAAGTTGAACCAATAAAATCAAAACATCAGTTGGTATTAAATGAGGAGCAGACATTCTATATGCAGTTTGTCCAATGTAGAAAATACAAAGTGCAGTTTGTTCAATACATTTTTTAGCTGTTTTGCAAAACCGCCAATCGAATATTTCCTTCATTTATGGATACTTCATAGTGTAATTTACACTGTGTATATGCAAAAATTACTTTTTTAATAACTTATCATTTAAACCTGTGGTAGATTTACTGCTCTCGTGAAAATTTCAGAAAATGGACATACTGCATATAGAATGTCTGCTCCTCAAATATTCTTGTAGGTTGGAACCATCGCTGGAAATTTGATGATAAAACATTATCACCATGAATTTCCCTCAGACATCTTTTTACTCTTGGAAACTGTAGGTGCAACTTTAACTATAGGTAACCAAATTTAAACAAAAGTTTTCATAATCAATTTAATAAGTTCATTTCAGTTAATATTAATAATCAAGAGATTATCATAACATTAGAGGAATTTTTAAAGCTTGATATGAAAAATATGGTCATCAAAAATGTTGTTCTTCCGTCTTTTGACAGAACTTACAATTTTGAAAGTTATAAAGTAATCCTTTTCGGTTTGTGTTTTAATCCTAAATTTTTAAAACTTTGAATTCAGGTTATGCCCAGATCCCAAAATGCGCATGCGATAGTAAATGCTGGATTTTTAATACAGTTAGATGAAAATCGTGTGGTTAAATCGGCCCGCATAGTTTATGGCGGAATTAATCCAAATTTTGTGCATGCTTCTGCTACTGAAAAGTATATGAAAGATAAAAGTTTATTTGATAATGACATCCTGCAAAATATATTTAAATCTTTGGACGATGAAGTTCACCCAGACCATGTGCTACCGGATGCTTCTCCTAAGTATAGAAAAGATTTGGCCATCGCTTTATTTTATAAAGTAAGGCAAAACAAAATTTAAAGTTTTTCAAAAAATAAACAGGAAAATTAGTTTGTTTTAAGTATTGCCCCTCCAGACAAAATCACTCCTTTTTATAAAAGCGGAGGGTTAAAGCAGGAGCGACCAATTTCCTCTGGGACACAAAGTTTTGGAACAAATAAGGAAGTTTATCCATTAACAGAACCAATTTCTAAAATTGAAGCTGTTGCCCAATGCTCAGGTATGGAAACTAAAGAGAGTGAAAAGACTTTTATATCATGTCGTTTTAGGAAAAGCTCAGTACATAGAGGATATTCCTGATGCACCAGAGCAACTTCACGCAGCGCTTGTTTTAGCAAAAGCTCCAGTTAATTCGATTATAAATGAAATTGAAACTTCTGCTGCACTGGTAAAAAAGCAATTGTAGTTCAAAAGTATGAAACTCTTAATTTTACCATTTTTATAGAAACTGGAGGGTGTAAAAGCGTATTTTGACAAAAATGATATTCCCGGTGTTAACACGTTTACTGCAAAAGGAACTAGCGCTTTAATCACTGTTGATGAAGAACTCTTTTGTAAAGGAGTTGTTGGGTATTATTATCAACCCATTGGCGTTGTTGTTGCAATAAGTAAACTATTAGCCGAACAAGCAGCCGATTTAGTCGAAGTGACCTACATTCCAGCAAAAGAAGCGCCAATCTTAACGATCAGAGATATTATAGCAAAAAATGCCACAGAAAAGATATTTCGAGAGGTGTCAGCTAAAGCGAAAACTAAAGGTAAGCTAAATTCATTTTTAGTTTGCTAAAATGTAACATACTATAGTATCAAATTCCTGCCCGTGTCCATTTTAATAAAATCGTAAATTTCAAAATAGCGTCACAGGGGAGTTTTTAGGGAGGTTTTAGTCTATTCCTCTACTTATATCCCTGTTGATCATAATTAAATATTTTTTGAGGTCAAAATATAAAACGAGTTATCAAAGGAAAATTTGATATTGGGCTACAATACCATTTTCATATGGAAAATCAATGTTGCGTTGCAATTCCAACCGAAGATGGGTTGGACATGTATCCATCATCTCATTATATAAACATAGCACAAAATTCTGCTGCAAAAATGTTAAACATTCCCGTTAACAGGTATTATAACGTACTATTTAATAAATACTCTATCAGTTTAAAATTTAAAAATATATTTAGGGTTAATGTTACTGTACGTCGATTAGGGGGTAGTTTCGGTGGAAAAGCAACCAGAACCGGTATTATTTCCAATGCAACTGCACTAGCAGCATTTAAATTGCAAAAACCCGTTAGGATGTTCACAACACTCGAAACTAACATGAACGCTTTGGGAAAGCGTCATCCCTTTTCAGTCGACTATGAAATTGGAATTGATGATAATGGAGTTATTCAATATTTAAATGGAACTGGGTACTGTGATTATGGATACAATGGTGAAAATGTAGATTTATCCGAACCTCAGCTATACACAATTATGGAAGTGTATAATAGCGATACTTGGAATTTTAAAATATTTTCAACAAAAGCTGATATCCCCGCTTCCAGTGGTTGCAGAGGCCCTAGTAAGTAAAACTATGTTTTTGTGTTTCAAGGTGAGCATTTATGTTTTAGCCAAGGTAGAAACGCTATCATTTATCGAATCCATTATGGAAGAATTTGCTATAACGCTTAACATAGATGCAACTACAGTTCGACTAAATAATTTACGGAGTGAAGAAGTAAAACAATATTTAACCGATATATTGAAATGGGCAGAAGTTAGAAAACGTCAGAATGAAATTATAAAATTCAATCAGGTAATTATTGTAGAAAGTGGGCGATCTATAAGACAAGGTACATTAGAGGACGCTTGCAACCTTACAAATGCAGCCTTGAGCGAAACAGCCGAGTATTACGTAGCAGTAGTACGCACGTGGCCATCTCGACCAGGCCAAGTCAAAGTCATAAAGGCAACCATCAATGCCACTCTAACCAAGTACGATCACATGATGAAGAATCTTGCTCCAATGGAACGTCAAATCGCTACTAACCTAACGGATGATATGGACTTAAATTAGTTATCCTATTTTAACATCACCGAATGAAATCGCGAGCTCCATTAATGCAACCAAAAAATACCACTGAGCTTTTCACATTCAAGTAGAATATTGCTTTCCCTTTCAGGGAATTACTAATCCGATTGGCGGGGTGGATTAGTCTCCATATTTCATAGGTCAGATAAATCAATATCGATTTTTCACCATAGGGTGTGGATGCCCACTGGAAGGCCGAGCTAAGAAATTCTGTATAGTCCACGATTTGAACCCAAAATTTCCGTTCTGTACTCAACTAGCGGTCACATCACTTCACGGCTGTAGCTTTCAGATATCGTTGCGGTTGAAACGATTTATAACACCCCTACCAATCAAGCAGACATTTGAACAGAAGCTTCATCAACAATCTAAATGGCGGCATCCTACAATGGATGTATATCTATATTTTAAAGTAACTTCTGAATAACACCGGGCACTTTGCAGCTCTGCTGCAAAACCATGAAATGAAGAGGATATGAGACAATAAATTTGTGCTTTGCCCAAGTCCTTGAGTTCGTAGATTACTATTGCCATAGAAGATCATACGAATACGAATTTAAAAATTTCTTAAATATACTTACTTTGCTTCTAGGAAAATAGATGGATTAAAAAGGGACTGGCAGTAACAGCACTAAATTTCCCTGTTAATTACGTAGGAATATTTCATTCACATGTAGCGATTTTTCAAGGAGACGGATCAGTAGCAGTAACGCATGGCGCAGTTGAAATTGGGCAAGGAATTAACACCAAAGTATTTTATCTCATCTATTATAAAATATCATGAAATATAAACAATTATTTTTAGATTTCACAAGTTTGTGCTCATGCTTTAAATATTTCTCTAGAAATGGTTACAGTTAAATCCAGTCTAAATTTCGTATCTCCCAATAATACAGACAACAAAGCAAGTATCACAACCGAAAGTGTGTGCTATGTAAGTGTTACCCAAAAATGAAATTGGAAGTATATTTTAATTTATTGTAAATTACAGGCCACCATAAAAGTTTGCGAAATTTTAAAAGAAAGAATGAAACCAATTAGAGATAAGATGGAAGAACCTGTTGATTGGCGTGAATTGGTGCAACAATGTTTTTTAGCTAATATTGATTTATACGCTTCTTTCATGTAAGTATTTTTACTTATATGCCATTTTACCCCACTTAAATTGTTAAGCTTTCCATAAAGTTTGTAAATGTCACTTAGTGGTTAAGCGAAACTTAATTAAAAAAGAGCGTTAATAATTCGCAATTAAATTTGTCTGTAGGTTCGATAAACCAACGCCAGGGTTTAAAGCTGCTTATAATGTTTATGGTTCAACTTGCGCCGAAGTTGAAATTGATGTACTGACGGGTTTAACACAAATCAAAAGGGTGGATATCATATACGATATCGGTGAAAGTGTTAGTCCCAACATTGATATTGGGCAAGTGGAAGGTGGTTTTGTAATGGGAATCGGTTATTTCCTTACCGAACAAATCATTTTTGATGAAGATGGTAAGCTTTTGACTAATCGGAGCTGGAACTATAAACCTCCGTGTTCCAAAGGTATACCAATAGACTTTAGAATTAAATTTCCGAAAAACAATCCTAACCCAATCGGGGCGCTTCGTTCCAAAGGTAATTAAAACAAACTTTATATTCAGTGAATAATCTAAGAGTTTTAGCATCTGGTGAACCACCAACTTGCATGGCAATTGCCGTACCTCTGGCTATTAGACAAGCGCTGGCTTCGGTACGATCAGATGCTGATCCGAACGCAATAAAATGGTGCCCGATTGGTAAGATAAAAATATATGGTGAGGCTTTTTTAACTATTCTGTTTTTTCAGATGGACCTTCCACGGTGGAACAAACATTTTTGAATTGTTTAAATAATTATATTCAATATAAACTTTAAAATTTGACTCTATAGAATTCATGATATCGCAGTAAGTGTGAAATAGTGTTATTAGCAAAATAGCCTGTTCATAATTTGTTAAATTAATAAAAAGAGATAAGAAGTTAAAGTTTTTTTTTATGATTCCACGTATGAATTTCTCTTCGAATTGGTTAAGAGGGGCATTTTTTTCAGGGCCCTTTTAATTAAATCAACAGATGGCGCCTACTTAAATATTTTTATAAAATAAGAGGAATTTGCTATATTTAAAATATAGCAAATAAATATAAATATAAAATATAGCAAATTCGTTGAGATAATACTATTCTATAAACAATATTCTTGATCTTAAGCTATTTTGAGTTTGTATTGAGTATGTCAAAACACACTCACTTACAAAAAAAGATAATTAAACTTTAATTATGAATTGTGATTTTATAAATAAATATTACGAACTCAAAATAGCTTAAGATCAAGAATATTGTTTATAGAATAGTATTATCTCAATGAATTTGCTATATTTTAAATATAGCAAATTCCTCTTATTTTATAAAAATATTTAAGTAGGCGCCATCTGTTGATTAAATTAAAAGAACCCTGAAAAAAATGCCCCTCTTAAACGATTGATTATATTAGGAGCCAGTCCGCCCTGAATATTTATAATGATAGAAAACTTCAAAAATAAATTTTTTTTGACAAATAATTATTTCAGATAAAACCTTTATCAGAAAGTAAGGCGTAAAATTAGGAATATTTTGATGAATTAGTCAGATTTTAGTTATGGACTGTAGGTCGATCGTAAATCAGTAAAAATAAACCGCTGCTACTAAGTTTTGCAGTTTTCTAACTGAACAGTTTTTAATACTTAAACGCAAAAACCAGATAAAACACGTCAATTTGCACAAATTAGAAAAATTAAAATTACTTTCAGCCCTGGTAAGCCTATACAATAAAAGATGACAGCAGTTTATTTCCAAACGCTTTTGACGTGCTGCTTCAATAAACAGATGTTCTAAGAAAACATAAGCATCTGATTCTCAACAAACACTACACTGATATAGTTCTACTGGAACCCTAGAGTGAGCAGTTGTTGATGTAGTAGCAAATGACAATTTCAACCCATCCACATGTAAAGTAATTTCCAAAGTAGCAAACTGAATATTTCCAATAATAACAAATTTAAGAGATAGTCGTGTAAGGTTCTTCAAAAATAAAATTTGTTTGCTTCAGAGTGGTTCTCTCCTGCGGTTATCCAATTGTACCAGCAATTCTGCCAATCACGAAAGTACTACTCCTAGGCATCATGTGGAATGACCTTTAGGACAAGCAATAATTCTATTTTTATCTCACTTATGGACTTAAATCAATTTCCTGAAAATAGTAATTCAAGCTTCGGAAATAGGAAAAAATCACAAGTGTTGTTTTTCCACAATTTAAACAGAACGGTTTATTGAAAATTACAAAATGTTAGTTAGTAAGTACCTGTAGGTAAATACAAAACTAAATATTAAATTGATAGCTATTTTTATTCTGAATGACGAAAGACTTGCAACTGAAAGTGTTTTAAGCACATGAGATGGAAGAGATGTGAATAAGGGGTCATTCCTGTGATGAGGGATTACTAGAGGATGATAAGATAATAGGCGGTCGAGCCGAAGACGTTAGTGTTCGTTATGTAAACAAATACCTACTGATGATGTTTAGGCATAAGCTAAAGTGAGTATTTATTTACATTCGTAGTTGTGTTTAACAAAGTACAGGGTGGCTCAATTTCGATTCTTATGGGGAAATTGGTAACTATGAGGGATATCAAAAAATATATGGCGCATCCTCGATCTCTTTTTTTGAGAAAATTTCAATGGCGAAAACCAGAATTTACTATCTTTTTTTAACTGATTATTGATATATTGATAATTGAGCCACCCTGTACAGATAAAAACAAGTTTTAAGCTTAATATTTTATTATTCGTTGTCGTCTCTAATGATACCATTTTTATGAGGAAATCCTTCACAACAAATATGAAAATTTCGAGGATTAGCACCAACCTTAGGTATAATATCAAATAGTCATGTTTTGCTTTGGTAATTGGCAATCGGTCATTGTATTATTTATGTAAATTTTCTATTTCTGTTGTTGTATTTCGTGATAAAGCAAGGTCGCCAGCAATATAATTTTTTTTTTAATTTTTTCATCATAATAAATTGTTTTCGTAAAGAAATATGTAAACTTAAATTTGATTTACTTTTGTGATAACAAAGCCAAATTATTTTGAGCCATTTTACTATACATAAAAATGCATATTATATTCATATCAAATTTTTGGAACCACAAAAACCTTTTTAAACTAAATTTTGTTATTTGAAAAACTAATAAATAGACTGGCAAAAAAATTAAAGAATAGTCGTATCTTGGATGCATGCGATTGATTTCAATTCAGTTTATTGATTTTTGTTGTAAATTTTTGATATAATATTGTATGCTAAGCATTTTAATACGAAGATCTGTGTTAGAAAACTTTTGGCCCAAAAAGGCCAGAATCAGTGGCATTCCGCTTGTCAAGATCCTGGAATTCATTCTACAGCTCGAATGGCTTGAAGGGGAAAGGTTTGTATTTGGGACGCTAAAATACAAATTTTACGATTGAAACATCGATGTATTCTGAAAGAGTATATTTTAAATATACCTGTTTTTTCAAAAATCGAATTTAAAAAAGCTCGATTTTCACTGCAAAGTTACAGCCATCAAATGTTGTTGGTATTTGGAAATACCTGAGATTCTTGAACGACTGGCTCAAAAGAAACCCAGGAAAATAAATTTGCAAAACAATGTATTAAAAAAAGTTTTTTTTTCTCAAGCCAATATGGCAGAATACAAAGCACTGGTTTAAAAGAACCGAGTATTGCTACAACACTTGGAAAAATTATGAAACCTCTAGTAAGGTTCTCATTCCTTTTACACAATAAATTTTGGCAGCACATCATCATGTAACATGATGTGCAGAAACGAAATTTGCACCGGTCTTTGCGCTGGGAGGATTTATTGCCTAAACTGGACATATAAAAAATGAACCAAAATTTTTCTTCTTGTAGGAATTATTATATTTCTAGAAACTGAAAAAATTCTCTACCACTTGAACTTGTTTATGATTAAAATAATAAGTTAAATTTAAATTTTTTTTTCGCTTCTTCTCGTTTGGTATCGATTGGTACCGCATCGTGCGATGAACTTGGAAGATTCTTCTAGGTTTATTGTAATTATTCAAGTATTAGTTGTAGAGTAATAACTTGTATGGTTCTCCTAGCTTTTCCTTGATGCTAACGATCGGTGCTACTTGATATTTGTATAAAATACCTAATTTTAATTGTTTCATATTAGTTTGTGAGCAAAATACCTGCAGAATGGATTATTTTACATCATGGCTCTATTCATCTGCATCAACACAATTTGAAGAGTAAGTAGAATTGTCTATACAACATTTTATCGGTTTTAAATTATTAAAACCCCAGTAATCCGAAACGGAAATGCAAATAAATAGTTGTAGGTTTGAACTCCCCAGTCGTCTGTTGGGTCAATGAAAACACAAAATATATATCCAAACACAATTACATATTTTGAGCAAACAAAGTTTTCAACTAAATGTAAAATAGGAAATGTACATTCAATGTATACAATGCATATTAAGTTGGACACCGAGCGATAAAAATTCAAAAAACTTGTTTAATAGAAATGTATTATCCAAATTAACATTTTTTTCTCTCTTGCCAATGTTTAGAATTTTTTTTTAACTTATGGGATTATCAATATCTTGTTTTGTGCTGAAGGTAAGATGTGGTAATTCTATTTGTAATGTTTTGTTATATTATGGGACGGCCTTCCTTGACCGATTATTTTCCGATTTTGGAATATACCAGGTACCAAAGGATTGATTGACTTTTTATTTACGATTCCGGTTGTTTGCATTTTTATTAATAACAAATCAAGAGTATCAAAAACTGCTTGACTACAACTTTGTAGGGATCGCCTTATTATAGTAAAGAGCAATGTGACAAATATAAGAAAAACTGTAGAATGAAAAGTAAAGTCCTTTACGACTTTTCCCTGCTCAGAATCTCAAATGCATTACAATCTAGAACATTTAAAAACATTTTTTAATATTAATTTCAGCAGTTTAAAAACTTATATGTTTTAAATGTTTTTTATTATTATTAAGTGGAATGTGGGCCGACCCAGAAAAAGATAGCACGACCAAGAGTGACGTAACGGACAATAAGTCCAAAACGTGCAGATGATGATGATGACGATGATGATATTATTATTAGATTTTCTATTTTACATTATTATAATAATTAATTTATTCATTTTATGAGTTTTCATATAACCAATGTTATTTTCTAGAAAGAGCAGCATAAAGTTCTTCATTCACGATGAAGAACATTTAGGTAAGTCCACTTTTAGATTGTAAAATGTACTTGTTATAATTATTTGAAATGTGGGAAATTGTACGAATATTTTTAGCCAAAGTGGAAGATTATTCACCCGAAACGACCCTCAACATGTACCTCAGAAATAAGGCAAATCTAAAGGGAACTAAAAATATGTGTTTGGAAGGAGGATGTGGATCTTGTGTTGTTGCAGTTTCGTCCTTTGATCCGATAACCAAACGTGACACAATAATTTCGGTCAATTCAGTACGTAGTTCTTAATAGTTCATCATAATTATGGTAATAAAATATGTTCTAGTGCTTAATTCTTCTTTATTCTTGTGCGAATTGGAAGATTTACACCATAGAAGGTTTGGGAAATCCTTCTTCGGGCTACCATCCAATTCAAACAGCTTTGGTTAAGTACAATGGGACTCAGTGCGGTTTTTGTACTTCGGGGATGATTATGAACATGTATGCACTGTACGAATCCAAAACTGACTTCACCATGAAAGACGTGGAAGATTCGTTTAGTGGACACATTTGTAGATGTACAGGATACAGGCCAATTCTTACAGCTTTTAAATCTTTAGCGTCAGATTACAATACACAATCGTTCTGCGATATTGAAGACGTTCCGGTGTGCAAAAACTTTGGAAAATGTGATGAACCATGCTCCGAAAATAAACAACCTTACTTTTACCCTCATAAGGAATGTAGATGGTACAAAGTTTATTCAATTAACGAAATATTGGATATCTTTAAGACTATTCCAAACCGGAAGTATATGTTGATTGCAGGCAATACTGCTACAGGTAAAAATAAGAGGTACATGTCGCTGGCCCCCCCCCCCAAATCGAATTTTTTGGTAAAATTTGCGTCAAACGTATGAGCATCGTTTGAGCATCAATGAGCTTCCAATATTTTTGTTTGAGCATCAACCGTCGCGGAGTTATTCGCGAAAACTTTGGGGGGGGGGGGGGTGTAGACATGTTGCTCCCCCCCCAAGTGGAATTTTGGGGTGAAAATGGTGTCAAACGTTTGAGCATCGTTTGAGCATCAATAAGCTTCCAAATTTTTTGTTTGAGCCTCAACCGTCGCAAAGTTATTCGCAAAATTCTTGGGGGCCCTGCAGACATGCTAGCCCCCCCCCAAGTAAAATTTTGGGGTAAAAATGGTGTCAAACGTTTGAGCATCAATGAGCTTCCAAATTTTTCGTTTGTGCTTCAACCGTCGCGGAGTTATTTGTGAAATTCTTGGGGGGGGGGCTGTAGACATGTTTTTCTATTTTCGTTCTTATTTCGAATTTTTTTTAAATTGATGTCTATCGATAGATATTTGTTTGAGCTTGAATGAGCTTCCATTCCCATTATTTTAATTTCATTTTCTGCCAAGTTACGAGCATTTCAAATTTCGAGGACTCCGGGCAAGTACCGTACAAACATTTTCTATTTTAATTCTATTTTATCGGATTAAAAATTTAAACCGATTAAAAAAACTTAATCCTGCTTAATTACCATCATCATTTTGATGGAATAATACGAAAGGTGTAATTTTAGAAAAGAATATTATGTTTAATAGATTATCGTGAACTAATAAAATGGTGATATATTATAATTTTATTAAAAGATTTAAAAAAAATTTTAAAAAGGATATAAATTAAAAAGGTCAAAATGACATTTTACTCTAAAAAAGAACGTTTAAGGCCCGGAATCAAGCGGAACCTTCAATATTCTAAAAATTTATGATGCTTAAACTATACCAAACGTTTGACAATAATTTCACCCAAAAATTTTATTTGAGTACGGGAAATATCCCCTCCCCCATCCAAGTTTTTGTGAATTTTTCCTTAACGGTTGAAGCTTAAGAAGGGCATTTTTTTCAGGGACCTTTTAATTTAATCAACAGATGGCGCCTACTTAAATATTTTTATAAAATAAGAGGAATTTGCTATATTTAAAATATAGCAAATTCGTTGAGATAATACTATTCTATAAACAATATTCTTGATCTTAAGCTATTTTGAGTTCGTAATATTTATTTATAAAAACACAATTCATAATTAAAGTTTAATTATCTTTTTTTGTAAGTGAGTGTGTTTTGACATACTCAATACGAACTCAAAATAGCTTAAGATCAAGAATATTGTTTATAGAATAGTATTATCTCAACGAATTTGCTATATTTTAAATATAACAAATTCCTCTTATTTTATAAAAATATTTAAGTAGGCGCCATCTGTTGACTAAATTAAAAGGGCCCTGAAAAAAATGCCCCTCTTAAGCGAAAATATTAGAAACTCAATGATTCTCAAACTTATGACTCAAATTATTCTAAAAAATTCGATTTTTACATATTCGTTTAATAACTTTTAGAATATTGAAAGTTGCGCTAGATTTCGAATCTTAAAAATTCTTTTAGAGTAAAATGTCATTTTGACTTTTTTACTTTATGTTCCTTTTAATATATGTTTTAAATCTTGCAATAAAATTGGTGTCAAAAGTATGAACATCACTATACTCGATTGTTTAACACCAAATTCACCCCAAAATTCCACTTGAAGGCGTTAGTATGCCCCCCTCCCCCCAAATATTTCGCAAATAAGTCTGTTGAGGCTGAAACAAAAACTTTTGAACTCTTGGATCTCTCACCAACTATACACTAACGTTTGACACCAATTTAACCAAATTAATTTTACTTTAAGATGGGATAAAGATTAACTTGTTAACAACCTCTCTCTCCCCCCCTCCAAAGTTTTTGCAAATTACTCCATGAAGGTTGAGGCTCAAATGAAATTATTGGAAACTTATTGATGTTCAAACGTTTAACAAAACCTTTTATAGAAAATTCGATTTGTTTGGCACATTCATAAACTTTCAGAATATTGAAAGTTGCGCTTGATTCCGGGCCTTAAACGTTTTTTAGAGTAACATGTCATTTTGACCTTTTTAGTTTATATCCTTTTTAAAAATTTTTTTAAATCTTGCAATAAAATTGATGTCAAAAGTATGAACATCACGATACTCGATCGTTTAACACCAAATTCACCCCAAAATTCCACTTGAAGGCGTTAGTATGCCCCCCCCCCCCAATATTTTGCAAATAAGTCTGTTGAGGCTCAACAAAAAATTTGGAACTCTTGGGTCTCTCACCAACTATACACAAACGTTTGACACCAATTTAGCAATAGCTATTTTCGATACTAGATAGGAAAAATAGTTTTCCGCTAGTATCGAACAATAGTTTGTCTAATGATGTTTCGAAAAAGAACCAATTCCCAATTTTTCGCATATATAATGTAATAGCTCTGAAATAACTAGACAGATGGCGTAAAGGTTGCAAGTTTTTGGTCGAGTTTGTTTCTTTGGTATTGATGAATTGAAGTTTATCATGAAGTTTATCGTAAAAAGTTATCGTAAAAAGTTATAGAGAGAACAGGTTAGGTTAGGTTAGGTTTTTAATTTATGTGATTCTTCAAATCATGAAGTTCATCGTAAAAAGTGTGTATGTTTGTGTGAATACGTTAGAAACAGTTATAGAGAGAACAGGTTAGGTTAGGTTAGGTTTTTAATTTATGTTTACTACTCTACTCCGTCCGACTAATATCAACAACTTTTCGTAATTTTGGGGATAATATCCGACAAAATTCACGATCTCAGATAACTATCGATAGATGGCGTGAAGGTTGCAAGTCATTTGTCATGTTTAGGGCCCGGATTTATAGGCAGTAACCCCCTTCAGCCCTACCATAACTTAACAATTGTAAAGGTGTATTACCAATAGAAAACGTTTATTAACGCTAAAGACGTGTTTTACACGTTCTTTAGTGCCTATAAATCCGGACTCTAGTCATGTTATTAATAACCTAAGCGATAAACATGTGTTCACCCGAACGGATGAAGAGGAGGTGAATTAGGTGAACGGGCTAAGGAGAGGACTCTAGTTTGGCCGGGCTAGGTTCGATCCCCAGCCCGGCCACAAAATTTATCCGACTCCGTGGTTCGGATTCCACGTAAAGCTGTAGGTCCCACAGGTCCCACAGGTTAACACAGCCAGGACTTAGCTTCGCGCTAATTTTCAGAAGTACGCCTCAATAAAAATCATCCAACGTACTTACTCTTCAAGTCTGCGAAGATATGGGGCAACAGCCCTGGTGCTTCGCACCAGACCAGAATAAATAATGAACGGATGAAGGCTAGGTTCGATCCCCAACCCGGCCACAAAATTTATCCGACTCCGTGGTTCGGATTCCACGTAAAGCTGTAGGTCCCACAGGTTAACACAGCCAGGACTTAGCTTCGCGCTAATTTTCAGAGGTACGCCTCAATAAAAATCATCCGACGTAACGTTGCGGGCAAGCCTGCAACCTTACTCTTCAAGTCTGCGAAGATATGGGGCAACAGCCCTGGTGCTTCGCACCAGACCAGAATAAATGAACGGATGAACCCGTTCGGGCGCACACTTGTGTTAGAGTGCGGAAAAGTAATTTCAGTGCGGAAAAGTAATTTTAGTATTTCCACATTTTCACACTAGTGCGGGAAAGTAGTGCTTTTCCAAACTCTATTGAATATCACAAAGTACCACTTTTCGAAACAGAATTAGACAAAATTAATAAACAATTAATTATTGTTACAATTAATTATTATCCAATTAATAATGGAGTAATTTTTGCAAATTACTCCATGAAGATTGAGGCTATTTTCATATGAAAATATTGAAAACTTATTGATGTTCAAACGTTTAATAAAACTTTTTCTAGAAAATTCGATTTGTCTAGTACATTCATAAACTTTCAGAATATTGAAACTTGCGCTCGATTCCGGGCCTTAATAGTATATTAAACAACGAGTTTTATAATCCAAGTTTTTATTGCACGAAATCTGTTTAGAAAACGAGCCGCGAGGGAGTTTTCTAAAAGATAAGTGCAATAAAAATGATTATAAAACGAGTTTTTTATACAATTTTTTCTATTTTGCATATTTTTATGGTTAAAAATTAAAAAAATGTGTTTGTAATTAATATAGTCCATTTGAAATTTTGTTTTATTTTTAAGTTGATTGGTAACACATTTGACATTTGAAACAAATTTCAAAAATTTGAAACTTTGTGTCAAAAATTTACAGGTTAAGACATCGCACAAAAGTTTAAATAAAGGAAATTATACTTGCAGTTAAGAATTTTCTTTATTATTGTCTCTAATTTACAGTTAATTAAAATGTTTAACTCAAATTTGAAGATTTTTAATTTCATTTAAAATGACATATTGTTTTAATTTTCAATGACGTTTCTGTCGCAAACCTCATAAAACAAAAAATTGCGTTTCATAATAGGGTCCATTTCGATACGTGATTGCGTATCGAAATGACTTTGTTTTAGACGCAAAATAGAAAAACGTTTTTTTTTCAAACGATGCTCAAACGATGCTCAAACATTTGACGCAAATTTTACCCAAAAATTCGATTTGGGGGGGCCCGCGACATTTACCTAAAAATAAGTTATAAACATGGATGAATTACCTACAAAACAAACCTAGATTAATTTAACAATAAAAATCTAATTGAATCAATTGTGATTAGCAATGAGAAGTTTCTACTGAAAAATGTATTACTAATTTTACAGGGGTTTATCCAAGTGCACCGATCTATTGCTATATCGACATTACCAGTGTTAAATCCTTATTGGAACATTCCTTGAACAAGCGCAAATTAATCATTGGAGCTAACGTAACTCTAGCAAATTTAAAAATTTTATTTGAACAATTATCAGGAAAGCATTCCAGCTTTTCGTATTTGAGTAAATTAGCCGACCATATTTCTTTGGTTGCATCTGTGCCAGTGAGAAACGTAAGTTGAGCCAATAAAACAAAAACATCAGTTGGTATGAAATATTCTTGTAGGTTGGAACCATCGCTGGAAATTTAATGATAAAACATGATCATCATGAATTTCCCTCAGACATCTTTTTACTCTTGGAAACTGTAGGTGCAACTTTAACCATAGGTAACCAAATTTAAACAAAAATTTTTATAATCAATTTAATAAGTTCATTTCAGTTAATATTAATAACCAAGAAATTATCATAACATTGGAAGAATTTTTAAAACTTAATATGAAAAATATGATCATCAAAAATGTTGTATTTCCATCTCTTGACAAAACTTACAATTTTGAAAGTTATAAAGTGAGCCTTTTTGGTTTGTGTTTCAATACTAACTTTTTAAAACTTTGAATTCAGATTATGCCAAGATCTCAAAATGCGCATGCGATGGTAAATGCTGGATTTTTATTTCAGTTAGATAAAAATCTTGTGGTTAAATCGGCTCGCATAGTTTATGGTGGAGTTAATCCAAATTTTGTACATGCTTCTGCTACTGAAAAGTATATAATAGCTAAAAGTTTATTTGACAATGACATCCTGCAAAATATATTTAAATCTTTAGACAATGAAGTTCACCCAGACCATGTGCTCCCGGATGTTTCTCCTAAGTATAGAAAAGATTTGGCCAGCGCTTTATTTTATAAAGTAAGGCAGAACAACATTGTAAGTTCTACAAAAATGAACAGGAAAATTAGTTTGTTTTAGGTATTGCTCCTCCAGACAAAATCACTCCTTTTTATAAAAGCGGAGGGTTAAAGCAGGAGCGACCAATTTCATTTGGGATACAAAGTTTTGGTACCAATAAAGATGCTTATCCATTAACAGAACCAATTTCTAAAATTGAAGCTGTTGCCCAATGTTCGGGTATGGAAACCAAAGAAAATAATAAAACTTATCTATCGTGTCGTTTTAGGGCAAGCTCAGTACATAGGGGATATTCCCGATGCACCAGAGCAACTTCACGCAGCGCTTGTTTTAGCAAAAGCTCCAGTTAATTCGATCATAAAAAAAATTGATACTTTGGCTGCACTGGTAAGCAAATAGTTCAGAATTGTTATCGAACCGTTGATTTTGAATTTTTAATAGAAACTGGACGGCGTAAAGGCGTATTTTGATAAAAATGATATTCCTGGTGATAACACGTTTACTGCAAAAGGAACAAGTGCTAGATTCTCTATTGATGAAGAACTTTTCTGTAAAGGAGTTGTTGGGTTTTATTATCAACCCATTGGTGTTGTTGTTGCAGTAAGTAAACTATTGGCAGAACGAGCAGCCGATTTAGTCGAAGTGACCTACATTCCAGCAAAGGAAGCGCCAATCTTAACGATTAGAGAAATTATAGCAAAAAATGCCACAGATAAGATATTTCGAGAAATGTCAGTTAAAGCGAAAACTAAAGGTAAGCTAAAGTCTTGTAAGAATACAATTTTTAGTTTGCCAAAAATCGGTCCATATGGACCAAAATGGCTGATTAAAGTTGTAAAATTTTTTGTGATTTATATATGTTGACATGTGCCGAGCTAATTACTAAAAGTTTAAAGTATCCACAATTTGATGTTGATCCGTCCAATTTTTGAATTTTGTATGATTTTAAATTTTACTCGGACAAGTGGAATAGTTTTGCTTTTAATGGTCATAATTTTGTTTGTTATTAAGAAAACAGGATTTTATAGGTGGATATTTTGTTCCAGAAACCTAAAACAAGTTAAATTAATCAGATATGACTGCGTTTTGTTTTAATTAAATTTTTTTATTGTTAATTTGTTTACCTTTTTAATAAATAAGTGAATGCGTACGTAGAAAACTGTAACGTCGTGTTAATCGTAAATAACTCTAGATGGTGCGGAAAGTGTTGAAGATTAATTTGAAAATTTGTGATATCAATTTATTTTTGGAGAATTTTCAAATTTCGCTGGAAAAATTGACGAATCAGCGTGGGCCACGATTTCCAAAAGCCTAGAACAGGAAGGAAATGAAAATTTTGTAGAATGATAAGGGATTACTGACCGAGAGGCGGAGGTGTTAAGTTGTGTTTTTCGAGGAAGACAAATTTTCTCGATAAGTTGTGAAATGTTGGAATTTCAGCATAAATTGTGAATTATAATTACAATTATGATGAGTGCAGTGTCAGTATGAAGAATATGATGGTTTTTGGAAGATTGATTTCTGGAATTGGAAGTGAAGAATTTTTCTGCCTGGGGAGTCGTGAAATGGCCGCAATTTGTCGTTTTCATCGTATTTTATTTCCATTTAACAACAATTTATGAAGCCATCGAATGGTAATTAGAATTTAAATTATTTTATTTTACGTTATTTCGATATTATTTATCTGGAAAATGGAATTTATAAATTTTACAATTGGAGGTTATGTAAAGCACATTTTATACGAACCTGGAAACTTCGCTAATAATATACTGATTGGAGTATTACAACAACTTTAATCACTTTGATGCACCAAATTTCAAAATTTGTATTAATTAGTTTATCGTCGAGATTAACTTTATTTTTTTACGATGATCAGTATCAGCTGCTACGCTACGCGTCACGTCGAACTTTATTTGTGTCTAGCGGTAAAAAATTAACAGTTTTTCATACGAATTATTACCGGTCGGCGCGAAATTTTAAATAAGACAATTAATTTGTGCGAATTATTTTATTTCAGCTTGTACAATTTAAAATGCTTGATTTGTTTACAAGTTAGAGTAATAAGTTTGGTATAGTAAATGTGAGAACTTGTAGATAAATCTCGTCGATATCTGATTTATTCATTGTCGAATTTGATTTAACAAAAATTCTGTTTTCTGCTTGTGATTAAGATTTAATGATAACCAAATTTCGTCTAAGTAAATTTAATTGATGCCCGGTAAAAAAAAATTTTGTTTCATTTATTGTGGATAATTTAAGCATACCCTGGAACCTACTACTGAGGGAGAGTCTCATAGATGTAAACTCCGACTATAAAAGCTACGGGACTTAAAGAGTTGTTCGTCAGAACACGACAATATATATTGTCATGAAACGACTTTAAAAAGTCATTATTTTTGATAAAAATTGAGTCGAAATTGATAGTTTTTGTTTTCTTTTCAAGTTTTTAGGTTAATTTTATGATTTATCAAAGAGACGCTCGTACGAAAGTTTACTGTAACTCTTAACACGTAAAAAGAAAATTTTATTTTTATTTGTAAACATTTAAAATTTAAATTATTTTGTATTGTGAACTGTTAAAAGTTTTAAAAGTGCCAGTGCGCGATAAGAATGGTTGGTGGGGCGCGAGAACAAATGTTATCAAGAAACAAAAAGAACGACAAAAATTTAAAAGCGAATCAATCGACTGAGTGTCGCAAGAAAGCGAACATTTGAGCCATTTTGGTTGAGTTATTTTTGGCCGCCGAAAAAGGCGTAAATTTGAGTGTTTTGACCGGTGAGACCGTCTTTGGTTTTGTGAGGACCAGAATTTTGTGAAGATTTGATTGGCGTTGATTTTGATGATCAAGAGTTTTTTTTGGTCAACGATTTGGAATTTGAATTTGTACATGAATTTGGTCAATGGTTCGACATTCCTGCATATGGAACGAGGAGCGTCAATTGTATGGAATTTGCAAGGTATTTAAAACTCAAGTAAAAGTTATTTAACATTTTTGATAAAAATTAAAGCGTCAAGTGTGATATTAAAGTTTTTGTGGCGCCGATAAACTCCATCGCTAATAGCTTGAAAAATTTATTTCACATAATTTTTGAAATTGTTGTAAAATTTGTTATTTGCGAACACGAATACACCGTAGTGGGTACGAATGCGTTATTTTGCTATTCATGATTGTTTGGTTTTCAATTGTAATAGCGCATTCGTATTTGCTAGCACCAATTTACACCATACGCTTTCAAGGCTCGAATCTGTGAGTTAAAAAGGGGTCTTTTTGATAAATTAATTATTGATTTTAAATTAAATATTATATTATTAATTACGACTCAATTATTCATTTTTTTGTGGTAGTCAAGTTTTTATTAGATTTTGAATAAATTAAATTATAAGTTGTAAATTTCGACAATGGTAATTTCATTTTCATCTGAAGCCGCCTAACCCTGAGAAAGATTTTTCGAGCGTTCCCATTTTTTAGAGAGCTGCCGGCGCACTTTTGTGAGGTGTCTAGCTAAAAACACTTCAATATATAGGTATGCCATTGTTGATCATAATTAAATATATTTTAAGGTCAAACTATAAAACGAGTTATTAAAGGAAAATTTGATATTGGGGGACAATACCATTTTCATATGGAAAATCAATGTTGCGTTACAATCCCAAATGAAGATGGGTTGGACATGTATCCATCAACCAATTATATAAACATAGCACAAAATTCTGCTGCGAAAATGTTGAACATTCCCGTTAACAAGTATGACGTAGTATTTAATAAAAGATCAGTTTAAAATTTAAAAATATATTTAGGGTTAATGTTACTGTACGCCGATTAGGAGGTAGTTTTGGTGGAAAATCCACTAGAAACGGAATTGTTTCCAATGCAACTGCACTAGCAGCATTTAAATTGCAAAAACCCGTTAGGATGTTTACAACACTCGAAACTAACATGAACGTAATGGGAAAGCGTCATCCTTTTTCAGTCGACTATGAAATTGGAATTGATGATAATGGAGTTATTCAATATTTAAATGGAGTTGGGTATTGTGATTATGGGTACAATGGTAAAAATGAAGATTTATCTAAACCTCAACTATTCACGATTATGGAGGCATACGACAGCGATACTTGGAATTTTCAAATATTTTCAACAGAATCTGATACCCCCGCTTCCACGGCTTGCAGAGGCCCAAGTAAGTAAAAATATGTTCTTTAGTATCAAGGTAAACATTAGTGTTTTAGCTAAAGTTGAATCGCTCTCATTTGTCGAAGCGGTAATGGAAGAAATTGCTGTGACGCTTAACATAGATGCAACTAAAGTTCGACTAAATAATTTGCGTAGTGAAGAAGCAAAAAAATATTTAAGTGATTTATTGAAATGGGCAGAAGTTAGAAAACGTCAAAAGGAAATTATAAAATTCAATCAGGTAATTGTTGTAGAAAGTGGGGAGCTGGGGTACATAAGAGGACTTTCGCCAGCTTACCACCTTAGAACTTCAGCTAAATTTAAATAATGCCACAAGCTGATTAATTGTGTATGCCCTCAATATTTTGTTTTGCAACTCCCCTGGTTCCATAATCGCTGATTATCTTAACTCAAGATATTCGATCTGGTACTGTCGCTTCACGAACTTTGTACTTACGTGACTGTATTGAACAACCCTAATTTAGAGTGTGAATTTAGAAACTTCTTAAATATACTTACTTTGCGTCTAGGAAAATAGATGGATTAAAAAAGGACTGGCGGTAACAGCACTGAATTACCCTGTAAGTTACGTAGGAATATATCATTCACATGTTGCGATTTTTCAAGAAGATGGTTCTGTAGCAGTAACGCATGGTGGAGTCGAAATGGGCCAAGGGATTAACACCAAAGTATTTTATTTCAGTTATTATTAAATAGCAGAAAATATTAAGGATTATTTTTAGGTTGCACAAGTTTGTGCTCATTCTTTAAATATTCCTCTAGAAATGGTTACAGTTAAATCCAGTCTAAATTTCATATCTCCCAATAATACAGACAATAAGGCCAGCATCACAAGCGAAAGTGTGGGCTATGTAAGTGTCACCCAAAAATTAACTTGAAAGGTCTTTTTAATTGTAAATTACAGGCCACCATGAAGGTTTGTGAAATTTTAAAAGAAAGAATGAAACCAATTAGAGATAAAATGGAAGAGCCTGTTGATTGGCATGAATTGGTGAAACAATGTTTTTTAGCTAATATTGATTTATATGCTTCTTTCATGTAAGTATTTTTACTTTTATGCGCTTTTACACCACTGAAATTGTTAAGCTTTAATTGGCCCCTGGAAGCAAATATGATCCGTTTAAGCGGCACTTAATTTGTTATGAACAGCTTAACATTTTAAGTAAAACAAGGAGTTAATAATAATATCATTTGCAATTAAATTTTTTTGTAGGTTTAATAAACCTACATCAGATTTTACAGCTGCTTATAAAGTGTTTGGTTCAACTTGCGCCGAAGTTGAAATTGATATATTGACGGGTTTAACACAAATTAAAAGGGTGGATATTATATACGATATTGGTGAAAGTGTTAGTCCCAACATTGATATTGGGCAAGTTGAAGGTGGTTTTGTAATGGGAATTGGTTATTTCCTTACCGAACAAATTATTTTTGATGATGATGGTAAGCTTTTGACTAATCGAAGCTGGAACTATAAACCTCCGTGTTCTAAAGATATACCAATAGATTTTAGAATTAAATTTCCCAAGAACAATCCTAACCCCATCGGGGCGCTTCGTTCCAAAGGTATAATTGAAGCTAACTTTATATTCAGTAAATAACCTACGAGTTTTAGCCTCTGGTGAACCACCAGTGTGCATGGCGATTGCCGTACCTCTGGCTATTAGACAAGCACTGGCGGCGGTACGATCGGATGCTGATCCAAACGCAATAAAATGGTGCCCGATTGGTAAGATGAAAATTTATAGTAAGGCTTTTCTAACTATTCTGTTTTTCAGATGGACCTTCCACGGTGGAACAAACATTTTTGAATTGTTTAAATAATTATGTTCAATATAAACTTTAAAATTTATCTCGGTTGTATTTCATGATATCGCAGTAGAAAAGTTTGAAATAATGTTATTAGCCAACTAACCTGTCCATAATTTGTTAAAATAATAAAAAAAAATAAGAAGTTTGAATTTTTTTTCCATGATTCCACGTATGAATTTTCCTTCGAATTGGTTATATGATTATATCAAGATTCAAAAATAAGACCTAATACTGATGAAAGGTCAGAGCAGATTAGATGGAAGACAAGAGGATTTTTGTAGTCTGTCCAGATGTGAGAATAACAAAATGTTAAAAATTTTCTTTCAAAAACAGCAAATCGACTAGGAGGGCACACGGTTTTTCTAACAGGATAGACTTTGTAATCTTAAAAGAGATTATGGATAAACTTCTTCGGAACACTTGAGGGGAAAATTAAATTTTACAGCCTTGGGAATTTAGGTAAGAGGGGGGAATAATGGTCTATTCTGCTATCTTCAAATGAACCATCGTTTGGAGCTTAAACATTATTGAAGAAATAGAACTTTCGTTATACATATTGTGATTGGTTAACCCTTAGACATTTCGACTATTGGCTTGGTACATACATAAATTAACTAACTGACGCTTTATTAAGTTCATTGTTTAACACCGTTGCAATTGTGTAAAGGAAATCTGTGCTTTCGTGAACTACAAAACAAAAAAATAATTATCGGTATCACATTGGTTAACCATTTTTTTCTCCGTGTTTTCACTGATGTTAAACTACATTTTTAATAATTTACTGTTATTACTCTATTTTGATGTAATAAAATGAACAAGATTATTTTATTTAGTATCTTCTACAAAATATGTGTACGAAGTTCCACTTTTATTAACTTTATTATAGCTGGGCAAAACCCCTAGAAAAAAATTATATCGTAAATGTCAAGATAAGATGCGCTGGTTTTGCAAATTAAATTTGAAGATTAGCTGCATTTTAGTGCAAGTTTGTCTTTTTGCATTTTTTTGGGACAATTTTTTGCTGCATCTTGTTTGGTATCGATTGTTATTGCACCGTGCAATAAACATGAAAAGGTTTATTTTTTTTAGTTTTTCCTTCTACAACCTCCTACCTACTTGATATTTATATAAAATACCTACTTATGATTGTTTAAAATTATTAGTTAGTGTGTAGTAAAACGTGCAAGATGGATTATTGGACATCATGGTTCTATTCTTCTGCTTCAACACATTTTGAAGAGTAAGTAAAATTTTCTGTACAATATTTTAGCTGTTTTAAGTTTGTTACGACTACGTCGAACAGTCCTTAAATTCACTTAAAATTTTGATTAAATCATAAGATTTATTTGAACGAGCCTGGTATATGTCACAGACAACCGTCTCCACTAAATTATTTTTAGAACTTATCTACGTGAGAAACATGCCATTCGTAGGCTTTAGTTCTAAGAATTCTGTCCTCAAATTGCTAACAAGCAAAACGAAGAATTACGTCATGTACCTCGACGAGAAAAATAAGAAATCGGTTCATTTTGACTCCTATATCTAGGCAACCCTTTAATCTTTGAAGAAACTTTAAGTAAAAATCCCTGTTAAATTTCAAGAGCCATCTTGGAAATAACGGCACTTTCGGTTCGACAGTCAAAGTAGTAAGATGCGTTCCTTTGGTCTCGTGATTCAAATAAATAATTAACGGACTTTCGATCTGTACCTCGAGTCATGAAGACGTGAGTTTTTTTCGTTGTCTTCCAAGCAAGGAAGAGATATTTAACTTTTCTATCGTACTTCCATTGAAGGAAGATGTGGTTAATTTGTATCGTGCTTCGAATAAAATAACTAAAACTTATCTATGTGCCTATAAACAAATACCTGAGAAATAGTTTCGTGTAACTAAAATTAAATAAGTAACTTAAAACTTTTTACCGATCTATCAAACAAAATGTGTTTTATAATAATTCTCTCTCGAACATGGCAAATTTGAATTAAAGACAAATTATTGATTTACGATAAATACTTATACCTACTAGATGGATAAAATTTGGATTATTAAGAAGATAACGTATACCTATGGGATGAAGGAGATTTGGATTATTAAATAGTCAACAACGACTACAAAGGAAATGGAATTAGAAGGACGGTGTGCAATCAATAGGTGTATCGATAAACCAGCTTTTCCGAATTTGAATTCAGGAAAACGAATTAGGGTGCAACGACTTACCACGTTTAACCGGGTTAAAGGTTAGTTTTTGTTCAATTTGATTGTATGTAACCGCACGTATCTAATTGTAACGATTGATTTGATGTATTGCTTATTCAACGACTAATTGGTCCATTTTTCATTATGATTACATTAAAAATCAATCATACAATTACCTATATTGTTTCTGTATAAATTATTTATTTGTACAAATTATTGAAGTGGAAATCAATCCGTAAGGATGATGAAAGTAAATGGTTTATTACCATTGATTTTGTTCTAATTAACGCCTTATTTAAATAATTTTAATTAAATCTTGCGGAAGCTTCCTTGATCATTTAGGTAAAATTAAGGAAAATTTGTATTTATGTTCCGTATTTGTGGCGACGTTTTGTTTAACTTTATTATATTTCTTTACCTCAATTATCTTTTATTTCAAGAGCGTCGAATTCTTTTCAGGATTGTGTATATATGTAAAAGCGAGGTAAGCGTATATTTTGTTTCACGTAAGTACCACCCTGAGATAAAGTTCTCAGTATTTTTTGAATTCAAGTTCGAAAAATCTGCTCCACCGAAAGAAGTGAGTATAGCAGAGGAGGGGTAACAAGTTATCAGAAACCCAGTAAAATTTGATTGAATGAAACGTAAGTACGGATATAAGTAGTTGTGGGTTCGAATTTCCCAGTCGCCTGTTGGGCCAGAATAGAAAAACAACATATTTAACAAACCCAATAAAATATTTAGAGCAAATTAAAATATTCAACAAACTGTAAAATAAAAAATGTGCCTAATAACGAATTAATTGATGTACGGTAAATGTAGGTAAAAAAATTATTAGAATTAAATACTACATTTAAAATTATATTAAAACTTCAAAATATCGAGTTACATACATAGTTACTACATATAGCTACATTTTATTTGATGTACCTACATGTGTAACAATGCAAAGTTTTCAAAATATTCAGAAAATTAATTTGGATATCAAGGGATAAATTTATAAAACTTGTTTAATTGAAATACATTTTGAAAATTAACATTTCCTTCTCTGTTACCAATTGTTGATAATTCTTTTAAATTTATAACATTATCAACATGTGATTTTGTGGTCAAGGTTGGATATCGAAATTCTAATATATTATAGAAAGTTGGGTAAAAAGATTGTATTACCAAATCTGTAATAAAGAATGGAATTGTGATATTGTGATTTTGCTGAGAGATTGGCATGTCGAAGAGTTTGTTCCAAATTACCAAAAACTGCAGAATTTTAAATAGGACGATAGGTCAAAAGTGGTATCGCTAAAAAAAAAAGACTTTGACTTCTTAAAATTTTGATTAAGTTTGAGTTTTGTGTAGACCTTTATTTTGATGTCTTAAAAAGTAGGCACCCTCAAGTTGAACTCAGAATTTTTTCTTATTATGGGAGAAGAAAGGTCGAATAGCTTGCTGAAATATATTTTTCTTTAGTTTTTTGAAGCAATAAGCCACAAGAAGAATTAAAGTGGCGCAGCTAATTTTTGTGGTCTCACATTCATCAAATACATTTTGTATGTGCATACAGGTGCATCTCACCTATCAAACTGGTTTTCCCTAAAACCAGGTTTCCCTGTTTACTAGTACCTATAAAAAAAAAGTTTCAAAATTTGAAATTAAAATTACAAAATTCTTAAAACGTGTTTGTTGACCTTCTTTTGTTATCATAAATAGTATAATTTTTTGTTGGTTTGATATGAACATAAATTGTTTATTTAAATACAAATTACTTAAAAATTTAATAAAATAGTAAATATTTTTCTTGAAATGAGCGATGAATTTGAATAGCAAGGCTCATTTTTGGGTTTCTTCCCAAATTTCTACATAATATACCACGGACGTAATTAGTAAATTTTTGGTACTGTACAACCTGTCTTAACCGACGCTGTCCGTTAACCTTGTTTTATTAAAAATTTAATAAATAATACTGCTTAACAAAATTAATTTAATAATAATTTTAAATTGTAGGTATATGTAGGGAATGTGTAAATTTATAATAATATTAAAAAAATATTTTTTTCTTAGAAAGAGCAGCATAAAATTTTTTATTCACGATAAAGAACATTTAGGTAAGTAAATTTCTGTGTCATAAAATGTACTCACTGGAACAAAAAAAATGTACGAATATTTTCAGCTAAAGTTGAAGACTTTCCTCCCGAAATGACCCTCAACATGTACCTCAGAAATATGGCAAATTTAACGGGAACTAAAAATATGTGTTTGGAAGGAGGGTGTGGATCCTGTGTCGTTGCAGTTTCCTTCTTTGATCCGATCACCAAACGTGACACAATAATTTCGGTTAATTCAGTATGTAGCTATTCACGGTACGTTAAAATTTTTAGTAATAAAATATGTTCTAGTGCTTGATTCTTCTTTATTCTTGTGCTAATTGGAAGATTTATACCACCGAAGGTTTGGGGAATCTTGCATCGGGCTACCATCCAATTCAAACAGCTTTGGTTAAGTACAATGGGACTCAGTGTGGTTTTTGTACTTCCGGGATGATTATGAACATGTACGCACTGTACGAGTCCAAAACTGACTTCACCATGAAAGACGTGGAGGATTCGTTTAGTGGAAACATTTGCAGATGTACAGGATATAGGCCAATTCTTACTGCTTTTAAATCTTTAGCGTCAGATTACAATACACAATCGCTTTGCGATATTGAAGACGTCCCAGTGTGCAAAAAGTTAGGGAAATGTGATAAACCATGCTCCGAAAATATCCAACCTTACTTTTACCCTCATAAGGAATGTAGATGGTACAAAGTTTATTCAATTAACGAAGTATTGGATATCATTAAATCTATTCCAAACCAGAAGTACATGTTGGTTGGAGGCAACACTGCTACAGGTAAATTTTTTTAATAAGTTATCAACAGGAACCAATTACACTGTGCAACAAATTTAAAGAAAATTTTTTTCACTGGGTTTACAGTATGTAATAATGATAGCACATTCTAAACTCAATAAAAGTTTATAAATAAAATAGTCCCATCACGTCAGGTTTCATAGTGAAAAGCATTTATTGATTTTTAACAATTATACTAAATTAACGACAAAAAACTTTATTTTTCAGTGAAATACTTATATCTTTTAGAACGATTGGCTTTTTTTCTTGTAGTCAGTCTTCACTGTATCTCTGTGAATCACCAAAAAAAGTCTGCAGACATTGCTGGTTTTCATCTACCCTCATAACGCTTCTTAAAGTCTGTTATTAACTCCATTAGTGATGACGTCAAAACGCAGAGATTTAAACCAACCAAATTACACCAAATGAAATCAGTGTGTATAAGCATATGAGCATTAACACTAATTCAATTTTGTTTAGTATGGGGGGCCTATATCAAAGCGTTTTGACGTCACTCTAATGGAGTCGATTTCCTAGCAAAAGCGCTCGCCATATTTATCGCTAATTAAGTCTTATTTTCCGGAAAAAACTTTAAATAAAAATGTAAAACATTTATTTATGAGTAGTTTAACTGTTTTGATGACATTTGCACTCAGAAATATGATATTTGGATGACTAATCTCTAGCAGGTATTGTGCAGAATACATAAAACAAAACACTGCATATTTATGTTTTGAGACGTGATATTTAAATAAAATTTTGTTTTTTTACATATACTAGGTATACCTAATACGAACCACTATTCGAGATATTGGTGAATTTTTTAGTGTTGCACAGTGTTATTCACGTAATTAATCTAGACCACAGCACTGTGAAAGTTGGTTTGCCAAGGAACACTGGTGTGCACTTAATTAACAATAAAAATGTATTTATTTAATCAAGTGTAAATTTTCTGTCTTGGGTAAGCTGAAGTGAATCAATTTCTGTGGATGTAACTGAACTAATGTGAGCAGCATCGACTGCATTGTTTGAGACTTTCCTTTGCCTCTTACCATTTAATCTTTATGTACAGAACATGGTAGAGGCGTCTTTGGGCTGTGTAGTTGGAAGTTATAAAGGAATAGGAGAGGAACTACGGCCATAAGCAGATTTCAGCAAAATCGACAGAATCCACTCTTAATACAAAACATCAGATTCTGATATACGTCTATACATAGCCCCAAATAACATGTTGGATCAGGTGCAAAAACTTGAGAACTTGACCTATGCAATCCGAGACAAGATTATATTAGACAAGATATCTAGTCTAAATACTCTTTTTCTCTGCTGGGTCAAACGACATCAATGTCGTGATGAGGGCAACGAAAGGACTAACAAACTGCCGAGAAGCGACTCCTTAAACACTACATTTTAAAACTGTATATCAGCAAGAGGGTGCAATAAACTGCACTGCGCTGACCTCAATAAGAGTTTTTGTGTTGGGAGATTTCCGGCCCGACATGACCAAATCCTGGAGTTCATCCTACAAAAATTGGGATGACTTGAGGAGTAACATATGAGTGCGTCCACCTAACCATCTATAATGAAGCTACACGAATAAATATTTCATTTATTATTAAAAAATATTGTGAAATTTTAGGGAAAAATGTATTACTAATCTTACAGGGGTTTACCGAAGTGGACCAATCAATTGCTATATCGATATAACTAGTGTTAAATCCTTATTGAAACATTCCGTGAACAACGGCAAATTAATCGTTGGAGCTAACGTAACCTTGGCGAATTTAAAAACTTTATTTGAACAATTATCAGGAAATCTTTCCAGTTTTTCGTATTTGAGTAAATTGGCCGACCATATTTCTTTGGTTGCATCTGTTCCAGTGAGAAACGTAAGTTGAACCAATAAATCAAAAACATCAGTTGCCATTAAATATAATTGTAGGTTGGAACCATCGCTGGAAATTTGATGATAAAACATGATCATCATGAATTTCCTTCAGACATCTTTTTACTCTTGGAAACTGTAGGTGCAACTCTAACTCTAAGTAACCAAATTTAAATAAAATTTTTATAACCAATTTAATAATTTTTTTTCAGTTAATGTTACTAAACAAGAAATTACCATAAAACTAAAAGAATTTTTAAAACTTGATATGAAAAACATGGTCATCAAAAATGTTGCTCTTCCATCTCTTGACAAAACCTACAATTTTGAAAGTTATAAGGTAAGCCTTTTTGGTTTGTGTTTCAATACTAAATTCTTAAAACTTTGGATTTAGATTATGCCCAGATCTCAAAATGCGCATGGGATGGTTAATGCAGGATTTTTAGTACAGTTAGATGAAAATCGTGTGGTTAAATCGGCTCGCATAGTTTATGGTGGAATTAATCCAAATTTTGTGCATGCTTCTGCTACTGAAAAGTACATGATGGCTAAAAGTTTATTTGATAATAACATCTTGCAAAATATATTTAAATCTTTGGACAATGAAGTTCACCCAGACCATGTGCTACCGGATGCTTCTCCTAAGTATAGAAAAGATTTGGCCATCGCTTTATTTTATAAAGTAAGGCAAAACAATATTTAAAGTTTTTCATAAAATGAACAAGAAAATTAGTTTGCTTTAAGTATTGCTCCTCCAGAAAAAATAACTCCTTTTTATAAAAGCGGAGGGTTAAAACAGGAGCGACCAATTTCATTTGGGATACAAAGTTTCGGTACCAATAAAGATGTTTATCCATTAACAGAACCAATTTCTAAAATTGAAGCTGTTGCCCAATGCTCAGGTATGGAAACCAAAGAAAGTAAAAAAACTTATCTATCGTGTCGTTTTAGGGCAAGCTCAGTACATAGGGGATATTCCCGATGCACCAGAGCAACTTCACGCAGCGCTTGTTTTAGCAAAAGCTCCCGTTAATTCGATTATAAAGGAAATTGATACTTCGGCTGCACTGGTAAGGATGCAAATGGAATTCTGAAACTCTTAATTTTACCATTTTCATAGAAACTGGACGGTGTAAAGGCGTATTTTGACAAAAATGATATTCCTGGTGTTAACACATTTACTGCAAAAGGAACAAGTGCTAGATTCACTATTGATGAAGAACTTTTCTGTAAAGGAGTTATTGGGTTTTATTATCAACCCATTGGTGTTGTTGTTGCAGTAAATAAAACATTAGCCGAACGAGCAGCAGATTTAGTCGAAGTATCATACCTTCCACCAAAAGAAGCGCCCATTTTAACGATTAGAGATATTATAGCAAAAAATGCCTCAGAGAAGATATTTAGGAAAGTTTCAGCTAAAGCAAAAAGTAAAGGTAAGCGAAAGTTAATTCAAAAGTTAAAAGTTGAATTCCTCTGTGGTCATAAAATTTGGCTTCCAGTTTTACCCCTACTGGGGTCACTGTTGATTATTGTATTATTCTGTTTAAATCTTTATTTAATGACTCGTCAATTGAGAATACATTTGACACTGACAACCAGAACAATGGCGATAAACAATGAACAAAACATAAAAACATGGATAGCTGAAATATCATATCTATTACATCCTTCCTTCTAACTTAAAGTCTTCATATCTTGCTGGAATTTTAGTTCTTCTTCCACTCCTTGTGGTTCTTTCCATTCTTGCTGTGCCTGACGAACAGCTTTCTGATCCGTCCTCCTGTCCTGTTACCGTTTCTGTATTTTCACCTTCATTTCCGTCATGATTGCTCGACTCTTTGAGATGTTTTCGATTTCTTCATACTATTTCTCCATTGTTGTTTTCGACAACATACGATCGTGGTGCTTCGTGACGTGCGACGATTTTTCCTGGCTGCCAATTATTCCGTATAGTGTCGTATATGACAACATTACTGCTTGGTTTTAGCGGTTTCATTGTTCTGGCATTTTTATTAAAGTATTTTTCGTTGGCTTCTTGTCTTGCTTGAAGTTTTTTAGTTACTTGCTGATGTGGTCTTGATTTTAGTAATTCCGAAGAGATGGGTATTTTTGTCTTGCACAATCGATTCATTAACAATTCGGAAGGTGACAAATTTATATATTTGAGTGGGCTATTTCTACATTCCATTAACGAAACTTGCACGTCTTTCTATTCCTCTAAACACTTCTTTAGCATCTTTTTTGTAATTCCTACTGCTCGCTCGGCTAGTCCGTTGGATTGCGCGTAATTTGGGCTTCTTGTTACTATATTGAAATTCCATTCTTTAGCAAACTTTCTCATTTGGTAACTTGAAAAGGGTATGTTGTCACATACTAGTGTTTCGGGACATCCAAACCTAGCAAATATGTTTTTGAACTTTTTTATTACTGCTTCGGAAGATTTTTCTTTTATTGTTACCATTTCAATCCAATTTGAGTAACTGTCAATCATTACTAAGTAACTTTGGCCGGCGTAGCTAAAAATGTCACAAGCTATTCTCTTCCACGGGTATTCTGGAATTGGATAGGACAATAATTTTTCTTTTTGATTTCTGTTCGAGAATTTTTCACATATTTTACACTTTTTAATTACGTCTTCAATGTCTGTACTGAGGTTAGGCCAATAAAGTATTTGTCTGGCCCTTGCTTTTGACTTTTCAATCCCAAAGTGGCCTTCATGAATCAATTTTAACATCTCTCTTCTTAACACTGTTGGGACGACAATTTTGTTATTTAGGAAGACAAACTCATCACAAATATTTACTTGATGTCTCATATTCCAATAATGAATGACGTCTTACGGAACTTTTCCTTTTGTTTTGGGCCATCCTTTTTGACACATATCCATCAATTTTTTTAATACTGGATCATCCTGAGTAGCTTTTCTGAACGCAGTTTTCTTCTCGTTTGACATGGGCAAATCATTCGTTAAGCTATGTATTTTGAATGCAAATCGTTTCGTGCCGTCGTTTTCGTTGATGTATGCCCTTGATAGTGTATCTGCTATAAACATTAGTTTTCCTGGTTTGTATTCAACTTTTATATCATAACTCAAAATGCTCAGTAACATTCTTTGCAGTCTGCGAGGTATCTTATGTATATCCTTTTTGAATATTGACTCAAGCGGCTTGTGATCTGACCATACTAATATATTTTGATGGCCATATATGAAGGTAGAGAACTTTTCGATGCAGAAACAAATCGCAAGCATTTCTTTTTCTATTTGAGCATAATTTTGTTCCGTGCTAGTAAGACTTCTCGATGCGAATGCTACTGGATGCTCTTCTTGCATTAAACAAGTCCCTAGTCCGTCTTTCGAGGCGTCTGTTTGTATAACCACTCTTTTGTTGATGTCGAAGTAAGCCAGTACCGGTGCGTTGCTTAATGATTTTTTTAATTCCTGGACTGATGCGTTGTGTTGCTCTTCCCATTTCCATTCTACATCGTTCCTAGTCAGATTTCTTAATGGCGCTGTAAGCTGCGACAAATTTGGGATAAATCGTGAAACATACTTTGCCACTCCTAATAATCGTAGAAGTTCACTTTTGCTTTGTGTCACTTTCATATCCACTATAGCTCTAATATATTCTTTATCTGGTTCCGTTCCCTTTTCTGTGAATATTTGTCCCATATACTTTACCCTGGACGCCTTGAATTGGATTTTGGTTTTATTGAATTTCACGTCATACTTTAAAGCTCTATCAAGCACACTTCTGAGATTTTTATCGTGTTCTTCTGCAGTTGTTCCTGATATTATTAAATCATCAAAATATATGCTTACTCCAGGAATATCGCCGAATAGTTCATAATTTTTTCTCTGGAATATTTCTGGGGCCGAACATATACCAAAAGGTAACCTGAGAAACTGATACCTACCAAAGGGTGTTCCAAACGTGCATAAATCCGCACTTTCATCGTCGATGGAGACCTGAAGAAACCCATCTTTCATATCAATCACTGTGAAAAAATTTTTTCCACTCAGTCTGTAGCATATATCATCAAAAGTGGGTATTAGAAATTGTTCACGTTTAATACAATCGTTTAAGTGTTTGGGACACAAGCATAATCGTAAATCTCCATTTTTCTTTTCCACTATCACCAAGGGATTCAGCCATTCAGTAGGTTTTTCTATTTTCCGTATAATACCTTCTTTTTCCATTGCACATAACTTTTCTTTCAGGCGTTCATGCAAACTTAATGGTACTCTGTGCATTCCTTGAAGCTTTGGGATCGAGTCTTCCTTTATTTGAATCTTATGCTTAGCTCCGGGAAATGTACTTAATCCAGTAAAAACCTGATTGTACGTTTTAATTAAGTCCTCTATGGTTTTGAGTTCTATGGATACCGCTTGTACTCTTACTATTAAGTTTAATTTTATGCAATCGTTCAGGCTTAGTAATGGCATTTGGTTTTTCACATTTACTACTACCAGCTTGATTTCGACAGTTTTCCTTCTTACATTTCCATTGACCGTTATGACTCCTATTGGTTTGATTTTGAAATTGTCTCCATATGATACTAGTGTGATGTTGGACGGTTTTGGGTGCGTTCCACTTAAAGCCCACGACGAGCGCGGCGTGGTCCCGTGGTTCTTTGATTGGACTAAAGATCGAGAGCGGTTATTTGATTGGACTGACGAACGACCGTGGTCGTCGTGGGCTTTAAGTGGAACGCACCCTTTATAGTTAGGTTACTGCCAATTGCCTTCAAATATCTTTCCGGGATTACGCTTATTTCTGCTCCGGTGTCAAGTTTAAACGTTATTTTTGTTCCACCTATTTTTATTTCTTCTGTCCACATTCTTTCTGCATTACTCCTTATAATCGAATTAATCTGTATACTGGGGATGTTCCATTCGTCTTCCGAATTCTGTTCTGCTTCAATTGCATGCTGTTGCTTATTTTTCGTTGTTTTACTACCGCACACTGTTGCAAAATGGTTTCTCTTGTTGCATATTTTGCAAAATTTCCCAAACGCTGGACACTTGTTCTTTTCGTGTGAGTATCCACAATAATAGCATATATTTAAGGGATCTTTTGATCTTGACCAATTTGGTACTTCTTTTCTTGTTGATCGCATGCCCTTTTCCTTTAGTGCATTAATTTCTTGGCTTCTTTTCATAGCTTCGCTTTGTTTTTTACTGTTATCCATCGCTTTGCTAATTTCTATTGCCCTCTGTAAGCTCAAATTAGGTTCCATCAAGAGGCTTGTGTGAATGGATTTGTCATAGATTCCAAATACAATCATGTCTCTTACATGAGATTCTTCATCTGCATAATCACAACTAGTCACGGCTTTAGATAATTGTCTTAGAAAATTGTCGAGATGTTGACCTTCTTCTTGCTTGATACTGAGAAACTGAAATCGCTCGTACACAACATTTTTTTTGGTGCAAAATATTCGTCAAACTTTGCCATGACGCCGCTTAAATTTTCCTTAGTGTCAATATCTGCATACTTGAACCTATTGTATACTTCTAAAGCTTCATCCCCAATGGCGCTTAAGAAAGTTGCAACTTTCTTTTTTTCTGGTTTCTCATTCAAATCGGTTGCGTCCATGTAAGTTATGTTTTAACTTATGTTTGGCAACGATCAGCCATGCTTCCACTGTCCTCGAAAACAATCGGATCAGGTAGCTTAAACCCGGTCGCCATATTGTTTTCTTCTATTTATTATGTATGTGAGTTCGTATACTCTTGTCTGACACCATGTATTATTCTGTTTAAATCTTTATTTAATGACTCGTCAATTGAGAATACATTTGACACTGACAACCAGAACAATGGCGATAAACAATGAACAAAACATAAAAACATGGATAGCTGAAATATCATATCTATTACAATTATAGTAATTATTTTTTGAGGTCAAACTATAAAACGAGTTATCAAAGGAATATTTGATATTGGAGCACAATACCACTTTCATATGGAAAATCAATGTTGCGTAACAATTCCAAACGAAGATGGATTGGACATGTATCCATCATCTCATTATATGAACTTAGCACAAAATTCTGCTGCAAAAATGTTAAACATCCCAGTTAACAGGTAAGACGTATGATACGTATCAGTTTAAATTTTAAAAACATTTTTAGGGTTAATATTACTGTACGTCGATTAGGCGGTAGTTTTGGCGCAAAAGGCAGTAGAAATGGAATTGTTTCCAATGCAACTGCACTAGCAGCATTTAAATTGCAAAAACCCGTTAGGATGTTCACAACACTCGAAACTAACATGAACGTAATGGGAAAGCGACATTCCTTTTTAGTAGACTATGAAATTGGAATTGATGATAATGGAGTTATTCAATATTTAAATGGAAATGGGTATTGTGATTATGGATACAACGGTGAAAATGAAGATTTTTCATTCTTTCAGCTACCGGCGCTTGTCGAGGCATATGACAGCGACACTTGGAATTTACAAATTTTTTCTGCAAAAACTGATGTTCCCACCTCCACTCCTTGCAGAGGACCTAGTAAGTAAACATATGTTTTTAGGTATCAATGTGAGCATAAGTGTTTTAGGCAAAGTTGAAACGTTATCATTTCTCGAATCCATAATGGAAGAAATTGCTATAACGCTTGATATAGATGCAACCGCAGTTCGATTAAATAATCAGCGTAATGAGCAAGCAAAAAAATATTTAACTGATTTATCGACATGGGCAGAAGTTAGAAAACGTCAAAAGGAAATTATAAAATTTAATCAGGTAATAATTTGAATTGCTCACGCTGATTACCATGATCTTCTTTGCGGAAAGAACGTCTTTATCCCAAACTGACAAATACATAACCCATCGGAATGAGATTTGCCTGTCTCTTCCTAACACAGACCCTAAGTGATCTAAATAAAACGTCAGTAACCCAATCTCGTTCTCAGAAAATCAAACAGACCTCCTCTTCACGAACTAACCACAAACGGGTACTTCACACTTACGGAGTTATGCCCAATGGCAGATTAGAATATAAAAGTATTTCAAAGTTACCTACACTGTTTATTTAAAACCGAGATCTAGTTATTATCGTTCAAATGAGAATACATTGCTATTCGGGCTTCATGTATGTTTTTTAGGAAAACAGATGGATTAAAAAGGGTCTGGCAGTAACATTACTGAATTACCCTGTAAGTGACGTAGGACTATATCATTCCCATGTTGCGATTTTCCAAGAAGATGGATCTGTAGCGGTAACGCATGGTGGAATTGAAATGGGCCAAGGAATTAACACCAAAGTATTTTATTTCATCTACTTATTACAAAATATCCAAAAATATGGACAATTATTTTTAGGTTGCACAAGTTTGTGCTTATGCTTTAAATATTCCGCTAGAGATGGTTACAGTTAAACCCAGTCAAAATTTTATATCTCCCAATGATACAAAAACCAAATCAAGTATCACAAGCGAAAGCGTGTGCAGTGTAAGTGTCACCCAAAAATTAACTTCAAAGACCATTTTAATTATAAATTACAGGCTACCATAAAGGTTTGCGAAATCTTAAAAGAACGAATGAAACCAATCAGAGATCAAATGGAAAAGCCAGTGATTTGGAGTGAATTGGTGAAACAATGTTTTTTGGCCAATATTGATTTATACGCTTCTTTCATGTAAGTCGTTTTACATCACAAAGTGATGTAAGTATAAAGTAGTGCAATAAATTTATCTGCAGGTTCACTAAAAGTACACCAGGACAAGAAATTGATTATAAAGTTTATGGTTCAACTTGCGCTGAGGTTGAAATTGATATACTGACTGGTTTAACTCAAATAAAAAGGGTGGATATAATTTATGGTGTTGGAGAAAGTGTAAATCCCAATATTGATATTGGGCAAGTGGAAGGTGGTTTCGTAATGGGAATCGGTTATTTCCTTACCGAAAAAATAATTTTTGACGAAGATGGTAAACTTTTGACTAATCGGAGCTGGAATTATAAACCTCCGTGTTCTAAAGATATACCAATAGATTTTAGAATTAAATTTCCCAAAAACAATCCTAACACAGTTGAGGCACCTCAATCAAAAGGTAATTTGATGCAAAGGTGATATTCAAAAAATAATCTGTAATCTTTAGCTTCTGGTGAACCACCAACTTGCATGGCAATTGCTGTACCTCTGGCTGTTAGACAAGCGCTTGCTGCGGTACGAACGGATGCTGATCCAAACGCAATAAAATGGTGCCCGTTTGGTAAGGTGAAAATATAATGGTAAGGCTTTCCTAACTATATCTTGTTTTTTAGATGGACCTTCTACAGTAGAACAAACGTTTTTGAATTGTTTAAACGATTATGTACAATATAAACTTTAAAATTTGTCTTGGTTGTATTTTTTGATATCGTATTTAAGCCTTAATTCACTCTATCTTTGTACTCTATTAGCGACAGTTACAGGTACGGTTAGCAAAATTTAAGTGCTGTCAACCATTTTTTAAATAAGTTGAAATACTTTTATCGATAGTGCTGATTTAATCTCTTTCAGCAATGGATTCAGGTATAAAAGTTTTTCGATCAATTCACCTAGGAACTATTGGTGTCTCAGCTACAGCCTCGCATTGAAATAATTTCTTCTTTTTTTTGGAATCGGACTGGTTTAAAAATAGAATCTATTTTATTCTCTTTTGTTATCTTATTACAGCATATTCGTCGGCCTTGGGCAGCAATAAGGATGTAAATAATAATAATAATACTAGTGGTTTCTGGGCTCATCTTTTTAATAGACCAGGTTTACCACCGCTTCTCCTTAATTTTGTTTGTGCTTATTGCACAACCAGTTCTTGTTTGGAGTTATTATATGCAGAAATTTTTTTGGTCTTAGCTGGCCATATTAGCCAATTTAGGGCTGACCTCTCGATCCATGAGATGCATAAGTTAAAGTCGTTAGCCTCTAGTTCTAGTTTATCCTGGTTTTCCGCTAAAGCATGTGCTATTGCTAAAACAGCTAGTCATATGTTAAGATCATAGTTTTTTTTAGGTCCTAAGGTGCTCACGTTATGAATGACGAACAGCAAAAAGTCATTTTAATTGCGTGCGATTTAACGTCTTTTCTGTCTGAGCCAGATCTTTCACACCATGATCTGTTATGGGTCAAGATTATCACTCATTTAGATTCTGGAGTAGGTACGCCAAGGCCGTAGTTAAAATTTAGTAATTGGGGGGAGAGAAGATTCCAAAAAAAATTTACAGCTTTTTTTAAAATCTTTTACTATGGCGTAGGAAGGGGGTTAAACTCCTCTTATCTACGACCCTGGGGTACGTACCCTTTAGGCTTTTGGGGGAGCGGGTCTAGTTTGATAGCATTCCTAGATTAACTAAGTAAACGAGGAAATCACGGGCTCAGAGTTTATAACCAAGCTATCAGCTATCTGCAGCTATCCGCAAGAGGCGCGCGTCTCGGGTCTCTAAAACCCAGAGGGCCTCAAAATTAAGCTTTCAAAATAAAATTATTTTATTTAGTTATGTTTTTTTGTATCAAAAGCCGTTAATACGTACATCGTATTGGTCCCTGCAAAAAAATTAGATATTTCTAATAAAAATTATGCCACTTAAACGAAAAGCGATTGGTCGATTGGTAAATAAAAAGTTTTTAAATTCCTTATATTATACTTTTTGCTTGCAGTGTTGCAGTTGATAAATCTTTTAGAATTTTTTCAAAAAAATAAGTAGGTAGTATAATAATACCTACTTGTGATTTTTTAATATCTTATTGATTAAGATTAACGTGGCTGAAGTTGTACACGAACTCAAACTCAAAACTATGTGTCTGAAAAACCTACCCTTAGATAACAAAACTAAATTTTATGTACCAACCGCATCTTTTAAGATCCCCTCATGAATTTTGGGTACACATGTTTGAAATATCATTAACAACAACCATGTCAAATTGCAATAGCCGCATTAGAAGCTAAGGGTTTGAAAATCCTACCTTTAGATAAAAATCGGAAGTAAATTGCGTGTACTAGCCGCATCTTTTAAGATCCCCTCATATTTTCAAATCCTTAGCCTCTAATGCGGTTGATGAAATTTAACATGGCGGTTGGTAATAATATTTTAAACATGTGTACCAAAATTTATGATGGGATCTTATAAGATGTGGCTGGTACACGCAATTTACTTTCGATTTTTATCTAAAAGTAGAATTTTCAAACCCTTAGCCTCTAATGCGGCTATTGCAATTTGACATGGTTGTTGGTAATGATATTTCAAACATGTGTACCAAAATTCATGAGAGGATCTTAAAAGATCCGGTTGGTACATAAAATTTAGTTTTGTTTTCTAAGGGTAGGTTTTTCAGACACTTAGTTTTAAGTTTGAGTTCGTGTACAACTTCAGCCACGTTAAGATTAAACGTTCAATTACATCCACAAAAAAAATTTGAATCGGGAGCTTCAAAACGCGAAAGACAAACAAAAAGAGGTAAATATGCAAAGCAGCAAAGAATTTATAATTTCTTCAGAAAAACGAGTTAAAAAAGAAAATAAACCCGAAAAAACAAGTGAGGGAGCTGATGTAGATAGGGAATTCAAAGAAATTGATGAGACAGATAAAGAAGAGATGAAACAGAATGAGAACTGGTGAGCGAAATGAGAATGAAATCGAAATATCAACAACTTGTGATATCAATATAAAACAAAATAACTAAGTAATCTAAAAAAAATATTTAGAGGGGGCCTCAAAATTGAATTACGCCTGGGGCCTCTCAAGTGTTAAATCCGCACTGGCTATCTGAGTTACCTCACGTACATCCAAATATTTTAATGGTGGCAAGAAAACGAAGCGTTCACATTTCACCCTGTATCTACCTAATTTTTGAAAAATAAAATTAAGTGCCTAATTTTTTATTTAGGTGACAACTTTTTAATAGATGGCGCAGTTACATACCTAGATTTAAAATTAAAGTCTTTCGTTGGTTGGAAAGATTGAAGGAAAAATTTCATTAGTTTCAAAAGACGCGTCTTTTATAACTATTCAAATTATGGTTGAAACAAAACTTCATTTACAGCACTTACAATACTTGAAATTTAAACAATTTTAATGAAACATAAAAAATTTACTGTCATAAGTTATGATTCGTAAAATGTTAATCTATTATCAAAACCAATTAAAATTATATTTTGGAAAGTTTTCCTCTTTCCGTTAAAAAAAATTCATCGCTGTATCTATAACCAATTTTGTCTTTAAAATCGCCGCAAGTGGAAGTTGTGTACCAAATTTCAACTCTCCAGACGTATCGAAGTACAGGTTAAAAAAAAATTACGTTCATAGCAAGTTAAATAAAAGGATTTAAAAATTCAATTATTTATTCTTATCCCAAGTATCTACTATTAATTTCCTGTCTTTCCATGACCAAATTTACACAATTCTGAATTTCTATACTTCTCCAAATATTTCAAAAAAGTGAGAACTTGCAAATAAAACAAGACACAATTATAAATTCACAATTTAATTATTAAATTTACAAATATCCACATAATTTAAACTTATAAAATAAAACTATATCAAAAACAGTACACATAGAAGTCCCTAAAAAATAAAATCAGTTATAAAATGGATTGTATGTAATCCAGTGGGCCCTGGTTTGCTGCCTCTCCGACTCGTGCGTAGTGAACAGAGATTTATAAACATCGGAAGCTTCTGGATCTTTTGCGATGCTGTAATCCGTCTTAATTTTCTTAACTTTTGTTTGAAGAGTGCTGTCAGTAGCCAATCTTTTAGACGGAAGTAAACCCCCGATACTTTTAGTTTCAATTTTGGACGATGATGCAGCAGAAGTGGCAGGAAGCTTAGCAGTAGGCAATTTTTGAGTGTCACTGCTAGAAGCGGAAGTGGACGGTTTAGTAATAGTTGCAACTACTTTTTGCGATTCTTCGCCTGATGCAACCTCCGTCTTTTCACTTTTAACCACCTCAGTTTTTGATTTCTTCGCCTTTTTATTTTTCATTTGTCTGGTTTCCATTTTAGCTCTCATTACAACAAGGTCTTCTTCGGTGCCATTAAGAACGACAACATCATCAGCAACAAACGGTTTCTGACATTTGTGACAAACAGTTGTAGCGACTTCCTTCAACGCACGTTCAGAAAACACGCACCCACACGACCAGAGCGCTACAAAGCGGTGGTTACCGGTGATTTCCATTCCAACGACAGGGCAGATGTAAGGAGACAGACGGTTGTCAAACGAACCATCTTTTCGGTCACAATTTGCTTCGTACGCAGGGTTAGTGGTGAAATTCAAATTTTTGACGTCTTTTAAGCTTTTCACGTGTGGAATTCGCCCGGCTTCGTTTCGATTAAGAAGAACATTGATTACTGAAACTTTGTTGTAAAGAAAGCCTAAACCGCACATTACAACGGGACTTTCTAACGACTGTTGTGATAAGTAGCAGTAACGCCACTGAAAGTCTAGAACTGCATCTTTATCTTTCACTTCGGCCTTCTTCTTGACTTTCACTAATTCATCTCGACGAGGAATTGTACCACCATCGCAACCCATCTTAACAGAAAACGAAACGAATTAATGACCCGTGAAATTAATTAAGAATTGTGAAAATACTCACGGTTATTTAATTTATATAACTACGAAGTATTAATGTGATCACTTAAGCTGTCAAAATGACATTACCAACCAATACCAACATCAATAAACAATAATAAACAAGTAGATATTGTAGGAAATTCAAACAGCGACATCTATGTTAAGTTTAAATTTATGACGCTAGGTGACTTTTGCGTAAAAGAAATGCGTAATTGCGTGTCTTGTAGTATGATTTTATCGACCAAAGTGGATCAAATTCACTCAAATTTCAAGTGAACGCTTTATTTTAGGTATATTTTTGAAATTTTCATTAAGCTTATAGAACTACCGTTTTTCTCCCTAAATTAACATGATTAATATAAATATAATTTATTTAGGTTATACTTGATACTTGGAAGTATTGAAAATCTATTAGTAGATTATAGTAGATATTAGTATTTTTCACAATACAAAAAAAATTGTAATAGCACAAGAATAGTACAAGAAATTAAGCGGAGCGGCAGGACCACGTCCTTTGTCTAATTCAGCTCTAGTAGTGGAGCGTAAAGCACAGCGGCTGATTGGGTGCGATAAATCATCAGTGCTTGCGCTTTGAGTGCAAAGCTTAGTTATTTTCTAAAAAATTGCAATTGCAAGAGATCGTTTTCAGCAGTTTTTCTGGTGCTGGTGGTAATAAGAAATTTTCAAAATTTGCCATGTCGCGTGAGTAGCTGAACCATTTTGAAGAAGATGGTTTCTAAATTTAAAGATGAAACCTTTAAAAAAGATTGTGTTTTTGCATAGAAAATTTGTTATCAATGTTAACTCCAAAATATTTCAATTCGATAAAATTTTTTATCTTATTCCCATGAAGGTAAACACGCCATAGTAGTTAGCCCAAATCAAAAAAAAACCATGATTTTTGTCTTGGTTTAAGACAAAGCCAGCTCAGTTTTCCTCACCAATTGCTAAACAAATCCACTCATCCTTAGAGTTTTTGCACCAATTCCTTTTCCGACCAAGCCATATTTTTATAACTCTTTCTATATCCATCGTAAGATCGTCTAGGAAGTTGTCCAAAAGAGCATTCTAAAAGATGAACTTTAGAACCGACCTTCCTTTAGAAAGATAATGGGTTTGTAATTCTTAACTCGTCCCTTGTCTCCATTTGGATCTTGCCACAAACGGGCAAATTGGAATATTCAGAAATATTGGTTTGATAACTATAGACTTTCGTGAGGAAGAATCTCTGCTATTGAAACAAGACGCAAGCTTTTCTTGCCAGGGTTTCATCAACGAGTGTATCTAACTCTGCCATTTTAATAGGTCATATTTTACTCATTTGGGAGCTATTCCGGGAAAGACGGTTAATAACGCTCAATACCCGGTTTGAATTCGGGTGAAGTTACAACTTTATTCTGGCCGTCTCGCTGGTCTTCCAGGTTGTGGGTTCTACGTCGGGCTGGCTCCTCGTTGAAGGTAAAAAATGTAAAACGCTTACAAAACCAAACCCCGCCTGGCAATGTTTAAGAATCGGAAGACGTCATAGAGAGCGTTAATAAATCCGATAAATACCTGCACATAGGAGCAATTCCTAAAGAATTAAAGTCCGACTTCGTAGCTTAGTAATCCACTAACAATTTTCTCGCAACATCACCGTCAGGAAGTAATTTATTTAAGAGAAATTTCAAACTATTGGCTGGCGTCATAACATCACCTCCAAAATTATTCCTGAACTACATCATTTCAACATTTAATTCAGAAAGTATCAATTGTAGTTTAAACTCCTCAAGGTTTTCTGCCTCACCACTGCCCATCTAAAGAGTTGTACCCGGTGGAATACCGAGTAGCATCGCAGAGCTACCTAGAAAGAGTTAAACTTGAACTTTGAACGGTTTCTTATGGTCAACCAGAAAGGTGGCCGTGAGGCCAGAAATACTTAGGTAATCTGATTTACAATTGATGTTTTTTGAATTGAAGCTTGAAATAGTGCAGAAAAAATTTCTTTTTTTCTGAGTTTCCTCGCAACAAATTTATATGTGATTTTTAAAGAGTTCTCAACTAAATAACGCTCTACATATTTTTTTCAACTTTTTTTCACAGCCTTTTTGTAAAGATTTTATTTACAGTGCTTTTTGGATTTCACTATTGATATATATTGGGCTTGTTTGTTGTTTTGGGAAAGGCACTTACGTATATAACAAATTTATTGTTTTTAAATATGAGTTTGGATTATTTGATTCATGTTCTCAGCAAGATCATCAATTTCTGAGATACTACTTGATTATTAGAGAGTTCTACATTTGAATAAGTAACACACGGAGTTATTGATTGTTTTAAATGAGATCGTGGTGGAGGTTCTTATTTTGATAACGGAAGTTTCTTTTTTTCCAAATTTACCAATTTAGAATAAAATGGCCTTGTGATCAGTGATAATAATTACCCTACTGTTCATTTCACAACTGTGCGTATCAGAGACTGTATTGGAAGTGCCTAGCCTTAGAGTGAGGGTTGATGATATACTCCCGCGCTCCCTAGGGTTTTTAAATAAAACCTGACCGCATTGTAAGCGAGACGGTAACGTTTTGTAGCGGGTTCTGAAGTTTGGCTCGACCGTTTGACCACGGACGATCTACCTTTAACTGTGTAACCTAACCTTCAGCTGGGTTACACCAGCCAAATTTCCTTTTCCATGACAAGGGACGTACTAGCGTACGCGTTATTTTTAAAAAACTCGTGCTTAACGAGCGACGTTTGCCTGGGCGTACAAAATCTGATAAACTTAGAAAGATGAAGGAGAAGAAATCTACAGTTTTTGAGATCCTCCTTTCAAATTTCTAAAAGGCTCCAAGCCACCAATTTAAAAGCAGTTTGGTTCCCATTCGAGTTAAGACTTCCCTTCCACCCTCTTTGGAAAGTTCTTTTTCGGGAAGTGCCCACACTCAAAAGTTGTCGAGGGCAACAGCTGAGGGCACCTTTCTACAAAAAAACAAGTAGGGATAAGGTAGACGACCGGTCTGATGGGTGACCGTTTGGCTGGGAAAACGCGGCTCTGCCGAAGTTGAATGCCGGACGGAAATTCCTAAACGCGCCTCAGAAGTCGGTAAAAAGCCAAACCCACGGCTTTTAGAACCTACAGAGAAAGGAAGACCTCTTTTGAGAGGGCCCGCTTAAAACAGAACGAAGGGTGCGTGTGAGCGATCCATAATCACACCAAGGAAAATAGTAAAGATTATTTCAACTAATCAGGACTCCGAACTCCACCAGGCCAAGGTATTAAAAAGGTGGAGGTAAAAATGTGCGAAAGTCGCAGGCCGAGCTATGGGATGTGACATAAAAAATAAGAAATGAACCTAAAAAGCTACATATTTTACTCGGGGGAGAAAATCAACTGGGACAAAAAGAGAGGGATTGGTAAAATATTTTGCAAATATTAATTACGCCCTTTATTTCTTCATAAACAATCTCTTAAATTCCACAGTTGGTGGTAATAAAATGGGGTCCCAATTAAATGCCTAAGTGCGTGTAAGCTTATCTTACCCTCTACAACAAATGCAGAATTTAGAGCTGCTTGGTAAATTAATTTTGCCAGTTTAATTCCGCTTTTTGTGCTTTTGGGAAACTGGGATTCATTTTACACAGAAAAAAAGGTAATCTTTTACTTACATCAAATGCAATGCAACTAGTAATTAGCATTTTTAATAAACTTCGTCTGCAAAATCTAAAGATTTTGAATTAAAATGATAAAGAATTAAATAATAATCAATTTAATTTTTTTTTTATTTACATTTTAACGTGCATCAACTACTGGGTTATTAGCACTTTTGAATGTTAATTTTTAATTTGTTCAGTATTTTTGTTTGTTTATGTTTTTTTATTTTATTTTGGATTGGGTATTTTGTTTCGTTGGTTAGTTTTTTGGTTCACCACGGAGTGAGAATGTCCACTGGAAAGCCGAGCTAAGAAATTCTGATGCGTCCCAGATTTGAACTCAGAATTTCCGCTCGTAACGCAACCAGCGATCACATCACTCCACTGCCGTGGCAAATTTAATTTTGGTAATTTTATTTTTACAATCAGATTATTTTTGACATAATTTTTGCTTTTCTTACTACGAAGTTAAACAAATGCAAAATCTCGTTAAGCCACTTATGCGCATCACTTGAAATATTTTGAAGCTAACATAATATTTTTTTGCTAATTTAATGTTCAAAATAAAATTTTTAATTTGCGGCACCAAGTAACACAATTCAGCACAACTTTTATTTTCTAAATTATAGAAAATGGCCGGGGCAACTACAACAAAATAAAATTTTATAATTTACTGCACAAACCACAAAAAAACACAATTCATCACAATTTAAATGTTTTAAATTATAGACTAATTTCCATCGTTTTCTATCTTCACTGATGTGTTTTAAATAATTTTATACTTCTTTTACGCGGTCGTAAAGTAGGTAAGTAAAATTTTACAAATTCATTTGGGTGCAAAAGAAGACACAAAGGACCCTCTAACTGTACTTTTGTGCGCACACAGTTCCAAGAAAAGGCAGGTCATTTTGGCAAGCGTCAACAATATTTAACTTTAAAATATCTAAAATGTGTGTTTTGTTCGTAAGTGGACCTACTCGTAAGGGTATATAAAAGTATACCCTTAGTTCTTACACGTTCAAAACTTTTACAAAAATGTGAAATTTAATAATAATTTATTAAAAATGAACAAAAAAACCGTACAAATAACAAAAGTGGAATGCATATTTTTCGGTTTGTTATTTCAAGATTAACGTTAATGTATTTTAAAGTGTGTAATAATTATTTTCAAAATTCAGGTAATTATTTCTACATTTTTTTTTAAATTGTCATCCCTTAAAATAAATTTTAAACTTACCAAATTGAAATAGGTACCAAAATGGTAGTAACGAAACGTTTTTTAGATTGTACATTAAGTTCAGAGGTTTTCAAAAGTTTTTCAAAATAGTTGTCAAAATGTTTCCGGGATATTCCCAAGCTGTGAACAATGTGAGGTCCGAGGTGAAAATGGTAGTTAAAGTAATTCAGACGACGAATGTAAACAAACATGTGGTTTTTGAATTGGAAAATGGTGAGACATATGAAATTAGGATTCCGCAAATATTTCATAAAACTCGAGGTTGTAAAGTGCCACTTGGAAACTATTTGATGATTAAGCAGATATTTATAGATAATCACTTAGTCAGGATTAAGTATCATAAGGTTTTGAATTTGGGACATATTTTGAAATTGATAAATGCTGGTAATTGGCCGTTGTGTTTTACGTATGATCAGTATAAATAGCCAACATAAAAAAACAGTTAAATCAAAGAATATTTACAATAAAAAGCGATTATCAGTGCGCATGTTTACTAACAAAATTAGTAAACTATTTTGGTCCACCAATAAAAATCAAGTAGGCGGAGACTATTCTGTTGGTAAACATGCGCACTGAAAATCGTTGTAGAGTGTCGCTTCTTACTGTAAATATTCTTTGGTTTAATGTCTTCTAATATTAAATTATAATACAAAAAAAAAGAATTCTGTGCTTAATTGTTAATTAAAATATTATGTAATATTTTGTATTCTTTTCAAAAAAGCAATAAATGGTATTTAGCTACAGTTTCTTCTCTCAACTCTCAGGAATAATTCATTTTATGGTGAAAATCTTTTTCACATGTACCTAGATACTTGGCAACATTACCTTTTCAGTAATTTGTATAAAAATCACATTGCAACAGTTTTTGCAATTAGTACAAAAACTTAAAGAAACATTGATTTTAGGAAAAATATGCCATTGATGGCATTCCTAACGCAGTGGTGGCTTGTTAATCCTTCAAATTAGAGGGCACAATTAAATTATAAAAAAAGTAAAAATATAATTTTTTTGTAGAAGTATTGAATTTAATAATGAATTGCAAAATTTTAATAAAAAAATTCTGGTATATAGAACAAATTTAATCACAAAGTTATTTCATAATAATCAAAACTGATGATGTGTGTTTTAGCCATGGAGCCACTTCATTGACGGTTTACCTCATTTGCGAAATGGTAAAAATTATAATTTTTGCTGCCGAACTAGCGTTAACGATTAATTGATAGGAAAAAATATCAATTTCCTACTCTTCGTATCGAAAATAAACTTTTATTCTTCACTCTACAAAGTGTCACTTTGCTGCCTTATAGCAAAATGTATTATTTATATTGCCTTTTTTAGATGTAATAAATTATTTTGTTCCTACTTGTTAAGGAGTAAAGTACCACTTTTTGGGACAGGTGAACTCCGAGCAATGACCTCAACCCAAAAGTTAATAAAGGCACCTAAAAACGTCTTGATTGGTTAAAGCTTAAAAGTTAAATAAATACAGGTCATTAATTTTTAACTGATAAGTATTATTACTGATGAGTGCGCTCTAGTCCATAATAGTCTCAATAGATGAGAGACAGCACCTTAACCAGGTCGTGACGCAGGCCGTAAGCGCACAGAGTTGAAGAGCCAAGTAAACTAGAGGGCGTTATAACTCTCCAGACTTCCCGGTTTTACGCGCTCTTCTTCATATTTTAGAGGTTGTACTGACTTAGCTATCGTATAGAAAATAGAAAAAACACTGAAAAATTAGATAAAATTTAACATTATATTATGTAGATTATGTTCTTAAAAAAATTTTTCGTTGAACTGCAGGGTAGTTTCAAAAGTAAGGAGGGGTATGGAATAGATTACCTCCTAGCCGTAGGTAAACAAAAAGATATTTTTTCAAAAACCAAATCTTAGTGAATTTTGAAAATAGACTCTCATTTTTACCCACGTTTTGTCATATTGTAGGGGGTCTAGGACAATAAGACGCAACCGAAAGAACGCAGACCCAAAAAGATGCAAATCTAAAAGAACGCGGCTTTAAAAAGACGCAAACCTAAAAGGAGGCAGACCATAAAGGCGCAGAGCTTTCCAACTTGACAAAAGTGCTACTGTGAAGGGGGTAGATGTTATTTTTTTTTAATTATTATGAATCATTATGGATCATTGTTGGATATAGTTGTGTTGTCAAAATCAACTTTACGCCTCCTCCGCTTTGAGCCGTTTTGAGTTTTGACTAACGCTATATTAGCTAATAATATTTCTTAAAGCCGTTCAACTCGACAAAAGTGCTACTATAAAAGGAGTGGATATAACTATTTTTTTCCATATTTGTGAGGTTAATATATACCAATATAAATCACGTCCGCGTCCTTTTGGGTCTGCATCTTTTTGGGTTTGCATCCTAACGCTTGCGTTTTTTTGGTCGCGACCTTTCGGCCGTGTTTATTTGTCCGGCACAGTATTTGAGGGGTGTCTACACGACTTACTGTAAGAATAGAGAAGATGCTTATAAATGATATAAAACTAAGCATTATATTTTATAGTTTACATTTTAAAAGTAAACAATCGGAAAACCGAAGGGTTTGAGAGTAAGTATTACCCTCCAGTTGTCAGTAAGCAACCAGCAAATTTTTAAAGAACCAAAATTACGTCGTTTGTATAATTACAAAAAGTTTTTTATTAGCTGCTTACTAGGAAGAAGAAATTTCGTAAAAAAGACCGCCACAATTGGCAGTGGTACCGTCAGACTTTCTCTCTCTCTCAGAGAAGATTGAAATCTCCTCCCATGCTTTCTCATGATTGTACAAATCCGCCGTTAAGCATTAGTTTTATGACTTAGGTTCTTGTCATTCCTAGTTTCAATTTTGAAGTACTCAGAAGAGTTTCTTTGCTACACCAATCTAAGTCGACAGTCACTATTTTTGTCTCATTGCGCGTGGCTTGGAGAATCTCGACGGATATCTGTCCATTGTTTCTCACCGTGCTCTAGATTTTTTTTCGGAGCGTTTTTGACCGTTAGTTTCTTAAAGACCGGTACGGGTTAATTACCTTAAAGCCGCTGACATCTTTTTAAGATGAAAGCTTTTTAACATCGGTCAGATTTTTTGATTTAGATATTGATGAATAATCCATTTTAAAGTTTACATTTTTTATGCAAATTTAGTCCTTATTGGTATCATTCTGTTGTTGGTACATGTAATGTACACTAATCTTTGCTTTGACGCATGGAATGTGGAAGGGTTAAAGCAGTTTAAGTAAAACGTAAAAAAAATAAAAACAGCAAAAAATCAACACTAACCTATGAAAAAAACCAGCATTTTTGAAAAAAGGTGCTACTTTTACTAGGGATGAAGTTTTAGATCATACCCAAGATCCCGCCTGCTTACCCATTTCTTTATATTTTACACACTGCGTTGTCCAACAATACTCGAGGTTTCCTTGACCTATTTCAATAATGTAAAAATGCTTTCCTGTATTGTCGTCTTTTTTGATTCAAAGCGATGATTCTTATGCCCGCTGTACACTCTCGGCGAGGCAGGGCGAGACATGGCGAGAACGAGAGTGTAGATGGGTGCATTCGCCATGTCTCGGTGTGCCTGGTAGTGTGTAATTTAGATGGTCGCACGATCACGTGACCTCTCGGCGAAACATTCGCCCGAGAGCACTCGGCGAGAGTGTACAGCGGGCATTAGACTTCTTTAGAGCAAAGTAAACTACTTTTACATAGCAGGTTTAAAGTGTGATCAGAAAGTTAATAAAATTGGTAGACAAAACAAATAAATAATACTCATCAGAAGAATTGCTAGTCATCTGGAATAAATCTTCAAATCAAGTCACCAAACATTCAAAAAAATTCCAAAAATGAGAAGCACCACATCAAAATAATTAAATATAGAAATCAATCGTTGTTCAAAAAATCGCAGTAAATCTAACACGTCAAATTAGTTGTTATGATAATAAAATAGTGAAAGTTATTCAAAAAGAATAATTATTTAAAATATAGATTTTATATACAGAGCGATAAAAAATATAACCATATTTCTTTTAATCAAATAAAAAGAAAGTAATTTTGATGTTTTTTTTTTAATTAATTATAATAAATTACATTAAACATAAAACTAAACCCAACAAATCTCTAATTCAATAGCACATTTTGTTGTTTGCCTTCGATGATGCTGCTAATTTTCTTCAAAAATACTAAAACGTATTTTCAAGCTTTTTAAAACTTTTTTAAAATTTAGATTCAAATCTTGATAATTTCTTTTCGGACAAAAGAACATTAAGCTGAAAATAACTTAAACGGCATAAAACACAATTTAAAAAAAAAATTGGTTAATGCCTGGGGAAAAGTCTTAAAGCAGCCGGAAGGCTAGAAATTCTATTACACGTTGGGCAGCTTCTCGGGAATTTCATATACTTCTTCTTTTTGTTTTAAAGCGCTCGAGGATGGATCGGTCGGATCCTCATAGGGAGCACGAGTTGACTTCATCCACGGCATTTCAAACGGCTTTCGGTGTGAAAGTGTTACTAGGGCAATGAGGACAAAAATAAAGACAACGCAAGCACTCGAAATTAATGCCGTTGATAACGGAGTCCAAAAATTAGCGTGGAGGAATTGCAGAGCAATTTCTTCTTCGTCTTGCCAAGGTACCCAAGTGTTATTCCAAAATGTTGGATCCGCTTTTACATCTCTTGGAACATTTCGTGGTGGCACCATACTTTTTTTGACTTTCATCACCATATCTTCCAAGTTCATCACAATCATTGGTCTTGTTGCTGCTAAATTGAACCTTTCACATGGATCTTCTCTCAAGTTAAAGAGGCAAGGCGATTCTAGTGGTTTACACTCCGCGTTGATGGGAAAATCGATACCGCTAATTGAAGCACAACTTATCGTTGCACTTCCTCTTAATCTTTTAATTTGGTTATAATTCAAAAGATTAATGGTAAAGTCAGTTTCGTTTAGTTTTCGTTTTTGGATGTTTAAGTGCTTTTGATGAATTTGAGTGGAAGTTACCACACCTGCAATAGCGGAAGCCACTTTTGACTGGATGACAGCTTTCGGATCATAACTGTACATAGGACTTTTTCCTATTGCACCATACCAATTATCCATTTTTCCTTGGATGGTTGTTCCGTACACATATTTCCACTCGCCTCTTCTAACGGCAGAATAATTGTCGATATCGTCGATATTGTAAACAAGATCGGTTCTTGGACTTGTAAGATTTTCCGAAATCGCCTTCCACATGTCGATTCCATCAATATTCGCCAATTCGCTCATATTCAAACCAGCTGCTGAATACAGGGTCGGAAGCCAATCCGTTATGTGCATGAGCTGGTTGGATACTCTTTGTGGATGTTTGATTAACGGACTCCAAACTGCTGATACACAACGCATTCCACCTTCCCATGGAGAGTGCTTCATCTGAAATTGGAAGAGTTAAGGGTGTCAAAACAAAGCTATCCACTTACTCCTCTCAACGGATAGTTAGACGCGTGATTCGCATGTGTTCCAAAAGTTTGACCACCGTTATCCGACATGAAAACTATTATCGAATTTTCCAGCATGTGTTTTTCTCTTAGTGCTGATACAACATCACCAACGCTTCTATCCAGCATTGACGTCATGGCTAAAAGCAAATTTATAGAGTAAATTTTAGACAAATGTTTGGATGAAAAATTCTAGTCTCACCTGCATAAATTCGTCGTTCAGGGTCTGCAATATATCCAAATTTTGCAATTTCTTCATCGGGAGCTTGTAAAGGATTGTCTTGGTTACCAGTATGAGTAGCTAAATGAGCCAAATACATAAACATGGGATTTTTTGTGTCGTGCTGTTTAATCAGTCGAACAGCTTCTTCGGTGAAGAGGGTTGTAGAATATTTTCCTTTTGCATCCCAATCTATATCCATATTTCTTCTCATGTCGTACCCATGCTCAGGAGTAAACTTCAAAACATAGTGATGTGAGATTTCTTATTGGAACAGAGATTCGTACTTACGGTTGAGTGAACTGTGTGGTCGAAATAATCTTGAAGGCCGTTCCAGTAACCATAATGAGAGTCGAAACCTCTGTAAGTTGGTGTGTATTCTTTTTTGAAAAATCCAAGATGCCATTTTCCAACTGCATGAGTAGTGTATCCGTTTTTCTTAAGATGTTCGGGCAGTAAAGTTTCGTTTAATCCTAGACCCCAAGGTTCTGGCTCTAATATTACTAAATGTTGCATTCCTGGAAGGAAATAATTGGGAAACGATTACGTATTTGTTGATTCATCAAGTTTCATAAATAATACCTGTGTGTATCGGATATTTTCCAGTTAGGAAGGCTGATCTTGAAGGTGTGCATAGCGATTGGGTGTAGTGGCTGTTCAAAATAACTCCATTATATGCTAAAGCGTCGATATTTGGCGTAGGAATTTCATCACTCCCATGAAAGCCAACATCGTTCCAACCCTAAAAATGCAACTGTTCAAGTTTTTCCGATAAAGATAATTACGTTTTGCACTGCTACGTTGTCAATCAATCATTTAATAAACACTTTTTTTTTTAATTCAAGAAAAAAAAGCAATTGTTGGTGTACCAGCCCGCAGAAATAAACCGCTCCTAGTTTTATTAATAAATTTTAGATTTTAGTTTAGTTTTCTACATTCACAAAAAATGCAAATAAGGTCACAACTTTTATGCTTTCTAAAGTAATTTCTTAGATAGTAAAAATCTGGCGCCGTTTTTGCTTGGTTGAAAATAACGAAAAACTTTTTGAAACTTACCAAGTCGTCTGCTAAAATAACAATAATATGAGGTTTCGTATTTGTCGATAATCCAAAATTAAAAAAGGTAACAAACACGCACAGCACTTTCAAGCATAACATTGTATGCGTGAATCCAGCCCGAACCTGAACTTAAAATAAATTTTGAAAGTGAAAACTTGCTTGTGACAGTGAAATTCTTTTTATGAATAAATTACTAATACTCAATCGAAAGTATTTTAATCATAATATCAGCATCATAAAAAATTAATTCACTGCAGAAGTAGGGGGGCACGTTGACTTTACGACAATCACCAGTTGGTCGCTATGCATCAGTGATCAAAATTGAATAACGTTTTGAATTTAATATGTTGATGGTATTTTTCGATTTTTAAATTAATTAAAATATTTAAATTAAAATTACATAAATAATAATGTTTAATAAAAATTGAGATAATAAAAAGAAAACTTTTAATTAGATGCATTTTTTCTTGAATTAATGATGAATATTAATACAAGTTTGCCTTTTTATGTTCAGTTTTTATATTATTTCTTATTATTTTATTTATGCATTTCTCATCATCTTATCATTTTGAAGAACCTTTTGGTTAAAGTAAACATCATAATACGAACAATGGCATTTAGCAAATTGTATTTTTAATTGTGAATAATTTTAAATTCATTCTTGGTTGGATTAAGCGACTGCAAAGTAGAAAAAGTTTTTTCCTGGTGCTCATCGCATCTAACGCTTTTCCCATACAAGAAAATTTTGGAAAACTCTACTACAGTTAAGTTCGCACCCAGGCGAACTATAAATTTCATTCCGTTTCTCATTTTTCTACCTCAATAAAGATAATTGTTTAATTAAAAGGTTTTAGTGGTTTGGAATCAGAACAACCTTAAACAGTAGGTCCCCTATATGTTTACATAAGAGGCTGTAACAACTGAGAATGATTTTCAAGATTTCCAAAAATGTTAAAATATCAGGCTTTGAACTCAAGTTCAAACAAATATTTTATCTTTTTTAAGAGCTTCAGACCTTACTTATTCTATTACTTTTTAATTCCATTAGTTTTCTCTTTGTTTTCGTTTTACTTATTCAAATTTTAGTTTATAAAAATTTAGAAGGGGCATAATGGAGTCGTGAAGCGCTCTTTATAGCTTCACTTACTCAATCTCGCATCTCTAAGCTGGTAGTTCCTGGTAACCTGGGGAGGACTCCCATAGATCGGGTAACCAACCCCGGTGGATAAGGAAAATCAGCAGAGCTAACGCAAGAAGAAATTAAACTAGCTACGTTTCGACACTACTGTTTTGTAGTCCTACTACGACGAACAAGCGATCCAGCTTTCGTTTAGCATTTTTTACTCATGTAAACATCTAGTGAGCCTATGTGAGTCTAAATTTTTTATTATTTTGATGATCTAGTTTTTCTTTGAGTCACCAACTATAGATTTCTTACTACTCTAGGTTTTAGCAGCATCTACAAGCAGGGTTCAGTGTATTTGAACAACAACGGTCAGGTGCCGCCTGTTAATTTGGAATAGGTTTACCATTATTCACCTTCCAAGCCGCACGACAGGAGCGCTTGCAATTTAAAAGTATGTAAACTTACTAAAGCTCTACCTAAGTAATATATTGTCGTGTTACAAGAGTAAAAAAGGGGGTGCTTTATTTTTTCTATGGAAAGTAAACGCTGCTTAACATCAGACCAATAAAGAATTTTCTGCTTTACTTTAAGAAAGACATCTGCCTGTATCAAAAATTAAAGTTAATCTAAATCAAATAAAAAGGTAAAAATTTAACATAACACAGAAAATAACACCTTATTTTTGTGAAATTGCGCTTATAATTTGAAAATCATTGGAACATTTTCAAAATTTAAGTAAAGTGCGGCATTGCCTTTTTGATAAAAAAAACAGTCAAAAGGGAGTAAACCTGCAGAGCAGAAAACAAGCGAAAATTGCTTTTTGATTGCCAACATTTGCGCTGGCCACAGTTAGGCAGTAGTGCGTTGTTAATTACATATTATATAAAATTTGTTTTTTGATAGCCGATAGTTAAAGAATTAACAATAAAGGTGCCCGCACATTTAGGCGACGCGACACCACACCACACCACAGACAGAAGCCTACAACACACCACACACCAGGCGACTCGACAGTTTGGTAAGGTCCGCAAATTTTTGTGTGTGCTTCTGTGTGTAGTGTGGTGTGGTGTCGCGTCGCCTAAGTGTGCGAGCACCTTAAGACCAATTACGCGTAGAAATTTCAAAAATTAAGAAATTTATTTGGAAATCATTTCGACTAGTTAATGCAGAATTGCCACAGTGAACAAAAAGTAAAGTATTGTAAATTAGTAGCCCGTTTTTAAATTTTGAATTAATAAAGATTTGGTTAGATTAACTGAGAAAAAGGTTGAAAATCTCTGAAAAGATAATTTTTTAAGGTTTTGGAAGAAATGCAAGTGAGCAAAATAACGTTAATTACCTGATCGATTTGGAAACTGACGAATTAACCCATAATATTGTATTTAATTTTAATTTTATTGTGCAAATTATTGGTTTATATTTTGACAAATTTTTACCACAATTTTAAACAGCTTTTGAACCACGACTCCCCAAAAAGATTATCTCAAGGTTTATCGTGGATTGCAAGCAGCCGGACCAATATTAGCGTATATAGACAATGGCATTTACCTGTGGTGAATAATCTTCGGGTTTAGTGTGTGTAGCCATAGATTTTATATTATAACTAGAGATGAGATTTTTAAGTTTTTATCCTTTTTTATTTTATGTTCTATTTTTATTTTATTGGTACCAAAATTCGTTTCATTTTTCGTTTGATTTTTTTAAAATTTTTACGACCTATTTTAGCATTTTAGAAACTTTTTTTAATTTTCAGTATAAATAGAAAAAAAATTTTACTCTTACGACGCCCCTAACCTAAATTAAATCTTTTTTTATTGTTTTTTTAAATTTGAATTTGTTGCTCGGTGGTGGCAGCTTACCATACTTTTGTATGACTTTTTTGTGTTTATAGGACCTAAAATCGCTTTTTTTAGAACCTTTTTGGGGATCTTTTTTTTGATTTTATACGACCTAAAAATCTCACCTCTAATTATAAGATAACAGATAATTGTTTGTACTTTTACTATTACCTTTTCACCATCTCTTGGTCCTCGCGACGATCTTCCATTTTTTTTGCTTTTAAAGCAGTAATTATACTTCTTTGTCCGAAAAAATGTCTGCTATTTTCTTCACCACAAAATTTGATAAAAAATTTTTTTTTTTCAGTGAAAAAAAATTTTTGCTTTTTCAGAAATCTTGGATAAAAACTGTCAATAGCTCTTCGATACTAATGTTTTTCCACACTGGTGCTTTATTGTATAGTTTCCCAGGCTACTCTTTTTGTCAAAATTTTTGACATTGCTTCTCCTAAAAAATTGAGGGCCAGCTTACAAGATCTTGACTACATAAACTGGAGAGATTTTCTCCGGATTGGAACAAGGTTCTAGATCTTTGTCTTAAACAACTGTCTCATTAGTAGGGACCGGATTTATAGGCACTAACAGATCCGAATTAGGAGAAAACCTCCTTAAGCCCTACCATAACTCACCAATAATTTATTGTAAAGGTTTATTACCAATAGAATACGTTTATTGACGCTATAGACGCTTTACACATTTTTTTAGTGCTTATAAATCCAGGCCTTACCCATTAGGGGGGAGGTTGCATTACAGAGGGCAGTTTATGATTCAATCTTAACTCGCGTACGTGAGATTCCATTAAACTATTGAGCTAACTTATAAAATGTTTAAAAAACAAAGATTTATACAAGTTCATACCTAATTAATTATCTTTCAATCCGAAGTCGAATGTCTGCTTCACTGGATTATGCAGTTCTTGTAAAAAGTGTAAAAGTAGTCTATTTGCAGTGGCGGATTTCCCATTGGGCGCAGCAGACGCGAGGTTCGGGCCTCCAAAATCAGGGAGCCTCAAAATTCAGGAATAATTTTTTTTGTATTGCATTGTATTGATAACTGCAATAAAATTAGGTAGTACCTCTACGTACCACCAAGAGCCACATCAAGTATTACAGACAAGCCGCGGGCCGCATTACCTAAAAAAAGGTCATTTGTAAAATGTAGAAAAAAAATTTAGGGGGGTCCTCAAAATTGAGCTGCGCCTGGGGCCTCTCAAGTACAAAATCCGCTACTGTCAATTTGATTTTACTTGGCGTTTGTAAATTCTTCTTACGGTCATATAATCTCTTGTAATCCAACCATTAAGAATCAGTGGCTTAATATTTTAATCTCTATGGCGATCAATTTTATACAAGCTATTAATGTTCTTTCACCCACTTTGAAGAGTTTGAAGCCGTCAGTCGCAAGGGTAAATTAAAATTTATATTGTGAATTTAAAACTGCGCATGCGTCTGATAGTTGCCAACGGTTTGAAACTGTTGAAAGAACAGAGCTACAGAATCCAATTATAGGGAGGGAAAATGCTAACGTTAGCGTTCTCCAGAGTTAAAAAATTTCATAAAAGAAGTTTACTTTTTTAACGCTAGAGGAGCTAACGCCAAACTTTATCACTCTCTTATTAGAGAATTAGCAAGAAATCACAGCGCTAGCGCCTCTAGCGTTAAAAAAGTAAACTTTTGTCATGAAATTTTTTCATGAGTGAGGGGAACTTTTTCGCCTTTTATTATTTTATTTGAATGGTTCCATGAGCGTCTGCATATGGGGGAGGGTATGTTTAAGAGAGATGTGTAAATTTCAGAAAATTGCACAAGAGCATAAAAAATAAGCGCTTTGTCAGACAATGGCATTACCTGAGGTGTATAATATTTATGTACAGCGGGTATAACGGATACCTTTTTACCATCTCTGAGCCTCCGTGTTGTTCTAAAAAATTTTACAATTTGGAACGCGAATTACTTTTTTATCCGACCAGAAAAACGTTTACCACTTTCGCTTTTGTATTTAGGGGGTGTCTATCTATAAGCCATAAAATTTTCACGATTGCTAAAATCCGGGATGTAAACTGTCGTTGGTTCATAGATTATTACAAAACAATTTCTTTTTTTATTAGAAGACCGCTAAAAGAGATATCTACCGATCGAGCTTAGGTTAGTGTTAGAAAACAATATTATTTTTATTAGTGTGCCGTTAAAAGAGAGATCTATTGTATTTTTAATTTAAACTACAGTTTAAATCTTGTGTTTAGCAATGTTGATTGGTTGAACTGCAATTCGTGATTTTAAAATTGTTTTTTTTTAATTTTAATTTTAAAATTGAAAATTTTATTTTACATGTATTTTGCCCCCAGATTAAGGGATTAATTCTTAATCCTTTACCTGAAAAAAAGTGACCGTAAGATGAATTTGCGTACGTCCGTTTTACTTACCCTCGCAGAGGGATGTGATGTTTAAAGATTTCTAAATCTCAATTAGACTTAACCAATTAAAGTTATTAAAATTTGATTCATAATTTCATTAACTGATGTAATTAAATTTTTATTGAATTAAAGTAACACTTGGGTAATTAGTGTAAGTGCACAGAGGTAAAATTTCCATTCATTTTATTTTGTGTTTTAATGATGTAATTAATTCTTATTAATCACGAGTATCTCGTACAAAATTAAGGTCTGGGGTTTGCAGCAAGGTGGTAAAAAGATATAAGTTTACTTCTACCCAGAGCCTTAAGGTTAGATCTAAGCCTAAGATTTTTGTGTAATTTCAACTCACATCTAGAATTTCAATTTTTTAAATTAGAAAACTAAACTAATATTTTGCAAAGGTGGATCAACATTAAAATTGATAAGTATCCAATACATTTTTCAATTATCACTTACTCTTAAAATTTTTCAATCAATATTTTTATGAGAACAGATATTTTCAACTTTAAAGTAATATTAATAACAAACTTTACAGATTTGTTAGGTATTGTAGATCGAAATTGGGTTGATTAAGTGATCAAGTGATTAATGTAATAATAATATTTATTTACACACCAAACACAATACATCGTCACGCGCAATACAATTAAAAGTATTCAAATCTTCTAAAGTCACCTTCAATCCTTCGGATTTCATTTGTTACACCAATTAATAAAACAAAAAACCTTTATAGGTTCTATGAATTTATTATTTGTTAAGTTTCCGGGTCACTTTTAACGGTCAGTTTATTCATGTAGCAACCACCCCATTGCATCGTCACTCGTTGTACGTCTGTGTCATTGACTATCCTTGCAGATCTCACCCTAAAAATATCGTTAAAATGTTTTTTTTTACTACCCAGGTCTTACTTGCGTACATTAACGTTAGTATAGCTATCGTTTTGTAGCATCTAAATTGAGCTAAGGGTTAATATAAGAATAAAAGAAAATAGGTTGAAATGGAGTAACCATCTGAAAAGAATGCCATCTAAAAGAATAACTCTAAAAGCATGGCATATTACAAGTCAAAAGGAAGAAAAAATATCGAAAGTCATAGGAAAAGATGAACGCTGGAACCGGACATTGAAGTGAAGAAAAAATAGTTTTTAAAAAAAATTTTATCCAAAAACCGGGAGGGAAGGAGGTGCAGAAAATCAAGTTTGTATGGTCATCTAAGGTTAATTGCCTACTTCATTTGCTAATATTTGACTCACAGCTTCTGAGTTAATTTACTGATAGTCCGTAGTAATTGTATGTTTGGTTCTTCCAACAAAATTACAATGAAGTTACAAATCCAGCAAGACTAACCCAACATAATCCAATGACTTGGCACTAATTAAAAACATAAGAAGAAAATATTTTGTAATTTATCCATCATGATACTGCACTTTTTGCATGATTAGTTAGAAATGACTGGGTTATTAAATTGTGACGTTGGTAATTAGAACATTTTTAACAGAATTGTAATATTCGAATCAAAAATTTTATTAGAACTACCGCAATGTCAAAAGGTAAAAAACTAAGATGACTATTCTTGCGCATCCACACGTAGCAATTCTTAACCTTGCAGAAATCTAAAAGGCCATTCCAAGTTTTTCGTTTTATTTCCTATAACTTTCACTGTTACAGAATTAAACGTCTAACTTTTTTAGACTAAAAAAGTACCTAACTTAATTAGTCATTGGTTAATTTTTCTTTTAATGCGACCGTCCTGTTTCATTTTTTTTTGGTTGTACTAATTATTATTATCAATCCTTGGGCTAAAAGTTTCTTGTTGCTGTAATCAAACAGTAGCAGTAATTTAACTGCTGCTTACACAAAACATCAATCATAAATATAATTTTCCAACGTAAAAACGAATAAATAATTAATTAACTTCTTCCATTGTGTTAATTTTAAATTACAGTTATTATTTTAGTTAATTTAAAGTTGCTTTTCTGGCGAGGGTTATTAACTTATTAACCTTGCGAGCACTCAATAAAATTTGTCTTAAGAAAGAAGAGAAGACAAATTTTGATCCTTGATTATTTTTTAAAGGTCAATTTTAACACCGATTTTGTCAGAGGTCATGGTAGGTTTTGTTTCTTCATTATTTTCAATTTTTTTTTAATATAATATTAATATATTCGTTACGGTTCTGTGTTTATTAACGTGAGTTTATTAATGCATCAATAACATCATAAAAGCTCCTGTTTAATTATAATTTTTTAATTGCCCTTTCCTGTATTATGAATACTAATCATTGACAATATTTTAATAAATTATAGTGATGGTTCAACGGATGGATACAATTTTATTTTGTAAAAGTATACAAAATTTTATTTAATCAATTCGATTTCAAATCGTGAAAGAGTAAAATTGTTAAATAAGAAAATTTTTTGCATTGTAATTTCGACTATCGATTAACCTTCTCAGAAATATTAATATACCGACTTTTATTTACATTATTATAATTCATTGTAATTTTAATTAATTAAAATGTTTTAAATTTTCCAATTGAAAAATGACTGATAAAAAATATATTGTCGTGTTCGTGTGTTTCTCAGGGTTTTTAATTTCAATTTACTTTATTTGGATTCATTTTAATTATACAATAATTTATATATAGGACTTAATTTATTCATTGTTTTTATAATATATTTAATTTAATATTTATGACAATTCCAAATAGACAATTTATGTGTTTAATTACTGATATTGGTAATACCACAGCATCTCCTCCCTTAATTTAATATTTTTAAATTTAACAATTTAATAATAAATATCAACTATTAAATTTTTATCAATTAATTTCTTCTATTCTATTTGTTGTTATTTTGATTTTTATAAATATTTACAAAATTGTGCTTGGTAATTTTTTCTAAAATAGCAGTTATAACATTCCAAATGTTAGTTTCAAGCTTAGCGTCAGTTATCCGAATGAAGTGATAGTGGATTAGAAATTTTTAATAATTTATTTATAGTTTTTAATTTTGTTGTTCCGATAATTAAATATTATCAAACAACCGACGCTAACTAGAAAACTTACGTTTGGTATATCACAGCTACCAAAATTGAAAAATTTCACGTAGCACGATTAAATTTGATGTAATTTGATTAACGATGAATAGAACTTCTACGCATAATTTTGACGGAAATACCTACATACAATAAATTATAAAATCTGGCTCTCGTTGCACAATTACTTTCTTATAAAAAATCGTTGGCGTAATTAATTACAATCAAGTTAATAGTAAGATTTATGTCTGGCTAATTATTTAATTATCTCTAATCTTTGTTAAAAACTTAAGTAGGAATGTATTAAGGATCAGTAAATTAATTACCTAAATTTAGGCACTAAAATTATACCTCTAAAATTACTCAAGTAGAACTATTAAAATTAGTCAAAAAAATAGAAGGACGTTTTTATTTGCATAAAAAATATTTAAATAACAAAGAATTTATTATTTACTTTTGAATTCCAAAACATGATTTAATGTCTTTATCCTGCATGATAGATGAATCCTAGATTGATCAAAAAGTTGTAAAAAATAAAAGCTAAAATGAACTTCAATCCATTTGATATGTGTAATTTTCATTCATTACTTAACAAGGACTGTACCTAATGAATTTATAATGTAGGTTCCTAAAAAAAACGAAAATGAACCCAAAAAAGATAAAAGGCTACTTTTCCTATAACAGTAGCAGAAATGATATGCTTTTTGACCAGAAAATAATCTTACCTGAAGAAGCCTAAAGTGCATTTAAAAAATTTCTATGCGATTTTGATTAACTACTACATTTCACTTCTAAATTTTCCAACTTATATCACCCATCGAACACTATAATCATCACCGATAATCCAAATTTATTTATAAATAACTTTCTTTTAATCCTATCAACACCAATTTAAAAACAAAAATGTTATCCTTCTTTGATTATTACATGTAGGCCAATGCACGGTTCAGTCAACTGCTTGAAAAAAATGATTACATTAAAAATTTAAATTTTATCGCAATTTACTTTGACCAAAAGTCTGACCATATTTATATCGTTATTTCAGATTTGTTTTTCTTCAGTTTTACAGTAATTAAGTGATTGAAAGTTGTTGAATCGTTCATTTTTAGTTAGACTACGAGTATTATGTAGTTCTTGTTGTACAATAATCAAACTTCAGTTTAATTACTGTCTGATGTAATATCCTTTTTCAGCTAATTTATTAAAGTAGACTTCAATTTTCAATAAATCTTACAGGAATGAATTATTTCTTGTTAGGGATAGGAAAAACCTTCAAACTACAGCACCATTGTTTGATCTGTGGTCTCATTTGGGGATTAAAAAGCGAACTTGATCTGGAAAACCTGGACGCTTGGCAATTCTAACATAATCATAGTAAGCAGTATTTTAGAAGTATATTATGGAATATCCATAAACGTGGGAAATATTGTGTATCAGCAAGATTTAATTCAGTGTCACTGTAGAAAGCAATCATAAAACTCTCTCCAATTTCATTTACGTTTCTTTTTGTTTAATAACTTAGGGCCAGTTGTATAAAGGAGGGTTAACTCGGGGATCAGCTGATCCTGGATCAAGAGTTGACCCAGGATCAACGTCTATTCCTTTTATTTTGTTATTATTACTTTAATACACAAAAAAACAATGTTGCCAGGTGTTATTTTAATAAATGACAAATGGATTGAGACAAACAGTATAAATCACAATAAACTTAAAAGTAAATAAAGTTGATTCTGGGTTAATCCACCGATTTCTCGGATCAGTAAAACGGTGAGTTAACCCAGGATCAACGCTTGACTTTCGCTCATACAACAGACATTTGCTTTGATCCTTGGTTTAACTCTGATCCGAGGATGATCCTCTTTTATACAACTGGCCCTTAGAAGTCTGCTTGGGAGGTATTCACGTTTGTACTACCATAAAAAACAATATCAGTTCATGATTTTCTTAACCCCGCCTCCTTTGATGTTCTCTCTTAGTGATGAATTGGTTTTTACTACAGCCATCAAAGATCACTTTGGCGCAAGGAATATAATGACCGAGTACAAAAATTGTCTTATAAATTTGAAAAACTTGTCAATGTTTTACTGACTTAGTAGTCCAAACAACCTGAAAAAACAGATGACCTCCGTTAAAATAGTGACTGTTAAATTGTCTAAATTTTTAGACAGAAAGGATTAACCTAAACAATTAAAACAGTGAGGACTTCACTGTATTACGCTTTAAACTGTCACTAAAAGTGCAGATGGCTAAGGTCTTAACTAAAAATTGAGATATTCCAAAAAACCGCTTTAGCTGTCATAGCATATTGTTAAAAAGTTGTTGGGGATCAACAGGAATGACTTCTTCAGGAACTACTTACAATACTTTTAACAGCGGAAAAGTCAGTTTTCTTTGCTTATTTAAAATGAGTTTTACCTTCTTTTTTTGACCCGGCTTTGATCAAATACAATGCAAATATTTTTGAATTTAAAAGTTGACTTCCTGTAAATTGTCCTGTATACTATACGTGTTAGTCGCATACATGGTCCATTCATGTATAGACTAACCTGAGTTACAGCAAAATTACAGCAATTTAAATATTGATGGTGTATGCGGGCACCCTGTATATCAATGCCATGTGAGTGTAGTGTGATAACATCAAAAGGTAACGCGGTATAAGGAGGGAGACGCTAGGACGCTAAGGCACTCGATAGTAAGACGTTGACGAGTTATGTTGTGTTACATTATTGCGTATTAAATATACTATTAACCCCAAATTAGAAGTAGTTGTGATTGATTGTACACCAAGACTACATCAGAAGTGGTAGTAACCATGCCCAAACAGAAAAGCAGACGTTCTAGTTCTTATAATAGTGTAAGTGATAATGACCACGTTGTTCGAAAATCAAAAATAAAAAGACGTTACAAATCAGACGTAGAAGTGATAGTTATAGTGATAATTCCAACTCAAGTGCGAAGAAAAGACTTACTGCATACAGAACCAAAAAAAAGGAAAGAAAAACAAGAACTCCAACGACAACCTCTCCAAGAGAAACCATGCCAACTGCCATAACTGAGAGTACGAATAAGATTTTGGTAGCGATTGTTCGTTAATTGCAAGGAAATTAGTTAATCGGTTTGCACTAGAAATTAAACAACTTGAAGAAAATGTGGTATTAGCAGGATTTTTAGGCAATACTACAACCGTTAATTCCTATGTTTAGACAACAGTAACTATTGATGACGTCATGCTTGACATAATTTTGTATGTTTTAAATGTTGAGTCACTAAAGACGGATTTATTAACAAGCAAAAATTTCACGAAAAATAAAAATATAATGTATTACCGTATTGACGACAACTTGATCTCTCAAAACAGATCTGATATTTTTAAGTCACATTAAAACATAGACGTTAAATACAATACAAAAAGAACATTTACAACAAATATTAAAGAAATGGGTAGTACCAAAGAAGTGTAGGTGGCAGGTAGTTAAAAGTAACCATGATGATATAGGTCACTTTGCTTTTGACAAAACGATCGACAGATTAAAACAAAGATATTGATTTCCCAAAATGAGACGCTTTGTTAAAAAGTACATTAATGCAAGTCTTCCATGTGTATATCATAAACAACCGAGTGAAAAAAAAAACCAGGCTACTTTCAGTCTTTACCAAAATGTGCAAAACCACATCATACGTTATATGTAGATCACTTGGGTCCATTTGTGGAAACAAAGAATGAAAATAAATATTTATTGGTAATAATTGATGGCTTTACCAAATTTGTGTATTTAAAAGCAACACCAGATACATCGAGTAAACACACTATTCAAGCACTAGATGAAATATTTGCAATATTTGGCAACCCAAGGAGATTGATAACAGAGGCAAGAAAAGCTTTTATATCTAAAGAATTTAAAAATTATACACATAAAGGTGGTATTCGAGTGTTCACTACAGCGGTTGGGCATTGCAAGAGGCAATGGGCAAGTAGAGAGGGCTAATAAGACAGTGTTAGATGCCTTGGCAACAATTGGGGCACCGTTAGATTCTGATTCATGGGACTTGAATCTCAAAAATGTTCAACAAGGAATAAATAATACCGCTCATAAAATTATGAAAACTACACCAAGGGAAGTATTTTTTTTGGATGCAAGATGAGAACTGACAGTGACAAGTATATAAGTGACGATGATACAAAGGTTATGGATGTAACAAAATTACGAAAAGAAGTAGAAAACAAACTAGAAAACAACAGAGCAATACAAGATAGCTATTTTAATAAGAAGAGATGTGCACCTAAACAGTTTGCTGTTGGAGATTTGGTGCTTTATAAAATTAATAACTTCCCAGCCAATAATAATGAAAGCAAGAAACTTTTCCCTAAGTACAGAGGCCCATTTACGATCACAAATGCTTTGCCTAATGACAGGTACAATGTAAAAGAAGATGTTTACTCGTCAAGGACGAACCGCCTCTACGAAGGTGTAGTGGGGGGAAAACATATCAAGCCGTTTGCTTTTCAGAAAGTTAAGTAAGAATATAGAAAGAATATAATAGGTATGTGTATCAAAGTTAAATGAGGTGACGTATCTGACGTTCACAGTGTAAATTGGTAGCGTGTCTGACGCATACAAATTTTAATGAGGTGACGTATCTGACGTTCACAGTGTAAATTGGTAGCGTGTCTGACGCATACAAATTCAAATGAGGTGACGTATCTGACGTTCACAGTATAAATTGGTAGCGTGTCTGACGCATACAAATTTTAATGAGGTGACGTATCTGACGTTCACAGTGTAAATTGGTAGCGTGTTTGACGCATACAAATTCAAATGAGGTGACGTATCTGACGTTCACAGTGTAAATTGGTAGCATGTCTGACGCATACAAATGTAAACCAGTAGCGTATTGACTCTGTGTATGAAAAATTGTTCTAATAATTTGGGTTACAGGTAGTACCATCGTTCTTATATTGCACTAGATGCAGGACTCCTATCTAAAAAGCATTGGTTGTTGTAAAGCCACTCATAACATGTTTATATTTACATTTTATTTGTTTACTGTTTACGCTACCAGTGGTGCCTCTATTTTTAAAGAATTTTTTCAAAAACTATCGATTTTGAAATAAAAGAAATCTTGTTAACCTACCTACTTTAAGGATGAGCAACCTTTTACAACGGGCCAGGTAAATATGAGCAATCTTGAAAGCACCAATGAGATCCAAGGACTCGGTAAACAAAGAAAAAGCACGCCACGCTAAAAGAGATCTTATGGTGGGCTTCAATATTTCTGTCTGTATCCACCATCTGGTGAAATAATAGATCGTTGGGTGTTACAGCATAGAGCCACGTCGATCGAGGACGATCGTTGTTTCAGGATGGCCGAATGCGGGCACCCTGTATATCAATGCCATGTGAGTGTAGTGTGATAACATCAAAAGGTAACGCGGTATAAGGAGGGAGACGCTAGGACGCTAAGGCACTCGATAGTAAGACGTTGACGAGTTATGTTGTGTTACATTATTGCGTATTAAATATACTATTAACCCCAAATTAGAAGTAGTTGTGATTGATTGTACACCAAGACTACATGTACTATTTCAAATTAAGTAGCAACACAAAAAACATAGAAAATGACACTAATTATAGCTGCTAAAATGTGTCATTTACGAAAATTACAACCCCTACTCTCAAAAAATAATGAATTTTTCATTTAAAGAACTTTTCAGATCATTAGTACCTACTGCTGGTCTACTATTTTCAAATCTGTCTTAATTATATCAATCTTTACGTAAACTTCCTTTATGATTGGAGGGTACTTCATACCCTTTAACCTCCCCCCGCCACGGGACACGGTCATAAAGATCAACATTAATCAACATTATTAACCACCATTTCTGTTATAAGATACTTATGTTGGTGACAACAAGAACCGAGGTTCTTAGCACATTGAAAAATTATTTCTCCCAACTCCTGAATAAGCCTATAAAGCCTATATAAATTTTATACAGCTGAAGTACTGATTGGGCCGCCGACAATAAAGGAAATATATGAGGCAACAAAAATGCTTAAAAATAATAAAACACCTAGATGGAACGAAATTCCTGGAATGTGTTTTAAAAAAGGGGAAGTAGTTACATCTAGTAAATGTGATGATGAAGTATCTAATAGAACTTGTGTGGAAAAACAAAATATTCTCAAAATAACGGAAAAAAGGGTAGTAATCCCAGTACACAAAAGGGACAATAAAAGAATTATCGTGACATCTCCCATCTGAACAGCGCAGATATCTCTTTCTAGTCCTATCCTCATGACTGAGAAATCGTGATCGAAAAAGCTCACTTACAGTTGCTCACTATGGCCTTCCATTCTTGCCGGTTTTCTGCATCTTTTATTGTTGTCTGCAGGGGTCGCTTTGTTATTTGTTTTATTTGATCGATCCATCTATTGGGTGATCTACCTCTTGTCTTATACCTTCCTCTGAACCACTAGCTTCTCCAGGTTTGCCCCATCTCTACGCATCACGTGTCCAAAGTATTGCAGGATACGTCGTCGGCATATAGTCGATAGTCTGCTGGGGAACGGCAGGACACATAGACCTCCCAATAAAAATTTTACGATTAAAACCTCGATTTATTGTGATAAAGCACACTTTAAATAAGAGAATTAGGTGAGGAAAATGGCCTTAAAACCAACAGTTTTTTCAAAAATCGAATTTAGAAAAGCTTGATTTTTGAAGGATAAATCGCTCGTGATTGGTTAATCACGGTAAGCCAGGCATTCTGTTGTCGGTACGCGTGGAGTAATGCATAGTAGTGTTGCACTTGACAAATTTTTCAGTAAGTCGTACGCCATGGCAGTAAATCCGTTCCGGTTACCTGATTTGCACGTAAACTCAATTTATGACGTCAACGCATTTTTTAATGCGGGTGATGAAGAGGCAGTTTGGTTTCTCCAGTCTCGCGGGTTGTTGCCAGCCAATAAGCGTTGCACGACACGTTCGTGCAGAAAGCATTGCACCTTGGTGAAACACAACCGCTACAACCTCAACTACTGTTTTCGGTGTCCAAAGTGCAGAAAGGTGTATTCCCTAAGCGAGGGCACCTTCTTTGCGCACCTAAGGCTTTCACCAATGCTGGTGTTCGCCGTGTTATAGATGTGGTCGTGCAATTCACGGGCCGGTGTAACCGCAACCGTTCTTGGGTTGGATCGACACGTCGTCTATCAGTTACACCGCAAATTTCGCAGTATTTGCACGTGGAAACTCCGCAGCAACATTGCACTCGTCCAACTCGGCGGCCCGGGTGAGGTGGTGCAAATCGATAAGAGCGTGATCACCAAGCGGAAGTATAAAGTTGGCAGAGTCGTCGCCCAGCAGTGGATTATAGGTATCTACAGTGTCACTGCTAGGCGAGGGGTTGTTGCCTACGTTCCGAATCGCTCGCGGGAGACGCTACATAAGCTCATCTGCGGTTTAGTACGACCCGGGACCGAGATTTGGACCGATCGCTTGCGGGGTTACATTGGGTAAGGAGCGATACCGACCGTAAATCCACGCTACATCTATCGCACGGTGAACCACAGCAAGAATTTTGTAGACCCCATTACAGGGGTCTGCACAAATTCGGTGGAGGGCTACTGGTCGCAGCTAAAGGGGTTCTGTCGTCGCTTAGGTGTGATGCATTCCTCTTTGCTCGCTAGTCACCTGGACCAGTTTTTGTGGGTTGGGTTGTTTGGCCGCACACCTGCAGCTGTGTTTAACGAACTGCTGCATCAGATCGCGGAACGGTATCCTGTGTAAGGTTACGACAAAAAGGTCCTTTTCAGGACCAAAATTACTTCAGAAAAGGGTTACTTAAATTTAACGAACGGTAGTTACTTTTGCGCGTGGATCCGACTCTTGCGAGGGTGATGCAAGATTAATGACAACTAATTTAAAAATATCCCTAGGCCCGTGGGTCAAGGAAATGGTGGATCTTTGAGAGGTGAAACTCGTGAGAGTGGATTTTTAACGCAGGGTACTTGTGCGAAGAAAAATCGACTTAAAGCACCCCTCGCTGCGCTCGGGCGCTTTAAGCCATTTTTCCCGCACATGTACTATTCGGAAAGGTGGTTGTGCAAGGAAAAATCGGCTTAAAGCACTCCTCGCTGCGCTCGGGCGCTTTAAGCCATTTTTCCCGCACATTTAGGGTTGAAAACCATGATTTTCGTTCGGAGTGCACTGTTACTGCATCGCAATGCAAGTGTCGCTCCCACTCTGCGCAAAGCTAAGACCAGTTCTCGGTGCACGTACCGACAGGAGAATGAACTGAATGAATTGATTCACCAATCCCGAGCGACTTTGCTTTAAAATTTAGTGAAAAACGTGCTTTTTTAAATTCGATTTTTGAAAAAACTGTTGGATTTAAGGCCATTTTCCTCACCTAATTCTCTTATTTAAAATATGCTCTTTCAGAATTCATCGAGGTTTCAATCGTAAAATTTGCATTCAAAGGTCTACGTTTCTTACCTTTCACCAGTCTGCTTTTTATTTTCAGCTTCTTCAATATCGACACGTTCATTCTTTTTGCTGTCTATGGGATTCGCAACATACATTTTCAGCACCACATCTCGAAAGCGTCAATGCGGCATCCATCCGACATTTTGATAGTTTATGACTCGGCGCCCATACAAGAAAATCGCGAAAATTAGAGTCTTAACCAGATGAATCTTGGTATTGATTTCTTTTTTGATTTCATCTTTGCCTTCCACCAATGAACCATCAAGGTACAGAAATTCTGTAACTTTTTTTATTTGTGTTAGTTGATTACCCGCTGTTAAGGTGCCACCTCTATCTATGACCATTAGATTGGTTTTTTTTAGGTTTATTAATTGTAACATCTCTGCGAGTTCGTTTTTGTCAATAGCCAGCAACGTGGTGTCATCCTCGTATCTTAGATTAGGCATCAAGTGCACATTTCATAATGTATTTCCCATACGTGTTCAACAGCCTGGAGGAGAAAATACATCCTTGTCGAACTACTTTCTGCGCCTTAAAAAGTTTTGATTTCTTGTCATTCAGTTTTATCATCGCCTTATTGTTCTTTTATAAGTTTTTTATTATTGCTATTAGATGATCAAGAACACCCATTTCCTCCATTTTACGCCATAGCTTGTTCCAGCGTACACAGTCAAAGGCGTTCTTATAAGTAGTCTAAAAAGCACAGGAGTGTGGGAGTATTGAACTAGCGTAATTTTTCTATGAGGTGCCGTACGTAGAATATTTGGTATCTATAGTTCCTTCTCCCCTTTATGAAGCTCGCTTGTTTAAGTGGTATTTGATGTTCCAAAAATTTACGTAGCTTTTGGTCGACTATTCGCAGAAGTATTTTTCTTGCATGAGATATTAGTGCAATAGTTTTGACATTTTCTTGTACATCCTTTTTTGTGAAGCGGTATATAAATTGAATTCGTCCAGTCATTCGGCCATTGTTCTGTTTTCTACATTTTATTTCAGATGTTTAGAATTATTTGAACCCCATCTTCTCCCAGCGTCTTCAGCATCTCGGCAGATAGCTCGTCATTCCCATATGCTTTGTTATTTTTTAGATGTCGTATGACATACTCTATTTCATCCTTCATGATGTCTCCGTATGTTCATTATTGCAGTATTGTTTTCACTTCCTCTTCATCTTCCTTCAGCAGCCTTTCGTCTTTATCTTCTATCACCAATGTTTTTGGCTTAAAGCTTTGCGTTAGTGTTCTCACCTTGTCAAACAGATCTCGAATAGCGTATTTATTATGATGTACTTCTATTTACTTGCATATTTTGCTGATTTAGTCGTTTTTATCTTTTTTGCATTCTTTCTTAGCTCACCAGTGAGGTAAGCTAAGTGAACGGGCTAAGGACCGGACTCTAGGCTAGAAGCCCTGGGTTCGATCCCCAACCCAGCTACAAAACTTTATACAACTTCATTATAACCCTCGCCTCTCGGAAGGCAATGGCAAACCACCGACAGTAATTTGTCAAGAAAACCATTTAATATTAATATTAATGATCGCCAACCTCCGATATTAGGAGACGGCACCTTAAGAAGAAGAAGAAGCATTCTTTCTGTATGCGCTTGCATATCCGGACATATTTCTTTTTCTGTTCTCCGGTTATCGGTTTTTGTGTTATCCATATTTTATTGTTCTTTGTTTTTCTCAAGTCTGCCGATTTCTGCCGATCCGTAGTCGGCCCCTGGGTATGTCTTGCTGTTCGAGACCGATGATTTCCATCACAAGTGAGTCGTAATATAATCTATGTGATTCCTGTATCAGGTCCTGGTGACTTCCATGTATATGGCCGTCGTTTGTGATACCGAAAGTACGTATTGGCTATGGTGAGACCAAGCGTCTGACTGAATTGTATCATACGTTCTCCCCGATCGTTTCTATAATCCAAACACGTCCCATCTGAGGTGGTTGTCGCTGTCTGCGCTTCCGATTTTTGCATTCATATTCCCCTGTATGATGGTAATTTTGTTCTTTGGTTGTTCTTTTATGATATTTGTGAGTTCATTATAGAACTTCCCTATTTCGTCATCTCCTGCCCCGACTGTCGAAGCATACCTTAGGTTTGTTCGTTTGTCCTACACTAAATTACACTAAACTACACTGGATAGACTGGTGTAGTCTGGTGTAAAACAGCCAGTGTAAAATAGAGCAGGTAGTGTAATAAAAGTGTAGTGTACACCAGCGGTTACAAACGAACGGGTTTTTGACACTATTCTACACTGGCCCCGACTCTGACAATGCTTGGCGTATTTTTTATTATTGTCCAGGTTGAAAACACATTTGCTGAAATTGTTCTGAAAAGGATGCTCATAAAAATTATTAGTAATCTACAAATCGGTAAAAAGCGCCTTAGTGTGACTTCAAATAAATAATTATATTTTCCAAATTAAGTAAAAATTGTAAAATTGCGACATTATGCTAAAAAGCAATTTAGTGAGACAAATTAACCCTTATGGGTCCATACAAATTTACACATTATCTGCCATACGTAGTACCCGGGTACTACCATATAATTATATGTAATTCTTGTTGTGTTCAATCTTTTAGCGGATTTTTAATATTCATATAAGCGTTTTTAGTTACAATTATGTTTATATCGAGTTACATTTATACATAATGTGATGGTGATTCACGGTTTGTGTCAAAATTTTATTAAACTGTAAACAATATTCTGAAGTAAAGCTAATTAGGCGAGAGCAGATTTTACGTTCTCGATTGCAATAGTTCATTTTTCAGTAACCTAATGAATGCCAATTAATTTAAAATAGAAATAAATTTTAATAATTATTTGTTACCTGGTGCAACTCGTGAATTTTTGTGGTTTTTTTAATAAATCTATCAATTGATGTAATGTGATAGAGACGTATAATTGTGTAAACTGTGTACTCAAAGGAAATAATTGGGTAAATTTCATTAATCGGTGACAGCTATTTTTTGTATCTCTGTATTCCTAATATTATTCACCATGATACATCTAATATATTCGTATTAATTATAGTTTAATTAATCAAAAATTAGAACTTTTAATATTTTATATTGCATCAATTGAGAAATGTAGTTGAAATTAAACCAAGTAACGATAGCGATACTGAATACGAACATCGGTGTTACGAAAAACAAAACGAGTCAAGTGAAATGAAGTTTTGTGAATTTACAATTTGGAATACATTTCCACCAAGTCAATCTAAAAGAAGAGATTTTTTTGATATGTTGATAAAAAAACTAACAATTGACGAATTTAAAGCTTATTTTGTAATATTAACTACAGCGGGAGTTTTTTCATCAAGCAAAAAATTTTATCTTCCATCACAAAAAAAAGTAAAGATTTTTTAGTAATATGCTTCAATTTCTTAAAATATAGTATAGAAAATACTCTAGGCCTTAAGATAAAACAATCGGTAATTCTACTTGCACAATCAACATCAACGCACAAACTAGACGTTACTGGACGCATGAAAGTAACATGATACTGATTTTTATGGTTATTTAATGTTCCAAAAAGGCAAAGTAAGACCCGGAAAAGCTTCCAGAAATACCAAAAACTTGTGTGACCTCATATCAATGTCCCTAAAACAATTTGTAGAGCATAATACATTGAAATTTAACTTATTTTATTTTTTATTTCAAATTGCCTCTGTTCTAAAGTTAATTTCAAGTAAAATGTAAAACAAATTATATTTTAACACTTTATACTATGATAAATTGTTATTAATAAATATTAGAACAATTTTGAATGAATTGAGCTATTCTGTACCATTTATATCCCATAGAAAGTAATGTAGTACCCAGGTACTACGTATGGATGGATTAAGTATAGCTTTAAAGAATCTCAAAAAATTTTTACTTCATATGACTATTTTAATTTTTTTAAATTTTTTTTGTGCAGACAACCATTTTTTTAGAGATGTCACCAAAGCTCAAAGAAATCGGCCGGATAGAAAAAAAGATATGACGTTTTAAAGTCAAAATAGTACCCGGGTACTAGGTATGGACCCATTAGGGTTAAAGAAAAAATTATAATGGTTAAAGAACCCATATAATATACCTATGACCATCAGGACATCAACAATAATCATATTTTAATTAAAATTATTACTTTTAATTGTTGTAAAATTAGATTATATTATCAAGATGAAATTATGAACAAACATTCAAATAAATTGAGAAGTAAATCATCGTTAATAAAATTTGCAATTTCTGTAATTTTTTTCAGCTATTTTCTAGACTAAATATTTTCTACACCACTTTACACTTTTCTACACTTGCCTTTCGGCCGGTGTAAGTTAGTGTAGCTCTGAACAGTTCGGTGTAGTTCTGGGTAATTTACACTGGACAAACGGACACGTGTAGTTTTCTTACACCAGGACAAACGAACGCGTTTTTCTACACCAACTTATCCGGTGTAGTTCAGTGTAACTTAGTGTAGACAAACGAACAGACCTCTTGTATTGGGTTCACATTAAAAAGGCTTAACTTGAGTTTGATAGTTATTATTCTACCGAGACTAGATGTTTTCAATAAGCAGTAGACTAAAGCAAGAAAATGTTTCTGCTGTTTAACATTGCTGTGAGTTTATAGATGCAAGTGTTTAGATCTATGTAGGACGCCTAATCTACTCCTCGCTTCTTCTTCATTGTTTTGTTCCTTGACAGAAGCATCGCAATCATTAATTTTAACATTAAATTCTTAAAATGAAATGGATTTTTTTTGGCAAATTACCATCGGTGGTTGCCATTGCTTTAAGTGAAAAAGGTCATAATATAGTCAGATAAATTTTGTAGACGGATTGATGATTGAATCTTGGGTCTCTGGTCTAGATCTAGTCTTTACCTCGCTCACTAAAAAATACAAACTATTGAAAAATCCAGAAATAGATTAATAAAGAACAAACTCTGTATAACTGCCCTGACATAGTGCAAGAAATAAAAACTACAAAGATTGTGATGGACAGGTCATCTAGTTAGAAGTGAGAAGAAAATAAGGAAAGAGACATTTGGAAGACCACGACTGAGATAGCAAAACGACATCAATGGTGGTCTTAGGATGTTAGAAATAGATATAGACACATGGAAGGATTCTGCACAAGACCGCCAAAAGTAGAAGCAGATGATAGAAGCAACCAAAACCCACAACGGGTTATCTGTTAATAAAATTTATTTAAAATAATAAATCTCCCAGATATTATGATTGATGTGGTTATTAGGTTTTTGACAATATTTATGAGGAATGTGTAAATACGTAAAGGTCATAGTTGTTTGGCCTGCAGCATCCCTTGTTGTAGGCTAATTATGGTGCGATAGCGCCATCTCCCTAGTTGGTGTTTACCTAGATCACACAAGTCATAGTGCGACGTCTTTTTACAAACGGAAGTGTAGTGCCCGGCTTCACAGCAAGCCCAACATCTAGTCCAAAAAAACCAATTTTGTTGTTTTACAAAAGTTTATACCAACCTTTACTGATTTGGAGTTTAAAAGAACGAGGAATTCTTATACTTCTCAGATCTAGTAGGTCGTTCGTAGCTACTCCCGTCTTCTCTGATATGGTTCCCAAGAATGTGATGAACAACAATTCCGCACCTCCCACTTTGCTATTTTATCCATCGATTTCGTTGTCACATATTAATGTTGTTAATCCAAAATGCAACAGCTCCCCGACTAATATAATCCTTCAATCAATTATTTTTATGTAAAAATTTTAAATTTTTTGTAACAAAGTTATTAAATACGGTACTGTAATTGACTTACATTGTAAGTTAATAAAATTTTTAATTTCAAGTATTTATGAATAAAAATGTGGTTGTACCTACGATTATCTCAAAAACGCAGTAATTAGCAATTATTACAATCAACAATAATTAATTTATCATTTTTAATGTAATAAATAGCTTTCTCAGGCGTACGACCTTCAGTTTTTAATGGGCGTAGTATTAATTTAAAATTTTAATCAAATAATTTGAAAAAGTTTTGATTAGGCACCTTACTGGTACGTATTTGTTTTCTTTTCGGTGTCTTGTTCAAACATTTCATCTCAACTCGACGCGTTTTACCATTATAATTCTGTGTTTACCCTAAAATTAAATTTTAGCATAATCACATTTTTTCTCTTTAAAGCAGGACCGTAACGCAAAAATATTTAAAAAAATCAAATCTTTAAGTTTCTTTCATGAAATGTTTGTGACAAACTCAAAATTATTATGTTCTTGTGTTGTATTTTTAAACTCCTGTTATTATGTAATTAAAACAGTGTAAGTGTGAATAATTACCAGGTGGGTAATTCGTGATATTTGCATAGCAGATCTAAAATACAATAAAACTGTGATAGTAGAATGGATTGTAATAACATAGAATTGTGTAGCAATTTAAATAGCACCTGTTCAATTTTAAATTGCATTTACCATTTAATTACCATCGAACACAAAAGCGTTCATACCCAAATAACGGAGTCCGGTATTTGAAGGATTTTGTTTGTGTTTTTGAAAATAATATTACCTATTATTAAGATCCAATCAAGCGCACTTGCATCACTTTGAAAATTTTCGATAAAATGTTTCTTCTATCATCAGCATTTCTAATAGGTGTCGTCAGGTTTTGAAGCATCACAAAGGTTAATATATTATATTATTATCATAGCAGCATATTAAAATGAGTTAAATCCGGAATCCGGAGCAATTAAGTTGTTTTATTATTCGTATAACTAAAACACAAACCAAGACTTTACTTGTTCGGATGTGCAAACCACGTTGGCCGTGGAGATATTACCATGGGTGTTAATTGATCTTAAGATATGGGTATAAATTAAAAGTTTCTATTTACACAGGTTTAGTTGTCGGTTGTGTATCTGTGTGTGATAATTTGGTGGCTAAACATGAGTGAAAAAGTGTTTGCGTGTTTTACTGTTACAATTGTGCTCTTTTGTATCATCATCAATCTAGTCGGTTCCGTGGATCCACCTCACATTGTCATCATTGCTGCAGATGATATGGTAATTTTCATTATTCAGTATAAAAAACCCCAAATTCAAATAAGTCAGTTACATCACTTTAAGGTTAATTATTTCTAACATGATACGGAAGAAAAAAGTTAAACTTATTTAATTATTCATTGTAATTATGGGGAATACCTCCACGTACGTATATCAGTGTTACTCAATCTTTGTTTGCTTTTATATCCTGTTTGGGTACTTTTTATTTAAAAACAATTTCCTACGACTGGGTCTTTCTTGTGGAAGCGTTGCACCGAACCGTAGATGCATACCATAGACGAGATTCGATTTTAACTTTGTTACCCGGATTAAAATTTTCTCCACTTATTGAGAACCTCTCACTTAAAAGTAATCAAGCCAAACAATGCAATTAGCTTCTGAATAATTACTATTATTTTAAAATCTGTGCAATTTTTTTATAACCACGTGAGAACTTGAATCTTCCATTACGTTGCTTCCTAATCGATTCTGTTTTGAACTCATCAATCACAAATAATACCAAATGTCTTGCAAAATCACAAAAATATTCCGGATTACGCAAAGCTTTAATGATTCTTGAACTTGAGTTCAAATTTTATTATTTTATTGCTATATTTTTGTGATTCACATGAAGTTATTTTGAACTGTACGGTCTCGGAATTTCCTGCTTTTTATGTACTAAATTAAAACAATTGCTAATTTACGTTAATTCTCTGTAAAATACATCAAAACCAAATCGTCAACAACTCATTTTCCAAATTTGTTTGGACACACTGTAGATATTATTACAGACACCCAAATCACAGAGCTGCCAATCAATTTTTCGATTAAGAAAAATTAAAACCCACTTCGATTGGATTTCTAAAATAGCAACAATTTACACAAAAATGATCATTACACTTACGTAATTACAGCCAAATTTACGTGAGAAGTAATTAATCTTTAAAACTCGATGGATTCTTCCAGTGAGCTAAGATTGGGTAACAATTCGTGTCTTTTAAATCTAAATAAAACAATTTTTATTTTGTTATAACTTATAACTATCATTGATTTGTTAGAAGCGTTTGATTAAGAATCCTTAAAATTTGACCTATATTTTTTTCAGGGTTGGAACGATGTCAGTTTTCACGGAAGCGATCAAATTCCGACTCCCAACATAGATGCATTAGCCTATAATGGAGTCATCCTTAACAGTCACTATGTACAACCATTATGTACGCCATCCAGATCTGCTTTACTTACAGGAAAATATCCGATTAAACTGGGTATTATATATTTTTTTCAGTGTGCTGAAATATAAGGGTAATAGTAGTAAATAATTTTAGGAATGCAAGGCCGGCCATTATTGCCAGCTGAACCCGCTTCTCTTCCGCCAGGAAAATTGATGCCTGAGTACTTTAAAGTATGTAACTTAAATTTTTTAGAAATCGAATTTCATTATCAGTTTTATCAATCGTAAAGATATCGAATTTAAAGCTACGTGCGACGTATAGAATTTAACTTGCAGTTTTGTCAAGTCAACCCGACTTCCTTAATGCTATTTGATCTATCACAATTCAATTGAATTTTTGCTTGTTAAAATTTTAGTCCTTTAGAAAATATTTTATCTAAAAAAACCACCTTAATATTTTCATGAAATACTTAAAGCGCTGGAAGGTTTTCGTGGGTGACTAGCCTTTATGTTCAGCGTCAAGAGCTGAGTTTTTCGTGGGTATTTCTAAAGTAGATTCAGGTGATTCTTGACAAACTAACGGTAGGTGAAAAATATGTGGATGGAAATATCAGGCACAAGGTGTCCCAATAAAATTAGTATAGTAATTTAACATGGATTCATAAAGTTCAAATATGTTTAGAAGTCGGCGTTGGCGTCGCCGTCGCGTCGTTTTGATTTAAAAAATATGGCTGTTCCGAAAACAAAGCTTAGCAACTTTTAGATTTTTTAAATTAAATATTAATTAATCATAAGTCATTCTCCCTTCATTTTTCTGGTAACAGAAAACTAAACAAAAACATAAAAAGAACTTTTAGAAAACAATGATAATTAAAAAGTCACGTGACATACTTTTATATTACTAAAACTAATAAAGCTTATAGTCTAAGAGCTACTGACAGTTTTCATCCCGGATTTCAAGAGTCGTGAAAATTTTATGGCTTATAGATGGGTACTCTCTAAATACAAAAACAAAAATGGCAGACGTTTTATTACTCAGATAAAAGAGTAATGAATGTTTAAAATCATCGGTAGAAATCTAGCATTTTTGGAAATTAAACCCATTTCTTTGCCCCCCCCTCCCTTATCTGACAAGGAAAACGTCTGCTATTTTTGGTTTTTTATTTAGGGGGTGTTTATTTATTAGCCATACAATTTACTTTTAAAATCCGGAATGAAATCCGTCAGTAGGTCTTATATCATTAGCTACACTAAATAAGGTAGCGTTTGGCTTCACAGAGTGAAGATTGTTATTAGCCGACCAAGATCAGATCTCCTAAAAGAAGTGAAGTGGGGTTATAATTCGGAAGTAGTTTTTTTGCATTACATATCTGATTTTGCGTTCTTCGCTCCGCGAGTTTCTTTTGCTCTTCTTAGCTTTGGTCTGAATCACTGCTATTAATATCATATTGCATCAAAACAATTTTAAAAATCTTAATCAAGACAACGCCAGCGTTAATATGGTGAAGCTGTCCTTACATTTTCTTCAAAAACTTTTAGAGCAATCAGCGTTTATGTCCAGGTTTGGAGTGGATTAAATGTTTAGGTATTTATCTGACCACCATAGAACAATAACTAAACGCCAAGTAATTTAATAAACTGAAAAGCTAATTAAGAAAATGGTACATTGATGCTTCGAGATAAAGCTTAAAGATAAGGTGATGGATTTAAATCTCAAAATGAAAGAGACATTCAGTATAATAATTTGCTAGAAAGCTCCCTTTTCGTGTTCTTTTCTCTGATTAGTTTGATCACTTATAGAGTAAGGCTTAAGGCCGACTGACCACACCAATGATAATATTTAGGAAATCCGTTATGTTTAGTTAAATTTTAGCAAGATTTAATTGACAAAGTTCATTGCATACATTTAAAAATTGTATAATGTTTAACATCCTTATTTTGAGAGGTATTTTATACCCCCTAACACCAAAACAAGTTGATATATTTATTTTTTTGAATTTGTCATAAAATGAATGACAGATCATTTAGTTTGTTTGACTTTGTGACTGGGGGGTATGAAATACCCTCCAACCATAGAAGAAGTTTGGACCTACAATAACATAGAAAATTTGGGAAAGATAAACGCACGGTACCGGGGTATGGGGTAAATATAATTGCACTTTAAAAAAATTCGTCCAACTTTTGTACTACTTAACAAACTATAAAATGGTAGAATCGCACTTTAGATTGGGTTCATTTAAACTTTCCTCTGGAAAAAATCTGGGAGTGCGATTCTATCATTTTATAGTTTGTTAGTACAAAAGTTGGACAAATTTTTTAAGTCCAAACTTTTTCTATTGTTGGAGGGTATTCCATACCCCACAAACCCCCCGGTTACAAAAACATACATACTGAATGATCTGTTATTGGGAAAAAAAAATATCTCGGGGGATGTCCCGTCTCGCATTCATCTCTAATGATGACTCACTCAAAGCGTACACACGGGAGTCTACAACTACAAATCGTTGTTTCGACATAGTAAAAAACTTTTTTTTTCAGTAAAACCCCTCCCATGGTATAGACAAAAAATTGTTTTTAGATAAAACCCTTCTATGTTTAGCTACGACCCTGGGGTCATACCTACGTTTTAAAGTGCAATCTATCGTTTTTATGCGCAGGTAGAATTTAGAGAGTGTGTTAAATTATTTAAAAGTGAAATTTATTTTTCTTCGTGTATTACTTTTCATAAAAGTTTTAATAATTATTTTTAATGTTTATTCATTTATTTTTAAAGCTATTTTAATCTATTTTAAAGTGCGTTTAATACCCACCCATTTCAAATCCGAGAAAGGGTCAAACTTTCTTATGACTAAGGCCCAGATTTATAGTAGAAAAACGTGTAAAACGTCTATAACTTTGATAGACGTTTTTTATTGGTACTCTTACAATTGGTGAGTTATGGTAAGGCTTAAGGGGGTTTTTTCCTGATTCGGATCTTGTTATTGCCTATAAATCTACTACTTATGACTAGTGCTTTGGAAGGGAAGCTCAGCAAGCTATCTAATAGATGTAAAATATTTATATGCTCATAGAACTAACATTGTCAAGAAAACGATGCAGATGTTGGACATGACAGGTCTGAAGCCTTAAATTAAGATAAAGAAGGAAAAGGAAGCGTTCAATTTTATAAAATAAATGACAGATCATTCACTATGTTGGTCTTTGTGACCGGGGGGTTTGGGGGGTATGGAATACCCTCCAATCTAATAGACTTATTTTAGGTTTTATATTTACATAGCCGTTTTTCTTGCTCAATCATCATTTTCTAAATAAATATAAAATTTAAATACTACAGTCGAACAACTACATCAACTACTAGCAAACATAAAATTAAAACGACTCGAAGGATTCACTCAAAGTCTTAAAATATAAATAGTTTGACTATCCTGAAAAAATATATTGAATATTAATAATATTGAAAGATATAAAATTTAAGAACTTACAGTACAGTCATGAGTTCAAAAATCTCTTTTTTTATTTTTTCATATGAAAGCACAACATCTCAGAAATATTATGTGAAAGTTTCAAGTCGATCGGAGTAAAAGCCAATTTAATGAAAGTAGCAGTGCTCACTTCTTCTTCTTCAAGTGCCTATCCGAATCCGGATGTTGGCGATCTTCCTGGCTAAGCCAAGAAGACTTTTCTAGGGAAATGTTAATGGGGTGGTTTTCCGTTGCCTTCCCCCATAGTCCACAGATCGACTTTGGACTTTTTAGATCACAGCATATCCGACGCAACCAGGATTAGAACCGCGGTGCCCCGCTCTCTAGTCTATCCGTGTTTGATTTACGCCAGACTGCTGGTTGCTCACTTAACTATTTTATATTCTATGGGAGTCAATCTCGGTCATTCTGCACAAGAAAATGCCCGGAAAAAAGGGAAGAATTTGTCTTAGGCAACAGGAAAAAAATCTTTGAATGCTCAAACTGTTGCAGAGAGTATCCATCAGTATAACCCTAGAATCGATCATGATTATCATCGATCAAAAAAAAAAATTATTATAAAACTTTTATCAACACCAAAAACTTGAAACGCGTTTATCTCAAAACTACATTTTTGAAGTACGTGCGTAAGATTACTCAAAAACTACTTAACCAATCATGAGGAAATTTTATACACGTCTTAAATATAAATGGTACTACTCGAGACTGAACAATTGCTTTTTTTAATTTTTCTTTTCTATATTTTTTTTACAAGTAATTATAGGCCAATTTTTTGAGTAAAAATCGTCAGTTTTGGTTCAACACCATCTCAAAATAGAAATTTTTATATTTTTTAAAATGGATTTGTACTTTTTTGATTTCGGATAAGTTATCTTACGCACCGTAAATCATTTTTTTTAAGCTTCTACGAAAATCAACTACCAGTAGATTAATTGTCTACGTTTTGTGGAGATAAAATTTTAAAATGTTTTTTAAGTGTTGCTCTTTCACGTGGAAAAACTTTCAAATAAATACAACTATTCAAAACTTAGAAAAAAATCTCAGAAAAATTGGTTTTTTTTCGACCTCACGATTGTACGTAGCTCCTTAATTATTAAAAATGTAATACAAGATCACCGTAGATTTTATGTTTGTTTGGTATTTCTAAAATCTGACGGCTTTTCTTCTGATTTGCACTGCGATGATGATCGGTGTTAATCAGATCGGTTGTGAGACCGGAAGATTAGAAATACTGGCTAATCTGAATTACAATTGATGCTTTCTAAATTAAAACTTAAAGTGGTCAGCAAAGAATATTAACTATACGAATAAGAAGCGATGATATTCTACAGCGTTTTCCAGAGCGAACGTTTACGAACAAAATTTCCGTCGTTTGAGTTTGTTTTTATTGGTCAACTGTTTTGAACTCGCCAATGCCAATAACATAATTATAAAACAAGTTAAAAAATTTGGTTACAAAAATCTTGAAAATCTTTTCACCAAAATGAAGCTTTAGTCAGAAAGTTCAAATAAAGGTAGAAGTAGCATGGAATTATTTAGGTATCTTTTCATTAATAAAATATTTCTTTAAGAAATTACGAAATTGAATGATTAATTAACACTTTCATACCCAAATGTTTTTTTGCGATGGTGACACTTTTATAACACAAAGTCATCAATTATTGCATCCAAAAAACCTTTCTAATTCATATCGAATGCTACCCTTGTTGGTTTGAAATACTTTAAACTTTAATTGTCAAGCTTTGTTTACAATTTCAATTTTATCACTAGAGTAAATTTTTTGTTTATTAAATTATTACTAAATAATCTACAGCTGTATTTTCCCGAGGTTAATCGCAAGTATTGATAGTATTAAAATTTATTTGATTTCAGGAATTGGGGTACGACACACATCTGATAGGAAAGTGGCATTTGGGGTATGCAAAGTGGAACGACACTCCAACACACAGAGGATTCGATCACCATTTTGGTTATTTCAGCGGACATTTGAGCTATTACGATTATTTATGCACGTACACAGTAAGTTTTGATTATAGGTTACAATACTAATAAATCTTTGAGAAGCGATCAAGCATCTGAACGCTGAGGATCAAGTAAAAATTTTCTTCGACAGATAACTTCCAGTAAGTTAAAGGATGTCACCTACTCATCCTTCGGCTAAATGAAAAAATTGTTTTCAATTGAAATTCCACAACAACTTAAACTTTGTCAAGTAATTACTAAACGCAACTAATCTACTTGAGAACCAGGGGAATGCATACTAATTAATGTGTGGAATGTTGTGTCTCACCTTTAGCCTAACCGATGTATTTCTTGGCGATTACAGGAAATATCAAACAATTGAAGGATTATAAATTAATCTTATGATTTGTTTGGGATAATTAAGGTTTTAAGTTCGATGCCCGATGGGGGCTACCCACCTAAAAAATAAGACCTTGCATATTCAAATTTTAATTTTATTTTCAAATTAAACAATTACAAAAGTTTCCCAAATTTTCCTTAAATTTTAAATAATTAATCATTATTTTATCTTTTGAATACATTAAGTATGCACTTTGGCTTGAATATTCAAATCTTGTTGGTAGTTTGCAATTATTTCAAGTTAAGTTTAACCTGGTGTGTGTGAAAATTTAAATTTTGTAATTTCCGGAGTTATAATTTATTGCTAAATTTAAGGCAAAAATGCTTTCTTTCTATTGCGCTATTGTTGTGTGCACATAGATGCAGATGTGTGACTTTAGGTGGAATAATTAGAGGTGAGAACAATAAAACGTTTAATTACTTATTCATAGCTTGCAAAGTTACGGGGTCCTTTCATAAAGTTTTTGTGTTTCAGATAGATGGAGTACCATACACTGGATTTGATTTGAGACGCGATCACGAACCGGCGTGGGACGTGGTGGGCGAATATGCGACGGAAGCGTTCACAAAAGAAGCGATCAAAACGATTGAAAATCACGATGTCAACAAACCGTTGTTCATGTTCTTGTCGCACTTAGCTGTTCATGCAGGAAATGACGGAAAATTGTTGGAAGCGCCTCAGAAAACTGTAAACAAATTCAAGCACATCGTCGATTCCAATAGGAGGACGTATGCAGGTAACTATTATTTTCTTTTCAAAATTCGTGCCTGCTTTACTGATATCAACATCGTCTTTAATAATGACGTGCATGAATAGATTAACGAGTCACTCGAATCAAATTAGTCACGAAACTTATTGATAGGGACCGGTAAACTGATGAGGCTATTAAAGTAAACCACCCAAATGTCGCAAGTTCGTGTAGCAGATTTTGAACTGGGTTATTTTATTTTTACAACTCACGTATAAGAATAATAACCATCACACGATAATATAACGCCTAAGACCCACTCGAAAAGATATCAAAGACAAATGACACTAACATCTGGACGAATGGAATGGAATTGTAAAATGATGTAAATTTTACGTTTAAAACATTGCAACGATTTTTTTCAAATTACCTACTCCAACTTGTCAGATATTGACTAACGAAGAAAAAATTGTGTCGGGAAAATTTCAAATATGAAAAGATTTTGGATAATAGTATGTATTATATACAAAGTGTTTGAAAAGGCAAGGCGACTAAATGCATCGCATTTTGTTGCTTCAGACATTCAAATTTCATGCTTTTTGCGTTTTAAACTTTTCGACGGAAATCTACCGATATCCGGATCACTTCAAACAGGTTTTAGAATACAATTAATTAATTGTCAGCGAGTTAATTACAACCGTGATTAAGCAAAAATATGTTAATTTTTGCTTGGTACTTAAATGCTAAACGTGCTTAAGAAATTGATTTATTGCTACCAAATAAAATTTTCTACTGATATAATTTATCTTTCCGAATTTTAATTAGATTTACAATAATAATTTAAGCAAAAATCAATTGTGAATTATTAATATAACCGTTTTAAATTAAAATAATATGTTAATTAATTTCTAGGTGTATCATACAACAAGAATAAAAAAGAAAATACCGAAAATCGATTTATTTTAAGGTCGTTTAAGTTCTATTTTATTTTTTAAATCATGGACGGGTTTGCTTAAAATGATTAAAATTTAAAAACTTAAGTTAACTTTTAGCGCATTAAAAATAAAATATATTTTATAAGCTTTCAACTTATCGTCGCTATCGCCACAGAATAAATTTAAATAATTAAATAATACATTTGATCTTTATTGTGTTACATTAACTCGAAAATTTTTAGAATATAATTATTATTTATTTCATAATTTTAAAAGTTGATTTTACTATTTTACTAATAATAAAAATAAATATTATTCTACTATATCGGCATGTCAATTTGGCATCCACATCTGTCAAACAGTTGATTGGTTAAAGTTTAGCCAATTCCAATTCTCATTAGGGCCATCGATGTAAATTTGTATGTTTTGAGTTCCAGATCTTCTTTGATATCTTCGATTTTGATATCCTTCGAACTAATCCTGATTATCGCTTTCAGAGGGTTATCTTCGAGAAGTTTTTTTTAAATATCGTAACGATTGGCCGATGGGTTTTTTCGGTCTTTGGAGTAATGTTCAACCCATTAGCTAGCATTTTCACGTTAGTCTATTGTACTTCTAGTTCGTCGTTTTCTTTACTAATGGTCCAAAATTTATCGATCTAGCACCATTTAAAATGGAAAAATTTTTACACAGAATAGCAGACGAATCAACATGAATTAACCTTTAATTTATTTTTAGCTATGGTATCGCAGTTGGACGATAGCGTTGGTGCAGTCCTGGAAGCACTGGGAAGCAAAAATATGCTTCAAAATAGCATAATTTTGTTTATGTCAGATAATGGAGCTCCAGGTGAAGGAATGTTTTACAACTGGGGTTCAAATTATCCACTAAGAGGAGTTAAGGCAACTTTATTTGAAGGTGGCGTGCGTAGTGCGTCCGTTATTTGGAGTCCGTTAATTGTGCAAAATTCGCGTGTTTCACACGAACTTCTTCACATCACGGATTGGTTGCCTACTTTTTATACCGCCGCGGGTGGAGATATTGGCATACTTGATCCATATTTAGATGGGCAAGATCAATGGGGTAGTTTGGTTTACGATCTCCCGTCTGCTAGAACGGATATACTAATTAACATAGACGAGAAGCTAAAAAACGCCGCTTTGAGGTTTAATAACTGGAAGTTGGTGGTGGGTAAGTTTAAATATTTAAATTTTAATTTAATTTTTTTTTAAATCTTGTTTAATCACAGGCTTACCTGAAAACGAAAAAAATGACATATATTTTGGAGAATCCGGAAGTGACGTCATAACCAGGATACCTTACAATACAAGTGCGGTCACCAATAGTCCTGCAGGACTGGCCATTTCAAAAGTTACTTATTCTCCAGTTACTGAAGACTATTACAACATATTAAGGGATGAAGCCACCATCAGATGCTTACCTGGAAAAGCGAAACGAAACGTTTGCAATTTAAAAGGTAAAGTAGGCAAACATTTTTACCCATATCATTGATTAAGCGCTATTTTCCAAGACAAAATAAAGTCGACTTGGTATTTCACAAAGTTTCCTTTTTGAATTCCAATTTGTTCAATTTATCTTATTGCGATGTAGCGTGTATGCCGACTTCAAGTCGGCATGTCGATCAAGTTTCGAATTATCTAAAACAAAAAACAAAAAAGGAAACTTTCTATGTTAGATTTTAGACGGTTAGATTTACAAATTCGAACTGGTAAAATAATTAAAAACTTTGTAATTATACAGGCGGAGAAGTTTGTCTGTACGATATTCCAAGCGACCCTTGTGAAGAGAATAACTTAGCTCCGTATTTTCCGGCAGTAGTGCGAAGGATTAAACGCGCCCTTGTAGAACACAGGAACAGTTTGACACCTCAAATAAACCAGGATTCCGACATAGGAAAGGATGACCCTAAACTTTTCCAATACACTTGGAATCCTTGGCTCGATTGCGCCGATTTGACGTGTAGTTCGTAAATTAAATGCATTTTTAATATTAAGGTTTAGTTTGATTTTAATTAGAACTTGAGTAATTGCGAGTGATTTTTAATTAATTTAATGTAATTTGCGTTTTAGGTTAATATTGTTTTTCTATTGCGAATAAATGTTACATTTACTGATATTATTTTGTTATTCTTATTTTAACTGTTATTTTCTACAAGAAAAGAAGAAAAAGAGTGATTTTCGTTGTTATTCGTTTATTTATTACCAACTTAAAAAAGTTAGATGACTGATCAGAGGTACGTTATTATGACGTAATCACAACCTTGCACACCAGAACGTAACAAAATATTGGAGAATATTTTATTGTAAAGAAATTTTGAAATTGAAATTTTATTGTAATGATTTTTTTTTCAAATTTTACTGCTGAACTATCTGTTAGAACCACCTTAAATTTTATTAGTAGGTTAGTAAAAGTTTGTATTAATTAGATTGACAAACAAAATCAATTAGTCTTTTTAATTTTTCAAGATTTGGAGTATTATTTAGCTGCGCCTGACTACGTTTTACTGTGTGTGAAACTGTTAATTTTTGATATTGCTGTATGTTGTTGATTAGATTTTTTTAATTATTTTTAATAGATTCGCGTATTTAACCTTAGTATATCCATAAATTTTGAAAATTTTTAAACAAAAATTATTTGTCTTGCTCCTAAAAACATTTTGAATTTTTTTTAGGACAATTTTTAGAGAAAATAAAAAGTAAATTTTGTTTAATTGGAACTTAGTAAATACACCCAAAAATAAATATGTAAATTCTTCAGAAATGTAGGGATGACTTTTAATGAAGATAAAAATAAAAATTTTGTTTGAAAATTTTGAAAATTTGGAAATATGCCAATAAATTTTTATTATAAAAATATTTAAAAAATTTAATCATATTAAGCCCGTATGACACGATGCATAATTTTACAAAAAATTTTCATGTAAATTTGCCACAATTTTATGCAGCTAATAGTAGTTTTCGTCACAAGGACGTAAAACGAGATTTTACACCCGAAGGCAAAGTTTTGGAAGACGAGGCGAGCGTAGCGAAGCCGAGGCGCACGAACCGCACCGAGTGGTGTAAAATCTCTTTATGTCCGAGTGGCATAAACTGCTTTTCGTTGTGACGGGACTACCTCATTTTTATTTGTGACTGTATGGAAGCCGTCCCTGTACAAGTATACTGCCGTGTTAATTCTAAAGGGCGTATCTGTTTTTTTTGTCGTTTTGTGTTTCTGATGACCAACGCTTCCCTGCATGTAAATCTATCATTTCGTTATGATTAGAAGGTGTAACTGTGTATAGAGATGCTAGAATACATAATTTAAACCATGTGTTGGCACACAGAAGTTTATAAAACACGATTTCCCAACAACTAGCGTTTTGCAGATACGCCCTTTAAAATTAACACGGCAGTATAGTCCATTTGAATATTAGAGGTGTTGATTGGTTAGTTTAGTTTTTTTTACTTCCTAGAACGTGAAAATTTTTTTTACTTCTAGGACGTAAAAAGTCACTTTTCCATCCTCAAATGAAGTCGTAAACCACTCATTTTACGGCCGGAACAACGAAAAATAATATTCTGTATGCAACGGTGCAATTTTTTGCATTTTTTTACGCTTGCGTATTAACAAATTAACTAAATCTGCCAAAAAGTTCGATTTAGGCCATGAAATTTTTTTTTATTTTTTGTTATTGGATTGGAACACGGTTCCCACAAGCACAGAAATTTCTGAATAAAAACACTTGGAAAAAGCGTTGCGATACTTTTTTCAAAATTTTTTTTATCAGTGTCAATCAGTGCCGGACTTACGGAAATTTTTACCAAAAGTCTACCGCGCACATTTTCTTTCAAATTTACAACTTGTTCTAAATTTTTTTTTATACAAAACAGCGTTGCCAACTTTAAAATTTACGAAGTTTTTTAGTAGAAATCAGTGCCGGACTTGAGGCAATTTTGCAAGAAATGTCTGACGCGCACATTTACAACTTTGTACAACCAGTATTGCCAACTCTGCAATTTTTGAAGTCATTTAGTAGCAATCAGTAGCAAACACTTAGAAAAAACGTTGCCAACTGTTTCTAAAAATTTTTTCATCGGTGTCAATCAGTGCCGGACTTTCGGCAATTTTTGCCAAAAATCTACCGCGCACATTTACGCGCACATTTTCCAACAAATTTACAACTTGTTCTAAATATTTTTTTATACAAAACAGCGTTGCCAACTTTGAAATTTACAAAGTTAATTTTAAATACAAAGTAATTTTTATAAATTATCACATTTTCTGTCAAATAATATATTTTAATTAAGCTAAAATTTCTGATAAGCGCTAAATGGTAGTTTTTTACCGTTGAACAACTTCCAATATTAAAAATTGGTAACACTAGTACTCCAAACTCTAGACGGGAAAACGTCTACTGCGCACATTTACGCGCACTTTTACCTCCAAATTTACAACTATTTTATGAAAATTTACGTGATAATTCCACGCGTGTATTAAACTGTCCATAAGAGCCGTCGAATTATCAAAGTTTGCTAACGGATAAATTACGATAGGCGGCGCATTTGCGGATAAACCACGAACTAAGGAAGACATCAAAATGCAACTGGCTATTTTTTGCGGATATTTTTTTGTTTACCTTTTTCAATTGTTTATTCTCGTTGACAGTTCAATAAATTTTCAAAGTTTTAAATACTTTTATTTGCATTATTAACAATTTCATCGTTCACTATTGGAATTATCTTATCAAATACAACTCGAGCTTTGATTTTAATCCTGATAATTTTTAATTTCTAATCACTCAGACGTGCTTTTAAAATTTAGCTCGAGAAAATTTGATCTGGCCATAATCACTAGAGCGACCTCGCTACGCTCGATCGCTTTCGTGATTATAGATGATCAAATTTTTTCTCGATAAATTGTTAATCACGTCTTCGTTGAAATTAAAAATTATCCGGATAAAATCAAAGCTCTAGTTTTATTGCTTATGAAAATTTAGCACAAGATTTTCTGGTAAATTTGCTGTATACAACGGTGCATAATATTTTTATAAAAATTTACATGTAAATTTTCTGTAAAATTATGCATCGTGCCATATGGGCTTAAGGGATGTATTTTGAAGAAAGTCAAAATTATAAACTTTGTTTAAAAATTTCGAAATTTTAAAATATACTGTTAAATTATTAAATAACTTGTGACCACTATACAGCAAACTAGTGGAAAAATGCTAACAAAAAGGGATGATTTTTTAAAAGGATAAATCTGAAAAATTCTGTTTGAAAAATTATAAAGCAAAATAGTGGAAAACTTCTAATCGTAAGGGATGTTTTCTGAAGAGGGTAAAATTAAAGGTTATTAGAAAATTTCAAAAACTTGGAATTATACTGCTAAATATGTAGTGCATATAGTAAAAATAGTGAAAAAATTGTAATCATAAGGAATAACTTTTGACGAAGAAATTAAAAAAAATTTGTTTGGAAAAATTCAAAAGTTTGTTGAATACTAATTAATACTAATTACTACTACTTAATTAATAAATACTAATTAATAAATATTATTCAGTGAATAAAACAAGAATTGTGAAAAAATGTATTTATAAGGGATGATTTTTAATAAGGGTAAAAATTATAATTTTTGCTTAAAAATTTTGCAAATCTGTAAATTACCAATAAAATAAAAAGATGAATTTTTAAAATTATAAATTTTGATTAACATTTTTGAAATGCTATAAATATAAATAACCTTTGAATACAGCAAAAATTATTTGTTTTTTGTTTTTTGAGGTTTTTGAGAAAAGTTAAAATTAAAAATTTTGTTTAAAAATTTCAAAAATTTGGAAATATACTACTAAATATGCCATGCATACATCCAAAATAGTGGAAAAATTCAAATCGTAAGGGATGGTTTTTGAGAAAGGTTAAAATTAAAAATTACGTTTAAAAATTTTGAAAAAGACTACTAAATATGCAGCGAATACAGCAGAAATAGGAGATAATATTGTATAAAAGTACCTATATAAAATGATTTTGGAGAATATTTTGTAGTCCTTTTCAAAAATATTTATGAATAATCTTTATTTGCTCCGAGCAACATTCGTCGACCGGTGTGAATCTTGCGGGCCACATCAAGACGCTTTGCTAGCCTTGACTTGCCGTCGCGTGATGTAAATAACCAATCCATGCAATCCGCATTTAAGATTTTGTAAATTATATAAAAATTTGCATTTTAAAATTCAATGCTTTAACTGTCTATGTTTAAGCGGAGTTTATATCAAGATTCTTGTCTTGCCTTGCTCAAGTTGAAGTTGGTAAAAACCAACCAAATAGAAGTATTTTTATCTATGTCTTGTTAAAGTCAAAAAGTACTTCAATCCGATTGATTCTTGCTAACTTCTGCCTTATCAAAGAAAAGCAAGGATAATTAAACGCAGGTTTACTTATTTACATCTTATAAGGTATAATGAATTTATCTAACTGCTCATGACAATAACTTCCATTTAACTTTTCGTTTAAATTTAACACTAAAATGAAAAATTAAATTTTACAGTTGATGAACTTTTTATAACAAAAAAAAGCAAATCGATGTTAATTGCATTTTTTTTACCCAAATTAAAATTTTGTTTTAAAATATTACAAATTAGAGAGATTTATGAAAGCCGATTAAAACTCTAGTGACACAGGGAATTAAATTGCTAACAGTATTAATTTAATTAAGCTTCTCTACATCATTAACTTTGGGTGATTTTTTATGTATGTAGTGTAACTCAACGTTCAACTGATGTTTTAATATTTTTGTAAAGAAAGTATTATTTAAATAGTAGTAGCTATATAAATTTTTTAATTTGTAAAATTAATACAGAAGTTAAAAATAATAAATTTTTAAATTACTTAGTAGCTGAAAGAGGTTAAAGTGACAACAAATTATGTCATTAAATCATATTATATTTGTTGTTTTTGCAAGTAAGAATCTTACTAAAAGTGCGGCCGAAGGCCGCACAATTTTGTTAATTTATCAGTAGTAGTAAACGAATAGGTAAACTCACAAAATCCTGACACTCAGCAATGCATAGAAGGATTGTCGCCCTTGTCAGTAGCGAATTCAGGAAGTTATAATGCAATTTTATTTTGTCTGCCGCTGCCAGCCAGCAAAAAACCGTCAAAAAACTGTCGGTTTTTCAATCAGACAAATTTTTGAAAATTTTATTCATTTTTACTTTACCGTCATTTGAAGAAACAAAATCTTTTTTTGATGATTTATATAAAAATATTGTTATATTAAATAATATTATTGTATTGCATGAAATTGTAAACCATAATTCAAACCGATAATTGAATTCTGTTTGAAATACATATAACGGTTTTCAAACTTAATTAAATACCTAGACATACCAACTACATATTGCAATGATAAAAAAGCTTTTGCGGGAAACCGAAGATTTCCCGCCAAGGTTTCTTTTATACCTCTGCAAAAAAATGAAAATTTACCCGCTAGCTCAGTGATGGAGTCATACGTCCCAATGATGGACACTTATCATTTGGTGAAAAATAAAATTCATAAAATAATAGCAAACAAAATGTAATTCGACGAATAAATCAGTCATCCCATAAACAATTAAATAAAAAATTAGACCTTCTCTGAAGCCTATTATGACTACAGTCAAATTCCTACAGATCAAATAACCGTGAAAGTGACATTTAATCAAATCAAAACTGTCCTGCACTTTCACAGTTATCGGACGAGACATAAAATTATTTACAAACTCATACAAAATTCAATTCAAAATCAAACATAAAATAATGGCACATTTATTGTTATAAAATGAGATTGTCCACTACGCAACAAATGTGTTCGTTGTATGGTCAACAAATTCAACCATGTGTAGATGCGCGCATGAATACAAAGTTCTGTAATTCTTGTAGCAATCACGAATTACAAAAATGTAAATTTAGATTACAAAACGTAGAGACATATTCGATGCAATTTAAGAAATAATTGAAAATAAACTTTAAAACTTTTACCATCCATAGGAAGGCATCGTGGCGTTCCAACGTTGAATCGCATCAAGGCATGTACAAATTTTCTAACCGCTTCGTTTAAAAAATACTGCTTGGCTTTTCCAAATTTCTCATCTACGGTCCAATTTTCATACAGGTAGAATTATCACAATTATCAACTTATCTTCAATAACTGAACACTAACTTGGCTTTGCATTTATAGCACCTTCAAATCGGATACGTGTTACACCTACGGGCGCTAACACTCCAAAAGCCACTCTTGAGCCGTTTTGTGTTTGCTCGCCTCCTTTTTCCAAAATTGCACTTCCCTCCTAACGTTGCAATTCTCTATAAATTTTCACTGTTACCCGGTGCGCATGTCTTTGTGCTTGCTCGCCTACTTTTTTCAACATTGCACTTTCCCCCTGACGTTGCAACTCTCTACAAATTTTCACTGTTGCGCGATGCGCATGTCTCTCGTCCACTTCCCAATTTTAACTATTTACAACACATTTTTTTAAATAAAACAAATACGCCTCACATAAATAAAATTTTCAAAAATAAAACTGTACAAATTAACAACTAAAATCAACTAAAATTATTCCGCACGCCTATAGGAATTGCCTCCGTGAACCAAGCTGTTCAGCTGAGAAGATCTAATTCTCATCCCTTCAAATGATTTTCACAAGGGAAAATAATGATAAACATTATGGAATTCCGATGACTGATTTATTGCATCTTTATTGTCCGGCAAACCAAAAGCAGAAATTAAAATTAAAAACAAATATCCAAGATCCATCTGTTGGGACATATTTCTCAGGGTAGAGCCAGATTTAAAAAAATTCATACATCCCTGACCTAATCTCATACGAGGAGGTTCAAAACATGACAATATATTATGTACCTAGTCGAGCTATGAACTCGAAATGTTTCTAATTAGTTTTACAATAGTTATGGTGAAGAGGATTTCTGTTCTGCTAAATTAAACTTTGGTTATCGTTTATAAAGCGTTCTTTCAATTATTTAAATGAAATCGATAAAAAACATTTTATTGTAAAAGTAAAACATTAGATAAAATTTTTCCTTCTAATCTAGTAACCAGCAGTCAAACGTCTGGCCCATTAGCTCAGTTGGTTAGAGCGTCGTGCTAATAACGCGAAGGTCGTGGGTTCGATCCCCCCATGGGCCATTTTTTTTCATTGTTACAAAACTCTGTGAGAAATAAAACTTGCGTTAATTTTGTCACAGGGTAATCACGATCTGAATTTTTTTGGTGATTCTAGGAGCTAATAAATTATGACTCTCTTGGTGTTTAGTCTATTGGTCCATTTATTTTTTTACTTATGAGTTTTTGAAAATAGACATAGTGGTTTAACCATAGATTTAATTGTTATTGGAATGGAAATCCGTAAGTTCAAAGTTTGATTATCACACGAGGCAGTTTTATTTTTTGAAAATTTTGTAATTTATTATCAGAATTAATACCTATATTTTATTATTTTTATTTATATTTTAACCTATGAACTACCATTATAAAACGCTAAACTACCACGGTTTTTTGTATTAACAGCAAATAGTGATAATAGCAGTTATGTCTATTTTTAAACATTTATAACTCAAAAACTAAGTCCCAATAGACTAAACGCTGAGAAAGTGATAACTTTTTGGCTGCTAAAATCACAAAATAAATTGGGATTTTGATCGTCGATCACCGATATACTCACTATGGTGTCCTCTTGTTAGTGCAATCCGAACTAAACTAACTACAAATTGATTGGTGTAAAATCACTAATTTACTTTTCAAACCAATCAATTTTTGCAAATTTTTACACTAACTTATTCGAAGTAGTTTGGAGTAACGTAACAAACAGACTTTATTATTTGCAAAGTTTAACTAATTGGATTGAAATTAAATTGCTAGCAGTAATATTATAAATAGCGTACTAAATAGATCTACATAATTTTGTTGCAGTACAACTTCAGTTTTAATTATTCAAAGAACTATAATTAATTTGTCAGTTTCGAATGCAGAAATACGTACTATGTGAAATGCTAGCAATATGTAAAATAATTAATTTGTTGTTTTTTCTCAAAAAATGCAAGATTTCGTTTATTTTTCAGAATTTTAGAAAAATAAAATTAAAATATGAAAATGCTCTGCAAGTGAAAGCTGTGTACTAAATTTCAGATTTGCAGGACGTTGAAAAGTTGGTTAAAAATGGCCTCAAAGAAGTCCTCTCACACGGGAGGACTCTGGATATTCACATCCTTCCATGAATCTACCTCGGATTCTAACTTAATTAATAACTTAGAAACTTTTGCATAAAATTTTTCTATACATATCCATAGTCTTCTTTGTCTTCATTTTTGGGATTTTATTTTTGACTCAGGCAGTAAAACCACTACATTTGCTGACGGATATTACATAATAAAAATTTGACTTGACCAAATATATGGGTTCCATAATAATTTAAATAATATTTACCTTCAACAAAATGCGCACTTCACAACAATGTAATAAGTAAAATTGATCATAAAATAAAAATAGAATATCTCGTCAAGTTCCGATTGACAAAATATTAAATAGGATCCACTTCCATCTTCTCTTTGCGTCTCCAACTTTAATATTTCTTCAACACATTTTTTTTCATTCGAATTTAAAACAAACTTATTTCAATATTTGTTTCTTGAACATATTAAATCATTTGTATTCATTTAATAAACTTGTTTAACTTTGAAATATAAGATACGTTTCAATATGACCGGATGAAAGTAAACAACAAAACAAAAATTTTAAAAACTTTAAAATATTGAGAAAATCAATTTGAGCGAGAAGTATTGTAAGCAACGTTTTGAAAGCAATGCAAATACCATTACAGCGTAGAATCGACTAAAAGCTTTTTTTATTATTTGTAAAAAGCCCATTTTGTCTAGTGTATTTTTACTTTAACACTTTATCAACCCTTCTTTATTATAATGCATTTTGGGGAAAGGTAGCTACTTTGGGCACGAAAACACAAATTTTACGATTGAAACCTCGATGAATTCTGAAAGAGTATATATTAAATAAGAGAATTAGCTATGAACGAATGCCTTAAATGCCCCTGTTTTTTCAAAAATCGAATTTAAAAAAGCTTGATTTTCGAAGATTAAACGCTCGTGATTGGTTAATCAAGTTCGTTCGTTCGAGGTACGTGCGCTCCCATACATAAGAGTGTAGCTGTTGACAAGTTTGTCAGTAACTCTTACGCTACGGTAGGAATGCGTTCTCCTTTTATATTAATTAAAAATTTTAATTTAAAACTTTAAAATTATTTAAAAATTACTTCAGAAAAGGGTTATTTAAATTTAACGAACGGTAGTTACTTTTGCGCGTGGGTCCGACTCTTGCGAGGGTGATTTTGATGAAAATCGCTGCGCTCGGGCGCTTCGAGCCATTTTCATCAAAATGACAACTAATTTAAAAATATCCCTAGGCCCGTGGGTCAAGGAAAAGGTGAATCTTTGAGAGGTGAAACTCGTGAGAGGGGATTTTTAACGCAGAGTAGTTGTGCGAAGCCATTTTTTTTCGCACATTTAGGGTTGAAATTTGCGCAAAGCTAAGACCATATCTCGGTGCACGTACCGACAGGAGAATGAACTGAATGAATTGATTCACCAATCCCGAGCGACTTTGCTTTAAAATTTACAGTGAAAATCGAAGTTTTTAAATTCGATTTTTGAAAAAATAGGGGCATTTAAGGCATGCTGTCATAGCTAATTCTCTTATTTAATATATACTCTTTCAGAATTCATCGAGATTTCAATCGTAAAATTTGTATTTTCGTGCCCAAAGTAGCTACCTGCAACCTGCATTTTACCTATAATACTAATAAGCACTTTTGTTTTAGTTGAATTCAGTGGCGGCCGGTGGAATTTTTCATGGGGGGGCTGCAAAAATTTAATCTAAATTTATTAATTCAAATTTAACCAAGATGTTATTCTAATAAAATTAGCGAGTTTAGAAACAATATTTACCTAAGAAAAATAAGAAAAAAACTGGATGAATTTAATTTAAAACAAAAAAATATAATTTTTGTAAGCACCCTGTATTTATTATTTTACTCGACTTAAAAATCCTAGAGGAGGTGAATTAGGTGAACGGGCTAAGGAGAGGACTCTAGTTTGGCGGGGCTAGGTTCGATCCCCAACCCGGTAACAAAATTTATCCGATTCCGTGGTTCGGATTCCACGTAAAGCTATAGGTCCCACAGGTTAACACAGCCAGGACTTAGCTTCGCGCTAATTTTCAGAGGTACGCCTCAATAAAAATCATCCGACGTAACGTTGCGGGCAAGCCCGCAACCTTACTCTTCAAGTCTGCGAAGATATGGGGCAACAGCCCTGGTGCTTCGCACCAGACCAGAATAAATGATGAAAAGATCCTAAATTGGCTTAATACAAATAAGTTCTTTGTTTATTTTTATGTGAAACAAAAGTATATTAATGATAAAAGTATGATAATGAAGTCTTATAAAAGTTGAGCGATTAGATTGAGAACGAAGGCTCCCAATTTAAAATATTTTAATCAAAAAGATTTGTTTAAATTTTATTTAAAAGTAAAGCATTGTGGCTGTACAAATTTAAAAAAAAAATTATACCTCATCTGCAGGCGACAAGCTCGAGTGCCTTGAAACTTTAATTAGAAAATATTAAATTGTAGTTAGGTATTATAAAATTTTATTTTGAAACTAGAAAAGTGTTTTCAATTATTTTAAAGTACGTTTCATTAAAAATGTTTTTCCGGGAACAAATAATCAATAACTGACAACAAAAAGAGGAAAGTGAAAAATTATGTTTAGATTTCAATTTTGTTGTAAAACGAATGGTTACATTGCAGTATGTAAATTTTTATCTTACAAGCAGTTCGCTTTACTTTTATTATTGCACGTGTAAGTTCTTTGTGTTACTTCGAGTAATGCGATTATTACAATTCCACTTCAACCTGTTGCTTTTCCTGCTATGTTGCCCTAAATAAGGTTTAGCAGATCTTTAGCGCCAAATACAATCTATTTCGTTCGATATAATTTTGGTTCAGAAATACTAAAAAAATGTGAACTATTTAATTAATTACTTAAGAGTTTTTGTGAATGAATAATCCAAAACAATTAAATTTAATTATGAATTTTAGTTAAGAGGGACATTTTTTTCAGGGCCCTTTTAATTTAATCAACAGATGGCGTCTACTTAAATATTTTTATAAAATAAGAGGAATTTGTTATATTTAAAGTATAACAAATTCGTTGAGATAATACTATTCTATAAACAATATTCTTGATCTTAAGCTATTTTGAGTTCGTAATATTTATTTATAAAAACACAATTCATAATTAAAGTTTAATTATCTTTTTTTGTAAGTGAGTGTGTTTTGACATACTCAATACGAACTCAAAATAGCTTAAGATCAAGAATATTGTTTATAGAATAGTATTATCTCAACGAATGTGCTATACTTTAAATATAGCAAATTTCTCTTATTTTATAAAAATATTTAAGTAGGCGCCATCTGTTGATTAACTTAAAAGGGCCTTGAAAAAAATGCCCCTCTTAATACAAAATTGCATTTGATTATATTTACGTTATAAAAATTTATTTGTTTTCTAGAGTACATATTATAGTTATTTATTAGTTATATTTCTAATATTGCAGAAAAAGATTGTAAATTGTAATAAGTTTAAGTGTAACAAGTATTTCCAAGTTTAACTTCGTTTAAAGGGCATTGAGACTGATACTCGCGAAAAAAAGTTTTAACTACCTTCATAATTTCTAAATAAATTTTTTTTACAAAACATACTTATTAAATTTTTTATTTCTACATAAAATTATAAATTTATAACTTTTTAAAGTCCGTGCTCAATTTGTCGGAGTTTGCAATAAAAGACTCTCCCAGATAGTGAGGTCAAGTGATATATCAAAATTTCCACGATTAAATAAAACAAAATTATGCAGGGCATTAATAAAATTTTACTTAGACGAATCTTGGTGCTAATTAATTTCTTGATTACAAATAAAAACAAAATTTTTGCAATTAAATCAATTTCAACAATGAAATAAACCAGATATTGACGTAATCTATTCACAAGTTCACACATTTACTGTTTCAAATTTATTACTGTAACTTGTAAGTAAATTGAACGTTGTAATTATTGGACAATCTGAAATAAAAAAAACTGTGCACGTAATAAAATAAAATTGATTGATTTAAATGTTCGCGCCGAACTGTAATTGACAGCGTAAGTCACAGCTGAACGCACCTATAAGTAGAAACGGTAGTTTATAATAATGAAGATGCACAACACGTGTTGGTTGGAAACATCGTAATAAAGTCATTTACAAAACCGAACGAAATAAACCTATAATTAAATTGTTGTAACAGTGATCTAAATTGGTACAAATGTGAAGTTAATTTGTAATAAACGAAGATTCCATATTTGATAACGTGTGTCTCGTGGATAGCCTCAAATTCTTCAAATTCATAATTTCCAAATTGCAGATAAATAGCGTTGAAATCGCGAAAAATAAAAGAATTTAGATTTTATTTACCGTTTGGATGACTTCAAAATGCTCTGCTACACGTGGATAAATCATCATGAGATTGCACAAAAGTGACCGGCCATCATTCCAGTTTAACAGGTAAATTTTCCAAATTTTACATTCCATAATCCAATCTTCAACACACTATAATTTTCATGATGCTGACAATTCACTACCATTACTTGCTATCTCATAAATTCACTAATTATTTTCAAAATTGCTACATTTGCAAAATCACCGAAATTAATCGTCTCCTAGAGTTCACGACTTTCTTCCTTCGCTTCTCAGTCAGCAATCCTTTCTCGCACAAAAATCTTTTACTTCCTGTCCTTTTCAGGTTTTTGGAAAATCGTGTCCGATCCTTATTGGTCATTTCAAGCCAGCTAAATTTGAAAAATTTTCATAAAAAAAACAAATGTTACCAATTTAATTTAAATTTGAATTGTTTTCAACACCATCTAGTCTTGCCCTTCACAAATTACGAATTACAGGTCGTTTTACACGCACTCACTTTTGTTTTAAAAAGGTAAGCAATGTAAACAATACAAAAAAATATCAGTTAAACCAAACGTTGTCTAATCTGGCTAATTTAATTTCTTTTAGGTTTCGGAACAATCCTCCACCTATAAATTCCGTTTTCTGCATACCAAACAATAGGTACAGTAACTGAACTCAAACACCCTTCACTCGTTCAAGTAAACATAAAAAAAACTCAAATTTGAGAAAAACATAATTAAATTTCAATTGTGGAAATTTTAATTTCATTAAAAATGAAATTTACAACAATATATCAACCAAATTCTTAAAGAATGGAAAAAAATAATAACCTCTGGCATACAATTGAATAATATAATAATATTAAAGCTAATTTTATACGCAGATGATACAGTAATCTTACAAAAAAATGAAGATGATCTCCAGAGAGCTATATATTTGTAATACCTTATATGCAAGAATTACAATGTCAAGATCTCAACTCATAAAACTAAAACCATGGCTTTTAAAGGAAATCAAGCAGTCAGAACAAAGATAGTGGTAGATGGAAACAGCATAGAACAAGTACTACATTTCAGATATTTAGGATGTGATGTGTCTGTGGATAAAGATTACGACATTGACGATAAACTAACTAAGTTTGAACAGATCTGTGGAACAATACACTGATTTTTAAAAAACAAGACAAAAACAAACACACGCATTAAACTATATAAAGCAATAGCTGTCCCAACACTAACATATGGAAGCGAAACCTGGGTACCTACATCCAAAAGCAAAAGTAAAATACAAGCCAGTGAAATGAGATTCCTGAGAGCATCCAAGAAATGTACAAGAGAGCGGGAGGACAGACTCAGAAACGACAATATTCGAGAAGAATTAAATGTAAATAGAATACAAGATGAAATTAGAAACAACAACAAAAGATGGAACCAACACATGGAAAGAATGACAGAAGAAAGGCTGCCAATAGCAGCCCAAAAATATAAACCAACAGAAAAAAGAGACATAGGCCGTCCGAGGAAAAGATGGGTGCCGGAACAGGCAACATAGCCTAACCCATGAAGCGAAGAAAAAGAAGAAGAAAAATTATAAAAAAAATGCAAGTCCTTGCACAGTCAAAAATAGAAAACTTGCCTTGTTTCTCTTGCCATTTGTCATTGAACTTATATTTTGGGATTATCTTGGAATATTCTCACTGAATATCTAATTAGATTATAGACTTTATGCAAGAATGCGATAAGTTGCAGAATTCAAATAATAACAAAATCTCTTCTCGAGGGAAACAAAAAAAACCAGAGAAAATGTTGGATACATAATTTTTTTTGTAGACTACCCAAAAGTATTTCATAAGGTCAACAAGAAGAAGTCCAAGAAAAAAAATAAATTTAGTAAAATTGAGATTGACCTGCATCTTCTGCTCGTATTGTGTCAAGTCATCATCAATAAAAGTATTGGTGCCCTTCAGTTCGCTTTTTTTCTTCATGACAGTTAATTTATCCTGCCATGTACTCATCTTTACTAAAATAAATGGTTGCGCAGACCTTGGCTTAATCACTTCAACAGTGCTAACCGCTACCTTAACCACCAACTTTCCAGTGAAGAAAAACTCCATTTCTCCTCTGGCATCCTTTCCAACCACCTGTATCCCCCCTCACAATTATGTTATTTTTCCTATCTCTCTTCTCCATGTGGTTTAGTTTTACCTGGAATGTATTTATCTTTTCCTTCAGCGTTTCATTGTCTTTCTTCAGGGTCCTAATCTTATTTTCATAAAGGACCCTGCTACGGCCTTATGGGTTTTGGGTCCCAGTCAAATTTAACCAAAATTTAGGATATTGTAGTTCATAATATGCTGATAAAAAGTGTCAATGGGCACAAAGCCAAAAAATGGACAGTTTTCGAGATATACGGCATTAAAGAGTTAATCTAGTCATTCTATGAAACACACAATGATAAAGTCAAAAACGATACCACCTAGAAAAAAAAAAATACTGCCGTGTAGAAGAAAAAATTCTAAAGAAGATAGCGTTTTTTGCATCGCTCTAGCTAGTGTATTACATAACCTAAAAAATTAAACAAAGTCGAAAGAGCGGTTTCTTGAAATTAAAAAAAAAATAAATTTTCCAACAAAAAAAAAGTTAAATGAAAAAGTTGTAGAAAATAAGTTGTAGAAAGTTAAAATACTGATTCATTATTTATTTTCTGAGAAAAACGACAAAATGCCGTCAAAATTTGCCGTTTTTGTTTTTTTTCTTAAATCGCAAGAAACCGCATTTTCGACTTTGTTTAATTTTTTAGGTTATGTAATACACTAGCTAGAGTGATGCAAAAAACTCTATCTTTTTTAAAATTCTTTCATCTACACAGCCCTATTTTTTGTTTTCGGGTAGTATCGATTTTGACTTTATCATTGTATCTTTCGTAGAATGACTGAACAAACTTTGTAATGCCTTATATCTCGGAAACTGTCCATTTTTTGACTTTGTGCCCATGGACACTTTTTATCAGCATGTTATAAACTACAATATCCTACATTATGGTTAAATTTGACTGGGACCCAAAACCCATAAGGCCGTAGCGGGGTCCTTTGATGACTTGCCTTAATGCCTTTTATTTCACTCAGCATTTGCATCATCATTTCCTTTAATTTCTCCATTTTAACTCTGACTCTTACTATTTTCTTAAGAGAAGATCTGCCTGTCTTTTTGCTTTTATTAAAAATCACAAAAGTGGCTTGCCGCTTCCTTGAATTTTCCTCCGTTGTTGAGCTGATATCTTAATGTTGTTCTTCTGTCAACATTCTGCTTGAAGGCGACGTTGCGTTAAGGTCCCTTGTCCGAGTCGACCCCTAGGAAGCAAAGAACTCAATGAAATTGTATTTAAAAGTGTACCGTCGTATTGTACCATATAACCCAATTTGCTTGTTAAGTTGAAGGTGTATCTTTGTCCTGCACTGTATGCAACCCAACACTCAAACTTTTTAACATCTCACTTTTTTTGATCCTCTTCTCCTTTTTCTTCTCTTTTCAAAATTCTCTAAAAAGATTTCATGATTGCATACTTTCAGGCGCAAAATATTCTTACAAATTTAATTTAATAAATAATTAGTACCCGATAGCATACAGGGTGTTACAGGCAGACTACAGAATGGAGATGACGAAACAGTTGCAGATTCAAAAAAGAAAGTAGTATGGAAGGAAATGCATTAAAAACCAGACCAATACATCCACCTCATATCAAATAAGAGAGCAGCTACCAATAACAAAGGAAGACATCTCGAAAACTATAACTTTACTCAGGAATAGCAGTTCACTAGGACCGGATGGAGTCCGGTACGAAACTAGATAACTTTTATTTTCAACTAAATATAATCTGGAATAATTCCAGACAGCTGGATCAAGTGGACGTTTATTATAATCTCAAAGTAGCCAAACGCTGGAGAGTGGGAATTATTGTACCAAAATTCTGATGAATCATTTACTCAAATTTTTTCTAAAAATAGTAGGGGAAAGGTGTCGGCTGTGGGCATACTTTCGTTTTTGGCTCATAACTTTTGACCAAGTGCATATTATTTGGACTTATAGGTAGGTATCTATGGAAAGCTAGAGACCTTAGCTAACTACTAATAAAGGACCTAAACCAATTCCGTCAAACAGAAAATTTTTGTAAGGAATTTTGTGTAGTGGTCATTTTTGGTCAACGCTTTTTTTTTGTTCGGTTGTGGGCACCCTTGGAAAATCTGTTAGAAATGGAAAAATATGAAGAAAAACAACAACAAATATAAAAAAAATTACTAATTTTTTTATTTTGGAAGTCTTCATTGGCATTATTCATCGTCCGAAGCACAATGTTTGCATGTGAAGTAGCTGACGCGCACCTACTTTAGATATGCCAGTATCGTCGGGCTAGACGGCCCGATTGCATTTGTCACAATTGATGGAGTTGGCGGCCGCTAATTTGCGTGATTAAAGCTCCAAACAAATCAGTCAGAAGTCAGCATCATCGTCAGATGGCGGATACTCTTTTGCCTTGACACGCTTGGCTGGAGTTGGATTGACGAGCTTAGCTGGTGTCGCTTTTTTGGCTACCTTGGCCGCTATCTTAGCATCTCGCTCAGCTACTTTCTTCTTCAAACCAGAAAGAACATTTGAAGAAGTCCACACTGAGATTTGATTTGATGGCTACTTTGACGTTACACCGCGCACTGGACCAACTTCATCTAAAATAGAAAGACTGCACACTCGCGTGACGTAAGAAACTGAAACAGATTGCTCTGGAGTTGATGGCTTTAAAAAAAAAACGGGTGTTCACAACCGAATTTGGCAGCCATCTTGAAAAGTGGTAAAAAAATTTTTTGGGGTCAACATATTGGTTGCAATCGATATTGAATCACAAAGTATAATAAATTTACTGAGTAACTATGCATTGTATTCAATTTTTTGATTGATTCACTTCGATTTAAACACTATTGAAAAAATGTAAAAAAATGTTTAGTAATTTTTTCAAGGACAAAAAAATAAATTTGTTCATAGCACAAAGCAAACGCGTCTGTTTGCTTTGATATTTGGCACATAAATAACGTGATGCCTAATACACAAGTGACAATTGTCAGAAACACATAATCTCCTTTCTGTCAAAAGATACGCATGGGTGCTCACAACCGAACCATGCCCACAACCGAACCTCTTACCCTATATAAAGGAATATATCGAGTTTGTAAGGAACAGATCAGCTAGGAACATTTAGAATTTCGTAATACTTTGGGTACCAGAGAAGCTGCATTTAGTGTCCAGGTCCTCTTTCAAAAACTCGGGATGTGAACAACGACATTTTTGTATATTGAGATGTTTGCATGTAATGCTGAGATGCTAGATTATCCCTGTTCTGCTGTACGGGGTAGAATCGTAGACTTTTTGTATTTGGTTCAGTACAACTACAATTGGTTTATTTAGATCCGGGGGTAACCACATTTTTGAGTTCTTTTTGGAAGAATTTAACCAAACCAGTTAAACCAAAACATCTGATTTGTAAGGATTTAACCAATTTAGTCGGTTTTTTTCGACCTATCATATGAAATATAAAAGATTTTATAGATCCACTTCGTTTCAATTGACGTTGTTTCCGCGAGATTTCTTAATTTTATACTTTTTCAATTTATTTTTCATTACAAGGTTACGACGGAGTAAATGCGGCTATTGCGAACTTAAACTGGATACAAGTACAAGAGATTTATTAAAAATTGTGTTCAACAATTTTATCCTTTTCAATTTGTTATATCTTTTTACCTTTCTTTTCATTCATAAACGTTTAATATCGCAAACTTAAAAATAATTACAAAGTATCCATCTACTAAACGTAAGAAAATTTGAACAACTTTTCGGTTATTAAAATTTAAATTTTTTAAAATTTTCTTCCATCAAGTGCACGAATGACCGGAATAATATGATATTATTTTGTATTTCTTATCAATTAATAGTAAAAAATGTTGTTTCACCGAATTAACAAGGAAATAAATTAATGGACCGTTTTGAATAATAAATTTAAAAATTTGCATTAGAATAATGTATTTGTAAATTGCTGAATATACAGCAATTCAAGTATCCTCAACTTACTCTTCTTCTCGTTCAAGTGATTCGGTCCACTTCACTTTAGATTTTAACTAACCTAGACCTCAGCTTACAGCATTTTGTCGATAATGGACTTGATAAAATATTTTATAAGTAACTAAATTTATAATAATTTTTTTAATAAAATATTCGTCAAATCGTTTCTTAACAAAAAATTGTAGGACCTGAGCAGTTAACAAAATCACCTACGGCTTACGTTATTTCTTCAACCTTGAATATTGTATAAAATATTAAAATTTCCAACATAAAAGACAACTAAATATTTATACTAGAATAAAATTTGGTTTCCTTTGCTTTGTAATTTTTTTTACAATGTTGCAAATTATTTTTTTATGTATTATTCGTGCCATTATTGTATTTTGTTGGTAAACGAACTTAAAACCATAAGTTGTAAAATTGGCTCCATAAACTTCATTACGGTTATTTTCATTTTTATTCTCCCTTATTATCATACTAAACACGCAAAATGACGTAATAAAAACTAAGTCCTGCGGGATTGAATAGGAACAAATATTTTATTTCTATATTTTACCTGATCCTTATAGCTTTTTACTAAATAATTGATAATATAAACCATTAACGAGTCCTGATTTGCTAACTAAATAATCTCTTATAATTGACCTTGACGTAATTCCAATTAAAAAAATTATAACCAAAAGCAATTAGCTGTTCAAAAGAGGTGTTATTGCATTAAATAATTTCTTGTTTGAAAAGCCATCACAAGAGATTTTCTCAAAAATTAAGGTCACATTATCATATCGCTATTTGAAAATATTAAATTTCAAAATTGAAGCTTTTAAGCTTTTAAGATCGGAGTTAAAATCAGTGGTTAAAATATTTACACAAACACCCTTAGTTAACAGTGAATAGTCTGCATGATGGACTGAATTGGTTATTAAATTAATCAGTGGAGAAAATTAGATCAACTCAAGTAAGTTAACTAATCTATACATCGCAAAGGTTTACAAATTTTATTGGCAAGTTTCTATATCAACAGAAAGTTTGTCATTAGTTCTAATTAAAAGTTGCGGTGTTTTAGGGTTGAGATCAAAATCCTGACAGCCAAAATATTAAGTTTTTTTTTCTTGCATTGTGGTTAAAATATGACGATTTTATAACACGTTAACGTAAAAAAGGTATCAAAAAGCAACGTCAAATTATTAAGGTATTATTTCGTGTTGCAGTAAAAAATTTTATAAAAACGTAATTTTAAATGTAATTTACTCTGTTAATTATAATATATAATAATTATAGTATTATAATTTTAATAGGATTTTAGATTAACTTGGTTTCCTTAACTGGGAATGAGAGAAGGCTTAGAAAATGGGTTGGATAAAAATATACACTCCAATTTAAACCTGCACGAAGTACTAATAAGATACAGCGACAGATAGAACTCAATCGTATATTATCTCCTAGTCCTGTTTCAAAAAAAAAGAACTGTAACTGTCTATTATATCCAGATTTTCCGATCTGAATTGAGAATTAACGAAGACTAAATCGTTAATTTTATTTTCTAGCATCAATGGAATTTTTATTTAATGCTGAAGCCATTCAAACACGCCATTACAAAAGTTATATTTTGGTAAACCTTTGTCGTTGCTGTTTCAAGGCTTTAAGAGCAGGGACTTACAAGTTTAAATTGCAAAAACAACGAGAGCACTTTGAGTAGGCCAACAAATTTTCTTGATAAAAATTTGTAGAACCAAATAATTTCCATAAGACTGACAGAATTAATCCAATTATTTTTATGTTGACAGATGCGTTTGTATATTTCTTAGTTCAGAAACTTCTAGTAGTCGGTAAACTATTTTGATTGGTAATAAATTTTTCCACTCAGAAGGAATTCGATCTTAGACACACCTGAACTACCAAAAAGTTAAGCTACTATAAATGACGTCACACGTGGTTAAATTTTTTAAGAAAATCATTAATTTTCAACAAAAAATCAACATAGTGTACTACGATCGTTCCTCTGTGAAATCACCCATGTTTACCAAAACCAGATTGTATATTTGATGAGCCCTAAAAAAGTCTTCCTGAGAGTTCGTGGTTCAACTTGCTTGTTTTATTTAAAGACGACAAAATTCATTAAAAAATTCTAATATAGTCAAAACAAACTTAAATATACTGAATATTGAATAAAAGTAAATCAAATCAAATTTTGTATTCACGTACATATTTTTGAATACAGGCAGTTACCCTGTAAAGGTGTCGTTAGTCACCAAAAGCGTGTCTTTTATTTAATTGATCAAAATAAGTGCTATTAGTCCCGGCTTTGCTACTAACCGTGTAAATCGTTGATTTTAAATAAATTTTACAAAGAAAAGTTTTTAATAAAATAACCCAAAAATTTTGATGTGCGACGCTACTGTATTACGTAAATGTCAAAAAACTTTTTTTATCAAGTTGACAACTATCGGTCTGTCACCGCGTGTTGTTGTTTTCTTCGTGCCTGAAATCCGTTGAACAACGGTAATCCAAACCAATTTAAATTGCTAACTTCTCCAAAAAATTTAACAATTTTGCCTCTGCTTTTGTTGATTTTTCGATCAAAAGTACGCAAATCTTAAATCTTCTAATTCAAACAAATGTATTAATAATTTTCCTCAATATATTTACAGAAGCAAACGAAATATTTAAAAATAAAGAAAAATATTCTTCTATGGTCGTCTATCAAAAGACGAGTTTTACTTTTTTAGTGCTTCGAAAATTTTATTCCTTATCATTTAATGCGCGAATAAATCAAAGGCTATAGCCTTTTGCGAACTAATTTGAAAATCACAAACTTATGCACTTTTTCGAAGTTGCAGACGCAACATAAACAACAAAATGCAAATGTATAGTGTTTGGTGTGACATTTCTACTTTCTTGTTTTGTGATTTTAATTAACCTTATTTTATGTTTCAGACAAACACCGTTTTGAAAGCAAAAATTTTTTTTTTTATTTGTTTTTGTCCCGATTCCGGGCAACCTCTACTTTCCAGCAAACAAAGCTTCCTTTTTGGAGCCTCGTTTCATGAACATATATCTGTTATTGCTTTAATTAATTGTGGCAATTAGTAACACCAGGGAGTCCGGGGAGTAGATTTGAGGACGCTAACCGTGCTCAGAAATCTTATAGTTGTTAAAAAAAAACTCTACATTAAAATAAAGCGTACAAGCTATGGCCTAAAGTTTTGATTTTTTATGATATTTTGCTTCTGATTGGTTGCGCTTTCTGCATTCTCTTGACGGTACATGCTCTCGACGTAAATACTCACAATCGATCGTTGTTAGAAAATAAGCTTGCAATTGATGTCTCTCTAGAACGGCTACTTAAAGACTTATCTACAAGACAAAAAAAGTTCTCATTGCGCTCATCATCAAGAACCCTGGGCCCTTTCCAGAAAGCATGGACCCCAGGCAACGCTTGTGCTCGATGGCCTAAACACACAAATAGCAACTATGAGAAAACTCGCATCCAACTAGCAGAACTAATGGAATCTAAAGCGGTACCAGAAGACCTTGCGACAAATATGAATGACACGAAAGCTCAACTGAATCAGCTTACCCAAGCTCGCGACTTAATAACATCCAGCTTACCCATCCTCCGACAAATGAGAAAAATAGTCACGGAGACAGACGATAGCTGATCTAATTCCGACAAACAAAACGACTTTTTTCCAACATTTTGCAATACGATAGCTACTACCACCGCTAACCAGACCAGTTATCTGCAATCCAATGCAGGACACCGTGGAGCGCCAGATTTTACCTGAAATCAATCCCACGTCTTCGGCTAAACGAAAAAGCACACACCAAAAAAAGACAACATCTCACGCTTAATAATTGCCATTATCCAACGACTACGATGCTTCGAAAACCCGATCGTCATAAAGGACAACCTCAAACAACGTTATTTCATCTTCCCGGTTCACTTCACGAGAAGAGGACGCGACCGTCGACCCAAACTCAACCATTTGCAAGACGTTATGACTATCTACGAGTTTAAAACTATACTGAACAACATAGGCGCAACTAGGGTCAAAAGTTTGAAATTTTTTTTTTTAAAAAAGCTAGTAATTTTTTAAAGGACTAATTTTGATTTTGGGAGTAAAGCCTTCCAGCCTCTTCTTCTTTTTTTGTATCTGTAATTAAAGGTCGATTAGCTGCAAGAACTTTTCAGAACTGCAACCAGTTTTGATCTTTTATTCTTAACCCTACTTATTAAGTGTTAAGGAATTCAATACTGCTAGCTAAACATGGAATGCTCCTAAAAGGTTTTTTTCACCTCATTGGGTGTCAGTTGTATCTGTCTAAAGCATTGTAGTCTGAATCAAGCTAAGGCGCTACAGCAGCACATAATGTGTTTTGTCTATTCAATTTCCGATTCACAAAGTCTGCACTTGTCTTCGCCTTCAAGTCATACTTCTTTGAGGTGATATCTCACTGAGCAACCTCGTGATGAGTTTAATTTTGTTCTTTGATAAAATAAAAAGCTTTCTAGCCCTTAGAGTTGAGTACCCTATAATTGCTTTGCTTATCTTTGTCCTGGTGTATCATGCCAGAGAGTTTTCTTGCTCTTCCAGCCTTCTGTGTGTTACGGATAGCCCACAGAATGGCTCGAGTTCAGTTGGGAGCCTTCATTGAGCCCGATTTAGCTAGTTTATCAGCTATTTTATTATTCTCAATTTTATCGTGACCTGCAACCCAATCCATAAGAAAAATTTGGTTACCCTTGGTCAGTTCTTGAGAAATTGTTTGCATTACCATGTGGATAGAAACTCAAAGCTATCGGTTTTGAGTGATTTTACCGCAACTTGACTGCAAGACAATATATCGATTTGTTTGCCCTTTAAATTCTTTTGTAGGCATTCATGGGCACATGTACAGTTGCAAGTATTTTAGCTTGGAAAATTGTGGAATAGGTTCCTAAGGCTATGGATGCTTCATACCTTAAGCCATGTATGCCTATGCCTGTTTCCAATTCAGTTCTTGATCCATCTGTATACCAGTTGAAGAATTTTGTATCCGTTTATATTGTTTGATTTCTAGTCGCTTTGCGGTCCCAAATAATAACTTCAAACGGTGTCTCAAAGTCAAAAGTTTTTGGAATGATGTTCAAAGGCTTTTCAGACAGATTTAGCTGTAAAAAGTCCAGTATCTTTAGATGACCTGTTTTGTCTACTTGTTTGAATTTCTTTACTTGGGTAACTTTTATTGCGGTCAAACAATTTTTGAATTTTGCTTGTAATGTGTGTTGTAATTTTATTGGTTTTTGTCAACCATACGAGCAATGCGTATGTGACAATAGGTCTCATTATTGACGTGTATAACCAACAAATCATTTTTAATCTTAGCCCCCAGATCCTTCCAAAAAGTTTACGAAAAGCCCAAAAGACTCCCGTTGCTTTGAAAAGAATTTTGCCCGTATTCCGTATGAGGTTTCCAGGTAAGTTTAGCATCCAGAGTAAGCCCCAGATACTTTACCTCTTTGAAAAAAGGTATCGACAAACCTTGAGGTTATAGAGCTGTTACATTTATCTTTCTACGCTTAGTGAATGGAACTACGATGGTTTTTGAAGGATTCACCGTAAGTTCTTCTTTTTCACATCGTTCTTCTAAAAGTTCCGAAAGTTTGACACATTCATGATAATTTCAAGTGGTGTACTGAACGTAATTTCTTGTCCTACTGAGAATTAAAGTTTTAATCTCATTTTCTTTCATTGTGTCAAGTGGCGCTGTATATGAAATTTGAAATGTAAAGACTCTAAACATCCCCACTGAAAGTTTGGAGGTTTCTCTATCTGGGATCTCCCAGATGTTAATGATCATCGTCATCAACTACACATTTGAGACCAACGATTCGTTATGTCACTCAAAACTGTTCAATTTTGAATTATCTACAATTTTTTTTATACTTGCTATTTACACTCTCAGCTAACATAATTTCATTAGAAAATTTTAAAATTTGAGGATCTAAGTGGCTTCCTACTGTCGGAAGTTGATATTCTAAATAGAATGAATCTTTCGGATATTATTATTTTGATTTGGGTTTCATTCAGGAGTTATGCGACTATACACCGATAAGATGTGATAATGTGGATTAGAGGACATCAATGATAGGTTAGAGCTTGCGTTAATGGATAGATTGCTTCTCTGAAAGACCACCCTTCTAAATTTTCTCATTAAAAGTGTTACATTTTCACTACGCCTTCTCTTCTTAATCTTTATCTGTTTCTTCAAAGTGAAACAGTTTCGCACAGCAAAAATGGTCAGGCGAAGCTGAATAATATTGAACCCCAATTTAGATTTTTTACCATTTTCTCACTGCTATTACGCCACTATTAAAAGTTTCTCAAACTGTGCTAAGTCGACGTGATTCGTGAAAGTCTTGCACAACACCCCAGAGACAAGTCATTTTCAAGTATGTAAAACCAATTATGTTAAAGTTCGGGTTTTTTATAATTTTGCAACGAAACTTACATTAAAGTATGGTAACTTTAACCGCAATTTAAACGAAATCTCAAATTTACTAAAAGTCAATTTTAGATCTTTCAAAAACAGATTGTGAAAATTGAAGAAAATTCAGATATAACGAAATAAAAAAGAGAAAGGTAATTAAAATTTAAAAAAGTACCCTTGTTTTGATCATATTGGATCTCATCAGATAAACATAATCATGTTATTCAGAATTTGTATTACACAATAAAAAAATTGGAAATTTTAGAAAATTAGTTGATATTTTTATTTGGCAAGGAACTGAAACCTCGTACCACTCTTCACAAAGTAGCAAAACATTTTGTAAACTTAGTAACTGCTAATTTGAAGTTTTAAATCGAAGTTAATTTAATTTTCTCAATTTAATCAAAACTGATGCAACTTTTTATAGTAATAATTGATGCATTTCCAACTAGCAAACTTCTCGTAAAGCTCTGAACTTCATTGCAAAACTAACGCAGTTAAATCTGAACCGAGAAAATTCCTGGTTTTTATTTAAACAATTTAAATAATTCTTAGATTTAATTTCCAACATCAATAACCTGTAGAAAGAGATTTTCATCGAACGAATTTTTCAAGATCAACCGCCCAATTTGGTCATAAAATTATTGCTCGACTGGATTGCAGCCAAGTCTTTCCTCGAAGTTTTCCCAGTCTTATAAATTTACTTTTATGTATTATCACAATTGTTTTCTATTTTGTAAACTTAAAGGAAAATCAATTTCAATTTTAACTTTAGGAAACGATCGTGTATGTTGTATCTTTCGATAAAATACAGCTCGCATTTGCATCATGTAAAATCCTTAATAATGGTGAAATAAATTTCAGTGTCGGATGGCTTTAAGAAAAAATTTAGTGAATGAATGTTGAAAGTTGGATGTTAGATTTGCGCGCCTTAGTTGCGCATCATTTCTACGATAAATCTGTCTCATGTTGGTGTAATTCGTCAGTGGCGCGGTGTCACCAAGCGCCGCGACGGACAAAACTTCTCACTACAAGAGCGTCCGAAAAACTTTAAAACTTTTTAATAGTAACATAAATCGGTCAAATTTGAAAAAAAAAATTGGAAATTGTTCAATATTTTTTTTTAGTTGTAAGAAACTAAGTTGAATTTAAGAAAAGTGGTTAATTAACATATCGGTAAGTTTATTTATTAGTTTCGCTTCTTTTTGTAGAAAAAAAAATTGGGAATAAATAATTTAGAGTTTTATATGAGGGTTACAAAAAAATATCAGAAAATTTACAGTGCATAAAGTTAAATAGCAGTTTAGGTTCGTGCCAAGTTTTCCGCTAACTGCTACGAAAATTTTAAAGTTGTTGAGTTAGATTCTTGAATCGTGTATTATTATGAAAAATGCAGGTGATTGTAATTTTACTTTATCTAAACTTTGGATAAATAAAATATTTTTCAAAAATGTGATAGGTATAATAATCAAGAAATTTCTGATTTTTATTTGGTTTAAAAAAGGTCCATGTGTGTCAAATTGTCCGCTTTTGACCTCGATAAAAACGCAACTTGGAGAAAGCTAAAGATTACAGCTTTGCAACATTTTTAACCAAATCAATTATGATTTTAAAAAGTAGGTCAGATTGGATGAGCTTGGTTTAAAAATTATCGTGACCGATTTTTAGATTAATAATTTTAAAGCGCTTTTTTTGTACCACCCCCAAACACCTCAATAATAAGCCCAACTTTGAAAATCACTTTAAGCAAAAAATATTTTAGGGTATGTAGTCGATTTAGATACAGAAATCCTCCAATCTGGTAGAACGGGGTAAACGAGGTGAACAGAACTGTAAGGGTTAAACTTACTGTATAAATAAAATATTTCTTATGGTAATAAAATTTTACAAATTTCAGAATGTATTACACCTAACACTCATTTTAACTCTTAAAAATAATTACAAATAATTTTTTATTTAATTTGTGGATTAATAAATAACTAATTAGTTTATGCAAAAGTCATATTTTGATTAAGTTTATTCTTTTTTGCTGTTTTTTATTAAAAGCTTCATTAGGGTTGAACCTTAATATAATTAAATTAAACAATCCATGCCAAGCCAAACTAACATTATGAATGTTACAATAATAATCAAACAAATTAAAATTTTTTTTCGCTACGAGCGGAAATTCTAAGTTCAAATCTCGGACGCATCAGAATATCTTAGCTTGGCTTTCCAGTGGACATTCTCACTCCGTGGTGAACTAAAAAACCAACCAACCAAATTACCCAATCTAAAAAACATAAACAAATAAAAATACTGAACAATTTAAAAATTAACATTTAGAAGTGCTAATAACCCAGTAGTTGACGCATGTTAAAATGTAAATAAATAAAAAAAAAAATTAAAAGATATCCAATAAATAACTTTCATATTATTTGGGGTAGTAGGCTAAGTTACTTTTTATTCCATATTAAGTATAATTATAACTAGGAATTTCCTTCTCTTATTCGTGTCGTTCATTCATTACTAACCAAGAAAGTTTACAAACCTAAAAGTGGTTTACAATCTACAAAATAAACCCACGTATCTGATGGTTTGTCACAATCTTCTCGAGTAAGGCCGTAGACCGAACAAAAATGACCTTCACGTATTGCCGTATTTTCTGTGAGTGAAGTATATGATTATTTATTATTAAAATTTAATTAAAAATGTTACTGCTTATACACTTAAATATGCTGTAACTTTTAACCTCCTAACTCTGCATGGCTTTCGGAAAATATTTTGTACCCCCAGACCCCCCAAACAGGTTTAAATATTACAACATATTGATCATCTATTTAAAACTGTTGACATTTAAAAAAATCAATTGTCGAACATACACTGTTTTGGTCTTTGTAACCGGGGGGGGTTTGGGGGGTATGGAATACCCCCCAAAATAGACGGTTTAGGTTTGATTATAAGCATAAGTAAGTTGTTGTAAATTACCACCCCCCACTCAAAAGATTGAAAATAAAGATTTTTGTATTCTAATAGCAGGTTTAATTGCTGTTAAAATTTGCTTTAAAATTAAAATCTTATATAATATTGTTTTAAAAATCTCTTCTTTTTCCGGATTACTTACAGTAGTACAAAGCTACAAAAATAAGTTTACCAAACTAAAAAGAGGATACTTCTAAAAAAGTATCTTAGATCACCAAAGGCAGCGGAATATCACTTATGACAGTTAAACAATAAAGTTTACTGTATATATTTAAAAATTGTGTAACTTTACATTCTAATCTTGGGGGAATACCCTTCAGATCCTTCGGTCTATCTATATCTTTTTAGAACCGTTGTGATTTCATAAAATCAATAACAGAACAAACACTAACTTGGACTTTGGGACCGGGGAGTTTAAAAAATATGGAACACTTTCCAGCAACAGTCCGTGCTAATTATTCATACGTAATATATAAAACACCATAAGTTCTGTATATCTGTTCGTAACGCATCAATGTTTGGTTAGAATTCAAAATCACCCTGTTCCAAGATTTACAAATCCATTTTAAGGGCAGGATTAGACCCCATAATATACCTTGTTATTTATTTTCTTATTTGTTCGATTTCACCACAGCGTGTAGATGTCCACTAGAAGGCTGAGCTCAAAAATTCTAATAAAGTTTGCAATTGGAACGCAGAATTTCCGCTTTGAAACTTAACCAGCGGTCACATCACTCCACAGTTGTGTCTTTAAATATGTGGAATTAAAAAAATAGAAAACAATTTTTGTATTTGTCATTTAGTTCCTCTTTAAATTGCTATTTCATAATATTCCTCGGTCTGGCTCTAAATATTTATTTTGTGCAAATGTGGATAAAGGTTTAGTGAACGCCATATTGTAGTTAGTTTACTGATTGCAATAGTAAAAAATAGACCTATTTTTGTTTGGACAGCAATTTTCCTGAGCACTGATTTAGTTTTTGGCCTCTAAGCTCCTGTTTTTCATTCTGAGCTCGTTAAGGTAAGTGATCCATCTATCACTTATGATTTTAATTCCCGTATAACAGTTAGTGTGAAATTTAATCTGTGAGGCTGTTTTATGCGTGAGCTCTATGCAGTTGAGGTGAGCTAGTCTGTCTATAATTTTTTGACAACCAGGAGAACCTAACCTTCAAACTTTGTTTATTTTGGAGGCTACAGCAAAAGTTTTTACACCGCACCGGTCTAGCAGCATCAACAGCAGTGTTCAGTGTGTACGTATTAACGTCGGTCAAGTGGCATCTGTTAAGTTCCGAGCCGCATGTCAAAGTGTATATTAAAGTGTTGCTGTGACTTTTCATTAAGGAGAGTATTCTTTTTATTTACAAACTTCGAAATAATTGAGTAAGTTTTTCAAGTTTTTTTGACCTTAAACTGAATGATGGAATTCGTTTGATGTGCTCCCAATCAGAAGCACTTAATTTTTTTAGGTTAATAAAAATAATGTAATACCGATGTTTAGAAGATCTGGAGTTTTATTCTTGGTTCAGTCAGTACATCTGGCAGGTCTTATAAAATGCAAAATAGACAACTTACAAAATTCTTACGACTCGAAAATGGGTAGGTCCTGGACGGTCTAGACACGGCGACTTTTATCTATTTTTGGATGATTTTTTCGTAATTTTCTTACCATAAATTCAATTCATAAACTATTAGTATAAATTTACAACAAATTTGGATTAGGTGACCATTGTAGGCGTAGCCGTTAATGGTATCTGTAGACTAGATAAAATGATGTAACATTGCAAAGACAGGTTAAAAACATAAACAGGAAAAATGATTGCTCTTTAGAATAATTGAAAGCAGAACAGAAAGTTCTCTGGGACTTTCGTCATAAATAAATTAAACTCCTTAGTTTCAAGTTCGAATAACTCGAGATTTCTTGAGCCAGGCAGATCCTCTTGGTGTGTAGTGTGCAATTGCATATTTGTACATTGGATTTATGTACATACAGATAGATTTGTGCATTATGTTATGGGGACGTGTTCTAAATTCAAACAGTGTTTCTGGTGCTGAAGAGGATTATTAGAATTACATTTAACTGAAGGAAACCGAAACTAGTCGTGATACATTTATAAAAAACGAAATCTAAGCTGTTTCAGCCATTTGTTTTTATATAAGTGTGAAACTAAAGTTCAATGGATTAGATAAGTTCTAATCGCGATGTTCATTTTCGTGATTCACACTCTCGGGAGTGACCATTTACGTGCAGGGGTACCTAATACGCAAGAAATCTTGAATATCAATGGGACGCAGATCTTACCAGCTGATTTAAGGAAAGAAAGTAATATATTAAGGCCTGTAGAACAAGGTTTAAATCACTGCAGATAAAACATGTGTCCATATAATATAAGATATTGTTGTTTGTGACTGGCATACTCTGCAATGCTCGAAGTCGATTGGTTAAATCCAGAGGGCACCAACTTTAATGATATAAGTTTGCTCATTTCTGAGTGCAATTTTGTATTATTTACCATTTTTTTTGTACTAAACTCAGTAACTTTTAATTAACTATTTATGGATATCTAAATAAAATACATAATTAAATTAATAATAATAAAAAAATTCAAATATTTTTTCAAGTTAATTTAATACAATAAAAATCAATTATATTTTATGAGCTCTCAGTTAAGCTCGGTTTATTATTAAATATTTGATGATAGCTATAAATATATTAATTAGCTAGAAGGTAATAAAATATAATTAATTTTTATTGTGTAGGTAAAATTAACGTAATTTTTTTCAGATATTAAAGCGGCCATGTGATAGAAAATCTGAAAAAAAGTGCTGTAAACTGCTTAGAAAGGTTTATCAGTTTTAATTTTAACACGGAATTTGTTTATTGACGAGGAAAAGTGTGCCAATCAGCGTTGCTACAGTAAAAAAAATAAAAAGTACTTTTTGTAAACTAAAAGGGTACTAAATGATAGTAAAAGGTACTAAAGTTAAAATTTTACTGCAGCCATTCGATTTACGTTTTCTCAAAGCGTAAAATACATTTTCAAAATTCAAAATTGATAACGACACAAATTTGATTCCAAAAAAAACATTTTTTTTTATTATACCTGACCTCCCAGACACTCTGGATTTTTGATTGTTTACTTTTAAAAGTACCCTCATGTCAGGGAATAGTAGTTTTTGTCACAAGGACGTAAAACGACATTTTACATTCGAGGGCGGAGTTTTGAAGACGAGGCGAGCGTAGTAAAGCCGAAGCGCACGAACCGCACCGATATATCTTTTCTGGAATATCTTTTCTGAAATATCAACTGCATAATATTGAATTTTATCTCATTTTAATTTTTTTTTCTAGGGTGGCCAAACCAATTAAATATCCCAAAATGTAAAGAAAATGGAGTAAAACCGGGGGGTCTGGGGGGTATGAAATATCTTCCAGCATATTATAGAACATGAAAAATTGATAAAACCGTAAATTTCATTCTAGGGAAAACATCTTGTTATAATGGTCGAGACCCCCTCGGTTTTGTAAATGTATTTACTATACAGGGTGGCTCTTTGAAAACGAAACAGACGTGATTGTGGCCAGCAGAATTTTTTTTTTAAGAAATGCAAAAACACGTCAGTTTTATCATCGAGGGGGACAACTTTTGCAACCAATGTCACTCCCGTATTCTTTCATCCCTTCGCGTTGCGATGTCAACCCCTAAAATGTTAATAGGGATGATATGGCAAGTAACACTTCATTTGAAAGGTCTTGCTTCTCTGAATTCAGTTCTATAATTTTTTTAAAGTTTTATCAATTATTCAACAAAAAAATTGAAGCTGCAAAAATGCGAAATAAATCCGATATTTCAAGACATTTAAGAATAAAAAAAGAAAAAACGCTTGGACAGGTTGATTTTAATTTCAAAGGGGCTGCTTGTACTGCTATAGTGCTATTTATAAACATTGACAGTTTAACCCTTGAAGTGAAGGGTGAACCACCCTTAGAGTATTGAATGCAATCAGGAATTGAAACAATTCTTTCATCATTTCATAAATTTTTGTAAGTATCAAAGCTAAAGTTTCAAAAACGCATTTCACTTTTCTGATAAAAAATGGACCCATTTTTTCATTCAAAGTTCTAAGGGTGGTTTGTCTTTTACCTTGATGATAAAATTGACGTGTTTTTGCATTTCTTAAAAAAAAATTTTTGCTGGCCACAATCTCGTTTGTTTCGTTTTCAAAGGGCTACCCTGTATGGCGTCACCAAAGTAAAAAAGTACTGAATTTTTCGAGGTAGCACTAACTTTTATTTGAGGCTAAAAAGTACTGAAAAAGTACATATGTACTGACGGTGGTAATACTGGTACCAATGCGATTGCTAAAAAAATATTTTCAGTGCGCATGTTTACCAACAAAATGGCCGCCGTTTTGCTTGGTTTGCATTGGCGGGCCAAAATAGTTGACTAATGAAAACACTGTAAATGGCGGTCATTGTGTTGGTAAACATGCGCACTGAAAATCGTTGTAAAGTGTCGCTTCTTATTATAAATATTCTTTGATTGCTAGTTTATTGTGCACTACTAGGTATGCTTTAGTTTGAAACCGCAGGCTGGTACTCCCGATTTTAGTATAATTTCTGACAGTATTTCTTTTCGGTTTTATGACAGCAAGTTGTCTTTTGTTACCAGGGAATTCCAGAAATTACAAACGGTTTTAAAATTAAATTAAAACTTTGATTGATTGACAACATTAATACTTAAGTTTTTAGCCTAACAGTAGATATGTGGTAATCAGTGATAGTTTTTATAGATAGCACATGTTTTGTTTGAATTAATAAGTTACATTATTATACACTGAATAATATACAATTATTGTTAGAAAAACCAATTGTTAAATCATTTTACCATTTATTAAAAAAAATAAAGCAGTAGGTACCTAATAAGTGTAATTAATTAATAGAAGAATGAAATTAGCCTGGGTAACATAGAAGGAAAAGTACGAGATACGAATATGAATTATAATATGTACTACATTTGTATATTGCTCAATGTTAATTCCATCACGCAGAGTTACAAAAAACTAGAGAAACCTCAACTCAGAATCGATGTAAATTACACAACATTTTTGTGCAAATGTTTTGTTTAAACCTCATGAATTAATTAAAAAATAACAAAAAGAAAAATCTTCCAATACACTGACAACACAAATGATTGATCAAAAATCATCAACAGGAAAATGAGTGAGAGAGAATGATAACAATGCATTTCCTGGTACCAAATCTCAGCAAGAATTTGAGCAGTAAGGGCCAGTTGTATAAAAGAGGATCATCCTTGACCATGGATGAAGTTCCAATTTAAACCAATCAGTACAGTTAAAATTTTATTTTAAGTTTTCTATTGGTTTAAATTGAAGCTTGATCCATGGTCAAGGATGATCCTCTTTTATACAACTGGCCTTAAGTGGTTAACAATTTTGTTAAGCCGCTCTATAAATGATCACTAAGAGTAATATTTTTATAACCGACACATTTTGGGAACTGCAGTATTATAAAATTATGCAAAAGCATTGAAATCTCTTAAAATTCTAATTTTGCATTTTACCAGCGTACATTTACTAAATGTAAATTTTAAAAGAAGACACAAAATTTTCTTTTGACAACTTAAAACGATCAAGTAAATGTGGTAAATTCTGAACCAATAGAAATTTTATTGGCGAGGTTTGAATGCAAAAAAATGTTACGAACATCTCATGATTGCTTTTACACGATATTAACCAAATATCTTTCAAAGATTCTTGAAATAGCACTTACTTGGAGAATCTAAAACTTATAAAAGGTTATATGATCATCAACAAGAAAGAGGAATTTTATTTAAATCGTTTTCAGATTTTCTCTATTTTTCAGTCTAAGAAATTTTCCAATAGAATCTGCATTCATTAAATTTACAGTTCCTCATGAATGGTGTAGAATTTTCATCGAATGAAGGCAATAATAAAATATAGCCCGTAATTATTTGTTTACGTGAGAATATGGTGAATAGGCGAGCAAGGTTTGACTGTATTGAAAATTAAATTTGAACTTTCAAACGAGCAAATCACAGCTGATAGAACTTTTGAAATAAATGAATTTAAAAAAATTGTGCAAAGTTACGAACACGCCAAAAAAAGGATTATAGAAAAAATTAAAATATTTTTTTTTTATATATTCGTTGCCTACCACAGGAGAAGTGGAAATATTTTATTACTCTTGGCCTGTAACTCCAAGTTTTGCAAACCAAAAAATATTTTGGAGATTATTTTGTTCCAATTTTTCTCATATTGTTGAATAATACTCTCCAATTATGGTTTTCCCCTTTCCAATAAGTAATCAATGAGAATGATACCACGACTATCCCAAAACATTAAAGCAAGAATTTTTCCAGTAAATTTCTGAACGTGAAACTTTTTTGCCTTAGAGACGTAATGAGTGTTTAGATCTCTCGTCATTTTAAATAAAATTTTTTTTTCATATGAAGCAAGCAATCTAACTTTTGACGGTGGCATATGAAAGGTATTGACCATATCTTTGTAAATTTCCATGATATTCCACAATATTAATTTTCTCACTTGACACTCATTGTTTTTTTGAAGATTTCTTGAAACTGAAAAATGCATTTTTTAACTTCATTACTGGTACCAGGCCACTGTCTACTTTTTTACTAACATTTTTTTCCAAAAAGTTTTGCAATTACATTACATTAGCATCGAAGGTTTTGTTCAATTTAATGCTAACAAACTTTTTATTGATGAGCTTCTAATGTAAAGCAATGACACGAACATGTCACAATTGCTTTTACACGACACCGTCAAAAAATCCTCCAGAGAATCTTGAAATACCACTTACACGGAGAAGCTTAAATCTAAAAGGTATGATCAACAAAAATAGAAATAGAAAATAATAAAAACACAGAATTTTATTTAAATCGTTTCAAGTTTTTCTCTATTTTTCACTCTTAGAAGTTTCCTAATGGAGCCACGCTGCTTAAGTTTTCAATGCTTATGCACCATAATTTAGCATTTTGAATAAAAACAATAAAAAAATTAACTCAATTAATTTATTTTGAAGTAGTTGCAATAATTGTTTCTACTTTTAATTAAATTTTTTGCTATAAATTTCCGCTAACTGATTACAGTTGATGGAAAGTTAAATTAGCAAGCTTTGTCTTTGTGGATAAAAGCAATTTTCTTTTTTGTTGTAAAAATTGGTCGACTTTACACCTGCACGTTTTCTAATTATAATTTTTTTTCTCAAACGCAAAAGTAAAATTTGTTAAGTGGCGTAGTCGAATGAAACTTGAAAATTGTTAAGCAAAAGAAATATAATTATGTTAACTGTGTTATTGTAAAGGGTTAGCCACGCGGGACGACTTTGCTCTTATTAATTACCTGTCACGATAAATAAATCTTATCCCGTACGTCGTATACATAGCATAATAGAGAAATGTGTGACATTACAAACGTCAGTTTTCAACTTAAAGTCAGCGGTTAACAATTTTATTTGTTAGCAATTTTTGTCACCTCCTGTATGAATATCGCCATCAATATAAATACTAAGTAGTTTTATGGTGAAAATAAACTTTTAATGATTTTTTAATTTTATAAAAATAATTATTACGTTAAGAATCTGTCACGATGTAAATTAAGGGTTTACTAGGCTATTAATATACACCTCTTAAACATACGCATTTCAACATCCCCGTGATCGTACATACAAGGGTATAAGATAACCCATTACTGCAATCTGCCTAACATCTTACCCCTCATTTGTCCTTCTATTGCTTGTTATATTTCTCCTGTCGCATTTTTTTTCTTTTAGAAATCTTTAACCAAAGTTTGAACATACCTCAGAGAATGTATAATTGAACGTGAAAATCAATAACCGAACTAATTAGTCCTTCAGGTAAATATTAACTATAAGTCATGTTTGCTAATATTCAGTTATTTGTGTACAAATGCTAATATTTGTCAACTTGAGTTATGTCAACATTTGTAAATGGTTGGATAGGCACATCTCATTTCACCGTAGACAAAACGTACCTATTCAAATTTGACTAATATCTCTCCGAATAAATGATAATAAAAGGTATGGAATTATACTATTCAAATTGCATAATATGATGGAAATATCAGAAGTTGGAAGATTGATTTGAAAGACAGACAAATTTAGTTTGCATTAATTAACGGTGATAGACATAACTTGGTTGGAGTAGGCGGAATGGGTTGGTCGGCGCATTTTTGAGATTCATGTTCAATGGGTGGTCTCGAACTGCTCGTTTATTCTAAAATTTATTTTACTTTCACTTGTCCAATTCCAAATTTTTGAGAAATTGTGATTCCGCCAACCAACCGACTTCGGTCTCCCCAAAACTAAATTTTCATTGTATCTTTCAGGTTTTATGCCCGCTGTACACTCTCGGGGAGAAAGGACGAGACAGGGCAAGAGCGAGAGTGTAGATGGGTGCTCTCGCCATGTTTCGTCTGTCTCGGTGTGCCTGGTAGTGTGTAGTGTAGATGGTCGCACGAGCACGTGACCTCTCGGCGAGAGTGTACAGCGGGCATTAAATTAAAATTTTCTGAAATAACAAAAACTTAATGCAAACTTGGACAAATATTCTAGGTATCTCTAAGTGTACATGCATTATATTTATGTCCACAGTGTAGTACTAATGCAATAGGAGAGTACCACCTTAGGCAATTGTGACAGGCAATGGCAAATACCATTAAAAGCAATATATTGAGAAACGTGAAAGCTTTACAACTTTAAAATGCTTTTCGAATCTTCAGATCATTGAAAAAAAAATACTAGAACCAATTGTAATTGCATTTTTAAAATTTTATATTGCCATAATATCTTTTGAGCTTCACAATATAAAAGGAAAGTTATTACATCAAAAGTGCAAAATTTTAAATACAGTATTCAGATTTAACATTAAAAGTAAGCAATTTAATGGAAATAAATCGATTTTCCTATAACTTTGTATAGAAATTCGCTTCTCAGTTGTAATACAGAAGCTTCCAGAACATCGCTAACAAAATGAAGCCTCATTTTCTGATTGTGACGGTATTATAGGGATATATCTTACAAAGCACCAAGAGACATCAACCTGACGATGCGATGTGCTATTTGACATTAAGGACTCAAAAAAAGTATCTATCAAAAATTTAACACGATCCAAGCTGAATGACGTCAAAATTGTAATTTAAAAAGCTTGATTCTTGCGTGTTATAAAAATTTAAACATCTTAACTTCAGTCGTTTTATTCTGAGTGATTAAAAAAGTATTTTAATACTTTAAATAAAAAAAAATATATTAAACACTTTTTTAAGAACAAATCGACAAATTAAAATTTTTTTTTTCAAGTTAAAATAACTTTTTGTTGACATAATTAGAACAGATTAGATACTTTTTATTTGCTTCCTACAAGATAAAAAATTTGAAAAAGAGTAAGTAAACTTGAGTATGGTTGCCATATTTATAAGAAAATCCAAAGGCACAACAAGCGGTCCCAAGTTTTAGAAGTAAAAAAGAACAATCAACTGCATCTGGCTTACACCAATATTTCATCCGATTTTCATGAAATGCTAATCATAATTGACTATTAGTACCATTTCTAAAGCTAAGTTTGCTAAAAATTGCTAGTTGTGGGTTTAGTTGCAACTCAAGCAATTTAAATTTCAACTGAGGTCCGTAATCATATTATGTAGTAAGTGTTCATTTTTTAGAAGTTAAATGCCAATAAATAAATAAAAAAATATATAAAAAGAAAAACTGAATATTTATTTAAGTCCAAAAAAGTTAAAGATGGGTTGATGGAACATTGTAAGCATTGTAAAGATTGCACACGTTTATATTAGTTTAGATAGTTTACTACCTGAAGTAAATTTAACAAATCACCTGATTAGTGATTCAGCCAGATCTGAATCTGCCAGATCAAATAGTTTTATTTTGAGCCAAATGTCCTGCCCATGTAACACACAATGTTGGCGCAATAATGCAAGATGCAGCCAATATTAGTTCAACATTGTTTTCCAATATTGAGGCAATATAGAAAATCAATACTGCACTAATATTAAATGAAGATTAGGTGCCATCCATCTTCTTCGAGTACCGTCTCTGATAACGGACGTTGGTAAGATCCTACTGGCTAAAGCCAAGAGGTTTTTTAATAGAGAAATATTAATGGGGTGGTTTCCCGTTGTTTTCCCCATAGTCCACAGATCGATATTGGATTCTTTAGATCACAGCAAATTTCAGACGCAATCAGGATTTGAACCGCGGTTTCCCGCGCTACAGTCATCCGTGTTTGATTTACGCCAGACTGCTGGTCAGTTTTAATACTAGCAGCTCTTAGAGTTGATTTTTATTGAGTGATTTCACGATTGCCTACCCAAAAACTGCAATTTTGATACCATACCGTTCCTTCATTATCATATTTGGTTTAAGCTTATTAAATTGCAATATTTTGAGCAAAATGTCCTGCCCATGTAACTCACAATGTTGGCGCAATAATGCAAGATGCAGCCAATATTAGTTCAACATTGTTTTCCAATATTGAGGCAATATAGAAAATCAATACTGCACTAATATTAAATGAAGATTAGGTGCCATCCATAAATTACGTCACATGAATTTTAGGACTTTTTAACCCCTTCCCCTGCCCTTGTCACAGGTTGTCACATTTTTAAAACCCCTCCCCCCTGATGTGACGTCACACATTTTTCAATTTTATGCATGTATTTAAAAATAATCAAAAGAAAACAGTTATTTTCATTTTTTTCTTATTTTTATTAAATAAACTTTTATAAAATCAAATATTTTTGATAATAGAGAAAACAAACGATTGTAACGTCACAAAGCTTTTAACCCACCCCCCTGCCCCTTGTCACACAATGTCACATTCTGGTGATACCTTCCCCCCCCTTTTAACGTGTGACGTAATTTATGGATGACCCCTTAGTGCAATATTGCACTAATATTGACGATAAATATTGTCTTTCAATATTGGGCCAATACTGATCCAATATTCCGCCAATATTGGAAAATAGTTACATCTTGATATTGACCCAATATTGATTTCAATATTGGATTAATATTGCGTCAAAGTTGTGTGCTATATGAGTTTGTTTTTCCGTATAAAATCATCCAAATGAATTTTTCAACCTGATCCTCATTGACCTTAATAAATTTGAAAAACTTGTTACTCAGTGCTTAATCGAGATACAGATCTCTAATCGAGATGTCCGACATTCAAGCTGTATTAAAATCACTCGAAGCTTGTAATAGCTGTGAGCCTTTATAATCCAGGCAATCTCTAAAAAAACTGTACATAGGCAGCAAAATTGCCCTTTACTGGGGTGGGGGTCATAAAGGAATTAAGAGAAATATCATAGCTGACATGTCAGCTACACGTACTAAGTTGGAAAGGTGAGCTAAGTGGACGGACTAAGGACCGGACTCTAGGCTGGAAGCTCTAAGTTGGATCCCCAACTTGGCTACATTTATCCGACTTCATTATGACTCTCTTCTCTCGGAAGGCAATGGTAAACCACGGAGAGTAATCCGCCAAAAAAGAACTTTAATAATAACATATTAAATTGGTCACGACGCTTCTGTCAAAAAGCATACGAAGGAGAAGAGATTCTGTGGGTTATCCAAAAACACACAGAAAGGTGGAAATCCAGAAGTAGGAAGCGTAGAGCAAGAAAACTCTCTGGTATATTTAGGAAAAGACAGGCAAACAAATTCATAGATGCTAAAAACTTTTTTCGTGATTTTGGGAGTAAAGTGACCACTTTACACCCGGTTTTTCGGGAGTAAAGAAGCTCTTTTCGTCACACTTTATTTTTCTCCTGGGAGTAAAAGAATACCAAAAAAACAAAAATTTTCAAAAATCATTTATTGACATATTTAATCTTAACCACACAATTGTGAAAAACTTGCCTGCCTTGCGTATCTACAACGTTTTGCGGTTGTCTTCGGCAAACGTGCTTTTCGTCGTTTTCATTTGTGATCTTCAAAATATGCGCCTGTCGGCGCATAAAAAATCCTGTAGGGGAGACTAGAACACGTAGATCGACTATCGTGGCTTTGTAGCCTGAAATAGAAAATAATGTATAAATTTGCCCTATAAATACCGCTTTTTGCTGAGTTTAATAGTACCTACCACGTGATCCATCGATATCGAATTTGCGATTTTTTTGCAACGTGTCCATGAACATCGATAGATGCGACCACAATGTCGTATTTATTGATTATTTAACGATTATTTCTTAGTTTTTTGACATTTTTAATTGAAAACACAAGACACAATACACAAACGTGCAAACTTCACGAGAGCAGAAATCAAAATGAACATGGCGCTCCAACATGGCCGCCCTCTAGGGTACCAACTGGTGCCAAGAAAAACACCATGGTTACAAGTGTTGGTTTTACACTACCACGATGTCAAATAAAAAGTTTTATAATTTATAAAATTTATGCAATTATTGCAAAAAAATCGTGAATTTTGTCGGATATTATTCCCAAATTCACGAAAAGCTGTTCATAATACTCGGGCTCCAGGTTTTTTCCATCTCTCGACTATTATTCCCCTTGTCGCCTTGCGGCTCGTGTCATAAACTACGTCTCGTGACGAAAAATAACCCCTTACGCCCTCGTGATATAAACTACTATTTTTATTAAAGCTAAAATAAATCGTAAAATTTGATCTATTTTTAAATCAAATTTTACATGCCGTTTCTGAACTTATTTATACAAAAAGGAATTCAAAAAGATTAATATTCAAATGAATAAGTTTTTGATACCTCGTTATCGAGTTATTTTCAATTTTAAGTTTTAGATTGAAAAAATTTGAACAAATAGTCAAGTTTTATATAATTTTAAGGCTTTGTAATCCCCAATTTTTTATCCGTGATTCGGATTACAGCAGTGTTAAGAAGGGCATTTTTTTCAGGGCTCTTTTAATTTAATCAACAGATGGCGTCTACTTAAATATTTTTATAAAATAAGAGGAATTTGCTATATTTAAAATATAGCAAATTCGTTGAGATAATACTATTCTATAAACAATATTCTTGATCTTAAGCTATTTTGAGTTCGTATTGAGTATGTCAAAACACACTCACTTACAAGAAAAGATAATAAAACTTTAATTATGAATTGTGTTTTTATAAATAAATATTACAAACTCAAAATAGCTTAAGATCAAGAATATTGTTTATAGAATAGTATTATCTTAACGAATTTGCTATATTTTAAATATATTTTAAATATAGCAAATTCCTCTTATTTTATAAAAATATTTAAGTAGACGCCATCTGTTGATTAAATTAAAAGGGCCCTGAAAAAAATGCCCCTCTTAACAATTTTCTAAAAAGTAGATGTTTTTTGAAGAATTTTTTTTAGATATTTCAAGATATTTTTGGGGTATCCAAAATTTTGGGTTTTAGATAAAGAAAAAATTTCAATAAATTAAAAACTTTCAAATAATTTTTGGGGACTTACATTCTCCAAATTTTATATGCCAGTTCAAGAATTCTTATACGACAGGATTTTTCACGCCGGCGCGGCGTCGGAGTGTTTTTTAAATTTTATTTTTATAATATCTTAAGCCGTTTTTGAAATACATTAATTTTAAAATTGATTTAGAGCTTATTGATTTTACAACAAGATTCTTAGCTTTATAAGCACACAAAAAGATGAAAATTATTATGAATGCAGAATTAAATTTTCAAAAAAGTTATAGATACAGCTAGGCTGTACTACAACACACTCCTATCGATTTTCGATATAGACAAACCAAGGTGGATTTTTAGATTTGTTGTTGGGACGGTCATTGGCATAGCAATTAAGTGCAGTGACTGCTAATGCAGAAAACCCGGTTCAACTCCGGGCGAAGTAAGAATCTTATTCTGGCCGTTTCCCATTGGAAGGCTATGGCAAATCACAAGAGCGTAATCTGCTTTAAAAACTCTTGTTAAAAGATCAAGACGCTTTTATTTAGATGCAGTTGACTAAAGAAAAGATGTTGAAAATAAGGTAAACTTAGGGCCAGTTGTATAAAAGAGGATGTAAAAAAGATGTAAAAAAGATGGATCAAGCTCCAATTTACACCAATCAGTACAGTTAAAATTTTATTTTAAGTTTTCTATTGGTTTAAATTGAAGCTTGATCCATGGTCAAGGATGATCCTCTTTTATACAACTGACCCTTATATGCACCACCATCTCAAAATCGGGCCTATGGTAAGTTTTCAGCTCTACCCCAATTATGTCACTCTTCAAGCCATCCCAATTGTAGAATAAACTTCAGGATCTTGGCAGGCAGATTATCTCTGATTATCCACAAGACGGATTCTCTCATAGAAATCAGAAAATAACAAAATATTTGCCCAATTGTTTCAGTATTTTAGTTACATCTATGACATTATGAGGTCACAGTGACGTAACTAGAACTTTTGGCGCTTATGGCCAAGTACGAAAAATGTGCTTTAATCAAAAATAAGTGAGGGTTTACTGGTTAACTCCCTCCCCCCGCAATACGGTGGTTTGAGGTTTTTCAGAATTTTTTAAACATTTGGTACAAAATGCCATATTTTGAGACTTACATTCAGTTAAAATCTATTAAATTTAAGAAAAAATATAGAGAGCGAAAAAGCTCCACTTCCGCATAAAAAAAGTTTATGATAAAAATTCACTTTTCTAACGCTTGAGGTGCCAACATCCAGCTTTCTCTATTCCATATTAGAGAATGAGCGATAATTAGCTCCTTTATTGAAAAACTAACAAGTGAACTCTTCCTCTAGTCTATCCGTCTTAACAGACGCGTAGTGATTATTTTCATGTGTCCAATTGAGAGGTCGATTACTGGACAACATGATCATAATGCTCTTAGTAGATTACTCTCGGTGGTTTGCCATTGCCTTCCGAGAGCAGAGGGTCATAATGAAGTTGGATAAATTTGTAGCCGGGTTAGGTATCGAACCCAGGACTTTTAGCCTAGAGTTCGGTCCTTAGCCCGTTTACTTAGAACAAGTGAACTGCCATCATGAAATTTTTTAACTCTATATAAAAGACGCTAACGTCAGCTTTCTCTTCATGAAAAAAGTTCATAATAGAAGTTTGCATTTTTAACGCTAGAAGCATTACCGTTGAGCTTTCTCGCTAATTCTCCAATAAGGGAGCGAGAAAACTCAACATACGTTAGCCGCTTTAGAGTTAAAAACTAAACTTCTATCATAAAATTTTTTAACTCTAAAAGACGCTAACGCTAGTTTTCTCGCTCCTTATAGTTAACTGAATAAAATTTTTAGAATTATTTAAAAAAAATTATGTTTTATAATATAAATCTACAAACTCAGTTGAGTTCTTCATTTTCGACAATTTATATATAGGTACCTTGTTTTTTTATTATAGTTTAACTAACAAAAAAATAAAAATTAGGCACCTTTATTTAATGAGCGCCTATATGTAAACATTTTGATTTTTAATTCAAAATTATGTAAAACTTTAATTTTTATTTTTCTACATATGGCGCCTATATTATTTTATACAGTATTTTTAATTTAAACTTTTGAATTTCTTTGCTTTCATTTAAATTCAAACGGCGCTTTTGGCGAATATTAAATACAATAGTTTTAATTTAAATTTTTGAATTTTTGCGCTTTTATTTAAACGGTACCTGTGGCGCATATATTAAACACAATAGTTTTATTTTAAAACCCTAGTTATGGGTATTATGGGTAAATATTAGGAAACTAAGGAAACTAAGTTTCCTTAACCTAAGGAAACTAAGAGCTAACAAAAGAAGCGTAGGATGACCCCAAAAGAGGTGGCTAGATAACATAAAGATTGATGCGGGAAAGTACTGGTTCAGGCGTCTTAAAACAGAGGAGGATGGAAATAAATTGGAGAGGCTTAGGTTCAGGAGTGGACGGCTATAGGTTGAAGGAAAAAAACATTTCAAAAAGAATTTTCTAATTTCTACTGTCGACTACGCTTCTCCTCCTATCATCATCTAAACACGGTCTTAAAAATATTGCCCTAAAGGTGACTGGGAAATTATATTAGAATAACAATTTAATAGTTTCGTAGGCGGTCTCATCTCAGAATTATACCATAATAATTTGAGTTTATTTCCTGTGCAAGTTCAATATTTGACCTAGATTTAACTACTACCAATCCAATTTTTTTAACAAACCCCTTGCATACTTTAATGTTAAATTGTTATGATTGAATGCATATAAGTAAAACATAATTACAAAAAACAATTGTATTCAGAAATGAAATTCATAAGTTTAAAAAAGAATCTACCCTGAGAGTTGCATTGAAATTTGAAGAAACTAATTTTGTAACTGAATGCTAGCAATGCTGCTGTATATTTCATTACAATCGGTGAGGGTTGGATTGTCAGACTTGCTGATTTAAAATGAAAAGACCTACATTGCACATAACCTTTTCGACGCAAAGCTTAAATCTTAAAAATATTAACATATAATTTAATTTTCCTAAATGTTACTGAAACAAAATGAACTTGTCACTGAGGTACCATAGTAAGAAAAAAAGCAGCAAAAATCGTATTTTTTTGCAATCGTAAAAATGTCGCGAGAAATTTAAAAAAAACTGCATTTTTGCATTATCAAGCCGGCGAGGAAAAATTGTGGTGGAAAATCATTTTTCTATAAACGTGATCAATTCATTGAACAGCAAATATCTATCCGCAATCTGGTGCTGTTTTCCAATTTACTATTGCCTAATGCACTCCCGATGAGTGTCATAACGCTAAATCTATAACTATTCAGTTTATCTGCTTGTCAATTACAAATTTTCACGTGTTGACCAACTGCTCTGAAGAGCATTGATACAATGCTTTAATTTTCATTTTTACTTTCAAGAATTTCCAGTAGTAGGTTTTATGAAACTTGAAAAGTTTCTGCAAAAATAATAAAATACCCTCAAAAGTGAAAAGTTTTTCAAACTAAAAGCGATACCGTAAAAAGAGTTCTGATAAATGAAACAAAAAACTCTTGTCTGTAAAACTTCACCATTGTCAATTTGGCGATATTAAAAAATTTAAATAAATCCTACGGTGTGTTATACACCAAGAACCCTTTAAAATTTTATTATTTATTGGTTCAAAATTTTTGTGGTTACGTAATGTAGGTGCACTTAGTTTATTATTTCTTTTTTGGAAAATGCAATTTTAATGTAGATTAAAATTTGAAAACACAAATTATTAATTAATTTGAAAGGATGTGAATTATTAATTTAAAGTTTTTCTAGTTTTACTTGGGTGGGTTAAGTTTAGTTAGTTGAAATGCAGGTTGATTGCATAAATTCAAGCTTGAATTAGCCGACTTTGATTTGGAGTTAGACCATCATTTATTAACTCAATTATAATGTTCATTAGTCTTTATAAATCATGTGATAAATAAAAGGAAGTCTCTATTGGGTGTTATATTTCGATAGGTACCTGTAAACAAATACGAATTTGATGCCGGATTAAAAACAGTGCAATAATTCACAGCAAATCGATAGCTTGTACAAAGCATAAATCACAGGATGCATTATTACCGTTAAACATGGAATTGCAATTTATTTTCGATATTAAAATAAGAGACTCGAGTACAAAGAATCTCGCGAATAATCAAAAATGCGTTAATGTAGAAAATGTCGAAAATGCTGGCACTTTACAGATTTTTAAATAATTAGTTTGATTTTAAACTTAGAAATTTTATTTTTGCGTTACAACAGATTATGTAAATTAAAGCAAAAAAATAAAAGTTGACTTTAAATACATCCGATATTTGTAATTTAAATTGTTGTGGTGCTTCATCCCGAAGCTTTAAATTTGTTTTTCTTTTCGAAAAATGGATTTTGATAATGGAGTTAAGAAATTAAACTGGAATCCAAGAATATCATATTTGCTGGTTGATAATTTAGTTTGCTCATTTAGATTTGAGCACTGCAAGCGTCACAATAATTATTTGGTGAGGGAACAGTAATTCAAAACAAAGTTTTAATTTTGTGGCGTTCATCAAATTTGATGATTTTCTGCAGACGGAACTAAATTAATTTAAATAATTGTCGCGTATAAAATGGATTAAATTTGATAGTTATAATCTCTGTTCCAGATTTATCAAGTTCGCGTTTAAATCTTTAATTTATTTTCAATTTTGATAATAATACACAGGATTATTTTGTAAAAGTCGTGAAATAATAAATTTTAGATTTATAGATTAGTGTTTAAAAGATTTACAACTTTATACATTGTCAGTTATAGGTTAGAATTAAATGATGTGTGTAAAATATGGTAAAATGATTAAGGAATTGAGAGATCTGAAGGGTATGGAACATCCCCAATGTAAAGGAAACAACAAGGTCTTTAAAAATTTGATAACCACTCAAATTTGATTCTTGAAAAGTCGTCTTCGTACTTACAGCTAGAGAGTGTTCCATATCACTCAAGCCCTTTTAATTTAATTTTTTTCACACTTTACGGACACCACCGGCACGACGTCCAACAATTAGAGACGGTAATTTATTTATAAATCTGGTTTTTTTATATTATACATTTTCAATCACAAATTTTTATAAGTTTGTGCAAGTTGACAAAGTTCAACAGTAATTTAAAAAGCTGTGATATGAAAGATGATTCATAATTTATTGAAGTTCAATGTCTGACCTAGATGCTTTGCAAAAGTAAATTAAATAAGTAAAATTCCAAAATTTTTAATAACTATTGCAAATAAAGTAAACTTAATTTCGAAACTACAATTTTGTAAAACATGAAATTTCATGGTTCATATTCAAAACAAATTTTTAAATATTGCACAAAATGTTTTAAAAACCTTCCAAACACTTGCGGTTTTTTAAGGTTTGAGTAAGAAATCATAGAATGAAAAAACGTAAAAGTTAGAAGACGACAAAATCAGAAAACAGCAAGACCAGACCATCATGAGCTTAACTAATTTTGAGTGGTAAAGAGTTCTTACACTTTTTGGGTCTAGTTCATTAACCACAACTCAAAAATATTATATTTATTAAAGAAAACTTTACAGAATTTGATAGATAACATTAAAATAAAGAGTTCCAGGTATGGAAGAATGTCATATATCGATTAGTTTAGCTAATAAATAATTTTAAAATTTATAATTTTTGCACAAACAGAGACAAAAATGACTATTTTGTCACCTCCAATGGTAGCGTTAATATCGAAAGGGTCTCGGACATTAACTCTCACTCGGAAGTGATATATTTATAAAAAAAAAACTCGACGGAATCTGATAGAAAATATTAAAAGAAAGCGTTTTAGATACTGAGGAATGTTGTACATCGATTAGTTTGGCTAATAATTGATTTTAAAGTTTGCGATTTTTGTTCACTTTTAACCACTATTGACCCATTCTGTTGACAATACGTGTGAATTTACCTAAATTAACTGTGATAGCGGAAGCGCCTTTAATCATACCTAAACCATCGTTCGGTTAACATAGAGAAAATTTCACTTTTTAGGAGTAATTTTGAATTAAATTTTACAAAAGTAGTAGTGACAACCACTCCGTTCTTAAGAGCACCTTTTGGAAAGTTGAGAAGCCCCCAGGGTTATTGAAAAAAAAGTTACATTTACCAATAGAAGTTGGAAGGCCCCAAGGGATATTATGAGCAAGTAAACGTTAGTCAAAATGACCCGGTTGCATTCAGAGCAAAAGGTGAAAGAGTCACCTTCGATTGTAGGTGATTTTTTAAAATTATGAAAAATAAGGTTTATTTGCAACGGTTTATATTTTTTTATAATTGGTTTTTGGTTCATTTTCTTTCATAATTTGCTTTAAAAATTTTTAAAATTAGAGTGAGATCTATCGTCCGACTCCCAAATCACTGTTTAGGGATTTATTTGGATTAAATTTGCCGGAAAAAATAGAGAAATCCACTCCCTGATTTTAACAACGCAAGTAAGTTTGATTTGGATCCACACAAAATCTAATTACTCTGGCCACATAAATTTCGATTGAAATTGATATTTTTGCAAAAAATTTATGAGATGGGCAAACTCCAAAAGTATATCAGATAGCCGATTTACCAACGGACGAACTAAATCTTGAAGAGACAATAGAGGCAGTAAACAAATTAAAAAATTTAAAATCGCCTGGAATCGATGACATAACAGCTGAAATGTTAAAGCAAAGCGGCCACAAGCTACACCAACGATTACATCTATTGATACTCCAAATTTGGAGAAAAATAAAATATCAAATGAATGGCTAGAAAGTGTAATAATACAAATACACAAAAAGGGTGATAGACTAAAATGCTCTAATTATAGAGGAAAATTGTTGGTTAGCACCGCATATAAGATATTAGCAAACATCCTACTTAAAAAATTAACTCCTTTTGCAGAGAACAACATTGGGGGGGATTACCAGGCGGGTTTCAAACCAAACAGATCCACCACAGATCACTTTTTTATTCTTAGACAGCTGCTATGGAAGAGTTGGGAATTCAACAAAATTATACACCATCTGACATTACTAAAGACTTTTTAAAGCCTATGACAGCGTGATCAGAGCGGAACTGTGAAATGCCATGGCAGAGATATCGATCTCAAATCGTACTGGATAAAGCCATAAAATCATCTGGAATCAAGATGCAGCTGTTTGCTGTAGAAGGATCTAGTCTGCTGCTGATATATGCAGATGATGTAGATATAGTGACTAATAGCGTGATTAACATGAAAGCTACAAAGGGTGGAGAGGAAGACAAGACGAAATATAATGTGCATTAATAAAATTTTGAATGAGTTTAACATTTTAAATATCTGAGGTCAAACTGTCGCGGCAGATAATGACATTACTAAAGAAATAAATTTAAAATATTCATATGCATATGCATCACATGAGGTAATAATTTTAAGGTAAATTTGAATTTGCAACGCAATATTACAAATTGTTAATTTTGATTTAATTTTGATTTCAAAAATTCTAATAAAATTTGATCGTTGAATGTGCTTCAGCTAGGTGTTCTAAGATGAGCTTTAGTATTTCCATCGTCCTTGGTTTTTGATATCATGATTGGCTGATGCGGAGTGCCAGGAACTAAATCCCGAATTTTTTCTATGTTAAAGATTGCAACACAGCCGCAATGAATAAAATATTTAACTATATGTCGAATTTGGAAAAGGAAAAGTGGGCGCTTGAAGTAATAGATTTTGGATGAAGGAGTTAAGATGATTTTGATTTGAACAATTGAATGGCAAACTTGAGGAATTGTGTGGAGAAGAAAGGCCTTGCTCTAGATATCCTTCATCTGAGGTGGTTTAAATATGTGTTACTTCAGAGGATTGCATGTCAACTAACGCTACGCGCCATTTGTCGGTAACGTGATGATTTCTGGCAAGCAGATTTCGTTTGATGGTAATTATTGAGAACAAATGTGGTTGATTTCAATCGATTTGAGCTGTTCTGGTTGATTGCAATCTTAAACTTGAGTGGATTTACAAATCAGGCAGGATGTCTGCGTCCATGGTGGCGATTTTTGGTGTTGGATTCGGGTAATCAGGCGTTGGAGTGATTTTCTGCATTTGAACGTGTTGAAATGGCGCGTTCGGTATATTGATGAATATCTTTGAGTGCGATTGTGGCTAATATGACTTTTTTAGCGTTTAGAGCTCTCGTGGGGTCGGTGAGTGTTTTATTTTCTGGGAACGACGTACGCGTCGCGTCGTTTTTGAGTATGAAATTTGGGGACTTTTTTGTCGTTATGTCTTGACTCCTGGTCGTTGAAGAATCAACGAAAGAAATTGTTTTGTAGCACTGATATACTCGTAGAGGTTTCTAGGGGCGTTGTAACCGTTTCAATCAGTGTTTTGCTTATAGTGGGGTTCAGTTTCTTCTTTTCACCGTCACGGTTAATAACAATTAATTTTACAATTATATACTATTAACTTGTAAACGAGTTAATAAAAGCTACCATTTGATCAGGTGCTCTAGAGACACTGCCCATCATAGGTACACATTTGAGAATTTGGAAGAATCGAATCTTGGAGAAGAAAAACGATTATTTTTTTATCATAGTTAAAAAATGAGAACTAATCGTTTTGGGAGATTTTAATGCTTGGGTCACCAAATCAGCAAAACTTAAAGAAAGCGTATATTTTTTATTTTACTTTTCTTTCAGTTGGTAATTGCTTACCAGTCTTCTTTCACCGATACTCTAATTCTCTAAGCCATCCCAAAAATACGATTTGTCAAACTTTGCAAAATAAGCTTCTATTTTGACGATAACGTCTTCATTTGACAAGAACCGCTTTCCACAAATTTATTTTTCCATATTCAAAAATAAAAAAAAAATCTTATAGAGTAAAATCTGGTAAATTTGGTGTCGAATCGTCCTAATAGGTTGTCCTTTTTTTACAAATAGTGGATCGGTAAAAAGATCAAAAAAAGTATTTTTTTGTAGTCGGTTTGCCAGATAAAATTTACAGTTTTGAATGTACATGTACTTAGCACCGCCACTTTTGAAAATCACAAAAATTTTAATTGTGCTGGATTGTGCCCGGTGTGTGCCGCGTTGTGCCGCATTTTTTTTTTTTTAATTTTTTTTTCCCGGATTTTATGGAGGTAGCCTATTTTGAGGGTGGCGGTTAGCATCGCCATTTTCGATAATCTTAAAAATTTTAATTGTGCTGAATTGTGCCCGTTGTGTGCCACAGTGTGCCGTAAATTTTAAAATTTTATTTTAATAAATAAATTTTTTTTGGACCAAAACGTGTTTTATCGATGGCCGTTAGCACCGCCACTTTTGATAATTCTAAAAATTTTAGTTGTGCTGAATTGTGCTCGTGGTGTGCTACTGTGTGCCGTAAATTTTAAAATTTTATTTTAATAAATAAAATTTTTTTGGGCCAAAACGTGTTTTATCAAAAGTCGTTAGCACCGCCATTTTCAATAATTCCAAAAATTTTAATTGTGCTAGATTGGGTCCGTTGTGTGCCATAGTGTGCCGTAAATTTTAAAATTTTATTTTCACAAATAAAATTTTTTGGGCCAAAAAATATTTTATCGATGTAAATTAACCCCGCCATTTTCGATAATTTAAAAATTTTAAATTGTGTTGGATTTTACTCAATGTATGCAGCTGTATAAAATAAACTATTGCCCCGGTATTCATAAAAGTGAAAAATACTTAAAAGAGGTTTGCAAACCCTTTGTAAGGGATATAAGGCATTTTAAAAGCATTCGTAAGGCTTTTAAAGCTTTAGTAAACCTATTGTAAATATTACGTTTTTATGAATACCGGGGTTAATATTTAAATTTTGTATAATAGATTTTCAGCACAGTTGAGATGAAAGACGATAAACATGTATAAGTAAACTAACTCCGATCCTTTTTTGAACCTTTTTATTTCAGGTAGATGAAAAAGGTAAAAGTCTTTAGGAGTAAGGATTATTTACAATATCCTTTAAAGTAAAATAAAAATATTTTATCGATGTAAATTAACCCCGCCATTCAGTACTGCCGCCATTTTCGATAATTTAAAAATTTTTAAATTATGTTGCATTTTACTCAATGCGTGCAGCTGTATGCAATAATCATATTATTGATAATCATATCTTATATCAACCAATCGCAGATAATAAAAATAATATTAATTAAAGTATTATTGACTGAAATAATCTATCGCCGTTGATAGGAGGGAAGGGGGGGATCGATACAATCTAGTCATCGATAAAAGGGATGATTCCTGGAAAATTACTTAATAATCCAATCGATCGATTTATCCGGCAGTCCTTCTGGGTTAATTAATTTTCCTCATTAACATAAAAGCCAGGGCTACAATCAGAGGAGATCCCACAAAAATGTGAGGTCTTCCCCCTTTGCATTAATCAAAATTGGCATTTATTCTACCGATTAAAAGCTGTTCACACCCTATTCGGAAAAGTAGTTTTCTCCTTTTTTTCCGAAATTCGTTTAATTGTGTAATTTAGGTAAACAATTTATCTACATGTAATTAGGCCCTTGGCCTGTATGTAGTGTGATATTCATGGACGTCTATAAGATCATTTTAAAACCAAAAGTTTTAGAAAATTTTAAAAACTTGGGCTGGTGAAATATTAAATGTTTAAAAAAATTTAAGCAGCAAAAGCCGCGGGGAAAAGGCAGGAGACTCTTTGCTCCCCCCCTTCCCCCAATGGTGATATTCAACAAAATGAAATAATCAAAACAAACTTAATTGTTTCGTAACCGAACCAAACAACATTAGCCACCTATTCACAAGTTTGCCCCCTCAAAAATAAATTACACAGACGCCCATGGAGCCATGAAAATAAAATAATAATTAAACCCTGTATAAAACTATTCAAATAATAACTTAGTAGCCTAAGCTACTCAGCTACAGATTAAAACCAGGCCATGGAAATCAAACTATTAAGTTTGGTAACTATTTGGTACTGCCAAATAAAATTTTATACATTTTAAATGTCTTTCTTTCTTCTTTTCAATCTTTCTCTTTCCACTGTTGGATGTAGGCCTCTCTTTTAGACTCCCCCCTAAGTGGGGGGAGAGAGAGTTTTGCCCATAACTTACCACGCTGGGCAGATGGGTTGGCGAGTAGTCCGCAGATCAATTTTGGACTTTTTAAATCGCATCACGTATCCAACGCAACCAGGATTAGAACCGCGGTTTCCCACTCTCTAGTCTATCCGTGTTTGATTTACGCCAGACTGCTGGTTTATTTTAAATGTAATAATCGGATATGTGCTGTGATCTAAAAGGTCCAAAATTGATCTGCGGACTACTCGCCAAGCCGTCTGCCCAGCGTGGTAAGTTATGGGCAAGAACTGATGAAGAAGTAATGGGAAAGAAAGAACCCCCCAGTTGGGGAGAGTTTAAAAAGGGAGGCCTAATGTTCAGAAGTGGACGAATAACGACTAATTGTGTTGTAATCGTAATTTATGTAAAAATGTTCACTATAGTTACTACAACTTTTACCTTTTTCATCTACCTGAAATAAAAAGGTTCAAAAAAGGATCGGAGGTACTTTACTTATACATGTTTATCGTCTTTCATCTCAACTGTGCTGAAAATCTATTATACAAAATTTAGATATTAACCCCGGTATTCATAAAAACGTAATATTTACAATAGGTTTACTAAAGCTTTAAAAGCCTTACGAATGCTTTTAAAATGCCTTATATCCCTTACAAAGGGTTTGCAAACCTCTTTTAAGTATTTTTCACTTTTATGAATACCGGGGCAATAGTTTATTTCATACAGCTGCATACATTGAGTAAAATCCAACACAATTTAAAATTTTTAAATTATCGAAAATGGCGGGGTTAATTTACATCGATAAAATATTTTTTGGCCCAAAAAATTTTATTTGTGAAAATAAAATTTTAAAATTTACGGCACACTATGGCACACAACGGACCCAATCTAGCACAATTAAAATTTTTGGAATTATCGAAAATGGCGGTGCTAACGACTTTTGATAAAACACGTTTTGGCCCAAAAAAATTTTATTTATTAAAATAAAATTTTAAAATTTACGGCACACAGTAGCACACCACGAGCACAATTCAGCACAACTAAAATTTTTAGAATTATCAAAAGTGGCGGTGCTAACGGCCATCGATAAAACACGTTTTGGTCCAAAAAAAATTTATTTATTAAAATAAAATTTTAAAATTTACGGCACACTGTGGCACACAACGGGCACAATTCAGCACAATTAAAATTTTTAAGATTATTGAAAATGGCGGTGCTAACCGCCACCCTCAAAATAGGCTACCTCCATAAAATCCGGGAAAAAAAAAATACGGCACAACGCAGCACACACCGGGCACAATCTAGCACAATTAAAATTTTTGTGATTTTCAAAAGTGGCGGTGCTAAGTACATGCACATCAGTTTTGACTGTTTCTTTAAATCACGAAACTTTAGTCTCATTATTTTTCTTGAAAAGACTCTAAAGAAGACACTTAACAAATTCAAAAAAATAATAATTCAATTACTGCGAATACGTAAACTTGACCAAAAAACTTGGGTAGTATATAAATGACTTCGTAACACGCAAATATGAGTTGTCAAATTGTACAACCTATTTTCCAAAAGTCGAAAATCTAACTTATCCATAAGATGGTAAACGAACAGTTTCAGTTTCAGCTTGAGAATGTTTTTTCGACTGCTGCTTTGTCAAGCAAAGCTACAAAAAATTGATTACATATCATCAAAACTCAATTAGGTACTATCTGATATTCCAACTCTAAGTTTTCTTTACTACAAAATTGAAAATATTCTTAACTTTCAATTCGCAAATAAGATACTAATTTAATTACTAAGCAATAATTACATTTTCTAGGCTAATTTTATTACAAATTATACTACACTGTCATAAAATTATTTATTAAAGGCAAATGATTGCAAATTGTAAACAACTGCTTTAATTAGAATAAAATTGCTAATTAAATCGACTTGTTTCTAACTGATGCATTCACAATAATCAGGGAAACATTTACCTTGACAAGAATCGATCCAGCATAATGAATTTTCGTGGTGTTTGAGAAGAACATGTTAAGTCCAAAAGTACAGTTTTGCAGTAGAACTCTTTAATGTTTAACATCATACAATAAATAGTTAGTAATTGAACGTAATTCAAAATTGCCATTTTTGGACTTAGCACAACACAACGGATTTATTTTATTTTTTTTGTTGAAGTAATTTTTACGAACAAAACTTTTTCCTTATTTAAAGTTTAAATTTTAAAAAGTAAAGTTTTGTTTAATTAATGATTAATTACGTACCTACAGGTGACTAAATGTAACATTTTTGTAAATGAAAATTGGTTCTATAATTTTTGCATCATAATTTTAAAAGTAACAAGCTTTTTAACTTAACGGAATTAATTAGAAAAATATGGCGAGCTAATGACCATCAGTTCATTGTACGCTTTAGGAACTGAAAAACTGCTACACCAGAGTAAAACAATCCAAATTTTTCCTTTCAAGTTTACAAAAATTGATATTCAGTTTTTTCTCAATTTTATTGTTGTAAAAGTTTTATTTATGGTAAGGAATCGCGCCGAGATTAAACTCGGTATAAACTTCTTCAGCAAAAAAGTAAATTTTTTTATTTAATTTCTACATCACTTTTATTATATAAACTTATTACGCCGGCTTCAATTTAAAAATTATTTTTAGTCGACTATGTAGGTAGTTTTGTTTGTCTTCTCGACTTCCATTTGATAAATTAGCATTTTAACGAACTCGTTTTGTTAAAAAACTATTTGATAAAGAACAACTTGCAAATTTAATTTTTACGCTGACGTTTTTTAACTTCGACCTGCTTTTTTTAGCAAATATTTAGGATGCAATTTGAGGTTTCGTGTTAATTTCAACAAGTCAGGTTTTATTAAGTTTTCAAAATTATGCACAAACGACGACATCCCTTTTGCAATTATTTATCCTTGCCGACTTATTACAGCTATATGTATAAATATTCTCCCGAGTATTTCATAATACGGACCTCATCCGCACAATTTTGCGAGTTTTAATTACAGGATTTGTAAATATTTGCATTTTAAAACCTCAGGAACAGATGAATCCTACGTATAAGAAGTTTTTGAAGTAAGAAACCAAACTCACCAGAGACTTCAACATTATTTCTCTTTTGTTTTCGCAAGAGTAGAAATTCAATTTTATGCGTGTCTGATGTAATAGAAGAAAACATTTGGGTTACCACAGCGAAATTTTGAAGTGCGAAAAAAAAATTTTAGGTAATTGAGGTATTTGTTTTAAAAACTAAGATATATTATTTATTAGCAAATAATTTTAATTTTATTGTACAATGATGATTTTTAATTTAAGGGGTTGATTCATCCCCGAACGTTTTACTCTCTTTTTCTTATTATATTACTACATACCCATGTATAGTGATTCAATAAAACAATTAAAATTGTTAATTAACTGACGCCAGCTGAGTGGAAACCTGACATTTGGAGTGTCACCTAGGTTACAAAATTTGTACTTGAATTTTTATTCAAATGTAGAATAATAGCAATATGCAATTCAACTTGCTCTACGGTTTTGCTATTGCCTCGACGTTCTACCTAGTGCTTGTAGGTGACCAGCCTTTAGTGTAAAGCTTTATGGCTTTTTAACAAAGTGGCTCATGCAATTCTAAACTAAAAAAATTAAAAAAGTAATAAAGGTGAGGGATACTGTGTAAAAAATAAAAATTGAACACTTACAATCGTCATTATCAAGTCATAATAACCATATTAATTTCAAATTGACTTACATCTCCATTAATTTTAATACGTTCCAGTTTTCCTTGAATATTCATAGTTCCTCTTCTGAACGTTTCACATCGGAATCCTCATTTTAAACGTTACACATAGCAACCCTAAGTAAAAATTACTCTTCAGTTCTAACCCTTTGAGATTATTGAAGCGCTGATAGTATACCAGCTTGAAATGAGTTTCTTAAATAGCTTAATAGTTCTTTGTCACGAAACGGCTATTTTAATAATATGAAATTTGTAATACCCAAACGGAACCTTGCCTGAGTGAACATAAAAACATAATTTTCGAAATATAATTAAAATCTCCTTTAGGCACGTAGTAAATTCCAACCAATTCGTACAATAATATGTCTGATTTATAAAAACCTGTCACTTGTTTAGTGGTGCACAAAAAATCAATAAGCCAATGGAACAACTAAAAGAAAAGTTTATTTTCAATATACACTTTCTACATAAAAAAATTACATTAGAAATGAACACGTTCTACCTTTGTCTCTTTGAAGTTAAGAGTGGCCGATTGAGATTTTCTACTGAGAAAAGTAGCTTACATTATTATATTAAATACGCGTAGTGTACCCGGCACTGCTAATACATTTTACAAACTTATTCGATTACCTTGAGTAATCTATTAATTAATCCTCTTACTCAGTACCAGATTTCAGATAGATTTTTACCTTTTCATTTAATAATTTTGGTATTATGATATCACAATTAAAATTTCTAGTAACTTTTCAAATGAAAACTATCAGAAATCTTCAGTTTATCTAAAGATAATTTAAGTAATAGAGGAAAAGTGGGAGACTTGATCCGTTTTCATTATCTGGGCTATTGGAAAAAAATGGGGAATTTAAAAAAAATATTTTATTGAACTGATGGCTCTAAAAGAATGTTTCACTAATTACTAATTAATAAAAAAAACCAAAAAAAGTTTAATGATCAAGTCTCCCTCTTATGTGAGAAATTAACACTAATACTTAAGATGATATAGTAATTTTAGATTACAACGTAGATTATCAACGCTTGAAACAATTTATTAGTACATTAGTCATTTACTTTTACAAATGCCCTTAAAACCCTCTTATAACTTGAAGTTATAATTACATATTTTTTCACAGACGTAGAAAGAAGGTCACCATCGTCAAGGAAACAATTCAATACAAATAAAAAAAGTCTGAAATTGTTTTTGTAATTGTAACACAATTATTTTGAAAGTAATTATAGTTTTCAGCAAATTTTGCAATTTGTCTGCAATTTTAAAAATTGAAACGTAAACTTACTGTTTCTCTGCTCACAGCCCATAATGAGATGGTTGATCCAAAAGGAGACCATGAAGCGTTACAATTCGGAAAAGGTAGTTCTCTAGCTATGTTGGTATAGACCATGCCATGATAATATTTTGTCGTATTTAACCCCCTATTTCTTTTTAGGAGATTGTTAGAGGTTCAATACTTGGTACTTGAAATATAAATTGGGGGAAATGTTCTATCTGGAATGATAGACTGCACTTCACAAAATTTATATATTATTGTAGCAAATATTCACCAGTAGCAATTTTAGGGGTTGACTACCAAATATCATAAAGATAATTAAAAATATAAGAAGAAATTCAATCTTACTCGATAACAAAGAACTCTTTATCTTGAAGTTTGTATGTGCGCGTATTCTTGTTAACACTTTAACGCTGGCTAGTTTGTGTATTACAGCTTCTTGTTTAGTCTAGCTCATAGGCTCATGAGACAGGTTATGGCCAGACTTAGTCCTCGACCAAGTAGCTTAAATTTTTCATTGTTATTGATTGATTTACATTATGATTGTCTATCATCTGTTTACTGATCATTACTTTGGGTACCGTGTATTTTGGATATGCATACCGAGAGGAAATGCAGTTGCAATAATTGAGATTACACTTGCATTTTCTTAAGTTTGATTCACGACATTGGGGGTTCGACCGGGATTGATACTCGTCTGAGAATTAAAAAATGAGTTTCTAAAATAAAATTTTAGGCCCTTTGTGAGATGTAAAAAATCTTGTTGATACTGTGAACTCAAAACCAGATTTGGACGTGTAGGTTCCAAAAGGTGAAAGGCAATGGATATTAATTTTCAAATCATACTTTGGCAAAATTTTCAACTCAGCACTTTCAAACAATATAACAAAAATTAAAGGTTTAGGTATAGTTTTTAAATGACAAAAGAGCACACCAATCTTATGGTGCTGTTGAAACTTTCACGCATGAGCAGTAAGACATGCATCGACAAAAATCCATCTAAATGTTTAAAAACGCAGAACAGATATAGACAGAAGTTAATGCCGCTGGGAGATGAATTAACTAGGCAGTACAATAAACTGTTTTTGAGAACGGCAATGATGAATACCATCAATAGCTTTAATATCAAAACTATAAGAACTGAACTGGTAAGATCCAAAATAAATACGTTTACTTTCGATTGCAACTCCATGAGGGAGTAACTATGACTCTCTTAAGGTAGCCAAATTCTTCGTCATCTAATTAGTAGCGTTCTGCTATCAGTTGTTAATATTTGGCTAACTTAGAGTTAGAGTGCAAGTTACGTGCCACGGTCGTGCCCCCCTTCTAAAGACCCTCGGGTTTCAGGCCTGCACGGCAAGCGTTAAGTAGCCAGCCTTTACGAGGCGGCCCCAGAAGGATGTTTTTGCGTGTCGTAGCGCAGAACGTCACTAATGGCTACTAGCGAAACAAGTCAGTAGATGGGCAAGAGTCCGCAGCCATTCTGTGCGCGACCGGAAACTGTTGGGACGAATTGGTCAACGGAAACCAGATCTACACTCCAAAGGCACAATCCTTCAGTGGGAGGACTAACACGCCCGGGTATGAGCTGTTGGTCCATGACTTCCCGACCGTGAACCCGAGGAATCAGTAAGTAAGAGCCCATGTGGCGATCCCAAGGAGAAAAAATCTTACTGGCCCGGTTACCAATGGGGAACGTGACCCTGCAAAACATTGGCCTCACGACCTTTCCTGCAAAAATGACCAAGGGGTGCTTTGCCGGCGGAGACCGGTAAGGTTCCCTCTCTGGTGAACGGAGGGGACGATAAAGTTCGTACCGCGAAATACTTGTATTACGCGACGTAGCAACTTTAGACCCAAAGAGAACTTTTTTTTCTGGTGAACGGGGGAGGTGAAATTTTCAACCCTTACAGTGCAAATCTCTAAAGTGCGTTAACGGCACGTCCCTGAATCAGCTAAACTCTACGATTTACGGGAGGGTTTGAATAAATAACCGTCTGCGAGAAGACGGGAACCCGGAGCTAATACTCGCGCAAGCGTGCTTAGCCTCCCCGTCTTTGTGAGCTTGCTTACAGAGAAGGATTCGCAGTGGCTGGTGGTTCTTGGGAAAGTAGTCAACGATCAGCACTCGGCCTGTTTGCCGGGGAACCTTGTCACCTACAGGTCTCTACTCGGTTCTTGCAACTTTTGGGATAAGGAAATAGGTATGCTGGCTGCCACAGCGGCTCTCGGACGTAGTACCCAACGTCCCCGATAGCTCTCTAGGGGGAAGTTGACGTGTAAATGTTAAGTCTACACGTAGCAACTGAATCTAAAAGTTCTATCACTGCAACTCCATGAATATTTCCGACGCAGTTTATTTTACAATAAGTAAGTATTAAATTAAACTTTTACTGTTGATTGTAGTTCAAAAAATTAATTTTTAATTTTTCAATTTTTTTAGTGATTTAGAACGACTTCCGATTGTTTCAGCGAGCTGAAATTACTATTTTCGCACTTTACGCACACAAATACGTCATATGCAATGTTCAAAACGACTTGGAAATTTTAGTTGCATTTTACAAAAACGATAGATTAACCCCTTTCAATTTTTTTCACCGCAAAAATTCAATTTGGGAAATTCATCTTGTTTTTGACGTATTCTAATGTATTTTGATGAAAAAATCGTCTGAAGCAGTTTATTTTGGAATAAATATTAAAATTAAACTTTTACTGTTGATTGTAGTTTAAAAATTTCAATTTTTGGCTTTTTCTTTTTGTCAGAGATTCAAAACAACTTCCGGTTGTTTCCACTAGCTGAAATTATTATTTTTGCACTCTACGCACCCAAATGCGTCATATACAATGTTGAAAAATACTTGGAAATTTTAGTTGGATTTTAAAAACACGATAGACTAACCCTTTTGAATCTTTTTCACCCCAAAAATTTAATTTTAGAAATTCATTGCATTTTTAACGTATTGTTATGAATTTTGATGAGAAAGTTCATCTGACGCAGTTTATCTTGCAATAAGTATAAAAATTAAAGTTTTACTGTCGATTGTAGTCCAAATAAATTAATTTTTTGTTTTTTACTTTTGTCGGAGATTTAAAAAGACTTCCGGTTGATTCCGCAAACTGAAATTATTATTTTTGCACTCTACGAACCCAAATACAACATATACAATGTTTAAAACAACTTGAAAATTTTAGTTGGATTTTAAAAACACGATAGACTAACCCTTTTGAATCTTTTTCACCCCAAAAATTTAATTTTAGAAATTCATTGCATTTTTAACGTATTGTTATGAATTTTGATGAGAAAGTTCATCTGACGCAGTTTATCTTGCAATAAGTATTAAAATTAAAGTTTTACTGTCGATTGTAGTCCAAATAAATTAATTTTTTGTTTTTTTACTTTTGTCGGAGATTTAAAAAGACTTCCGGTTGATTCCGCAAACTGAAATTATTATTTTTGCACTCTACGAACCCAAATACAACATATACAATGTTTAAAACAACTTGAAAATTTTAGTTGGATTTTACAAAAATTATAGATTAACCCCTTTGAATTTTTTTCACTCCAAAAAATCAATTTGGGAAATCTATCGCATTTTTTATGTATTTTCATGTATTTTAATGAGAAAATTCGTCTGACGCAGTTTATTTTGTAATAAGTATTAATAAAATTAAACTTTTACTGTCGATTGTAGCCCAAATAAATTAATTTTTGATTTTTTACTTTTGTTGGAAATTTAAAAAGACTTCCGGTTGTTTCTGCAAACTAAAATTACAATTTTCGCACCAAAATGCGTCAAATACAATGTTTAAAAAGACTTGAAAATTTTAGTTGCATTTTAAAAACACGATAGATTAACCCCTTTAAATTTTTTTTCACTGCAAAAATCAATTGGGGATATTTATCGCATTTTTGACGTATTCTCATGTATTTTGATAAGCAAATTTGTTTGACGCAGTTTATTTTGCAATAAGTATTAAAATTAAGCCACAGCAGTGGAGTGATGTTATCGCTGGTTGAGTATAGAGCGGAAATTCTGGGTTCAAATCGCGGATTGCACAGAATTTCTTAGCTCGGCCTTCCGGTAGGCATCCATACTCTGTGGTGATCTCTGATATTTGTATCGACGTCATTACCGTAAATATGGCTGCGCAACCGTCCTAAGAAAGAAAGCCTTAACTCCAATTATTTATTAAAACGAGTTAGATGTTCAAACGCACAATAATCTATTAAAGTTTCATATTACTAGGCTAAAATATTTTAAAAACTTACAAAAAATGTAAGTATATGTACCATAAGTCGTTAGTTTTACTTTAAATCTACTGGGTACCATCAATAAACATCTATATAGCTGCCTAGGTCAAAAAAATTATTTATGAAGTTAAGGCTTTCTTTCTTAGGACGGCAGTGCGTATGTCTGACGCTGTTTATTTTGCAATGAGTATTAAAATTAAACTTTGACTATCAATTCTAGTCCAAAAAAATCAATTTTGGATTTTTTACTTTTGTCACAGATTTAAAACGACTTCCGGTTATTCCCGCTAGCTTAAATTACAATTTTTGCACTCTACGCACCTAAATGCGTTATGTACAATGTTTAAAACCACTTGGAAATTTTAGTTGCATTTTACAAAAATGATAGCTTAACCCCTTTAAATTTTTTTTACCCCAAAAATTTAATTTGGGAAAGTCATCGCTTTTTTGACGTATTCTCATGTATTTTGATGAAAAAATTTGTTGTTCAAACACTGCCGCGTATACGCCAGTTGTATTTAAAGATTATTGATGAACAACTAATTTACAGAGTAAGTAAAAACAAATGCAGCCACGGCAGTGGAGTGATGTGATCGCTGGTTGCGTTACGAGCGGAAATTTTAAGTTCAAATCTCGGACGCATCAGAATTTCTAGCTCGGCTTTCCAGTGGACATTCTCACTCCGTGGTAAACCAAAAAACCAACCAATCAAAAAACCAACCAACCAAAATACCCAATCCAAAAAACATAAACAAACAAAAATACTGAACAAATTAAAAATTAACATTTAGAAGTGCTAATAACCCAGTAGTTGATGCATGTTAAAATGTAAAAAAAAAACAAATGCATTAATTTTCTACAAAATTTTAAAGTATATTATTGCTGATTTTGAGAGCAAGTGGCAAGTAAAATCTTACCAATTTGAAAGAATAATATTATTAAAATTTGTTACTTTTATAAAAAAAATTACACTACATTTTCTATCAACAATTTACTATAAATAATTCTATATTAAATAATACCTAATACACACCTCCGTAATAAACTTCAGGTTATAAATAACCTCGGCGCTCAGCTAGGAACGTAATACACTTTTGTTATCTGCAATAAAAAAATTCACTTAAACAATTGAATTTAAAGAAAAATTAAACAAAGAATTCGCAGTCTTACCTATATAATATAGTGGCCAAATTGCGAGAATGGAGTCAGGTAATTCATTAATTTGGTAAGATTTAATTATTAGTTTAAAGTATTTTTTCTTGCGATTCTTAATTTTTTACCTTTTAAAACTTTCCTTTTTTGTGGTAACGCTGGATAATAGAAGTGCTTTCTTATTATTAATCCGTAGAAAGTCGGGATTCGCTGTTAGAGAATTCCGGCCAACTCCTCGTGAGTTCATGTTTTCTATAACTTATCAATTTTGTTTGCTTTGCAGAATTTTCTTCATCAAATTAATTGGCGTCAAAATACATTCCATTTCGGCTTTTGCTTCCCATCTTTGATCAAATTTTTCAAATTTTTTTGATCTTTGATCAGTTTAGTTAACACACTCGACAATATTTATAACTGTATCTTCTTCTCCACAGTAAGGGTAGTGGTTGGTTGTAGCTCTTTTGAACCCTTGGAGGTACTGTTTCAAGCAGCTGTGTACCGTCAGAACCTGACTAAACTTAAAAGATGTTTTTTCATAGTCTTTGTTGTAACACTTGGTTATGTTTGGTATTAGAGTATGCGTTCATCTATCGACCTCACTCTAATCCCATCGTGTCTGCCGCTTTTCAATTGACATTTTTCTTAGGTAGTCTGGTTTTAAAATCGTATCTTCAAATTTGTACTTTTTTTCGAAAACCAATAGGTCAATTAGCACCTGCAACGCCACTACTAGTTTTTATCAATTTGAGCTACTCTGAGGGTACCTCTCCTGTGAATTCGAGAAAGTATCGACAAATATGTAACCCTTGTCAAGGCTTCTGCCTATATTGGCGTTCCATAAGGCATTTATTAGGCAACTAAAGCCAAGATTGTACGTTTGTAGTCAATGGGGCGCATCTCTTCTTGTCGATAGTCAAATCCGCCATTTGTTTTTTTTTGGGTACTATCACATGCTTAATCTTTTTCTCATTAAAAAATTAAAATTGAAAATCACCTGTTTGTCAATAACTCTAGAGTTGAAATTTTGAGGAAAATCATCTTTGATGGAAAGAAAATGACAGCCCAAATGCCATTTGGAAACTTTTTGATGCAAATTTTGGTATAGTTATCCGGCTACTGCTTGGCTAACTTTGCTTTTTTCTTTAGTTGACCATGTTCACTTTTTTCAGCTTTTCTTAAAAATGGATTAGTTTTGAAAAAAAATGTACCTACTACATTAAAGTTATAGCTTGTTAAATTTGCTATCCGGAAAAGGGCGTTTAAATATTTTTAAATCGTTTCTTTTATAAGGTACAGATTTGTCGAAGAACAAAACTTTTAACATTTCTGTAGTTAATTTCATAACTCAAAATCCGTTTATTTTAGTATATAAAACGTAGATTTATTTTCATAAATTTTCACCTGCAGAAAATATTAAGTTTCAGCTTCCTTTGATGTTTTGTGTGTAAATCGTGTAAATGTTATGATTAACGATACAAGGTTTCATGAATTTTCATCTTGTTTCTCAATTAATTAATTCTCAATCAACTCAATTATAATAACAAAGTGAATTATTAAATCAAATCGTAATAGGTTTATTTAACTAATCTATTTGACGCAACCGCTGTACTCGGTGCAATGATAAGTGGGACATTTTATTTCAAACAAGTTCAATTTGTATGGATTGCTTTTGATAAATCGTGCTTAAGTAACACAATTTATCAAATGAAGAGAAGCAACTAAAAGATTTATGTTAACTATTTACAACAGGGTAATAATTTTGTTTGATAGTTTCCCTTCGAACTTGGTAAAAAGTGAGGTAATTTTTGAATTGAAAGAAAAGTTGTTAATCTGGCAAGTTTTAATCACTTCGGCATAGAAAACTATAACAAGCTTAGAGTAATTTGATATTGTCGTGAATGAAAATGATTTAGGGTGATTAGGACGATGTAGGAAAATGATTGGTGCACATAAGGATTATTAAGGGCACCCGAGGATGTAATCTCCTCGACACTTGCTCTCTATCTAACCATAATATCATCTGAAGGGCAAGGATTTTCCATTACAATTTAATATCTTTCGCTTACAAAGTTTGTCTATGAGATTTTAAACCATCTGAAACGCCTAAGTAAGGAAATTGATGTTGATAGGATCTTAAAAAAATAAATAAACACACCATCAGCTTCCGGTGAGTGCTAATGTTCTCTCTTCTTGACATCAATGCAAAATTTTCATTCAGTTTGGCTAAAATGTATAATACTGCAAAAATGAGATAAATTTATGTAATAGGTGATTGATATTGTCAAACTGGCTTCGATTTTTCATCATCAAAGTGAGGAAGGTTTGTCTTCTACTATCATTTTTTAAAGAGTCCAATTTTATGAAAGGTTTATCTTTGTGCGGTATGTTTCAAAAATGTAATATCGAGTTCACAAGAATCGTTTTATTTTGCGTTAACCAATATTGTATTTTCTACATAGTTGCGTACAATGTCAACATAATTTAATACAGGAAATGGATATATGAAATGTTTTATCATTTATAAATAAATACTACAATATTGCATTGAATACATATTTGCCAGAACATTTATTTCTTGATATTTGAAGTGGAAGCAAACGTGACAAATAATGCCAACAAAGTTTTCCTTGAGTCCAAGCAATAATGAAGAGGTCACGTTGGATAAATATCCATAGCGAGGTTTCACGTGTTTTCGTAAAGTGATTTTCATAGCATTTTCCATTTCACCGATTCTAATTTTCACTCCATCTATCGTTCGTTCGCACAGTTAAATATAAAGGTTTTGAAATTTAAACTCCCGCCCACACTAACTTTCGATAAAAAAAAGTTAAGATTTCTATTCTACTCTACAATACTTTTTTTTATCAAATCAAGCGAACGACAGCATTTTTGATTAATTGCCATAACGTGATTTGGCAACATTTTATTTCTCTATTAAGTTGGAAAGAATTTATGAATTTAGATTAGCGAAGTTATACATCAACTTTGGATTACAATAAAGGCATCCTTGATGTATCAATAACTTTTGGGATTATAGAAAAAAATCTTTAAAAAATTAACTTATAGCATCTTCGAACATTTTAACAAAATAAATCATTTTCAAGGGTAATACAGACAAAAACTTTAGTGACCACGTACGAGGGGCAATTAAAAAGTGAACCGTTATATTCACTGACATTTTTCATAATTATTACAAAATTTTCAGACACAATTTATTGGGTTTAACAACACAAAATCTGATTCTTTCACATTAAAATCGAATTTAGTAGCGAGTACCTGCGTATATGTGTAGAAGTAAATTATACGATTTAACCGCTCAAATAATCACGAATTAAACTACCTAAAGCATCAACGAATAATAATCAGTTAAACCGCTAACAATCCGCGCGTCAATCGTCAATTAATTTCTCTTCGAATCCAAAAATTTTCAGCTGTAATAAAATAATTAAATTGCTAAATTAATTGAAAATATCACACAACCCGCTTAATTATACAATCAACCGCGTATAAGTGAATTTCCCTAATTTCCCATTCAATTTATTTCTTTTAGTTTGCAGATGTTCTGGTGAAGTGTAATTTGAACTTAATTTAAGTTGACAGCAGCTTTAGCTAACTCACGAAACCATTTCTAAATTTTTCAATAAGATGAAATTAATCGAATTTTCGAGTTTAACGAGAAATTTAAATGTTTATTTTGAAATAAACTGTTTAACGGTGAATTTCAAGGAATTTTAAAATTGAAATGATACAAATATTTTTTATTATTCATTAAAATTTTTTAAACTGTGTTTAAAACTTCTAAATTGGTCTAAGTGTAGGGTAAATATTTCTTTACTTGTTTCAAAAAGATAATTATAGTCCTGAATTTTAAGGTTTTAACGACAATTAAACCTCAGCCTTGCACTGGTTTTTTGTTTTCAGCTTCGAGAAAAAGTATTTTGTGAATTCTTTACTGAAGTACCTAGAGCAGCTTACTACGCCAAATAGATCAGTGCAAAATTAGGTTTATACCTTGAAATTCACCTATAATGAATGGATTTTAATGTTTTCGGATTTTTTGAATTTCTTATACTAAAAAGTAAAATGTTTATCTTTTGAGACCTTCCGCTAAAGTTTTTTTTAAAGGTTGCAATCAAATCAATATCCAATTTTTACCTCGAAAATATTCCAAAGTTAATGAAATTTTGACAAGTTGTTTGGGGGTCTTCTAAGATGTATATCCTAAGTTTTTGACTTTGACGCTCTTGTGCTAACTTAGAAAGGTCCAAAAACCACAAAAATTTTAAGGTTTTTGCCCCTCTCTTCCCTAAGTTAGTATAGGGTCTTCAAGATCAAAAACTTAAATAAAAATATTGAATATAAAATAATAAAAAAAAATATTGGATAAAAAATTGAATGTGGCTTTACTTGTGGTTGTAGCAAAAGTGGCTTAATATTTACTGTAAAGGAGTTAGCTGCTTAAACGCTCTAAAAATTTTTCAAAACTGTTAATAGGTAAAATTTTTAGTTTGTGGTATTAGAAATCCAAAAAAAAGAAAATCAATCAAATTCATTCATTATAGCTGGATTCCGTTATTTTTAATTTATAATGGCTAATTGCACTGGGCTAAAAATAATGTTACTAATACAATAAACTGAACCCTGAAACAATGACACTCTGAAACAATATTAATCGAAATAAAACATACGCAATAAGGATCTGTCCCAAATTCTTTCCAAATCACTGAACAACCTGCGCAAATGTTTCTTGTAATAATTGTATTAATAAAAATTTGAAAATTTTATTTCTACTACTTGAGGACTCTTAAGGTACATCAACGGTTTATATGGAGGTTAAGTCTCACTTAAAAATCATATAGTACATCAAAATTTTAAAAGAATTCCAGTGATACACCCTTCAGGTTCATTTTTTTAATCGTAGGCTAAAAATAAAGGATTCCCAAATAAATAAAGATTAAATCACCTGCGAAACTTTAATCTATACTAGGAAGCGGAAAACCGCAGTTTTAATCCTGATTGCGTTAATCTATGGACTATAGGAAAGGCAAAAGAAAACCACCCCATTAACATTTCTCTAGCAAAGTCTTCTTGATTTTAGCTAAGCGGATCACCAACGTCCGAAATCGGATAAGGCACTTAAAGAAGAAAGAGGTACTTCAATCCTCTGAATTAATTGAAATACTCAGCGAGTGACCTCAGTGATTGGTACAGATTGGGACACTGGCTGATACTTGTCAATGATCAATGGTTGAAGTTTCAGAAAGAGGTTCGTTTTTCCGTTGCTGCCTACTCATTTCAAACAATCATATTTTCTATGACAAGATTCTTTTCGTATTCTTTTCTAGCTGATTTAGAATCTTGCACTAAGAGTTTTCTAAAAAAAATATAGTGATATCTACTTAATTTTTCAGTGTTTTTTTGTCACAACTGCTGTTTCCTTTTAATAAGCTTCCTCAGTTTATCAGTAACTCAAGGCTTTCTAAGATTACAAGATATGATCGTTTGAAATGAGTGGGCAGCAACGGAAGAACGACCCTCCTGAAACTTCAACGAATCTACGTCAATTCGTCGCGGCCAATTCATCGCCTTCGAGAATTCGTCGCGTGCGACGATTTTTCGCCTGCGACAATTATAATCGCGTGAGACAATTCGTCGCCTAAAATAATTCATCGTGCGCTACAGTCGATGACAAGAGTACAATATAGTTTATTTATTTATTTTCTGATAAAAAAAACAAGAACATCTCGCAAGAACAACCTTTTAATTTTATATTTGTAATGAAAAATTATAAGCTAATTCTCAAATAAAATCTTAAATTGATCTATTAATAGTCTTCAACTATAACTTTAGTTATTAGGGAAGTTTCACTAATGATAAAATCTTTGAAATAATATATTTATTTTTTTTTGTAAATATGAACATAAAACTTTGATAAAAATACTATATAGGTATATATGGGGCATTCTACACCAAATCGAAAAAAAATCGAAGGGGTACCCGACCCCTTTTGATTCTCCTGAAATTTTTACATATTATACTATCTCACCAAAAACAGTTCTGTGAATTTTTTCAAAATTTTTTATTTTTTATTTTATTTTATTCAATCAAACGATCGTAACTATGTCAAAAATTGACTAATCGGAAAGTTTTTTTTTTGCTTTTGTTTATTTTTAAACGTACTTTTCAGGAAAAAATAAAAAAAAAATATTCAAACTTGGATTCTACAAAATTTTTAATTTTTTCGGAGAAAATCATTGATTTTTCAAATTTTGACACTTTTGATTTTTGATTTTTTTATTTCAAAGAAAAACTCTGATTTATTCCGCGTATAACAACGCAAACCCCATAATGGGCCGACATTTCTTTCTATTTCTTTTGTTTAATTAAATAATATTATTTGCGTAAAAATAAAACAAAATATTTTTTAATTAAGCAAAAAAAATAGAAAGAAATGTCGGCCCATTATGGGGTTTGCGTTGTTATACGAGAAATAAATCAGAGTTTTTTTTTAAATAAAAAAATCAAAAATCAAAAGTAGAAAAATTTGAAAAATCAATGATTTTCTCCGAAAAAATGAAAAATTTTGTAGAATCCAAGTTTGAATATTTTTTTTTGTATTTTTTCCTGAAAAGTACGTTTAAAAACAAACAAAAACAAAAAAAGAACGTTTTGATTAGTCAATTTTTGAAAAAGTTAAGATCGTTTGAAGAAAAAAAACATCAGTTTTTCTAAAAAATTTTAACTTTGTAAAAAAATTTTGAAAAAAATTACACAACTGATTTTACGTATTCCATCAAAAACAGTTCTGTAAATTTTATCAAAATTGTTTACAAAGTTAAGAATTTTTAGAAAAATTGATGTTTTTTTTCTTCAAACGATCTTAACTTTTTCAAAAATTGACTAATCAAAACGTTCTTTTTTTGTTTTTGTTTGTCTTTAAACGTACTTTTCAAGAAAAAATACAAAAAAAATATCCAAACTTGGATTCTACAAAATTTTTTATTTTTTTGGAGAAAATCATTAATTTTTCAAATTTTTCCACTTTTAATTTTTGAGTTTTTTATTTCAAAAAAAACTCTGATTTATTCCGCGTATAACAACGCAAACCCCATAATGGGCAGACAATTCTTTCTATTTTTTTTGTTTAATTAAAAAATATTTTGTTTTATTTTTACGCAAATAATATTTTTCAATTAAACAAAAGAAATAGAAAGAAATGTCGGCCCATTATGAGGTTTGCGTTGTTATACGCGGAATAAATCAGAGTTTTTTTTTGAAATAAAAAAAACAAAAATCAAAAGTGTTAAAATTTGAAAAATCAATGATTTTTTCCGAAAAAATGAAAATTTTCGTGGAATCCAAATTTGAATATTTTTTTTTTATTTTTTCCTGAAAAGTACGTTTAAAGACAAACAAAAACAAAAAAAAACATTCCGATTAGTCAATTTTCGAAATAGTTACGATCGTTTGAAGAAAAGAAACATCAGTTTTTCTAAAAATTCGTAACTTTTTTTGGGTTGAGTAAAAAATTTTGAAAAAATTCACAGAACTGTTGTTGGTGAGATAGTATAATATGTAAAAATTTTAGGAAAATCAAAAGGGGTCGGGTTCAAAAGTGGTCGATTTGGTGTAGAATGCCCTATATATTTAATTGCGCTATTGCCAATTGACCAATTGGTGGTCAATTCCTGTCGATGTAACAGCACGGCAATTCCGATTGGTTCTTTTGTGTGACGTCAGCTACCGTTGACGTCAACTCCGGTAATGTTTTCGCATGTTAGGAGTACTCAAAAAAAATTTTAAAAGTTTAAAGACTTATTAGTTTGACTTTCACTTTTAAATAATAAAACAAAAACAGTAAAACTCATCTATTGCACTAAAAAATTTTCAAAAAAGGAACGGACAGGCAAAGCAAACTTATAAATTAAAAATAATGAAATTAAATGTTTAATTAAGTATTTGAAGTTCGATGTCAAATTGTAATATTATAGAAAAATATTGTCCGGTGCTTCGCGGAAGCAGGAAAAATTTAATAAGCAACACGGCACGTAAGGATTATCACTCTCGGAAGGTAATTAAGCCTCGGCTCCGCCTCGCCTTAAATTCACCTTCCTTGAATAATAACGTCCTTACGTTCCTTGTAACTTAAATAACTATTAAATAACATTTTAAAATGATTTATCGTCACACGCAATAAATTGTCACGCGCGACGAATTGTTGTAGGAGACAAATTGCCCGCGATGAATTGACCGCGACAAATTGACGGTACACCGCTTTAGAAGGCTTTTTGACCCGTTTGTTGAAGCATTGTCGAGATGTGTCTCTATCTAATAATTATAAATAATTCTTTTGTCAAACATGAGCTTTCTGATATAATATGGCGTCTTGCCTCTGTCACTCCAATCTTTAAGAAAAGCACCAAGCTTGATGCCGACGACCGATCGTCTTTATTCTAAACGGCGAAATCGATAAAGACGATTTTAATTGAATACATTTCTTGTCGACAACAATCTAATGTCCGAGTCACAGCATGGATTTCTACCTGGTCAATCTATCATTACCAACCTTCTGAAGGGTGGTAATGACAGGAGTTTTGAGTTTGATCGGAGCAGCCCGATTCTCTAACTTCAACAACTAGAGCTGTTTCTCATCTACTGTGCTGACCTAGCATACCCGATCTCATCTTCAATTCCTCTTATGCCAATGATATTAAACTTTATAGCAATTCTAACTGTTTTCGTAGTTCTCTAAATTTGTGAATCCAGCGAAATCGATTTCACTGAATATCGACAAGTGTGTTGTTATACATTTAGGCAAAAACAAACCATGGTTAAATTGCATTGTTGATCGTTTAAGGCTGAAAGTTATCCAATCATACAGCGACCCGGGGGGGGGGGAGTACGATAATAATACGTGATCTCACATGGAGTGATCTTATAACCAAGATCTGCAAAATGGCTACAACTATGTTCAAACATAGTTTTGCCTGGACTCAGCTTAAAGATGAAATTACCTTTTCAACGCTGGTTGTTAAAGGTCTCTCACCTACGCGACGCGACTGTGAGCTCGACAGTATACTGTCGAGCCAATGTTGGTTTAATGCTGGTTCAATTGTAAATATCTTCATGGATAGCCACAACTAAATTGACTATACGTCGCGTTTGAAACACGAGAATCCCGACCTTAGGTAAGTTGTCGCGTTTTGCTAAGTCGCATTCGATTGCATAAAACACATTTCTGGAGAATTCTTAAAGAAAGAAGCTGTGTTAGATTATTTTTCTCTCTCTTTTAACGGTTTATTATTAAAAAAAACAATTGTTTCTAAACACTAACCTAAGCCCGACTGGTGAATTTTTCTTTTAACGGTCCACTTATAAAAAAAAATCGTTTTTTAACACTAACCTAAGCTCAATCGGTGTATTTCTCGTCCCTATATAACTTCCGCTTTATTAAATATTTTGAAGTTTAACTAACAACCGAAAGCAACTTTTTAAATATCAAATTTGCTGTTTTATTAATTTTGAAAAGTCCTTATGACTCAGGAGTATTCCATACCTCCCCAGATCCTCCGGTTTTAGGGTCCATTTTTCTTGTTTACGTATATCTCAATAAGGAAATGTAATCCTCTCTTAGTTCTCAAAAGAAGCTAAGCCCGATATGAACAAGTGATTACAAATAGTAAACTCACTAATTAACTAATTAACAAAGAATAGCAATAAAAATGATACATATTTGTAAAGGAATCATAAAGTTAAAATAATTAAAGCAACTGCAGTTCAACTTAACCCCGTCTTTTACACTTTTAACTTTTGACTAGTAACTTTTTGAGAGAAATTAATATTATTTAAATTTTGACTTAGAGGTAGGTATCATAATGACAAGCAAACTGTGCATTAAAGCTGCTTTTTAATTACATACTTTAAAGAATGGTGCAATGTTAACCATGGCTTTTTGGAAAGCCTTTTTGGAGTGATCAGATTAAAAGGGGACTTACATGAACACCTCGATCAACTTAAATTTTTATATAAGCTCTGTGCTTATATTTTAGTTCAAAAGAAGGCAGTATATCCTTTGAAGGAAACACAGGTGTCGATGAGAAACCAGATTTGGAAAATGCAGTTTTCTATTGCTATAGAATATCCTATATTTCTATAGGATTGTATCCTACAATCGAAAAACATTAATTTTCTCCATTGTTGTGTAATATTACAACAAAGCAAAAAGTACAAACCGACAATCCTTACAATAATAAGGATGAAGTTTTTGAAAAGCAACTTTTCGAAACAGGACAAATATAAAACTTTGTTCTTCATTGAACCACGAAACCGAATCATATATTTATTTTCGATTCAAGAATTTTATATTCAACAAATTTAAAGTCGGTGTTTTTTGCCAAAAAATATTTTTCAGTGGAAAAATTTAACCGATCTAATTTTAAATTACGAGTTTGCCCATTTCCAATAGATTAAATATTTCCGTTTGTAAATCTTCAATTTGTGATAATCATATTTACGTTGAGCTTCTTACACACACTTTCATGTTAAATCTCGTTTACCCATCAGCGGATTAAGATTTAAGACGCTGAAATACATCTTTCAGGGCTTATGAAGCATTCAAGTTTGTATTTAGTAGCTCTAAGATTGAAAAATAATTCACTTACAGGTAGAATGCAGATGCTATATTGCGAGATTCTATTTAGCTTGATTGGAGTTACTTGTCAAGTTTCATTGACTGCTAAATTTAATGGAAAGCAAAGAAATAATCATCAAAATATTTCGCTGCTTTTAGATAATTTGCTTCGTGGATATGATAACAGTGTCCGTCCTGATTTTGGAGGTAAATTCAATTTTAATTCTTATTTTTATTTCCACCTTTATTACTTCCATTTTTTAGGACCTCCAGCAATCGTGGAAGTAGACATAATGGTGAGAAGCATGGGACCAATCTCAGAAGTTGATATGGTAAGTGATTTTTTAAAACAGCAGCACAATTTTTGTGGGCGAAAATTAAAAATTTAATTATGCAATGAACGCTTACTCTGCACATTTGAATTTAAATGGTGTGAAAATTAAAAAACTGCTGATAAAAATTTAACCGCAGTTGATAAAGCTCAAACCCTATACAACTTGATCATTTTACAATTTAAACAACACAGAGTGTATCTTTTTGTCCAAAATTGGATCGATGGTTTTTATTTACTTTGCAGACTTACTCAATGGACTGCTACTTTCGTCAATCATGGGTCGACCGACGTTTAGCTTTCTCAGGAAATTCTAATGACAGTCTGGCTCTTAGTATATCAATGTTAAAAAGAATTTGGAAACCTGATACATATTTTTATAATGGAAAGCAATCTTACTTGCATACTATAACTACACCAAACAAATTTGTGAGGCTTTATCAAGACGGACGAGTTTTATATTCCTCGAGGTAAGATTTATTACATTTTAAAATTTTAACTTGGATCCAACAAATTTATTTATTGCTAAACTTAAATTATTTTACTTTTAATCGTACATCAAGAGGGACCTATAAATAATGCGAAATTAAGCTAAGTTGGGTGCCAATTTTTTTTTGCACATTAAACATTTTAAGTTATTTCGTTTTTAGTAATACTAGTAAAAAATACGAAATATTGAATTATATCCCAAACATTATTTATGTTTACATATCGAAGTGCTACTTTAATTCCGCTCACGTTTTTAAAATCCTCAGATACTTCTCAGAATTGGTTAATTTTTTTTTCAATTGCAAATCTGATCAAATCAATAACCATCTTCGGTATTCCACAGCATTAGAAATACTCAATTTGGATTTCTATAAACAATTTTATTTCTGAAATTTAGAAATGATTTATTTCTAAGTGGTGGATCAGGACCCGTGTGCATTAATATTAATGAAATGAGAAAACAGCAAATTTTTAACTTTGGATAGGATAAATTAGCAGACTGTAACAATTTGAAACCAAACGTCATATTTGAAATACTCTTTTGTCTGCTTCGTTCTTGTCATTATTGTCATTCCAAAATGAATAAAATATTAATGTAAATTTAGCGTCAATTAATAATAGGAAGTATGAGCTACGACACGTAATTTCTAATCCGCCTGAAATCTCAGTAAATTATTCATATCTCGGAATTTTACCATGAAATTGTATTTAATCCACAAGTTTCATCTTTTAATGGAATTGTTTACGCTGACGAAGGAAGATTAAAGTTGATAATATTAATACATTTGAAGCAGCGAAAATTATTTTCTCTTACAAAAGAAAATAGATAAGTAAGTAACTATGTATGTGAAATTGGGCTTTTACGAAATCTAGATCAACTTTAGGGTAGCTATAGCAGTTATCACTTAATTTGTCTTTCAAAATCTTTTCATGCTTTTTCAATAACTTTGCAAAAAATTAATAAATTTTACTTTTTCTGGCTCTATAGAAAATTGCCATTTTAATATTTTCTTCTAAATTGCACGGTGTTTTAGATATTGATCAATGCAGTTCGCTACATTCACATAATTTACAGGGTCGTATTAAATTTTTTTTAACTATAAATTTAAGTTTATAAATAAAATTATGACAGCTCCAAGAGAAAAGTAATTAATCAACTCGTAATACCACATTATTATTCCTTTTGCGTAAAAAATACTTAACACTTTAAGTCCGGTTTTCCTGATACTTTTTGGTCATAGGCGGAAAAACAAAATTGTCCTTACGAATGGACAGAAATATCACAGACTTAAAAATAATTGCATTCCTCTATTGTATAATGTAGTATTTTTAATGTTCAACTCTTTTAGGTTGACTATTAAAGCTGGGTGCCCTATGAATTTGGAAGATTTTCCTATGGATATACAACGTTGCCCCTTAAAATTTGGGTCATGTAAGTAAAAAGTTATTATATTTTTATTAGTACAGTGAAACCTTTTTAAGCCGAAATTGCTCGGAATCAAAAAAATTTACCAATTTCATTGCATAAGGAGGAAAGGAAAAATTTTTACAGATTATTTTTAGAAATTACTTTCACTTTCAATTCATTAAAAGCTTTAATTTGTACAAAATTACATTAGTTTAAAATGAGCTCATTAAGTACATAATGTACATTTCAACTTACCCCTCAGTTAAGCTAATCCCATTTTCTTATTTTTAATCTTTAATGATAAAGCTAATCTCCTGAAAACGCCATAATAAAATATATCGCTGTCTTATCGCTCATGTATATTTGGTTGTCTCGATTACTTGAGATCGAAAGGCGAGTCGATCTCAAACCACGGTTGATACGATAAAGGAATTATCGATGCTGGAGACCAGGAGAGTATGGCTTAAAAAAACAACATGGTGACTTTAAGGAGAGATGAGGGGTAGTGGATTGAATAGAACATTATTAAAAATAAGCATATCATAATGTAAGCTATAAAGACGCTAACAGAGCAAACCTGAAAAATCATTTCGTTTTCACTTTTCTATGCAAAATCATGGCCGTAAAATTAAGTCAATTTTGCTTATTAGTTCAAAAATGAAATTGCTAAAGTTGTCTTTAATCATTAAAATTGCTAACAACTGACGCTAAACTGAAAGCTAACATATGAAATGTTACACAGCATTTCTTCTTTTATGTCATCTTTTACTTTTCTACTACCTTGTTTAAACTCCATCATCAGTCTTTTTTTTTGCATACTTTTATCTATACATTTTAATTCTGAGCCACCTTATTGAGTATACAAACCTTGCTATGAGATGTTAAAAATCTTTCTCTGCATCAAAAGTAACATCAGGAGTTATTGGCACATTTAATACATTTTTATGTTTTTTTACTTTAACAGAATTGTTATTCTTTTCTCTCGGGTAGCACCTCTTTTGATTATAATCCAATATAATAAGTTGCTAGAAAACTTCCCCTTTTTTTCCGTGTCATTTGTAGACGTGAAAAGTAGTTAATTTAAATGCTGAAAAACAACTGCCGGTTCAGACAAGTTATTATAATATTTTTTATTATTATTACTCAAAGATCTTACTGAGGGACTACTATTTTACTTCAAGCAGAGAATCAAATATAAATGACGTCACGCGTGGAATAATTGCAACGATATCTAATCAAATAATGATATCTAAAGATACCTAAAGAATCGAAAAAAATTGTTTGTTTTTTAGTTCACTAAAAACTTAAATTTTGATAAAGATCTTTTTGTGACGTTATACGTGTTTGCTTCAGTTAAGTGCAAATAGTATTCGTATGTAAAAAAAAGACAATATCTTCACAAAAATGAAATAAAATGTAAAAATCACTGAAATTTATAGTGATTGTTTGCTTGCACCTCTGCACTCCTCCCTTGCAGCTAGTGTAAAAAATTTATGTACTTTACATGATTTAACACCAAACGATGGCTTACTTAACTTTGTTCTAATTAGAAAAATAATTCCTAAATTTTGGAGCTTATTTTAATTTTCCACAATCAACCATATTACGTACCACACAATTTATAGGGTGTCGGTAAGAAAGTACGATTCAAAAATATCAATTTTAGGATTGAAACCCCGTTGATTTCTGAAAGAGGATATATTAAATAAGAGAATTAGATACGGACGAGAGCCTTAAAAGTATTAGTTTTTCAAAAATCTAATTTAAAAACGCACGATTTTTATAGCAAATTTCAAGCAAAGTAGCTCGTAATTGGTGAATCAATGCATTCTGTGCTCCGTCCGTGTGCGCTTATGCAAAATGACCGCACTGTTCACAATTTCCTTAGGGTCACAGCCGGGGCGTTTACTCAATGTCTCGGCACCGACCTAGATCAGTTCTTAAGTGAAGACGCTGCGGGCATGTATGGTAGAAAACTTTATTCAGCCGTAGAATCCCACTTCTTTTTTGCGACCGCGTCGTCTTTTTTCCTTTCGAGGGACCCTTTTGGGGCTCCACGACGCTACGTTTTCTGGAGTTACTGTTGCTTCGGCCGTCTAACTCGTAAATCATTCATCAAAGGTTGATTATCGCCTTGCGCGGGTCAACACTCTACTTTGAAACGATACAAGGCTCAATGCTCGCTCTAGTATTTCATACTCTAACCATCCAAGCGATGTTCTCAGATGTTGAAAGAGGTAATGGAAGCTTCGCCTCCAAACAAACTCTGTTCACAATGTGATGCTATGCTATGCTACAATTTCCTCAGTAACTCGTACGCTACGGTACGAATAAGTTCTTCTTTTTAAGACCAAAATTACTTCAGAAAAGGGATGTTTAAACTTAACGAGCGGTTATTACTTTTTCGCGTAGATCCTCCTCGTGCCATGGTGGTTTTCATCAAAAATACACCTAGGCCCGTGGATTAAAGGAAAAGGTAGATCTTTGAGGGGTGAAACTTGTTTGCGTGGATTCTCAAAGCAGGGTGGTTGTGCAAGGAAAAATTGACTTAAAGCACTTCTCGCTGCGCTCGAAGCGCAATTTCTATTCGAAATTCGAATAGAATTTACTATTGAAAATCATGAATTTTGCTCGAAGTGCACTGTTGAAGCATCCTAATACAAGTGTCGCTCCGGTTATCACCGCTATAGCATAGCATCACTTTGTGAACAGAGTTTATTTGGAGGCGAAGCCTCAATTACCTCTTTCAACATCTGAAAACATCGCGTGGATGGTTAAGAGTATGAAATACTTGAGTGAGCACAGAGCCTTGTATCGTTTCAAAGTAGAGTGTTGACCCGCGCGAGGCGATAATCAACCTTTGATGAATGATTTGAGAGTTAGACGGCCGAAGCAACAGTAACTCCAAAGAACGTAGCGTCGTGGAACCCAAAAGAGTCCGTCGAAAGAAAAAAAGCGACACGGTCGCAAAAAAGAAGTGGGATTGTACGGTTGAAAAAAGTTTTCTACCATACATGCCCGCAGCACTTTCACTTAAGAACTGATCTAGGTCGGTTATCACCGCTCTGCGCAAAGCTAAGACTAGTTCAATCTACACGGACCGACAATAGAATGCATTGATTCACCAATCCCAACTTGACGCGACTCGACTTGAGAATTGCTATGAAAATCGTGCTTTTTTAAATTCGATTTAAAAGAAAAAAGTGACTTTAAAGCTTTCGCCCGTATCTAATTCTCTTATTTGAAATATCCTTTTGCAGAATTCATCGAGATTTCAATAGTAAAATTGCTATTTTAGGATCATACTTTCTTACCTTTAACCCAATTTATAACTTTAATTAAGATAGAACCAATTTTGAAAATCAAGCCACTCTTAACTGGTTAACTTGGACAAGATAATCTAACCTTTAACTGGTTAGTATTCGGAAAAGCACAGCTACGTAGATGGGAAATCTTGAGCCCAAAACGATTGACTAAACAAAACTTTAATTGACACTTTCTGAATTAAAACTAAAAATGGCAGAGGTGGCTAAAGGCGGCCGAAAGTTTCTTGGTTTGGCTATGCAATATAATAATTTGCTAAAAAGCTCTTCCTCTTTCGTGTCATTTGTAGTTTTAAATGCAAATTAAATAGTTTATTTTTTATAAACAAAAAAAGTTTACCAACTTAGAAGTTAACAACCTACGAGATAGACGGATGTATCTTATTTGTTACAATCACCTGGTAAGATCGTAAAACTTACGACTATGGTAAAATTGTCATTTTGGTTGAGAGGCCGAAATCCGGACATCCACATCAATAATAAAATCTACGAGATTGCTTCTGGTTTGAAAATTTTTATTAAGATTTACTAGAAAAAGTTTACTAAAATACATTTAAAAATTGTGTAACTTTTAAGCTCGTGGTACTGGAGGGTATTCCATACCTACTCCATACATATTCCATACCTCCCAAACCCCCCGGTCCCGATATCACTACATATTAATGTATCCGATTTCGAATACCTATTCGTGATTTAATGCAATCGATGAAAGGACATTTTCTATGTTGGTCTATGCTTTATGCGACCGAGAAGTTTTGGGGTTTATAGAGTACCTACCCTCCAAATATAGACAGAGTTACGAGGTTTGAGCTGAAAGCACAAGTTAAATTTGAATTGGCACTTCAACCGCAAGGTGAATAATATAGATTTTGTATTTCAATAGAGGTTTTATTGCTGAAATAGCACTTTTTTCACAAAATTGAGGGCGTAGCTCCATCTTGAACAATTTGTCGTCCAACTTTGAATGTAGGACTCTTTCTAACAATAATTTCTTTCTATGTCTATTCTAGAGACTGAGTTAATTTTATTTTGTCACATTTTAATATGGGGGCATTGTCGAAAGCGGTGATTAAGCAGAAAACAATGGGATTTTTCTCGAAGCTGGAGATGGAGCACAATAGTATATTATACACCGAGGGAGTAAAGTGCCACTTTTCGTCATGAGGGTAAAGGTTTTTACCCGAGACGCAGTCGAGGGGGAAATTTACCCAAAGGACGAGAAGTCACTTTACTCCCGAGCGCGAATATACTATTTTTTGTTTTTCCGCTATAAATCGATTATTTCTATATCTTGAAGTTTAATTTCGTCAACTGCTCGAATTTCTAGAAAAATTTGTTAAATAAAATTTAAGTTTTCAAAAATACAAAGCGGTTTAGGTAGTCGATCTTTCTTGAAAATAACCATAAACTTTATTATGCCTACCCCAGATGTGGTAGTTTGCGTAACATGATATCATTGTCAAAGTACCGTATGCATTTTTGGAATCTTAGACGTAGTAATAAATTTGATTTTTTTACTTTTCATCCCGCTGTTTTACTTTTCGTCCCGCTACTTTACTTTTCGTCCCGCTACTTTACTTTTCGTCCCGCTCCTAAGTAAACTGGCACTTTGCTCCCGCAAAAGTGGGAGTAAAGTGACCGCTTTACTCCCGGAAAGACAAAAAAAATTTTACTGTCTCAGATGATTTTTTTTTGTTATTATTACTTACTACTATACGATAAATTTAAAATTTTAAGCTCGGAGCTGGAGATGGAGCACACAAAATTTTACTGTCTCAGATGATTTTTTTTGTTATTATTACTTACTACTATACGATAAATTTAAAATTTTAAAATTGTTTCTTTTGTTTCTTCTTTTAAAAATTCAAAATTTTTAACGTTTGGTTAAGTTTGTTTAATTCTATATTTTACGACACATACTAATATCACACCTAATTCTTTTTTTTTTTTATTTACATTTTAACGTGCATCAACTACTGGGTTATTAGCACTTCTAAATGTTAATTTTTAATTTGTTCGGTATTTTTGTTTATTTGTTTTTTTGGATTGGGTATTTTGGTTGGTTGGTTTTTGGTTGGTTGGTTTTTTGGTTCACCACGACGTGAGAATGTCCATTGGAAGACCGAGCTAAGAAATTCTGAACCGTCCGTGATTTGAACTCAGAATTCCCGCTTCGCAGTGCAACCAGTGATCACATCACTCCACTGCCGTGGCTACCTAATTCTTGAAATTTTCTTTTTAAAATTTATTTTCTTTAAAATTTTAAGACTATGTAATGGTTGGTTGGTAAACAAAGTCAAGGACTTAGATTAGCAAAACATACAACAAAATTAGCCAAACAAAAATAAGAAAAATCTATCAAATGTTCTATCTTCTTCTGACTTTTAATTAGGACCATGTCCTGTTCTGTTTTCTTTTATCAAAAACAGGTGCACTTCAATTTTTATGGATATTTTGCTCCTGAAAGTATGTAACCATAGTTGCATAAAAAATCTTTAGTTTTTTTTTAGTAACTTTTGAAAAGTCAAGTTGCGATGAGGAAAGCAAAATGGAACGAGTTGAAGTGCAATGTTAAAATATTAAAGTGAATTCTTCTGTTTAGATTTTCTTGCATCAATTATTGATCCTATTGATTGAACATATTCTTTTAAGAGGGGAATTTTTCTCAGGGCCTTTTTAATTTAATCAACAGATGGCGCCTACTTAAATATTTTTATAAAATAAGAGGAATTTGCTATATTTAAAATATATTCTATTTGCTATATTTAAAATATAGCAAATTCGTTGAGATAATACTATTCTATAAACAATATTCTTGATCTTAAGCTATTTTGAGTTCGTAATATTTATTTATAAAAACACAATTCATAATTAAAGTTTAATTATCTTTTTTTGTAAGTGAGTGTGTTTTGACATACTCAATACGAACTCAAAATAGCTTAAGATCAAGAATATTGTTTATAGAATAGTATTATCTCAACGAATTTGCTATATTTTAAATATATAGCTATATTTATCTATATATAATATATAGCTATATTTTAAATATAGCAAATTCCTCTTATTTTATAAAAATATTTAAGTAGACGCCATCTGTTGATTAAATTAAAAAGACCTTGAAAAAAATGCCCCTCTTAAGGTACTTTGGTTTGAAAGTTTGCTTGAGTCCTTGTAAGTAATTTTGTATTTTGTATTAACATCTTTTGCTGCTAAATAAAAATTGTTGATGTTAAATTATTATCATTCGTGGTTCTTTTTATTATCAACTGGCGCCCACTTTCCATCTTTTGCGGATAGTGTCACTGAAGAAGCTATTATGACGTTATCATGAGCGCGACGCATGACTTTTTGTGCTGTGGGTTAAATACCCAAAGTCCTTTTTATTGTTTAAAAGGATCAAGTGGCATTGTGATAAACTTCACTGCCGAAGTTTGGTGCAAATTGTTTAACCTTCGATAGGTAGCTTGCTAGGCTGGCCTCCAAGTGTGAATGTAATTTTATGTTAATGGTGGCAATTTATTAACCCAGAAGAACCACCCGCTTAACGTGCGTTCCAATGCACGGAAACTAGTCATAAAAAAGTTGATCCTTCTCCGGATTTAAACCCGGTACTTTGAATTTGCAGTTGATCCATTACTTGCAAGTCAAATGACCGTTTCGATTAAATCTTATACCAATAAGAATAATTGTATTAGATTAAACTGAGGAAAATCTGAAATGAAGCACAAACTACTGTAATAAGGGAGTCGTATGTGAAAAGTTGTCAGTTGTGGAGTGCAAACCAGTTATCTGTTGTCATGATACACAGAAAAAAAAGTGTACTTAAAAGTAGAACAATTTGTGCCTAGATTGTCTACAAGTACAAATTGGGTGAAAATTAGGTACAATTGTACTTAATTTTAGTCAAATTCAGTCATCTCTAGCGCAATTGTACTATTTTATAGCACAAATTGTGCTAAATTTTTACACAATTTGTACCTGTAGACAATCTAGGCACAAATTGTTCTACTTTTAAGTACACATTTTTTTCTGTGTACGTTGTACTCTGATGGGGTAGTTCACCTTCATTCAGTTAGGTAAGTTTATGGCAAGGCAGATGTTAGATGTAATTCAGTTTTACAATTCTTATTAAAAAATTGTGTAAATTATGGAAATATTAATTAATTGTATTTGTTGATACAAAAAGATTTTCTTACAAGTTGAGCTAGGCAATCCCTAATAAGACCAAAATGTCCAAATCACAGATTTCAGCAAATAAAATATTTGTGCAAATATAGTAAAGAAAAATTGATAAATGGTTTTTAAAATGTAGTACTTTGATTTTATTTTGATACAAGAAAAAGAAACAAAATTTTTAGATTAAAATAAACCACTACTAATAATCACTGAAAAGAGCGTCCGTGGCTTAATTTTAGTAGTCTGCAAATAAATTTAAATATTATTTAAATTTGTTGAGCTCATTAAAAGCTGATATATTTAGACGCTATCGAGATGTTGCTCGGAGCAAATGTAAGCCAGTTAAATTAGTTCATTCAGTTATACAATAGGCTAAAACATACGTCATTAAATTTTCAACAAATGACAAAATTATTATTAGTAAGAGCTCCCCAAAATTTTAATAGCAAATTACCATTATTAACGGTATTCATACTCTCGTGTATGTGATGTTGTGTTTATCCTAGTAACGACTAGTAAATTTGTGTATTACTAGATGTTTCTAGAATAAATACAACGACATATACACAAAAGTATATATTATACTCTTATTGCCAATTATGTGTTTTTATCGGGTCCGTTGACTTAGCCCCCCCAAGTTAAAATTTTTTCTCAAAAAGCTAGCTCCCGAATCCTTATAGCTAGCACCAGCTAGCACCCAAGTATGAAAGCTAGCACCGTTATAGTTTTTTCACAAATCGCAACTGAATCCGGGGGGGGCCAAGTCAACGCTAGCCCCCCCAAGTTAATATTTTTTCTCAAAAAGCTAGCTCCCGAATCCTTATAGCTAGCACCAGCTAGCACCCAAATATAAAAGCTAGCACCGTTATAGTTTTTCCGCAAACCGTAACTGAATCCGGGGGGGGCCAAGTCAACGCTAGCCCCCCCAAGTTAATATTTTTTCTCAAAAAGCTAGCTCCCGAATCCTTATAGCTAGCACCAGCTAGCACCCAAGTATGAAAGCTAGCACCGTTATAGTTTTTCCACAAATCGATATTGAAACCATTGCACAGTAGGGTATGTGGCTTCAAAAAGTGGCAATAAATGAAATTCTATTTTATCGGATTTATAAGTTAGACATATATTTTGGGGCTTTTAGTAGTATCTAAAAAATACTTTGCATAATTGTTTGCACATTTATTTACTTAAGAAATGAGTTTATTTAAAAAAAATTAATTTATCGGCAAAAAAAATAGGAAGAGCTTTAAAGCTTTCAAATTTGGAAAATATGTACCTATTAAAACATCTAAAAAAGTAATAGCAAAGCTCAGGAAGAAAATAAAATATTTAAATCCCAATTATTATTATTATCCGCAAAAAAAAAAAATAAAGTTAGTAATCATATTCAAATCTTCCGTTTTTCAGGTGCATGTCAGTGCTCCCCCCTCCCTCACTTTTGAATTTTTGGATGAATTTGGTGTCAAATGTTAGAGCATTGTTTGAGCTTGAATGAGCTTTTATTATTTTTGTTTAATCTTTTTTTTTAGTTATTTTTATTTTATTGGCGTTATTGTTTGAAGTTATTGAAGTTATTGGCGAAAAACTACTGGGGGAGGGGAAGAATTGTAGACATGTTTTTCCGTTTTTCTTCTCATTTTGAATTTATATGTGCAATTGATGTTAATCGATAAAGCTTCGTTTTTTTTCGACTAAACACCGAGCAACATGCGTTAATTCGTAATGTTTTAAAAATTTATTATTTCGGCAAAACGGTAGTATTACCCAATTGCTTCACTATTTCCGACTAACAGATATTTGATGAACCCCAAAACATTTTAGCCATTGGATCATAAATATTTTTTTATTAGCAACAATATCAACGTTAAGCTGCTTCAAATCAATATTAGATTTTCACAGCATGATTTCTATTTCGGTAAATTTTAAGGTTGCGAAGTTATTGGCAAAAAACTACTGGGGGGGGGGGAGTTGTAGACATGTTTTTCCGTTTCTCTTCTCATTTTGAATGTATAAGTGCAATTGATATTAATCAATAGAGTTTTGCTTTAGCCCGAATGAGCTTCAATAAACAAGAGTTCAAGTTAATTTTTTACAAAGTTAAAGATAGTTGAAATTTTGACTAAACTCCGAGCAACATGCGTTGAATTTTAAGTTTTTGTAAATCTCTTAAGTTGATAATCTACATACTTTGAATATACATAACTTCTCTAAATACGCAATATTTTACTTTTTACAAACATAAAATTTATTAAAATCGAATAATTTACCGTAATAGAAATCATGCCGAGAAAATCTAATATTGATTTAAAGCAGCTTAACGTTATTATTGTTGCTAATAAAAAAAAAATTATGATCCAATGGTTAAAATGTTTTAGGGCTCATCAAATATCTGTTAGTCGGAAATAGTAAATCAATTGGGTAATACTACCGTTTTGCCGAAATAATAAATTTTAAAAACATTACGAATTAACGCATGTTGCTCGGATGTTAGTCAAAAATTTCAACTATTCATAGCTTTGCAAAAAATTAACTTAAACTCTTGCTCACTAAAGCTCATTTAGGCTCAAAGGAAGCTCTATCGATTGACATCAATTGCACACATAAATTCAAAGTGAGAAGTAAAACTTCAAACCATGTCTACAACTTACCCCCCTCCTCACCCAGTAGTTTTTCGAGGACAACTTCGAGATTTTTGAAGCTCAAACAAAAATAATGGAAGCTCATTCAGTTCATTTGAGTAAAATATAGAAAATTTACATATATCCAGAGTAAGAGATTTTGAAAAACTTAAGATTTAACGCATGTTGCTCGGAGCTTAGACGTATATTTTAACTATCCATAACTGTGTAAAAAATTAACTTAGTGTTGCTCTCTGAAGTTTATTTAGGTTCAAACGAAGCTTTATCGATTGACATCAATTGCACATACAAATTCAATATGAGTAGAAAAATTAAAAAACATATCTACTATGTAGTTTCTTCTAGTTCTCCTAGAGCTCATCCACTAGTTTTTCTCAAATAACTTCGAGACCTTTGAGGCTCAATCGAAAATAATGAAAGCACATTCAAGCTCAAACAATGCTTTAACGTTTGACACCAAATTCATCCAAAAGTTCGATAGTGGGGTAGGGGGAGGGCACTGACATGCACCTGAAAAATGGAAGATTTAAATATGATTAGTAACTTCAGTTTTTCTTGCGGATAATAATGATAATTGGGATTTAAAAATTTCATTTTCTTGCTGAGCTTTGCTATATTCACGTTTTACTTGAGACGTATTTACACATACTTTCCAAATTTGAAAGCTTTAAAGCTCTTCCTATTTTTTTTGCCGATAAATTAATTTTTTTTAAATAAACTCATTTCTTAAGTAAATAAATGTGCAAACAATTATGCAAAGTATTTTTTAGATACTACTAAAAACCCCAAAATATATATCTAACTTATAAATCCGATAAAATAGAATTTCATTTATTGCCACTTTTTGAAGCCACAACTGTGCAATGGTTTCAATATCGATTTGTGGAAAAACTATAACGGTGCTAGCTTTCATACTTGGGTGCTAGCTGGTGCTAGCTATAAGGATTCGGGAGCTAGCTTTTTGAGAAAAAATATTAACTTGGGGGGGCTAGCGTTGACTTGGCCTCCCCCGGATTCAGTTACGGTTTGCGGAAAAACTATAACGGTGCTAGCTTTTATATTTGGGTGCTAGCTGGTGCTAGCTATAAGGATTCGGGAGCTAGCTTTTTGAGAAAAAATATTAACTTGGGGGGGCTAGCGTTGACTTGGCCCCCCCCGGATTCAGTTGCGATTTGTGAAAAAACTATAACGGTGCTAGCTTTCATACTTGGGTGCTAGCTGGTGCTAGCTATAAGGATTCGGGAGCTAGCTTTTTGAGAAAAAATTTTAACTTGGGGGGGCTAAGTCAACGGACCCGTTTTTATCTGGGTATCTGCTGTCGTCTTCGTCACTGCATATACCTCCAATATCTAAAAGGTTGCCGACCGCTGGTATTTGATATTGTAAAGTTATCTGATGGCTAAATCTTAACATCTTGATCTTGCACCTAGTGAGGATGAAAGCCAATCAACAACCGAATTGTATTTTGCAAAGTTTTGGTTTAATTTGCTGAAAAGTTAATATGCTAAAAAAACAAGACGGCCGGGGACTTGAACTTTATTCAATTTTTGTTTGGGTTTTTTAAGCTTTTGTATTATTATACCAAAGTTGTTTAAGTACTTCAATGTTTAGTGGTCATAGCTAATGCTTTGTAGTTATATTGTGGTATGTACATTCTACATTCCAAAGCTCAGTTACAGTTTGTACATCCAAATTAAAAAGTAGAAGTTGCACGTTTATCAACAATAATTTGTGTATTGCACGAACTAAATTTATTCGTGCTTTTCTGAAAAACTTGACTTTAAAATATATCAAAAGCTTACTTTTCGATCTAATCGCTATTAAATAAAATTATTTCAAGTTTTTCTTATGTGTCGTTTTAGCATAACGTATACTTGGATAAACTTGTAAAAAAACTATATATGATGATTTTCTTATGATTCAATAGACTACATTTCTCCACATCATACGCTTCTTCGAGCACGTAAAAAGATGTTTCAATTCATCCAGTTACATATCTTAAAAGTCGCGCTTCAGAGATTATGTGCTCGTCTTTGTATAAAAATTTCAGGCTAATTTGATAATCCTATAAGGGTTACTTACATTTTTGCTTGTTTTAAAATGCGAAACCATCAAAATTCCACAGCAGAGAAATTCTAAAAATAGATCTTATTACAATACTTAAAAATTTTAAAATTGTTCCACTGTACCCACAAGTAATAAAATTTATTTCTTTTTAGTTGGTTACACGTCTCAGGATGTAAGGTACCAATGGAATAAAGATCGACAAGTTGCCATAGCTGATGATATGAAGTTATCCCAATTCGATCTCATAGCAACGCCTTCAGCTAATCAAACGGATTCAGTTGTAAACAGCGATATTAAAATAGGTATTTGTAGTAAAAATCCAATAATTTTTATAAAGAGCTTACATGTTATTGAAAATTTTCTATCAAATATTTGGATAAACCGTTATTCATAGAAAGCTCAGATACTTTAGGCATACATTCAAATCGGGATGAAAGCATGCAACGAAAATGTTATAAAGTAACTTTTTATGAAAATAAATGTAAACTTGGATAATATTATTTACTGAAAAAAAAAATGACGTGTTGAAGCAATTTATTTAGAACCCTCAATTGCTTAATCGACTCTAATTTAATTGTTCAACCTTAAGCATCCTTTGAGGATCAATTAGAAAAAAGAATTAAAATTCAAATTTAGCCACTATTATGCTAGCATTTTAGCCCGGTTGTGTAGATCTGTAAAGTATGTAAGTATGTTAGTGCTACACTAATCATTAATCTGTTTTAATTTTTAACAGAGTACTCGATGTTGCTGGTTAGTTTCCATCTCCAACGTCACATGGGAAACTTCCTGATTCAAGTTTATGGACCCTGCGTTTTACTGGTAGTTTTATCCTGGGTTTCATTTTGGTTGAATCGAGAAGCGACTGCAGATCGTGTATCACTAGGTACTGACACAAAAAAAATGCAAAAAAACTTTTTTCAAATTTTTACTTTGTCACAGGAATTACAACAGTTTTGACGATGACATTTTTAGGATTGGAAGCCAGAACGGATTTACCAAAAGTTCCTTACCCGACGGCTTTAGACTTTTTTGTGTTCCTTTCGTTCACCTTCATATTTGCAACGATTATTCAGGTAACTAAAAGCTAACGCATTTACAGGGTGGAACAAAACTGAATTAAAACAAAAGTTTTGTTCCATCCTGAAAATTTTCACCAAATTTTTGTACGGATTTATTGATACAAAACACCCAGTTAGTGCAACGTTAACTTTGTTGTAGCCTCATTAATCATCCAAATTTTAACTTTCAATGCAAGTCAAGAACATGTAAACATTGTGTTTTCCATACATCATCAATTTTATACTCATCGCGTTTACATTATTTACGTTCACACAATAACTTTTTGTAAAAATGCACCTTGTAAAATTTTAAAACCTTTCCGGAATCCAGGAAATAAGTTGGTGATGTTAGAAATATCAAATAAGCCTTGCATTCGTAATTCTCAATTGATATACAATTTCTCAAGTTTGTCGAATTATGGGCACCCTTATGCCTACTAAATACAGAACTCCACCTACATCACGATTAGACATCCAATTTTAAACTTAATATTGATAACAAGATGCGATGAGAAGTTCGATATCTGCAAACAGTTCAATTTGCAGGATTTTTTAGTGTGACAAAACTTTTTCCAATATTTAATCAATTTCCCGAATTAAACTCGAAAAGTAGGTAAACTAATTTTATTTAGGTAAACAAATTTAGTTATCTAATTTAAATTTTAATTTCTTGAAAATTGAATTAAATATTTTCGATTTATGTGTTGAAATTGGTAAGAAAATTTCCAAATTTATCATTTATTGCAATTTCCCTACGACAAATGTTGATCGTCCGTCCCCTTCCTATTTTTCAAAAGGTAAAAAAATCTTTTGTTTTCTTACGTAGGTAATACAATAGGTGAGCTTAAAAGTTGTCAATCGTAAAAATTAAAACAAGTACTGGTTAAATGGGCGTACTTAATTTCCATCACAATTTATAACGTATTTATGCAAATAGCGCAAGCTTAACTATTTAAGGTATTCTTAAGCAATTAATCAAGTTTTTGGCTTTGTCGTATAATTCATCATAATACGAGATTTTGTCTGCATCTCAAATCAAGAAAGCAGAAAAACTGAAATATTAATTTTTGAAATATGTTAACTAATTTTTTGGTTTCAAAAAAGAAATGTGAAAATGCGTTGATTTATTTTCATCTAACTTCGTTTCCGTTTAAACTTCTTGGTGTGATTGTAGCTTTAGGATTAATATGAATCTAATAAAAAAAAACTGAGATTATCTAGATATTTTTTGTTTAAACTAGGATTTTGTCACGAAAAATTGCCATTTTTTGGACCAGATGTTTCTTATTATGACTAAACTAGACGTGCAATTATGTAAATTTTCATCTGTATTTTTTTCCAGCAAAATAAATGTTAAATGTTTCAAAAATCTTAAACTTTTTAAAAGGAGAGGCTCCAACGAGATCAAATCAGATACACTAATATAAAATACTAGCTCAATCGGTTCTATTGATCCCATAAGATCTTTTTTTATTTTTTTCTTTTTTAATTTACAATTAGTTGAAGTCTTAAGACCTGTTATATCCAACATCTAACAAGTTTTCTTGGGAGTGTTAGTTTTATGAACAAAAATTTGTTGAGTGTTTTGCTAAGTTTTACACCTGAAAAATTAAAATTTTGGGGAATAGAGGTCAACGCAGGTCAGCTCGATAAAGACTTTTGAGATAGACGTGGCAGAAAAAAGACACTTCTTTTTCTGAGGTCAATTTGTAAAAGAAAAATTTTTGAGTTTTTTGCAATTAGTGATCTAGAACGCACCCTTAAATTCCCTTCAAAATGTAAACTTGTAATAAATTTCTAAACGCAATTAAAAATATTACGTCACAGTACAACAATTGATCTATAAAATTTTCAAATTTTGTGACTTTAATTATAAAACGAGAACTTAACTTAATAAGTAAACATAATATTATAATAAACTAATAATAAAATCGATTTTTAGAAGAAAAATAAAACCAATTTTAAAATAAGCAAGAAAATAATCGAATAACTTTTGAGGATAAGTTTCAGGATTTAATGCATAATTATCAGAAAATACACAAATTATAATCTCAAAAAACAACTTTTCAACACTTGACTTGACCAAAGCGAACAAAATTAATTAAAACTTTTAGTTTGCAGTGGTTCATTATTTCACTAAATATGGATCTGGCGAATGCTATTTCAGTTCCGATTTCAACTCAGATTCCAGTAGCGATGATGAAGATTGGAAGCCTGGCGAATCCAAAAAGCGCGTATCTGATGCATTGGCTAATGTAAGTAAATTTGTTCACTTTCCACCACCATTTCATTTAAATTTATTTATAGCCCGGTGGATCGTGTAACAGAAAAAATAGTTCTAATAGCCGTAAATCCAATTTTCAAGATGTAAATGGTAGCCGTCCGCACTTAATAGAAGTGATTCCATTATCCGCGTGTGCAATTCCAATTACACCACTCCGCCGAACATCGACAACTTGTACAGATTTTTCGTGTATAGGATGTTCGGAAGAAGGCCCTGAAGAGAAGTCTTTCATTCCTAACAGAATCAGCATCATTTCTGCACCGAGGTTATCGTTTCAAGGTCCAAAGCGTAGACGAAAAAAGAAAAAACGCGCCCAAAGATTCAATTCGGTTTCTAAAATTGACCGCGCTTCGAGATTATTTTTTCCTCTACTTTTTTTAACCATTAATTTGTTTTATTGGTATTCTTATTTATCGAGGACAAAAAGAATTCAGAACATGAATACGCGATATTCGTAAGATTTGTTTTTATATTTAATGCGTTTTCTTAATTAAGTAAGCGAAATAGGATAATCGAATATTTTTGGAATCTCTAGGGTGACATTAATTACGTTGTATCTCGTGAGAGGTAAATTGCATACTAATGCTGTTAGAACTTTACAATGTTTTTATTTTAATGGGCGATATAATTGTACAGGATGCGTTCAAATTAAAATAAAAATTAATTAATAAAGTTCTTGCAAAATTTGCAATTTTAAATTATCAAAATGCTACACTTGCACTCATCGACGTACTAAAATAAATTTTATGCGGTCAAGGACACAGATTACCGGACATGGGCCCCTGATAAACAACAAATCACCAAAAAACAAGAATAGAAAAACCTACCCCATGTTTCAAGCTTTTTCTGCTATCATCAGCGGCAAATACTGTAGTTGGAACCCCTTGACCACATACTGCACAAAACAAAAAAGACTGCCGGACTAATTGTTTTCATCATTGCAGATAGACACAGAGCGGTATCAACACTGCAAGTCGATAACAGACGTCCATAGTGCATCTCAGGCATCAGCCAGAAAATTAAATAATTAATAAAGTTCTTGCAAAATTTGCAATTTTAAATTATCAAAATGCTACACTTGCACTCATCGACGTACTAAAATAAATTTTATGCGGTCAAGGACACAGATTACCGGACATGGGCCCCTGATAAACAACAAATCACCAAAAAACAAGAATAGAAAAACCTACCCCATGTTTCAAGCTTTTTCTGCTATCATCAGCGGCAAATACTGTAGTTGGAACCCCTTGACCACATACTGCACAAAACAAAAAAGACTGCCGGACTAATTGTTTTCATCATTGCAGATAGACACAGAGCGGTATCAACACTGCAAGTCGATAACAGACGTCCATAGTGCATCTCAGGCATCAGCCAGAAAATTAAATAATTAATAAAGTTCTTGCAAAATTTGCAATTTTAAATTATCAAAATGCTACACTTGCACTCATCGACGTACTAAAATAAATTTTATGCGGTCAAGGACACAGATTACCGGACATGGGCCCCTGATAAACAACAAATCACCAAAAAACAAGAATAGAAAAACCTACCCCATGTTTCAAGCTTTTTCTGCTATCATCAGCGGCAAATACTGTAGTTGGAACCCCTTGACCACATACTGCACAAAACAAAAAAGACTGCCGGACTAATTGTTTTCATCATTGCAGATAGACACAGAGCGGTATCAACACTGCAAGTCGATAACAGACGTCCATAGTGCATCTCAGGCATCAGCCAGAAAATTAAATAATTAATAAAGTTCTTGCAAAATTTGCAATTTTAAATTATCAAAATGCTACACTTGCACTCATCGACGTACTAAAATAAATTTTATGCGGTCAAGGACACAGATTACCGGACATGGGCCCCTGATAAACAACAAATCACCAAAAAACAAGAATAGAAAAACCTACCCCATGTTTCAAGCTTTTTCTGCTATCATCAGCGGCAAATACTGTAGTTGGAACCCCTTGACCACATACTGCACAAAACAAAAAAGACTGCCGGACTAATTGTTTTCATCATTGCAGATAGACACAGAGCGGTATCAACACTGCAAGTCGATAACAGACGTCCATAGTGCATCTCAGGCATCAGCCAGAAAATTAAATAATTAATAAAGTTCTTGCAAAATTTGCAATTTTAAATTATCAAAATGCTACACTTGCACTCATCGACGTACTAAAATAAATTTTATGCGGTCAAGGACACAGATTACCGGACATGGGCCCCTGATAAACAACAAATCACCAAAAAACAAGAATAGAAAAACCTACCCCATGTTTCAAGCTTTTTCTGCTATCATCAGCGGCAAATACTGTAGTTGGAACCCCTTGACCACATACTGCACAAAACAAAAAAGACTGCCGGACTAATTGTTTTCATCATTGCAGATAGACACAGAGCGGTATCAACTTTATCGACTTGCAGTGTTGATACCGCTCTGTGTCTATCTGCAATGATGAAAACAATTAGTCCGGCAGTCTTTTTTGTTTTGTGCAGTATGTGGTCAAGGGGTTCCAACTACAGTATTTGCCGCTGATGATAGCAGAAAAAGCTTGAAACATGGGGTAGGTTTTTCTATTCTTGTTTTTTGGTGATTTGTTGTTTATCAGGGGCCCATGTCCGGTAATCTGTGTCCTTGACCGCATAAAATTTATTTTAGTACGTCGATGAGTGCAAGTGTAGCATTTTGATAAAATAAAAATTGTTATTACTATATAGTAGTTTTTATTTATCAAATAGCTTTAGACCTTTAGGCTAAGCCGTAGGTGATTTTTTGATTATAGATTCCTAACCATTTTTTTTTAAGTGTATAATATTATTTTCAGGATCTTTTAATATTTGGACATAATTTACAAAATCACGAATCTTAATTATAGCGTTTGTAAATATGCAAAATTAACAAATTTCGTTTAGTCGACAGGAAGATAATTTTACTAAGTTTATAAGAAACTTAAATTGTTTACCGATTTAGATCGTTAAAAAGTTTTCTTCTTTGTTAATGTAAGAAATTTTTTTTAACAAAAGTTATACAGGGTGATGGACAATTCAGGAACCTAAAAATTAGACTAATTTAGGAATTTTCTTTTCTCTGCCTTTTTAACTCAAAATAATTAGTATTTGCAAAAAAAACTAAAATTCAACATTTGACAAGATTTGTCAAAATTCATTGGCAGAATTACAGAATGAATTTTTAATTTATATTATATTGCATATTTATGCTGTAATGTGCAGTGAAGGGTTAATATCTACTAGGTAAAGTTTACTTTGTATTTTTAACATTTGTATACATTTTAGCCTCTTGGGGGTATTCCATACCCCCAGACCCCCGGTCCAAACTTGACTGAATATTGGTATCTCTATTGTGGGGTATGGAATATCTTCTAAATATATTATAGTATTTTGAACTAAAAAGGGGTAAATAATAAGTTTAAAATTTTTAAAAATGAAGAATTTTGTAATAAAATTTGTTAGTTTAAATTAGGTGATCTTACTTATAGTATTTGTCAATAACAAAAAGTAGCGAAGTTTTCAATTACAAAATTGAAAGAGCCTAATCTAGAAATAGTAATAATTTTAAAAAAATTGCGTTTTGATTTTATCCAGGTCGACGTGCAAGTAAGCGAGCAGAATTCTGGCCAAATCCAGCATACAGCAAGGTTAATTGTGGATACCTTCTGCACAAAGGGCATAGCCGGATTAATATGAGAAATCTGCCCCCGCGACTTGTTTGGCTCATACTCAGGGGATCGATTTGGTGTCGAATAAAAATAATTCACACTAATTTTTAGCTCTTTAACTCTAACGGTTGTCGATATTTTCAAAAAAACCTGTTTTTTCAATTTTATTTTTATTTTTATAGTAAAATTCACAATTGATCAATGATGAATTTTTTCCTAATTTTTAGGAGTTTAAGACATGAGAAGAAAATATAATCATGATTTTTTAACGAAAAGCCGATTTTTGGCAAACGATAGAAAATTAAAATCTTTTTTTTTAGCCTTTTTAAAATATGTCACTGACCAAAATTTGTCAGAAAATGTCTATTATACTCCTCTACACTCATGAATTTTTTTGAATTTTTTGAAATGGTGGAACAAAATGAAAAAAAATAAAAACTCATTTTTTTTCTAAAATCTTGCGTTCTAAATTACTTTTTTTTTTTAGCTAAAAAATATATTTTAAAATATTTTATTATTTTAATATATTTTAATATTCAAAAACTCTTTAATTTTGTTTTCTGTTAAACCCCATAGCATCAAAACTAAGCGAGCTATGATAAATTGATTTTTTGTATATTTTAAATTTAAATATGATAAGTTGATCTCTATTTATTTTGGCGACAAAAATGTTAAAATCACCCCCTAATTTAATTACCATCCCAATTGAAAATAATTGGTATACTACTTCACAATTAACTTTATTTATGTACTTACTTGTAATATGCTCTAGTACAGGGGTTCCCAACCTTTTTGCACCTGCGTACCACCTGGGGAAAATTTTTAAAAACTGGAGCTAGAATAGCGAGTTTTTAACGATTTTTTAAAGATTAAAATTTAAAATATTAACATTAGGAGTAATGGAACTTATCTTCACTCTTGCACACATCACAGGTTTAAAGTCCTTAGTTTTGAAAAAATTTGAGATTGATTTGAAGAGAGCATTTTTGCAATTTTGCAAAAAATTGCCTTTTCTTAAAAATATCTCAAAATTTATTAATGTTACGCAAAATTTTATAAAATTAAAAATTGTAGGTTTGGCTTTTCTGAAAATTTAGGTTTTTGTTGTAGTATAAAAATTGTATAAGATATGGCCGTTTAAAGTTTGCATATGTTCGTAAATAGTTGACATGTTGTTCAAACCCTTTCAGCTCAAACCATTTCAAAAATAAGGGCTAAAAATATTATAAGTGGAGTCGCGAAATAGTGAATACCGTATATAGTGAACTACCGGAAATAGTGAACACAAAAATTTTAACATTGAGTGTATATGGGACATATAACGAACAGCGGTAACCCCGATACAGCGAACTGCGTACTAAATCGTACAGTTTGAATGACGTCATTTATAGGGACTTCCCCCAGCATTGAGAATTTACATTACGTATCATATTTTCACTTCATTTCACGCCTAACGTTAGGATAGAATGGAATTTTTATATGTTGGTGTATCAATTTACGCATAATTTAAGGCAAAAAGTATTAACTATTAATAGTCCAATTAAGTCAAAATTAGGTAAAAATCTCGGAAATTGAGATACCCAGCTGTAAACTCGTAAAAACTTGTATTTTGGCATCCTAAAACTTTTCTTAAAATTCACACATGATCCGATATAAGCAACTGTAAAAGTCGGAGTTCAAAGGTAACAAAAATCGATTTTTTTGCCAATATCTCGTTTCCTACGTGTTTTACGCTATTTGTATTTATTATCAATATTGTAGAAAATTAAATTCTCTACAACTTTTGTTTCAAACATTTTTTCATACGTTGAATCGTTTTCGAGATAGAGGGCAAAGAGTGCGCGGTTAAAATACCATTATTAATTGTATAGTTGTACACTACGAGATTAAATTAAGAATACCGACATAAGGAGAGATCCAGTAGCGGATTTAGCACTTAAGAGGCCCCAGGCGCAATTCAATTTTAAGAGGCCCTCTCTAAATTTTTTTGTTTTTTTTTAATTATTTTGTAAATGACTTTTTTTTTGTGGCCGTTGGTGGTAGGTAGAGGTACTTAATTTTATTGTAGGGATCAAAAAAAATTATTAAAAATATAATAACAATAATAAGTTATTTTATTTTAAGAGCTGAATTTTAAGGCCCCCTGGATTTTGGAGGCCCGAAGCGCGCGCTTCCTACGCCTAATGAGAAATCCGCCACTGGAGAGATCTAAACATCTATGACATCGATGAAAAAATCCAGGAATACAGAGGTAAATGGAAAGAACATGTAAATAGAATGAATGAAGAAAGAATACCAAAACAAATTCTGGAATACAAACCATATGGAAAAAGAAATGTTGGCCGCCCGCAACGAAGATGGAAAGAAGTATGAAGACCAAACAGGCTAATAAAGCCTAACCCATGAAGTGAAGAAGAAGAATTGTATAGTTGTATTAATGCACACGTTTCCACGCAACCTATGTACTATGGAGAATACAACTTTAGTAAATTTTAGAATCGCTTTTTCTCAGAAATGGTGAATCTCAGGAAAAAAGTGCAAGGACAATTTTTGTAGATAATTAAATGATCTACAATTTTTGTCTAAATTATTTTTCGCATAAAACTAACCGTTTCGCAAAAAAATTTAAAAAACCAATTTTTGTGACCTTTGACCTCCGATTTTTACAGTTGCTTACATCGGATCATGTGTGAATTTTAAGAAAAGTTTTAGGATGTCAAAATACAAGTTTTCACGAGTTTACAGCTGGGTATCTCAATTTTCGTAAGTGAACCCTTTAAATGACTGGACTATAAATTAAATAAAAAACAAATTCAATCAAAAATAACATCATTTTTGCCACAGATATTGTAATTAATAATTATGTTTGTATCAATTTTCTTTAAAATAAAGCTTTAATTTTCAAAACGTGGTTTTATTGTAAATTTTGTAAGTACCGAAATAGTGAACAACCCCGAAAAAGTGAAAGGTCTTTGCCATATTTAATTCACTATTTTGCGACTCGACTGTATTTATAATTTATATGAAAAAAATAAGGATCTACTTTATTTTTGTTATTAGCTCACTTAGTTTTGAGGCTAGGGTATTTTATAAAAAACAAAAATAAAGGTCTTTTTAAGAACTTTAAAAAAAATTTTATAAGTTTTCCCCAAAAATGCATTATTTTAAAATATATTAAAATAATAAAATATTAAAATATTTTAAAATATATGTGAATTTCTTTATGGTAATCGTTATTTATATTTATTTTTGGCAAAAAGATAATTTAGACAATTTTTTTTTAGCTAAAAAAAATATAAGTTATTTAGAACGCAAGATTTTAGAAAAAAAATGAGTTTTTATTTTTTTTCATATTGTTTCACCATTTCAAAAAATTTAAAAAAATTCCTGAATGTAGAGGAGTATAATAGACATTTTCTGACGAATTTTTGCGAGTGACATATTTTAAAAAGGCTAAAAAAAAAAGATTTTAATTTTCTATCGTCTGCCAAAAATCGGCTTTTCGTTAAAAAATCATGATTATATTTTTTTCTCATGTCTTAAACTCCTAAAAATTAGGAAAAAATTCATCATTGATTAATTGTGAATTTTACTATATAAATAAAAATAAAATTAAAAAAACAGGTTGTTTTAAAAATATTGACAACCGTTAGAGTTAAAGAGCTAAAAATTGGTGTGAATTATTTTTTTACTTTTTGTATGCTAAAAGCGAGAAGTTCTACTTGCAAAACACGATGAAACTGCAACAACTTATAGACCTAATTGAATTTAACCAGTTCATTGTGGAAGAGAATAATAAGTTTTGCTCTAGAATCTGGACAGACCAATTCATACAGAAGTAGTAAAAAAAAAAAAATAAAAGTCCAAATAGATGTCACACATGGAAAAAGATTTTCAGAGAGGTATTCACACAAAATGTTTGTGGTGCTGTTGAAAATAACTGCAACGTTTCCTTGAAACATCAAAGCACCATGTGGATGCCCAAAGTTCTTGTGTAGACAGAGACGCAAAAAACTCTATCAAACTGAAGGAATGACTTACTCAGCATTCCCCATTTCTAGACTGAGATGGCAAAATTTCTTTAAGCAGTGGAGGAACCAATGTAAACTGCCACTTGGTTCAGAAAATCGTTCTCAAAGAGGTGGCCGAGATGGTTGATCATATCAACTTCTAGAATGTCACCTTCAAAAGAAGAAACAAAGTTAATATCTTGTCATTTGCTGTAAGCTATCTTTAAGGAAACCTTAAAGTACTTATTATCTATCCCTGATAGTATTATGAATATCTTGCCTTGCAAAACAGTCAGAGAAAGACCTAAAAAAACTTTTTCACTTACAAACTTGCGCCCGACCCAATGTCACCTTTACAGAAAGAGCCATGCGGAGATGAACCAAGTTGTCTATGAGCGCGGCATTCACCTCTCTTCCTTCCTATTCTACAGAAAAACGACAGTTAGAGTCTTAGTAGCCATTTTGCAACTATTGCCAAAAGCTACTCTTCTTTTTAAAAAAAAAACATTATGGGTCCACGAATGTTGTCGTTGTGTTTGACAGATACCTTGCTCAGAGTGGCACCAAAGGTTCCTAGCGGTTACTCGGCCAATAAACAAAATAAAAGTCGTCTCATTGCAGTCCTAAAAGTCATTTCAAGGATTGTGATATTGAAGTCAATCAGGCCCAGGAAGATGCTGACTTGCTCCTTGTTAACACCACCATTGTTAAAACCAAAGAGCACAAAAATGACACAATAATTAGAGAAAACATAGACCTCCTTGTACTTATGAACGGGTTTGGCCAGTCATGCACCGATTTAGTCTTTCTGAAGCTTGAAAGAGAGGTGTAAGAATATTTTTTAAAATCATTACATTTCAATTTCATTTCATTAAATTAACAGTTAGTCATAGTAATATAGTTTTTTGCTTAGTAATATTTTCACATTATTTTTATACGTAGGTGGTGAATGTGAAGCGTTATCTTTAAGTTTTCCGTTTCACTACGTGCTTTTTTTCAGACTTGATCGTGACATCATGGCATTTTATAATATACGATTATAAAAGTCGCCAGTCTTAAGTTTTTGTGAAAAACCCCACTTCTTTTATATTTGCAATGGTAGTTGATAAAGGGATAGTTAGAAAGTGACTGATAAGGTGTCAACCTCGACGCTTCGTCGTAAGTGGTCAATGGTAAATAAGTAGAAATTCCAAATTATGGGTTAATTTTTAGTTTCGTTTTGCGGGACCTTACTCGGAGGGGTCCCATGCGCTGTTAGTTTCGCCATGTTTCTGTAAAGTTTTGTTAATGTTTAAAAACAACATCTTCATGTTGTTTTAATTGTACAAAGTTAGTTATTTAAATTTAGTGCAGTGTCGTAGTTTATTTATTTCGTCTTGGAGGCCACACCCATATTAAGTTATGTTCTGGTTAGCGTATCGTACCTTCACATTGTTATATTCTGGATTTTGGGTTATATTACTGATGCTTTGTTTCATCTGGGTGTATTTTATCGTACCGTAACGACTTTGATTGTCGGATTATTTACGTACACCATCTTTACTGTTCAACGTCCATCTTTTCCCGAGAGGGTAGTTTCTTCCCAAATCCACCATATCAACTTTATTTACCACCATACCGATCACAGCCTCCAGCTTTTTGGCAGTTATATTAGGATGTGTCATGCTGTCTAACGAGTAGATAACAACACTATGTGAGTACCAATTGTTTTGTAACGTACCTTCTTTCTTTTTTGTGTAAAGAGTTTTATTACATTTATTTGAAGTAATTGTGCAAGATTACCACCGTAATGTTAAAGTGCGCTTAGCACTAAGTTATAGTGATTTCGATTTTATTGTCTTTTGAGGACAACCAGTATTTTACTTAGAGTTTGTTCAAGCTCATTGTAAATATTATAGTAATTTTAGTCATAGTAATAATTATCGTTTTTCAACTGATCAGTTTTTCAATTAGGATTTAATTTTAAGGATAATTCATTCATTTTGGAATAAATTGCATTCCGTAACTAAAGGTCTTGGTGATGCACATTTGTATCAAATTACCCAAATTATATGTTTGCTTTAATATTATTGATGTCTTTTATTACATAACTATTCAGTTATGTATTTTGCTTTGCATGTATTTGTTCCAGATGTAATACTCAGTTAGCAGATGACCATCCACTAAACATAACGGTAGGCTGGTGTGTGACTACGTTTCTGTCTTTTTTTTTTATTGCGATGACTAATCGTGTGCTTCAAATCTCTTAGTCGTGGGTCTGCTTTGAGCACAAAAGGTTCATTTGGTCCCGTGAAGTCGACTATGGCGCTCATATTCTTTTAGTACCGATTTAAGTCTTTTTCGCCCCGCAGAGCTCAAAACATCGCATTTACTTGTTACGTCCTAAAATCTACCCACGCCCATATTTCCCACTTGAGCTATGCTGGCACCCCTGACGTTTGTTGCGGGTGGGTAAATGTCGCTTTGCGGGTGTAGCCCGTAACAGAGAATACTATTGATGTGCAATATTCAGTAGGTATATTATGGTGATTTGGGTGCAAAAGTTAGCTACCTACCTACCTTATCTTTTTACGTGCCTTGGCCGCTCTTTATACGGTGAACTTGAGAGATAAATTAGAGCACCGCTCTAAGGGTAGTTTTTGGCTGTATGTAAAATTTTTAAAAGGAAGGGCAAGCTAAATTTAGATGTGGTAAACTTCTGCAATTTACTTTATTTTAAAAAAGTGAATAATCGCGTATAAAATAATATAATTAAAGTTTTTTTTATAACGATTAGAAATTGTACCTTGGTGAAAGTGAGTTAAAAAATGAAGTTATATATTGTTAACATAGCTTCTAATAAAATGTTAATTAACATGGTAGTTATCAATATAACAATATTTAAAACGTTAAAACAATAAAATCAATCAATACTCAATCGATTCCGCAATAAAGATTAATTTTATTATTTGTTGTGTTTTGCTTTCAATTAAGTTTATTAAAATTAATTTAAAATTAAGTAGGTGTTATAAATTACAATTTGAACTATAAAAATTTAAATAAATAAATTTCAAAAATTTCTAATATTTGTTGGATTGTAAAGTAAATAAAAATATCTATGCTGGCTTTGTAGCGAAAAAAAATGTGCCAAATTTAAAACATTATTAGTAAATCTGTAATTTTTTTATAGTATTTTTCTTATAGCTTTTTTGAAGTTATTAGTAGTAATTATTTCCTGTGGCACACCTTAAAAGTGAACTAAGTCACCCCAATTTTGCGGTTTGATTTTAATTTAAACTTCCTGTTTGAATATCCCTTCTCATTTTAATATTTACAGTGCCGGTGTAGCACAATTTACAAATTTTCTAGCAAACCGTAGCAGAGATAGCATTATAAAGTAAATACGCGATAAAAAGTATATTTATCATCTAGAAAAATAAACGTGTACATGTAAGGAAATTGTAATTTGTATAACATAACATAAATTCCATTAAATCTCGCATAAAATTAATCGAACAATAAACCTCTTAATTATCCTTTGTTCTCAGTTATGCGCATTTTGTAATTAACCACTAAAAAATTAATTTAACAATAATCAATAATTAATTCAATAAAACAATTTACAACTGCTTGTATCGATAATATTATGGGCGATAAGCAATAATGGGCAAGTATATAAGCAAATTTGGTTGTTGACGATGGATTAAGTAACAGAAATCATGAAGTTCTTAATCTTACTGGGATTATTGGTACTAGCTGCTCTCGTTCAGAGTCACGATTTTAGTGAGTATTTTATTTTTGAATTAATTAGTTTCAAAATTTTTGATAACTTTTAAATATTTAAATTATACAATTATTAACTCGTGAAATTAAAGAAATATGATTTACTATAACTCGATTTAATTAAAAAATTTGTATTTATTTATTGTTAAAATATTTTTAGGATGTACGGACGGAACTAGGTACATTAAAAACGATTGTAACTTTTGCGACTGCATTAAGGGCAAGTTAGAATGTGACAGAAAGATTTGGTAAGGAACAATTAAAAAACTAAAACTTAAAATTTTATATTAATTATTTCCTATTTTCAGTTTAAAATTTCCCAAACGTTGCAATATTAGTGGATCTACTTGGAAGGTTGGCTGTAATAATTGTTGGTGTGTCAATCACAGATATCTTTGTGAAATTAAGCAATGTTAACAACAAATGTTAAATTATGCTGGAATAACACTAATAAATAAGTAACTGTAATTTTAATTTTTTCTTGTATCTAAATATCCTTTTATTTTTTCAAAATTATGGATTTTTTTATAGAACCTAATGGTTTCCACTTTTCTGATGCTATTGTGTTCTGTAATATAAAATTTTAGACTGTTTACTCTAAAAATTGCATATTTTTATCTCTTTAATGTGAGATTAAAGTCAAAATACTGAATAATAATTTTTAAACATTTTTAAGCACTTTTAGGCTTCCCAATGTTTTCCTCAGCTCAAAATAGGTTTTTCGCATTATACGTCCTCCAAATTAATCATTGTATATAATAAAACAAACATCTAAGTTTTGATCAGATTTTTTCCGAAACCCTAGAAATTAATTATTATTATTAAAAACAATTACTTTTTTGACAAATTCTTATGTACTTAGGTGGATTTATAAATTGTGAAAATGATGTTTAATAAAAAAAGATTTTAGAAAATTCACCATGAAGCTTTATATTCATTTTAAAATTAGCTATTCTTTTTCCGAGATTTAAAATTCCGTTTTAAGGTGAGAATTAGACCTTACCCCATATAAACCTTGTTGTTTGTTTTCTTGTTTGTTTGATTTCACCACAGCGTGTAGGTGTCCACTAAAAAACCGAACCAAGAAATTGTGTGAAGTCAGCAATTTCTACTCAAAATTTCTGTTCTATAAAGCGGCGTTCACAATGAAGTCTTGCTTTGCTTTGGTAGAAAGCTGGCAAGCACCAGTTACATTAAAGTATGTTCTTCTATCCTTTCGTATGATTTAAAAATTATTCATTTTGATTGGCGTTTGCCAGCTTTCTACAGAAGCAATGCAAAAACCCACTTTATTGTGAAGCGGTCACATCACTCCACGGCTGTAGTTCATAAAATATTCGTATTAGTTTTTGTGAATTAGCTGTGGTAGTGCTGAGAAAAAAGTAGTAAAATGATCAATAAAAATTATTAGAAAAAGTAATAGTTTATTGAGTAATATTTAAGAAAAAGTTATAAAAGAAATATTGGTTGTTCACGACGGAATAAGTAATTAAAATTATGAATACCGCAATTAAACTACTAGAATTATTAATAGTTTGCTATTACACAAAGTGAGTATCGTTAGTATTTTATTTCCGTTTTTATTACATTTTGTGATTTTCAATTTTTTAAATGTTCCCGAAGTAAAAAAATCGAACTACTTACAAAAGAAATAATTGTAACTTAGAGATTAAACAGCATTACAGTTTTTACAGAATTAAGCTGCCTCTTTCAAGACTTACAAAATTCTTTTTGAGGAGGGGGATGTTAATCCTCATTAATAGACTGTACAACTTTTTTTAAAATTCATTGCTTTGCATAGCTTGGGATGTGTTTTAGCTCTCCTCATTATTGATCTCCAGCTTCTCTTTCTAGTTCCTCATCCGATCACTTTTATATCCTTCATCACACAGTCCCACCAGCGCAAACTTGGCCTTCTCTGGTTACGGTTTTGGTCTGGTTTCCATGCCGTTACCTTTTCGCCACTTCCTCGTTTCTGCTTCTCATAAGGTAGAGCAACCATTTCACTCTCTAGGCCTTTACAAATTTTACCACATTCTTACCTCCCATCTCTTTTTAGATTTCATAGTTCATTTTTACTCTGTATTTATCATCCACTCTTTTCAGACCCAAAATCGTTCTCTCCACTTTTCTTTCAAAAATTCTCAGATCTTCCCCCTTTCTTCGAGTCAAGCACATTGTTTATTATGAATTCGTTACAACCTGTTTTATCAGATATTTACATGTTCGGATCTTTGTTTTTCTTAATATTTGTTTTTCTTTTAGTACCTCCCTATTTACAAAATATGCTCTCCTAACCTTCGATATTCTGTTGTTATTGCTATTTATTTTTACTCCAAAATAGTTAAAATTCTCAACTTGTTGGAATATGTAGTCGATTATTTTTATTACATTTTATTATCAGTGGTTGTTTTCTAGCACCTCAGAAAACAACTTAATTTTCAGGTGACGGAAACGATCGAAAATCGTTCAAAAACAGATGAATTTTCTCATCAAAATACATAAGAACCAATATTTTAAAAACGTTTTTAACAATGTATACGACGTATTTGGGTGCGCAGAGTTCAAAAAACGCATTTTCAAGTAGCTGAAACAACCAAAAATTGTTTAAAAGCACTGATATCACTGACAAATTAAAAATTCTTTATTACGACTTAAACCGATCGTAAAAGCTTAAATTTTATTACTTATTGCAAAATAAACTGCATCAGACGAATTTTCTCATCAAAATACAAAAGAATACGTGGAAAAAGCGATTGATTTTTTATAATGAATTTTTGGGGTTAAAAAAATTCAAAAAGTTTAATCTATGGTTTTTGCAAAATCCGACCGACAATTCAAAGTCAATTTTAACATTGTATACGACGCATTTGGGTGCGTAAAGTTAAAAATCGCTTTTTCAGGTAGAGGAAATCATCGAAAATTTTTCAGAAACACTGATATAGCTGAAAAATTTAAAATCCTCCATTACGACTTAAACCAACCGTAAAAACTTAATATTATTACTTATTGCAAACTAAACTGCGTCAGACAAAGTTTTTCATCAAAATTCTCTATTGCGATTGACACCTATTGTAAAAGCTTAAGTTTAATACTTATTGCAAAATATACCGTGTCAAACAAATTTTCTTATTAAAATACATAAGAATCCGTGGAAAAAGCGATGGTTTTCCTATAATGAATTTTTGGGGTGAAAGAAATTCAAAGGAGGCTAATCTATCGTTTTTGCAAATTTCAAACAACGTTTCAAAGACGTTTTTAACATTGTATATGACGTATTTGGATCCGTAAAGTTTAAAAAATGCATTTTTAGGTGGCGGAAACGATTTAAAATTGTTCAAAAACATTGATATAACTATCAAATTAAAAATCTTCTATTACGATTTAAACCGACCGTAAAAGCTTAAGTTTAATACTTATTGTAAAATAAATTGCGTTAGACGAATTTTGTCATGAAAATACATAAGAATCCGTGAAAAAAGCGATGGTTTTCCTATATTGAATTTTTGGGGTGAAAAAAATTAAAAAGGCTATCTATGGTTTTTGAAAAATCTGACCGGCATTTCAAAGTTGTTTTTAACATTGTATACGATGCATTTCGGTTCGTAGAGTTTAAAAATCGCATTTTTAGGTCGCGGAAACGATCAAAAATCGTTCAAAAACACTGATATAACACAAATTTTCACAAAAAATACCACTTTTTCTGCCGCTTTTTTTGTTGCATTAAAAATATTTTTTGTTTTTTTTTCTGTTCTAGATATTAATGCTGATAATGCGTTACGCCCTATCTAACCTCACAATTTACTTCAAACCCTTCTGTTTTACCTACTGGTGTCTTTACTTTAGCTGTTGCCTTTTCCAATGTTACCTTATTTTTTTGGCACTTTCATTTTCTTCATGGGTTCCAGCAGTTTCTGCCTGTTCACCTTATCAAACACATGACTAAAATCTATAAAAAACATTATATTAATATATTCCGTACTCTTGTATTGATTCTTTTCTAAATCCGAATTAGTAATCTCCGGCCATCTTTCCTGTATATCCTATTTGTCTATTGTGTATTTATCATTGATAATATTTTGCCACGTTCAGGAGCTTAGGAAGTCCGGGACTTCGTACTACTACCGAAAATTAGTATTACAAATATCTTAATCTAATTTTAGCAATGTTGTTGTAAACTTCATAGTAGATTTATGCACATTTATGTCAATATAACATTGATATTATTGTAAGATAGAATTGAAATACAAATTGTAAAGGACAGACCATAGCACGAGAAGCAACCCAATAAGAAAAGTATAGTGCGAGAAGAGATTTTAACGAGCGAATGAAAACAAACCGGGCGCTTAGTTAAGTTAAGAGTAAAATTTTTCTTATTTGAGGCTATGTGCAAAAACAAAAATTAAATGTACTACGGCATTGGAATGTCCTATCTCTACATTTACTACGCAAGAAATAAATTACCCCCCAGTCCAGTAAGAAAAATTTTACTATACTCAGATTACGAACTCGACTCGTTACCAATTTGGAAATGTAAGAATCAAGTGGCGTTGTGACAAACTTCACTGCCGAAGTTTTTTAAAAATTGTGCCCCCTTTATTTAAATTCGATTTCCGTATTGCACTCTCCAACACAAAATTGAACAAAACCGTCCCAGTAAATATTACGAGTATTGACCAACTAGAATACATTGCAAATACGTCGTGATTCAAAAAACTATAAAATAAAATTTTACTAAAAGGAACAAAATCTTTATTGAATAATTTTTACATCAAAAATTTTAAATAACACGACGTTACTTCTTTTTCTTATTATATCGTGAAGTGGAGATTAGCCACAGCCGTGAAGTGATGTGACCGCTGCTTGAAATTCTTGAAAAAAAAAGAGCGGAAATTCTGGGTTCAAATCGCGGACTATACAGAATTTCTTAGCTCGGCCTTTCAGTGAATATCCACACGGTGCGGTGAAATAGATATTGATTTATCGGAAATAGGTAATATGGGGACTAATCCACTCCGCTAATCGGATTTGTAATTCCCAAAAAGGGAAAAGCAATGTTCTACTTAGAACGTAAAAAGCTTAATGAATAATGAAGTGGAGATTGACCTTTCAGACGATATTTCGTCATTGTTCTTTGGAGGTGCTCTTGAATTTTGTCTGCAACAGGATGGCTTTGGGCGTTTACAGCAACTGCGTTTCTTTTTATTTGGCCCACGCTTTTTACCAGCGTCACAGCGCCTTTTTCTTTTGCGGCATCTGTTCTTTAGGTTCTTCCTTATTTCTGTTATCTTCGTTCGATCTGGATTTTTTTGGACTTACTTTCATATTGTACCAAATGTTAAATAATAAATGAAATTTCAAGTTGTAACGTCGTGTCAAAATCGAGGTCAAAATATACAAGTTGTGAAGGTTCTTGTTGGATTGATAAAAAAAACACCTGGGTAATCAATAAACTTGTATTCACACAAACATAAAAATAATAAAACATTATACATTAGCAAAACACGTTGAAAAAAATTAATTGTAATGGACGCATATTTTGTTTATTGACATTCGATCATGGGTGTCTGGATCTATTTTTGATGTGGATTTACAAAGTGAAATTGTTTAAATAATTGCTACTGCAAAATCAACATTTTGCATGTATGTATGTATCTGTCAGATACACCGCGACCTTCCGAGGGCTAAATGTATGAATAGAAAAGATATAAAAAAATCATATTATTATAAGTGTAACCGCATGGAAAAAAAGCAGGTAATCCAAAAAATATTTATTTGCTCTAATCGGCGCCTTGTAACCAAAAGCAGGCAACTTGCTTTCTTTTTGTTTATACCTTCTGGATTCTGGAACCAATTACAATTGGTTTGAGGGACATCTGATCTAACATTAACTCATCATTGGCCTGATAATGCTTACCACTAGGAAAGAGTTACATTCATTGTTTTTCCATTATACGTTACGTAATAGCAGGGGCGGATAGGCCCACCGAGCTACCGAGAAATTTTCCGGTGGGCTGTCAATAAAATAAATATTTCGCACACGGCGCTGTTTTGGGCGTTGACAGTTAGATTTTCGGGCCGCTGCGCCGGTTGCTAATTTTTCGGTAGATTTTTGATAGCCCATCCGCCCTGCGTAATAGCATACATTATTATTTATATATAAGTAGGTAGGTATATATTATATAATTTATTGTTAGTATATAACATAAATAAACTAAATATTTGTATTAAAATTAATCTTTGCTGATAGATAATTCTCGTAGTTTACTGCGAAGTATTTTACCAGATCCGGTTTTAGGAATCTCATCTATGAATATAACTCCTCCATATAACTGTTTTTGTACAGAAATATTTTCTGCAAATAAATAATAAGAGATAATACCTACATATAGAATAATTATTGTAATATTTGTAATTTTATATTTTTATATTTGTGTTCATATAATTTTTTATTTTATTTTATTTTTTTTATTTACATTTTAACGTGCATCAACTACTGGGTTATTTAGCACTTCTAAATGTTAATTTTTAAATTGTTCAGTATTTTTGGATTGGGTAATTTAGTTGGTTGGTTTTTTGGTTCACCACGGAGCGAGGGGTAAATCACGTGGGAAGTCTGGTGTACAGTATTGTGGAAGTCTTGGGTAGTCCCGGGAAGTCCGATGTAGTCTCGGGAAGTCTGAGGTAGTCCCGGGAAGTCCGAGGTAGTCCCGGGAAGTCTCAGGTAGTCCCGGGAAGTCCGAGGTAGTCCCGGGAAGTCTCAGGAAGTCCCAACTAAATTTAGCCAACTTTTTGCCAAATTTATAAAATATTTGAAAATCTACCCCCCCCTGAGTACATCTCTGATTGTTGTATTTAATTAATTTTTTATTATTTTTATATTCTTTAAATCAGCGTTTGTCAATCTTTATTCATCTTTTCCTCCCTTTATTACAATAACAATGCATACAATAGCTTTGTTTGGTATCACAGTAGTAGAGTGCTACACTAACTACAAATTGATTGGTGTAAAATCACCTGAACCCACTTTTTACACCAATCAATTATTGCAATTTTTTACACTAACTTACTCGAAGTAGTTCGGTGTAGCATACCAAACAGACCTAATAATAATGTTGTATTTTAAATTTCAAGCTACACTATGACTTCAATTATTAATTAGTAATTACAAATCTTAAAAATCATCAAGAATATAACAGAAACAAAATTTTATTTTTTTTTTAATGTTATTTGTTTCTCATCCAAACTTAGACTACTATATCAATATCTCGGAGGTCTGAGTTATAATAATTAAAGTAAAAATTGTTTGTTTTTTATCAGTTTAGTCTATACATAGGGGGGGGGCAAAATTAGATTTCGCACAACCTGAAAATCTTGCTAGCGCGGCCTCTGATTACATCAGAGATAAGCAACTTGTGGCCCATTACACTTTTCATGCGACTTTTCAAAGATTTTACATTTTGACTTTTAATAAAAATTCGCACAATGTATCTAGGTTTATTTGGTTAATAAAGAGATAATTTGAGTTTTTACAAAAAGTTTTTTCAGGGACGTGCCCAAGGAGGATGAGGTAGATCCCGCCAATATTTTATAAATTTGGCAAAAACAATCAAAAGTTGGTCAAGTTGGCATTTTTTTATGTCTAAATTTACAAAAAGTTGCAAAACTTACAAAAAGTTGGAACTTGTTAATTAATTCAGTTAACAAATTTGGAATTGCTCCCCCCAGAAAAAAGTTGGTTGGGCATGTTTTTGAGTTTTTTACATTCGGGTATGTGGCATGCACAACATTTTTAAATTTGTAGCTGGCCCGTTGTAAAAATAAAAGATTAAAGCTGGCAACGCTGCCTGTTACGCTAATGAGCTACATCCGGATTTAGTATTTGTTTGAATCTTAAATCAATGTTTTTAACTTTTTTTTTATTTTTGCATCAATCAATCAATATAAAATATCAATCATCAATTTGTGTATTGATATTATCTTATGTACATTGTACATACTAGACCCGTAGCCAGGGGGAGGCACCTAGGGCACGTGCCCCCCCCCCCGAAATGTTAATATTTTTTTTTGAAAATAAAAGAAAATTAGTTTAAATAGATAAATTATTAACTCGTTGATATTAAATTATATTTAAACTTCAAAATATCGAGTTATTATTAAAATTAAAAATTAATTAAAAGATTTATTAAGCTTTCAGACGATTACATCGTCATAAGATATACAATAATAAATCGTTGAATTAATTTTTAATTTTAATAATAACTCGATATTTTGAAGTTTAAATATAAAGAAAATTAGTTTATAATAATAAAAATTCTCGAAAGAGGAACCACCAAAAATTTTACTTTTTTCAAGTGCCTCCCTCGAAATGAAATCCTAGCTACGATACTGGTGCATACTATGTTAAGGGTGCGTTCCACTTAAAGCCCACGACGACCACAGTCGATCGTCAGTCCAATCAAATAACCGCGTTCGATTTTTAGTCCAATCAAAAAACCATACGACCACGCCGCGGTCGCCCATGGGCTTAAGAGGGGCATTTTTTTCAGGGCCCTTTTAATTTAATCAACAGATGGCGCCTACTTAAATATTTTTATAAAATAAGAGGATTCTTTTGTATTTAAAATATAGCAAATTCCTTGAGATAATACTATTCTATAAACAATATTCTTGATCTTAAGCTATTTTGAGTTCGTATTGAGTATGTCAAAACACACTCACTTACCAAAAAAGATAATTAAACTTTAATTATGAATTGTGTTTTTATAAATAAATATTACGAACTCAAAATAGCTTAAGATCAAGAATATTGTTTATAGAATACTATTATCTCAACGAATTTGCTATATTTTAAATATAGCAAATTCCTCTTATTTTATAAAAATATTTAAGTAGGCGCCATCTGTTGATTCAATTAAAAAGACCCTGAAAAAAATGCCCCTCTTAAGTGAAACGCACTGTATATAGGGAGCGAAAAAGCTGACGTTAGGAGGTGAATTAGGTAAACGGGCTAAGGAGAGGACTCTAGTTTGGCGGGGCTAGGTTCGATCCCCAACCCGGCCACAAAATTTATCCGAGTCCGTGGTTCGGATTCCACGTAAAACTGTAGGTCCCACAGGTTAACACAGCCAGGACTTAGTTTCGCGCTAATTTTCAGAGATACGCCTCAATAAAAATCATCCGACGTAACGTTGCGGGCAAGCCCGCAACCTTACTCTTCAAGTCTGCGAAGATATGGGGCAACAGCCCTGGTGCTTCGCACCAGACCAGAATAAATGATGACGTTAGCGTCCTCTAAAATTTCAAAAAAGAAGTTCACCATTTTAACGCTAGAGGCGCTAGTGTCAAACTTTCTCGCTCCTTTATTGAAGAATTAGCGAGAAATCTTGACGGTAGCGCTTCCAACGTTAAAAAATTGAACTTTTGTGATTAACTTTTTTTTATAGAAGAGGCGAACTTTCTTGCTCTCTGTATTCAATTTTAAAGAACATTTTTAAAATAGTTTAAATACAGCAGAAACGCAAATCCGTCAGGTCCGTTTACACAAAAGCACTGGCACGTTTTTCCTCCAACTCTACTCTGCAGAAAATTGGTCATCTAACTTTGGATTCACTTATACATTATATAAAATGAATTAACATAATAAAGTTTGATGTTAACATAATTTACACGTAGCAAATAGAGAGGATTTCGTACAAAGAAAGGCATATAATTTATGGTTTTTTAATTCAATCAACAGATGGCGCTGATGGTGCTCAGTTAACTATTTTTATACAAAACTTAGAGGCTTTTATATTTAAAATAGAGCAAATTCGTTGAGATAATAGATTTGTTTATGTAAAAGAAACTAATTATCAATTAAGGTACTGAGGAATAAAACTTTAATTCAATAGAGCCGGGTAGTCTGAGGAAGTCCGGAAAAGTTTGGGTAGTTTGTGGAAGTCTGAGGTAGTCCGAAGAAGTCTGGGTAGTCTGAGGAAGTTTCGGGTAGTTTCAGGAAGTCTCGGGAAGTCTGGGGTAGTCCGAGGAAGTCTCGGGTAATCTGAGGAAGTTCGAGAAAGTTTGAGGAAGTCTGGGTAGTCCGGGGAAGTTTGAAGTCTGGTGTACACCATTTATGCCCGTGATTTACCCCCCGCCACGGAGTGAGAATGTCCACTGGAAAGCCGAGCTAAGAAATTCTGATGCGTCCGAGATTTGAACTCAGAATTTCCGCTCGTAGCGAAACTCCACTGCCGTGGCTTAATTTTTTATTGTCAAATTAAAAATATTATCTGTAATTTTAATGTTTTAATGTGAAAAATTCATATTTACTTTAGGATTTATGAAAATTAACAACGTTTGTTAATAACCAAATAAAATTCAAAAAATTTTTTAATAAATCTTGTGTGCAGCGCGTGGGAAAAGCTTCTTTATCGCACTAGTAACTATTATCAAATTTGGTTATTCCACATTTATTGCAGCCCGATCATTTTATAGATAGGTAATTAGATTTAAAAACAATTAAAAAAAAAGTTTTGACAAATTCTGCTTGTAAATACTTACCAGCTACGTAATCGATTATATCCTTTTCAGTTATATTAGCTAGCGTTTGCTTTACCACAAAAGCTAATGGAACTTCACCTGCTCTTTCATCAGGAATTCCTACAACTCCACAATCTTGTACTCCAGGAATGGAATTAATAAGGCTTTCCAATTCTGCAGGCGGTACCTAAAATTTTGTTTTAATTATTAGATTAACAACCAATAATTTACTCGTTCGTTATACCTGAAATCCTTTGTATTTAATTAACTCTTTAATTCTATCAGTTATATAAAAGCATTTATTGTTATCGTAATATCCATAATCTCCACTGCGATAAAAGCCATCTGGGTCAAAACTATCTCGAGTAGCTGTATCATTTCTCAGATAACCTAGCATAATATGCTTAGCCTTAAAGCGCAATTCCCCTTGTTTGAAAGGCCCAAGTGCTTGGTTGGAATTAATATCACATACTTTTGCAATTACTCCAGGAAAAAGACTTCCAGTACTTGTTGGTTTATGCAGTTTCCGTGTTTGGACACACACTAGTCCTGCAAGTTCCGTACATCCATAAATTTCCCTCACAAACACGTTTTTGAGTCTACAAGAGTAATCAATTTTTTGGTATTCTTCTAAAAAAAATCAGACTTACTTATCCTTAGCTTCATTAAGCAAAGTTGTTCCCACAGGAGCCCCACCTACCACGATATCTCGAAGACTTGACGTGTCATATTTTTCGATAAACGGATTTTTACATAAATACTGTACTATTGATGGAACCGCATATAATAAATTTACCTTATACTTTTCGATCAATTTTAGATAATTTTCCGGATTGAACTGTTTCATAAGAATTGTTTTTACAAAAAACATTGAAGCTACTTGTATTGCAAATCCTAGTAAGTGAAAATTTGGATTAACTTGAATAGTAATTAAAGAAGTGCTCGAATAGTCAATATACCTAAAAAAATAACCTTATAGAAATTTAGGTTTAAATTTATTTTTATTAATTTGGTACTTTAATCCGCACAAAATTCTTTCAGCAGAAAGGTGAGACAATACTACACATTTGGGAAGACCAGTTGTACCAGACGATAACTGAACTAAAGCTCCATCTTCAACACAATTCACTTCAACTGGTTTAAAAGTTTGGACGTTCAACTCGACTTGTAAAAGCAAGTTTTTTACGTCTTGGTATTCTGCATTTATTTCTGACTCCATTCCAATCGTTATAAGGTCACATGAAAATGTGAAATCAGACTTTACCTGGATAACTTTACCTAAAGCTTTCTTGCAAGAAATAATTAATTTGGGCTGGATTATATTCAATGCCCGTTTTAATTCTCCTGGAAGGGTAATTATTGTTAAAATTTAATTCAGTAATAGTTGGTATATTGAGGAGTACCTTTTGAATATTCGAAATTTAATGGATTGTATAATACTCCATTGTACCATGCACCAAGAAGCAATTCGCAATAGCGAATGTCGTTACCATTGATTAAGGACACTGTATCACCTTTTTTAATGCCGAATTTTTGCAATAGAATTGCAAATTTGATACTATTTTCAACAAGAGTTCCGCATGTTAAAATTTCTTCGGTTTCGGCATCAATCTATAAGATAAGATATTTGTGGTGATAGAAGTATTTTGTTTTATTGTAAAAAAATGTATAGGCTTTTAATAGGGAGCATTCAAAAAGTATATTTTTTTATTATTAAGGAAAAATTTCAATTTTTAATTAGATGGAAATTATAATTCACAGTACTAAATAAATTTTATAGTATAAATTTGGGTAACTTACCATTACAATATTTTCAGGATTTCTTCGTTTTAAACTATCTAAACAATATTTTCCCATGGATTCCTGAAGAATGTCATAATTTTCTTCTTCTCCGTACACAATAAATTCGTTTTTATTAATTTTTCTTGTACAATTATCCATAATTTAAACAGTAAGTTACAACATATATTTTGATTTCTAGAAATTGATCTAAATTTTAATAAATTTTAAAAATTTAATAAATCGGGATACTATAAAATAGTTTATGTGGTTAAGAAATTTTTGGATTATTATTGAGTGCATCATTATCCTCGTTTATTATATAAAATCCCAACTACTCAATTATAAATATTTTGTTTTTTACTTTAATTAACTCTTAAAATTAAAAAGTATTAAATGCATAAAAGATTGTTTTAGTTTGCATTTAAATATTTAAAAAGTAAACAAGTTTTGTAAATAATATTATGCAGTAAATAATCAATAAAATGTTAATTACTTTAATAAAAATTAAGTTTTTTTAGTTTATTACAGATAATTTTAATATTAAAATATTAACCTAACCCTGTTTAAAAATTCTATTATTTAATCAATTTAAAAGAAAACAAAAATTTATGGCAAAATTTGAGAAGTCCGTCACTTTGAGAGTCCTCAGAACATTGTAGTCTTCAAGAACAACAGAGAAGATCCAATTAAAAATTTAAAAAAGTCAAAATGTCACAAAATATTAGAAAATTTCTATCGCACATTATATGATTCAAAAACGTCCTGCTCGATGGAAGTGGCTGAAAGCATAATTTTAAATGTGGGGTAAGAAAAAATGCCTAAAATAACTGAAGAAGAATTAAGAACAACCAAACCAATGAAAATGTCCTGGGGAAGACCAATTACGACGGAAATGCTAAAAAATTGGGGAGGGTTTAGTACTATAGAGCTCATCCAAATAATACAATCACTTATAGAAAAAAGCAACAAATAGGTATAATATCTGGAAAAATACATGGCTTTGGAAATTTCCATAAAGCATTCGACTCCAATGAGATATGAGCCATCTTAAAATTTATGGATATGGCAAGAATAGATTCTAGGTACTCTAAGATCATAAAAAAACATATATGAAAGCGCATCGCTACACGTAAAAATAAATTAAGAAACAGAGACAAAGAAAATCCCTATAAATAGAGGATACGAGTTCTCCAATATCTCAAAAACTGGTCATCTCAGCTGTAGAAGACTTTTTTAAGAAACTTTCTTGGGAAGAGTATCAGGGTTGACGAAACATAAATTTGAATCACCTAAGATTTGCCGATGACATTGTCTTAAAATCTGGCAATTTGGATGAACTTCAACAGATGATCCACAAACGTAAAGCGGCGGCAGGCAAAGTTGGACTAAAGATGAATTTAGTAAAACAAAAGTTATGATGGTATGAATAACGTAATATATATATCCATTGGTAATCTTAAGGTACGTTTACATTGAGGTTATTGTCTTGCCTTGCTAAGGTAAAAGCTGACAAGCACATATAAAATTTAAGTATTTTTTAACCACAGAAAAAGATAGAAAAAAAACTTCAATTTGATTAAAAACATGAATTTCCATCACTTTTTCCATCATCATTATCATAATTTCTATCATCTATATTCATTTGTAGTACATATTTTATTGCTGGTTTTCCTGATATCCTCATGACATTCCAGGATATTACGATAAACATCTTCTTAAAACTTCCATCTTGCAGTGTCCTGCTTTTTTATTAACCCCTACCTTTTTTTAATTGAATAAATTATTACAGATATATTTTTTCCTTGTTTTACTAATTGGTCTTTAACGTCATTATTTTTTATGTTGACTTGCGTCAACGTTTTGAAACTTTTATATTTTTGTTTATCCTTGTCACCCGTTCCTAAACCACTTTTGGTACATCTTTTGATGAGGTACGGTAATTCACATAAGTCGGGTTATTACAATTAAGTCCTTAACACCGCAATATAACAAATATAAAATTAAGAGTTAGATTCATTAATTTTCATTAATTTAATTAAAAATTTTGTTGTGATTGCTAGATTAAAATATAATAATTATTACTTTTTAATGCAAGTTTAATGCAATAGGTAAATACAATTTAGTGCTAATATGCATTAGAAACGTAAAAATGTTGTAACAAACTCTGTCTGTCTCCGTTCGTAATGCTATTAGAGCTTCTGACTGATTTCTTTATTATTACCACTCCAAAAATTGAAGTTTATCAATTTAATCAAAATGTTTTATAGCAATCTATTTAAGCTAAATTAATTATTAATATTTTAACATGACGAATTTCGAAGGTCTTCTAATTTTATACATAATAATTTTGTTATATATTCTTAATCGGAAAAACCTGTTATAATCATATGTATAACGTAATTAGTACAGAATAGTTTTTACTGGTTTTGTTTCAATACTTTGATAAAAAAAATAGCCGTCCACTAACATTTAACTAATTAAAACATATTATTTTTGAATTATACGAATTAATAATGCTAATTCACCTAATTTTTTGCAAAGTATTTTAACAGATCCACTTCTAGGAATTTCGTTAGCGAATATAACTCTTTCATATTATTTATAAATATTTTTGTAAAGGAAAATTTTCTAAACGTAAAAAATAAAATGGAGTATACTTTGGTATAATATTATAATATTATTATTATATATGTGCTGAGTTGACGATAAATTGCCGTAATCACGTGTTTAATATGTCTTGGAAACTTCTAAAAGGTTAAATATTGTAGAAATTTGGTTCAGTTACTGTTTTTCCAAATACCTTATGAATATTTCAAATTTAACAGATTGTCCCGATTGTATACCATGCACCAAAGAGCAATTTTCAAAAGCAAATATCGCTACCATTAATTTATAATATCAAACATAAAGAGACCTGGAAGTAAAGAGACAAACCCAATTGACCATGTTACCATGAATTGGTGGCAAAAATAAGAACTTTTTAAGTAAATGATGAGAGATCATATAGAGGAACAACGGTAAACACGGACACAATATAGTCATAATGAAAGTCAAAATGGGTAAGAAAGTACCATTGTGAAGCATATCAAAGCAATGAAATTGAGTTAGTTTTGACACGTGGTGCACAATGGTGCAATTAATTGTGTAAGAAAATGGAGACCAAAAGACCAAAAATGAGATAGTAAGAAGAGGTTTACAATAATCTACGATTGGTGGGAATCAGAAACTGGAATGAAAAAGCATTGGATAGGCAACAATGGAGCAAAGTCTTGGTAAAAGCAAAGACACACAAAAGTCTGTAAAGATCATATCGTGAAGCTAGAAAAAAAAAATAAAAAGCAATCTACTCTAGAAAACGGAATGAAAAACGTTCAGGGACGTGGCGATTATGTCGTCAGGAATAGAGTGCACAATAAAGTCTTGTTCATTAATTTTTGCTGTACAATTATCCATAATTTAAATAGGAATACAAAATAAATTTTTTATTTTCTTCAATTTATTATCCTAAAGTTAAAAAAGTTTACATGTTCATTATATACATATACGCGAAACGATAAGTTTTTAATTGTAAATAAAAGTAATAAATTTTATTAACTAAAAGAATAGATAATTAAATTACTACAGCTATAATTTTTTTACAGTTTAATTTGCAACAATTGATAACAGATCTGGAGCAAACAAACAGTTAAAAGAAAACAAAATTTTAAAAAGTGCCTTTATTTCTATGGCCTCTCTAGTTCTAATATTTTTTTTATTAAAATTTCTCAAGCCGGTTCTATATGCACTTATGTAACCTTGCATTGCTTGTCAAGGTTAAAACTTTGTCCGAAAGTAAATCGTTTATGAGTCTTGCGAGGGTAGTGATTGCAAGCAATCACGTTATGACTTATGAGCTTATGACAGTTTTGACTATTTCTATATCCTATTAAATACTGTTATTTGTGAAACACAAGTTTTAACCGCGTTAATCGACCCAGTAGCGTACCTGCATATTCAGTGCCCTGGAGCAAGTAAAGTTGATGCGCCTATTTGTTTCTCGAATGTTATTTCGATTTAAAACTTTACAATTCTAGACTAAAAGCTAAATTTAATTGCAATGTTAGTATAACAGAAATAGACAAATTATTTACACTAAAATAATTAATTTTTGCTTTTAGATAATTCTCGAAGTTTACTGCGAAGTATTTTACCAGATCCGGTTTTAGGAATCTCATCTATGAATGTAACTCCTCCATATAAATGCTTCTGAATAGAAATATTTTCTACAAGTAAAATAAGCATGAGTATTATTACAAGCTCTAATTAATTATTATTATATTTTATTCAAAAGCTATCAGATGTGAACAACAATTTTTTTAGTTTAAACTTTTCTTAGGCTCAAACCTTTTAGTGTAACAGCAGCATTGTTTTCTCTGTATATATTGGAATAGTAAATAACTTTTAAAAATGGTACCTACCGGTTCGATTCCTAGTTTTTATTCTTAAAAAGTAATTAAAATCGACAGAGGTATAACTATAAAAAAAAACCGTCGTCAAGGAGATAAGACAATAAAATCAGTCAAAATATTTTAAGTCTTTAAGACTTAAAAAAGTATTATTTTATTACAGAAATTTTGCTATAAAAAACTTCTATCAGGGGGCAAAGAAAATTAATAAAGGATATCGGGCAAAAACAACCTTTTTGCAAAAAAGAGAACTTGAACTTGATAGGTGCAAAGGAAGATGCAACAGAGGGATGGGTTAAGTACTTTAGAGAACTATTGAACAAGCAAGTATGTCGAAATAAAAAACAAAGCATCGGACAAACTGGCAAAAATGGAGCAAACGGATAATGTGGAAATACCAAGCAAAAAAATATTCTGGAGGTGGTAATAAATCTAAAAATCAATATATTTATTAAAGTACGATGAGAATAAAGTACATGAGATGGTTGTGGATTTGATACAATAAGAGTGGAAAAGCAAGCTAAAGCCACGAACATGGAATATGGCACTGATATATCTAATTTACAAGAAAGGGATAAAAAGGAATGTGTAAATCATCAAGAAATTGCGTTACTGAATGTATTGTATATGATCTTAGCAACGTGCATAAAGAATAGATAAAGGCCATACACAGAGAAAACGTTAGGTAAATTTCAATGTGGCTTTAAGAAGAATAGATCAGTTACTGACCAAATATTTGTGTTAAGCGAAGTTTAAGCAACAAGCCATGAATATGGACTTAATACAAAAGCTCTCTTCCTGGATTTTAAGCGGTCCTATGATAGTATCAAAAGAGAAGAACTTTATAAAGCCATGGCCGATTTCGAAATTCCAGAAAAATTGATATCATTGATAAAGATGACAGAGTTCATGAAAAGATGTCTACAGGTTTTAGTGTGAGAATAAGATTAAGACAAGGAGACCTACTATCATCAATACTGTCCAATGCGCCAATATAGGCGCTATATTGTTACTATATTAGTTACCAACAATGGTTGTAACTTGTATAAATTAAGATTTGAGAAAAGAAAATTTGGAAAATAAGTTAGACAAAATGCCCAAAAGTTTCTTTCTTTACTTACCTGCTACGTAATTAATTATATCGTTTTCAGTTATATTAGCAAGCTTTTCTTTAACAACAAAAGCTAATGGAACTTCGCCTGCCCTCTTGTCGGGAATTCCTACTACTCCGCATTCTTTTACTCCTGGAATAGAATTTATAAGGTTTTCTAATTCTGCAGGCGGTACCTATAATAAATTATATAATTAATTAAGCCATAAAAATTAATTTAATACAAGCAAAGCTCCAATAACCTTCACGCGACTGCAGAGATAAATTAATGCATTTGTTAATATTTTCAAAAATTAATTGTATCTAATAATTATTATACATCAGTGGTAAAGCATCACCGGGGGAAGTGGTCAAAACCCTGTCCAAGGGCTTAAAAATTATTGAATATTTTTTTCAAATAAAGAAAGAAACAATTATAACAATTTAAAACCTCTCAAGTACGAGTTATTCCTTGATGCGCTACTGATATACATTCATCAAAAATCAAAAATTATTTTGACAATACTAAATTAAAATTTTGTATTAAACAGTGCATCAAAATAATAATGCATATTCCGATGATCTTGGTGTAAAATTCCGCTTTGTTTTCCCGTCCAGCTCGCAACTACCGTAAACTTTAAGAAACTCTTTCCAGGGGTTGTGGTTCAAAATAATATCATTTTTTTTTCAAATAAACAAATTATAACTTTAATAATCACTAATCATATAGATTTTTGTCTGTGATCATCCAATTTCTAATTAATAGACATAAAGATTGTTTTTAAAAAATTATTACTGTTATTATTCTATAGTCAATAAAATAAATGACTTTGGATTTTATAAAAAGTAAAGTATTCGTTAGAATTACCTGAAATCCTTTATATTTAATAATCTCTTTGATTCTATCGGTAATATAGAAGCACTTGTCATTATCGTAATAGCCATAATCTCCACTGCAATAAAAACCATCTTCGTCAAAACTATCTCGAGTAGCTGTATCGTTTCTGAGATAGCCTTTCATAACTTGCTTACTTTTAAACCGTAATTCACCTTGCTCGAAAGGACCGATGGCTTTGTTCGAATTAATATTGCATACTTTTGCAATGAATCCACTGCGAAGCTTTCCAGTACTTGTTGGTTTATAAAATGTTTGTTCTTGAATACAAGCAATTCCAATTTCTGTACACCCATATATTTCTCTCACAGATACGTTTTTAAGCCTACACGTACATAATATTACTTTTTGTTACTAATTATTACCTTAAAAATGTAACTTACTTGCTTTGAGCTTTATTTAACAAACTTGCCCCCACATTAGTCCCACCTATCAGGATATCTCTAAGACTCGATATATCATATTTTCCAACCAATGAATTTTTACTTACAAGATACTGTAGTACTGATGGTACGGTATATAATATATTTGCCCTATATTTTTCAATCACTTTTAAGAACAAATCTGGAGTAAACTTTTTCATAACAATTGTTTTTAAAAAGAACACTGAACACAATTGTATTAAACATCCAAACAAGTGATAACTGGGATTTATTTGAACGGTAACTAAAGAAGTGCAGCAATAGTCGAGATACCTAAATAAAATTGATTAAAATTTCTGTACATTGATGTAATTATAATTAGTATTACTTAAAAGTTCCTAAAAATCTTCTGGTAGAAAAATGGGACAACACTACACATTTAGGAAGACCAGTGCTGCCAGACGATAACAAAACCAAAGCTCCATCCTCAAAACAATTCAGGTCAACCGGCTTAAAAGTTTCTACGTCCACTTCCACTTGTAAAAGCAAATTTTTTATATCTTTGTACGGTCCATCCGTTTCTGACTCATTTCCAATTGTAATAATTTCGCATGAAAAGTTAAAATCGGACTTAAATTGAATAACTTTATCCAAAACTTTTTTAGAGCAAATAATTACTTTAGGTTGTGCTATGCCTAAGGCATGCTTTAATTCTCCTAAAAGGTGAAATAATATTAAAACTTAGTGCATCATTAGCAGTTTTACAAGTACCTATTGAGTAATTAATATTTAGTGGATTGTATAACACCCCATTGTACCATGCCCCAAGAAACAACTCGCAGTAGCGAATGTTATTATCGTCCAGTATAGAAACGATGTCACCTTTTTTAATACCAAATGTTTGTAACAAAACTGCAAATTTGATACTATTTTTAACAACAGCTTCGCATGTCAAAATTTCTTCGGTTTCAGCATCGATCTAAGATTTTAACTTTATGTAATTTGATAAAAAACAGAACAATAAACTTTTAAGTTATTAGTAGGGCAAGTTTTTGACACTAAATGCAACTTTTTTTCACAAGTCACAGTATTTTAATCGCATCTGATAAATAATAAAGGAGTTTTTAGCTCAACAAAAATGCAACTTTTCACGTTATTGCAACTTTTTGCAACTTTTCACATATTTGCAACTTTCTTGCAACTTTTAGCAAAATTACAAGTTAAATACATTTTTTTTCCAATTTTTCCCTGAATTTTTAATTTCCATGAATCTTAAGCTCGTTATCGACCAGCAAATGGTAACAAACCAACGGAAAGCACGTCTTAGTATCCATCAGAAGTTTTTAATTGGTTAGCTACCGTTTACTAAGTACAACCCTGTACGAGTTAATACGTGTTATTTTTGAATTGTTTAGTTTAATTTTTGTAAGTTGGTAACTTGACCAACTAATAGTTATGAAAGTGCCTATGGGGGGGAGCTCCCCCTCCCCCCCAATGTTGAAGAAAGTTGGCAAAAAGTTGACAAAAACACCCAAAAGTTGGTCAATTTGACATTTTGTTATGTCTAAATTTACAAAAAGTTGCAAAACTTACAAAAAGTTGGCAAATTTAAATTAATTCAGTTGGCAAATTTGAAATTTTGCTCCCCCGAAAAACTTGGTTGGGCACGTCCCTGTTAACGTACCTTGTTTAATTAAATGTACATCAGTTGTAAAACCCCGTTCACACTACATGATTTATCATGTGACTTGTCACATGATGTCTCATATGAGAGATTTTGTTACGTTCACACTATGATTTTTGAAATTATAAATTATTAACTCGTTGATATTAAATTAAATTTAAAATGACGGACGATATAATCGTTTGAAAGCTTAATAAAGCATTTAATTAACTTTTAATTTTTAATAACTCGATATTTTAAAGTTTAAATTTAAAATATGATTTTTGATATTATAGAAGTTATGGCTTTTATGACTGGCTGTTGTGATGGTATGATTTTAGTCATGACTTTTCTTATGACTAAGTCATACGATAAACCATGTAGTGTGAACTAGCTTTAACAAGTTACTTGCTAAGGATCGTCAATTTAAGGATGAAAATGTTACAAAATATTTAACGTTACATTATAATTCTATAAAAAAATAAAATACGGCAATGTATTTATTTATTTTATAAATTTCTATGTGTATATTCTTTATTATTTTCAAAAAATTTAAAAAAAAATAATAAATACAACTTTTTTTGTTTTTATTGCAACTTTTATGATTTATAAATGCAACTTTTCGTGTTTTAAATGCAACAAAAAAATTGCCATAGTTATTAGTGATGCTGGATAGATTAGTTTAAAAAATGTATAAAGCATATAAGGACCATATATAAGGATTATGGTGGTGTTATTAAGTAAATTAAATATTTGGTTACTTACCATGACAACATCTTGGGGATTTCTTCTCCTTAAATTATCTAAACCATATTTTCCCATAGATTCCAGTGGTATATCATAATTTTCTTTCTCTCCGTAAACGATAAATTTGTTATCCTTAATATTTGCTGTGTAATTTTCCATAATATAATCAAGTAAAAATACAAAGAACTATTTTTTTTAAATTATGCTGATCTTAAAAAGTTTTATTTTTCACCTTAAATTTGTGTCTTAAACCTGAATTACTGATTTGTAATTCTTATTCTTCCGTGTTAAATAGGTAAAAATAATTATGTAACGACAAAAAAAAGTGATTTTAAATTATAATATTAAATTCAACATAATTAACAAGATTAAATTAATTGAATTATGCAACAGCAGCAAAATATTAATAGATTAAACATTTAACTTTAACGATAGAGGTGATTATTCAATTAAAGGTTACTAACTTCAAATTATTTATCTAAAGATGTCTTAATGTAAAACATATAAAACATAGTACGCCTTGTTGTAATAAATTTATTTACTTGTATATGGGGCATTCCACACCAAATCGACCACTTTTGAACCCGACCCCTTTTGATTTTCCTGAAATTTTTACATATTATACTATCTCACCAAAAACAGTTCTGTGAATTTTTTCAAAATTTTTTATTCAACCCAAAAAGAGTTACGAATTTTTAGAAAAACTGATGTTGTTTTTCTTCAAACGATCGTAACAATTTCAAAAATTGACTAATCGGAACGTTTTTTTTTTGTTTTTGTTTGTCTTTAAACGTACTTTTCAGGAAAAAATACAAAAAAAATATTCAAACTTGGATTCTACAAAATTTTTCATTTTTTCGGAGAAAATCATTGATTTTTCAAATTTCGACACTTTTGATTTTTGATTTTTTTTTTTCAAAAAAAAATCTGATTTATTCCGCGTATAACAACGCAAACCCTATAATGGGCCGACATTTCTTTCTATTTCTTTTGTTTAATTAAAAAATATTATTTGCGTAATAATAAAACAAAATTTTATTAAAAAAAATTTACAACATTTACAAAAATTATGTGAAATAAATTATTCAAGCTATTTAGCGATGAAATTTATCGGCGCCACAAAAACTTTAATATCACACTTGACGCAAAAATCTTATCAAAATGTTAAATAACTTTTATTTGAGTTTTTATTAAATACCTTGTAAATTCCATACAATTGACGCTCCTCGTTCCATATGCAGGAATGTCGAACCATTGACCAAATTCATGTACAAATTCAAATTCAAATTCCAAATCGTTGACCAAAGAACTCTTGATCATCAAAATTAACGCCAATCCAATCTTCACAAAATTCTAGTCCTCACAAGACCAAAGACGATCTCACCGGTCAAAACACTCAAATTTACGCCTTTTTCGGCGGCCAAAAATAACTCAACCAAAATGGCTCAAATGTTCGCTTTCTTACGACACTCAGTCGATTGATTCGCTTTTAAATTTTTGTCTTTCTTTCGTTAATTCTTGATAACATTTGTTCTCGCGCCCCACCAACACTTCTTATCACGCGCTCACACTTTTAAAACTTTTAATAGTTCACAATACAAAATAAATTCCAATTTTAAATGTTTTTAAATAAAATAAAATTTTCTTTGTTCGTGTTAAGAGTTACAGTAAACCTTCGTACGAGCGTCTCTTTGATAAATCGCAAAAATTAACTTAAAAATTTGAAAAGAAAACAAACTTATCAATTTCGACTCAATTTTTATCAAAAATAATGACTTTTTAAAGTCGTTTCATGACAATACATTTACAATATTAACATTTTATCCACAGTTTAACATTTCCAAACCCCCAAAATCGCATAACAAACACAGGAAAACACAAACATAAATTTGCCAACATAATTACTGGTCGCAACCCAACCTAAGCCGCAAGTATCTCGTATAGCCACTCAAATAGAAAGAAATGTCGGCCCATTATGGGGTTTGCGTTGTTATACGCGGAATAAATCAGAGTTTCTTTTTATATAAAAAAATCAAAAATCAAAAGTGTTGAAATTTGAAAAATCAATGATTTTCTCCGAAAAAATGAAAAATTTTGTAGAATCCAAGTTTGAATATTTTTTTTTTGTATTTATTCCTGAAAAATACGTTTAAAGACAAACAAAACCAAAAAAAAACGTTCCGATTAGTCAATTTTTGAAATAGTTACAATCGTTTAAAAAAAAAACAGCAGTTTTTCTAAAAATTCGTAACTTTTTTTGGGTTGAGTAAAAAATTTTGAAAAAATTCACAGAACTGTTGTTGATGAGATAGTATAATATGTAAAAATTTCAGGAAAATGAAAAGGGGTCGGGTTCGAAAGTGGTCGATTTGGTGTGGAATGCCCCATATAGAACTTACATTGCAATTTTAAGCGACGTTTACGTTCTTGTCTTGCCCTGCTAAGGTAAAAGCTGAGAAGCAACTATAAGATTTTAGTATTTTTTAACCACAGAAGAAGATAGACAAAACGACTTCAATTTGATAGTTTTCCTGTCTTGGTTTTTGTCCTATTCAAAAATGTAGATATTATTTAGATTTACTGTGTTCATTCTAATTTTAAATTTTAAAGTATTGTAACACTAAAATTCCGGATATATTTCAAAATTTATTATAATACAAATGAATCACAGACATAGTTAAACCGACTTATTATTATTAGTAATTGCAAAATATAGACAGGGCTGGGCCCAAAAAATTTCTTAATTCTGTTGCACTCTATTTTTTCAAAAGACCTGACCTGACACAAATTTTGTAGCACGGTTTTGTTACCTAAATCTTGCTCGATTTGAGAAAAAAAACTGCTGTCACTATTTCTGTGTTGTTTGCGAAAAAGTGCTTAAGTCAATATTTGTCAAACTGAGAAAATGGCGAAAACAAAATTAGGTAAAATTAAACTTGTTGTACTGACCAACATTTTGAGAGTATATAATTCTCATATAATTCTGAGTTTGAACTCAACAATGGCCAAAGTTTTAGTAGCAAGTAAAATCATCATCTGGGATGAATGCACAATGCCAAACAAACTCGCACTGAAATTACTTAGATGAAGCATTTTATTAAATATCTCGCTTAATATGTACGCTATGACTTAGGCAGTTATATCAAAAGAAAGAGAAAGTTGTTTTCTATGGGATTATGTCAAAACCTCCATTTCGCAAAAACATGACTTAAGCACTTTTTCGCAATCAACACAGATTTTCCGCGTAAATTTACCAGAGCTCGAAGCTGAATTTTTTCTTATTGCGCGCAAATTGACGTATATTTCTGGCTTTCGATTTCAATATTTGGTAACATTTAGTGGTTAAATCAAAAAATATTTAAATATATAAATTATTAACTCGTTGATATTAGATAATATTAAAACTTCAAAATATCGAGTTATTAATAAATTAAAAATTAATTAAAAGATTTATTACGAAATAATCGTTTGAAAGCTCAATAAACCTTTTAATTAATTTTTAATTTATTAATAACTCGATATTTTGAAGTTAAATTAAAAAGATTGTACGACGAATATTACAAGTAAAGAAGAAGACTTCTGGATATTTAAAATCCAACTATTACACGAACTGAAGATCAAGTTCAAATTTTACCTGGCGCAATAATTTAAGATAATTTTGAACTTAATTGGAACTGCATCATATAATGTCGATCATTTTTTTACAACGTAGTATTTTAGTGAATTAATTTTATTTTTAATTTGTTTTTGAAAAATCAAAAGTTTTATTTGCTTGCATGAGCAGAAATTCAAGTTTACAAATTGAGTGTAAATATTGAGTGATATTAATTTATTATTTTTATTTTAATTTTCGACTTGTAGCCCAGTCAATAGGTACTTTTACCTTGCAAAAGATATAAGAAAGTTTATATTTGGCATGATTGTTTAGTTAGATAATTTATATAAAATTCCTAGTTTTCGACCTTGAGAGGGTGTCACTCGCGCCTCCATCTTGGTTTGAAGTAGTAGAAAATCGCTTTTTTGCTACTATCTTGTTACCGCTACTAGATACGTTGATTAAGGTTATTATAAAAATTGTAGAGCGTGCGATTCTGCATATTTTTTGTCTTAATAAATTTTTTCTAAAATTATTAGTTTTAGAGTTATAACGCTTTGAAAATGAGCCTTTCCGCCAATTTCAAAGTATTAATGGTCATTTTAAAGTTTTTCTTTTTTTTGATTTATTAAGTTTTGATAGAGCTTTTTTTAGTTTTAAATAAATACTTGTCACTTTAATTTAACAATAGTCTTTTCATTTGAATTCCTGATTATTGTAATAATTTCACAATGAGCTCATTTTGTAGTAAAATAGCTATATCTTTTTTCTAAAATAAAATATAGCAAATGGTTATAAAATTTTCAAAACTGCACTAAACGAGCAATTTTTTAAAATAACTTACTAGGTTAGTGTGATACATTTTTTTTACAAAATAAAGAGTCGAAGTTAGCAAATAAAAAAATTAATTCCTGAGTAGAGCAAAAACATTTTTTTTTTTTAAACTATGGCACCATTAGTTTTATTTTTATTTGTGATCAATAGCAGGGCTACTCAGGATTACATAACCAAAATTAGAACCTTATAATAAAAATTTCATATCTGTGGCACACGATAACTCATTTAATGTATCGCTTTTCACAAAACTCATAAAAGTACGAATATCTCAAGAACTAACGATTTTTTACTAAGGTCATATTTTGATTTTCTGGTCAGCCATAAGCTGGTCTATCAGCCCTTCAAAAGGGCTTACAGACACTCAACTTAGTATGACACTTAGTATGCAACCACTTTCAAAATTCGAAAAAGCCAACACGAGGACGTATGTGGTTGTGTCGGCTTTTTCGATACTTCAAAGTGGTTGCAAGTTTTGGTTGGATACCAAGTTGAGTTTCTGTGGGCCCTATAAGGGATAACGTTGAGTTTTGCGACACACTGTATAACGGATGATAAGATTTCTAATAGATCTCATGATGCAATTTTTTTATATAGAAGAACTACTACACTTAGTTGCAAATGAGAGATTAATGTACAAGGTCTTACAACTGATATAAGTAAATGAGATGAAGCGGTACATTTAATTAACCATTTTTTTTAATGAACCCCGCTTGTTTTTTAATATGACATGACCATCAATACTTTGAAATTGACGAAAATGCTCATTTTCTACGCGTTATAACTCTGTAACTATTAATTTTAGAAAAAAATGTATAGGACAAAAAATATGCAGAATTGCACGCTCTACAATTTTTATAATAACCTTAGTTGACGTATCTAAAACCAGTAACGAGATAATAGCAAAAAGCAAATTTTTAACCCTTCAATCCAAGATGGCGGCGCGAGCGGCAGCCCCTCAAGGTCGAAAACTTGGAATTTTATATAACTTACCTAACTGAACAATCATGCCAAATATAAACTTTCCTATACCTTTTGCAAGGTAGAGCTATTTTTTTTGCTCTATTGACTGGGCTATTGTATGGACGTGAAAGCGAGAATTTGAACAAGGTAAACAACCTAAATGTGTGATCGTATTCTTTTTAAATATATTTTATAAATTTATAGGCACGTCGTGTAACTTCAATTAATAAAATTTTGATTTTGTTTATATGAAAATGATCTAGATATATCATTTTTACATATTATGACTTCAGTATGGAGGAGATAACAAAATAATGTTTTTATAACATTGGGATCTAAAGCTAAAGCTTTATGAAACTTATTTTTCCTAAAAAAAAATTTGTATTTAAAATTTCCATCTTATGAAAGTCACAACACGTCAAATGGTTTAAATTAATTTTCCCTCTCACAGCTTATTTCTTTCACAAATTTTCTTTATTTCACAAATTTCTAATTTGTTTCATTATCAAATTTATATTTTAAATCATAAATATTGTATTTATGATTCCTATCAAACATTATAAAAAATTTCACGTAGAGTAATTATATTTGATCACCAATTATTTTAAATTATTAATGTGCTACATCGTAAATAAATATAATACCTAATCACGTCGTTCTTTTAAGGTATGTTTGCAGTAACAGCGTCGAGTGTTACGCCGTCAATAAAACAACCTAATATATTTGAATATCGTAAAACTTGTTTGAGCTGAAACCGCTTAGGAGGTTGTGAACAAGAAAGTATCACCTAGCAAAGTCAATTTAAAAGTAGGCACCGATGTTGGACGCAATTTATCGCGCCACTCTGAACGTACCTTTACATAATAAGCAATAATTATTTTCGATTAATTATTAATCGACCAATGAAATAAAAGTTTGTCGATACAATTCAGTTTTAAAGGGCGGGCACAGACAAATTATAATACATACTATATTACAAATTACAGAATAATAATAGTAGGTAAGTAATTTAAATAGGTCAAAAATTACAGTCGCTAGTTAGTTTTTCAATCGTGTCGTACAAAAATGACAACATACGAAGTGTCACGCAATTGTCTTCACTGTGCTTTTGGTGTGGTGTTAAAATTTTCTCACTTTATGGGGGCTTCAAAAATAATTTTCACTTGCAATCATGCTAACAATCCAGTGGTTCAAATAAAAGAGCCAATTTTTTTCAAACTGAAAGCAATTCCCGCTATTATTTCACTAACTATAATTAGTATCGCCGCCTACTCTGGTGCAATGAAATATTACACGAATTTCAAAAACCATACTATTCTATTCAAACAGTTACTCGACGGTTCCGAATTAGTAGCGTACGGACTTGCATTTAGTGCAATAATCCATTCCTTATTTATGTATCCGAAAGTCGAGAGTCAGTTGATGTGGTTTGAATCAGTAATGAAAATGTTTGAAGCACAGACATCGCACTGTTTGTTATCGATTAATGATGTTAAACTCATTCGATCCTGTACTTACATTCTCTTAATATTACTGTGTGTTGCCAATTCCGTTAGTGCTGTAATACTGTTTTGTTTTGAAATTGATCCTGATTGGAGTTTAATAGAAATAGTTGGTATTTGGCTTTCTGGATGTGTGTGTTTTTCAATTTACTCTTTCATGTATCTAAGTGTGGGCACTTTCTACTACGCTCATAATAAATACAATCGTTTTCTAAAAATGGACTTGGAACATTTATTCCACGAGGAGACCAACTGCGCTTTACCAAACCAGAACGATTGCATTATAGTACCTTTACCAAGGGAAAATATAAAAAATTTGCTGAAATGTTATTGTGAGACATATATAGCATTTGCAAAGCTGTTGCGAGCATGTTATGAATACAGTAATCCTTTGACATTAATCTTCAATTTATTAAATGTGGGTTACCTTATACTTTCTGCATTTTTAGTGGTACTTGTTGTAGCATATCAATATCCAATCAGCAAGAAGTTTGTAATAGTTGAAATGCTACTTCAAATAACAATGTGCTCAACAGCTTACGCTACAACAGAAATGGCTAGGTGCAACACAATTGTGAGTAAACAGCTTTTTTTATTATGCCTATAATAATATAATACTTTGTTTCAGAACATGGAAATACTGAAATTATTTCAAAAATTTCCACTATGTAAACTAAATGCTGATGAGAACCTCCAGGTATGTTTCATTTATAAGATTATTTCAAACATACAATTTTCACTTTAATGGAAATAGTTCACATTTTTTAACTACTCTTTCAGGGTGAAATCTTTTTCTACGTGGCTAAAAAATATCCGATCAAAATATATATGTCGGACATTTTGCTCATGGATCTCAAACTATTTAGAAACGTAAATATATTAATATTTTAATTTGTTAGTTAGGCTTCTTGCTCACGATAAATCCACCTCTTGTCTCTCAAAACAAAATTATGTTAAAGTAACTTTTAACAATAATTCCTTCATCAAGTAAATTCGATGAGACTTGTCGTGCACAAGAAGCCTTAAGAAAACTGAAATTATGTTAGAGACTAAAAAATATTTTCTTTTAGATATTGACTACTACGTTAACCTACTTATTAGTAGCAATACAATTTGAGTTTTTGAGTCCTTCATCCCTCTTTTACAAATCAACTAGACTTGACATAAATTAATCAACATCTTAAAATCACATTTGGAATTAAAATATAGAACTGCTGTTTTGTATTAGATTTTGGTGTCTATTTAAATGCACTAGACTTTTTGTGATTTTCAGAATTGAAATGTGTTTGTTTTTATGGAATGGACACGAATTGTTCAATAATAAACACTGAGTTACTTAAAATTGTGGTTTGTTATTAATTTTGTTTATTAAATTTGATTAATTAAATAAATGCAGTTTAGCTTGGATGTTAAAACTCACGGAACAAGAAATTCTGAAAAGCTCCTCTACCAAATGGATCATAATGTTCTTGACGACAGCATTAGAATCTTCTGTGAAAAAGGGGTGACGCCTAAAAATATTTATTTACGCACTATCTCTAGTTGAACCGCGACCTCACGACGTGGCTGAAGTTGTACACGAACTCAAACTCAAAACTCCAGATTACGAAAATTGTCAACCTGCGTCAAGCCAGCACCCCCCTTTTTTCAAATGAAAAATAAAATAGATAGGAATTTCGTGTAAATTATGTGTAAATTTTGTGTACAAAAAGAAAATTTTGTGCTTTTATTGTTTCAAAGTTACATCCATTTTAATGGTGGGGGTGGCTTGACGTCAAGCTAGCACCCCCACTTTGCAAGCAATAACGCTACACAAAAAATAAACATATCAAAATATTGAGTAAATTATGTGTAAATTTTGTATACAAAAAGAAAATTTTGTGCTTTTATTGTTTCAAAGTTACATCCATTTTAATGGTGGGGGTGGCTTGACGTCAAGCTAGCACCCCCACTTTGCAACCAGTAACGCTACACAAAAAATAAACATATCAGAATATTGTGTAAATTATGTGAAATTTTGTGTACAAAAAGAAAATTTTGTGCTTTTATTGTTTCAAAGTTATATCCATTTTAATGGTGGGAGTGGCTTGACGTCAAGCTAGCATCCCCACTTTGCAACCAGTAACGCTACACAAAAAATAAACACATCAGAATATTGTGTAAATTTTGTGTACAAAAAAGTGTGCTTTCTTTGTGTTATCAAATCAGATTAAAAAGTTAAAACCATAAAGTTTTATTCGATACCAACCAATATTAGTACCAATGTTGGTTGGTTCAATCAATCCATAGGAAACTATTATTTCTAATAAACGTTTTATATATTATTATTATTAAAAGCTTTTATTTAACTTGAGGAGAGCGTTGTCCGTCGTCCATCATCCGTCGTTCGTGTGGGTGGATCACTTTGAGGCCATTTTTAAGCAACTTCCCGACGTCCAAGAGATCTGAAATTTGGTACACAGCTTGCACTTGCCGAACATTTTCATAATTTAATTTTGTTTTTTGAAAATCTAAAAAATAAGCGAAAAATCGGGAAAAAACTGAAAACCATTAAGCGCATGCGTCGATGCGCATTGGACAATTTTAACATAAACACCTGGAAGTGAATATTACATACAAACCTGGAAGTGAAATTGGCCATTATTATGGAATTTCTTTCAGGAACAGAAAAGACTGGGTCAAACTAGATGGTTTGAAAACTAAAGCAGAGTTTGTATCGGGAAGAACGGTAGTTCATCCACAACTTATTATTTATTCAAAATAAAATTATTAAGATGCGAAATACCAAACGAGAATGATCACTATGAAGAGTTAAAATTATTGTAAAAATTTTTTATTAAAATAAAATAATTAATATTACATAATATTCTATGATCCTAGAGAGTACTATCCAATTAATTTTTCTAGCGGGACGTGCCACGATTTAAAGTAGTTATAGTTTTAAAACAATGACAGCACAACATTTTCTTTTTGTACACAAAATTTACACATAATTTACACAATATTCTGATATGTTCATTTTTTGTGTAGCATTATTTGTTGCAAAGTGGGGGTGCTAGCTTGACGTCAAGCCAGCACCCCCACCATTAAAATGGATATAACTTTGAAACAATGAAAGCACAAAATTTTCTTTTTGTACACAAAATTTACACATAATTTACACAAAATTCTTATCTATTTTAATTTTTATTTGGAAAAAGTGGAGGTGCTGGCTTGAGGCAGGTAAATTGTCACACCGCCCTTCAAATACTTTTACTTAAGTGAGTGCACTGGGCGCACCTTTTAAGATAGCGTTCTAAATTTTTGTACACAAGCTTAAACAAGTATTATGAACAACTATGCTAAATTTCATCAACCACATTAAACGCTAAGTGTCTAAAAAACCTACCCTTAGATAACAAAAGTAAATTTTGTGTACCAGCCGCATCTTTTAAGATCCCTTCATAAATTTTGCTACACATGTTTAAATATCACTACCAAAAACCATGTGAAATTTTATTAACCGCATTAGAGGCTAAGGGTTTGAAAAACCTGCAAAAAGAAAGTTAAAAGTGGCAAACACTCCAGCGCGCGAGACTTCCCGTCAGATCACTTATGCTCATGAGCTACTATAAATAATAATGATCGGTTTTTATGGTAAACTTTGTACCTTAACATATGATGATAGTTTCTCGAATTTTTCACATATCTGAAGAAAGAGGATAATAACACAGCTTCATCAGAACAACATCACTAGTGCTGATATTGTGGCTGGTACACAAAATTTACTTCCGATTTTTATCTAAAGGTATGTTTTTTAAACCTTTAGCCTTTCATGCAGCTAATGAAATTTGACATGGTTGTTGGTAATGGTATTCTAAACATGTATACCAAAATTTATATAGGGATCTTAAAAGATGCGGCTGGTACACAAAATTTACTTCCGATTTTTATCTAAAGGTAGGATTTTTAAACTCTAAGGGTGACTTGTATAGTCCAAGTTTAACCGGTAACTATGGTTTAAACTCGGATTTTGACTATTGTGATTGGTTAATCTACAGTTTAAAATTTTAAACTAGATCTATACAAGTCACCCTTAGCCTTTAATGCGGCTAATGAAATTTCACATGGCGGTTGGTAATGATATTTTAAACATGCGTACCAAAAGTTATGAAGGGATCTTAAAAGATGCGACTGGTACACAAAATTTACTTCCGATTTTTATCTAAAGGTAGGATTTTCAAACCCTTAGCCTCTAATGCGGCTAATAAAATTTAACATAGCGGTTGGTAATGATATTTTAAACATGTGTACCAAAATTTATGAAGGGATCTTAAAAGATGCGGCTGGTACACAAAATTTACTTCCGATTTTTATCTAAAGGTAGGGTTTTTAAACCCTTAGCCTCTAATGCGGCTAATGAAATTTCACATGGCGGTTGGTAATTATAATTAAACATGCGTACCAAAAGTTATGAAGGGATCTTAAAAGATGCGACTGGTACACGAAATTTACTTCCGATTTTTATCTAAAGGTAGAATTTTCTAACCCTTAGCCTCTAATGCGGCTAATAAAATTTAACATCGCAGTTGGTAATGATATTTTAAACATGTGTACCAAAATTTATAAAAGGATCTTATAAGATGCGGCTGGTACACAAAATTTACTTTTGTTATGTAAGGATAGGTTTTTCAGACACTTAGAGTTTAATGTGGTTGATGAAATTTAGCATAGTTGTTCATAATGCTTGTTTAAGCTTGTGTACAAAAATTTAGAACGCTATCTGAAAAGGTGCGCCCGGTGCACTCAATTAAGTAAAAGTTTGAAGGGCGGTGTGACAATTTTCGTCATCTGAGTTTGAGTTCGTGTAAATCTTCAGCCACGTCTCGTCGTTGTTTCGAGTACTTATTGTGATACCCACAAAGTCCGTTACATTTTGTTAATTGGGATTAAAGTAAAAATATAAAAAAGTAATATTTTCAAAATATTTAACAAAAAACATCAAGCCTGAATTTCAAAAGTTTGATCTTTAATACTGGCGCAATATTGGCAAACTCTAGACAATATTAAAACATCACAGCATGATTATGTGGCTTATACTCTTCCAAAAATGATTTCAAAATCATTGTTGGTTTTTTTCTTTATAGGTATAGGTAAAATTTTTAATTTAACCAAAAAAGTTTTGTAACTTTAAGTGACAAAAATAACAATTTTATTTATTAAACGATTGTAACACAATTTTTACAGTTATGGTTTAACATCGCCATCTACGGACGATTTGCGATGGTTATTTGCAGAGAATTCCATCTGTTAGCTGAAAATCCTACCTTTCCCATAGCACAAGACCTAGCCCATATTTGTGAAATAAATTATAGTGTCATTATCATTATTAATACTAAAAGTATCCTCTTGTTTTCAATATTTCGCGTAATTTCCTACGAAGTATTTTACCAGATCCGGTTTTTGGAATCTCATCTGTGAATATAACTCCTCCATGTAAATGCTTTTGTACAGAAATATGTTCTACAAAAAAGAAAATTTTGTAAGAAAATATTTTTATGGCTTCGACTGTTACTGTAAGACCTACAGCGTAAGCCAATCGTATACGTAGATTTCACTTTATTTCAGAGGTATATTTGTAAAAACGTAACAAAGACTGAAAGATGCAAATCGAATAATTTTTAAATAACAAGTCTATCGATTCTTATAACAAAACCTACCTGCTACATAATTAATTATCTCTGTTTCAGTTATAATTGATAGGTTTTGCTTAACAACAAAAGCTAATGGAACTTCTCCAGCTCTTTCGTCAGGGATTCCTACAACTCCACAATCTTGTACTCCCGGAATGGAATTGATGAGGCTTTCAAGTTCTGCGGGTGCTACCTATAATTTATATTCCAAAATACAAATTTGCATATTATTTACACCTGTATATTTAAACAAAGCCCTCACTCACTCATTAACTTTAGTCCCTTGGGAGGAAAACTGACACTTAATAATAAAGTAGTGTTTTTCCTCCCAAAGTACTAAAAACAATTTATTTGCAGGAGTTACCTGATATCCTTTATATTTAATTAGTTCTTTGATCCTGTCGGTTATATAAAAACATTTGTCGTCATCGTAATATCCATAATCTCCACTCCGATAAAAACCATCATCGTCAAAACTATCACGAGTATCTTTATCATTGTTCAGATAACCTAACATAATTTGCTTAACCTTAAAACGCAATTCACCTTGCTCGAAAGGACCAAGAGGTTGGTTTGAATTTACATCGCATACTTTGGCAACGAAACTAGGACAAAGCATTCCAGCGCTTGTTGGTTTACATAATTTTCGGTTTTGTATACACGCAAGGCCTCCAATTTCTGTACTCCCATATAATTCTCTTACGAATGCAGTTTTAAGCCTATACGTACATTTACTTATTACCTTTTGTTACAACTCTAAAAAAAGGATCTTACCTATTTTGAGCCTCTCTTAGCAAAGTTGCTCCCACAGGAGCAGCACCTACGATAATATCTCTAAGATTCGACGTGTCATATTTTTCAACCAATGAACTTTTACATAAATAATGTAATATTGACGGAACGATGTACAATAAATTTACTTTATATTTTTCGATCATTTTTAGAAACAAATCTGGAATAAACTTCTTCATAAGAACCGTTTTCAAAAAAAACATTGAACTCAATTGGGATACACACCCAAATAAATGAAAACTTGGTAATACTTGGACGGTTACTAAAGAAGTATTGCAATAGTCGGCATTCCTAAATATAAGCATATTAAAAACAGTTTAGCCTTATTTTAAATATTTAAGTAGTACATGAAAGGACCTAAAAGTCTTCCAACAGAGAAATGGGATAATAGCACACATTTTGGAAAACCAGTTGTACCAGACGATAACATAACTAAAGCTCCATCCTCAAAACAATTTAGTTCAACTGGCTTAAACGTTTTTACATTCACCTCGACTGATAAAAAGAAAGTTTTTAGATCTCTGTATTGCCCATCTCTGGCTGACTCGTTTCCAATTGTTATAATTTGAAACGGAAAATTAAAGTAAGATTTAAGTTGAATAATCTTATCCAAAGCCTTTTTAGCACAAATTATTAATTTGGGTTGTGCTATACATAGCGCGTGCTTTAACTCCCCTAGAAAATTTCTTATTGTGAAAAATTATTATATCATCAGCAGTTGGGATATTTACCTACTGAATATTCGACGTTTAACGGATTGCATAGCACCCCATTATACCATGAACCAAGAAGTAATTCACAATAACAAATATCATTGTCGTTAATTATAGAAATTATATCACCCTTTTTAATGCCGAAGGTTTGTAACAAAGTTGAAAATTTGATACTATTTTTAATAAGCATTTCGCATGTTAAAATTTTTTCCGATTCAGCGTCAATCTAGAATTGAGATGATAATAATAAATTATTTTAGTTACTTTATTATTTTAGTTACTTTATTATCATAGTAATAAAATGGTTAGTTATGTTAAGAAAACTGAAAGAAAAAAATGAAGGACAGGAATCGGAAATAAGAAGAAAATGGAAAAATATATATTGGTCGATTCCAGCAAAGAAAAAGAAAAGAGAAAATGGAAAAAAAGAAAAAAAAAGAATAAAAGACCAGGGATACGCAAACAACTCAACAGCACAAAATTTTGCTCGACTACAAAAAATGCCCATTAGGACAAATTGAGTCCTGAGTCTTCGTGAAAAAAATAACAAACAAATTTTACAACAACCGGAAATACTTGTAAATTTGATTACTCACCATTAATATATCTTCAGAATTTCTGCTTTTTAAATTATCTAAGCAATATTTTCCCATGGATTCCAAGGGTATATCATAATTATCTTCCTCTCCGTAAACAATAAAATCGTTTTCATTGGTTTTTGCGTTGTCCTCCATAATTAAAACAAATAAATAGGAAACAATTTTTGAATTACTGTTTGAAATTATTCTGAACTTTTGTAATTTTCAGTTTACTTTATATGGGACTGATACATTATTTGTAGTTAATTTTATATTTTATTCTTTATTGTTATGTAGATACATAAAATTGCTTTCAAAGCAATAAATTTTTAATTTCAAATAAAAGTGGTAATCTTTATTATAGCCATTATGCTTAAATTTTGGGAATTTAACTTTTATTTTTTGTTTTATTTGCATACATAAAAATATATTTAGAAATATAATACAATAATCTTTTGTTGTTTTAGAAAAATTATAAAAGGAATGATCCATCTAATTGTCTCAATTTAATCCTTTCCATGCACTTAAACGTAAGTACATCAATTTTAATAATCTGCAGTTTACGAGTATCTTCCAAAAATCGTAGTTCGTACAAATTTTCTTACCATGTGCTTTACTCACAAGTTAATAATTTACTCAAAATACGTTTCATCATTGATAGCCAACACTACAGCTAATTATTGCGTAGCTGTTATTCACAAGTTACTGAATACCGTGATAAATTGTGGCTACAATGATGCTAATGTGTAGAAACTAAGATTGGTTTTGTCAGTTTACACGACAACACTGTCATGTTCTCTTTCCACACTCACTACGCAAATTTAGCCATACCCCTAGCCATGATTTATCAGGGTATCTTTATGTTAAACTTGAGTAATTTCCTCTTTATCTTCAAATTTGAAATTTCAAAGTTTTACTCGATTTTGAATTTTCACTTACAAGGGGCCAGCCAACATTGGCTCTCACCAACTTACACCATTTTTAATATATCGTTTGATCATAATTAGTTATACATAACGTAAAAATTAAAAATCCCTTAACTCGGCCAATTTGGAGAAAATCGATTTTAAGAAAAAATTCGTATGGTTGCTGTATAAATTGCATGTCAAAGTTGTCAATGTAATTCTTATGAGAAAACCATTGGTTGCATAACCGTAATGCATATGTTCCGTTTTAAATATTACTCGCGATGTATGCAATGTAAAATTAATGGGAATTTTCGTTCTTCAAAATCGATTTTCTTCAAATTGGCTGAGTTAAGGGATTTTTAATTTTTACCTGATGTATAACTAATTATAACCAAACGATATATTAAAAATAGTGCAAATTGGTGAGAGCCAATGTTGGCTGTCCCCTCGTTAGTTTAATCTCATTTTAGGATATCACAATTTATTTTAGAACATTACAATTATCAACGTCCTAATTGTGACTAAAAATTTACCTACTTGGTAACATTTATTACAGATAACGTACACTACACCTTTGACACTGAAGTTTGATGGCGTTTTCCAAGTCGTCATTCAATAAAAAGCGATACCTTCTAAAGTGTTTTTAAGTTTTGAATAGAGGCGAGGTCGGAATTGAAAGGTGGATGTTGTAATTCTTTAAAGCAGCATTCATTGATTAATTCTTGAACAATTAGTGCTTTATGCACTCTGTAGTTGTTCTGCAGAAACAAAATAATTGTGAGGTATTTTTTCGCCTTCAGTCTCTTTCAAGTTCTTAATTGTATCTTTGTAGACATTCCCCGTTATTTTAGTCCTTTTTAGCATATATACTCAATTAAAAAAATCCCCTCAGCGTCCCATAAACTTATATCTATCACTTTCCCTCAAAAAAATTGCATCTTTGCCTTCTTGGGTAGTGGAAAGCCTTTATGAACCCATTTCATGGACTTTTGTTTCATGAGAAGATCTTAGTAGTGTACCTACGTCCAATCCCCAGTTACAATTTTATAGAAAAAGTCTTCATCTTGGGATAAAACGGTCAAATTCTTCTCGGAAATGTATCCTTCTTTGAGACCGAGCAGCTTGGAAATCCATCGTGCCCACACTTTGCTCATTCCCAAATTTTTGCGTAAAATTTTAAAAACACTTCTTTCTGATATTATTATTTCTCTGGCAATAACAGAAACTTTCACTCGGCGGTCAATCAACACCAAATCTTCAACTTTCTTGATGATTTTGTCAGTTCGTGCTTCCACAGGTCTTCCACACTTTGGATCATCATGAATGGAGTCCCTGCCCCATTTGTACTTCTTGCACCAATATTAGCTTTGAAAACATAACGCGCTATTTTCTTCACACACTTCCACCATTCTCTCATGGATATTCTTAGGGCTAATGCCTTCGATCTTTCGATAAAAATTTCATGACCCTTCTGTGTTAAAGTTGCAAATCACTTATTTTCGCCTCTTTAAACTTATATAAAAATGACAAATGTTAAGCGATTGGAACAAAACTTGACAGCAAAGTTTGCGATTAAAACTAAAACTTTTTGGCTTAGAGTCTTTAGCCCGTTCACCTAACTGATCTTCTCAATTAATTTTTATCAATGTTTCTTAGATTTTAGGATATTTGGTACAGTCTATACTTAATACTGCATAGCTGGCTTCTGCTCTGTATATTATAACTTTGGTAATCAAAAATCACTGTCACATGTTTTGCGATACACTTCCATAAATCCTCATGGAGAAGTTGATGCTTGGTTGATCAGAATAGACAAATGAAATCCTACATGTATCTTTCTTAACATAGTTTTATGTCCCATAGGACATAGGTCCCAAGAGTTTTAGTTTAAACGATCTACTAATTTTGTTTATTTTTAACGCAGGACCAATGATCATCTGGCCAGCTACTGCAATAGCGGTATGCGAAGGGTCGCGAGTTGATGACATTTAGAAATCAAACACACAAGAATTGTTAACAATTTAATCACATTAAAAAATTACTCTTAAGTGATGCTGGAGTAATTCGCGTCGTCGTACAGTTTCAAATAGCTTCAAAATTATAACGGATTTTTTGGTTTGGATGACAATGCATGGTTAGTTAATGCCCGTACTAATAATCGAGGATCAATCCGAGATCACGGATTATTTCTGGGATCGCTCGAAAATGCTACCAATAAATTGATTAATTGGATGGACTAAGGATAACCCGGATCTTATTTAATGTAGTGTACTTTTGTGTGTTTCCTATACCTGATTTTAGAATCCAACATTGTCACCCTCATCTTTTACTAAACTTTTATTTTTTCAAATAAAACCAATGCTTCTGTTACTTTTTAGTTTTATTTTTATTTAGGTAGATTGACGCATTTGGTCTGAATCACAACGGAAAGAACCCACCAATCGCGTATACACTACTCAAGCTCTGGTATTGGACGTGGATGTAATTCCTAAGCAAGCCTATATTTAATTTGTGTCGTATTAATTAATTGAGATAATAAACGAAGTTAAGCTAAAGTTTTATTAAAATCATAGTCCTTTCTAACATACGTAAAAATTTAAACAATCTTGTAAAACATAAGCTAAGCCCCGGTGTCACTGCAGTAAAATTTATTATTTTACTAGTAGGTACTATTACATTTCAAAAATAAAAGATGTCCATTTACACTAAAAATAAAACTGACTTCGATAGTTCACGTAATTTTCTTCGAAGTATTTTACCAGATCCGGTTTTAGGAATTTCGGTCGTAAATATAACTCCTCCATATAAATGCTTTTGTGCGGAAATATTTTCTACAATTAAAAAATAAGCTTCAATAATTTGAAAAATATTATTATTACATTTTGTAACATAATGGTACATGAGGTTATTCAAAATTTAGTTTGGAATTAAAATTCAGTATTTTAACATGCCGAAAAAAATACTCAAAAAACTTTTGCGGTCTCTTATGATTGATGTAATTTTATTTAATTGCATTTTGATCTGGAACTAAATATTTGGAAGTGTATTTTTGCAAACCAATCAACACGTCATACTATGACCACGTGATGAACAATCTCAAGTTGCATGAGCTTGGTGGGTGGACAATATCACATTATCTATTGCAAGCAGTCCTTTCACTATTATCATCCATTGAATATTATCTTAATAAAATTACATTGTTTATTTGGTAACCGGGACTTGAAGATATTACATTTATTAAAAAAATAGGTCAAAAAGAATTATCATAATTTAGGAAAGACACAAAGATGTAACTTTGAACTTCACCAATAAAAAACTTAATTAAAAAAATTTAATTTTTGATGCTTGGACAAGTTGAACGGTACTTACCTGCTACATAATTAATTATATCCTTTTCAGTTATACTTGCTTGATTTTGTTTAACAACAAACGCCAATGGCACTTCACCCGTTCTTTCGTCAGGGATTCCAACAACTCCACAATCTTGTACTCCCGGAATAGAATTAATAAGATTTTCTAGTTCTGCGGGGGCTACCTGTAATTTTTTTTATTAATTCCATAATTTGACATTATTTAACCTACTATATTTTCACTTCAGTCGCTAGGGAGCAAAAGTGACATTTTAATTCTTGTAAACGAACACTTTTACTCGCGGAAGCTGAAAAGAAATGCATTTGTTTTAAATACCTGAAATCCTTTATATTTAATTAACTCTTTAATTCGGTCGGTTATATAAAAACATCTATCGTTATCGTAATATCCATAGTCGCCACTACGATAAAATCCATCTTCATCAAAACTATCTCGTGTCGCTGTATCATTTCTCAGATAACCTTTCATGATTTGCTTACTCTTAAAACGTAGCTCACCGTGTTCGAAAGGGCCCAGAGTTCTGTTTGAATTTACATCACATACTTTTGCAATTAAGCCAGGACAAAGTCTTCCCGTGCTTGTTGGCGTGCACCATTTTCGTGTTTGGATACACGCAAAAGCTCCAATTTCGGTAATCCCATACAGCTCTCTCACAAATACGTTTTTAAGACTACACATTTTCATTATTTTTTTGCTACCTTTTAAAAAAACAATTTTGCTTACCTATTTTGAGCCTCATTTAACAAAGTGATTCCCACAGGAGCGGCACCTACCAGGATGTCTCTTAGACTGGAAGTGTCATATTTTTCAGTCATTGCATTTTTACATAAATATTGTAATATTGATGGAACAACGTATAATATATTTGCCTTATAATTTTCCAATTTTTGTAAAAACAAATCTGGAATGAACTTCTTCATAAGAATCGTTTTTACGCAAAATATTGAAACCATTTGTATTGCAAACCCAAATATGTGAAAATTTGGAAGTACTTGAATGGTAACTAAAGAAGTGCACCAATAGTCAAGATTTCTAGTGAACATAAATCAGTTAAATTTTATTCGAAAACATTTTTGAAGACTTACATTAAATGACCTAAAATTCTTCCAACTGAAAAATGAGACAATATCACACATTTTGGAAAACCAGTCGTGCCAGATGATAACTGAACTAAAGCTCCATCCTCAAAACAATTCAGTTCGATCGGATTAAAGGTTTGGATATTCACTTCTACTTGCACAAGCAAATCTTTTAGGTCTTTGCGCTGTCCATTCTTTTCTGATTCATTTCCGATCGTTATAAGTTCATAAGGAAAATTGAAATCAGACTTAATTTGGATAATTTTATCCAAAGCTTCTTGGCAACAAATAATTAACTTGGGTTGTGATGTGCACAGTGCGTGCTTTAACTCCCCTAAAAGATTTATGATTGTGAAAATTTAATTCATCAACAGTTAGTATTTTTTTGAGTACCTACTGAATATTCCATATTTAACGGATTGAATAGTACCCCATTGTACCAAGCACCAAGAAGCAACTCGCAATAACGAATGTCGTTACCATTAATTGTTGAAACAATATCGCCTTTCTTAATACCGAGTGTTTGTAACCACAGTGCAAATTTGATACTATTTTTAATGAGAATTTCGCATGTTAAAATTTCTTCAGTTTCGGCGTCGATCTAACATTTTAAATAATAATTAATTTAATTTTATAATAGATCTTTTGATAGTAATATAAGCCGATTCCAAGATTACTGCTGATCAACTAGCGCCCGAAAGAATTCGTTCACAGTTTACAGCACTACATTTTAGTGGCTTATGGAAAACAGTGGTAAAAATTACTAAATTTAATTGTTAAAAATAATTTCTTGACATTGAAAATTTTAATTTAGTTTTGATTCAAATCAAAGACGCATCTTCATGACTAGAAGGTTAGTGCGGCTTATCGGCCGCCCTGATCTTAAAACTAAATTAGTGTACTATCAATCGGGGACGCGTAACTTAAATGTACGTAAACTTATTTTAAATTAGTAATGAACAAACTACAAATTAAAAGTGCGTGAAAGCGAAACTGGCAGAGATAAAAGTTTTTTTTGAGATTCTATAACATTTTGAAATACTTAAATTTGACTACTCACCATTATTATGTCTTGTGGATTTCTTCTTTTTAAATGATCTAAACAATATTTTCCCATAGATTCTGAACGTATATCATAATTTTCGTCCTCCCCGTAAATAATAATATCGTTTTCATTATTTTTTTCGATGTAATCCATAATTTAAAAAATAATTAAAATATTTTAGTGGTATTTTAAATTATTCTGAATATTTTTAAAGTAAGTTTTAAGTTTACTGTGCAGTTATATATTTTCTGCAATTTATATCTTAAGGAAATGGCTTTGATTATTATTTCATAATATATTTAGTAAATTGTTATTGTTTTGTTTTTTAAAGATCAAATATACAAAATTAAAATATAACTAAATATATCGGCTATCAATTTTTCGTACTTCTGTTGCAAAGTACTGCTTTTCTACTCTAAGTAGTACAGGGGCGGACGCATTACAGGTCAGTTCAGTATGGTGCCCGGGGACCCATGTATAGGGTCATGTATAGTGCGTGGTAAGCTTTAGAATTTTTTTTTGCGTAAACTTGTATAAATGAGGTAATATTAAGAGGGACCTTGTGACACACTAGGTCATTCTAATTAGAAAATAAACAGTAAAAATTATAGAAATTTAGGAAATAGTATGCAAATTCACCCTTGTACGCTGGCTCTAAAACCGTGTTGTTACGCCTTGGAGCCCATGAATGAGTTATGCGCCGAGCCCCACTCAGTGCCAGATCCGCTTCTGCCTTGATATAATTATTAATTATTACTAGGGCAAGTTTTTGACACCAAATAGAACTTTTTTTCACAAGTCACAAACTGTCTAAAAACAACAAAAAACTGTATTTTAATCGCATCTGATAAATAATAAAGGAGTTTTTAGCGCAACAAAAATGCAACTTTTCACGTTATTGCAACTTTTTGCAACTTTTCACATATTTGCAACTTTCTTGCAACTTTTAGCAAAATTTCAAGTTAAATACATTTTTTTCTAATTTTTTCTTGAATTTTTAATTTAATTTTTAATAATAAAAAAATAAAAAAAAATAAAATTTTAATTTAATAAATAATTAAGATAATGAATCTTAAGCTCGTTATGACCAGCAAATGGTAACTAACCAACGAAAAGCACGTCTTAGTATCCATCAGAAGTTTTCTATTGGTTAGCTACCATTTACTAAGTACAACCCTGTAGGAGTTAGTACGTGTTATTTTTGAATTGTTTAGTTTAATTTTTGTAAGTTGGTAGCTTGACCAACTAATAGTTATAAAAGTTAACGTGCAAGGACGTGCCATTGTAGAAAGTTGGCAAAAAGTTGACAAAAACACCAAAAAGTTGGTCAATTTGACATTTTTTTTATGTCTAAATTTACAAAAAGTTGCAAAACTTACAAAAAGTTGGCAATTTTGAATTAATTCAGTTGGAAAATTTGAAATTTCTTCCCCCCCCCTCGAAAAAACTTGGTTGGGCACGTCCCTGTTGACGTACCTTGTTTAATTAAATAACAAAAAATAATAAAATAAAAAAAAATTCATAAAAAAATAAAATATTGCAATGTATTTATTTATTTTGTAAATTTCTATGTGTATATTCTTTATTATTTTCAAAAAATTTAAAAAAAATAATAAATGCAACTTTTTTTGTTTTTATTGCAACTTTTATGATTTATAAATGCAACTTTTCGTGTTTTAAATGCAACAAAAAAATTGCCCTAATTATTACACAAATTGGTAAAGAACAAAGTCGTAAACTATAAGAGGAAGTTGTTGGTACACAAATAAATAACTCTGGTTATATAAAATTTTGTAAACAAAATATAGCTGTGTATAATTTAATAAACCAAAGCATTTTGCTGATTAAACTGGTTTTATCAAAACTATTTCATGAATTAAAATTACCGCTTATTGCGGTATGAAACTGGATATGGGGCATTCCACACCAAATCGACCACTTTTGAACCCGACCCCTTTTGATTTTCCTGAAATTTTTACATATAATTATGTTTATTGAGCCAAAAAGACTGTTTTTAAAAATTATTTATTTTTAAATAACTTGTACAAAATCTTGGCTCGAGACCTCACTAGTTTAAAACTAATATGAAGACTGACTTAAACTTAATTAATATTGCAAGTAAACAGCACATTCCAGAAATGATGACTATATTGAAAGAAGAGTCGCATCATCCGATGAAGTTGATCCTTCCTAGGGAGCATTGAACATAACTATATTATACTATCTCATCAACAACAGTTCTGTGAATTTTTTCAAAATTTTTTACTCAACCCAAAAAAAGTTACGAATTTTTAGAAAAACTGCTGTTTTTTTCAAACGATCGTAACTATTTCAAAATTTGACTAATCGGAACGTTTTTTTTTGGTTTTGTTTGTCTTTAAACGTACTTTTCAGGAAAAAATACAAAAAAATATTCAAACTTAGATTCTACAAAATTTTTCATTTTTTCGGAGAAAATCATTGATTTTTCAAATTTCGACACTTTTGATTTTTGATTTTTTTATTTCAAAAAAAAACTCTGATTTATTCCGCGTATAACAACGCAAACTCCATAATGGGCCGAAATTTTTTTCTATTTTTTTTGTTTAATTAAAAAATATTTTTTGTCTTTCCGGGAGTAAAGCGGTCACTTTACTCCCACTTTTGCGGGAGCAAAGTGCCAGTTTACTTAGGAGCGGGACGAAAAGTAAAGTAGCGGGACGAAAAGTAAAACAGCGGGACGAAAAGTAAAAAAATCAAATTTATTACTACGTCTAAGATTCCAAAAATGCATACGGTACTTTGACAATGATATCATGTTACGCAAACTACCACATCTGGGGTAGGCATAATAAAGTTTATGGTTATTTTCAAGAAAGGTCGACTACCTGAACCGCTTTGTATTTTTGAAAACTTAAATTTTATTTAACAAATTCTTCTAGAAATTCGAGTAGTTGACGAAATTAAACTTCGAGATATAGAAATAATCGATTTATAGCGGAAAGACAAAAAATAGTATATTCGCGCTCGGGAGTAAAGTGACTTCTCGTCCTTCGGGTAAATTTTCCCCTCGACTGCGTCTCGGGTAAAAACCTTTACCCTCATGACGAAAAGTGGCACTTTACTCCCTCGGTGTATAATATACTATTATTTTATTTTTACGCAAATAATATTTTTCAATTAAACAAAAGAAATTTTTGAAGGGAAACGCCCCTGAATAGCGAGGTAAGCGCATGTTGTGGTTGAAACTGTAAGTAGTTTAAACCAAATTTAGCATCATCTTCCTAATTATTATATTTGGATGTGGTGACGGACACAAACCGTAAAATACAAAATGTTAAAACAACAACTAAAAAATGAATTTGAAGATTCCCAACAACAGTAGTATGTTGTTAGAGGCCGTTTCTAGTCCTATGCAGTAGCTACTTTATTATTGGAGCAGATTACTGATTGTACTAGCTATCATGGTACAATGTACTAGTCCGTCATTTTGGAAAAAAATTCTACTTTCGTTGCTGCACCCTGTAGATCTATAGATAGTACAGCAGAACCGCAGAACACAACAGCAGAACGAGCAGAACTCTGCATTACCGTCGTTTATCTGACGTGTAACGTTGACGTTTCCTCCGGTTTTGTACAAAAACCGGCTAGTTAATCATGAAATCGTACTTATTATTTGTATTTTGTACAATTTTCCTATTTTATAATGTTGATTGTCAACAGCGCAAACAGGTTCTTAATTAAATTTAACAATAACATGAAAATTATGAGCAATTTCTTTCGTTTTTAGTCACTTCCACTGGGCGAGAGGGTGCAACAACTTACAGATATGGCCAATAAAAAAACAGTTCTACGATTTAATGGCTACAAATTTCGTGATTACGTAAAATCTGTACCCAGAAATTATTCTGTGATTGTAATGTTTACTGCGATGGCACCACAACGGCAGTGTATGGTATGCCGGCATGCCAACGAGGAGTTTAACATCGTCGCAACTTCGTTTAAATATTCACAGCAAGGATATACTAATAGGTTATTCTTCGCAATGGTTGATTTTGACGAAGGTTCAGACGTTTTTCAAATGGTGAGGTTATGCAACATTTTTTTTTTAATTTTTAAAACTTTCACGTCTTTTTTTAGTTGAAACTGAATACTGCTCCCGTGTTTATCCACTTCCCTCCTAAAGGAAAACCGAAACCTCAGGATACTATGGATATTCAAAGGATTGGTTATAGCGCCGAAGTTTTAGCCAAGTGGATAGCCGAACGAACGGACATACAGGTGGATTATTCTGCTAAATGAAGTTGAACCAAAGTTTTACATAACTACGTTTTTAGATACGTGTTTTCCGTCCACCTAATTATTCAACGACTCTCGTGGTGATACTACTGGGTATCTTCGTTTCTGTTTATTTATATTTGAAGTGGGACAGTTTGGGATGGTTGTGGAACAACATTTTGTGGGCTTTGGTGGCCGTAACGATTTGCTTTATCATGGTATCAGGACAAATGTGGAATCACATCAGAGGACCGCCGTTTGTACATAAGCACCAAGGTGGACAAGTTACTTACATTCACAGTTCGTCGCAAGGGCAGTTTGTTATAGAAACTTACATAATATTTGTATTAAGTATCCTTTTTTGAGTCCATCAAATTACTTTAGGTGTATCACAATATTTTTTCCTTAATTTACAATCAGATGCTGCAATAGTTGGTGGAATGGTGCTTTTGACGGAAGCAGGAAAGAAGGGGGATCCTAGAAAAAAGAAGATGTACACCATAGTGGGTCTCATTCTTGTGTCAGTATTCTTCTCGTTGCTGTTGTCGATTTTCAGATCAAAGACTTCAGGGTATCCGTACAGGTAGGTGGTTAAAAGAAAACTTGAAAGAAAAATTACAAACTTTTTTTTTCAGCTTTTTGTTTAAGTGAACATGAGAAGTGAGATGAGATGACGTGAAACTTTGTTGGTGTAATTTTTTAGTCACTGTTTGTTGTTATTTTGTTCACAATTTCTAGGAAAATTTTTATATTATATTTGTTTATCACAAGAAAGAATAAAATCTACCCACCTGTAAATTTTTTGATTTTCATAGTTTTCTGTTTTTATTATCCAACCACGGCAATTTAAACAAATAAAAGTTTGGCTGGCAAACGAAGGATCTAGGAAAATTAAGATTTTAGTCCACCCACAGTGAGGACTTTTGACATAGTAAAAATGAATATAGGTAGTTTTAACGATTTATTCATAAAAACGATGAAAAATTATTGTCTATTCTACAAAATAAATTGTTATCTCTTGAGAACATCAATGAAAGTATCCCTAGGTATTGAAATATTGGCGATTTTTCTCATTGCCTTCTTTCCGGCAGTTTGCTTGGCTACCAATTTCATTTTTCGGGTTATGTCACCTGCATGCTAAAAAATATTTTTTTTAAGTTTTCTTTGCAAAAATTGAAATCTTAGGATGTCGTTTGCCATGGTGTCACTCTTTGGTATGTGGCATATAGAACCGATGACGGCAAAAATATATCTACTACTTTGAAATGGCAATCGCGCTTATTAACCAATAATAATTTATTGTATTTCTCTAACTTGACCCTGTTTGAACTTATAAGGTAATTACGAGGTGGACAAATAGTAAAAGGAGGCGTGTAAGCAAATAATGAAATCGATATAATTAAAGAAAAACCAAACTTAATAAAAAATTTATTGACAAAAACGATTCAAATTTGTTAAACATAAAATTAACTTTTATCTTCTGAGAACGTCAATAAAAGTATCTCTAGGAATCGAAATATTAGCAACCTTCTTCATTGCCTTTTTTCCGGCTGTTTGTTGAGCTAACAATTTCATTCTTCGCGTTACATCACCCCCATACTATAACAAAAATTACAGAAACCAAATTTTCCTTGAATAAGAAAAACTTACCAATTTTGCGGTGACATCTTTCTTGTAAGCTTGCAAATTTTCGCGCGCAATAACCCGACTATTTACGACCGCTTGTATCGCAATATGAACCATTTGTCTTGGAATAATTTCCTTCAGACGCTGCACCATTTTTCGTCCAACAGAATCGACTTTTGTGGCATGAACAATGCTGCTCAATTCATCAATTGGTTTACCGTTAAGTAAAATTTGAAGCTAAAATTAAATTGTTTTAAAAAAAAGTTTTGTTTTCGTGTCGATTTTACCTTTACGAGGTACGATTGTTTGAATCCATTGTCTTCGTAGTCAAAGCTTGCATAACCGGATGAAAGCGATTTGAGTTTATCGTGGAAATCCAACACAATTTCGCATAAGGGTAAATCAACCTGGATCATGACTCTTTCGTTGTCAATATGGGTCGAACTTTTTTGTACGCCTCGTTTATCCATAACTAATTTCATTATAGCTCCAATGTATTTGTCAGGAGCTATGATAGTGCCTAAGGGTATCCAATAGTTAATATAACAAATATCAAAAAAACTTATTAGACCTACCTATAACCATGGGTTCATAATACTCATCGATTTGAAAGTGATCTGGAAAATGGATAGGATTTGAAATGTACAACTCCAGTCCCTTTTTCAAATTTTCCCTAGTTTCCTTCAATTTGAATTTATATGTGACGGATGGAGCCGTTAAAATTGAATCAGCTCCATATTCTTGTTGCAACCTCTGACTAAAAACTTCAAGGTGTAATAAACCCAAGAATCCTAACCGCCACCCCTGTCCTAAAGCTGGACTAAAAGTTATAACATTCAAATATTCAGTTTTGATTAGGAAACGCGAACAAACCTCGTTTCGATGGCCACGCTCACGCCATAATCATTTAGTGCTAACTTTTCAATTGCGCCCCTCAAATGCACGTGTTGAGATTGATCACAAGGATAAACGCCTGCATAAACCATTGGTACAACCGGCCTAAACCCGGGAAGTGGTTCAACAGCTTTTTTGGTTAAAAAAACTGTGTCACCTATGTGAGCCTCTTGACTAGACCTCATGTTACAAGCGATTAGGCCAATTTGACCTGCAACTCTAAAATTTAAATAAATAAATAAATTGAGAAAGAAATTCAAATCTTGCATACAATTTGGTTTGTTTTTCTTCTTGTGGTCGCAAAAGCGACAAAGATCTGACTTCGTAATTCTTCTTGGTGTGGAAGAAGGTGACATTGTCGCCTACTTTTATTTCTCCATCTTTTATACATACTAAAGACAAAACTCCCCGGTATTTGTCAAACCAACTGTCGTATAAAAGCGCCTTGAGGGGTGCGTTACGGTCACCTGGTGGTGGTGGCAATCTTTCCACTATGGTTTCCAAAACTTTATTTATTCCACTTCCTAATTTAGCGGAAATCTGAAGAAAAAAAATAAAATTGAAACTTGTGAGAAGGAAATTGACCGATCGATTAAAAAGATTTCATTTGTAAATTTTTTAAATGTCTTAATTTGCTTGATTTAAAACCATTCACAGGAGCAGTGAGATCTGACATTCTGCTAAAAAGGACTTAAAATAAATTTTGTTTGAAAGGGATGATGGGCAACGTAGAGGATGCTCACAATGAGAAGAGATCTAATAAAAATAAGGAAGATAAAGACCCTCAACTCGGGGTAAATTAGTGTGAGAGGGATGATTGACTTTTGGTTCAATTTGCTATTGAAATTAAATTTGTGAGCGATAATAATTTAAACAATAATTGGAATATTGGATGATGACTTATCATTCAATAATTTTAAAAGGTTTCAACAGTGTGGACAAAATTTCATATATAAGCTACGTCCGGGGAGTCTGGGGGGTATGGAATACAGGTAGGATGAGAAAGTTATAAATTATATTGGATAACTGGCACAGAAAATTTATTGATGACTAATGAATGAATAAATCAAATTAGAGACGCGTCTATAAATGACACAGAGGCGGAGGAGCTTTCTAGCAAATTTTTATATTGGATTTAAATTTTTATTTTGTAAAAAATAATCTATATTTCCTACCTAGCAAGTAAGGGTATTAATTCTGATTTTACTTGTGCTTAACAAAGCTAACCCCCCAAGAGGTATAGAATATCCCCAGGAGGCAGGGTGAGAATTTTATATTATTAATTAATTTTTGATGAAAACTGCAAACACAACTGAACGTTCTAATAATATTCTAATTGGTCTAATAGCATTCCAGTTAACTCGAAAATATTTTAGAATGTATTTAATAATCTTTAAAACTTTAGTTATTACGAGTTACTATAAATGAATAAATTTAAGTAAATTATTTATTAAGCTTTCGGAAAAATTCATTCATTCCTTCGTCAGAATAATATGATGCAAGTCTTGCAACTAAAGTTTTCAAGATTATTTAATATCAATGGGTTAATAATATAACATTTTAAATAGAATGTATTTATTATATAATTTTTAAATATAACTAGGGGATCGTCCATAAGGACATCCATGCGTAGTAAGAAGGATCGCAAATGTGACTACCATAAAAGTATGACCGGGGATGAGAGGGTTAGCCAAATGTGACATCTGTATCAAAATCCCTTTGTATGAACTGTCATTGGTTTTACTAAATCGCAATCATTCTAAATATTTACATTCTTTAATAATAATTATTAAACGATAATTAGGCAGGTTAGCAGCCAAAAATTAAAATTGTACATTATAATAACTGATAAGTAATCACGAAATTAATAATTAATTGTATACCTGGAAAAAATGAAGTCATTGCACCTAAAAACACTCATTTTTTTTATTCATCATTTTTCTGAGATTCTGATGGATTTGTCACTTAATTGGTTTAGGGTTTTAATGACAGTTAACGAACTTCTGGAAAACTTCATCTTAACAGGGGTTGAAGTGGCTTGGGTTGATAAAAAGTCTTTTGCCATTGCAGCCAAGTTTGGGAAAACGCTCTTGTGGTTTTTCCACTATTATAAAATATTTTCGCAACTGACAGCACGTGGATCACTTATTAGATGATATTTGTCTACTTCATAACGCCAACGTAATTTTTCCGATTACCATCGACAAGAACAGGAGAATTTTTAAATAAACTTAGTACATCAATGTCAAAATCACTAAAGCCACTATTTTTCTTTGGTTACGAAAGTGATGCCAGTTTGAACGTCTTATCTTTGAAAATGTTTCCAAAATGTTTGACCACTTCTGTTTGTAATTTCTGTCCCCAACTTGTATTTAAAAAAGTTTCTACTTTATGGCTGGTGTCTAAGATTAAAACAACATAGTAGATTCAGTTGGTCTTCTTATAAAATCATGTTTGATTATATTTTCCCTTGCTGCTTGAATGCTGAGAATTAATTTCTCATGTTTCACCCTTTTCTGGTTTTTTATCAAGTTCAGTGGCCCATTTTTCTAATTTATTTAGAAGTATATTTACACCTATGATCACCATAAGAAGTGTACAGCAACGTTCGCCTTCCAATTGTAGCAATAGAAGCTTTTAAAATATTGGCAAATTCGTTCCTATAACAACCACTCCATGTCTGTGACCTTAAAAGCTTTCATAGTTTCTGAATTATCGCAGAAAATTTTCAAAGTACTTAAAGAGTATTTAGCATTTTGGAAGTTGAGTTCCATCTTGATATGTATAACATCAAGTCATCTTCAAATTTGGAAATTTCTGTTATAAAAACTACAGGACTACACCATTTTATAAGATTTAATTCAGAAAACATCAATTGTAAATCAGATTAACTAGTACTTCCAGCCTCACGTCAACCTTCTAGTTAACTCTGAGAGACCGTTCGGAAGTAGTGCTGGGCGCATTCGGAATATATAATCGGATGATTTCTCGAATACGTGCGGAATACGATTCTTGTTTCGTTGCCGCTCTAGAGAGAGTGATTGCAAAAAAATGACAGAATTATTGGTTTTGTAAAACTCGTGCAAAAGACGATGCTAGCGATCGTCATAACCCCCGCACCCTCCCGACGGTTGCGTTAGCGCAGGGAGCAAAACAAATTAAACTTTTAGGACACCTTGTACAAACGTTCACTATCACTGTGCACTGGCACATTAAGGGCTAAAATTGATTGGAAAAATAACTATTGAGCAATATTATTATTTTATCCAAATTTTTGGGAGCTAAACGGTTTCTTCTTACGTTGGTTAACTGACTCGTTTTCAAAAATACCCTTTCAGAAGGTACCGACGCGACTTAGCAAGAATTCCAAGGTATTTGGAATGCATTCTGTACAGTTCCGGTAATGTCGGCTTATGTTTATCTCAAAAATCTGAAGGGTCTTGCGTACGGGGTAGATGGGGCATTTCCAGGTACTGCCTTATCACTAAATTTGTATTAGTAGCAGGAGTAATCGTTGTTTTCACCCGCGCAAGTTTATTATCAAAATGTGCCCAAAGTATGGTAGGGTATCGACTGGTTCATTTTTATCTTCAGTTATTAATTCAGCTTGATTTTTAAGAGTAACGCTAGCTGTTACTTCAGAGTTTTTGGCGTTATCTTCTAGTCTAAATGCTGTTTTTTTTTAACTGCGGATTTAATAGTGGCCTTGACGACAACCTTGTCGCTTTTTAAGCAGTTCAGATTTTTTGAAATCGTCTCAAATAAGTGATCTTGGAGCCCTTGTCCGTAAAACGTTGACGGGTTAACCGATTTCACAGCTTTCACGCAAAATCACAGACAAAATTGTATATTTTCCCCTGAGATTTCAATTGTCATTGTTTCTAGCGGTTTTAGCAACAGAGTGCAATCGGATAAAAGCGCCTATTCTCCTGCATCTAAAAACTCTGGCGCTTTCTGAAGATTGGAAGAAAAAGCGGACTTTTAATTTCTAACAATCTCCTCAACATTACCAAAGCACAGTTCCAGCGAGTAATCACATCCTGTTTGATTTTAAGCACAGGTACCTCCAACTGTTCTTGATACTTTTTCTGTTCACTTGTTGCTAAAACGTTATGTATAAAATGGCCAACTAATCCTCTACATTTTTTTAATAAATTTGTTACTTCTGTAATGTATTAATCGGATTAATGATATTGGTCATACATTGATAGTTTATCTATTGTTAAAACATTATAATATAAGTAACGATAATTTTACATTAAAACCAAACATAACAACTCGTGACGCGACAGGACAAATCAGAAAAATGAGTCTTCTAGGAAATTTAACGTAATTTAAAAGAGATAATAATCGCAATTTTTAAGAAACAGATAACTCAATATTTTGTGGCAAATGACATAACGCATGAAGATAAAGCAGTAGCAATTCTGTTAACATGTTTGGAATCATCCGTTCTAGAAATCCTGACGGATTTGTGCAACCCTGTAGAACCAGAATATAAGTAATTAGCAAAATTGTGGGAAATTTTATTTCAACAACATCAACATTCAATGAAAGAGCAAAATTCTACAAAACCAAAAAAGCTAAAGCTAACCCCCCAAGAGGTATAGAATACCCCCAGGAGGCAGGAGTGGTTCGCAAAAGCAATGAAATGCAAATTTGGGGAATATTTAAACGAAGCTCTGAAAGACAAATTTGTGATTGGGATGATGTAGTTTTTAAGAAAAATAGAAATTTACGAAATTGTTTTGATTTGTTGGCTCCTTTGTATAATTTATTTATTTCCGTATCATCAAAGTATTCTTGTTTTACTTGTATTGTTTTTCGTCAGTGATAATTCTTTCTTAACTGCCATACACAAAATTTCTTGCAATGTTCTATTTATTGGTTCAATCTCGCTAATCTGATCAAACACTGCACCATCAAGACATCTACTAGTCAAATTTATAGTAAAAATTTAAGTACATATCGTCGCTTGAAAGCTACAGTGAAATATCTTGCAAAAATACGATTTTAAGTTAGGTATTGAATTAAATTGCTTAACGCCCATTTTATTTAATGCCATACTGAAATATTTCAATATAATATTACTTTCTTTGTAAATTGCCATAAACCACTGTGTAATTTTATGTTTTGCATCGATGTTTAAATGCAACACTGAAATATTTGTATTATTTCAGTGTTCCACTATCTGTATTAACAACTCGAGCGAAAAAAGTAAAACAATACTGAGATACATCTTTTTTTTATGCACTCTTGCAGTGTGAAATTTACAATGGATGTAACTGAATTCCCACTCAAATGTTTGTTTTATCATTCATACTTTATAGCATCGTTATATAAAACGTAGATGATTGTAGTTGGTTATAATCTTATAAATTGCATTGGTATTTTTTGTGATAATATTATTAAATTTTTCTTTCCTGTGTCGTTTAAAATTTATGGGAATAAAATAGGAACAACGATGTCATGGCGACAAAAGTTATGCGTTTTGCCATTAGAATAAATACAAATAGGTAAGATTAAAAATTATTATCCATTATAAAACATAGCTTCATTTATTGTTCAATTAAGATATTTCTTTAAATATAATTAAGAACTATAATTTTAAATTTGCTGTTGTTTGTTTACATTTAAATGCAAAATTATCGAATAAATTTAAATAAAAATTTTTTGAAGACGATTTTAACGATGAATTTTGTTTTTTAGATGTAAATAATAAATCCCCTTTAACAAATAGAAACCGCCAATAAATTGAAATTGTATAATTTAAATAATAGAATAAATTGAATTAAAGTGTAAAAGTAGTGTAAAAAAAAGCAACACTGAACATCTTACTAAATCTTAAATAAACGTTAGTAATATCAAAGATGGTTTTACCAAAGCTCATAGCATCTTTGGTAAAACATTACATTTTGAAAAATTTAAACATTGTAATGTTAGAACTAATGTTTACCTAGTAAACAAAAGAAAAATGCAAAAGAAATATCCACAATTTAAATCCTAACTGGAATTTAAATCTTTAACATGAATTATCTCAAAATAACTATTTTCGTTATATCTCACTGTGGCTTTCAGGCGACAGTATGTAGAAAGTCGTTAATAGCTTTTTTTATGTTTGCATCATTGTCTGTAACAAACCCTACCACTTTATGTTCAATATACCACTCATGCAAGATAGCACTAATAGCTGTGGCGATGTTAGCACCCGTATGATATCTTTCCACCACTTCCCTAGTAACTAACACAGGGGAATAAATTTTTTTGTTTAAAATAAAATGACAAGTTAATATTAAATATGTATGAAATGTTGCTGTTAGATGTCCACAAATCTATTGTCAGCGATAGCAAATGCGATAGGTAATCAACAGAGTTTAGAATGTGATGTGTTTTCAACTTCAACAACTTCATTATAAAGATCTGGCAGCATCTTATTCGTCAAAACTTTCCCAAATGGTGGCTTATACTACCAATTTAGTTGTATAAAACAAGAATATAAAATAATCGAATAATATTCCGATTACTTAAATATACTTGACACCAATATTCCGATTACAGAAATCATTCGATGATGCCCATTTTCGAAATTCAACTTTAACTTTAAGATAGGCAGTGGTGAGGCAAAAAATATTGACTAATCTGAACTGCAATTGATGCTTTCTGAATTAGAGGTTGAAATGGTGTAGTACAGTGTTTCCTAACATTTTGTTTCCTGTGTATTACCCCTATGACCTAACATGGAACTCGCCTTCCTTAGGCACGTAACTTTATTTATGTTTAATGCTGTGTCACGATACTACGGTAGGTCAAGTTTAACGATCTAAACATTATTAAGCTTACCTTCAAAACGTCAGAAGGTTCAACGTCAAATAAGGTACGCAACTGACCACAGACGCGTTCAGGATCGGCATTCTTCAAGTCAATTTTATTTAAAACAGGAACAATCACCAAATCCTTCTCAAAAGCCAGGTAAAAATTCGCGACCGTCTGAGCTTGCACTCCATTGTTTGCATCTACAAGTAAAATTACACCTTGACACGCTGATAAAGATCTTGCAACCTTAATAACAAAAAGCAAACTTGTATTTCTTATTTAAAACCTAAATATTACTTACCTCGTTACAAAAATCAACATGTCCAGGCGTATCAATCAAATTCAACAAATATTGTTCTCCTTTGTAGTCATATAAGAGCGAAACACTTTGAGCCTTCACAGTAATTCCTCGTTCCTTTTCAACTTGTAATTTATCAAGAATTTGGTTCTGTCCACTATTGGCTTTGATCGTTCCCGTTATTTCTAATAAGCGATCAGCTAAGGTACTTTTGCCATGATCCACGTGCGCAATTATACTAAAATTTCTAATTCTATCGTTTGGTATACTCGTATAATCAAATTTACTGCTACTATCACTACTGCATGCCCTCCTGTGGATGTTTACTCTAAAAATCGAAAAAGTAGTAAAAGGTTGATACAAATTAACCTAACTTACCCAACTAAATATTTTCTACCTAAAAATTTCCTATTTAAAGCTTTGAGTTGTAATAAGCACGTTCTTGCTAACATTTTTCCTTTTTAAATGAAAACATAACCTCAACCTTAATTCGTTTGTAAACCGTAGTTCACCTGACCACCGTATACAGTACGTACTTTTGCCAATCGTCAAAAATAATTCTGATACAAAATTTTGATATTGACAGTTTATAAAAAAAAACTTCGAAAAGAAAAAATAACAGAAATTAATAAACACGCAATAACTTTTACAAACATAGTTTTGCAGGCTTCAGCGGTTACAGAACGATAATAATTATGAAATCACTCAGTACATCATATCGATACTGCAGAAATTCCTGATTATGACGGGTACGCTTGAACTACAACCTATCTAACCTCAAATTTTATTTACCTAATTGTTCTTTTATCAATTATCAGTGTTTTTCTAGGTAATCTTTAAGATGTTACTGAATCGGTTTACGCATTTTATAAAATTAATTTCGAACGTTAAGTTAGTTCCAACTGCAGTAACGACTCATGTGGATTTTTTATCATCTAAACCGCCGAACCAACCGGTCACCATTGAAGTGGATGGAGAAAAGAGGAAGCTAAGAAGGCAAATTATACCGAGAGTAACGTTAATATCTCCTGATGAATCCATCAGCATAGTAACTTTAGAAGAGGCACAATTGTTATCGAAACGAAGGGACTTAAAACTTGTAAAAGTGATAGATGTGGATGCGAAGACCCAGAGATCTGTGTATAAGTTAATGACGGGCGTGCAGTATCACGCCGAGGAACTGAAGCAAAGGGAAGAACGTAAAAAAAGTAAGAACTCAAATTTTTTAAAAGGCGAGAAATTGTTGATGTTAAATTCTACCATCAGTAACCACGATTTAGAAGTAAACATCAACAAAATTTTGAAGTGGATCACGAAGAGGTACGAAGTTAGGGTGATCGTTAATGGAAATTCTTCAAATAAAGAAAATTTGGTAAGTACCTAATATACTGTGCTGTTTGCAGGAAACCGTAAAATGTTTGATTGTAGGAAAATATATACAAACTTTTTGATGAAAAATTGAAGGATAAAACGAGAATATTGCAGAAGAGGATGAAAGGAAACGATATGAAGTTTCAAATTATTCCTCCGAAAAATGATGATGAAAAACCTTCATGACTAGGACCTGGAAAAGTTGCACAAATTGTGGTTTCGCTTTGGTTACTTAAATATTTGTTTTGGTCAATTGTATATAATAAAAATTCCTTAGAGTCAAATAAATCTGATAATAATAATAAACAATAATGTGGAGTTTTACGTTTTCATTTAGGTTATATCAGGGGTCCCCAAACTTTTTGAGTGAAAAATGAATCTGAAAAGCGGGTACATTTTAGCATTTTAGGCTCCTATCCAAAGTTGAAAAATTGTTGAATTGAAAAAATCATTGGAGAATTGTAAATCATTTTTCATTCTGTTCAGATAGCAAAGCCAAATATTCTTTGGTCAAATGTAGAAATATTTAACTGTAATTCAACACCATACCAACCTTTGCCTTTCGGAATAATATGAACCTACTGCTGATTCGCCCTGTACATTTTATTTTACCTGTCATGCGTCATACCAACTGTTAACGATTTTTAGGTTATTAATGTTTCGGTGGCAGTGATCGCACATGTTTAATTTTCTCATTTCTAAACAACAAACAAGTATGATTTTTTCTTAAAAAATTATTTAAATTAGATATTTACTTTTTTTTTGCACAGAATGACGAGATTTGCACGAGCCAAAGGTTCAAAAGCTTCCAACGAACGTCGTCCTGAAGAAGCAACCGAATGGCATGTTATGAAGCAGCAGTTACTAGAGAGTCAAAATAAAACTGAAGAACCACCTGCCAGTACCAGTACAGAGGCAAACGTGAGTCAGCAACCTACCACGGTAAAAGAAAAGAAAAATATTCAATGGTCAGATTTTCCTGATACGAATCCAATAAAAGCAATGGAAGAAACAACACAACCTTCCAAACTAAAGAAAAAAAAGAAAAAACATGTTCGAGATGAATCTTCTAAAGAAGAAACAGAAAAAGTAGAAAAAAAAGCAGCCGATTGTGAAACGGAAGAAAAAAATGTTAATAAAGAAAAACGGGTTAAAAAAGGGCAACTCGGAAAAAAACGTAAATTTGAGGAAGAAGCAAGTACAGAAGTTAACGATCAAGAAACGAATAAGCCTCAAAATGACAAATTTAAAGGTATGAATAGTAATCAAAATAACAAAAAAAAATTTACAGGTGATGATTTTAAAAGACGTAAACCGGAAAGTTCTGAGAATTTTATCGGTATTAACGGCACGACGATCGAAGTTATGTATTTTGACAGATTTCCGGTTAAAAAGGAGGACGGTATTCGTTTAATACAATTACGAAAAGACTTGATTAAAAAGGGGGTACCAAGGAGCTCTATTGAAGCTACGATGAAATTGGAAAGAAGGCGGGCGGAAAAGGCGTTGACAAATGAGAAAAAAAAAGTTTGTTACAATTGTCGAAAGAGTGGTCACAATTTATCGGACTGTCCAGAACTGAGGGATGGTCCAAATCAAGAGATGACTACAACTGGGATTTGTTTCAAGTGTGGTTCTACACAACACATTTCTGTGCAATGTAAAGTCGCTAAAACTGATAGTTTTCAATTTGCAACTTGCTTTATTTGTAAAGAAGTTGGCCACATTTCGAGACAGTGTCCGGATAACAACAGAGGGATATACCCAAGAGGTGGATGCTGCAATTTATGTGGTGATGTAACACACATTAAGATAAATTGTCCTCAATTCCAAAGGGAGAAACAAGAAAATACGATTTACGCACAAGTAAGTGGTGGTGATGTGGAATCGTTAGGAGATGAAACGAAGAAAGTTGTGAAAGCACCACCAACAAACCAAACAAAACATGTACGATTTTAAGAAGTTTTTTGTCTTTGTTTAATTGTAAATAATACAATATAAATTTCTACTAAATGAATAAAAAGTATAATATTATAATTACTGCAATTATTTTATAAATTATAATTAACTAGGTGGAAAGTTCGTCCACGGACGGGTAGCTAGTCAGTGAATCTCTAATTTAGCGGTATTAATTAATTTGAAAAAAAAAATCGTTTTTAAACACTAACCTAAGCTCAACCGATAGATCTCTTTTAACATTTTTCATTAAAAAAATAAATCCCTAAAACTGACAATTTTAATTGTCCGCGTTCAAAAATAATTAGGATTATATATCTGTCTCAATCGTGGACGGGCGTTCCACCAAGGTTGTAAACTCGTTTGGTGTGCAACTCGATCCCAAGGGAGGTGATTTTAAGTTTGTATGACCAATGATAAATAAAAAGAATAAACGTGAATCCTCTCTTGGCAATTCGGATTACGTGCTGGACTTATTGGTCTACGTGGTGGACAGGACACGCTGCTACTGCTGCTGCTTCTCCAGCGTGTCATTTTTTTAGAACACACAACGCACTCTGATTGGTCGTACCAACTTAAAATTACCTTGGCATTCCATCCAGAAATAAATATACCCTTTTTGGATGGAGTGCTAAGGTGATTTTAAGTTGGTTACGACCAACGATAACGACCAATCAGAATGCGTTGTGTGTCCTGAAAAAATGACAACCTGGAGGAGCAGCAGCGTGGTGGTCTTTTATATAAGTTGATGATTATATTAATAAGAGCGATCGTGGAAACAGTGACCTTTTACGTATGGTTTCCGAAATAGTCCAAAGTGGAAATAAGTCTTTAACACATCGCCTTCAACCTCTCGATGCGGCTCATCACATAAACAGCAAACTTTCTGCTCAAGAGGTTGCGTAGAATGTTCTTCAGATTGCCATCAGCTGAAGCACAAAATCATGCATATTTATTCCAACAGGTCCACCCGAACAGCGAGCCAGAATTATGAAATCCAATTTTGAATTACAGCAGCTGAGTGTGGACTCTGAAGATGTCTTAGTTGATAGACTTCTTCAGCGCTATATATCTCGCCCAGATGTATTATTTTTTCTTAACCTGAGAAAATAATGTTGAATCTGAAGTCTGGAATAGAAGAAGAAATTACCAAATACCTTTCACTTAAAAACGGCAAACGAGAATACCTTGGGGGTGAAATTTAACGCCAAGTCGTCCCAGTTGGGGCTCTCCTTTGGAGGATGTGAGAGGAAGCGGACTCACGGAGATTCTGGCGGGCACCGAGCTTCTGGTTTGCAACCTAGACGACACCACTACCTTTAGAAGAAAAGACTCCGCATCCATCCTCGATCTCACTCTTGCACCACTACGAACCTTCCGGAAAATGAGCGAATGGAGGGTACTCGATGAAGAAACACTGAGTGATCATAAATACACGTGTTTTTCAGAGTGGAGGTCGTCAATACAAATGCAGGAACCCGGCCAGATAAACCACAAGGCTGGATCTTCCATAAGATGGATCATGAGAAGCTGCTAGAGACATTTGGAAAAAAGTGCGAGAAGTCTTAGCCTCCGATGTCAACCATTTAGTCGGGACTATTAGAAAGGCGTGTGACGCGGCCATTCCAAAGCGAGGAAAAACGAGACATAAGCCCGTTCACTGGTGAACGCAGGAATTCGCGTCTCACAGGCGGACAGCAAACAGGCTAATGAAGACCGCTCTGAAAAGGAGGAACACAGGAAAGAAAACGCTAAAGTGGAAAATCACGGTCAGCAAGAGGAGATGCTGGGAAGAGCATCTGATCGATAAACCATGGGGACAGGTCTAAAAAATAGTGAGAGATAAACTGAACGGCAAAACACAATTACCCGGACTAACCCCGTCCCGAGTCCGCGGCAAACTTTACAGCGAACAAAGCTGCGGGCCCAGATGGGGTGCCTGGAGGGGCAATTAAGGTCTTCAATAAATGCGTTAAGGATGGAAAGTTTTCCCTCGACATGGAAGAGGACCGACCTGGTACTACTTCGAAAAGGCCAAAAACCTCTTAAGGAACCTTCATCAAATAGGCCCATATGCATTCTGGACAAAACTGAAAAGCTCCTAGAAAAGATGGTTCTCAAAAGACTTAATGAAGTCATTGAGCGTAGCGGCGGTCTCTCTCCGCAACAATTTGGGTTCAGGAAGGGCAAATCCACCATCAATTCTTTCCTTGCTATCACTAAAGAAATCCAGAGAGCCAGAGCGGGCAACCCGCAGAACCAGGAAGTTCTGCATGGTGGTAACCCTGGATGTGCAAAACGCCCTCAACAGCGCAGAGGCGCTGCAGAAGAATAGGGTCAGCCCGCATATCCTCAACATCATCTCCAACTGTCTGGACAACTAATGAATCCGTTTGGAGAGAAAAGAAGGCGCCGAAGAAAAAGAGGCATCGAGCGGAGTTCCACAGGGTTCGGTTCTTGGACCGGCAATGTGGAATCTGTTGTATGATAAGAACCATCTTACTATGGGTAGAAAAAAAAGGTTGGTCCTGGTCCCGGCCAAGTCGGAGATGTTAATGGTCTCGGGAAGGAGAAAGGTACTGGTGATCAGTATCCAAATTAACAGATCCTCAGTCGATCTAAAGGAGTCCTTCACTGTACTTGGAGTAAAGATTGACAAATACTTGAACTTTACACAACATATACATATCTGAGACATGGCAGCCAAAGCGGGGGCAACTACATCAACAATACCCCCCTTAATGCTTAACGTAAAAGGGCCGAAGTTTACCAAAAGAAGGGTTATAAAAAAGGAGTAAAAGAAAGGTAAAAAAAGGGCAGCCCCTGTATGGTACACGGCCCTCTAAAGACAACGAAACAGGAAACGACTGCTCAGCACTCAGAGGCGCGTAGCCTTAAGAGTGGCAAGCGTCTATAGAGCAGTCGCTCGTGAAGCCGTGCCGGTACTGGCCAATATGGTGCCAATCGACCTTCAAGCCAGATAAAGGGCAAGAATCCACTCCGGGCAGATGCGTACGCAGACTCAAGCGGAGACGATGGACAAGTGGCAACGCAGGTAGTAGGACGCTAAAACCGGCCGGTGGACATGGAGACTCATACCTGACATAAACAAATGGGTCTCCAGAGGGCACGGTGAGATTAACTATCTATGAGTTTTAACTTCGGGAACGGAGCTCCAACAGTGTCGGATTAAGCCGGCGTCAAATGTGATCAAGAAGACCTTATATTTTTTGAAGTACATTTTCTTCTACCTTTTTTTAAATAAAAGCACATTATTTTTGCTGGGCTCTGAGTTTCCTCTAGCGACAGGAACAGGAATAACTTTCCTGAATAAATGAATGAGAAATTATGTTTATTTTTAATAATTTGCAATCGTTAATAACGTTTTTATTGAGTGAATATGTACATTATTGTCGATACAATAATTTTTAGTGTTAATTAGGATAAAATCTATCACTTAAGGCTAAAATGATATAATTTAGTTCAGGCAATTGCAGCAGTGGCGTTGGCAGCAGTTTGAGTTACAACGTCATTGCTAGTTGCTTGTTTATTAAACCTTATTCTTGATATCATTAATATTCAACAAATTGCATTATAAAAAATTTTATCACTTAATGATACCTATAGAAAATATTTAATTTATTACAATGGACATGCCAATAGTTGACAATTTCTTTGGTCAATACGGAACGAACACGGTTCACCTCTTTCCACAAAACGTCGAATTATTTTACGAGTTCGTTGCTGTACTGCTTCTGGACCACATGATTGACTGCATGGTGACCAAGCTGACCATTCAGACATTTCACAACCGGAATCTTGATTGTTCGTACCCGTCGGTCTCCAAGTTGGTAACCCTTCCGGGTAGTTATTAGCAGGAGCTAATTTAAAGAAAAACCAAAATTAAGCAGACTACCAAAAATGTTAATCTTGCCTACCTGAATTTTCTCCATCTCTACCCCTATTACATCGAACACGACATTTCTTCACTTTGAACAGCGTAGGACAGGCTTTCCCTCCATTCATCGACGGTTTCTAAAAATGTGCCTACGGTTACTTTTTTTTCTCAAAAGCTGTTAAACCTTACTATTATTTCGCGATGTTTTTCCTTAGTGCCTCGTCCACAAACACCGTTGGTAACATTGCACGGGCTCCATTCTGACCATGGTGACACTTCGCAATTTGTTACATATGGACCCCACGGTTCTTCCGTAATTATTTCATTCTCATTTTCTTCATCAATCACGTGACTCTCTGATTCTAGATCTGTTGGCGTCGAGGGACTGGAAGTCTCTAAAGTGAAAATAATCTTAACAATTTTTAATAGCGATTCCATGGGTAGGTTAGTGTTAACTTTTTACTGACACTAACGAGCCCTTTGATAAATAATATAATACCACAGTTAACTGCCGCATCATTTTGAATTTGCATGTTATAATTAAGCACACCAGAAACCGTCACACCAAGTTGCCGTTTTCGAGTTGTTCTATTTGTTAGTAATTCCTCTAAGGAGCAGCGTGCAATTGTCAAAAGTTAGTATATAAAATGAGTGATTACAAAAATGTCTCATACTTTGGTAATCCCTGCATAGTTCGAGACACTGTTTGAATGATTTAAAATTGTTTTGATTGCCCTGGCAACCGCTATAACTGAAAATATCACACTTTCCATTTACATTATCAAAGTACCATCTGTCTACGTTGCTTTTGCAAGGCCCTGTATCTTTCGGTAAGCTGCATGCAATTGCTAATTGTTAAGAGTTAGTAAAATATGGTCAAAAATTTTTTTCCCGATTTACCTCCTTCTGTTGTAGTTTGTTCGTCACATGAGTACATATCATCCGAAATGCATTCCACAACTTCAACTGGGTTCAAATTGGCACACTCCTCATTTTCAATCTTCTCGCTGTAGTAATCTTCTCGTTCCGAATTAATCTCATCATCATACGCATTTATATAAGCTCTTCCGTGCCTCATCAGCAAGTCTTGTTGATCACCCTCTTCCAAGGAGAGCCGATATCGCACCTTAACTCCTTTACCACAAGTTGCAGAACATGGAGTCCAAGTACTCCAAGGTCTATCCGGACATTCTACATTATTCTATACCATAAAAAAATTATTTAGATAAATAACTTTAACATAATTAACCTACCTGAATTTCATCACCACCTTCGGGACAACCTTCACCTTCCCCATTGCATTCTATATTTTGTTCCATAATAGGAGGGTTTTCTTGGCCGGCTGCACACCTCTTCGCCGCGCTTCGATTTTTGTATCGCCTACTTCTCGTTTTGGTACCAACTCCACAAGAAACGCTACAGCTGGACCATTCTCCCCATTCTGTTAACTGACACCTGTCATCCTCTTCTTGAACATTGGGATGCTCTCTACAGTACCTCAACGGACCTCTACAGCTTGCCCTTTCCGTTAATCGTAGTCTACATTTATAATGACCACCTTCGTTTTTATAATGCCTCTGCTTATATTTGACTCCTTTTCCACACGTTACGGAACACTGTGACCATTCCGACCACTCGGTAACTTCGCAGTCTTCTTTATTGAATTCACCTTCGGGATACTCGTACATAGGATTACATGATTTTTCGTACAACCTCTGCCTGGACAAATAAAGCTTTGCTAGTGGTTTTATGGGCACTCCGTCGGGGTCGTAAAAAGGAGATCTTTCATCGTTTGGACTATCGGATGTTATTTTCCTTATGATACCTCTCGGATGGGCAGGTTGATCTGGGGACTGAAATATTTTGTAGTCAAAAGTTTTGGATTTTGTTGAAACAACTCACATCGTATGTCATTCCGTCATCTGTACCTGCATCATTTGGATACAGCCTCAACGTCATCGATTCGATCCACGAACAATTTTCCAGACAGAGTTCCAAATTTGAAACACCTACGAACCAATCGGGGGATGGAAAAATCATTGAGACTAACGACATTAAGTGATGACGACTGTCAACACGAAACACCGCAAAAGTTTTGCCTGTTACGTTTGGATAACTTATTCCTCTGGCTTTAATAATGGTTCGTATGTGTTCGCTCTGGAAGAAAAAAATTTGTGGTTAATCTGATTTTGATTATTATCAAAATTAACCTTAGCTTTTAGTTCGCTCTCGAGTACACGAGTGCTTGCGTTTTCCGCAACTTCCTGGAGTCCCCTACTTGGCATTTCTCCGAAATTCCAAAAAGAGTAATCTATGGTGTGGGAAGCACCGATGACATCACTGAACCTAGTTCTCCATTTATCCGAAGGAAAATCTTTTGGGTGAGTGTTGCGGGACCATAAACCTTCAAAGGTGACCTTAAAATTAAACGGTAGTGAGATTGGATTTTGGAATCGTGAAAAAAAGTACTTCGTATTTTGCTTCGTCACAAGCACAGCATCGTCGGAGAACGTGTGGTTGAACATCTGCATTTCTTTTCTCTTCTTCGCAGAACCGTTTCACCAAGACGTCACCATCGTTATACCATACATCGTGGGATTCCATAATCAGGACTCTGAAAGCAACGCATCCATTTCCAGCATCTGGCGCTCTCCAATCTACCTAAAAATAAAGCAAACGAAAACTTTTTTTTTTGCTTTAAATAGATGAATAATAATTTCACCTCAATTTCATTTTTAGGAATTTCGTTTGTGTTGCCGACGGCGTTTGGACATTTGTCGCTAAATTGGGTTAACATATTGCGAAGGTAGAATGTTCCAACGGAATAGTGGGTTAATTCTCCTACGGGCGTTTTTGACGAATCGTGCTCGGCAACCATTAAAAATTCGGAGAATTTGTGATCGCCAATCGCTCGAAGAGTTACTGAAAAATTGTATAAAGTTTTAATCTCCGTGATGAAAAAGCTCAATTAGGGTGGAACATTTAACATCAGAGGTTTATTTAATAAAGGTGTTAGTGACGTGGAGTTACTCGTGCAAAAACTAGATAGTAAAAGATAATAGAGGACTAAATAATCCCTATTCTCAAGTAAAATAAGAAAGGTGAAAGGAAAATGGAAATGTCGGGTAATTTAAAGCAATAAACTGGAGAAACTTGGACATAAACGTAAGGAAACACGAAATATTTTAGAGGATGAAAATTATGGAAACGGGAAATTTGTGATAACTTGAAGGAAGTAAATAAATTTATTAACGAGTTAATACTCATTCGCAAAGTCTAGGCAATATTTCATTTAAAAATAATTTGAAATTTGGTTTTCCATCATAAACAAAGATTCCAGTATCAGCAACAAGGCAAACTCGCTTCTTTATAGGGACACTTTCAAATAAAATAAAAACTTTACCTTTAGGATATTGAACTGTCTAAAAGTTGGAAAATAAGTTTCCTTTGAGGGTGAAAAAATAAGACCCGTTATCTCAAAACTTTAAGTAGCATCATCCAGTAATAGTAATGCATTGCAAATTGTAAGATGTTTGGATGTTATCCAAGTTTCAGTTAAATTATTTTAATGGTACTTCTTATTGAATGCTGTTTGTAAATACGAGGGTCATTTAAACCTAAAAGTAAACTTTCTGGATGATTAAGATTCGGATCCATTTTCTTCTCAATCGTAACGTGCCGACTGCGCCAGTTTAGAAATAATTTAAACCGCATTTAAACTCATTTCTAAACATTCCTCGTATTTCGACAAGCAAAACCTCCCCAAAATAATTCTATGTATAAATAGACGAGAGTAAAAGGTATGTCATATTACAAATGCCGTCTGTTGATGACACTTGACACGAAATAGCAAGCCACAATGACAGAATAAGCTATGGTTGAAGAGTAAATGTAAGGAAAATGTCCGCGTAAATAAGACAAATAGCAGACATTAATTTTAATATTTGCAAACCCAGTTGAACAAAACCATTTGTTTGCGATACAAATTTCCCTCTGAGTTTTCACGTCTCTCGGCGTTTATAATTTGCAATTTTTCAAAAAAAAAAAAAAAACAATTTCGATTTCAAGATTTTTAATTAAAATAAAAAGTTTGGGTTTTTGTCTAATTTTTATTTAAATATACCTCGTATTACCTAATTATATAAAAGATTTTAATTCTAAGCACCCTCACAGAATTAACAACTTTTCAGCATTTTAATAATCTGCAAATTATACAATACCATTGTTTTCAGTTCTTTTGTTAGAAAATTAAAGATTTGTCATTTTAAAGCGCAAAAATTTTTGTACTTTATGTCATTATTGATTACTTGGAGTATTATAGACTAACATTTAAATTTGTTCTCCTTTCCAACCCGAAAAATAAAAAAGAAGCTTCTACACTTTTTTATCTGAAAAGAAAATCTCAAAGTATGTAGTACCATCTTTGGTGGTAAACATACTATGAGAGAAAAGTGAAAATGGAATTGAAAATTGTGAATAAATCTCGATTTATTTAAATACAAAAATTTAATCTGGTTTTTAACTTTATACAGGATTCTTGGTTGTTTCATTAAATTTTTAACGAGCTTGTTTACTCGGATAACTCTAAATTTAAAATGTTATAATTGGAATTTTTTTCAAAACAATTTAGGTAATCCTACTTGCAGGATTAGTATATTTTTTTATATTTTTTTTAGTATATTTTTGGTAGGTATATAAATCGGCTCTTAAAAATTTGCTGGAACTAAGTATAAATTAGCCTGCTTATTGTAATTGTTCGGGGCGTACTGAATTTTTACGGCGCATTGCAGCTTATCAACACTTGCACTAAAATGGATGCATTGAATGGGTATAAACGCAAATAACACTACAGGGTCGGCATGAAGATTTATCGTAAAATGAAATAGAGAAGTACAACCACGCAACAAATGCAAAAATTTGTTACAAGTATACGATTCAAGTACCTCACTTACAGCACAACGTGACGTTAAAATGATAAAATAATTTTGAAGTTTACTATTTCTTATATTTGAAAAATAACGAGCAACATTTGAGAAAATATTTCATCAGTTACAGGCAAATTCTCTGAAAGATGCTTTCAAAAACATTTTTCTTGACTTGAAAATACATTATTTGTCCCATGTTTACTACCAGAAGAAGAGTCTGTCTACTAGGGCTGGGCGATTGTTAGATTTAACAATCGATAATCGATTGTGTAAAAACAATCGATTATATCGATTAATCGATTAATCGATTAATCGGTTAATCGATTAATCAAAAACAATCGATTAATCGAAAACAATCGATTAATCGAAAACAATCGATTAATCGAAAACAATCGATTAATCGAAAACAATCGATTAATCGAAAACAATCGATTAATCGAAAACAATCGATTAATCGAAAACAATCGATTAATCGAAAACAATCGATTAATCGAAAACAATCGATTAATCGAAAACAATCGATTAATCGAAAACAATCGATTAATCGAAAACAATCGATTAATCAAAAACAATCGATTAATCGAAAACAATCGATTAATTGTCATACGCATGCGCAGATTAAAATCCATAACGTGAATTCGAAACTGCGCATGCGTCTGATAGTTGCAAATGGTTTCAACCTGCTGAAAGAACAGAGCTTATAAAAAAACTTTCAGGTCTAAGAGAAAGGGAGAGTTACATAAAATGTGACTAACAATTTATAAGTATGACTAGGAGGGGGGAGAAATTTATAAGAAAATTATGCTTGAATTTCTTTTTTGCTCACAATTAATTGTGCGTTAAGCGGTTGAAAAATAATGAGGTCTTTGTTTTATGATCATCTGCTACAATGGAGGTAGAGGGGATAAAAAAAGCTTGCCCCATCCCCCCATGGGCACGTTCCATAATATAATAATAATAAGGTATGCTATTGCGCAGGTTATGTAGTATCCACGTGACGTCATGCGCAGCAATTATCAAAATGCAATTTATATGTATAATATCATTGGTTCAAAATATGATTACGCGCAGAATTTTACTTACCACGTGACGTCATGCGCAATAATTACCAAAGTGGAACTCGCATCTGTCATACATTATTTATTTTACTATATCATGAGCACGGTCCTGCTAGAGGTAGACGATTGTTAAAATTAACAATCGGAAAACAATTAATTATTTTGAATTGAAAATAATCGAACAATCGATTATTCTGATTGATTAATCTATTGTTCGATTTTTACTCCCTCGGCTTTTTTTACCAAAACTATATCTAATTACTTTCTTGCGTACTACTCCATATTGGTTCCATATGACATAAATAAACAATCGATTAATCAAAAACAATCGAACAATCGAAAAAAAATCTGATTAATATATTATTCAATTTTTTACATTTCGGTTTTTTTTATTAAAATTACTTTGAAAAACTTTTTGCGTACTATTTCATATTCGTTTTATTTAACATAAATAAACAATCGCTTAGAAAACAACCGATTAATCGAAAATAATCGAACAATTAAAATTCATCGAAGAATCGATTAATCGCACACAATCGAAAATAATCAAATAATCGATTAATCGCAAACAATTGAAAATAATCGAAAACAATCGATTAATCGAAAATAATCGATTAATCGAAAACAATCGATTAATCGAACAATCGATTAATCGAACAATCGATTAATCGAACAATCGAATAATCGATTAATCGAACAATCGATTAATCGAACAATCGATTAATCGAAAATAATCGATTTTTCGATTAATCGATTATTTCAAAAATATTAATCGATTATCGATTAATCGATTAATCGATTAAATAATCGATTAATCGAAATTAATTCCCAGCCCTACTGTCTACCCTCCTGTTCCACTTGTAAAATTTTTATTTAAAACCCTAAACTTCTAGTATTTATAAATATAGCATCAAATAGCTAAGAAATATCCAATTTACAACACTTCACAATTTCTTTTAAAATAGAAAGTATAAACAAGAATTAGTGACGCCCATGAATCGATTAACGAGATTCTATTTATGCTAAAATTAGTGATGCGTACAAATGGGTAATGAGATTAACTCAAGGGCGGATGGGCCCACCAAGATTCCGGGCAATTTTCCGGTGGGCCGTCTTTGTCATGCCAATTTTGTCAACAGTATGATCTTCAATAGAAAAAAATAAGAGTCATTTTTAACTAAATACCAAGTCAGGGCCGTAACGAAGGTAGAAAGCGCCTACGGCAAACAAAAGATTTTTTTAAATGTTTCTTCATTTTCCTTTCAATTTATAGACAATGTTTGCTGTTCAGACTTCACAGATCGTGCCATCGTTTTCTTTCAATGTTAAATATAAAATACAAATTTCACATATTATTTTATTCAGCAACGAATAATTCAAGAAGCAGAAATATTCTATTGTAAGAAGAACCTTTGACCTTATATCTCATATCAGGGAAAAATTTTTTGAGGAACATAAACTATATATAGCTTAATTTGATCTAATTTTAAATGATTATCCCATTGTCTACTGCAGCTAAAATCTCTCTAAAATGTGAAGAAATGGACGTAAAACGAGAGGGGGTCAGAGAAACTTTATTAAAAATAAGTAACGAGATGACCTTCAAAATTTATAAAGATGTAAATTTAATTCTTAAAAAAACATCTTTTGGCTTACATACAACTGGGAGGTATTCCATTTCATACCCCCCAGACCCCCCGGTTTTCTGATTGTTTGGTTTTTAAAGTATCCTCCAAGTCACGGTAGGATTTTTTACATAATATTTAATTTTGTCTAATTTTTTAAGTGTTTTGCTATTTTTTAGGGTGGTCAACTGCCTCTATAATTTATAGTTTTTATAAAAATTAGTTGACAAAAGAATGCCCCATGAAAATATTTTTTATAATTGGCCCAATATTAACTTAGAATTAGCCCAACGGCGCTCACCACTGGGAAATCGTTGGCCCAATGCTGAAATGATAACTTGAGTCCTACGGTTGGCGGCTAGCGTTGGTGTAACGTTAGTTCCCAGTTATGGTCCAGTGCTGATTACAAGCAAAGTAACTGTAAACGATACTGGACCAGCATTGGTCATCCATTGTACGCCGATGCTTAAGCTGAACATCAGCAAATCAACGATAAACAGTTTTTGGCCCAACGTCGGTTTGAACATCGGTCGCCAACGACTGATTGGTGAGAGGTGAGCTAAGTGAACAGGCTAAGGACCAGAATGTAGGCTAGAAGCTCTAGGTTCGATCCCCAACCCGATTACAAAAATTTATCCAACTTCATTATCACCCTCTCCTTTCGGAAGGCAATAGCAAACCACCGAGAGTAATCTGCCTAGTGATCCATTTAATATTAAAATAATAATATTAAATTGGTAGCCAACGTCTAAAGAAGATATGGCACTAAGAAAAAGAAGAAACACGACTGATTGCCTAGTGCTGAATCACTTCGATTGCTTGAAGAAGCTTACGTTTCATCAAAAACAACTTGCAAAAGGTGGTTGTCTAAAATTAGTAATTTTGATGTGAGGGATAAGGAGCGATCAAGATAACAAAAGTTTGAAGACACTAAATTGCAAGGGTTATTGGATGAAGATGATACTTTGAGTAAACAACAAATTTGAGAAGCATTAAATGCCCATTAAACAACAATTTTATTCTTTGGAAAAGATTCAAAAGTCAGGAAAATGAGTGGCACATGAATTGATCGCAAACCAAATGGAAAATCGAAAAACGACCAATGAATTAAATGTTGCTTGAACAACATGAAAGGAAGTCTTTTCTGCATCGAGTTTTGACGGGGGATGAAAAATGAATTTATTTTAGAAATTCTGATTGCTACCGATAACAAATGGTCAATTTGTACAATGCTTTGATCGAAAAACAATTAGAATGGGCTACAAAACACGACAAGGTAATTTTCCTGCATTACAACGGATCGTCACCCAAACCAGTCCAGAATACGTTGAAGTCACTTGACTGGGATTTGCTATCCCACCTTCCTTATTCACCAGACTTGGCTCAATTTGTTCTTTAAAAAACGAACAGTTTTTTTTTACAAATTGTCAGATAAATGGTGAAAAAACTTGCAAAACTTACAATGGCTTTATTTGTAGAGTGAAAAATGAGATCTTGAATTACAGAGAGTCCAGTTAAAACAAAGGAACCTGTAGATTACTCTCAAGGATCCTTCAATTTGGAAATTGATCAAGTGCATAAGAAATAAAAGAGTGTCAATCCCACCTCATCTGTATGCACGAGACAACATTCAGCAGAAATCTGAGACTTTTGAATAGTCAATTCAATCTTAATATTGACATCCAAGTATCTGAACATATAAATAAATCCAGGAAGATATTGCCGACGTTTACAATACGCCCAATGCTTGGCTTAGTACTGGTAAAGCGACCGTTGGCACCCAACGTTGGGGCCAAGCTTAAGCCAAAGCTGTTTACCGTTGCTCAGCTTAAGGATCGGCGTTTAGTGGATGGCCAATGTATCGGCTTAATACCAGCAACCAGTCGTTTGTCGGCCGATATTCGAACCGACTTGGGCCAAGGCTGTTTATCGTTGATTTGCCGGTGTTCAGCCTAAGTGTCGGCCAATGCTGGGCCAGTATAGTTTACCGTTACTTTGCCTGTAATCAGCACTAAACAAAAACTGGGAGCCAAAGTTGCACTAACGCTGGCCACCAACCGTAAGACGCATGTTATCATTTCAGCATTGGACCAACGATCTCCCAGTGGTGACCACTGTTGGGGCAATGCTGGGTTAATATTGGGCCAATTGTAAATATTTTTTCGTTATTTCAGGTTATAAATGACCTCTTTATGTATCTGTTTTGAGACCTATAAAAGGGGTCTTTTCTCAAAAGGTCACCTCAAGGGGGACCAACCCGACCATAAAACTAACTTTTATAATGTCCTAGGACCTATAAAACTTAACTTTATAAGGTCCTAGGACTTATAAAAACAGTCCTTGTTGGGGTACCTGCCCGAACGGTTCATCCGTTCGGGTGCACTCCTGTTTTTCGCTTATGTTGTTAATAACTTGACAAACAACTTGCGATCTTCGCGCCATCTACCGATAGTTATATCAGAGCAAACAAATCGTGAATTTTGTGGGATATTATCCCCAAAATAACGAAATTACGACACCATTAGTTAAAAAATTGGCAATTAAATTAAGTGTTACTTTATATTTATTTACAAAATTCGAGATTTTATTGCAATAATTGCATAACGTGACCCATCCGTCCGTCAATACGACGGACCGTCCGTTATTTCAACATGCTGTCCGTCAGACCAAATTGTCCGTCGTTCGGAAATTTCAAAAGAAAATCATCCTTTTTCGCTCCAAAGAGACAAACATTGATCAACGACTTGCAAGCTTCACGCCATCTATCGATTGTTATTTTAGAGCTATTATATAAAATCGCGAATTTTGTAGGATATTTTTCCTGAAATAACGAAAAATTGTTCATATCACTCGGGCGATAAGGGTTTTCATCCTTCGGTCGATTATTCACTCGCCGCTGCGCGGCTCGTCTCATAAACTTTCGCCCGGCGGATGAAAAAACCCCCTTTATCGCCCTTGTGATATAAACTACTATTATAGGAAGTGAATGATTACGTCAAAATCTGGTTTAACAAACCTAGAGAGCATTTTAGTAGAACCTGTAGAACCATCGTCCTACCAAAGATGTTCAAAACCGTCCGTGGTCTGAATAAGAAAAAGGCTGTGGGCTCGGACGGTTTCACTATTAAAATGCTGTTGAAACTTTCCAAGAAAGGCTTGCAAGCGACGACCACTATCAGAAACGCCGTACTAAAACTTCATTTTTATGTCGTCATTATTATTGCAAAACCAAATAAAAATCATAGAAACAGCAGTCAGCGCTTAATGGCCGATTATCCTGCTGATGTTGTCACTGGGTCAACTGTGTAAAAGGATTTTTTGGAGTAAGCCGATCCAAGTTCAAATTATTCAAAACAAATAATTTGAATTTTGATCGGAGAACTTTACGGTCTACCAGAAATAAGAAGAGGTGGAATACATCATCAAAAAAGGATAATTTTGGCAAAGTATTAACCCCTACTTTATAAAAAAAAGTGCTTGTAGAAAAGATTCTACCGGCTAAATTTTAGGGTGCTTTTACTCGATCTCTTCTCTTTTTACATGTAAGTCTTACCACTCTTATATAAAAACGTGGACCCCTCATAGCTATCTATGCTGACAACGTGGGACTGTTATAAAAAGTATGAGTCAACCCCACCAAAAGTAGCAAAACTTACAGCCAAAACAAAATAAGGTACAAAAGTAAAAGCCAGTGGGTTTTTTTAGCTCTCTGCAGAACAGGGAGTATTTGGTTTTCACGATGATTTAATTCTCAACGTATTATTATATTTCATTTGATGATCATTTAGTTAATGTGGGAAATTTGAAATTCAAAATACAACATTACAGCATATAAGCTGTATTTTAAAGTAGATAAGCTAATGGCAAACTCGGGTAGAAAACTACATGCAATTTGTTTTTCAATTTAATTCGCTTTAAAACAAACAAACAAAAGTTTGGGTTAAATCTTTTTGTCTGCAGTTTATAAATAGGGATTGGAGTTTATTATAAAAGTTTAGGAATTTCGAATGGAGAAAAAAGAACTCGAGAATTGTTTGTATTTATTAAACAAGCATAAAAAGGGTAGTTTTTTAGAGATTAAAGTAATTTAACAATTGGGATTTGTTTAAATCGTTATTATTCTTTCTGTGTATGTAAATTGTTTTCTAAATGGTTTTTGAGGATATTGATCTAAAGCGCATTTAGAAGGACATTCGATATATTTACAGTAGCAGTTACAAATGAACTTGCACCCCTTTGACGATTTAATTTAATTTATGTGATTTTTTGTCAGTGCAAAATGAATTTTAAAATATAAATTGTATTTTTTAAACATATTTTTAAAAAAATTATACATGGTGGCCCACTGAAAGATTGAAAGGGGGCTACATTTAACTATATAATGGTTTATCTAACTTGCGCTTCCAAAGAAAATTTTTGAACGAAAAAAGTAAATGTTGCATTCATTTTGTAATTAAAACTTCGCATAGTAATTTTAAATTAAGAATTTAATTGAAGTTTTATCAACATCCAATTTGTTCCGAATTCCTTAAATTTCATAAACTTATCAATGCAAAAAAGTTTTATTCTTATCTTAAATTATAACTTCGACAGTTCAGTAAAACTTCAAAAATTAAAAACGGTTTTATTAAAAGCTAATTAAACTTTTAGAAAACTTTTCCCACGCCAACATTTAAACGCGAATTACCCCGGACTTGAATGTTGCACAAACAAAAGTGGACAGCTAAATGCACAAAAAATGGACAACTTTTCTCTGTTTTTCTTAACTGCGTTTACGACACGAATTCAATTAAGAATTTCATTGTATTTCAACAAATCAAGTTGGATTACTTGTACTGTCACTAGGGGAAGAGAATAAAATAAATAGGGGAAAAGCTACACGGACGCGTTTGTTTTATTTAAAATACGAAAGCTTTCGAAAAAAGTACGATTTTTAACAAAACGTTCTCCATTAAAACAGAATTCTTTGTTTAACTTACGCTAGGCAAACTTAAACACTAATCCAGTTAATGATGAAGCCTTACAAGAGGAACGTTTTTGTTATTAAATTTAAAAAGAAAAGTCGACCGTTTTCAATTTTTAAAACGTGTCGTAACTCATAAACTTTAATGTTTCTCTCCGGATGTGTTTGTGCACAAAGGAAATACAAATTTGTAAAATGAATAAATTGAGCGTATAATTTTTTTGTAGCAGTATGACAATTATAATGGGAGACATCAACAGTTAAATTTTAATTAGTTCAAATTGATTATACTTAGACAAACATTTTTTTAATCTTATTTTCCAAAAATATTGCAAATGTTTGCCTTGCCTGGCGAGTGCAGATTCTAAATGCAAAAAGCGCCTCAGGTAAAAAATCTTTTAAAAGTATTTTTGAGTCCAAATAATATTAAGACCACAGACCAAAAGGACGTGTAGAAAAGTAGTCGATGATGAGTAACCCAATTAAATTTCACATTTTTACTGAATGTTCTAAACTATGTATATTACTTACGTTAGAAGTAATTGATTCTTGAAAGTGTTTTAATGTATCTGCAGTGTGAAATTAATTAAAAATCAATTTTGCGTTACAATTTACCCTAGAAATTGAACTGTAATACTATCAACGTGATTTTAAATCTTATACACACAGTGAAATGAGTAAGATTACAATACAAAATTATGTCAATTTAATTACGCTGCAGTGTTTGCTTTTATTTCTTATAGTGGCAAAAAGTTAAAATTTTTATTAATTTTCACGAGGTGGGCAAAAACAGCAAGTTAAGTAACCCTAACCTTAAAAAGGGTACTTGCAACTTCTAACAGATTTATTGTCACAAAGGTAGTTGTACAGTCAAGACCAAAAAGATCCAAGTTTTTTTGAAAAATTGGTGAGTAACTTATATTTTCATAAAAAACCAGTGCGGATCTGATGATATCAGTTTCACGAGTAGAATCGTGATTTAGATTGAAACATGTAATCCGATAAGGTGTCTTTTAATTTTATAATTTGTTTGCTAATTATTTCAATGAAATTTGAATTCTGATGACGGTTCTGACTATATTTATTACTGTTGTGTTATAAATTCTGATAAAGAAGTATAAATTTAATATCTACTTGTAGATTAGTACTTAGACCTCTTCTCAACTATAAATTTCCGTTTAAAATTTTAACTTATTTCTACCAAATTAATATTTGTAAATTGTAAAACAATGTAAATTAATATTATCAAGTACAAATTGCGTAGTAATTATTGTGAATGTTGCTTATAAATTCAGTTGCTCTGGTTTCTTCCTTATTCTTGACCAGCAAAGTAAAGTTGCTTCAAAAACCGATGTTGTGGGCACTTGCAAGTTTGGGTTTGGTAAAATCTCACCTAATGTCTTTTTAGGTTTTTCTGAAATAACTTGAAAATTTGTTTGGGCTTCCAGGTTGGGGGTTCTACCGACGGGCTGGCTCCTCGTTGTAGGTAAAAAATGTAAAATGCTAACAAACCAAGCGTCAATTCGCAAGGTTGGTAGTTTGGTATCGGACAACGTCGCAAGACGTTTAAAACCGACTATATATAAATAACTTGAGAATTTGTATTATCATCTGGATGTAATCTTGGTTCAGAATTTATATTTTCTTGTGATCGTCACCTTTGATTTCTTCCGGATTTGTAACAAACCGACTATCTGTAATATTTGAGGCTTTCCATTCGGTCTTTTTTAGTTGTTCCAATTTTTTCGTCTAACAAAAAAATCTATTCAGGTACGGAATTAATATAAAAATATTCAGAAACTGAGGTCGCGTAAACATGAGTTTGGCTGGATTGGAACCCGCAGTTAAGTTTATGGATTTCCTCTCTACTTGACCGTTCGTAGCTGGGTGATATTGTGCTGATCATTTGTGTTAAATTCCATTGATTTAAACTAACTTTTAATGTCGCTAACTGGGATGATCAGTAAATTAAAATGTGCAAACATTTATTATGTAATTTAAATAGTTATTTTCGAGTTTACAACCTTTGTTGGTAATACTTTTAATTTTGTATATATTGCGATGGTACAAAGGGATATTTCAAAGTTCAAAAAAAATTTAAATTCTCTATCTTGAATTCCCAGTAATACAGCTTTATTAGTACCAATGCCCAAATTGTTACCGCAGCTACCTACGTTTTTTTTTTATTTGGAATCTTAAAATTTTACAATCTATCAAAAAAAACAATAAGTAAAATGTATGGCATGCTGATCTAGTGACATAGAAGGAGATTGCACAATGGCAAGGCTTCTTTAATTTTTAACACCCGAGAGTGTTATTTCGGACAGAATGTAGTTCAGAAGCGGCGAGGTAAGTCCAAAGGGTCGTGACGTTTAAGCCTCTTAGTTCGGTGTGAAGAAAGCAGGTCCACAGCGAGGGAGTTGGGATGATCTCTAATTCGATCCTGGTATCTATTGCTGAACGATTTGATGCATTCTTCAACCGTGGGCATTTGTAGATCACGGGTAATTACGTGATTTGGTACAAACCAAGGAGCGTTTGCAATGGTTCTTAGAGTTTAATCTTGGAATCGTTGAATTTTGGCTATGTTGGAGTTACTCGCAGCTCCCCAGAGCTGGATGCCATACGTCCAAATCGGTTTCATTATGAACTTGTATATGAGCACCTTATTATTCAAAGATAGCTTTGAGTGGCGATTCAGCAACCATTGATGCTTTCTAAAAGAATGACCAAGTTGAAATCTCATGGACCAGATATGTTTGCACCATGTAAGGCGTCTGTCCATGTGCATACCAAGATACTTGACTTCTTCCTTTTGTGGTAGTGTATTTCCATTAAGCTTAACCGTAGGACATGTATCTCTCCTTGTGGTGAAGGTAACGTGTACCGACTTTTGAACATTAGCTTTAATGCGCAATTTTTTTTAGCCATATTTCTAGTTGGTTGAGATGTTTTTGTAGGTTTGCAGACGCTATTGCTGGATTTGTATGAGAAGCCAGGATAGCTGTATCGTCCGCGAATGTCGCAATGAAAGTGCTTAAATTTGTTGGTAGATCGGCTGTGTAGATTAGGTATAGAAGTGAACCCAAGATGCTGCCCTGTGAAACTCCAGAGTTGACTGGAAAAAGTTGAGACATCTCATCTTGATATTTCACAAAGAATTTCACAGAGTGCCACACCTTGTCTAAAGCCTGCAAAATATCAAAAAATGCAGTTGAACAGTATCTCTTAGACTGTAGGTCTTGCTTGATTTTAGTAGCAATTCTATGGATCTGTTCAATTGTGGAATGCTGATGTCGAAGTGAGAGGTGAGCTACGTGAATGGACTAAAGACCGGACTCTAGGCTAGAAGCCCTAGGTTTGATCCCCAACTCGGCTACAAAATTTATCCAACTTTATTATGACCCTCTTCTCTCGGAAGGCAATGGCAAACCACCGAGAGTAATCTGCCAAGATGTAGCATTTAAAATGCTCGCCAACCTCCGATAGGAGACGGCACCTTAAGAAAAAGAAGAAGATATCGGAACCCAAACTGATACTTAGGAATCACCCGCAGTTTCTCAACTACAGGCATCAATCTTCTCAAAAACAGTTTCTCAAATATTTTTGATAAGATAGGAAGTAAGCTGCCTAAGTGGTGCTCTTTTATTTTAAATAAATTTTTAGTACAAATGCTGAAAATTCGATAGGGCCGAATTTTCAGTTCGTCGAAACTAATGAAAAAAAATTCAGACTACGTTTATTAACTTTTTTAGGTATATTTGTTTAACTGCACTTTTCACTAAGGGTCGTATTCTCTAACTCATCCTTTAAATAAAGATCCTTTTTGTAAAGGCAGGGTACCTGAAAGGATCCGTTTAAGAACGCATTCTCTAACTCATCCTTTAGGTAATTTCTTGTCCCTTAGCAGTTGTCGTTACGTAAATGCAAGGCGGATGTTTTTAATCGTAATAGTACAATTCGAGTATAAGAGTAATGTGTTCTCATTGGTCAATTTCAAACAACATAAGACATAACCTATAATATTTTTTGTCTAATTCTGTTTCGAAAAGTGGTACTTTGTGATATCCAATTTAGTTTGGAAAAGCACTACTTTCCAGCACTAGTTTGGAAAGTACAAATTTCAGTGCGGAAAAGTAATTACTTTTCCGCACTGAAATTACTTTTCCGCACTGAAATTACTTTTCGGCACTGAAATTTCGCACTGAAATTCCGCCCGAACGGGTTCATCCGTTCGGGTGAACGCGCGTTTATCGGTTAGGTTATTAATAACTTGACAAAAGATTTGCAACCTTCACGCCATCTATCGATAGTTAGATAGTTAGAAGGGGTTCATCCGTTCATCTTATTCTGGTCTGGTGCGAAGCACCAGGGCTGTTGCCCCATATCTTCGCAGACTTGAAGAGTAAGGTTGCGGGCTTGCCCGCAAAGTTACGTCAGATAATTTTTATTGAGGCGTACCTCCGAAAATTAGCGCAAAGCTAAGTCCTGGCTGACTTCACCCGCAAGGGATCCGCGAGAGAAAGGTTTGGTAGACTAGGATGCAGTGGATGGGTTATGGGAGTTTTAATTGAATACCTTTTCTTCGTGTGCGTTGCTCATTCGTGTTGGTTTTTCCCTAAAGTGGCCAGTTTTCTTGTGGGCGTGGCTTGAATTTCTTGGGCGTGGTCGTTCATCCGTTCGGGTTTATCGCTTAGGTTATTAATAACATGACAAATGACTTGCAACCTTCACGCCATCTATCGATACTTATCTGAGATCGTGAATTTTGTCGGATATTACCCCCAAAAATTCGAAAAGTTGTTGATATTCTCGGACGGAGTAGAGTATTAAACATAAATTAAAAACCCAACCTAACCTAACCTAATCTGTTCTCTCTAGGTTAGTAGAGTAGTAAACATAAATTAAAAATTAAAAAAAAAATAAACCTAACCTAACCTAATCTGTTCTCTCTAGGTTGGTAGAGTAGTAAACATAAATTAAAAAAAAAACATAAATAAAAACAGTTCTCTCTATAACTGTTTCTAACGTATTCACACACAAAATTTTTACGATGAAAAAACACTTTATTTAAAATGAACGTGCACAGTAAAATTCGAACAATTGTTGAAGGTGTTCACCTTACTCAAATCGGACGTAGATGTGGCATTTGATTTCGATGTTGACGGTTGAGGATCGTCGTCACCTAAAATTTATCGGTTTTTATCATTTATTCTGGTCTGGTGCGAAGCACCAGGGCTGTTGCCCCATATCTTCGCAGACTTGAAGAGTAAGGTTGCGGGCTTGCCCGCAACGTTACGTCGGATGATTTTTATTGAGGCGTACCTCTGAAAATTAGGGCGAAGCTAAGTCCTGGCTGTGTTAACCTGTGGGACCTACAGCTTTACGTGGAATCCGAACCACGGAGTCGGATAAATTTTGTGGCCGGGTTGGGGATCGAACCTAGCCCCGCCAAACTAGAGTCCTCTCCTTAGCCCATTCACCTAATTCACCTCCTCTCGGTTTTTATCGGTAAAATTTCGGTTTATCGATACCAAAGAGACAAACTTGACCAAAGACTTGCAACCTTCACGCCATCTGTCGATAGTTATTTCAGAGCTATTACATTATATGTGCGAAAAATCGGGAATTGGTTCTTTTTCGAAACATCATTAGACAAACTATTGTTCGATACTAGCGGAAAACTATTTCTCCATTCTCAGCTTTATGTTCACGCACTCGGCCTTCGGCCTCGTGCGCAAAACTCAGCCTCGAATGGAAAAATCTTAGTTTTCCTAACTAGTATCGAAAATAGCTATAGTTGACTTCTTAAAATTACGCTTTTGTTTTGTGTTTTTGAATTTATAATTTATTGTAAAACCAAATTTAAATTTAAAATTGTAAAAAATTTATAAAACCAATAATTGATTAGTTTTATTTTTTTAAGTAAAGTAAAAATAATTTTTTATACAAAGTGAAGAAAAGTGTAAAAAAGTGTTTATTTTCAAAAAAGTAAAAATTTTCTGTATTTTCTCAATATTATTTAAATTAATAACAATTTAATTGCAACAACCAATTTAATTAAAAAAAAAACAATAAAAAATTTTAATTTAGGAGCGTCGCCGTCCCGTCGTAAAAGCAAGATTTTTGGTAATAAAAATAGGAGCTAAAATTAAAAAAAAGGTAAAATTTTAATTCATCAAGAATATTATTCAATTGAATATTCATTTTGAAGATAAATTCACTTTTGAAGTTCACATTTACTAATAAAAACAACACTTCAATTTCGTTAAAAGCGTCTACTGACCATCCTTTACGTAAAGGATCAACTTGGTATATTCTGACGCTAATAACAGATCCCTTAGAGTTACAGAATACGCAAATCCTTTACCTAAAGGCATCCCTTACCGCGTCGTTTCGTAAGGATCGATCTTAAAGGACGGCCTCTTACTAAAGAATTCTTTATAATTACAGAATAGGTTTAGCCTTTACGTAAAGGCATCTTTTCCGTAAAGATCCTTTAAGAGTTAGAGAATACGACCCTAAGTTTTATAAAATAGTAAGGTTTTCAGAACTCTGTAGAAATACGTCCTGTTTCTTTGGCTGCTTGTCATAGAAAAGAGCCGTTCAGCTGTTCCAATTTCTTTATTCCCCATTTTTTTTTGCAAAAAATCAAAACATTTTGATCTTTTCAAAAAGCGCAAGCCCTGTGGTATTATTCTGCTGTCATCTAGTGTTGTTTTTGCAAACTTCGCCCAGACCACTCTATTTTACCGGTAACTTCACTTTGCTTTATAAAACAGCTTAATAAACCAAAGATTATATAAAACTAGAAAGATGTCCAAAGCTATAGGTTTTAATATGTCACAAATTTTGACATTCTTTTTTACAAATTTTTACAGTGTACACGCAGTGTATAATGTGTTGCATATACAACTAAATTATTAAATCGTATTTGTATCGTTCCGTTTCTTTCTTTCTAACAAGGATAGCTCACACTTTTAGCAAAGTTACAAACCTAAATTTTACCGAAATTGGCAATGAATACTCTTATCCTGCTTTATCTTATGTATTTAGATATATGTTATGTTTATGTATTTATGCATAGGACAGAGTGCCCATCACAACTTATTCTCACCGCCATTCTTAACAATCTTAAAAATACCGAATAAACGAATTTAAAATTATATTTGCGACATCTATGATAAACCAACGAAAGCTACATAACCACAAAACACAATAACTACATACCGGCATTTTAAAATTTGATCACGCAAAATATTGCTGCCATCTACTTATGAGAAATAATTTTGATACATATAAATTTCATTGCGTTATTCATCTTAATAGCTCTTATAATCATTGATTAAACTCAAATCAAAATTACAACAATGCAAACACAAATCTTATCTTTTAGGGTACGGGACAGCATCTGCCGTGGACCATGTAACATTGTCATATCCAGTTGACCAAATTGGAGAACCACCTTCAAGGAAAATCTTTGAAGACCAAATTAATCAACAAATTCTGCTCAAAATGTGATGTTTATATTCATTAACTTATCATTTTTTTTATTATAAAAGCCAAACAAAACATTCATGAACTTAAATCATCGTCGAATACTGAAATATTACTTTTATCTAAAATGACCCCTTGTTGGCGTATGTGTCATCACATCAGTGAAGAACTTTTATTTACTTACAAAACTTAAAACTTTCTTTCGGGTCATCTTTTTTTTTAATAAAACAGGCTCAATTTGAAACACAACAATATGGATCTACAATAATAAGAAAATGAGTGTTAATAAATGAACCAACGTCATCTACATGTACCTATTGTTTGCCAATGGTAATTCCTGTTTTGGGTTATTTCTTATTTTATAATAATTCTTGCAACTGTTTGATGTAACTTCAATAAAGTTACTTTCCTCCAAGTTATGGGAAACCAGTGGGAACCACCTTAAATCTTTGATTTGGTTTGTAAAAGAAAACTTGATAGAAAATCGGCATTTGCGTGTTCTTTTGTGTTTCTATATTTAATTTTAAACTTAAACTTAATATTTAACTTGAATCCTGCCATAAAATTTGCGTAATGAATTTGCAAATGCAATTGGTTTGTCATTTCTACATTCTGTAATATGCAAACAACTGCTCCTAGACCTCTCGGGGATGCATCAGTGGCTAATATTAATTGTAATTTTAGAATTGTAAGATGCTAGAACTCTTGAGCTGGTAATTTCTTCTTTTAAAATTTTGAAAAGCCGTTTACATTCACTGGTTTACTAAAATTTTGTGTTTTTCCGAAGAAATTTATTCAAAGAATGTAATTTTGGCTTTAACTTTGGTATGAATTTTTGTTAATAATTTAACATTCTTAGAAATAATCTTAAAGTATTTATATCACAATTTTTTAGACAAACCAAAAGTGTATCGACACTTTTGGAAAAGTGAATCTTGTTTATCAACTTGTTGTGAAACTTGTTTATCAAGTTGCACTACTTAGACCACACTGTTATAAATTATAATAAAGTATTTACATTTTCCGGTTGTGGACATTTTGTAATTGTTTCCACTTTAAGATGGGATGGGTCGGATTCTTAAACTGTTGATGTTGATGTGACCCAAATATTTAATCAAACTTTGAGAAAATTGACATTTTATCTTGTTTATGTAAATTGTATAAACGTAGCTTCTTAAACATTTTTTTTTAAATTAGTGTTTAATGCATAAACACAAAAAAAAAAGTATTTAATGCATAAACCGTTGCCACTTATTTGGCGCGATTTTGACTCCAAACATCAATTTTTTACTTTGTATGTTTTTTACAGGCCCGTAGCTAGGGGGCACGTGCTCCCCCCCAAAATGTTCAAAATTTTTTTTTAAGTAAAAGAAAATTTGTTTATAATAATAAAAATTCTCGAAAGAAAAACCATTAAAAATTTTACTTTTTACTAGTGCCCCCCGCCAAAATTAAATCCTGGCTACGGGCCTGTTTTTTGTGTGCTAATAACTTGAAAAAGGGCACTATTTTTGTCAAATGGCATGTGTAAGTAAGCCTGACTTAATTCTAGAGTGCAAGAATAATTTCCTCCGCTCATTTCTGCTAAAATATCTTCAACTTTTGGTATTGGAGAGCTTCTTTTCCATCAAAAGATGCATGCATTTGGTATGCAGAGCTTCTAATCCATCAAAAATTAAACTCAATGCTATCCCATAGAGACTGGCACTACTAGTAATAGGACCAACTGATAATCCTCTCCTTCTCGGTTTTTTTATCTCAATGAGGGTTTTTTGATGTATGATTCAGTCATCTGCTGATGCAATTTAAAGTTTCTCTCCACGCATCTCAGTCCGAAGGCAGGCGAGTTGCCTCCCGCAGTCTGCAGTTTATTATTTTTTTTGTTTGGTTGACCCATCTTTTTGGAGATTTTTTTCTAGATTTTCTGCTTTTGAGTTTTCCTTGAACCATCAGTTAACATCCTAAAGCAGGTGTCATTTGACGTTGAGCTGCTCTAAAACGGAGTCATTAGTGCGGTGCTTTGTACAAAATATTTTGAGAACCCTTTGGTAGACCCACATTTTGAATACCTCAATTCAAACAAGAGCGTTTACCGATCTCAGTTTCGTGGCTTTGGCGATTCAGTTATCTCTCCAGATATTAACGAGTTTAGCTGTGGTTGCTCTAGCCAAGGTCAGTCTACGTTTTATCTCAGCTTTACTGTCTCCACTGTTTCTGGGACTTTGGTGTCCCCACTCGCCCCTGTTTTACTGCAAAAGTCAAGGTTTATTCGCTAATCCAGTGGTTTTTTCTTGGGACTTTGGTGATCTGACATTTTTTTTATACTATTCAGCATTCATTTTTTATTGCTTTTCCAAGCCTCATTTATTTCTACGTTCAGATCTGGGTACTGTTCTTCATCTAATGCTTCCAGAACTTTATCAATGTCAGTTATTTCTATCCTTCTTTTTATAAGCGGTTTTTTGGTGCAGCACAGCTTCATTTTATAGTGGGCCCATAACAACTTATGATCAGATTCACAGATTGCACTAAGTTTTACTTTGACATTACTTAGGGACGACTTCTATCTTTTTTTATCAAAATATAATCGATATGGGTTTTGTACTTCCCTCCACAGGGCTTATCCATGTTGACAATTGTCGTAGGTGGTGTTTGAACAGTGTATTGGCTATCGTGAGATCGTTGTCAGTTGCAAACTGTAGCAGCCGCTGTCCTCGGCCGTTACGTTCTTTCAGCCCATAATTGCCTACGTTTTTACCTAGAAAAGACATTCCAACCTCATAGGCTAAATAGATATTCATAGTCACCACCTGCATGTTTGAATTATATCAAAACTAATTTTCCAATAGCTGGAAAAGATTTGGAACCAACCTCGCCAGATTAACTATCAGCTACATGATCCGAAATTAAATTTATCAAAGTTGGTGTACCCCAGGGTAGTAATTTGGAGCCTATTTTATATATTCTATTTGCTCGCGATATTCCTTTACTAGCAGATGAAATTGGTACGTTCAGAAGTGACAATTGAGAAAAGTCTCCGGAGGTGAGATGATTTTGTAATATTTATAACATATTTCTTTGGCAATAAAAAACCATTTTTAGTCCCGAAGAAGCCACAATAGGCAACAAAACGTCAATAATAGATTAGACGTTGCATGGTATGCATTTATTTTTCAAAGTATCCTTATTTGCTTCCTTAAAAATCCAAAGAGTCCAACACTATAATATTGTTAAAAGTAGAAAAACTGATTTTGAATAGGTGCGTGGAAGCGTTTTAAAAATAAACTCACGATGGTAAACGATAGAACGAGATAAAGAAAGTACAACACATTACTTTAATCACAATCACCTGCGGCGCTTCGTTCTCAAATAACTTGATGTAATTATTGAAATGCAATCAATTAAACACACGATTACAAAAATAATAATCCGTAAATATTCAGTTAGTTAACTTCGATGGTAAGTAGTTCATCTGCAGTTCACAATAACTCCCTGCAAGCCAAAATGTTTAAATTTTTAATTATCACTTAAAAGAAAATTACATGCTAATTTTATACGCATATCTACTTTATTTAATTAAGTACTAACTAAGAGATAACAAAAATGTTACTTTCAAAATAAGTACCACTTAATTTTTAAACAAATTAAATACTTACTAAAGTTTACTTGATATATAATCTCAAAGGAAAATTTCAGGTTTTTGTGAACTTTTCATAAGCAATTCCCTTTAATCATTTTACCCCTTTCATAACCACTTTAAAAATCCGTTTTGGTTTTATTTCGAACTCAATAAAAAATGTCTGCGTATTAGGACGACACATTGATCTCTCGTCTAATTAAATTGTACCACTAAATAAGATTTTTATTGTTCCCTTTACAGTTTCATGTTGTCAAAGAGTAGTATACTTTACAAAAGCACTTTCCTAAATGATTTTAATTTGTTCTTTTTATTGGCCAATGAAAACAGTTACGTTCAAAGGAAATTAAAATGTGTAGAAAAAAGTTACTAAAAACCGTAAAAGTGGAGTGTAATAATAATACTATACTGTCGTAATCGTTTCACGGTTTTTACCAGACAGTAAGGTAAAAAAGGTAAATAAAATTTTCCGGGTTATCAATGCAAAATTACCCTTAGGTACCATCTCATTGACTATCCATACACGAAAGGAGTAAATATTGCAGATAATTTGATTATCTTGTTAGAATAGGCGAACCAGGTTAAGCTCCTTGGGAAACTAGAAAATAAATTACATTTCCTAACGTAATCCCTCTTACTCCTGATAAGTAGGAATATGCTGGGAATATTTCCGCATCTCCATTTTACACTTCTGCTGAGACATCTTCGATTGTATAATACATTTTATCATAGTAACTCGAGTATTTATCAAAAAATGAATCCTTTTCAATATTTCTATAAGAGAAAAATCGAAATTGAATCTTTTTAAATTATTTACCTGAAATTTTTTTCCTTTCAAAAAAATTATTTTCTGACATAGAAAATCGGATTGAATTTAGTTACGACGAAGCGATTTATCAAATGAAGTCGACTTAATCAAAAATCGTGCAAGTTCATCATTTGACAATAAAATATTGAACACTTCCAAGTTTTAGATGAAACGGATAACGCGGGTTCCATTACTAGTACAAGATTTATTTCATTGACCACCCGTTCTTGTTGCTGGTTGTGACGCGGAGTCACCAGTTAATTATGCCGAGAACGTGCAATTACTTTGGTAGCGTGCTGCGCTTTAAGTATTTTACCCATTTATATGTGCGATATATCATAAGATGTAAAATTTTATAAACTTTAAATTTTATCTCCTGAAATTTCTCATCAAATTTAGCGATTTAAAAGTTATGACCACTTTTTTAAATTAATTATAGAAATATAATGGGAGGTAATTCTTGCAAAATAAATTTTGATATATGAAAATGTCTTAAGGGTAACCGCCTTATTAAAATTTGTTGCTAATCCTAATTTCGTTATTTGTAGGTGGCCTTAATTTTGGCACAATAACTTACACTAATTACATTCAGGTGCGTACCTCTACGTGAGCAAAACAAGCTCTAGGTAAAGTTTTTGTATACAAGCTTGACGTGATATTAATTTAACAAAAAGTTTAAATAATTGTAATATATGGTAGGTTTATGAGATGTTTAGTTTTGCCTTAGTAAACATAAAATATACCAGGTGAGGTGACTATTAAATTAAACTTAACTCGGTTCAATATGATGGAAAAGACCCAACCAGGAAGAGCGTTTGAAATAATCAAAAATAATTACTTTTTTCTGATAATAAATAATTTTTGTCAGCGTCTCGAATTTTTATAGTTTATGGTGTTTTACTTCATTTTTTCTTGTATGTCAATTATACTTTAAAAGTTACAGCAATTCTAATATTATAAGGACCCAAATGAATGGATTAATGGGATTTCCACTGTCCCCTATAAAAATTGGTTTTTGAAAAGTGGTTGAATTTGGCAAAAGAGAAAATCGGTTTTTCTGTGCATTAAATTATTACACTAAAAACAAGAATAAAAAAAATTAAATTCCAGAGTGTTTTGATCATTTCGTGGTTTTGTCCATTAAAATAAAGATTTTTTTTAAATAATATTGGATTTCTTGAGCAGATACAATTAATTTTTAATTAATTATGATAGTTTTGTGGTATTCACATCAGATTTTAATTTACAGATAGCAAATGTTTTCAGTTCATTGATGACATTTTAAACGTACGTTACAAAAATTATTGGTAGAGTTCTTCTGTTCAGAAGAAGCAAGTAAAAAAAAGCGATATACAGGCACCAAGACGGCTAAGGAAGAAAGTGCACAGCAAGAAAATTACTTTTATCATGCGGTATATCCGGTGCATCTTCTTGAGGAGCATTAATTTTGATCCTGCCTGTAAATTGGGCCAAAAGATTGTAAGGGTCCCAGGTAAATTGGGCCAGAAAAAGTTCAATTATTTTAATCTTTTGCCTTACAAATTTTAGATTTTAGGGTTTTTTTGACTTAAATTTGACGAAGCAATTCTGGAGATCATATCGGATCTTCCACGGATAGCTGCATTGTGGTGTTGTTGTTTGACAACCAAAACATAACCATCATCTACTTCGTTTTTTGTTGGAAGATGAATCTTTTTGGGGAATCTGTTATCATTTGGATTGCTCAGTTTCGATCCGCATCTCCAATATCAACTTTCTCACTAGTCCAGCAGCTTCAATATTGGCAAGCAGTGTTATGTGTTTGCAATAGCAGCTGTCAAGTGTTACCAGTTTATTTATAAGAAATGTTCTAGTTTTTCACCTACAAACCACACGTCGTATTTTGAGTCGAAAAAAGTGCCTGTCGATTGAATAGTTGTATACTTACCAGAGCTCATATGTAAGTAATTTTATCCTTTTCAATTCGTGTTGACCGACTTGTTATTGTTAGCTTTTGAGTTTCATTTTTTGGTAATCCACAGAGGTTATTGTGCGTTTGACTACTTCTTTATCTTTTTGATTGTGACACTGCATAAATTTTTATACTGTGTGTATTGTTTTGCACAGCCATTACATTGCAATTATTATTGGAATTTTGAAAATCCATATCTCTCATAATTATTTCATTGTGCCATTAAAAGAATTTGCTATCTTTGCGTTTTATTGGAGTTTCCTTTAAACTACCTTCTTGTTTTCAAAATCCAACAGCCTTACCTCTGGGCTAATAGAAAATTGTCCTATAACATCGTGGCTCTACAAACTGAAGAGATTTTCTGCAGATAGCGACAGACTCTGATCTCTGTTTTGGTTAACCTTCTGAATAGAGGTTACGGTTCAGAGGAACGTTTTTGTTTTAATTTGAATATAAATAATTTTAATTTTATGTGTGCTTTGCAAAACTAAACTCCGTAATTTTGGTCCTGAAGACCAACATATTGAATGTTTTATCACTGATCAAATCATAACCGTTTCAAACAAAAATATCAAAATGTTGTGATAGTAAAACCAAGCGGGGGGGGGGGGTCAGAACACCCTCTAAGTTTAAGAGATTAAAAATTATACAATTTTAAGGAACGCACAATAAACTTTGTCAATAAAATTTCAAAAAGTATTATCAAAACAGAACGAATTTCCCAGATAGTATTATTATTGATGTTGCTGTAAAACCTTTGATCAAACATTCGAAAGTATGATAAATCAGATGCGTTTATCTATTTTGTAGGTTGTAAACATTTTTGACTGGCAATTAACAAAAAATCAGACGCGCTTCTGTACTCTCGAACTCGAACGAAGATAATTGTAATAAATCACATGGATTGGACTATTTGAAAGTTAAAAATTCTTTTTGGGCTTTGGTTTTTGGTTTTTAATCACCAGTCAAAAACGCGCTTAATAGTAATATTTTAGGCTGTTTAGCAAAACTCAATCCTCATAATTTCGTGTATGCTTGGAGAGTATTCCATACCCCCCAAACTCCCTGGTTTAAAGAATAAACTTATATATCCCAGGTAACACACATCATTGGGGCAGCACCGGGGCAACACTGGGCCAATACCGGCAGCAACGGCCCAACATTGGGACAACATTGGGGCAACACTGGGGCAGTATTGTGTGTTACCTGGGATGTCTTACTCAAAAGGTTCATACCAGCGAACTAGACCAACAGATTTGACTAATTATTATTGACATACAGTTATGTAAATAATGCAGAGCGTTATTGGACAATCTGCGCATGATATTTTAATTGTCATTTTATATGCTTATTATCTGTAGATAGATTGCTGAATAAATTAAGTTATAATAAAAAATATATGTCTTGGGATTAGAGCCGGGGGGTCTGGAGTTATTAAATACTTTTAATACAAAACCCAATAAAATAAATTTTCCATATTTTATCATATGTGTGGTTATTCGATCCTCTGCTTCACTCATGGAGAATGTGACCATAAGCGAAAACCATATAGTTGTTTTTGTTTACCCTGAGGCTGCACTTGGGGAATCTTGTAAATTTTTAATCTTTAATTTAAATCTTAGAAACATATAGAATTTTACTTGTAATCGGGATGGACGTCGACTGTTCCTACGTCACAATTTTATCAGTAACTGTCGTGTCATTGTTAGATTAACGTACAAAGGTTACATTTTGCGGCAATAAAGTAGAGGTAGAGGCTAGCCAACATTTTAAGCTTACATTTTAGACTGATATGATCGCTTTTAAGACATTCTCAACGTTTTTTTAATGCAGCACGCTTTTTGGAAATTGTGTTAAACAACTTGCTAACAGGTGACCGAGAAATTATTCTCGAATTACAGAAGAAATTATAGGTTAGTGAATTTTTTACTGGTTCACCCGCTAGTCGAACCAACTCCCAGCCAAGAAAATGTGGTAAACTGCCCAACAAAGTTTGACCACCAAGAACTGAAAAAGGCGGCGGAGAACATGTCAGTCGGCAGATCGCCCGGTCCGGATGGAATATCATCAGAGGTCATTCGGTACTTATGCAAGAAGCACCCCGATACCATCCTGGGGGTGCTAAACGACTGCCTAAAGACCTTCCCGACTATCTGGAAGAAGGCTACATTGGTATTGCTTAGAAAAGAGAGCAAACCGCTCGTAAACTCTAGCTCCTACCGGCCGATCTGACTGATTGACAACCTGGGCAAGCTGTTCGAGATTCTCTCTCTCGGCAGGCTTTAGATAAAGATTCAGACTACCGGGGGTCTCTCGGAGGACCAGTATGGATTTATAAAAGACCGCTCGACGGTGGATGCACTACTCAAAATAAAGCAACTGGCAGCGGAAGCGAATGCAGGCAAGTGGAGAACACGTAAGTTTTGCTTCATTTTAGCCTTCGACATCAAAAACGCTTTCAACTCCGCAAAATGGTCAATCATTATACGAGAGCTCGTGAGAAGAGACATCTCACGATACCTGGTAGATCTGCTGAAGAGTTACCTCAGTGCTAGGTCCATCCATATCGAAGAGGGGCTACTAAGTGAGAAATACAAAGTGACTAGTGGTGTTCCGCAAGGGTCGGTGTTGGAACCGATCCTGTGGAACTTGATGTACAACGGAGTTCTTCGATTGGAATTGCCCAAGGAGGTAAAGCTTATAGGCTTCGCCGACAATCTGACCCTTGTAGTAACGGCGAGGACAGAAGAGGAGCTGAAGATGAGACAATCGAGATAATCACCCAGTAGGTTGCAAGCAGGGGTCTACAAATGGTATGAGAGAAGACGGCGGCGATGCTGGCCATCGGAAATCGAAGATGTAAAGTCCAAATCAACATCATGGGCCATAACATCCAACCAAGTAAGTCAATGAAGGTACTAAGAGTACATATTGACAAAAAAATAAGTTTTGGCACCCATGTGGAAATTACGGCAGCAAAGGCCTTACAACTCGCCACAACCTTGACAAAGCTGATGCCAAACACGGGAAGGCCAAAATATACCAAAAGGAGGGTGCTAGCATCGGTGGTGCACTCTATCATTCTCTATAGTGCACCGGTCTGACACGAAGCTATGAAGATCGACAGCTACCGCAACAAGTTTGAAAAGGTGCAAAGAGTTGTTGCACTGAGGGTGTCAAGACGACGTCCAAGGAAGCGCTCCAGGTGCTTGCTTGTCTATTACCAATTGAGCTTTTTGCGGAAGAAAGGAACACCAACTACCTTTCCGACAAGACCGCAGAAGCCAAAAGGCAAGCCAGAGATGCACTGTAGAATCCTGGACGAGAAAGCTGGTACCGACCTTAAGACCGTAGGTCGAAAGAACATTTGGTTAACTAAACTTTCGCCTTACCCAGCTTCTTACGGGACATGGCTGCTTTAACGTTTACCTATATCAGAAGAAAGATGGCTGCAGATATCAACTACTATAAATAAGATTATCGCCGCCACCAAAGAAGTGGACGAACGTCTAGAAGAACAAGAAGAGCGGTTAACCGTGACGACCGCAAAACAACAATAAGAAGAGAAAAGTCTCAAAAAGATACAAGACATGAAAGCGCGATGTCCAAAAACAGATGCAATGCCCAACAGCAAACCCTGTGAAGTTCGAAGGGAGGTGGTTTTAGTGGGTAAAATCTTACACTACCAGCAGCACGGGCTGATGGTGTCTTTGTTAAGATTTTCCACCTTCCACGCAAACAAAAAAAGGTTAATGTGACTTGTGTGACACCTTCGATTTAACGTAGACCACGTTTTCTTTTTTAAGGGTAGTTCACACTACATGATTTATCATATGACTTGTCACATGACTTCTCATATGAGGAATTTTTTTACGTTCACACTATATGATTTTTGATATTATAGAAGTTATGGCTTTTATGATTGGCTGTTGTGATGGTATGATTTTAGCCATGACTTTTCTTATGACTAAGTCATATGATAAATCATGTAGTGTGAACTACCCTTTAGAGAGATAAGGAATTTGTTTTCTTTTACCGTCCGTGTAAACGTATGGAAGGCTAATTAAACCATAAGCTTTACAAAAGGGATGTCTTAATTATTTGATTTTGGAAGACATGAGTTTCTAAATAACCAAAATATATTGTATAATACGATGTTCCGTCGCCGTAGTGACCGTGTATCTAAAACAAAATCTGTTACCTGATATACAAGAATTGGACTACTTTACCACGTAACAGATTTCTTTCATTGAAACGAACACTGAAGCCACAGTCAGCAAGAACTTTCATAAAAATGCAAACTTTAAATTAAATTTATTTTATTAAAACCGCAACGCTGCAGTAAAAATTGCACACATTTTTACCAGAATCACATTCTAAATAATCCTGCTGTCTGCTATGCTAGTTTTCTCACTTGAATACTTTAATAAGCTTTTAGTGTTATTGCAAGTCTTATCCAAAGACATAAATCTAAGAATTATGTACAAATTCACCCGAACAGTAAAAATATGGACCAAGAAATGAGGAAAGTTAGACAAAAAATTTTAATTAATCAAAATATGGGTTGTTTCAATTCCTTACTTGTGTATTGTTCTCCAGGTGTGTATTCGGTAGGATTTGCACTAATTTCTATCGCAAAGTAGTCTCGTGGGTCGCTGGGTGGTCCAACTACTCCATCCAAAGTTTTTTCACATCTCGAACTGCCCGAAACTGTCACCCTGTAGCTGCTGATGAAGACAGCTAACCAAATAAGTTGATACATTCTGAAAAAATTTAAAAAAATTTGATTTATACCACAACATGAAAAGTAGTCTACTGGAAGCGCAACATTTTTAGTACTACTTTTGATGATCAATTTCATTATAAAATGAATTATTTAAGTTAATTTTACATTCAGTATAAAATTTTGATAAGATATGGTGACCTCTACAAAAAACCTCTGCAGTTGGCTTATCAATTGCACGCCCACTTTAACCTTGTAAGCTGGAACGGACTATAGAAAAATATGCAATGTTTGATACTGCATGCTTTCATCAGATTATATTATGCAAGTCGTTTAACCAGAGATGTAATTTTCATAGTAGTAAAATATGAATTACGATTAACCCATTTTCATTAAAAAGCATGACCCATTTTTCAGCAAGTTTATGATTTAGAAGTGCTTTCGAAGTGTTTTTTAAAAATATTCGAATAACTGCAATTTGCAACTATAAGAAACTTCACAATTTTATAGTATATGGATAACCTATACGTACCTAATGAAAAAGTCTCTCCAAGATAAATGAGCCATTTTTAGATTGATTAAACGAGTTTTAAATTGACATTTTTTGGAACCTATCCAAGTCAGCAATGATGGTTTTAAATATGTGAGTTTGTTCTTCATATTATGCAAATTTTTTTATAGCATCCTTTAGTCATAACGAAAGAAAAGAAATAGGAATAAAGGTGCAAATGTTGCTGGTGGCATTTAATGGGTGACATACACAATCTTTTTCTTTGATTTATGAATATAATTGCATAACTTCAAACAAAATGTAATAAATCATCCACCTAGGTAAGAAATAATATGGCAAAAAGTGGTGAAAAGCGATACAAGATAAAACTACTGAAATACAACTTTTCATTTTGATTTTGTAGCTCGTTGCAGCTACGGCTTCAAATTCATACTTTTAAGCCGGTCAAAAAATAACAACTAGATTTATTATTATATTTCAGTTCTTTTAATAAAAAACCAATAACTGGCGGCCGCAGGCCGCAATGTTTTGCTCATAACACGACCTGATACTACACCTCCAGTTTTTGCGAAAAATGTTACGAGTAAGGCGATGATTTTATCAAAACTAATTAAAGTAGCTCGTGGTTGTAACTTGAGCTACTTTTAAACGTAGTTTTCGAACTTTACTGTACACCCTGTAACTTTAAACGTAATAAAAGTTTATTATAATTCCCATTTAATAATTAAAACTTTGATGTTCACAGGAAACATTAATTTTGCATTAAAACTTCCCACTAAAGAGAAGAAAGTGTGCATGTTAATCTTTCTGGCGCACTACTAGTAAATGTGTAACTTTTCAGAACTTGTTGAAAATAGAAATGAGTTAAATTTTGCAGTCGTATGTAATAAAATACTTTCAGTACCTCTTAGAAGCGTAATGACTATTACTGCATTTACATTGTAAAAGGTTTTCAAAGTTTCTATTACTGTTAATAGTAAACCACTGTAGTTAAAATGAATTTTACTCTACGTTTTAATTACCTCTCGCCAAGTAAAACCAAAAATGAGATTTGCTAAATCAAACAACGATTCTAAGTAAAATTAAATTTTGTGTTGGGAAATTCTTTCAAGACAAACAAAAGTTTCCCTAATTTTCGTTTCATTACATTTTATCTGTCAGAATTGGAATAAATGATATTAAAATTTCAGCTCATTAAATACTTGAAAGGTGAAAAGTTTTCATTGGTTTAAATGCCTTTTTTTATTTAAATAAAGATTTTAATTTAGTTCTACCAGTTGCTCGTACCTAAGAGGATGATGTTTGTTCGCTATTGCTTTTCTACCACCTGGTACAAAGCACTACCAATAGAACTAAAATTTCCAAGTGAGTGTTGGAGAAAACGCCGGTTTGCTTAAACTGGTCTGAAGAACACGGAAATTTGTTATTTTAACACCGACTGGTTTAATTGAACTTTTATAAATCTCCAACTTGGCTTGTAAATTAATCTAAGAATTAACCAAAGTCAATTAAACTGAAATATTTCTTCGTTAAGCAAGTTCACTATAACTATTTCTGCAGAATTTACTTCGGGACTGATTGGGCTGAAAATTGGCAGTTTTACATAGAATTGATGATGGAGTTTTAAAAATTGATAGTTTGCTCGAATTTTATATCCTGAAAAACATGCGAATTTTGGGACTTTGGTGAACTGTCGCTGTCGCTCGCTTCGCAATATTGAAAATATTACAATAAAAAATTTTTTTTTTTGACAATACTATTTAATTTTTACTACTTTCTAGATAATAAATAGTTATTATTGATAGTATAGAAAATTGAATTCTCCATAACTTTTAGAAAGTCATAAAATTTTATTTTATACACAAATTTGTATTTTTAAAATTAAGATTTACTTATTTTGCAATCATTCAGAGCAACCTAACATTTAACTAAAATTTACTGATTGCAATAATTAAATTTATAACTTGTAAAAATTCATAAAAATTATTTAGGTCAAACATTGAACTTACAACATAACCAAATATGAAACATTTAAAGGAAGGACCAATAAGATTATTTGAATGAATATTACAGTTCTACAGGCCTAGAAGGCCCATGGCTTTTCCCTGCTTGCCTAACTTATCTTGCAAACTTTGCGTGTGTGACGCAACCGTATTTACGGTAATGACCACCACAGAGTGTGGATGTCCGCCGGAAAGCCGAGCCAAGAAATTCTGTGTAATCCGCGATTTGAACCCAGAATTTCCGCTCTATACTCAACCAGCGATCACATCACTCCACTGCTGTGGCATATTTTTTTACAGGCGAGTAAAGTTCTACCTATACTTTTTTCCGAGAAACAGCGGACTACATAAGATTATTTAACTTGTATAAATTATTTATCACTCTGTAACAAACAATAAAAAATGTAAATTTTAAATAAATTTTGTATTTACTCAGAACGTGTTTTTGTTGTTTCTACTCCAACGCTAGCTTCTTTGATCATTAAAAGTTTTAACCAAAAAAAGACCTGTACAACATAATTTTCAAACTGATGAAATTTATTTATTTGGTTTGATACATTTTTTTTGTAATGAGCGTCTTTGGGGCTTAGAGCAAGCTGCTTAATTGGACGTTAGGAGCCTGAAAAGTCAACAAAAATAGAGGTGTCACAGAGTCATCAAAGATAAGAAAAAAAGACCGAAGTTTGAAGTCACAGAAATATAGAAGAAAGTGATATATCTAATATTATTACGGAGTCCAATCAAATGGTGGATTAGACACCTATGAGACCAAATGCACAAACTCAAAAATAAAAGTTAGAAAAGTGAAAGCCAATAAACTAACTAAAAGAGGAAAAACCATTGGCGTTCTTCATTAAGACAATTGATTTTAATTTAACTGTACTCTTAAAAAAAGTCATGAACGAACTGGATGCCAGTGAAGTGGACAAGGTCGCTTCTGAAGTAAAAACCAAAAAAGGTGGAAATCCTGATTGAGACAGACAAAGATGGTAGTCATACTCTGCTCTCTAGCTAGATGTTGGTCTACTGACTACGAATCCCGAACGTGCAGAAGAACAGCACGAGGCAAAAAGTTTTATAACTGCTTAAAAGACGAGCACCACGCAATTAAATGTAAAGAACGTTGGCCACAAATTTTGGAACTAAAAGTACCAGTTTTCCCGGAAGAGTCCGTGGTAGATAGATACTAGAGATATCTAGAAATACTAGAGATACTAGGTCAGAAACAGATTTTGTAAAAAGAATAAACTACATAATACTTAATTTTATCATATTTTTCAATGAGATATATTTGATATACTTTTCAAAACTTGTTTCCAATTTCTAAAGTGTCTGAACTCTTTCCCCAATACCCCCCAGCACAAGGAAGTAACAAGAAGGCTTTTCAGAATTGCTAACGACACAAATTAATACCTAACCTCCCAGACACCCCGGTTTTTCGATTGTTTACTTTTTAAAGTACCCTTTATGTAAGGGAAAGATATTTTCAGGAATATCAACTGCATAATACTGAATTTTATGTCATTTTTAAGTTTTTTTTTCTAGGAAAACCAAACCAATTAGATATCCCAAAATGTAAAGAAATGAGCGTAAAACCGGGAAACTGGGGGGGGGAGGAATATAGAATACCCTCCAGGATATAAAACTTTAAAAATTTATAAAACGCAAATTTAATTCTAGAAAAAACAAATTTTCTTAATGGCTGGAGGGTATTCCATAACCCCCAGACCCCCCGGTTTTCCGATTGTTTACTTTTAAAAATACCCTCTAGATAAGGCAACATTTTTTTCATAATCATAAACTACATAATACTTAATTTGAGGTCATTTTAAAGTTTTCGATTTCGAATTTTTAGGGCAGCTAAACCGTTAGCAAATTTTGTGCCTCAAAGGACCCCGCTACGGCCTTATGGGTTTTGGGTCCCAGTCAAATTTAACCAAAATTTAGGATATTGTAGTTCATAATATGCTGATAAAAAGTGTCAATGGGCACAAAGCCAAAAAATGGACAGTTTTCGAGATATACGGCATTAAAGAGTTAATCTAGTCATTCTATGAAACACACAATGATAAAGTCAAAAATGATACCACCTAGAAAAAAAAAATACTGCCGTGTAGAAGAAAAAATTCTAAAGAAGATAGCGTTTTTTGCATCGCTCTAGCTAGTGTATTACATAACCTAAAAAATTAAACAAAGTCGAAAAAGCGGTTTCTTGAAATTAAAAAAAAAATGATTTTCCAACAAAAAAAAAGTTAAATGAAAAAGTTGTAGAAAATAAGTTATAGAAAGTTAAAATACTGATTCATTATTTATTTTCTGAGAAAAACGAAAAATGCCGTCAAAATTTGCCGTTTTTGTTTCTTTTCTTAAATCGCAAGAAACCGCATTTTCGACTTTGTTTAATTTTTTAGGTTATGTAATACACTAGCTAGAGCGATGCAAAAAACTCTATCTTTTTTAAAATTCTTTCATCTACACAGCCCTATTTTTTGTTTCCGGGTAGTATCGATTTTGACTTTATCATTGTGTCTTTCGTAGAATGACTGGACAAACTTTGTAATGCCTTATATCTCGGAAACTGTCCATTTTTTGACTTTGTGCCCATGGACACTTTTTATCAGCATGTTATAAACTACAATATCCTACATTATGGTTAAATTTGACTGGGACCCAAAACCCATAAGGCCGTAGCGGGGTCCTTTATGCACCCTTGCCCTACGCTACCTTTGCCACACTTTAGTTACTCTGTTGACATTAATATACAGTTTTTTCGGTTTAATATTGATCTAATATGATTGTTATATTCATCTTTAACCCCTCCTTTCTCTTAGCACGGAAAGCAAACTTTGTAAAACTTGCCGGAATAATTATAATTAATTCTTTGTAGTGCCTACATATTGAGAAAATTTGTTTAATTTCGTACCTATATATTACATTTGATATAATAATACTTAATAAAATCTGAAGTAATTTGATTGTAGTACAAATTACTATAAATTGTAGAAATTCTTAATTTGTAGCAAATATTTGCAGAAATTATAGTAATTAGTAGTACAATTACTAGTCACTATTTACTACAAAACTTTAAAGAAAAATTACTACAAAATACTGATCCTTATCCAATTACAAATTGTAGTAGTTTGTGTTACAATTGTATTTAGTACAAATTTGTGGTAAGATTGGAATTGACTGTTGCAACATTCTGAAAAATTTCACTTTGATTTTGTTGTTGGAAGTATGGCGATGGTTTAGTACTTCCATATTAACTAAATTTTTACCCGTTCTTTTATAAAAAGGTACCTACTGAATTTTTCGAGGTAGCACGAACTTTTATTTAAGACTAAAAAGTACTGAAAAAGTAAAAAGTACATATTATGTACTGACGGTGGCAACAGTGGCGCCTAGTGCAATTGAAAAGGACTGCGACATCTGTGAATGCTTATACACACTAAGACTTTAATTCAGACATGTGTATACAAATTTGGAATGCTAAAAACATTGCACTGTCTTTATTAATTTTCTTTCTATTAATATTTCACTCTGAGCATGGAATCCTACTATCTACTTCAGATGAACGCGAAACTACTTTTTCTTATCCCGATTCGTCCCGTCCCCTCTCGCGAGTTTTGCACATTCCCCAAATCCTGTACTTTAACAAGGGACAAGAAAAAAAACAAGAAACCACAAAAAAAAAGTTCTTTCTTCTCACAATTTTATTTCAAATAACCTCTTTTTTAAATTCTTTAGACAAATTTGCAACCCAAAACATGAAACTTTTTGTATTTCTTGGTCCTTTTTTTCTTTTCAGCCACAATTTTGTTTCAAATGACTTTTTTTCTTCGTCACCAAATTTGTAACCCAAAACATGAAACTTTTTGTATTTCAGTCCTTTTTTTCTTTTCACCCACAATTTTGTTTCGAATGACCTTTTTTTCGTTGTCAAATTTGCGACCGAAAACATGAAACTTTTTGTTATTCTCGGTCTTTTCTTCTTTTTACCCACAATTTTGCTTCGAATGACCTTTTTTTTCGTCGCTAAATTTGCTACCCAAAACATGAATTGAATGTTTAAAAATTATGACTTTCATTTAAAACTGCGCACGTGCGAGATTGAATTACCACTCATCCTGAACTAAATTGACAGGATTGGCACTCGTCCCGCACGGGATTGAATTGGCTCTTGTCCCGTGTGAGACTGAATTGGCATCCCGTCCCGCATTTTTCTATATTATCTACTCAATTTAACTCCTAACCTACGGATTTACATTTTGAACTACCTAGGTAGAACTCTAGTTCTTTACCCAAAAGAAGGATTCAAATCTGATCAAAAGAAGATTATACAACATGTTAATTTTTCCAATTTACTTAGATGGTATTAAATATAGTAAATATTAATTTTAATAAATCGTAGCCGTTCAAATAGATATATTACTATGTCGTGTTTTAAAGACAGATGATCTGACGGGGGGGGGAGTATCCCAAAAATTAGAAGCTTAAATGTTATTCAAAAGTTTCTTGATGTGGTAGGTTGGCCTTGGGCCGCACTCATGCTAATAAAACTATTCGCAGTGTGTATTCCTCCTGTTGGCCTCTGGTAGCTCAATAAATTGGGACTATTAACATATAAAATTGCAGATCTCTTAAAATAAATGGACTGCTATTCAAGGTAAAGATTGACATAATAAGAGCAAGATTTCAGATCTTTGTGAGAAGATGCCGTATATAAAATGTGAAACCAAAGATTGGAGGAGTTTGCAATACTTTCTTCTCCCATGTTTTCAGTAAAGATGTAACAATGTAAATCAGATTCTTGAAATTATCTTCACACCTCCCGGTTTCTCATCTACTTATTCCTATATTTCATGCGGCGTTCTACAATAAGAGATTGTAGCTTCTTCTTTTAAGTATCAAACTAATTTGATTTGATCGTCTCACATCATCAGTTATAAATAAAGTTAAGAGAACGAAGTGCACACTATCTTACAAATTACAAAAAACTTACAATAACATTATACCATCGTACATGAAAAACTAGAAGTGATTGAGACGCTCAGCGACGTCTGGCTTTGCGCTGACTCCAAATCATCGAAGAACATATTTGCAGTTAAGCAACTAAATTAAAATAAATGCACATTCAATTAAAGTCAATTAACCCATAAACTTGTCTAATACGACACCAAAGGCCCTTCTAAAATCAGCAATACCAATCCGCAAAATCTTAAAAAATAAATTCTCTACATTTACTGTCTTAATTAGTGTCAATTGTTCAGACAAAAAATGGTAGAATTTCTTTCAGTGTCTCCGATATGCATACCCAGCGCCATTTTTCATGGTCAATGGTAGCATCTAATACCCAGTTTACTTTCTTTGGCGATAGAGCGGCGCCACTTAAGCTGAACGAACAGTAAACTACACTTGGTAAAAAATCCGAAAAGCGTACAGCGCTATCTTATAGGGTAATGGTGACTTAAAACACCTAGTTAACGTTAAAATTGACCGATAGGGCAGCGCCACTCTAAGCATAATCTAAGTTTGTAACTTATTAATCGTGATGTAATTAATGTAGACATTTGTTGGAAAATTTTAAATAACTTTACACAAACAGTATTGTATTTAATCAAACAATGTATAAAAGACCTTTTAATTTAAATCTTTGTTTACTTGAACGTTTTGTTTCCATGTTCATTGAAATATTAAAATTTACTGAGAGATTAATTAATTTTAATTACGTTTAACAAACACCGAAAAAAGATAGTAAATAGATTATTGTTAACCAATTTGAATCTTGAATAAAGTAAATTCTGTTAAATTATCCATAGTCACGTAGATTGCTTTATATACGTTACTTCTTGTTTACGTATATGCACACAATTTGTATGGTAGGGCAATGCCTGTCACACTTAATAATTTAAGGGTTAATTTAATCAAACGCTTAAAGCAAATCAGTATTCGGCGAAATAATTGAATAAACACGGACCCGAGTAATGGTGAAAGTCATTTAGAACCTGGAGATGATTTAAAGAACAAATTCAACCCCTCCGACATGAAACGAACAATCGGCAGATCTTTAAAGATATTAATTAGTTCGCTACGTTACAATTTTAAACAGGATGCTCACTATAAATAATTATTTTACGTAATATTTTTCACCACAACAACTTTTATTAAACGCAATTACTAATTACACACATTTTTTCATGAAAACTTTTGTCCTACTACTGGCTAACAGCAAGCCCAGGATTGGCATATAAATTATAGTGCAAAAATTTTTATTAATAATAGAAAAATGTCTAAACTACTTGTCAGAATGTTCACTATGCCGATGAAAAACTTTATTTTTAACTCTAAATTATCGAGAGTGCGTAAAGTATGGATAAATTCTTCACTTTCCCTAAATTAAAAATGGGTTGTATCTTAATTCGCTTGATTCCAATTTGGCGGTTTCCAAAAATAAACTGACGCAGTTAATTTAGTTGATGCACGCAAAAAAATTTTGCTTTAATATTAAAAAAATTGCAGGTTAAATTAAAAGTTTTACTTTTAAAAATGCGTCGAGGGCAGTCGCTTTTATTTTAAAAGTAGTATGGTTTTTAACTGATATAATAAAAGTAACTACTATTATTACAATGGTACAAATTTTTAATTATTTTAAATGCATAAAATTTTACTTTAAAAGCAAGCACTGTTAATTTTACGATCAAAACAAGATCAGGTTACTTTCAATTTAAATGTTATAACTTTTATTTTGAAAACACTTTGCTTTTTTTTTTAAATGTACTTAGAATTTTTACTTTTAAAAAATAAAATATTTTATTTTTATTCAAAAATTTATTTTAAACTATATTACAATTTTCTACAATAAAGAACTTAAACATTATAAAAACATATTTATAATTAAAGACTTATTTTCTAGATTTATATTGCAAGTAAAACAGATCATTTTAAAAAATATAATTAATTTTGTAATGATGCAAGCAGCCCGGACACTTTATTCAGAGCAGGTTCACTTGCATCATTAAAATCATCTAAATATCTCATAAAAATAACTGCATGGCCAACTCTTACCGGTAAAACTCTAAAATCTAAACAATCAGAATTTTTAACTTACCAAATTTTCACCTGGGAAATTTGAGCTTTGTCTACTGATGTTTAAGAAATCCCTTTTAGTTAGAATAGTATCTCGACTGCATAAAAAATCTATTAAAATTCTGATGACCTTCAATCTATCGTCGGTGCTTAATTTGATTTTTCATAATAACAATTTTCCCAAATGGTCTCTTTTTGGTATTTCTTTTACATCCTAAAATGAACTATATAAATAAGTAATTCATCTATAATTTAATTATTACATAATTACAATATTTGAAATTTTATTTTTAGTTTCATCTTTAGTTTCCATAGAATTTGTTAAGGTGGTGTTACCAGTTTCTCCAAACTAAAAAATAATTTAGTAATTTTAGTATCCAACACTTATTTATACACTTAATCTAATTTTCTTACTTCTATCCCTCGCCAGTGATTCAGTCGACGTCTTAAAAAAACTCTAAGGCCAAAATTATATTCGGGAATCAGCTCTTTTAAGTCAAAATCATTGACATACCTTAATGTTTCTATTATAATTTGTTTTCCTGTAATGTAAAATTAAGTTTATTTGATTATGTATAATCTGATGATTTGGTAAGGTAACCCCACAATAAACTAATAATCCCATCAAATTTACAATAAACAATAAATTGCATACAATTTGCTGTAATTACGGCCATGGATTTGTGCGATCACTGATCGAGTTACAGTGCGGATATTCTGAGTGTGATTTTCGGACTTCACAGAATTTCTTACCTTAACCTTTCGCATTCCGGTACACACCTACATAACAAGTGAGTTCTATCACACAAGAAAAATTTAAAGAACAAATACCTAAAGTTGCTTGTAAATATGGCAAAATTATTACGTTATTATGAGGTTATCCATTGTTATGTATCTTCAGTAAAAGTAAAATTTCACTTACTTGATGTATTTGAGGTAACTGAGGTTCTTCAAAAACACTGTCACTAACAGGGACGTCACTACCTTCAAAATCTTGATAATTATTAATTTTAAACAAAAACTTGACGCCGTTGTGTTGTATACCTACATGCAATTGTACCACAATTAAACGAATGATGAAAATACGTTACAATATTATTACATTATTAGCAACTCTACTCCTTTTGCCGCCTGAAACGTGCTTATCATATGATGTAAGTTGATCCTCTGCGAACCAGCTATTTGAAAACTCTGCAGTAAATGCAAAATAGGGCAGATTTTAAAATTAATACTTTTAAATTAAAAGTTAAATATTTCATAATATTAAAAACATATTTTAAAAGTATAAAACCTACTTTTCTTTTAATTTAACCTGCATTTTTTTTGTTTTTAAAGCAATCCTTTTAAATTTCATTTAAAAGTAGAGATTTTTAAACTTACAACTAACATTTCTTTGCGTGTGGTGAGTCAACAAATTAATTTAACCGAATTTTTACTAAATTAATAATAATTTCTTACAACCTTGAAAGAGATTTAATTGAATGAAGAAAAGGTCAGTGAAAGAAACCCTTACCAGGATTTCGCAATATTTGATCCCTTGATGTGGTATACTGAACTTGAAGATAATATGATTGGCTCATTAGTATTGAAAATGTGTGGGGTAAGACTCCCTGCTTGAACTTTAAAATGCTGCTTCCTAAGCACTTTGTCTGCTTTAGCATTTGGAGCTAAATCTCAGAAATCGTGCTTTAAAACCGTTTTGCTTTTGTGTTCTAATATTCTATTTTAGATTCTTTTATTATATTTACTTTTGTTCTCATCAAACGAAGTCGATTTCTGCGACATGTAATTATCAAGGAGTGTAACAATTTATTCGAAAAAAAAAACTAAAACGTACAGTTATCATTAAAAAATATAAAATACAATAAAAAAATTTTTTTATTACTTGTGAATCTCACATTCTTCCTAATAATTTTTTTCAGAAAATTCCTAGGTTCACTTTATAAAGGACCAGCTTCACATATTCACGTTTTTCAATAACATTTTTCACTTACACTTCGGTAGTGTATGGCAAGGAATATAAAAGTAATTTTCAATTTGATATTCATTTTTTGACGATAGTTTTTCTTTATACATTAATTACATACTTTTTTGAACAAATATAAAACCGGTCATCGATTTTTTCGCTTGCATGAAGAAAACTGTGGAAAGTTACGTTATCTTAATTGTTTTTGTAAACTGAGAGTTGGAGCAGAGAATAATGCTTGAGTAGGTCAAAAACAACACCCAAAGTTGTGATACTCTCGAACTTTTAACTTCTGGACGGATTGATTAGATTTAATAAAAATGCTTTTCTGGGTGCAATAGGGTTCAAAAATTTTCTATTGTGCTTTTTCCTTTTTAATATTAATACGATGCCGACGCATCTAATAAATGGTTTCAAAACTGATTCTCTATTTTTGTCTTAAAATATCTCGTTTCATATACATTTTAGATCAAATATACTTTTATTCAATTTTGTAGAACATTAAATTCAGTACAAAAACGGTTATAAAAATATTTTCCCACGGTAAAAGAATTAGAAGCTACAGGTGGTAGAAATTATCACTTTACTTTTAAATGTTGCAGTTTCAGCAGATGAAATACAAATTAATAGCTTTTACAAAATAATAAACCCTAGCTTTAGAATTTTCTGATTTTAAAAAGTAAGTTTATTAATAAAAAAAATGTAGTTTTCTTGTAGAGCGTACAGCTTTTTTTGTTATTGATGTTCAAAAAGAAAAAGGAGTAATATGATTTCAAACTGTAAGTGAAATTCTTCCTTTGATTAAATCTTGCTCGTCCCAAAAGCTGAATTGAAGTTTGAAATATTCTTCAAAATCACATACTTCCTATTGAACAAAATTGTTTATAAATAATTAATTAAATTTCCTAAAAAAAATTTTTTTAATATTTTTTTGATATGAAGTGAAATTGTTTAAAGCTTCAATATTAACATTTGCCATTGACATCATCAAATGTAAATATTTTCTGCAAAAGCAAAAATAATTAAAATTCTATGAAATCTTCATAAATATATGTTTTTATAGCCAGATAAAGAGCGGCATTAATATTTTGATCTATCTAATCATCAGAAACAATGAAAAATAAATGAATGGAATCATTTTGTGACATTCCAAACGTCAGTTTTCTCCTTATAATTTTTGATTATTTGTAACATTGAGAGAGAACATTGCATGCTAAGCAAATTTGGATTTTCTTTGCAAATTATGTCGCTTCCTGTAAGCATAATTCAATTACATTAGTAGTTGCAAAAATTTTGTCCTACTTTAGACAAATTCAAATACAATACAAGTTCTGCTTGCACCGACGTGCATTGTTTTACGTGATTAATTGTTACCAATTGCGGTACACTTTGTGTTATGTGTAGGGATTTAATTGAAGGTGACAGTTTTCTTCATGGATAACTGGAGGTGAAAAAATTCCTTGGGCTGAAAAAAATTTGTTCTCCCTTGAGTCTGTTTTACCTACCTCTAAATTTATAATTACATCTTCTTTTACCCCCCTTCACACCGCATGTTATGTAAAATTTCAGCGAAGACACAATTTTAAATCCTAAAATGGACTCTAGGTCAGATGACGGTTTATTTAAAAAAATAAAGTCCCATTCGTGGGCAGAAAGAATATAAATCTTTAATAGCAGTAAAGCTTTAACTTTTTAATACTAAGTCAGTGATGTTACTGGAAGGAGATTAGGAAGGTATCTAAAGTTTAGAAAATCGATAAAACACTTAAAAATTGTGACAAAATTCAGCATATTAAGCAAGTTATTTTATTCAAAAATATTTCATAAAAACAACAACTTTTAGGTTGCACTTTGCACTGGGGGTTATTCCATACTCCCCAGACCCCCCGGTCTGTACATGTGCGTGAAGTTAGCCCCCCTTTTTTTGAAATTGTGATTTTTTTTATTTGTGCTCAATTGTGCTCAAGTTGTGCTCAATGTTCTTAAAAGAATTTTTTGATTTTGAACAAAAATAACAAAAAAATCGAAAAAATCACTTTTTGAGGCCAACCCCCCTTTTTTTGAAATTGCAACTTTTTTGGTTGTTTACAATTGTGCTCACTCGTGCTCAAGTTGTGTTCAATGTGCTTAAAAGAATTTTTTAATTTTGATCAAAAATAACCGCGTAAAGCGCGAAATAAGATTTCGACCTAGCCCCCCTTTTTATGAAATTGCAATTTTTTTTTATTGTTCTCCATTGTGCTCAAGTTGTGCTCAATGTGCTTAAAAGAATTTTTTAATTTTGATTAAAAATAACCGCGTAATTCGATAATTCGATTTTTTTTGTTATTTTTGTTCAAAATCAAAAAATTCTTTTAAGCACATTGAGCACAACTTGAGCACAATTGAGCACAAATAAAAAAAATCACAATTTCAAAAAAAGGGGGGCTAACTTCACGCACATGGTCTGTACCCATTTTGTGACATTGTACACAAATCAACCCACAATAATCATTATTGCATCTCATCACTCACATGCCACTTTTAAATATTTTAAATATTTATACTATACTTCATATAGATTTTTCATCTGTAGTATTGTTAAAATGTTATTGTTGTATTTAAAATTAATAAATACAATTTATTTTATGTTTTTCTTCTTACGGGAAGAAATATAACAGGTAATTGTTTGCCCAAGGTTTTGAGTAATCTTTGTTATGCTTCTGAATCCGTGGCATCGGCATATTATTCTTTTTGTAGTAGCGAAAGGTGAAGCAACAATCGACGTGGAAAAAAACAACGTTTGCTTACTTATTTATATAATTTGTAGATTTTATTTGGTGATTTAACTTTTGTTAAACTAATTGTAAAGTCAGGGCCGTAGCTAGACATAAGTCATGAAAAAAAAAGTTTTAGACCCTTTTTTTACTTTTTTTCTATTCCATGGAAAGGGAGGGGGTTAAACTCCCAAAACCACCTCTTTATATTCAGCCCTGTGTAAAGTTCTTGTATTTTAAGGCTGTGTTCTCGCTTAGAATGAAAATTCGATTTTAAATAGAAAATGGACTATTTGGTGTACAATAACAGTAGCTGACCAAAAACGTACAATAAAAAATAAAATAATGTGTAAAAAACATCGCGAATGCAAGAGATACGCGCATTTCAGCGTTAATTTTGTTGTTAATAAAAACTTAAAATATGGAAGTGGATAAATATTATTATTTATTCAATCAATTCTTTTTCAACGGAGTTCCTTCCTTGCGGAACATAGCCACTTCTGTTGAAATATTCTTGATTCATTTAAAGGTGGATTACTCCTTTTGTCTCTTTTACCTCCGATTTCACCACATCGTGTGGATGTCTACTGGAAAGCCGAGCTAAAAAATGTTATGAAGTTTGCGAATTTTCGCTGTGTAACTCCACCAGCGATCACAAAATTTTCTTAATTTGCTTTGTCATTACATTTTTTTGGTTCTGATTACTACTTTGGTGTACTCGGTAAAAGAGTAAATTATCAGTAAGCTGATGGGCTCACATTGTTACTTAGGATGAACAAGCATACATAAAAATCGTTACAAAGTGAGGTTGTTTGAGCGTCCATTGCTAAATATTTTAGTAAAAACAGACAACATTTGTAACAAAAAATAAAAAGATTATAACAAAATTATGTAATTACTTACACAAAATTTAATTTTAGAAACTTACGTAACGTATACGGTTGTAGCGACAATATATTGATTTAATATTATTCAAATTTCATTTTTAACTTTAATAAAGAAAGGATTTTGGAATGCAGAGAAGACACCAAATTGTAATTTTAATTTTCGTAAAAATGGATTAGGGTAGTAAATGTCAAAACACTTAAAAAGTGATAAAATTAATATTATTTTTTATAACATTTGAAAAACCGCGAGTCTGAAGAGTCTCTACCTCCTCCCCCGTAGCTGTAAGTAATCAACAAGAGCACATTTTGAAAAGTTGTCTTTTAAACTTGTCTTGTTGCTTTTTTTACAATTAGATGGTATAAGTTTATGAATTATGGTTCTTAACCATAAGCCTCCCCGTTGGCAACTCTGGAGGGGCCACAAGTGGTGGAAAACTTGATATCGGAGCTACTCACAGACGCTTAGCTTAAACAAGTGATCTCGTAATTGAATTAAACTGGCCTAGCGGTCCTTAAATGAATTAGTCTGCTGTGAGTGCCTTCATATCTAACTCTCTAGATGCCTGTAAGCTTAAAAAGCCTTGCTACCCATGGACACCTAAATGATCAAACACAAACCGGCCTAACAGACTCTAAACAAACCAGTCCGCTATAGGTGCTTCTGCACCTAAATGCCTCTACTTATGACATGAAGCCAGAGCGACAATCTTAACATATGGTGAGAAAGATTTGGCTCCAACGAGAACTGGGGAAATTTTGAACAAAACTAGAGAACTAGAAAAATAGAGAACTAAAAGCATACGACTTTAACCCATGTTAACTCACGGTGTAGTAGGTCAGCCCTGAAGAGAACCAAATGAACGCTTAAAGGCACAGTTTTAACTAATGACAAGGAAACTTGCATGGTGGAGAAGGTCAAGGCTTTAGTAGACTCCACGAGCAATAGCTTAAAATTTCAGATAGCAAGTAAATCTCTCTCAAGATGTGAGCCAACAAGTCCTTAGATTGTGTGGGCTAAAGAAACCGAATTCAAATAGAAAGAGTAGTGAGAGTGGATGCCCGAGACCAATTCTTGCGTATGCTTGCTTGACCTAGCCACTTTAAAAGGAGGTTAGAGAGAGTAACAAGATAATCAATGCTTCTGGAGTGTTGTTGCAACTTAGTATAGACCTCAGCATCTTGCGTGGCTGTCAGAGATTGCAAATCTAAAGCCTTACAGATCTTATGGCCTTACAACCCATTCATGAGATATAATTGTGACCGATCTTTATATGGTTTTATGGGAGGGAGTGTTAGGAAAATTTCTCAACCGGATTGTCTTTCGGGGTTTCACACCTAGTTCTTTATTTCACAAATTTCACAAATTTTGAAATTAAAAATATCTTAGGGTGAGGAAGGGCCGAACGATTAGCGCGTTAACTCTTTGTGCTAAGGTTGAAGAATTTGAGTCTATTTAGCTTTTTCGTCAAGGGTACTCTCCCCTTTTCTCTAAAAGCTAATATATGCTTTCATTCAACACTATCAGAAATTTTTTAAATAAAAAAAAAAAAATCTGAGCGAGTGACCGAACGATTAGCGCCTTAACGTTCAAGAATCAAGTCTTCAATTCCCTTACTTTTACTATCTAAAAACGAATTATTTTTCACCAAATGTCTACTTGCTACCGTTATGTAACATTGATTATGGCTTAATAGCGGTTTTTTACAAGGTTTTTTTGGCAGAGAGCCCTCGGTGCTATGCAATTGGCTTCCGAGAAGAGACAGTCACAATAAAGTTCTTACTTTGCCCGAAATCGAACCGGGTATTTAGAATTAACAGCCAACGCACTGAACCGCTATGCTTCCGACTCCGACCTTCTCATATCCGAGTATTATTTATTCATTTTCATAATAATTCATTTCTTTCTTATTTACAATTCCAGGATGAAATTATAGGGATAATAAAGAAGACATACAATAAAACTTAAATAAAGTACTATTAAAAAATATACCTATTATGTTACGTAAGGTCATGTGACACTCTTGAGAAAATTTTGTTCAAAATTTAATACAAATGGTAACTAAGCAAGTTAGAATCTAACAGACGATTTCTCTTGGTTAGTTACCATTCTCTGCTAAGTTTTAAACAATTTTTTTATGTCACGTGGCTTTTACACAAAGGTGAAATACAAGAAACCAAGCTTTGTTTGTGTAAGACGATTTGGGGTGAAAGACGATCCACAACATTTGAAGGTTGTCTTATATGTCTGCCATACGGTAATTAGTGTCACTTTACATTTCAACAATTTCCCTCTGAAAAGTTTTTAATAAATTAAATTTTGTGAGTAAAAAATGAAAGAACCAATTTGAGATGAATGACGGATTATCCCAATTATAATTTTAAGCGTAATTCTTATGTTTACATTTATATGCATTTGTGTTATGTTTAATAACAAAAAAAATTTTCTTGCACCTTGGTTTCACTATACTACTGCGTTGGTGTGAAGGATCCTTTAGCGTTATCGAATTCGACGTTGGTTCATTTCTGTCAAATATCTCGTTACCTATTAGTTTTAGGGAAAATATAGTTCCAATCAATATTATAGAAAATAAAATTCTCTATAAAAATGGTTTAAGAAAATTTTTGGTAGAATTTACGGTTTAATCGTTAGAGACGCTTGAAGTTATGGTTTTGTGTTACCGCTATTTTGAGTTACGACGGTTATAAAGAAAACATTGAATTGGAATTAAAAACGAAGAAAGAGTTTTAATGCAATAAAAGATGAGTCTTTCAGTAGAAATAATCTTTTCACAGAAAGTAAAAATTTATGAAACCATAGAGCATTGAGTTAGTACACGAGAAGTTCAAAAATCATATTTTTTCATCCATAATTTTATTTCTTTTCAGGAAGTTCTGTCTCTTTATGACGACTTAACAAGAAATACCCTTTGATGTTTACATAAAGCTTTGTTCAAAAAAGAGTTCTAAAATTTTTATTAATTGGTGCTGCATATTCAATTTGCTAACTTCGTTTTAGAAAAGGGGAAATTGCATGCCACAAGTGTTACCGACACAGTTATTAATTTTTTAATTTAAATTTAAAAAAAATTTAGATGAGGCATCTGCTGTTTGCCATTATTTATTTTAGTTTGTTCGTTTATTTAACGATTTTAGGGAGGTCATTGCAGTAATCATAAAATTGAAAATTTGGAAATAAAATTTAATGAAAATATTTTGAATTTTGAATGACATTAACGAAGTGTGAGTATTAAATGAAACGTCAGTTAAGTTCGTCTGAAAAATTTTCATAAAACGTTAAAAATGTGTGTCGATTAAATTTTATCACCCAATACTTTTAAATAATACGAGGTCGTTTCAAAAAATATTTACTACATCCTGTAAACTTTTAATTTGATCCAAGTCTCACAATTTCGATTAAAAATTATCTGACTATTATCACGCAAAATTAATTATTTCTGCGGTTTTCTTATTGCGTAGATTTTCAAATGTAATAAATTTCAATTACTTATAAGCTTCTTATCAATTTAATTTATCAATTACATTAACATAAACAATGATAAAAATTAACAAACAATTAAGACAGAATTCTGGAAAATGATCGTAATAACACTTAGAAAAAATATGTTTTTTTAAACAATTTAATAAAGCCAATTAAAAAAACAATTTTTTTTGAATAATTTGAATAAAAAACTCACCTGTAGTGTTTGAAAATAATTTAAAAAATGTTTATTGGTTTGACATTTTTATGCAAATATATCGCACGTTGTGTCGTATTCAGAAAGCACAATTTGAATTTATAAGTTCGCTCGCACGTTTCAGATAGTAAACTGAATTGAACGACGTCGCGAGTAGCGCCGTTACGGGCCCGCGTCGCAATGTAGTATCTATAAGTTAACTGAACCGAAGTAGACTACATGAAATATATTAAATATCTTATTACTTCAAAGTATTCATCGATAGGTTCTACATAATTTAAAAGATTGCAGAACTTCGGACATGCCAAAAGATTTTCAAAACATTGAAAAATTTAAATTTTACTTGAATCTTTCGAATAAATTTATATTTTAAGCAGAGTTAGGTATAAAAAACTTGAACTCCTCTATGTCTTGTAATTTTTTTATCAATTAATTCGTACTTGAATTCGGAATCCAACTAATACTGGCTGGACCCTTTTATTATATTTCCAAAGTTTGTATCGATTTATTTTTATTCTTTTCTTTACTATTTCAAACTGGCATGTAAAGGGTATTTGAAAAGTAGATAAAATCAGATATCAGTAGTATTATCCACTACATTCGAAACTGCAAGTCCCGAGGCGTGTAACCTTTCAGAATGGAATCCGCTTGTAGGCACTTATGATAGCTTTGGGCCAAATCATATAGTACTTCTTGAAAAGAGATAAATTACGGTCGTTTGCACAAAAGTAAACTAAAACTATATAAAACTAAGCAAAATAACAACAATGTATTTTAATTGTTCTAGACAGCGTTCACGACTACACATTTTATTTTAATTTTAAATTGCTTTTGTGCATCCAACCATAACGATGAACCCTTTACCTACGTAAAAGCGTCTATCGTCACAGCTTAGATTTCCGCATCATATTATGTTAAGTGTAATAACAAAAGATAACACAGATGATTTTATTGAACAAAACAGAAGCTAAACAAACAAAGAAAAAAATACGATTAAATCTAAATTATCTAAAATGGGAAAAATTCAGAAAAAGAAGAAGCTTAAGGTTAGAGCGATCTAATCCAAAATCTTTAACCAATGTCAAACTGCACGTATTTTGAGCTAAGGTGTCTACATTCAATTTTAAGATCGTCCTAACCTCTTAGCGCACAGTTTAAATTGGTCTACTTGAGTCGAGCTATACCATTAGGTCGGTTTACCTGAGTGTATACATGAAAGATTCAATTTTGTGTAGCATGGGTGGCCTACATGGTAAAATAAACACCTGTTCTAAACTTTTTCAGTTTTTCACATCTAAATTGGTGACAAAAACACCTGAGGAAGATCGAATATCTCCTAGTTATTATACCATGGATAACCTAACCTACATCTATGTATTTTGACGTCACACTAATAGAGTCAATTATGACTTTAACGGTTCTCAAAAAATCCTATTAAGTTTTGTTTGTAAATAATTCAAAAGGATCTTCAACAATCTTTTTCGTTTTGTTATAGTTTATCGTGCAGTAAATAGCTTTGAATATATTTTCAAAATTCAGAAAATTTATATGAAAGGCTATAAATAAAACCAGTGAAGCAATATTGACTCGAGGACACCAAATAGACGAGATTTTTAAGAATATTGCGACAACCTGAACTTTGAAAGTGAATGATCGCATGAAACTGCAAGAATAAATTATTATTACATCAACTGCCTGAACGTTTTTACATAACAATACTCTGATATGAGGATCATCAATAAGATTTTACCTGAGATTGATAGAAAATGAGAGAGTATTTTACCCTGGAAAAACATATTATTATTTATTGTATTGCTGCCCGATTTTCTACTAGATACTTATTTTTAATTAAATTTATTTTTTTAATTAAAAAAAATTTAAGTTGATAAAATTGTGTAAAAATAATTAATTATGTTATTTTTACGATCTTCCTTGATTAATGAATCAATTTTTTTTAAAGATTTGGCCATTATTATGAGTTTTTATCGGTTTTCAGTAAACACGAGATAACATCAGAAAGACGATGATGGTGGAAAAAGCTAACAGTTTTAACTTTCAAAAGCCTAAACTATGTTTTGTATTACAATTATATTATATTACAGAAAAACACGGTTTTACGTTAAATCTGGATTTTATTTTTTGTTGTTATTTTGGTAAATAACAATTTGTTAACTAAAAAAACAAATTTCTTTTCTGAAAAGTTCTTTTGTAGATTAGCACACCATCAAGGTCTCGATTTGCGTCGTTTCTATTTACGTTTCAAAAAAAGCATAAACTCGAAAATCTAACTTGATTCGAAATCAGGCATGATTCAATTCGCTACTTTTTATATGTCAAATATCGTCGGTGAAACCAGAAAATGGTGTAACTCCATTTTAAATATATTTGAAAAGTAGTAACTTCATCTTCAATTTAAAAGAGTAAAAATGAATCTATCATAAAAATAAAAATTAAGTGAGCAGCATGCACTTATCTATTTTTTAACACTACTAAAATTTTCAACCCAATCATTATAATATTTCAAAAAATAAATAAATTGTATTACCTCCTGTAAAATTTCTAAAAAGGAGTTACACCGTTTTCTGGTTTCACCGACGATATGTGATTCAATTTGCGTTATAGTTGAGAGGAAAGCAATCAGATTGAGACCATGGTAGTATTTAAAATTTGAAATTGTTTACATAATATTATTTATGATTTATTTGTGAGGTTTTACCAATATAATATAATATTCATTAAGTAATACGTATTAAAAAGGCCGATTTTTTCAAGTTTAATAAATTGTCAAATAACTACTAACTTGACGTTTATTAAACATGAAAAAATCGGCTCTGAAACTTTAATTATATGGAGTTAATAAAATTTTAATTACTCGATATAATTAAAGTTTTAATATTAGTACTATTTAATATCAGCGAGTTAATAATTTAACATTTTAAATAATATTCATTAATGTTTTTTTTTTTTTTTTTTTTTTTATTGACTCCATGGTTTTGTTACAATCTGTCAGGGACAATAAGCAACATTGTTTGATATATTACAAGGTAATAAAAAATAAAGTACATGACATATTGGAGAGCTTGCCCATTGGCATGCCTCCCTTAAAAGAGATAAGGTATCGCACTCACGCACTCAACACTTATCGCGTGGATATATCCATCGGATCACGCCGTTTTAGTCTTCTCACTTCTAGCCCCGCAAGTAGATCACTCACTAGTGCATTGGGATGATCCTCGAGACGAACCCGATATTTCTTGCTCGCATGGTTTATTTCTTCTCGGACACTTCTGATCTGCAAGTCTGCACTAATAACGGTGTTGGGGATGTACCTAGGTGCATTACAAATATCACGCAGCACTTTGGATTGAAATCGCTGGATCTTGTCAATGGTGGACTCACTTGCTGAACCCCACAACTGAATGCCATATGTCCATATGGGCTTCAGGATTGTCTTGTAAAGCAATAATTTGTTGTCAATAGATAAGGGTGACCTGCGACCCATAAGCCAGTACATTTTGCGATAGTTGAGACCCAGCTGTAGTCGCTTTGACCAGATGTGTTTGGCCCAGGTTAGTCGCCGATCTAGATGGAAACCTAGATATTTAACAGTTTCTTGTACTGGGAGGGTTTCATCAAATAGTACTACGCTAGGGCAGGTTTCCCTTCTGAGGGTAAACGTAGTGTGCACCGACTTTGTGGTGTTGGCCTTTATACGCCATTTCTTCAGCCAATTTCCTATCTTGTTTGTATGATCCTGTAGGATCTGGGATGCACGAATTGGGTCTTCATCTGATGCTAATATGGCTGTATCGTCCGCAAATGTGGCTGTTTCGGTGTTGTCAGTTTCCGGCAAATCTGCAGTATACAGGAGATACAAAATCGGTCCAAGAACGCTACCCTGAGGTACTCCAGAAAGAATTGGTTCCAAGGCTGAATAAGCTTCGCCAACCTTGACAAAAAAGTACCTGTTTGTTAGATACGATATTAGTAGACTGCTGTACGGATAAGGTAGGTACATTTTAATTTTGTACTTCAAGCCGTCATGCCAGACTCTGTCAAACGCCTGCGAAATGTCCAAGAAGGCAGCTGAACAATACCTCTTACTTTCCAGGTCAGTTCTGATTTTTTTAATGACTCTATGCACTTGCTCCACCGTTCCGTGTCCCTGTCTAAATCCGAATTGATGGTTGGGGATTAAGTTCCTGTCTTCTAATATGGGTTTCAATCGTTTTAGAAACAGTTTTTCAAAGATTTTGGATAAGATGGGTAGCAGACTTATAGGTCTGTAGGAAGACGTTTCAGCCGAGTCTTTCCCTGGTTTCTGGATCATGATCACCTGCGCTACTTTCCATTGTGAAGGAAAATGACCATATCTAATGATTGCGTTGAATATGATTCTAATTAGTTTGAAACCATTCTCTGGAAGGTTTTGTAGAATCTTTGCCGTTATCAGATCATATCCTGGGGCTTTCTTTGATTTTATTTGCTTGAAAATTACGTTTTTTATTTCATTCATTTTGAATTTTTTTATTTGTGGGCTCATTTGATATGGCGCTGCAAGTTGTTGTTGTATGGGATATTCTTCTTCAAGGGAAATTTCTCTTGGTGGTGGTTGGAAAACCTTGACTAAATGTTCCGCAAAAATTTTGGTTTTTTCTTTGTCATTTCTAGCCCATTCCCCGTTGGTTTTTCTAATTGGTTGATTAGTCTTCTGAGTTTTCTTTGTCGCACGCGTAACCTTCCATAAGGAATAGTCGGTTGCTTCAGTTGCTGTAAGGTTTTCAAGAAAATTTGTGATGTCCTCATTTTTGTGATCATTTAATAATTTTTTTAGTTGTTTTGTGGCCTCATTTAAGTTTGTTTTGTCAATTTGTGAGTGAGTTTGATGCCAACGTTTTCTTAATTTTCTCTTTTGCGCTATTTTCTTTTTTATATCTAAGGGACAAAAGCCAGGTTTGTCCAAGGTCAACGTAGGTGGAGTGGCGTTCCATGAGGCTTGCTGAATTAAAGTTGTTAATTGTTCTACTGCTTCATCTATTTCTTTTGCTGTTTGTAGCGAGATGTTGAGGTCTATATTAGTAGTGAGATAATTTTTGAATTTTTCCCAATTTGTATATTTATTGCATAATGTAGGTGGTTTGTTGACTTTAAAAACACAGGAATTAAGGGTGACTAGAAGAGGAGTGTGATCAGAAGATAGGTCTAAGCATGTTTCTACTTTTAGGTAATTATGGGAAATTCCTTTAGTGACGCAGAAATCAAGTATATCCGGGGTTTTATTTTGGTCAGTGGGCCAGTAAGTGGGTTCAGTTGGTGACAGCGGCAGTAGGTTGCAGCCATGCAAGGATTGGTACAATTGCCTTCCTCTGGGAGTAATCAGCCTTGAGCCCCAGTAATTGTGCTTAGCGTTATAGTCACCTCCAGCAATAAATCGATGTCCAAGTGATTGGAAGTATAGATCAAATTGTTCTTTTTTGATTGAGATGTTAGGTGGGCAGTATACTGCCGAGAGCGTAAGTGGTCCCTTCCAGTCATCTATTACAACTGAAGTAGCTTGTATGTTTCTAAGGCTTAATTTTGGTATTTCGTGGTGTTTTATATTGTTTTTAATGATTATGGCAGTCCCGCCTCTCGCTGTTCCTTCCGGGTGTTGGGTGTCATAAATCGTATAGTGAGGTATTTTGATAAAGCTTTTTTTGGTCATGTGGGTCTCCGATATTAGCATAATGTCTAAATTGTGATTTGTTAGAAAAGTTTTAATTTCTAATCCATGATTTACTATGCCGTTAGCATTCCATACAGAAATTTTTAGTGTGGAGACATTATTGTTGTTATTGCTTCTCATTACATTTTGCTAATCATGGTGATTAGGAGATCAAGCATCTTATCCATCTTCTCCATCATCTTTGTTAGCATTTGTTCGAGATTGTTTTGAGGTTGTTGCTGTTGATGCTGCATAATTGTTGGCATTTGATTTTGCTGTGGGTTGGGATGGGATTGTCGATTAAAGGTATCATTTGCAGTCATTTGAGCATAGGATATTCCATGTTGGACTTGGTTTCTATTTATTGGGAGGGGTGGGGGTGTATTTGTTTCTGGTAATGGTTGATTTTCAGGAATATTTTGAGAATAACTTAATTGTTTTTTACGTAGTGCCGGATACACTTTTGCTTGGAGTTCTTTATAAACCGAGCAACCCCTGAAGTTGGCTGGGTGCTTCAGTTTACAGTTTGTACATTGCACTCCGTTATCTCTGACTTTACGTGGACAGTCTGCAGTTGCATGGTCTTCTACACATTTAACGCATCGGGGTCTTCGTTGGCAGTATTTTTGCGTATGTCCAAATCGCTGACAGCGGGTACATTGAGGAACTTCACGCTTTGGGCGTTGGGGTTCTATACTAACTATCGCATTCATCAGATTTTTGACTTCGTATATTTCCTTGTTATTTGGTTTAGTTTTCAGTTCAATGTTGAATAGAGGAAGTAACCTTTTAGTTTTTCTTTCTCTTATGCAAGAGATATTTTTAACTGCATGACCCTTAGCTTCGATTTCCTCTTTGAGGGTTTTTTGGTCTACAGTGGGATGTAGGTTGCGTAATACAACGCGGAAAGAACGATCCTCTTTGAGTTGGTAGGTGTGGAATTCCGTGGTCTTTTCATTAAGAGCCTTTATTATGTCTGTATAGTTTTGAGGGGTGTTTGGTTGCACCTTTACTTGATCGTTGTATAAGCACTTAAAGGTGTGGCCGTTTGGTGCGCATACTTTGAGTAACTCGATTAAGGGTTGTATATTTTCCACACCCTCTATAAATATTGGTGGTGGTTTTTTTACCTTTTCTACGTGTTCGATTTCATCATCATTGTTTTTTTCTTTCTCCTGAAGGGGTTCGAAAGCATTGGAAGTCTCTACAGGTTTACTAAGCCAGCCATCGCTAAGTTTGGTTTGCTTGTGCATATTTTTCTTTGCTACTTCAGGGCTGTCATTTTGTCGTTGTCTTTTGCGATAGACTACGGTGTTCCAACTAGGTTCTTGGGTTTGAGATGCTTGTGCAAGATTGGCTGGTTGCATTGTTTGTAGTGTGGTTATAGGTAAACCATAAGTTTGGTTAATTAATTGATTCTGTGGCATATAATGATTTCCGGTCACCGTCTCTTGAGGCAGATACGGCCCTGTTGGCTGATAGTTTTGATTATAATATACTGCCGGGAATATATTCATTGGTTGGGGCAAAAACGTCCCTGGTTGCTGCTGCATCCCTAATGCATTTGGGTTGTAATAATGAGGGTTATTTGATGTCACAGCTGTTTCCATCTGATTGGATTGCAATTCATCGCGATGTATTACAATTTTTTGGGCATCACCATTATCATTTTTCTTAGAGGGAGGTGTACGATGCATGATTACATGATTCTAACCTCAAATGTTGTTTTATCTAAAAAGGTTCTATTTGTCACTCAATCTGTAAGAAATAACACTCACTACTGGTCTACAACGTTTTTTGCATGTAATTAATCCGTGCAAATCACTAAATACCATATATAGCGACTATTTTTACGAAAAACTGCTTCTAACACAAATTTGATGTAATCTTTAATTTAATTCATTAATGTGATAAAATAAAAAATATTAAAAAAATATCGAATAATTTTTTTTGTCCTTTTTGTACTTTTTTATTTAAGGTTTTTTAATATATTATGATGATATACCTGTAAAATGAAACCTGTGTTTACCCGACTAACTCGCATATTGGAAATTGAAAATTGGGCGCCAATTGATAATAAAAAACCTTATCACCAACAAAATAAATTTTTAGTTTTGCAGGTAAAAGATGTTAAATACGAAATGCAAAATCACTTACGTGGGCTCGAGAAGACTTTTCAACCAAGCCACCATAAAAAATCTGATCAATGAATAGGATTAACAATCGATTCATAAAAGTCCAAAAAGAAGAATTCACTTGAACTTTTCAACACCCCACTTTCACTCGTTTGATACGACCCTATTTTTCTCAACCTCCTTTTCAAAAATTTCTCAAAAAGATTTCATGGTTGCATACTTTTAGGCGCAGAATATTCTTAAAGATTCAATTTATAATACATACATAATAACGCGCAAAAGCACACAGGGTGTTACATTATAAACGGCGAAATATATTAAACAAAAAATCGATGAACAATTATTAAAATTAAATAAACAATTAGTCTCGCTTTTGATACCAAAGTGTTAAATATGTCAAATTGAACAAAATTTTCCAAAAAAAAATCATCAATAAAAAACCGTAAAAAATTAGGCTACTTATTGTTAGGTTTTGTGTTGCTAACGTGCTGAAATTTTCTGGTTTTTAACTCAATTTAAGCTATTGCTAGATCCAAATATTTCAAGCTGCTCAATTACACCTCTGGATTTGTCAATCTTCAAATCAATCAGGTAGGTAAAAGTTAACCTTTCTAATTCGCACTTGTGATTATAACCAAAAATTAAGTCTCCAGACGCTTGAAATTTTTCTAGTTTCAGATAGTTTTTTTAATGATTTTAAATTTAACAAACGCTTTACTTATTCGCAATGTTTTAATATAATTTTCTGCAACAACTCTGCAGAAAACAAACAAAAAATTAAAAAATGAAGAAAATTTATCTTTTTAAAAATTTATTTGAAAATAATAGCGTCCTGGGACTTTACTGTGGTTGTCGGCGATCTTCATCTTCAACTGAATAAATTCAGACTAATCCTAGGGCTTGCTATTTCCAGCCACTGCGTCGTTTTTTTGGCAGTGCTAGATCTGTGATCATATAAATTGTTTAACGTCCAATAGGTAATTTGCGAGACTTATCGTCTGGAGGTCGCCTCCAGACGAGCCTGTAACTCTGGTTTTTGTGTTAATGATGGCCATTCATTAACCCAGGAGAACCACCGGCTTAACGTGCTTTCCGAAGCACAGAGACTTAGTCATAAGAAAGTTGCCCTTCTCCGGATTTGAACCCGGTACCTCGCATTTGCAGTTGATCGCGTTACCTGTAAGGCAAATGACTTTCTTTTAGGCGATAAAAAGAGCAACTTTTCACCCTTCCTGTTCTGAAATTTTCATTTTTTATCATATTCTGCGTGATGGATGAAGTTTAGCCATCTGTAAAGTCACGCGCGCTTTCACTTAAATTTTTTTTAAAATAACGCACTATTTTACAAATTGAAATTGCAATTTTATAACAACAAAGTGTAATTTCTGTGTTCTATAACATTTTAACTTTTCTTTTTTATCTTAATTAACCTTTCCGTTTGTTTTAAGCAAATGCTCTTTCTGAAAGCAAGCAAAAAATTTTTTATTAGATTTTTTATTTTATTTTGGTCTTTGATGTCAACCCTTTCTTTTTATAAGTACACTACCCTTTTTTGAGCTTTGTTTCACCGTAATATACAAAGTGTAGGATAAGTATCTATGTACATGAAAGAATTACAAAAAATTCAGATTTTTTTTTACTAATTTAAAAATGATAAAAAATAATCTGGGAAGCAGTTCAATAAGCGAGACCGCAATTTTAAAAATATCTACTTGACGGAATTACAGAAAACAGTCCTACAAAAGCAACAATAAAACAAAAAATTTATGAACCATTGCAAATAAAGCTTATATTTAAAAAAAAACTTGAAAATTTACATAAACTTGCATCTAAACACATTGGATTGGCTGCCGTTAGAAGGTTAGCCCCTCCCATACCCACGTAATCACACTCGCGCATAAGCTTAGAAATATTAAAGATCAACGATTTAGATTTTAGAGTGAATTTAAGATTTACCGTGATTGCGTTGTCAAAATTGAATTTCTGCACCCTCTGCTTGGATCTTCTCCGCTTTGGATACTCCAAACCGTTGAGTATGTTATTAGAAATGAGGTGACTAAATCCATCTTTTAATATCGGAAAATTTAATCCAAAAGAGCCTCTAAATAGTAACTTTAATTCGATTTTAAAGCTACCATGCGTTACTCAGCCTGAAGCGTAAGTAAATCCACAAGGACGGGCAACTAAATGATCATTATGGTCGCTTTTTGTGCAGAAATTGGAAAGTTTAAAATTAATTATTAGCTAAATTAATAAATACATAACATTCTTTCATATCTAAATCGCTTCATTTTAATGTTATATATTAAATTCAATTGAGTTTTCTTTAATAAATATAATATCTCCTAGTCCCGGTTATCAAACTAAACTAATTTACTTTTTTTTTTAGAATATAAAAATTCGTAAATGAAAATAAAATCGTTAGAAATAAAATATAATTTAAATATTTCTTGTAAAGGATAAATTTTTAGAATTCTTATTTACAATTAACACAATAAACAATTCGGTTATATTTAATTATCCTTTCGTGAGGATTGCAAATAAAACATTTATTATTTAAAACTTTTCTACAACTAACAATTCTCGAGCAGGAACGAACCATAAAATAATGAAAACAACATTTCTAATTGAACCTACAAAACTTTGTTTAACTACGGCACTGAAAAATGTAATGCATTGCATGACTTCTGCAACCCGCGTAGCAATTGCTGGGAGTTGGATAATAAGTCTCGCTCTGATTTTAAAAATTTCTGAAGCAAATTCTAAAAAAAATAGACCAAAGAGCAATTATAAAGCGTAAAAAATATGAACCGTTGCAAATAAGCTTTATTTTTCAAAATTTTAAAAGATCACATATGATCAGGTTGGTTTTTGCGGCTTAAGCCATTTATTGGTTGATTGTAAAGATAAGTTCCGCTTTTGATCATTAGGTTATAAATACATAGTGCTGTACATTGTATATCAGTGTCAGTTGCAATGAATGTGTCAAGTTCGGACGACATAAATTCTTTATTCGGTGGTGATAATCGATTAATTGTGAAATTGCTTTAACAGTTGCGGTGAATACCGGAGAACCTCCGCTGCCAAACAGTAACTTGTATATGAAAAATGGGTCTTTTTAAAGATCAAAAATACTTAGAGAAGGGTGAGAAATCATTGTGGGATACAGTTGCGTTGTCAAAATTGACTTTACTCCGCCTCCGCATTGCTCTGCTCCGCTCCAGACGGCTCCGAGCCATTTTGACTAACGCTTACTAGCTAATAATATCCCTTAGGACCTTTCAAAACGAAAAAGATGCTAATTTGAAGGAATGGATATAACTTTCTTTTTTCTCTATCTCTGGAGGCCTCCCAACCTTCCAAAAAGTGCTCTAAAGAACCGGGTGGTTGTCACTAGGTACTGTTTTGGTAAAATTTAATTCAAAAATACCCCTAAAAAGTAAAATTTGCTCGATGTTAACTGTACGATGGTTTATGTAGGTACAAGTAATGGTGCTCTGCGAAACTCCACCCACCGACCGTTAGTGTACTTCTCCACGCACGTACGACTAACACAATGCATCAATAGAACTCAGAATTGAACAAAAATTGCAAATTTTAAAATCAAGTATTAGCTAAACTAATTCTATCAGATTCCGTAGAATTTTTTTTTTTATAAATATTATACTTTCGGGCGAGAGCTAATGTCCGAGACCCAAGATTTGTATACACATCTTACAGTTGAAGTTCCCTATTAAACTGTAGGTCCCCGATGTCTGTAAATATTTCAACACGACCCTTACAGATAAGCTAAAAATAGACGAGAAAATGACGCTGGCTCTTATACTTACTCGAAAATGACATGATTTAAAAAACACTAACAATCTGATTTCTCTTTGTAAAGTTCCCTTATACTTCTGATTGATTGTTCTGTTCTATCAAACCACAAAAAGCAACTTTTCAGAAAACCTGCATTTTTTACAACATTTAATTAAGTACTACAAATATTATCACTTCTGTGTACCATCAAAACAACAACTTTTAAGTAATGTAACTTAAAGGTTTTCTAATAACAGTAAATTGATAGATTGACATCATTCGATCAAACCCACATGAGTTATAAAAGTTTTTTATCAATTTTTCCAGCACATTTTCTTCTAATTTAGCTTTTCATTACAGCAATATCACTAACGTAAGAAAACGTTTGGTCAGCAAAATGACCATCATGAAAATTATTGGAAGCAAAAATTTCAATAAACGCTTATGATAACCCGAAACCAAGTTTAATTAAACTTTTGTAAAAAAATATTTTATTTTATGAATTGTACGCTAAAAATATTGTTAAATCGCTTTTCTGAAAATACGTAGAATCAAATTTAGAGAATCACAATTTGACCCTGCTTTAATTTAATTCTAAAACAAAGCGTAATTACTTTTTAATAGGACACTTCAAAATTTTGAGTGTGCACTACAGACAAAATGAAAATTTTACGATTTAACGGAAAACATTAAGTCTATGTCATTTAAGTTATTCACCAAATCCGTTATTATCTCTTACACTTCAGCGACAAACTTGAGAAGCCCTTGAAGATTTTCTACTCTATCTTGGATATGTCCCGAACGTCATTTCATGTATAGGGTGATGGAGAACGAATAAAAACAGCTTGATAACTCCACACTAGATATTTTTTAATTTAAATTTTCACTCTAAAAACAAAAACATGTCAGCAACCCTAAACAATTCCCAACAATAGTTGAATAAAACAAAGGTTATATTGAATTAAAGGGGGTGAACGATAAATCACATACATAAGGTCTGCATAGAACTAAACGAACGTATCTAAAACATTCTGAGGAAGTTTAATTTATTAGATAATTTTTAATCCCTTCTGTTGAAATTAAAATACTTTTTGCTTTTTACTTTATACTTTTTCGAGTTATTTATTACCCTAAGCGATATACCTAACGAGATTGCCAACAAATAACGTGTGTCTAGAATTTTAATTAACTTAAAAAATAAAGTTTTGGAAAAACTCGTAAGTGAAAACCAGATAAGTGCAATTCTGCGTTAATAAATTTTTAAAACTTCAGGTTTATTTTAAAATTCATAAATTACCTAACAATTTTATTTTGTAAACGTATTTTAATTTCAACATTTGGAATTTAGCAAATAATGATATTTTGATAATAAAGTTTTAATTAAAATTGTTAATTTTGATTCCCGAAAATTTTGAAAAAGATCAGATAAGAGTAAATTTATTTTTGCTGTATAATTAGAATTAAATAAAGTAGAATACGAACCATTTAATGAAAACAAACGATCCCTCTTCTGATGATGTTATTGTTCTCATTAGTTCTATAGCATTTCAAAATTAAATGATTGGTTACCTTGGAAATTTTATTGAATTGTTAACGCACTAATAAATTATTTTATTCTTTGCTGTTTGACTACCATTGCTAATTAGATTTCTCATTTTATATTAAAAATTCCATTTATTGCTTTTCCGTATGATCGTAGGACAAGAACGGTAATTAGACGTTCTTTTATTTTACAGATCATTGTAAGTGAAAATTAAGAAAATATGCTAACTTTGTTATTTGCCTAACATGAAATCTTAACCACGGTACTTATAAACTTTGGATTTGAATCTAAACCCTGTGATTTAAATTTTATCATCCACCATTACATGGAACTACTTTTAGGAAGTTAATCTTGGACGTTAACCTTAAAATGTTTTCACTTAAAGAAAAACTTAATTAATGATTTAACTTTTTCTTTTACGAAATACAAGCGGATTGTTTTATTGCCACCCTAAACTCGTTTTTTTCAACTAGAAGTGCTTAAAACATTGTTTAGAAAATTTTTTTTAGCGTATACTCTACCGCTCATATGCTATCTCTCATATGCTCATATGCTGCTCTTGCTATTCTTACTCTGCAATTAGTCACTAGATCCATGTAAACTACACGAACCGCCGACACAATGCATGTAATAGTAATGTTATCAACGCCCACTCTATATTGGGCAATGACGTCATTGCCCGGACAATGATGTAAAAACCACATTTAGAATTTTAAATATCAACTTTGCCTAAAATGTATGGTTATTGACGTCAATAACCAGGCGTTAACGTCAATACACAGCTAGGCAGAACTTTGACGTCATTGTCCGGTCATTGACGTCATTGTCCGGTCATTGACGTCAATGGCCGAAATGTCATTGTTGACCATAACATATAAATATATAGTGGCACATGTTAGCCATCCCAGAAAATACAACGTCGGACGCATCCAATAAGAAGAGTAGAACCGGTGCTAAGATGCTAAAAAGGCAAAATAGAAAAAGCGTTGTGGAACATTAACACAGGCATGTCATTCATGTAAATGTAAGAAAAGGAAAGAGGGTCAGGGAGACAAAAGCAAACCCTGTGGCAGACGCTCGTTCACCATGCTCTGGAGTACTTTTTTTATTTTTTTAAATTAATTTTTAATGATATTGTTGTAAATTTTAAATTATCTATACCAGATTCAAAATGGCTACTGAAAAACTATCAGATAACTAATTGAAAAATTAACTTGTTCTTTTTAGAAAAAATGGCCTTTAAGGGATGTTGTTTTTCACACATAATACTGATCTAATATGTAGACTAATATCCACATTTCCAAATAAAATAACAAAAAATTAAAAAACATGTGTTTACAAAGGTAATTTATGTTATATATAATTCAGTGTTCACCTTGTATAATATGAGAACCTGGATGAAGTATTGAAAGGATAAAGGACGAACTGGCTGTAAAATTTAACACAAATAATAAAGTTATTTCAGGTCACCTTTTTATAGGTTTCGATAATAAAATAGAACACTTAATTTTGATTTATACCGAAAGTTTTTCACAAAATACACATTTGGATGAGATGACCTCCCCTATAATTTAAATACAATAATAATTATAACGTTTTTTGTTTCTTTGTAGAATGTAAGATGACATTATAATATGGCAGAAAGTATAACTAGATTATAGTAGGTACTAGAATTAGAAAAAATTATTTAAATATGGAAAGATAACATTTATTTCACAATAATACAAGATTAGTTTGAAAAATGTAATTTGGTTTTAATTTGAATCCATTTGTAGAAGGACGAAACCCTTGTATAAATATCACGTTTTCCACAGAAGTTTGCAGCCAGTAATCCTATTTAATCCTTAGTTGCTACGTCCACTAAAGGTCCTCCACTATCATCCTTGAACAAAAAATAATTAAATATTAAAAAAAATTTAAATATAAAGAAACTGCGTTTTAAATTGCAATTAATTTTCTTACTAGGCAAGGTTTTTCTCCATTTATAACATCAGTACATATTTTTTCACTTTCAATTACATCAAAAGTTCTTTTACATTCTTAAATAATGATGATTGTAATTACATTGAGTTTTTCAAGAACATTGTCAGGAAACTCCCACCTCGAAACAAACCCAACAACTGACTTTTCTAGTTTCACAGGTTGAATATTTTTGTTATAGGTTAGACAAGTTTTTATCTTAATCAATGCGATGTTGTTTTGAAAAATATTTTTGTAGTGCTCATGAGGCGTAGTTTCTTCAATTTCAACCCTCACATCACCAATATTTAATTTAGTAGTTCCTTCTAATATACTCAGTGATTGATAAGATCTAAAATAAAGTAATTTAAAAATTATTATAAAAAGAAATCAATTTCGTACCTCACTATACAACGAGCAGTTGTAATGACTCAACAGTTACCAATGATCAAACCTGCACATGTATGTTCCTTATTCTGCTGTAATGATACTTGATAGGGTATTTCGCCTTCTTGTGCAATATGTTTACCTACTAAGTCAACATATTCTTGAGCTTCTACAAAAAGCTTGATTGATTTGTAAAATCGTTAACGTGTTCAAATAATAATGTAAGAGATGTTCGACTTGATGAAAATCGATCGAGAATTGCCCAATCAAGACCAAAATTGTGTAAATTAACAATTCAAAAAAGTGGTTAAAGATAAGTTGGGTCTCTTGCGATGACGTATTCACGTTAAATCTACGGTTATGCCTCCAAACATAGCCTCGGTTTCAATTTTTTCTACGTTTAGCAAAACTTGGCTTTCGAGACATTAAGTGCGTATCTTTCACTCTACTGCATGTATCGTTTCAATTAAGTTAATTTCTGAGCAGCAAATTTTATTATCAATAGATTTATGATGACGGTTTGTATACATAACCGAAAGTTAATATTACAGTTTGTTACCATAAGTAAATAATTCTCGTCCGTATTGTATAATAGAAAGAAAATAACAGTTGTTTTTTTATTTTAGCTCTCAAAGTACACTAAGAATTTTCTATCTGTTATAATTCATTAATTACGTTCAGTTAACTCAATAATTTTCAAACTTGATTTTCTTTTACTTACCGTTTAATGGAGCGCAAATTAACACAGTTGTCAACTCAATCAAAAATAAAGCCGTACTATTTGAAAACATTGTTTTAGTTTTTTACACCTAAAGATAAAAAGTTTTTTTTATATATTCGCTGTCAGTATAATTGAACTATAAAGTTAGATTTGATAATAATAATAATGACGGCAGTAAAAAACGTTTAAACTGTCTGTGTATAAGTTTCCAAGGCAATATTCTATTTTATGAAATTGAAATTTAATAAAGTGCGAAACTGCCAACAACTGGCAATTGTTTTTTATTACTTATCAAAAATAATTACCTCGGAAACTTACATGGCAAGTTTGATAAATAAAAGTTTTAACAATTTCAAAAGAATTTTTTGATCATTTACGTAAAAGCTAGATAAAATCTAATGCTCTTATCATTCGTAGTTTATATTTCTACATTATATTTGTATCTTTCAATTTTTCTCTAAAATAATTAGGGAAGCAGGAATTTGCAAAAATAAGTTTTTACATATTAATATCCTATGTTCGCCTAACTCATTCAGCACCCGGTATAAGAAAACTGGAAATCATCCAAAGCAAAATTCTACATTCCATATGGTACACGCCCAGGTACGTCACCTATTTCTGGCTTTGCATAAACTTAAAAATTGACACCATTAACCAACACATTCGTAATCAAATAATCAAATTTTACAGCAACTGTACCTAAATCCAAATTTATTGATCCAGAAGCTCGGTCATTACGATGCCAGAAACTACCCGAAGTACAAAAAACTTAAAGTTCTTATCAACCTGATAAAACCCAACAACAAGCATAACATCTCACGATATTCTTTATGGCACCCTTAACAACATAACCCATCACTACAACTGTGTAAATTCTATACCATCACAAAGAAGTGATCCATTACAAACCATCACTTTTAAATTAGCACACTTTCCCAAATACTACATTTGCTGCATCTTTCTATAGACGAAAGAGATTTGGGTTATTGTCCTGGTGCTCTATATCATAATTCAGTTCATAGGTTATCGCTCTTGTTCTTGTGGTACTTTTGCGGTTATTTTCTTAGTTTATTTACAACTCTCAAGTTTTTGCTGAGATCTTGGTAGACCCTTTGACATTTTTGTTCTTCTTTTTTTAGTTTATCTACAATTCCTGCCCAGGGCACTCAAAATTGAGCTCTGAACATAATCAAGCATTGACTTGATTGTTTAAAAAAAAATTAAGATGAAATAGCTAATCAAACAAGAACAGAACAAAATCAACCAAAAGATCAAAACTAAGCAAACTCCTGAATTAAATGAATTTGAAACTCAAAACTCTGGATTCCACGCTGAATTGGAATCCATGGAATTATTAACGCCCAATATAGTTTTTTCTAAACGTAAGATCCATTTCAACCCACACAAACAAATAAAAAAGTTATTAAGTTAACTCTATTTAGTTTGCTGTTAAAAAGCTCATATTATAATTGATGTCATTACGTACAAAGAATTCAATAATTTTAATGATATTATTTAAATTAATTTTCTTTTACTTACCGTTTAATCTATTCTCTGATGATGGCCATATGACACAGATCCCTCAAGAGCCATCGACAGTTTCTGTCCTGGATTTTAACAATTGTGAAAATTTTATGGCTTGTCGCAACCTTTCGGTCTCATGCGGGTTATTTGGTTGTTTTTTTTATAATACAATCGGTAAGGAATACTTACATCCCTATTCTGTAACTTTTCGTTATCGTTCGTTATCGTTATCAAATCGTTAAGAACCGTAAAGTTCGGTTTCTACGTACCATTACATTACTATTTAATGCAATTCTGAGTGTAAACACAACTTTACTGTTTTTAACGATTTTATAACGATAACGAAGGATAACGAAAAGTTACTGAATAGGGGGGTTAATACTTTTAGGAAATACTTAACATTAAGGAATTGTTGGTGAAAACAAACATTAAACTTTTTTCTATTTTTGTTGCGGGCGGCTAACATTTCTAAATAAAGCCTAATCCATAAAGTAACGAGAAAAACCAACATTAAATTCTTAAAATATTAACTTCTAATGTATGTATTACAGTGATTTCTCTGAAAAACCTTTCCTTAATTTTTCAAGTTAACCTGTACTTGAGGTGAGCTTTAAGTAATCTTGCCGAGGGTACGTGGTTCTGTTTGCTTAATTGTGTGGGTGACAAAATTTAGTAAAACCTATAAATTCATAAAATAAATTTAATGTTTTAATTGATTTCCAAATAAAATTATATTCATCATTATCAAAAATTGTTAAAAAACTCCCACGGTTTTTACCATAACAAAAATATTGAATGGTTGAAAAATTACAAAAATAAATTTTTATGCACTTAAATACGCTGAACTTGTAAATAATTTCACTACGTATTTTCAAAAACATATTTTATTATATAATAAAACGTATTTTATTACGGGTTCAGAACTTTAATCATTGAACTGAATTAATATAATCACATACGAAATAACACTTGAGGTTATATTAAAGAGTAAAGAGTAATTAATATTAAAAAATCCTGCAGCTGAAAAACTCAGCTCTTTTTTATTTACCAAACGATTTAATAATAGTAATTCATCTCTTAATTTTTCATTTTCATTTGTAGTTGGTAAGTCAGTTAAAGCGTCGAGAGCAATGTCACCAGTTTCTTTAGCTTCTTTTTCTGTTGCATTGCAAACTACCACACCAAGTGCACCAATAACCTGCAAAGAACGAAATTTAAAGCTTTTATGTGACCACACTAATACAATTGGAAAAAGACTTACTAATTGCCAAACTGTCCAGAACAAATGCGTTAGAAGTAAATGTGTGCGATAAATGTGTATAACATTGTCGGTATATATAGTCATAAAAAATTTTATAGTGTTAATTATTCCTACCGCGAAGCACAGAGTTAGAAAGAATAATTGAGAACCAAAAATTTTATTGATTTGTGCAATTAGTTTTACGTGGTTTTTAAAGTTGTTAGTTACTTGTCGGATTTTAGAGCAAATATAAACATCATTATATATTATATTTTGAACTTGTATAACTACATTACCTTCTTGCTGCATTTTTATGAATTGTATCCTTTCTCGTAAGCACTTATTGGTATTTTCCAACTGTTGCTTTACGAAATGGATGAAAACATAGATTTCTGCCATGGTAACAAAATTGTAATAGAACTGAATTTTTTTATTTGCAAATAGTAGCAATTTTACTATTCCAAGTTGCAATATACAGGCATAAACATCAAATGCAATCAAGGAAAATAGAATTAGGTGAAACATTGAAAAAATTAATTTGAACTGTCTTCTTGATGTTATAATATTTAATTCTGTGATTACCGAAATAGTGCATAATTTATTTTGTCCATCAGCATGGGTAAAAAAGTCGTTTAAGCTTGATAAGTAAAAAACCGTCGGTGCCAAAATTGAAAGTACGTTACATATCAACATTGTAACTTCTTGTGCGGTATCAGTGAATATCAATGTATGTCGATAAATTATTGTTGTAATAGCTGCAAATGTTATAAAGAATGTTAAAAATAGAACGTAAAAATTTTTTATAAAAATAAAAAAAAAAAAAAAAATAAAAATATTAGATTAAAATCTAGATAGACTTTTAGATAATTTCTAAAGCAAGTGAGTTTTAAATTGCATTTAATTTCCTTACTAGGCAAGGTTTTTTTCCATTTATACCATCAGTGTCAATAAGACACTTCTTATACGATAAAAAGGAAGGAAAAATTCAAGCAAGAATTAAAAAAAACAAAGGTATATTTTCTTGCAACATTTCCGTTTTTGCAAACATTTGCAAATTGATAATAGAATCGCCATTTGAAAATAGTAAATTTGCTGGAATTTCATGCATTTGATGACCGGTGCAATCTAAATATCAAAAATTATCAAAAGGTACCTACATTTTGTATTTTATGACAAAGCACCTACAATTTAAATTGAATATTTTAGAACTACTTACCGTTTGGTTTAGAGTTTTATGAAAGCTGTAGAAATTTGAGAGCAAACTTGATAATCCACAAGTTAAATTGGTTGAATTAATTAGACATAAATCGAGTTATTATCAGCATTCAAGGGCAAACTGGTAACCTGACGCAGATGGTGGTAACAGCCAGACATCTGTCAGAAAGATAAGAGTTTTGACATTACGCGCATAAAAACAACACAGTAGCGTCAGCAGACAAAACATTTTTGGAGTTTATAAACTTTTTACAATTGTAAATTATTGATAACACGATTGCACCCTGGTTAGATCCAAAAACGTATCTTATTGCACAACTCTTTGTATCTTTGTATTTTACACTAAATACTTTTAGATATACTCAAAATTTGTTATAAAGTAAAAAATTTTAATTTTGACAAACTTAATTTTGCTTATCAAATAAAATTTTAAGTTTTTTTTTAATTATTGGCTTTACTAATTTCGTTGCCCAAATAAAAACAAACAGAACTAAGTACCCTTGGCAAGATTATTCATGGCTCATCGAAGGATGAAACAAAAACTTCCCTCTGAGTCTCAACCCCTAATGAGAAGGTTGACCAAAATAGATACCAGAGTCTGTTGCAATCCGGAGAGAACCTCTACAGTTTGTTTAGCCAGGATGTTATAGACCAGCTCACAAGGCCGTGGATCCTGGAAAATAAGGGTAGTTTGAGGAAAACTCCAATAAAACCCAAGAAGTAATAAAATTCTTTTAATAACAATAAAATTTGAGAAGGATGTTTACAATTCTAATAATTGCAATGTATGACTGTGCAAAACAATACACACAGCAAAGAATAAAAAATAATTAGCATATGATTAGCTATTGACTATTAATGATTTTTATTCAATTAACAACAGGCGAACCCAATTACAGTAATTGAAATGTTATACAATAAAAAAAAATGATATGTACAATATAATATACAATGTATCAAAAACAAATATACAATAATTTACAAAAATACGCATGCGGAATTAACGTAGGTATATCACTCTGAAGCATTAGTATTGGAGTGGAACTCGAAGAGAGCATTGTGGATACTCTTTAAACCATCTGCATGAGTATCGCATAAATGTGACACTAAGTTAAAATTAGTGCACATTACGCTTATCGGACATCGAGCAGCTGCATTGGTGCGACGAGCATCTATGTAGAAGGTGGATCTGCTGCGGCTGGTGATACGAGGAACATGAAAGTTCAGTTTACCTAAAAGATTACGACAATCAATGTTGCCATGTAGCAGACCAAAAAGAAATGTAACGGATGCTACAATTCTACGTATATGCAGCGAACGAAAGTTAAACATCTTCAGAAGTGAATCATGATCAAAGCCTATCAAAGGATAAACCTTATGTATTCTAAAATACAAATATTTTAGGAAGCGTCTCTGAATAGATTCCAAATTTCTTACGTGACAGTGGTAGATAGGATACCAAATAATCGATGCATACTCAAAAGCGCTACGAACATACGCGTAGTACAAAATTTTAACTACCTCAATACCGGCGAAATCTCGACAACTGCGGATAATAAATCCCAAGGACCTGAGAGCTTTCGACTCTATCATCTCAATATGCCGAATGAAGTTTAACTTTGCGTCAAAGAGACACCCAAATCCTCACAGCCATCACTGCGACCGATTACCCTGTTAACAATGTTATATTGATAAACAATAGGATGTCTAGCCCTGGTATAAGTCATGACAAAACATTTGCCTATATTCAAGTCCAAGTTATTATTTGAACACCAGAGCGCAACAGAGTCGATTGATTTCTGAAGACGCAGGCAATCACTAACATGCGCAATGGAAAGATAGAGCTTAACATCATCAGCGTACAGCAAGATAAGACATCCGATGACTAAAACTAGATCATTTATAAATACGATGAACAGCAGAGTCGCCAGATTTGAAGGCACTCCGGATGCGAAAACAAAAGAATTAGATATATAACCCATGTATTCAACAAACTGCTCTCTATTAAATAAATAAGAGCGCATCAGTTTAAGTAGCGCATCGGAGAAACCGAATCTTTTCAGTTTAAACAGAAGAATGTCTAGATCGATTTGATCAAAGGCTTTTTGGAAGTCCAAGTAGATGGCGTCAACCTGTCCGCCACTGTCGAGAATTCCAGAGACAAATTGCGTGAAACAAGCAAGATTGGTAATGGTTGACCTGTGAGCCATGAACCCGTGTTGATATGAGGATATGATATTCCCCACCGAAGCATAAATACGAGAGTACAAAATCAACTCTATCAACTTTGAAAAGTTACATAAAATTAATATAGGACGATAGTTGGAAATGAGTGAAGGATCTCCCTTTTTTAAAACAGGGACAACGCGGGCACGTTTCCAGACGTTAGGATAAACGGAAGTATTCAGCATAAGATCAAAAATGTGTTTTAGTGGACGCACGAAAGAGGATACACAATCCTTAATTATGAACGCCGGTATCTGATCAACTCCCGCAGTTGGCTTCGCTTTAGAGCCAGTTAATGACTCAACTGCACGTTTGATTTTATCGATGTTTACTTCGGAGACAGAGATATTACTACCATCAATGTTCAGATTACTAGAGTCGAAATGGCGGGTGTCGGACGATGTATCATCGCGATAAACACTTTTAAAGTATTGCGCAAATGCATCTACAATGCTCTTATTAGGATCGTTATAAACGGTATCATTTGCCGAGACACTGGCGGGAATTCTAGATGAGCCACGTTTACTCCTGACAAAAAACCAGAATTTTATAGGGTCGGTACTAACGCTTTGCTCCATACGCTGCAAGTATTCCTTGTAACAAGTATCAGTAAGAATGCTGACTCGTCGTCTCAGGTCACTGAAAACCTCATAAAGAGAGGGATCCCTACGCTTTTTAAAGCGCTTATGAGCCTCTCTTTTCTTGCAAATCAAAGAAATGACCTCGTTTGAAAACCATGGTGGATAACATCGATGAGCCGACCTATTTTTAAATACAGGTATAGCGGCATCAAAAAAGCCGTAGATAACTTTATATAAATTTTGGCAAGGTCACCATTGGAACAGAGAAGGACTGAAGACCCGTCCGCTTCGCTCAATAATGTGTACAGCAGCTCAAGATTAGCACCATCAAAATTATATTTCCGACAAGATGTGTCTGGTTTAAACGGTGCACTGACTCTGCAACCAGCATCGATATTGAAGGATAAGGGTGGATGATGTGTATCTTCCTCAATCCCCGTGCAAGCCCGTTGTATATTAAAACAATTCATATCGGAGATTATCAAATCCAGCATACGCTCATTAGCATTAAGAATTACGTTAAACTGAGACATGGCAGTACTAAACTGAAATTTTTTTATCAGTATCGCTCCTCTATCACTACAGCAGGAATTATATTTAGGAATGTTAAAATCGCCCATCAGAACATAGGCGCATCCATTATTATTTAGGTAATTTCCCAATGTTTCCAGGAAAGATTCCAGTACAAAATATGATGTATTCGGTAGTATGTATACAACAAAGACAAAAAAAGATTTGGCTGGCAGAACAATTTTGCAACCCACTATCTATAGAGATAAATACTGAGGTGATGAAGTCAACATTCACAACCAAAACATTTGAAAATTCTTGAAGCGCAAGAAGGACGCCTCCACCTCTAGAAAGCTGGAAGGTCTCTATCCCGTCTGTAAACACAGTATGAATCAGGAAAAAACTTGGAGCTCCCCACGTCGTCCGTCAACCATGTTTCAGCAATACCAATGATATTGAATTCATGCGTGCAAACGAAATTGTAGAAACCCAAAACCTTATTTTTCAAGCTCCTGACATTTTGATAAAAACATTCAATTTCGATTTCAGAACGGGACGTTTTATTTACTTTCGTTTGATTCACAACCTCAACAAGACGCTCACTCCCATCGGAATCAATCCCCACAGAATCAATCAAAGTAACATGTTCGCAATTGTAACAATTAGCCCGTCAGAAGACTTACGTCTTACTTGGCCGTGCTCTTTAAAGGTGGATGATTCTTTAAAAAATTTGCATCCTGACTCAAATTACTTAAATTCACCCCAGTGGATCGATTATAATAAAAATCGCGAATGGCAACCTCCGCAGGCCAAACCTTACCATCCAAAAACCTGGGTACGACAGATTCAGGTATACATACCTTGAAGGAACAGTGCTGATTATTTGAAGTCAGATCTTCACATACTACATCTGCAATACCCACAACATTTTTGACATGTGCCAGCACTGAGTCAACCTCAGTATTTAGGGCTAGATTATTCAAATGAAACCACTTTTTACGCGCGGTTCCCGAAATGGCGAAATTAGCACCCGAACCTAAGACGCGAGGTCGTCTACGGCCATTCCTACGGGATCGAACCTCCTGCCAATCTACAGCAGGCTGCTGATTGTCAAGATCAGAAATAGGTGGATTCGACAAAATCCCATTAGCCCCATCCGTTACAGAGCAAGTTGGTATAGGTTCACTTCGAGATAGATTGAAACCTCCATCTAAAGCCGAAGCATACGATGCGGAATTCTTCTTCCCAGAAACAGGAGGACCCTTTTTAACATTTCCAACACTTCCAACATTTCCAATCACCTCTGCAGATTTCCTCTTCGACTCGACTTGAGGCACAAAGGAGGTCAGACGACTGATTGCGTTTTGATGATGTCAAAAGGTGTTCTTAAATTATCGTAGTCACTAATGGTAACCTCTAATGATTACACAACCATGAAAAATCTTGCCAACAATACACGTCAGTAAATACGAATAGAAAAGAAAAAAGTACTTACTCGATATCTTGTAAGTTCACAAACTATGAAAGGTGACAGCTAAAGATGATAGTTGGAGATCTAGCTTCCAATAAACAGGTTGCACATGACGCTAATATCAACACAAAAAACACTGCTTATAGATGTCGAATGCTGCTAGACCAGTGAGAGACGTAGATATTGATTGGTTGATCGTCTGAACCATCCAAATGATAAAAAAGTTTCCAAAGGAATTCATCATCCAACAAAAAACAAAGCTTGTGATGTTTGATTTAGTTGATAAACACAACACCAAAATGCAGCTATTCGTGGAAGATCGAAAATGATCACCAGAATACGCCTCGAATCAAGAACTACTTTTAGCAATTTGCGCAGCAAAAATCAGGTTCTCTAGATGTTTGGACATAAATATGTCGTCAAAAACAAACAGAAGCCGAGCGATAGATAGATAATTGGTCACACACAAAGTTGGCACGATAACTATGATCTCAGAATACTTAGGGTGCGTTCCACTTAAAGCCCACGACGACCGCGGCGTGGTCCCGTGGTTCTTTGATTGGACTAAAGATCAAGAGCGGTTATTTGATTGGACTGACGAACGACCGTGGTCGTCGTGGGCTTTAAGTGGAACGCACCCTTAATATACTCGTATGTCGAATTCAATAATATCGGCACTCAAAATTGTTGATCACAATGTAACAACTGCTTGGTTCAATCGCTCTGAGGGAACTCAAAAGTTTAGCTCACCAACATTTGCAACAAAAATCCTTGCGTTCAATTTATAACGCATATGCATAAGAATACTTGCATTAAATAAAAATGCAGGATCGGATCGAGGAATTTCGTAAAATAAAATGAAAAGTAGAACCACGTAACAAATGCAAAAATTTGTTAAGCTGGCAAATTTGTGGTGGTTTTGCAAAGAAATCACCGTAGTATATTACACAATGTACTTTTTCCAATAAAATTAAAAATATGTGCACATATACCAAGCAAAGCTGAGAAAAGTATAATGAGACAACTTAATGTGTAAAAGGAGGAGCGGAGGGTTTTGAATTTTTTGGTGTGGTGCATTTTGGGAACTTTAATAGCCACTTTTAAAATTTAAAAGTTAAAACTGTTATATTTTATTTTACCAAAAATTTCCTAACGTTAAGTATTATTCCCTAAAGTATTGGGTATTCTTTAGTGGTTGTATTATAGGTTACAATTTATAATGTATAAACTACTCTTACATTAAGAGTTTCCTATGTATGTATTACAGTGACTTCTCTATGAAACTTACACATAATTTTCTGCGGTGAGCCGTGAGAAATCTTGCCGAGGGTACCTGGTTCTGTTTTCTTAATTGTATGGGCGACAAAATTTAGTAAAACCAATAAAATCATAAAATAAATTTAATGTTTCAATTGATTTGCAAAACAATTTAGGTTTATCAAAATTAAAATTTTCGAAATTTTTAACAAATCTGTGAGCACATAAAAGTTTTTTGGTGTAATAATGTCATTAGATATCAAAAACCACTTTTTCTTTTAATTATCAACGTTTTGTGCCATCAGACACGCTTTTGCAAGTAACAGGATGTAAATTGTGTTGCGAAAAAAATATCAAAAGGTGTTAAAAAAAACTCTTATTTTTCCTATTTTTTACATTCACTATAATATGACGGGTTAAGAACTTTAATCATTAAACTGGATTAATACAATCACATACGAAATAACACTTGAAGTTATATTAAAGAGTAAAGAATAATTAATATTAAAAAATCCTGCCGCCGAAAAACTCAGCTTTTTTTCATTTACTAAACGATTTAATAGTAGTAATTCATCTCTCAATGTTTCATTTTCACTCGTAGTTGGTAAGTCGGTCAAAGCGTCGAGAGCAATGTTACCAGTTTCTTTAGCTTCTTGTTCTGTTGCATTGCAAACTACCACACCAATTGCACCAATAACCTGCAAAGAACCTCGTTTACAATTTTTATGTGACCACAACTAATGTAATTGAAAAAAAGACTTACTAATTGCCAAAGTATCCAGAACAGATGCGTCAGAACCACATGTATGCGAAAATGAAGTACAGCTTTGTCGGTATATATATTTGTAAAAAAATTTATAGTGTTAATTATCCCCACCGCAAAAGATAAAGTAAGAAAGAATAATTGAGAACCAAAAATTTTATTGATGAGTGCAATTAGTTTTACATGATTTTTAAAGTTATTAGTTACTTGTCGGATTTGTGAGCAAATAGAAACATCCTTATATATATTTTGTATTTGTATAACTGCATTACCTGTTTCCTGCGTTTTTATGAATTGTATCCTTTCTCGTAAACATCTATTGGTATTTTCTAACTGTTGCTTTACAAATTGGACAAAAATATAGATTTCTGTCATGGTTACAAAATTGTAATAGAATTGAATTTTTTTATTCGTGAATATTAACAATTTTACTATTCCAAATTCCAATATACATGCATATATGTCAAACGCATAAAAAGAAAATAGAATTAAGTGAAGGATAAAGAAAATTAATTTGAACTGTCTTGTTGATGTTATTATCTTTAATTCTGTGATTACCGAAACAGTGCATAATATATTTTGTGCATCAGCATGGGTAAAAAAGTCCTTTAAGCTTGACAAATAGAAAACAGTTGGTGCCAAAATTGAAAGTACGTTACATATAAACATTATAACTTCTTGTGCGGTATCAGTGAATATCAATGTATAATATGCATCGAATAAATTGCTTAGACTTAAATGTCGATAAATTATTGTTGTAATAGCTGCAAATGTTATAAAGAATGTTAAAAATAAAACGTAAAAATTGTAAGAACAAAAGAGGTAATTGTTTTTACGTGTTCGCTGAGAATGTGATGGAAATATATATTGAGGGGGGTAAAGGCTGGTATGGTCTCGAAAAGGGTGTGGATGTCGATTACACACTCTTAGCAAATTTCGAGTAATGCCTCTGTTATATTTAGTATGTAACAGCTCTGCCAGCAAATCCTATTCCTACGTTCTCGTCGTACCCTCTGACTGTAGTCGTAATAGACTGTAGCTAACAGGAAGGGATGAAAGGCGAGTTTCCAGCGCCTTAAAACTGGAACATGTCGACTAAGGGAGTACACCCTAACAGAAAAACCGGGTCCTCCTGGAAGGGGGTTTGGGCAATGGGCCAGCACCTCATCACCTGTAAAAAAACTAATTTGCTCATGAACCTATAGCCAAGCCTCGGAAACTGGATGGAAATAACTTAAGACGACTTAACGCGAGAAAACGGTTGATGAATATTGGAACATGGAACGTCCAGGGAATGGCAAACAAAGTGTTAGAAATCAGTAATGAACTGAAAAAACTGAAAATGGACATAGTTGTATTGTCGGAGACCAAGAAGAAAGGCCAGGGAAGTGAAGTAATGGGGGACTATATTCACATATGGTCGGGGGTAGATAAATCTCAAAGAGCAAAGGCAGGGGTGTCCATTCTAATTAAATTCGGCCTTAAAAGATATCTAAAAAGTTTTAACTGTATAGACGAAAGAATTATGACAATAACGATGTTATTATATGGACATGAAACAACAATAGTCGGAACATACGAGCCCAATGACGGCCTGGATCAAGAAGTTAAAGAAAGGTACTATGAAAAATTAAACAAAGTAGTTGGAGATATTAAAGGTAGACAGGAGATCATAGTGGCGGGAGATGTGAACGCTAGAGTGGGCAATAGAGAAAAAGATGAAGTTGTAGGAAGATATGGGGAAATAAGGGTAAATGACTCAGGTGAAAGATTGATGGCATTTTGTAAAGAAAATCAACTTAGGATTGTTAACACATGTTTCCCACAAAAGAAAATCCACATGTATACTTGGGAAAGACCATCGTTGCAACAAAAGTCGGTCCTGGATTATATAATAATGAAACAAAAATCTGCAGTTGTTAAGGCCCAAGACTGTCGGGTGAAAAGAGGAGCTGATTGTGGATCAGACCATTATTTAGTGAGAGCCAAGTTAAAATTTCAATTTCATCGCAAATCGAGTAGGGTAATTGAAGAAAAACCGGAAGGTGTTTGTAGTGTCAAGTATAAACTACATTTATTACAGCAACCCAGTGTTCGACAGATCTACGAAAATAGATTACATGGGAAATTAAATGAAGCCCCAAACACCGAAAATGTAGAAGAAGAATATGAAAATATAAAAAAGGCGATAGTGGAGGCAGCAACGGAAGCTCTAGGAATAAACGAAAAACAAAATACAAGAAAAACGCCACCATGGTGGACAGAGGAGGTAAATGGTTTAGTATTAGAGAAGAATAAATTGTACTCCAATTGGTTAACATCAAGAACAGTGGATAATAGAGAAAAGTATAAAAACAAGAATAAGGAATTGAGAAGAAAAATAACCGAGGAAAAAGATACATTTTGGGAACAAAAATGCGCACAGATAGAAAGCTTAATTGGCGGATCACAAACAACAGAGATATGGAGAACAATAAAGCAGATGAAGACAAATAAGACTAATACTTTGAGCAACTTTGTGGAAACAAGTGAGTGGAAAAGTCATTATGAGGACCTGTTTACTGAAAAACGAGCGGATTTCCTAAATGAAACAAGACCACAAAACCAACACAGTGAGGTAAATGATGAGATAAATATAACACTCAATGATATTAAACGCAATATAAAAAAAATGAAAAATGGAAGGGCCCCTGGACCAGGAGGTATTCCGGTGGAACTCTTGAAGTCTGGCGGGGAATCTTTGATGCTGAGAATTTGGGGATTAATCCGTACCTGTTTTAGACTAAATAAGATCCCAAAAGAGTGGAAAATATCACACGTGATATCGATATTTAAAAAAGGAAATAGAAGTGATCCAAAATGCTATAGAGGACTGAGTATTACTGGCACCTTTAGTCGACTATTTGGAAAAATAATACAAGAAAAATTGAGACAGGACGTGGAATATAAAATAGGAGAGGATCAAAGTGGTTTTGTCCCAGGTAGATCGTGTGTTGATAACTTGTTCACTCTGCAACAGTTATTGGAAAAAAGAATAGGAACAGGACAAGAGGTCCACTTGGCCTTCATAGATCTAAATAAGACGTACGATTTGGTACTCAGATTCAAGCTATGGGAAGGGTTAGAGGAACTAAAAATCAATGGTCAACTGATCGAAATAATGAAGGAAATCTATAGGGAAAATGTTACATACATAAAGAACGGTAATACTATATCGGAACCACTTACAACATCTAAAGGACTTAGACAAGGGTGCAGCTTATCCCCACCGCTATTTAACGTATATCTAAAAATAGCATTAAGGAGATGGAAGAGGCATTGCGAGGGGATGGGAATTCCTATAGACGACAGCACACTATATACCTTGAGCTTCGCGGATGATCAGGTGGTTATAGCACAGGATGCCTACGACCTAGAATTCATGATAAGAAGACTGAAAGAGGAATACCAAAAGTGGGGACTACAAATCAGTATGACTAAAACTGAATATTTGGTAGTAAATTCAGACACAAAGTTCGAGATACTGATAGACGACGAAATAGGAATCAAACAAGTGGACGCTTTTAAATACCTAGGCGTAATCGTAGATAAGAATGGTATAAACAAAGAAGAAATAAAACATAGAATACGAGAAGCCCGAAAGGTCTTGGGGTCCTTAAATTCACTGTGGTGGAACAAAAACATATCTTTACATAAAAAGAAACGATTGGGTCAAGTCATGGTTGAATCCGTTCTGTGTTATGGAAGTGAGATATGGACGGTCGATGCCGAAATGAAATGAAAACTGAATGCGGTAGAAATGGATTATTTGAGAAGAGCAGCAGGAATATCGAGACTGCAACATATTAGAAACGAGGTCGTCAGAGAGCGTATGGAAGCAAAAGACACGATAAATGAAAGAATAGAAAGACGAGGGCTGAAGTGGTTTGGACACTTGATGAGGATGGAAGAAACTCGATGGCCTAAACGAGTGTATCAATGGTCTCCGCCAGGAAGAAAGAAAAGAGGAAGACCAAGAAGATCGTGGAACGAAGGAATACGAAAATCAATGACAGATAGAAACCTGGACGAAGAACAAACGCGTAACAGAGAGGAGTGGCGAAGGGTAACGGGAAAACGGTTTTTAGCCGTATAGTGAATGCAATGTATTGGGATTGTTATTTTAATGAATGCAATGTATTGATATTGTTATTTACTAACCCGAATATATATATATAATAATTTGACGATTAATTAATTTACAAAATAAATGAATAATTTAATATTATGAATAAATGATGAACTATTATTGATAACTAAAATTGAAACTCACAGCAGTGGAGTGATGTGATCGCTGGTTGAGTATAGAGCGGAAATTCTAGGTTCAAATCGCGGATTGCACAGAATTTCTTGGCTCGGCCTTCCGGTGGGCATCTACACTCTTGTGGTGATCCCTGATGTTTGTGTCGACGTCATTACCGTTGATACGGCTGCGTCACACACGAGAGTTTACAATACAGGTTAAGGTAGACAAGGAATGAAGCCATGGGCCTTCTAGGCCTGCAGAGCTGTAATATATTGTCATATTATTTTATGTGTATTTTTATAATTATAATTTTTATATTTTTATTTTGTAAATTTAAATTGTTACGCCTCTGGTGTAAGAGCTGAGGTGGGGAAATTTTGGATTTTGGAGTGCAGGAGGGAACTCGCGAGCGATCCACGGAGCTGTGAGGTCGCGATTTTGGTTTGAGAGTTTTGATGTAAAAATTTTGTATCAGTTATAATAAAATTATAATTTAGCGAAAGTTTTTGTGATTTTTATTTCTTTTAGAAGAATTTAATTTTTGAAAGGCAAAGTTTTATCATTAGAAGGTCGCGTGTGAGTGGTGCAATAAAGTGTATCGACTGAGCCAAGCTGGGGTACTGATAACGAATAATCCTAAACTGACTGACTAAACTTTTAAGAAGTTTATTGAGAATTTAAAAATTTTATTTTGGAAAAATTGTTTTTAAGATTATTCGATGTCAATATATATACATAAAATTGAAACGTTGTTTAAACTAAATAAAGCAACAGTAATGATTATGGGTTGAAAAACCATTAGAGTGATGATGATTATGACCGATGTTTTTATGCAAAATTGTTATTACTTGGAAACTGTGAATTTTTTTATTTAATGTGCACAGTGCAGTGCAAAGGTGAGAAATGTTCTTAAAGTCAGTGCTGGAGAATTTATAGGGTTTATAATATATTTTCAATTTAATATTATTGATGATTACACAAAGTGTTGGAGCGAAAAATTATTCCGCAGATGCATGGACCCTTCTGCAATTATCAGGATTTACTTAATTGGATTTGCGATCCTACGCATCAATAAAACAAAATTATATTATAATTTTTTTTAAGATTTATTATAAATATAATTGATATTTTGAAGCAGATATTTTCATTGTAAAAATGAAATTATTTGTAGTTCAGTTTGTTTAATCACTGAAACAGAATAAGTCACTCATTTTATATAAGATACTTCGTATTAGTATCATCTTCTAAATATTTTAACCTTTTAAATATTTGTTTTATTTGACGATTTTAATTGGACGGAATATTTTTAGATACATATTTACAATGCATATATTTTGTTGGTTATTTAAAAATGTTGACTCGAACTTAAAATCTCCATTTGGTAAGTAAGGAGGAAGTTTTGATTCATCAATACATATTGAAGTGATCTCAGCGAGACACCTCTCAAAAATGCGCCAGCAGCTCGCCAAATGGGAACAATAAAAAATCTTTTTCAGGGTATGTGGCTTCTCGTCGAAAATATGAATTTTGTCGTAATCAACAAAGTCAAATAGATGAAAACCAAGTCGAAATTAACAATAGAATAATTTAATTTTTTATTCAAAATCTTACTAATAAAAATATTCATCAAAAAGACCTCTTTACTCACAAATTTGAGTTTTGAAAGCGCTGTGTAGGTAATATGTTAGCAAATACAAACGCGTTGCTATAAATGAAAAATCAAGTGCTCAAAATAGAAAAAACAACGCATTTGCATCCACTAGGGTGTAATCGTGTTCGTAAGCTAAACAAATTTGTAATAATTTTAAAATTATGTAAAATAAAATTATTCAAAAACAATAATCAATAATTAAGTCTATCGGCGCCACAAAAAAATTTTAATTTTCACAACAAACGCAATTTTATCGATAATGTTAACAATATGCACAGAGCTCTTTTACCTTGTAAATTTTGTTGGTGAAGAAAACTCCTCATTCGACCTGCACGAACGTCGAACCATTTACCAAAACGTTGATAAATTTTCCTTCATTGTACTCTTGAAACCAGAATTTCAAATCACACGAAAAAAATGACGAATCAAAACAAATTGTCGCTCAAAACTCGGAACAACACTTTTCCAAAATTCCAAAATTATAAATCAACAAATTCTGGTCGAACGCCAATTCAATCTTCATCAAATTTCGGTCTACCAAGACCAAAAAAACGATCTCACAAAGAAATATTTCACTATTTACGCCTTTTTCGGCGGCCAAAATATAACACAACCAAAATGGCTCCAAGTTTACTCTTTTCACGACCCTGAGTCGATTAAAATTTTCTAACCAAATTTTTCTTCCTTTTCTTCATTTTTTTATCACACCGAACCTGCGCTCTACCAACCATCCTTATCATGCGCTCACTTTCAAAAACCTTTAAATAATTTTCAATACCAAACAAATTCATAACTTCAAAAATTTTTAAATAAAATAAAATTTGTCTGTTGTCTATGTTAAAAGTTACAATAAACTTTCATTAGAGCGTCTCTTTGATAAATAGAAATCAACATAAAATGAAATAAAAACAAAATGATCAACTTCGACTCAATCTTCTAAATTTGAAATTGGGGAAAGTGACTTTTTAAGGTCGTTTCATGACAATATATTACATACACTATATGTAATCCCCTAAAAATTTAAAAAATAGTGTACCTAACTATACAAAAACATAAAAATGGCTACCTTTTTGAAGTCCATATTGGTTACGTTGCCACATTTCCCAAACGAACTCTTAATGCCTCCCAGATTCTTGTTAAACGCACGGAATTCGTTTACTAAGAAATGAATTGGAAAAATTCGATATTCATTGCTTAAAAATTTATACCCTTGTATTATAATCTAAACAAAAATCGTACATTTTTTAAATTAATTACTTGTGGTTAAAAATATCTTACATTTGTATTTTTATGATCTAAATCCACCTTATATCGAAAAGTTCCATTTGCAGACGCATGTGAGCGGTTATACTTGAAAGTAATAATTTCCATTTTCTCGAAAATCAGTTTGTTATATAAAGAAGCCAACTCCAATCTGGTAAATTCAATTTTATAATCATGCTGCTTAAACTGAAAATTATATTCAAAGTATTGATAATTTCTAAATGAAAACAATAAAAATATTTACTTTAGAATAAAAATCTATGTCAGATGCATACAAAATTGAAAATATTAAGGTAAACAAGTTAAGCAATATTTTTAACATAGTTGAAAGTGTTTTCCGGATTTTCTTCTCTTCTCCTTGTTTCTTTCAATATATTGCTGTTATTAAAGCCACTAATCGGTGAAAATCTTTAATATTTCTGTAAATGAATCTGGGGGTACTTCTAAACTAAAATTAAATTTTAATATTGCAAGTATGATACTGTATTTTATTGTTTGTACTTCTATACCGGGTGCTGAATGAGTTAGGCGAACATAGGATATTAACATGCAAAAACTTATTTTTGCAAATTCCTGCTTCCCTAATTATTTTAGAGAAAAATTGAAAGACATAAATATAATGTAGAAATATAAACTACGAATGATAAAGGCATTAGATTTTATCTAGCTTTTACGTAAATGGTCAAAAAATTCTTTTGAAATTGTTAAAACTTTTATTTATCAGACTTGCCATGGAAGTTTCCGAGGTAATTATTTTTGATAAGTAATAAAAGCAATTGCACGTTGTTGACAGTTTTGCACTTTATTAAATTTTAATTTCATAAAATGGAATATTACCTTGGAAACTTATACATGGCCAGTTTGATAAATAAAAATTTTAACAATTTCAAAAGATTTTTTGATCATTTACGTAAAAGCTAGATAAAATCTAATGCTCTTATCATTCGTAGTTTATATTTCTACATTATATTTGTATCTTTCAATTTTTCTCTAAAATAATTAGGGAAGCAGGAATTTGCAAAAATAAGTTTTTACATGTTAATATCCTATGTTCGCCTAACTCATTCAGCACCCGGTATACGAGACTAATACTTTTGAAACTTTGTTTAAAACTGAACAGAGCAACCTCGATGATTTAATCGTAAAAACATTAGAGTGATGATCATTTTGACCAATGTTTTTAAGCTAAATTATTATTTGGGATATGTACATTATATACATTTTGGATTGTTTTAATACATTGCAAGGTAAGTAAATACATCACATACATCAAGGTCTGAGCTAGAAACTGTGCATCCGTTCCCAATCGCCAGGCTTGGTTATGGTTTAACGAGCTTTTTGGTCTTCTTTATAGGTAATGGGGAGCTAGTTCAACTCCCCGAAACCCAACCTGGAAGACCAGAGACGGCCACAATTTTTTCCACAATTTTTTCACAAAGAGAAAAAAGTTCTTTTTTCACCCGGATTCGCACTGGGTATTTTACGTTCATAGTCAACGAACTTGACCTCTATGCTCCGACCGTTTCTCTTAGATTTGGAATATGTTTTTTTATTTAATGTGTGCTGTGATAAACTGTGATAAGAAAAAATAAATAAAATACGAGTACCTACATTAAGAATTAAAGTCATTTATTTAGTGGTTTGTGGAATCAGCCTATGAAAGTCTAACTTTTTTTGATCGTCTCTATGCTTTGGAGGGTACGTAAAACCGTCGGTTCCACTCTGTTGATCTAATGATGATATCCATCATTAATAATAACAACAAGGTCATGGAAGTCACAGCTGCATTAAGGGTATTCACTGACGTGTAAATTTATCACATTAGTATATTTACTACACTAAAATGCCCGCATTAATAGTCAAGGATTATTTTAAGCTTAAATCCGAGAGTGAACGATCATCAATCTTTGGTGTCGAATTTCGTAGTCACGGATTCGGGAAGTTTCGACGAATCCTAGATTTGACTTCTAATTTGGTAATATTTTTAGTGACTTTTGAATAATATCTACTTTAATTTGCGTTATTGTTATATTTAACATAAAATACCGCAAAAATTTAGAGTTAAGTAGAATTAAATAAATGTAATTAAGAATCAAGCAAGTAAACAATTATTTAAAGGGCATTGTATATTACTATCAGCCCCCCCTCCCCACATAAGGAAATTCACTACCAACTGAGTTGAGGGGCCCTTGGTTTGACGGGGCCCACTGTTTGCAGGAAATTAGGGCAAGAATTTCTAGGCGAGAAAAATTATGTAAAAATTATGTGGGGGGGCTGATTTCCATAGCTGGTAGCTGTGCTCGATTTCCTGTAGTTTAGTAGGTCTCCGTACTTGCATTTCTTCTATTTGTAAGTATTATTCGGTTTTTGTAACGCTTTACGAAGTCTTCCGATTTTCAAATATCCTGTTTGGTTTTGTAAGCATTTTAGATTTTCACCTACGACGAGGAGCCAGCCCGACGTAAAACCCCTAACCTGGAGGACCAGCAAGATGGCCAGAATAAAGTTGTAATTTCACCCGGATTCAAACCGGGTATTGAGCGTTCGAAGTCAACTCGCTTGACTATTGCTCTCCGACCGTTTCTTCCATTTTTTCTATTTCATTTTTGTAAAGTTAGCTCGCTAAATAAAAAGGTTAAATAAGTTGAGATTAATTTATTTTGAGATTTGTTATGCTATTCTCAAACTTTTAACGAACGATTAGTCAGTTAGTCTAACAATATTCTTTTTATATAATTTTGTACTTACACCTTATTGGTACCTATAACCCTTTATTTACAAAATCTTCTGAATAAAAATAAAATTATTTTTAAATAATAAATCTTCATCGATTCTAAAAAAACTAAGAATTTGCAAATATAAATATTTTAATTCAAATGATTTTACATATAAACCATGCATGCCCAAACAAATATAATCTTGATCTGAGGTTTAAACTTGGTAGTAGGTAGGTTCATATTTCAGAGGGTTATATATTCACGAATCCAGGATCATTGTGACTATTGTATGCATTTTAAGGTCAATCCAAGGTTCAATCCTGAATCTCGGATCAATCCCTGACTATTAATACAAGCATAATACATTTATCTGTGAACATACCTACTGTATAAGTTGTGTATAAATTGTGTCAAGTCATAATCAACTGTTTTTGTATTACGTCAAATAAATAATAGTAATTTATGGGACTAGTGAGTAAAGATACATTTTATCCACGAACGGAAAGTTTAGCATACGAGGCTGATACGCTCTCCTTGCGAAGAAACACCCTCCGTTCTAGCTCATTTAGTCGGTAGCCCCCTTGAGATTCTTAGAATTTGAGAAATTCAAGAATTAGCAGGTACTCTCATCTCAGAGTAATTAGTAGTATTGGAACAACCCACTCGCTTACCTCTTTTTTTACACAAAAGAAAAATCTCTGAAATAAAAATTTGTCTACGCCAAATAAAAGATAGTATGATTTTCATACGTATAATGCAACCATAGAAAAGATAATATAGATAAATTGCGGTACATGAAAACATAAGACTATTTCTTAAAATAATAAACTCTACTTTAAAGAAACGTTTAGGAAAATCAAACTTAGCTTAACTTGTAACTTTAGTAGTTACCTATTTTAAATTAATCATTTAATAAACAAATAAAGATAGTTTAATCCACTTGGATTCAATTATATTTAGTACGTTATAACTAACAAGTATAAACTTGAACAATTGACTTTTTAATGTAATTTAAAGTAGTGAAATTTAGACCTAAGTTGGTCGTAAAAACAAGTAAACATTTTAAAAGTCAATCGCCGTTTATTAGAAATTAGTAAACATCTTAAAATTAACATGGCGATCACTAACCTTTTATTTTTCTCAAAAATCGGCAAGCAAGGGTCTTTTGAATGAATAACACGAATTCTTTGAATTTCTCAAAGTCCCACTTCATTTTCTTGCTTCCATATTATCACCGTCGACGGTCGAGCCATTTTCCATGCTTCAAACTTCCAATTCGTTGTCGCTCCAGATAAATGATCCATTCTCAAATTGTAGAATTTGGTCCATTAAAGTTGTCGATCCAGATAAATAATCCATTCACATTTTGTAGAAATTTGTTGTCAAATCAGTAATTCGCATGAAGATAATAACAATAAATCAGAAATTCGCATTTGTTCCGCATTCACTTGTTGAATTATTTAATAGTTTCAGGCACGTAATAATTAGCAATACTTTTAACATTTGATTATTGGAGATAATTTACGGTTGATTTATTCATAACTGCACCAAAAATAACATTTTAGTTACGATAAAATTAGTTATTAATCCGTTGATTTAAAGTCGCCGGAAATAATTTTAGATAAATTTCGATACTCGATAAATTCAATTAACGAAACATTTTTATATTTTAAGTCGACACAAAGGCAAGGTAAAGTTACGACGTGATTGCTTCGATGGTAGCAAGAGAAGTGTTTTTTCCTCTTCATATTTTTTACAATATGGTATTTTATTATATTTTATATAATATATATAATATTTTAAATTGTACAAGCTGAAATAAAATAATTCGCACAAATTAATTGTCTTATTTAAAATTTCGCCCCGACCGGTAATAATTTGTATGAAAAACTGTTAATTTCTACCGCTAGACACAAATAAAGTTCAACGTAACGCGTAACATAGCAGCTGATACTGATCATCGTAAAAAACAAAGTTAATCTCGATGGTAAACTAATTAATACAAATATTGAAATTTGTGCATCGGCGTGATTAAAGTTGATGTAACATTCCAATCAACCTGTTATTAGCAAAGTTTCCAGGTTTGTATAAAATGTGCTTTACATAACCTCCAATTGTAAAATTTATAAATTCCGTTTTCCAGATAAATAATATCGAAATAACGTAAAATAAAAGAATTTAAATTCTAATTACCATTCGATGGCTTCATAAATTGTTGTTAAATGGAAATAAAATACGATGAAAACGACAAATTGCGGCCATTTCACGACTCCCCAGGCAGAAAAATTCTTAATTTCCAATTCCAGAAATCAATCTTCCAAAAACCATCATATTCTTCATACTGACACTGCACTCATCATAATTGTAATTATAATTCACAATTTATGCTGAAATTCCAACATTTCACAACTTATCGAGAAAATTTGTCTTCCTCGAAAACACAACTTAACACCTCTGCCTCTCGGTCAGTAATCCCTTATCATTCTACAAAATTTTCATTTCCTTCTTGTTCTAGGCTTTTGGAAATCGTGGCCCACGCTGATTCGTCAATTTTTCCAGCGAAATTTGAAAATTCTCCAAAAAAAATTGATATCACAAATTTTCAAATTAATTTTCAACACTTTCCGCACCATCTAGAGTTATTTACGATTAACACGACGTTACAGTTTTCTACGTACGCATTCACTTATTTATTAAAAAAGGTAAACAAATTAACAATAAAAAAATTTAATTAAAACAAAACGCAGTCATATCTGATTAATTTAACTTGTTTTAGGTTTCTGGAACAAAATATCCACCTATAAAATCTTGTTTTCTTAATAACAAACAAAATTATGACCATTAAAAGCAAAACCATTCCACTTGTCCGAGTAAAATTTAAAATCATACAAAATTCAAAAATTGGACGGATCAACATCAAATCGTGGATACTTTAAACTTTTAGTAATTAGCTCGGCACATGTCAACATATATATATTATTAACTCGTTGATATTAGATAATATTAAAACTTCAAAATATCGAGTTATTAATAAATTAAAAATTGATTAAAAGATTTATTTAGTTTTTAATTTATTTAAAATTTATTAAATTAATATAATATAAATAAAATTTATTAAATTTATAAAATTAATTTTTAATTTATTAATAACTCGATATTTTGAAGTTTTAATATTATATAAATTGTTTAACGTCCGATAGGAAGTTTGCTAGACTGGCCTTCAGACGAGCCTGTAACCCTGGTTTTTGATGTTATGTTGATTTTTGCACATTTGTCAAAACCAAATTCCATGCAAATATTACAACTGAATAATTTTGTACTTTTGATTAAATTTTGAAACTGATCTTCTGTTCTGGAATATAATTTTAAGTCGTCCATGCAGAGCAAATGCGTTATAGTACAATATAATTACAAGTACAATATAATATAATTCAATAATGTCGAAAGTGGATTAAGCCAAACAAAACCAAAGTCACTCAATGAATCTCCATGAAAAATTCTACGGTTGATTTTAATTGATTCCAGTCTGGTTTAATGATTTAATATAAGTGTGTTCCATTTAGATATCATTGAAGATAATAATCTTACAATTTTTGAGTCAATTTTGTAAATTATTAATATATCGATAAGCCAATTGTAAGAAACAGAATCACATGCTTTTTTATAATCGATATAGCAAAGGTGCAAATTTTTGTTCTTATCATCTACAAGTTTTATAATTATTGTGTTGACGATTAGCAATTCCCGACATCCTTGAGAACCCTTTAACTCAACCTTTTTGTTTTGTGGTTTCCAATTTAGAGGCCAAAATAGATGTAAAGATTTTGTAAATAGTCGGTAAATTAGTGATGGGTTTATAATTTTGTGGTTCTAAAGAGTTTCCGTTTTTGTAAAGCAACGTTACAAATATGTAACTCCTGTACATACAAATTCCGGAATAACTGAATGATCATTCAAGGCTTTGTTGTACCAAAAAAGTAAAGGTAAGTAAATCGATTTAAATCTTTTCAACTAAAAATTTTTAATTGAGCTGAAATTACGATCTGTACTGTAAGCTTAAAGGACTTTTTTACTCAAGCTGATCAACAAAATAAAATATGCACTATTTCAGTATTCACAGAATTAAATATAATAACGTCAAAGAGACCGTTTAAATTAATTTTGTGCATGTTTCACCTAAAAATTTGGAATAGTAAAATTGTTAGTATTTGCGAATAAAAAAATTCAGTTCTATTACAATAATTTTGTAACCATGACCGAGATCTTTGTTTTCGTCCAATTCGTAAAGCAACAGTTGGAAACTACCAATAAGTGCTTACGAGAAAGGATACAATTCATAAAAATGCAGGAAAAAAGAAATGCATCAGTTATACAGGTGCTAAAAATATATAATGATGTTTCTATCTGCTCTAAAATCCGACAAGTAACTAACAACTTTAAAAATCACGTAAAACTAATTGCACTCATCAATAAAATTTTTGGTTCTCAATTATTCTTTCTAACTCTTTCTTTTGCGAGTGGGATACTAAACACTATAAATTTTTTTATGAATATATTTACTGGCAAAGTAATATTCCTTTTTCGCACACATCTACTTGTGACGCATTTGTTCTGGACTCTTTGGCAATTGGTAAGTCAGTTTTTCTATTGCATTAGTTGTGGTAACATAAAAATTGTAAATTACGTTTTTTGCAGGTTATTGGTGCAATTGGTGTGGTAGTTTGCAATGCAACAGAACAAGAAGCTAAAAAAACTGGCGACATTTCTCTCGACGCTTTGGCCGACTTACCAACCACGAGCGAAAATGAAACATTCAGAAATGAGTTACTACTATTAAATCGTTTGGTGAATGAAAAAAAGCTGAGTTTTTCGGCGGCAGGATTTTTTAATATTAATTACTCCTTGCTCTTTAATATAACTTCAAGTGTTATTTCGTATGTGATTGTATTAATCCAGCTTAATAATAATTAAAGTTCTGACCATTAATGTAGTGTTAGAAAAATAAAAGATTATTTATATACTGAAAGTAACCTTTATTTCATAACACAAGATTATTTTATAAAATTATTTTGCGTTATCTCGAATCCATTTGTAAAAGGATGAAACTCTTGTGTAAGCATCAGGACTTCCATGAGCACACGGAACGTTTGCAGACATCAACCCTATTTGCTCCTTTGTTGCTACTTCAACTAAAGGTCCACCATAATCGCCCTTAAAAAACATATTTTAGTATTACTCTGCAATGCCACTTTCAATATTTAAATATGCTAAATCCATTTAGATTTTTGGGACTGCTTTAAAAACTACAATCAATTTTCTTACTATGCAAATTCCTCGTCCTGGTACTTCAGCGGTGCATATATTTGCACTTCCAATATTCCCAAAGGTTTTTTTACATTCTCCATTGGTGATTGTTGTTACTTGAAGTTTTTTAAGATTGTCTGTTCCTACTGTATAATTTTGCTGAAAAAATGTTCTAGTAATTATACGTAGTATTACAAGAAAACAACTTACGTCAGTAAATCCCCACCCCGAAACAATCCCAACAACACCTGGACCAATATTTGATTTTCCTAGTTTCACAGGTTGAATATCATTATTAAAGGTAAGGCATCTTTTTAATTTAATTAATGCGATGTTGTTTTGAAACGGAGCCTTGTAGTTATCATGAGGTATAGTTTTTTCAACTTCAACCCTCTCTCCACCACTATTTAAGTTGGTAGTTCCTGCTAATATACTCAGTGATGTTACATTGGATCTGAAATAAAGTATTTCAAAATCGTTATAAAAAGAAATCGAGGTCTTTGATTTCGTACCCCACTATACAATAAGCAGTTGTAATGGCCCAACAGCTATCAATGATGGAACTTCCACATTTATGTTTACCATTTTCCTGTAACGATACTTGATAGGGTATTTCGCCTTCTTTAGCATCATTTCCGCCTACTATATAAACAGTTTCTTGAGCTTCTACAAAAAAAAATGGATGATTGTTTGCCGTTTCTAAATAAATTATTTATATTTTTAGATAAACCATTACGGAATTTTGTCTCCACTAGTATTGTGGTACCGTGGCGCCGTAAGTAAAAAAAAATAGTTTTGAAGTAAAAACGTCTGTAAAATCGGTAACGTGTTCAAAAAATAATGTTAGAGAAGTTCAGAATTACCCAATCGAGACCAACATTTTGTAAATTAACAATTCCAAGAAGTGGTTAAAAGCAAGTCGAGTCTCCCGCAATGACGTATTCAAGTTAAACCTACGTTTATGCCCCCCAAACATAGCCTAGTCTTCAATTTTTTCAACGTTTAGCAAAGCTTGGCTTTCGAGACAGTAAGTGTATATCTTTCTCTGTATTGGAGGTTTCGCTTTAATTAAGTTAATTTTTGACCAAATTTTTATTATCAATAAATATATGGTACGGTTGTGTATATGACCAAAAGAGCTAATATTACAATTTATTGCCATAAGTAAATAATTCCTGTCCGTAGCGTATAATAGAAAGAAAATAACAGTTGTTTTTCTGTTTTGAATTTTCTTTCTGTTATAATTCGTTAATTACGTTCAATTAACTCGATAATTTTCAAACTTGATTTTCTTTTACTTACCGTTTAATGGAGCGCAAATTAACACAGCTGTCAACTCAATCAAAAATAAAGCCCTCTTTTGAAACATTTTTTTGCTTTATTACATCTGAAAGTAAAAAGTTTTTTTTTATATAGTCGCTATCAGTTTAAAACTATTCCATAATTGAACTATAAAGTTAGACTTGATAATAATAATAATAACGGCAGTAATAATAAGTAGTAGTAATAAAATATTGATAAGTTTAAAGAGCAATTTGTGTTGGTTCGGCTTGGTTTAATATCTGGTTTAAATAAGTAAATCTAACCAATGAGAAATTTTACGAAAAAATGCGCAGAAAGAACGCGAGTACTTAGTCGTCTAAGAACAATATGCCCTCTCTTACTGTTACCCTGATTTTGCTACTGCGTATCTACGTCTTGTAAAAGTTTACATTTCTTCACATGAAAAACGAAATGTTGTCGTTTCAAGAGAAAAACTTTAATTAATTCATTCATTAAGCTTTTACATTCTAAATAGAATATTGCTTTCTCCTTCTAGGAATTACAAATCTGATTAGCGGAGTGGATTAGTCCCCATATTACATATTTTTGATAAATCAAAATCGATTTCACCACAGCGTGTGAATGCTCGCTGAACCAGCGGTCACATCATTCCACGGCTGTGGTTAAAAAGAGGAAAGAAAAAAAAGAGAAAAACTTTAGCGTGGAAAATGAATGCAAATAGACGACTTGGATTACTAAAATTTTTTTATACCTTAACCAGGAATCATACCAAGCCACTGTTGGCTTGTACCAAGCGAAGTTCCTTATCAAGTTTTTTCCTGATAGTTTCTTTCTTCTATTTGCGATAAGAGAGTAAAATTGTAAGTTGCATTAATTACAACGTTTCTTTTAAAATCACTTATTTATAGATAAAATAAATTGTATGTTTAATTTTTTGAAAATTTTTTAAATTGGAATGGGTTTGATAAGAAAACACAATACATAATAAAATTCCTATTAAAATAAAAAACATAGTTGACTATCTTAGAATAAGGAGATATGTACTTCAATTTTTTTTACCAAATTGCCATTTATCTGTTATTCTTTATGAGGAACAATTGTTTTTAGTGGCCTAATTAGTAGTATTATTACTAAACCTATCGTTATGTTTCTTTTATGACACGCTGTTATCCTAAAAACGAGTATAAATAAAACAAATGGTTTACCTCCAAAAGTAAAAAATCTAAATGATGTTTCCAAACAGTGCTTTGCTTTTAATTCCATTGATAGTTTTAATTTGTGCTTCAATAAACGGTATGTTTAGTTTATTTTGTAAGAGCTGAAAAAAAAGACTTTATAGTAGGTGGAGTAGATACAAAACCAGAAGAAATACCACATCAGGGTCTAGCACAACTCGCCGGGGCTAACTCGCCACCAGTCCAACTCGCCGGGGCTAACTCGCCACCGGCCCAACTCGCAGCCGGTCAACTTGCTGCTGGATAACTCACCGCAGGCCGATTCGGCACCAGCCCAGCTCGCCGTTGGACAACTCCCCGCCCGACAATTCGTCACCGGTCAATTCGCCGCCGGACAACTTGCTGTCCGAGAACTCGCCGCAAAATCTAGTCACCGCCACCAATTAAAAGAATTAAAAGACTCAAAATTTGACCTTCCATAATGATTATAAATGCGAGAAACAAATGGTTAACAATATAATAATTTAATAATGTAACAATTATAATTTCAATTATTTAAGCAACTTTAAAAACAGATTTATAAAGGTTTAAAATTCAAATTCAAAATTAAATCCACTTTCCGCAACAATAATTTATGCTGGGAGTCATGTGCAACTTTTGATTGTGAAGTATCAGATAGACAATCCTTATATTAGTTTTGGAAACTACTGCAATAGTTCAAACCGTGATCAATAAATAGCGTTACTCAAGGTCACACTAAAAGGGGGGGTGGAGTTATAACCCCCCGTATATATAAAACGTTTATTAGGGTTTTTAAAGGGTGTTACCTATAGACAGGTCAGTTATTGCATAGCAATCCGCACTCTACTCATAATACGCAAGCATTTTATTTTTTTACGAAATTTACCATTTCGTATATCACATCAAAAAAAAACATGTTTTCCTAATAACAACATCAGTGATATTATACCAATGGAATGGTATATTATTAAACCATTATTGAACCAATATTGAACCAGTGGAATTAGATAAGTCAAATATTGGCGAAAACATTACTGGGATTGTTTCGGGATGGGGGTTTACTGACGTGAGGTATTTTGCTATAATAATATACAGTTTTCCTGAAAAACACTAATTTTAGCAAGGAGGTAGAAAAGCAACAAATGATCTTAAAGAGCTTGAAGTAAAGTAAAAACAATCACCAATTAACAATGCAGTAGCAATATAGGTCGTATTCAAAATGGACAGTTGTACGCGTTAAATCGAGAAGAACAAAGATTTTCCAAAATAAGAGTTTTTAAATAAACTGTTGAGAAAATTACTACTTTTGCATTATTCACGTTTTCTGATTTTACACTTTCAATAATTATTAAATAAAAATGAAATTGCATAACTATTCCAAAATATGTCGTTTTTCAAGAGTGACTCTGGAGGACCTTTAGTGCTAAAGTCTACAAAGGCTCAAATAGCCTGACTAAAATATAATACTAAAAATATAAAATTCGCTGACTAAAAACTCCCTCTTTGTACGGATCCGCCTTTTGGCATTTGTTTATACAGTTAAGGAGTTAATCGTCGTGTCGTTCTGTCTTTGCGTTATTTGTCATGTGATGGTTTTTCTAGGTTTCTTGTAAGTTTCTTGTTTCTGTTGAGGTCAGGCGTGATGCGGCTTTGGTTTTGCGTTCCGCTGCTTCTTTTCCTCCAGAATCTTATGTAAGTTTTCTACAAACACCCAGTTGTTGCGATTTTGCAGCGTGGTGTCTATTGCAATGTCGGATTCGAATCGCTATCTTAAATCCAACTTGGTCTAAGTCCGCTTAGACCCCTACCTTGAAAGATGGTATGTTCCGCGGTTTTTTCCTCGTTGCAGTAGTTGTACTTTGCGAAAGGTTTTTTGCCAAAGCGATGGAGGTATGAATTAAAACAACTGTAGCCAGTGAGCACCTGCGTGAGGTGATAGTTGATTTCACCGTGCTTTTTGGATACCCAGTTATTGATGTCAGGTATAAGTCACCATGTTCACCGGCCGGTTCCAGCATCCTGCCACCTGCGCTGCCACTTGTCCAGTGTCTCCACGTAGACTTACAAATTGATATCATTGACTAGTAGATTTGTAATCAAGTGATACAATTTTACAACTGTATCTTTAATCCAAATCCATTAATCCACTTATGTAACACATAATATTGGTCCAATATTAAAATCAACGTTGCGCCAATATTGTAATCTAAACATTTACCAATATTGGTGCAATATTTCTTTTTAATATTGGTTAGATATCGGCAGATAATATTGCTTATCAATGTTGGTGCAATATTTCACCAAGCTCCAGCCAACATTGGCGCAATATCGATTTCTATATTTCTCCAATATTGCGTCAACATTGTGTACTACATGGGCAGAAGCTAATTCATTATAATGCCAGATTCTCATCAATCCAAGAAGAAGACCCGATAACAGGCATAACATTTCACAATATCTCACATGACACTGTCAACAACCGATCTCATCAGTACAACTCTGTAAATTTTATACTACTATATACGAAGAAGACGTTCATTAAAAACCATCTTTTTTAAATTAGAGCACCTTCCCAAACACTACCTTCCTGCAGATAAAAAAAAATTTGGGATATTATCCAGGTGTTCTACATCATTATTTAGTTCATAAGTCATTGTTTTTGTTCTTTTGGTATCTCCGCTGTGACTTTTCTTAATTTATTTATAACGCTCGAGTTTTTGCTGTGATCTTGGTAGATTTTTTTAAAATTTTTGGTTTTTGCTTGTTTTAGCAAAAATCTTTGCCCACAATTTTTGCCCAGGATACCCAAAATTGAGCTCCCGACACATTCGAGCAGTGACCACGACAAACTTAAAGACATGTTCAACAATAAATTTTTTTTAAGTTTGTTATTTAAACCAAACGGTTCTTCTTAGAAACCCTTTATTTTTTAATGTTTCATTAGACGGCGATTACTGGAAAACTTTTACAAAATCAAATACAATCGCCTTAAGATCTAGTCAAGATAAGATAATTTCCTATGGGAGACCTGACTTAGAAAGAATTCGAACAACTCTTCAAACAGGAACACGACAAAATCAACCAAGAGAATGAAACTTAGCAAGCTCTCGAATTACTTAAATTTGGAACTCAAACCGCCCCAACTAATTTTTACCATCCTGGAGATCGTTTTAGTTCACTACAACGAACTCGGTAAGTAACTACACAAAAGCCAATGTCGAACTAAGAGAGCAATTGGAGCAGTCGCTACCTCTAACACTCCTATGTTAGCTTGCCATCTTTGCGCTCTTCCACCAACGACCAACATATTAAAATAACCACACCTCCTCAACTTTGAAAATTGATCAATTTTTAAAAACCGTAAGCACTTTTTGCGTTTTTTTCTGGCTGAACCCTTAAGGGGTGACGCTGGTGAAAACACAGCTTTGAGCTGAATTTGGAAAGGTTTGCCTCTACTAAAAAACAATCCTATTTGCTGTTGTGGCCAAGGCTGCAAATCACATTTAATTTTTACCAAAATCAATATTTTTTTAAAAGTTTTATTACTTTAGAAAACTATAAAATTATTCCATATCAAGTCATAAGTTATTATAATAATAATTTACAATTCAAAATAATAATTTTTTACACCAAAACTAAAACTTTAAAATAGTACCTGGTATATACAATATTAAATAGGTACCTAATTTCCATAGTTAGCTGTGTTAGAATTAGCCAAATCAAATTACCAGTAAAATAAACAACTCATTATTTTTAATGTCATTTGTTTGAAAGGTTTTTACGTATTTAAATGTAACTCTCGGCTTTTTATCATCAAAATCGCTGTAAATTTGTATAAGCGCTAAATCAGTTCGTGCTCATTCTTCACTCGATAAATTTTTGCAGGATGTCGTACAATAGACCCAAAAATGCTACCGTGCACGGTTCAAGTAAGTTAAATCATTTTATTCAAAATAACCAATTTCTGTCAAGATTATTTGGTTAGGGCATTAAATTGTCTGTAGGTAACAAATTAATTGATTTCGAAACGTAATCGATTAAACCTATTTGTCAACTTCATTTCAAAGCTCCTACGATTAATCACAGAAGCTTTCAGAGTGCACAACAGTGTTAAACATTTTAGTGTCAATTTAAATTAATTAATTTTCAGAGCTTGAAAAAAATTCCACAACTTCCGGAATTGCTAAGCCAGTTGCAAAAAAATCACAAAATATAACAGAAAAGTTACGACAACCAAGTCCAAGTCCTGCGCGATTGGGGCCCAAGCTAACACCACCACATCGTAGCTTATCGGTACTTACCCTTTTTCTTGTAATCTTTCAGAGTTTTTTTAAAAAGGAAAATTATTTTAGCAACCATCGAGTAGCACAACACTGACGAGACACAATTATAGACCACGCAGCGGTGGTGATGAGGTTTGTAATATTTTCTTATAGAAAAGCAATACGAAAAACATTTTTATAGAACCAAATTTTGGTGAGTAAATTTAAACAAAATCGCATGTCATGTGAACAATCGGAAGACGAAGATTGCGAATCTATACAATACTTGAAAGATACCGTAGATCAGTATTCGGATAGAAAAATTATGGATGATGTTGACTCTAAGTACAGCAGCAGTGTTAAGGCTAGTGCTTCAGGTATTTCCAAAATTATTTATTTTTTTGCACCTAAAAATTATGTTTTAGGAATACCACTACGAATTAAATCTACGGTGGCTACACCTAAATCTTTTGCGAGAAAAACACCTTCTCGCCTAAGCAAACCAAGCGGTCAAATACAATACCCACCAGCTCGTGGAGCTTGTGGTGGTAAAAGTCCAGTAAACAACGATTCCAAATCAGCTTTCACAACAACGTCAACTAGAGTTTTGGAAATGCAGTTTCAAACAAAAAAGAAAAAATTGGAGCAGATAAAGAAAGACGTGATCGATAAGCAAAACAATCTTATTGAAATGCACCAAGCTTTATTACTAATTCAAAAAAAGTTAGAAGAAAGCGGAAAATGTAAAAGTCCTTTAGAAGACTTTAGGGTGATAAATTTTACAGAATTGAATAAAGTAAGTTCGACAACAAACGACGTAAAGAAAAGTCAAAGTAGTTTAACTGGAAGTCTAAATGAAAATAAGCTCGATCCAGAGTTGGTCCAAAGAATGAAAGACACAGTTAAGCAAATTCCGTTCTCCTTGCTTCAAATTTGTAAAAAATTAATGGATAAACGAGTACATTTAATTGATATCCTTCGGCAAATGGGAGATTCTCATAACGAAAGCGATATATTGAATCATGTCGAATCTTTAAAAGAAGAAACGACAAATTTGGAATCTATGCTGGAAGAAGTATTTGTACAACAAGAGAAACATGTCAGCGAACTTGTCGATAAATGGAAAATATTGCTACAAGGTAATGGCGATTATTCAACCTTTTCGGATCACATCGAACAGTTACAAGAAAAAGTAAAACAAAAAGATGAAAAATTAACCGAAGTGTTATGCGAAATGCAAGAAGTCCGCAAAAAAAGCGAAGAAGAAACCTTAAACTCCAAAGCTGAATTGAATGTGTTGAAGGAAAAGATTAAATTGTTAGAATCTGATCAAAATCAAGACAAAGCGTTGGTGCAAGATCATAAGGATAAAAATAATATGTTGGAACAAAAATTGAAGTTGTTAAAGAATCGCAGCAGAGAAGTCGACCAAACCAAGAAAGACACGGAGTCCAAGTACAGCGAATTACAAAAGCAACATAAGTAAGTTTATGTGGTGTATTTTCTTTCTAGATTCAGATTCGAATGGAAAGAAAGCAGGTTTCCTGTTTACTGGTTAACACAGAAAGGAAAAAAGTGGGAGACACTACAAAGCATAAGTAGCCAAAAACAGGAAATTTGGTTTCTTTTTGTTGAACCTTTTGCTTATTCTGGTTTCAAAGTAGTCACCATCTTAGATGTGGTTTTTCTTCAGAAAGCAATGCTATTTCTTTTCGTCCTTTGGTTTGCAGGTATCAGAGGATCTACTTAAATGTTAAATAAGGGGCCTTTTTTAGTTGTTCCATTGAATCTCCTCTTACAACATCTAAATTTTTCTTTGAGTTTTCTCTCTTTTTAAAAATATGATGGCAGATTTCATGTGCCAAGTTTCGAAATAATATTTTACATAATTGGTAGTTTCTTATAGATGAGGAGTGGCAATATCGAGAAAAATGGATGACGTAAAGTTGTTAGCATAAAGTGCGATGTCTCTTCGTGGGTTGGTTTTTGCTTTTTTCTTCTTCTTTTGTTTCCTCTATCACGCAAGTAATTTAATTTTTGAAACCACCAAAATATTTTCCTTTTTTACTTTTATCTAAAATCGTACATATTTTAGGCAAGTAACGGAACAGTTGAAAGTAAACGAACAAAAGTGGGCAAGAGAAAAGGAAGAACTTGTAACAAAAAACAAGCACGACAGGCAAATGTTGGACAAGCTTACCAAGGACCGTTCTTATTTTGAAACCAGGTGGTTAATCAATATGACTTTACGTTGTTTGCACGATATAGTTTTAGCTAATTTTAACTTAATTTGTAACGTCTAATTTCTTAGTAACTGTGAGAAATAATAGCAATAATAATACTAATAAAATAAAGCATAATTATAATAATAATTTTAATGTCTATTCTCTTGCGTTAAACACCACTGAGGAACGACAGGTGAGATCGTACCACTGTTGGTGTTTAACTTGGGATTGACATGATACAATTGTTTTGGTTTAGGGTGAAGACCCTGGAGGAACTGGCCGAAGACTGGGAAAACAAGTACAAGATTTTGGAAGAAAAAGCATTTAACGAGGTGGAAGAAGCTAGAAAGACAATGACCGAAGAAATTGTAAATCGAGAAACCATGCAACAAAAGTACGACCACATAAAAGATAAGCTTGTCCAAATGGAAATACGAAGAAAGCAAGCCATCGATCTTGTCAATACGAAGAATACATTCGAACCGAACGAAACCGGTAGGTTCTCAAAAGGAACATTAATATTTTTTTCATAATTTATCATTGTAGATGGAATTGCTACCGAGCGAGAAGCTGAACTTTATACCGAATTGTTGGCCACAAGAGTGGCCCTGAAATCGGCCGAAGAACAAATCCAAAACTATAACAGGGAGAAGTTACGGTTTATCGATAGCCTCCAAACGTTGGACGAAGACAGAGATCGAGATTACATGACCACTACTTTGGTGAAAAGTGTCGAAAAGTTAACCGAATTGGAATCGAAACTTGCCAAAAGCGAAGAAACCATTTGTACTCAGTTAGTAAAAATATTTTTGGAGAAATAATTATGCAATTGTGCACTCATCCATTTTCAATTTCAGAAAAATCGAAATTGCAGGTCTCAAAGTCGACAGTGAAAGTTTGAAACAACGGTCAAACCTCGCGCTGTGTAATGTGGATACGAACGATACCGAAATTAAGGACCACGAACTCCATAAAATGTTGCATGAAGGTAGGATGAAATTGGAACATTCGTTGAAAAGATCGTTGGAATATGAACACAGAATCATTAAGTATGAACACGAAATGAATAAGCAGGGAAAGCAAATTTTAGAAATGGAAAATTTGTTAAAAGTTCGTGATGGTCTCATTTCCATGATGAAAGCCAAAAAGGATGAACTGCAAATGGAGAACGAAAGTTTGAATAAATATGCAAACGAAATAAGAGATCTTCTTTTACAGGTAAAAAAACTTGAAAAACCATTGGTTTGTTTTTTTTTATTATTATATACTGTTTTTAATCTTTAGGCTAAAGAACAAGCTCACAACAGAACTGAACTGGTTCAGGAGTTATCGACCAACTTGGATTCGAGAGGACGGGTTTGCCAACAATTGGAGAAGAAAGTTAAGGAATTGGAGGAGTCGTTGGTAATTACAAACGAAAAACGATTTAAATTGCAAGATGCGTTAGGAGTAAGGGAAAAAGAATTGCAAACCACGAAGGAGCATATCATCAAATTGGCACCAGAAATTCAATCACGGTATGGCATTGATATAACTGCATGTAATAACGCTTCCACTTCCAACTTGCCTCAGAAAGAACAACCACCAAATTGCATCTTTAATCCACAAGTATCCGTGCTTGTGGAACCTCCAATTAACAGCGACGTTGAGTTGCCCACGCAATTTCCAATTGTGATACCTTCGAGAAGTTTATTCAGTTGCAATTTCGTAAGCGATGGTAAAAATGTAGCAAAAGTTAATCGCACATCGAACGCTTTCGATAATTTGGAAGATATCGAGAAATCGTTAAAAAATTTAAACGTGACTCTAGAACCTTATTCCAACACGACGTTAACACACCGAGTTAGTAATGAGCTTGTCCAAGATATGCCCAATGATTTTGAAAGTAGTAACCAAATCGATGATTTACAGCGCAATTTAACCAAAACTTCTTCAAGCAAAAGTTTTCCCAAATTACAAAACACCATGGAAATTACTTTACGAAATGACGGCCCTTACGAGATAGATACCGAACCAACGCTGAACAAAATGGATGTCAAGAATAAAAATTTAAATATGGCCTACACAAATTTAAACTATTCGTCTGATGATGATTATAAAAGTAGCCAAAACTTGATAGAGGATAAGAAGATGAAATTGTCTGAGATACTCGGTTATCCTGCAAAGGTTAAAAGTAACAATCGAGATTTTAGCGAAGATTGTGAAGAACACAATACTGAAACTAAAACAACGGTAAAACGAATAACATACCGAGTTAAAAATGTAAAAGATAATTTCTCGAAAAAGCGAGATTCTGATAAGAATTTTCCACCACTTCAAAATAATCAAAAAAAACTGAAACAAGTTTACGATCACATTTTGGGCGGATCGGAAAGCCAATCTAGTGCAGTATTAAAGTGCGAAAGCGTGACCAAAAGAAAACGTAAGTACACTAAGAAATCCAAAGTTATGGAATCCACCCAGCTCCCACCCGAATCGTCAAAGTCTAAAAGAAGCGTACCTAAGGTTTCGAAAAACCCGAATAAGCTCAATACTTTCATAGGAGGTCATAGCAGCTATAACCACGAGTTACCGTTAGAAATGTACTTGCATTGTCACCACACAGTACACCGTAACGATTCCAGCTCGTCTTCCAAAACTACAAAACGTAGCACCGGATCAAAACCTTCCTCTCCTAGTTTACAAAAAGAGAGCAGAGGTAGTGGCAAATTTCGAACGGAATCTTTTCCTGAACGCGAAAGAAAAAAAAGTAATTTGTCAGAAAGGAAAGAACCCAATAGAAACAAAGCAATCAATCAAGTTATGGCCGAAAGAACCGCTTTTATCAACCACGCAAGGAATATCTCGCGACATTATGATAATCAACGCAAACAAGTCAAACTAACCAATTTTGATGACCGTTTCTCAAACATACATAACGATAAAATAATTGCAATCGATTCGGTTTCTTTAAAATCTACGGAAATGGAAGACGACAGCGTTCTAACTAATTGCGATTTTATGACACATTCGGTGAATATAGTAAAAGTTAAAGGGGACAAAAAATTTTTGTTATCAAAAAATTTGTTGAAAACCGATTCGGAAATGCTTAGAACAACCGATTCTCTTCCATATCTGTAGAATTAAATCTGTGTCTGATTATAATTTAAGTAAACTAATATTACAATATTTTTATATTTCAGGAACAGATTTAACTCTTAACAGAAATTGATGGAGAAGCGGCTGTGCTGGTAAAATTCGTTTCTTGAAGCCGAGAGTAATTTTGGGTTTTTTTTCATGGATTTTTATAAATAATTGTGATATTGTTCTTTACTGTACCTTTTTTTATATTACAAACCGTTTGTATTATTTTTTCTAATAATAAATTTTTTATAAAAAAATTTTTTTTTTTTTAATAAAAATGTGAAGAAGAAAACTTAATTTGTAAAAGAATTTTTTTCTAGGTGACAATTTTTGCTAGCATCCTATAGGTATGTAGATCTACAATTTGGGGTTTTTATTGATTCAATGTTGGCAGGTACTACAAAATATCGCTTTGGAAGTGTTGAACTGTCAGAGTTTGATGATATAATTTTAAATCATTTTAAGCAACCAGATTTAATTTTAAAGAAGCAAAATGTCCGAAAGAAAAGTATTAAACGTAAGTAGTAATTTCTACATGTTACCCCCATTTACAACCTCTCGAATAAAATAAGCTACACATAACCTCAAATTATAAATTATTTTAAAATAATTTCTTTTTGTAGAAATACTACCCCCCGGATTTCGATCCCGCCAAAATCCCTCGCATGAAATTGCCGAAAAACAGGCAATACACTGTTCGACTTATGGCCCCCTTTAACATGAGATGTCAGACGTGCGGTGAGTACATTTACAAAGGAAAGAAATTTAATGCACGAAAAGAGGACGTCGAAAACGAGGACTACTTGGGTATACGAATTTACAGATTTTACATCAAATGTACCAGGTGTTTGCAGGAAATTTCTTTTAAAACCGATCCTAGGAACACGGACTATGAGATTGAGGCAGGTGCAACTCGGAATTTTATGGCTTTGAAACTGGCCGAAGAACAAGCTGTAAGGGAGGAGGAAGAAGAAAAAGAAGAAGAACAAAGTAATCCTATGAAGTTGTTGGAAAATCGAACGAAGCAGTCAAAAAACGAAATTGAGCTGTTGGAATCTTTGGAAGAGTTGAAGGATTTAAACCGTAGGCAACGTGCAGTTGACTACGATAGCATGCTTTCGGCTTACGATACTAAGTTAAGTGCAAAGGAGAGAGAGGAATATATGCAGGCTCTGGATGAGCAATACATTAAGTAAGTGTTGATTTCTGTTAAGTTAATATTTATTTGAATTTTTTGTTGTTGTAGGACAGTTAAATTTGAATCGCAAAATAAACGTAAAATTGTGATAGCAGAAGAAATCTTGGAAGGTACAGAGGAACCACGAATAAAAAAAGAAAAGATGAGTGAAACTGTGACGTCTTCGAGTGTAGTTGAAACTTTGGTGCCTGAAACGATACCAAATGCTGTGAAAGTGAAAGATAAATTTGTTAAACCGAAAGGTATTGGTAATTTTTCTAAGAGTAGCTTGAGTACATTGGTTAAGATTAATAAACCCGGTGCAAATAAAGCGGTAGTAAAGGATGAACCTGCTATTGTGAAAGACTTGGGGTTATCATTAGTTGGCGATTATTCTGGAAGTGAAAGTGAATAAAACGACAAGCTGCTCTTGAGTAGGTACTACATTAGGTAGATGGACAAGGAGGTTTATTGATTAAACTGGTTTATTAACATGATGCAGTTTCTGTAAATAACAATGAATGCAAGTAGAATAAAATATTTTTATATTAGAATGTAAGATCCAATTATTTGCTAAATTTTGAAAATAAATTAGATATTATCTTAGAAATTTCTGATTTTCAAATTTATTGTTCTTTTAAAAAATTTTGGGTAATTTACAAATTACAAAATACGGAAATTTTTAGTCGAATAGAAAATCCAAAAAATTTTATTGTATATAAACTACATAATGGTTATTTTTAAATTAAATTTTGTAGAAATGGCGCACTTTTGAAAAGCTTAATCGATTTTTGGCCAAAGATTGAGCAGTAAGTTGTTTATTAAAGAAAAGTAAACATTTAAGTATTTTTAATGAGAATGTAATTGTGAAGCTACTGTCAAAATTTCAAATCAATCTAGTCAACGGTGTTTAAGTAATCTGTCTTCAGTTTAAAAAAAGTAGTTTTGAGAAAAACGCGTTTAAAGTTTTATGAAGCACTTAAATGTTTGGCAGCTGTCATAGAATAATTGATTTTTGTACTGACACACATACACTCTTATTGCAGTATAAGTGTACCCTATGGCGCTCCTATGGAACTCTGAGAACCTTTGATCTGTAAGTAACAGGACTACTGATTATTGCAGTACAAAAGTGACGAATCAGAGGATGCGGCAAAATCGAGAATTGAACTTTTTTGGTTCAATGGGTTTTGAACTCTTGGTCCTTGATACTTATTAATATGGTAAAGGAAGTATGATACTGAAATGAACTTTATTAGTAGTTTTTAATTAGAAATTTACTACCAAAAACTGCAAAGTTTTATTTTTTTATACTTCAAACTTAACCGGAAGTGAACATAAAATTATTTTTTCCTTTTTAAAGGGAACATTAGTTTTTACAGTAAGTTGTTTTTATTAGTAATTTTTATTTTCGGATTTTTTTTACAGTCAGGGGTTTTTAAAATTTTTAATTTTTATTTTATTTCACTCTTTTTGAAGTATATTTTGTCAAAATCTACCTATAGAGAAACCGAATATATGTTTTAAACCGCTTCGTGATCCACTCAGCGGATGTGGTAGTGCGAATAGTTAGTCAATGATATGATTTTGATAGCCATAATGGTGGCGAATTTTCAGCCAAATAGTAAATTGTCAGCAAAAATGTAGGTATATAGACTATAGGTACATGAAGGGTTTGGAGAAACCGTACACAATTTACTAGAAACGTATTTAATTATAACGACAACCACGAGGGGGGGGAGAATGATTTTGTTATCGTTTTCTGCGATAGAATTTTTTCTCGTGGGTGAAAATTGTATTTTACCAGCCAGGAACACTCCCCTGATCTTTACCAACATGCTGGCAAAAAAGTACGTCGCTACCTATAACCGTTCGGGAGATATGGTGACACAAACATATAAATAAACAAAAATTGTACATAGTAACTTCATATACCCTGTGTTTTTGAAAAACCGTCAGGGGTAAAAATACAACAACCTTTACTTGGTTGTGGCTGGCTGAGCAGCAGTGGGGAGGGGTAATTACCAGGTAAGACGTATGTCTTAAATGTATTTTAGTATTATACTGTAACCTGGGTTTACAAGCCATTCATATTTTTATTTAAAATTTAATTCTGTCCCGTTTTTCCATCGAACAATGCCGCTAGTTTATATTTTATTTTTAAATTAAAAAAAAAAATTGACTACAGAAAAAAAGTAGGTATATTATCTAACACTGCCATTTATTTTTAATTTGGATTTTAAACACGTAAACCTACCCCCTTAATCCCCGAGTTGAGGATTGAAATGTTGTTCACTTACATCACCGAAATCACTTAACATTTTTAAATTTTTGGCGGTGGTCTGATTGAAGCACACTTCTAATTTTTTAAAATTTTTTGCTTTGACTCACAAGTCTATCCCCAATACTTTGAAGAGGGGATTGAAACTACATATGTACAATAAATTATATGTCGATGCTTTGGTAGTAGTTTAGATTTCAGGTGTTTGCATTCTTGTAGTGGTTTAAAATATCATGTGTTTCTTTTTTTTTGAAATTCATCACAATCTTTTGCAGTTAAGAGGGGCATTTTTTTCGGGGATTTTTTAATTAAATCAACAGATGGCGCCTACTTAAATATTTTTATAAAATAAGAGGAATTTGCTATATTTAAAATATAGCAAATTCGTTGAGATAATACTATTCTATAAACAATATTCTTGATCTTAAGCTATTTTTTGAGTTCGTAATATTTATTTATAAAAGCACAATTCATGATTAAAGTTTAATTATCTTTTTTTGTAAGTGAGTGTGTTTTGACATACTCAATACGAGTTCAAAATAGCTTAAGATCTAGAATATTGTTTATAGAATAGTATTATCTCAACGAATTTGCTATATTTTAAATATAGTAAATTCCTCTTATTTTATAAAAATATTTAAGTAGGCGCCATCTGTTGATTAAATTAAAAAAGCTCTGAAAAAAATGCCCTTCTTAAGCGAAATTCCAAATAAAAAAAAATAACAGAACACGGGACGCCCAGTAGATGTAAAACATTTAACTCAGAATCAAAAAATGTTGTGTTTTTTATTGGTTAGTTACGATTTACATGTAAATTTTATGTAAAATTATTCATCGTGTAATACAGGCTTTACGATAGATCCGTGACGAACGCCATCTATTGAAAATATAAAATTGTTATCGAATACATTTTTTGCAATTTTGTAGCTTTTTGGGCAACTACTTTAATTTTTTTTGCGTAAAAACATTCTTTGGGTAATTACAAACATTTTAAAAAAACAACGAACAAAATCGATCCAGCCGTTCTCATGTGATGTTTTTTCAAAAATTTTACATTCATTTTTATTTATATATTGACATGTACAGTGGTAGTTACCAAAAGTTTAAATTATCCACAATTAAATTTTCATTTTGTTAAAGTTTTAGTTTATGAAATTTCCTTTAATTTAATCAGACGAATGAATAGTAACCTGTTGTTTTCAATTATGTGCCAATGGATACGTGCAGAGACGAGATTTTTAGGGTTGGAAATTTGTCCAGATACCTGCAAGTTAAATATTTCAAAAATGGAAAAACGTTATAATTTAGTTAATTGAATTTTTTTTTGTTTAAAAATTGTTTACTTACTTTTGAAATGAGTTGGTGCAAGGGTAGCTACGACTGTTGATGCGGTATTTTTAAAATTAGAAGTGTTGTTCGCAATAAATTAAAACTTAGTGACTTCGAAATGTTGAATTTGGCATAAGAAAATTCAAACTTCGCTGGAAAATCAACCAACTAGAGTGCGACACGATTTTTCCGAAGGAAAGTTTTACAGGAAACAAGATAAAAGGTCAGTTGCTCTAGAGAGGTGTTAGCGTGAAGTCTGCAACTCAACGACTTGAAAGTGTAATCTTCGAATGTTTAAAAATTACAAATTGGTAATTAATTTAACGATGATTATGAGCAACTGGAGATTTGTTTGATTGTGAGTGCTACGAAAGAAGAGTATTATGAAATTCATTATGAAATTTTGAAGATTTGGAAAATTTACTTACCAGTCATGACACGAGGTCGCCATTTTGTCAAATCGTAGATACAAGGAATTTGAGGGGCAATCTTCCATTATTCAAGCCATCGTCTTGGTAAATAACTTTTAAATTGTTTATTCACGCTTTTTCTACAATTATCTTCGTTATTTTGTCACGATGCTTCGGAAATTTTTGAGGTTAACTACACTGGACGTTGTTAAATTTGCGTTTCAAGTCGCGTTTATGATCGAACTTTTACATTTAATTAATTAGACACAAGAGTGGAACAATTATAATAATTAATTTGTGTTAATTAATTGCGAAAATTTAAATTAATGTGTTTAACTTTTTTGTGTAGTTTTGCGCATTCGGTAGTAACTACCATATCAACAACGGTTATTTTATGCTACCAACTATTTGAACAGTAAAACGCGTCGCCAATATTAGAAAATTAAACAATTTTTCATTTTTGTACATTATTTTATTACAAATGTTTGTTTTGATTATGCTAAAACGTTTGATTATTTTACAAATTGGAGAAATAATTTGCAGTTTAAATGTGTAAATTTGTAGAATAATTTACCATGATTTTTGAGATTTCGATTGTGTCGATAAGTTTAACAACAAAAATTTCGTCTCATGATTATAAATTTAATACTGAATACTATTTTCGTCAAATTAAATTATAATTTTATATCTGAGAATTTTGTTTTATTGATTGTGGATAGTTTGGGAATAATCTTGGAACCTACTACTGAGGGAGAGTCTCGTAAATGCAAAACTCCGAATTCAACAGCTACGGGACTTAAAGAGTTGTTCGTCAGAACACGACAATATATATATTATATACAGTGTGTTCACCGATAGTCGTAACAGTGAATAATTCTTAAATCTTACTAAATACAAAATAGTAGTTTATATCACTAGGGCGATAAAGGGACTATTTTCATCCCTGAGGTCGACAGGTTATGAGACGAGACGCGCAGCGGCGAGTGAATAACCGACCGAAAGGTGAAAACCCTTATCGCCCGAGTGATATGAACAATTTTTCGTTATTTCGGGAAAAATATCCTACAAAATTCGCGATTTTATCTAATAGCTCTAAAATAACAATCGATAGATGGCGTGAAGGTTGCAAGTCATTTGTCAATGTTTGTCTCTTTGGAGCGAAAAAGGATGATTTTCTTTTGAAATTTCCGAATGACGGACAATTTGGTCTGACGGACGGTCCGTCGTATTGACGGACAGATGGTCACGTTATGCAATTATTGCAAAAAAAATCTCGAATTTTGTCGGATATTATCTAAATCTATGATTTTGTAAATAAATATAAAGTAACACTTAATTTAATTTTTTTTGCAATTATTGCAAAAAAAATCTCGAATTTTGTCGGATATTATCTAAATCTATGATTTTTTAAATAAATATAAAGTAACACTTAATTTGATTGCCAATTTTTTAACTAAAGGTGTCGTAATTTCGTTATTTTGGGGATAATATCCCACAAAATTCACGATTTTTTTGCTCTGAGATAACTATCGATAGATAGCGTGAAGGTCGCAAGTCATTTGTCAAGTTATTAATAACATAAGCGAAAAGCATGAGTTCACCCGAACAAAGACCCGGGTTTGAAATCCCTGTAAAAAATTCTCAACGTCAGGTTTCTAATCAGACGATGGAGATAAGCGGGCTATCGCCCGCATCTGCTCCGCAGATGCCAAGTGTCAGCTACAGCTACCGAACAAAGACTGTTTTTATAAGTCTTAGGACCTAATAAAGTTAGGTTTTTATAGTCCTAGGACCTAATAAAGTTAGGTTTTTATAGTCCTAGGACATAATAAAAGTTAGGTTTATTTTATTCTAGAACAAAATAAAGTTTGGGTCGGTCCCCCTTGAGGTGACCTTTCAAGAAAAGACCTCCTTTATAGTTCTCAAAACAGATACGTTAAGAGGTCATTTATAACCCGGAATAACGAAAAAATATTTTTCAAATTTATTTTTTCAAAGTTATGTTGGTACTGTGTGCCACTGTTTTGGCAATCCTGTCTGTGACAACAGTCTAATATTTTTTTTATTGTTTTAAATCTTTATTTCATTTTGAACTTCACGTGTGTAAGAAAATTTAGTTTAATTATTTCTATTGGTAAGCATTTTTAATCACAATTTTACTTTTTACAATTTTGAATTTTTTTTAACTATTTGTGATCAATTTTTTGTTTTTAATTATTTATTATTTTTTTTGGTTACATACGACTGAAGATAGGCAATTATACCTACAAATGGTGCCATATAGTATTACTAATCTAAATTTTAAAATCATTTTACTATATTTTTTTAAACATCACGTTTTTCTCCCCTCTTCCCTATGTGGATTTTAGTTATATTTTCAAATAATTTTCTAGTTGTACTTGGTGACAAAAAGTTAAAGATGTTTTTTAAAGTGTTTTTTTAATAAAATTTTTCGTATGTTGTTCTTTATTACTTATGGTTAAAAATACTAATATTCTAACGCTTAGTTAAGTTTTTGTTTAATTAATTCGATTTTTAATAATTGTCTAGCACAGATTAAGTTTCTATCTCACTCAGTTTTTCTTAAGGTATAAAATTCAATGAAAATTCACTAAAATTTATCTCGATTCCGATTAATTATCGCAGTAAAATGCAACTTTATTTTTCAGAAATCGCCTAAATTGCGGTTTGAGGTCTTTGAAAAATTGTGAGCGCAAATTAACTACAAAAGTCGCTCACTTTGCAATAAATCACCCAATCGGTCAACACTACCTCCAGCCTATCGAAAAAAGAAATACCAATTTTTTTACTCGGAGATTTTATAAAAGCAAAGTAAAACCTGAATAATTTAACTATATAAAAAAACCAATTTCACACTCAGAAGACATCCAATTTACTACAAGAAAAGCAGTAAATATGATTGAAGAAGATTTTAAAAGTACATCCCAAAAAGAAAAGAAAAAGGATAAAGTCGATATTTTGGGAAATTTATCGATTTACTCAGCGCAAGAAATTCTTTTGTACCTGAGCCCTCGTGATATTTCTAACGCTAGAACTTGCATCAGTGTGTGGAGATGCCTTATTGACGACGAATACGTATGGAAAAATGTATGCAGAAAGAATGGTTTTCTTCCGAACGAAAATTCTTCAATCTATAAAAAATTTGCTGAATTGCACACTTATTGGCGTGGAGTCTTTCTATACCATCAGAAATTGGAAGACAACTGGAAAAATAATAAATATGATGAAATATTAGTAAAAATTCCGCTTCCAAAAATTTGCATATTTCATTTTGATGATGAAGTATTGATTGTTTTATTTCCATTGCAAGAAATTAATATTATCAGTTGTAACACTGGTATGATTATAAAACGATTTATAATCGAAAATTTTATTACAGAAATTAGAAAGCACAAGGATTTCCTGATAGGTCTCACTATATTGTCAAGAGTAACAGTGTGGAATATAACGAATGAAAGGATAATGTTTAATGAAAATCTTGAACCATTTTCTGAAATAAGTTTTGGTCAAAATTTTATCGGTTTTATTCACTTACAGGCTTGTAGTTTTATAAATATGGAAACGTGGACGCTTCATCGTATTGACCAACATGTTTTTACTGGAGACTTATTATTTTCTGACAATAAGACAATATTTTTATCTGACGATGTTTCGGTGCGATTTATGAACTTACAAGATAATTCTTCATTTACACTTAGAGTGTCTGAACAAAGGTCAATTCGTAAAATATTAGTGAGTGAAATATATCTAATTTGTATCGACTTATATGGGCATATTTCCACATGGAACATGACAACGATGCAGAAAGTAATTTCGTTCGAAATTTCAAATTTCTTATCTAATTCTATAAGAAATTCTTGGTTTCACTGTTTATTAGTGGATCAAAACAAAATTGTGTATGATAATAGAAAAAAACCTGGACTGTACGTTTACAATTTCCTTACGGGAAAACTTTTAAATATCCATACCGAGGTAATATACGATGACGTTGTGACAATGGGCCACTACATATGTGGATTTTCATCATCCAATCATATACAAAAAGAAACGTGGAAAGTACAAGTGTGGTCCTCTAAAACAGGGGAACTTATAAGAACTTTTAGTACCGATCTAAATTTGAGAGAGAACTCTGCATTTCAAACATGTATTCCTTTCACGAATAGTAAACTACTGGACTATGAGACTATTAGTTTTCTTAACGGTAGCGGAAGAGAATATTTAAAAAAAATTAAAATTAAAAATTTTGATAAACATGTTAACGATTAATTAATAAATTTAATTATTCAAATTTATAACTTTATTTGTTTTAATTGAAGTTCAAGTTTTAATTAACGAACTGTAAATAAAATTAGAAATTTAAACTTAAGTAGTATGAAAGTTGTGGTAGCATAAACTCTACGGAGAGGGTAAGTGACATTTGGGCGCCGGATTTTTAGGCGCTAGACTTTTGGCCGCCGCCGTTTGGGCGCCGAGACTTTTAAGTGCCAGATATTATATTAAAACATATTAAGGTCCTAGATCAATAGGAATAGATAATAATATTCAACAGATGTCACTAGTTGCTTAATGATATTTCATATGTGTATTTTATTGATATTAATTGATCTTTTACTTCTGATTGGTTAAAATTTGAAATTTCCTGTATATTGCGTCAATTCTAGTGTCAAGTTCATCTCAAAAACGAATAACGAATAATTTTTATTAAAAAATAAAAAATTTCGAGTTCTGACAAAAGAACAAGTGGACAAATTTCTAATCAAAGCAAATGATGATACATTTTTAATGATTAAGGTAAACTTAAAATATTAAAAATTGAAATAGCACTTAAATTTTATATACTTTTTAGGTTGTTTTAATATTTGGAATTGCCAGCGCATGCCGTTGCGACGAATTAGTTTACTTAACTACTGATGACGTCGAAGAAGTTAAATCTGCGCTCATCATAAAAATTATGAAAAGTAAAACCAACAAATTTCGGTCTTTCACGGTAATGGGTGAAAATTATTTAAATTTTTATAGAAAATATATTGCTCTTCGTCCAAAAAATTATGAAGCAAAACGTTTATTTATAAGATACCAAGGTGGAAAATGTTTTCGCGCAGTAGTAGGTATACATAAAATTAGTAGGGTTCCACAAGAAATGGCAAAATATTTACATTTGCATAATGTAAAAGTATTTTTCAATCAACGGTAAAAGAATATACTGGACATAGTTTACGCCGAACTCGGCTACACTACTTGTCGATTCTGGTGGTGACATTACCTGCCTTAAACGCCAAGGAGGTTGGATATCCAATACCGTAACCGAGGGCTATTTAGAAAATAAAAAAGAAATAGCCAAAAAAATATTTCGAGTTGATGAAGTTAGTACTAGTTTAACCCCCATTATTGATAATATTACCGATATCATAAATAATCAACAAATTGATGAAGATGAATCTATTGCTCAGGAATTACACTCTGGAGATCCGAGTACCAGTAGCGTAACATTCACCGATATTGTTAATAATTCTAATACTGGTTACAAAACGGGTTTGCTAACTTTTTATCAATCTTGTGTAAACTATGTACATTTCATATTAACATGAAGGATTAAGGTATTAAATGTTTTTGATTATTAATTATTGTTGAAGTAAAATATGTAAAATTTTGTATAGCCAATCAATTATTGATATTAAAAAATATGTTTAATTCACTTTTAGGTCTAGCACTAAAAGTAGTTTTAGTGCACGTAACAAAAAGTGTTGCTTAGCAATGTTCGCATTGTTTTATTTATAACAAACATGTCAACTTTTAGTTGACATAATGCTATTAAAAATGCACTGCTTTTATTACGGTTGGAGAAAAAAGTTTTTTTTTTTAAATTTTTAATTTTCTAATTTTTTAGACATATCTTTTCAAATACACCTTATGCATTTTTAACTAATATAGGTTCATCCTATCAGATTTCTTAATTTATGTGTTTTAGATGTTTGATACTTCACCCTGTATAAATTATTATGAAGAAAAACTTTACCCTGAATGCGGTCCTTAAAAATGAGATTTAGAATTCTAAGTTACTTTCCACCCAGTATGATAAAATTGTCCAATGCGCATCGACGCATGCGCTTAATGGTTTTCAGTTTTTTCCCGATTTTTTGCTTATTTTTAAAAGCTTTGCTTTTTAGTTTCCTTTTGAGATCGGTTTAATTTTTTGTTTAAAAGTTTTTTTATTAAAGTGGATATTTCTTTTCAGGATTGTTAATAGTATTGAAAAGATTCATATGAGGATTTTTTAACAAATTTTTATTAAATGAAATCATATTCATTTATCTTCAGAATTTCCGAATATGTCATTATCAACATTGTCACCATCACTGTTATCATTATCCTGATGCCTATGATGATGAGTAATGACCTGCTCTGGAAGTTTCAATAAATCTTGTGCCTCTTTTGGAAGGTATTGCTTTTTTTTCTTTGGAAGTTTTTGCTTGCTAGTGATTTTCGGATCAGAACTCAATATTTGTTTTAGATTAACAGATTATCGGATCAATAATTCTTTAAATTGCCCTGTAGTACTTGATTCCCAAAATTTACTAAATTAAATCTAGCAAAAAAAGGGGATAATGTATGAAGAAATTCAAACGGGGTTATAATATAATAATTAATAACCAAAACTAATCAAACAAAACAAAACTCGAAACTTTCTGAGAGGCTGCAGTTTAGAGTAAAGCTGGTAAAACAATTTGAAATTATAAGACGCACATTTAAATTTATACTCTAACTGCTATGAGTAAAACTGTGCTTATCGGAGGAGATCCAGTAATAGTAAACACTAATCAGCCCTTCCACAGGATTACCTGCGTCGTAAGGACTGCCGAGGAGCTTCAAGATTGCTTGCAGTATGAATTTGTACCACGACTGAAAGCTTTTTTTGACAACACCTCAATGCGGAAAGGCACCAAGTCCAAACTTATCACGGTAACTAAGGAAAAATCTGAGAGCACTACCATCTTCCTAGAAATTTTCCTGTTTGTGCTCGACAGCAGTAACCTTTTCCATCGTGGGCCGGGGTCAATAGCTACTATTCAGAGAGAGGTACGGCAAAGATGTTATTATCATATTCGACGGATATAAAAAGCTCAGCACAATAAACGCAAGGCACATATAAAGAGCTAGTGGCAAATCGAAGACACTTGAAGTATCAGATCGATAGAACTTTTAGATTCAGTTGCTATGTGTGGACTAAACATTTACACGGCAACCTCCCCCTAGAGAGCTATCGGGGACGTTTGGTACTACGTCCAAGAGCCGCTGAGGTAGCCAGCATACCTATTCCCTTCAGGGGCTGCAAGACCCAAGAAAAGACCCGTAGGTGTCGAGGTTCCCCGACAAACAGGCCGGGTACTGATCGTTGCTACATTTCCCAAGAACCACCAAGCCACTGCGATTCCACCTCAGTGAGCAAGCTCACAAAGACGGGGGGGTTAAGCAAGCGTACGCGAGAATTAACCCCGGGCTCCCGTCTTCCCGCAGACGGTTATTTATTCGAATCCTCCCGTAAATCGTGGAGTTTAACTGATTCAGGGACGTCGCGTTAACGCCCTTTAGAGATTTACTTGCCATCTCAAAGTTTAAGCCGAGGCTTCGGAGTCCACCGGAGTCAGCAACCTACCGCGCTGCCCAGGTCTCCCTGTGGCAGGTTAAGATTGTGACCCCTTAGTTATCCGTTTGGTTTCCGTCGGGAGATGAGATTTCAAGTCCATACGGCGCTACTACTGTAAGGGTTGAAATGGTTCATCCCCTCTGTTCACCAGAGAGAGAGGTTCCCGTCGGGTCCCAAGTCACCCCATCGCGCAATTCGAGTATTGCGCGGTGCCAACTTTTCCGTCCCCTTCGATCACCAAGGTTCCCGTTGAGGAAGAGGTTACTTCCGTGTAGTGTCACCACTACACGGGTTAAACTTCCACATCCCCTCCGTTCACCAGGCAGGTTCCCTTTGGGTCCCAAGTCTCGCCGTCGTAGAATAAAGATATTCTGCAAAGGGACTTTTCCGTTCCCTCCGTTCACCAGGGTAAGGTTCCCGTTGAGGGAGAGGTTACTTCCGTGTAGTTTGAGTACTACATGGGTTAAACCTCCACATCCCCTCCGTTCACCAGGAAGGCTCCCTTTGGGTCCCAAGTCTCGCCATTCGCGGAATATGTATATTTCGCGAGGGGACTTTTCCGTTCCCTCCGTTCACCGGCAGTTTCCTTTGGGTCCCAAGTCTCGCCATCGTGGAACATAATTGTTCCGCGAGGGGACTTTTCGTTCCCTTCGTTCACCGCAAGGCTCTCGTTGGGGGAGAGGTTTCCCTCGTGCATCCCCCTTCGTTTGCCGCAGGGTTTCCGTTGAGGGAGAGGTTACCTCCGTGTGGCGCAGGCACTGCACGGGTTAAACTTCCACATCCCCTCCGTTTCCCAGAAAGGTTCCCTTTGGGTCCTGAGGTCGCGCCATCGCGGAATACAAGTATTTCGCGAGGGGACCTTTCTGTTCCCTTCGTTCACCGGCAGTTCCCTTTGGGTTCCAAGTCTCGCCATCGCGGAATATGAATATTTTGCGAGAGGACTTTTCCGCTCCCTCCGTTCACCACTAGGCTCCCGTTGAGGGAGAGGTTACCTCCGCAAGTACTATGCGGGTTAAACTTCCGCATCCCCTCCGTTCACCAGAAGGTTCCCGTTGAGGGAGAGGTTACTTCCTTTCAGTACGAGTACTGTTCGGGTTAAACCTCCACATCCCCTTCGTTCGCCAGAGTAGGCTTCCTTTGGGTCCAAGGTCGCGCCATCGCAAAATACATAGTATTTTTACGAGGGGACCTTTTGGCTCCCTCCGTTTGCCAGTAGGATACAGTGAACTTTTGCACAACCAAGACCCGGCAAGACTTCTGTAATAGTACTAGTGTCCCCAGCAACATCTCTCTGATGAGGCCGGTTAGAAAGTCACTACTCTATTACTCTTGCATACGCTAACGCGCACACGGTCATTGTTTAAAGCTACTATATGCCAGGAGCCTTACCGACTGTTAGTCAGCAAAAAACCCCGTTGGTCATTTCGCAATCAAGGTCTGTATCCAATGTCTGCCGGGTGACGTCCCACCATTGGTAACCGGGCCAGTAAGATTTTCTCTCCTCGGGATCGCCGCGTAGGCTCTTACTTACTGATCCCTCGGGTTCACGGTCGGGAAGTCATGGATCAGACACCCATACCCAGGCGTGTTAATCCTAATTCACGAGAGGATTATGCCTTTGGAGTGCAGATCTGGTTTCCTTAGACCGATTCGTCCCAGCAGTCTACGGTCGCCCACAGAATGGCTGCGGACTCTTGCCCATCTGCTGACCTGTTTCGCTAGTAGCCATTAGTGACGTTTTGCGCCGCGGTCACAAAACGCCCTTCCGGGGCCACCTCGTGGAGGTTGACTACTTAACGCTTGCCGTGCAACCATGAGACCCCGAGGGGTCTATAAAAGGGGGCACGGCCGTGGCACGTAATATGCCCTCGAAAGTCACCAAATATCAACAATCGGCAGCAGAACGCTACTAATTAGATGACGAGGCATTTGGCTACCTTAAGAGAGTCATATTTACTCCCACTTGAAGTATCAGATTGCTAGAACTTTTAGATTCAGTTGCTATATGTAGACTCAACATTTATACGGCAACCTCCCCCTAGAGAGCTAGCGGTCGAGTGTTAATTATTGACTACTCGATGGAGCCGCTGGGCACGTGCTAAACTCCCCTGATAGCAGTTAACCCAGCTACCTATCCCCCGTCTCGGGCTGCAAGACCCGAGTAGGGCCTAAAGGTGGAGGGTTCCCCGGCAGACAGGCCGAGTGCTGATCGTTGACTACTTTCCCAAGAACCACCAGCCACTGCGAATCCACCTCAGTGAGCAAGCTCACAAAGACGGGGGGGTTAAGCAAGCATACGCGAGAATTAACCCCGGGCTCCCGTCTTCCCGCAGACGGTTATTTTATTCGAATCCTCCCGACTTGAAGTATCAGTAGAGATCTCGACAAACATCTTACAGCTATAACGCTGTGAAAAAGTCTAGGTTTGTGACTCTTCTTAGAACTTACCTCTAATAGCTGAACCACACTGTGCTACACGCTGCCTCTGATGCGGACAGATTAATTAGTTATTTTTTATTATTTTGGAATTTCATTTAACTGCAGAAGATTGTGATAGATTTCAAAGGTTAAGAATACTTTCATAATTCAAGAAAAAGTAATCTAAAATATAATACAGATACGCTGTTTATTATGTAGTAAACAAAAAACATTTTAATTTAATTTCAAGTGCAAAACAAAAATCAAAACAAAGTGGGATATTAATAAACGGATAATCAACAGATAAAATTTGTTTTTTAGTAAAACTTTTGATTACTAACGCTGCTTCTGTTTCTTTGGGTACGGAATTGGAATAAATACTTCACCATAAAGATATACCAATGCAATTTCTTCATTTAAATAAAGAAGTTGCACATCAGCTCTATATCTGCCATTGGGCATAAGTGGAGGAAATAAAGTTTCATCTGCAACAAAATTGCAGACGTGATACGTAATATCCTAAAACATGAAACACTTTAAATTGACACATTTATTATCAAACATTTTAGCAAAACCTTTTCAAAATAGAAACTTGTAACATTACCACAAGTCCTTACTGCTTTTAAACCCATTACGTTTGCTTCAGCAGCCCTTTTCAAGCTAACTTGAAAACGAACCGGAAAGTGTCGATACTCGTTACTTAAAAATTTATTAACTTGGATGAGTACCTAAAAATTTACAATTTTTGTATTTTAGCTTTTTATTTTTTCTAAGAAATGTGAAAAAAGTGTAGAATTATTTCTCATTCAGCTCCACATAAATTTATAGGTTGCATATTCACACATTTTAGAGAAAATAAGTTAATTAATAGTGTCTATACTAATTAACAAACAGTGACGTCAAATAGCAATGGTGATAGCTTTCAACCGATAACTTTACAGTGAAGCTAACCTGGTATGAAGGAAAAAAGAATAAAAATATTACCTCGACTTTGTCTTTCACGGCTATTTTCATATTTGCGGTAACATTGACCAACGCAGTAGTGCGATTGTACTTAAATGTTTTCATTTCAATTTTATTGAAATATTTGTCATTGTAACTTATTAGTTCTCCTCGAAGCTCTTTGAGTTTATAAGCATTTTGATGAAACTAAAATTAAGTTAATTAAAGCAAATTTTGTATTTGAGATAAATTATTTATGATTTTCAAATATGGATTTAAAATATCGGCAATACATAGAATACAATCGTTTTATTTCATGGTATTCCAAATTTAGCATTAATTATTATTATTATATTACCATATTACCTAATTAAAACTTAAGGAATTAAACAATTAAAATATTACAATAAACAAATTAAATTGCCAATTGATCATGAATATTTAAATGTTAATTTAATATTTTGAATATTTAAAAGGTCTTTTAAGCCACGGCAGTGGAGTGATGTGATCGCTGGTTGCGTTACGAGCGGGAATTCTGAGTTCAAATCTCGGACGCATCAGAATTTCTTAGCTCGGCTTTCCAGTGGACATTCTCACTTCGTGGTGAACCAAAAACCAACTAACCAAAAAACCAACCAACCAAAATACCCAATCCAAAAAAACATAAACAAACAAAAAAATACTGAACAAATTAAAATTAACATTTAGAAGTGCTAATAACCCAGTAGTTGATGCACGTTAAAATGTAAATAAAAAAAAAAAGGTCTTTTCCGCAACATTGAATCTTTTTAAAAAAACAAACATCACACAAAAGCTTAATTAAACAATACTTTTCAATATTTGAATAGCACAGCATTCCATCCAATTAAAATTACATAAAAATATTTAGAAAAAAAACCATAGTGTCTCTAAATCGAACAAAGAAAAGTTACATTTTTATTAATTATACGTCTGAAATCAAGAAACTTATTATATAATAATTTATTTAATTAATGCACAAGAAATTATTTACATATATAAAAAATATTTTAATTTTGGTCTTACGTCATTGCACGTAAATTAGCGATCCAATCAAAGTAGCCTCCCGAGATTTATTAGATTAGGATGGTGTAATAAAAAATTTGTGGCAGGAACTTAATATAATTTTTAAAGTATGAAAAGTTAAATTTACCTTAGACAAGAAATCATTACAAAAGACATATCGAACCCATAATTCAAGCACTAGAAATAAAATTGTTAAATTTAACACTATTGGAACCTTCATATCAAAACAATTTTAAAATGTACTGCTTGGTATACTGATCAAAATTTCCATTACCGTACAGCTTTATACAAAATTACCTGCGTAACAAATGGAATTAGAATTGTAGTATTACTTCCTCTAAAAATGAAATTTAAGTTGTTAGTTGTTAACTTAACATTTATTTTTGTAGAGATTTACATTAAATGTAGCTTATGTTGTGTACGCAAATTACTCTGACTATCTCTGTTATTAATCTATCAAAGAGCTAGTAATCTAAAATAATGGAAATAGTTGTTATTGTAGTCGTAAAAAACTCAACTCATTGATTAGTTAAACAAACCAAGGCTGGTACTGATGTAGGTTTTCTAACAAATGTGTTGTTGTTCTAAAAATGAGCGAGAAAGTTTCCTTCTTCATAAAAAAAGTTTATGACAAAAGTTCACTTTTTTAATGCAACAGGCGCTACCGTCAAGATTTTTTGCTAATTCTCCAATAAGAAAAAATAAACTTATGTATATATATATAAAATTATATTTATGAAATTTTTTATTTGTAGAAGGACGCTAACGTTAGCTTTCTCGCTCCCTATAAACTTTTTATATCTTTATAGGACTAATGGTAATTATGTAAAAGAAAAGGTGGTAATATTGGCCCCCACTTGGTTCTTTTACAATTAAAAATTATGTTACGTTTTAAAGTCTGTTAATTTATGTTAAATATAGTTTTTAATTTTATTGATTTAAGGTTAATTGTCTTGTAAAAGAACACAGATGAAACAATCTCAGATAATGTTTGGGTAATATGGCACCATGAAAGCCATATCTCTTTTACTTTCTGCCTCAATTGTTATTATTATTTTATAGCTTTACGTTCCAGTTGGAATACAGCTGTTCTCAAGAAACTTACAAAATCCATTTTCGTTTATTTGAGGGGTTTATTTTAGTCCTCATGCATATTTACATTATATAGTATTGCACAGTAAGTTTATAAGCCTCTGTGCTTCTTCGAATCATTGATTAATTTTCTCTACGTTTTCCTGTCAGACACCATCTGTTTCCATCTTTTCACTTTTAATATTCTCAGATACTCGTCACCTCATCCTACCATCGCATCCTTCGTTTGCCTCTAGCTCGTCTCCCACTAGGTCTCCACACCATTAACGTTTTCACCGCTTCTTTACTGTTACTTCTTTATATATGTCCCACCCATTTTATTCTCTGAGTCTTTATAAACTTGACAACATTTTCACCTCCCATTTCCTTAAGAAGTTTGAAATTTATTTTTGATCTAAATTCTCCATTTGCATATTTAGGGCCTAGTATAGTTCTCAAAACCTTCTTCCTCTCTACGCGTCATGTACACGACTTCAGATGGGTATGTGAGGACCGGTCTTATCATTGACTTGTAAATTCTAATCATGGTTTTCTTAGATATTCTTCTATCTCTTAGAATGGTCTTATTTGCAAAATAAGCTCTGTTACTCGCTTGTATATTTTCCTTAATTTCGTCATTTCTCTCATTCCTGCTATTTATTCGTACACCCAAATATTTAAAGCTTTTAACTTGTTTGATTCTGCAGTCTTCAATTATTAAATTTTGTTTGTCTTCTCTCGTACTTATCTGGCATTTCAAATACTTAGATTTTTTTTTTTGCTTATGATTTAACCTACTTTGGCTGTTCGTTCTATTTTCAGCTTTCGGATTATCTGCATCTAGTTTTTGATGTGTGGTCCAGATCATCTATTTTTTTTAATTAATTTTTTATTTTGATGCGGTACCAAGTTACAACACAGTCTGGCATAATAAGTTTGAAATGCCCCACTTTTACTTTTTTACTATTCTCTAGTTTTCAAGCAAAACCAATGGCAGTGAATTTTAAACAAGGCATCTAAGATGACATCTTTGAGCTTTTTCAGTATTTTTTTTTTCATTTTGGAATTTCAGTGAACTACTGAAAATTGTAAAGGATTTTAAAGGTTAAAAAGGAGACACAAGATATTTTCTTACTTTAAGAAGAAGGAAACTGAAATCTAATACAGGTACGTTTTTTATTTTAAATTAAACAAAAAACATTTCAATTTAATTTCAAGTGCAAAACAAAAATTAAAATAAAGTGAGATATTAAACAACAAAATCAACAGATAAAATCTGGATTTTTAGCTGCACTATCATTTATTAACCCTGCTTCTGTTTCTTTGGGTACGGAGTTGGAATGTATACTTCACCATAAAGATGTACCAATGCAATTTCTTCATTTAAATAAAGGCCTTGCACATCAGTTCTATATCTGCCATTGGGCATAAGTGGAGGAAATAATGTTTCATCCACAACGAAATTGCAGAGGTGATATGTAATATCCTAAAACATGAAACACTTAAATTTGGCACATACATTATTATCAAGCATTATTAGCAAAACCTTTTCAAAAGAAAAACTTGTAACGTTACCACAGTTCATCATTGCTCTTATACCCATTATGTTTGCTTCAGCAGCTTTTTTCAAGCTAACTTGAAAACGAACCGGAAAATGTCGATACTCGTTACTTAAAAATTTATTAACTTGGACGAGTACCTAAAAATATAAAATTTTTGTATTTTAGCTTTTCATTTTTTCTAGAAAAGTAAAAAAAAGTATTGAATTATTTCTCATTCAGCTCCACATAAATTTATGGGATTGCTTATTCATACATTTTAAAGAAAATAAATTAATTAAAATTGTACTAATTAACTAGAAGTGACCTTAAATAGCAATGGTGATAGCTTTCAACCGATAACTTTTACTGTAAAGCTAACCTGGTATTAGGAAGAAAAAGAAAGAAAAAACATTACCTCGACTTTGTCTTTTACGGTTATTTTCATATTTGCAGTAGCATTGACAACCGCGGTAGTGCGATTGTACTTAAATGTTTTTATTTCAAAATTATTGAAATATTTTTCATTGTAACTTATTAGTTCTCCTCGAAGCTCTTTAAGTTTATAGCCATTTTGGTGAAACTAAAATTAAGTTAATTAAAGTAAATTTCGTATTTGAGTACAATTATTTATAATTTTCAAATACGGATTTAAAATATCTACACTCGTCTTATTTTGTAGTATTCCAAATTTAGCATTCAGGGGTATTATGTATCACCAACGTTATCATAAAGGTGACAGTTATGACTTTAAGTAAAGTTTTTTGGTAAATCCTACCAATGAAATCGATACGATTTACCGAAATATGTTATAACGGTCACCTTGATGATAACGTTGGTGATACATAATACCCCTGATTATTTTATTATATCTCGGTTTTTTTCTTAATTTGCTCTTACTAGAGATGACAGATTACGCGTTAAACTTATTTATTGAAAACCTTTCTCAGTTCCTTTAAAAACCAGGTGCCAAAATAATTAAAACTTAAGTAGTACTGTCGGTGTTAGAATTAGCGTTCAGAATTTAACGAAATTTGGAATATTGGTAGATTATGATAAGATAATAACGCAGTTAAATTTTTGAAGAGCTACTGAGAACTAGTTAAAAAATATAGCTATTTGAAAATTCATGCTTTTAACATTGATCCTTATGGGAAATTATAGATTTTTTCATTTTTTTACAAAAAGTGCCATTGAGATTTCAATAAAAACAGAGTAAACGAGAGAAAATAATATGTAAAACATTTTAAACACTTAAAAATACTGCTTCACAGCCTGTGATAGTAGTAATTAAAAAATAAATTTCAAAAATGTACTTTTTGTATTGTAGTTCTTTAGATGTGGCAACATTGTAACAGAAGTTATAACGCGCAAAAAATTTAAAAATGCATGGAATATGAGAATATGGTTTCATAAAAATTATATTCTAAAAATAACACGAACGTAGTTTTTTTATAATATTTTATAATAAATATAATGTTTTATTTTAATTATTGTTAAAATGGGTTACTTCAAAACAACCAATGCTATTTAGATAGAAATCCTTTATCTACTATAATAATAGATCTATGGTACACTTATATATAACCTCTAAGTTTGTTACACCACTGTAACGTTGCCTAGTTTAAATACTACTTAAGTCAAATGAGACAGTGTATAAATTTGACTCTTGCAGTATCGACAGTACTACCTTAATCAATTGAAACAGTTAAATTATTATATTAAACGAATTGAATTTCCAATTGAGCATGAATATTTAAATGTTAATTTAATATTATCACAGATTACTATACAGATAGCCAACCCCATTGATAAATTGGTTGACACATTTCTTACCTGAAATTATGTTAGTACTGGAGACGACTACCAGAGGCGCATTTCTGGGAGACATCACGACTTTGAACTATGGTGGCTACTGGATACGCTTCATAGATGTCGTTTCTAAAATACCTCATGAAATCTCAAGTAGAAAATTTTATTATAGATACATACATTATGCCGTTATAAATAGTTTCATGCCTTGAAGGAAAGTAAACCCTTAAGCCGTATAGGTACTACCTGGGTAAATAATCTGGGAAACACACTTGAATGCGTTAAGGGTAGTTCACACTACATGATTTATCATATGACTTAGTCATAAGAAAAGTCATGGCTAAAATCATACCATCACAACACCAATCATAAAAGCCATAACTTCTATAATATCAAAAATCATATAGTGTGAACGTAAAAAAATCACTCATATGAGAAGTCATGTGACAAGTCATATGATAAATCATGTAGTGTGAACTGGCTTTTATTGTCATTTAAAAATAATATTGTAGCTTAACTAGATTTTTTACATTACAAAGTTACAAAATAAACATCAGAATCTTAATTAAAAAAGATTGGTTTATTTATATTTATCATTTTTTTAAATGTATCAAGTTATAAATAATAATTTATAATCAAATTAATTTATATTTTTTATTAAACTTTCGAGCTCAAATGAGTCTCTTCGTCAGAATAATTAATATTATTTTATCAATAAAATTATCAGCTATAACTATAATCACAGATTACTATAATAGTAATCTGTGCTATAATGTACCAAAGGTGATGATAATCACGCAATAATTTTGGCTAATAATTGCATGCAATATTCTGATTGGTATAATATTAATATAAGGAAGTTATCCAATGAGGTAACATAATTTTAACAAAACAACAAAGATAGCATAAAATGTAAGGTAGCATAAAAAACAGCTTTTCACTTATTTTGCAAAATATTAAGTTTTTGATTAGGTTTAGTACTATTACCATTTTTAATGGGTTTCTTCCCATATTTCCACTTACACTCTTTATAACCATTAATTCTTAGTTCTAACCATTAATTGTATAAAATATTGAAAATGTTCAAGACAGAACTTGTCATTAAAATAACATTCTCTTTGTTTGGAAAGTTTTTTGACAATACTGGAACTTAAGCCAGTTTTTGCGGGATTTTTGTTAAACAGCTTGTAAAATTTTGTTAAAGGTATTTTGGTAATGTGTTCAATTGTACTATTAGGAATCCTCAATCCAGTTGATTCTGCTGAAATATTACTATACAACTTATTTAAAATTAATAATTGTTTCGGGTCATTTAGACTACCTTTCACGTTTAATAACCCCGTCTTACACTTTTCACATTTAAATTTTTCAATTGTTTTTTTACATAGGTAACCTGCATAATATGCTATAGCACAATCTTCTAAAATACAATTTTTCTGTTCTATAATATTTGAATTTTCATTAACAGAAGGCATCTCTGCTTCCGATTCGATATTTGAAGTTGTTGAAGAATCAGAAAAAGAACTGATGCTACTAATAGTGCAATCAAGATCATTTTCACACTCGGACAGTTCGTTTGAAGTATCATCTTCCTTATGTTGATCCACTGATTTATCTAATTGGTCATCTAAAAATAAATTATCTACGCACGGTTCATTTATATACAAATCTGAGTCAAAATCGTATTCACAATTTGAAGATGATGGGGGTTTCACTAAATTATTAATTGTACAGCTCCTAAAGCTTGTACGAAAAGCTCTAGCAGTGGGATTAAAATTGAAACCACCTCTTTGTCTAATTACGGAAAAAAAGTTTTCTAATGGATCTTGATTTAATCTAGATGTTAAAATAAATTCTGTTCCAGTTTTTAATTCTGCTTCATAGATCATCAATATTGAATTGATACTCCAAACGAAACCGTCAAAGCAAGGTGGTCTTTTAACTATGTTGTTGTTATTCTTTTCATATTTGCAAATTTTCTGTAGATATGTGGGAAATCGTAAATTACATATACTTGCTCTTTATCTACAAAAAAGTAAGGAGTTTCTACTATAAAAGCTACCAGGTACATCTAAATTTTTGTATTTAAGTAAAAGATCAACTAAAACGTTTTAAGAAATTCTTTAAAATTTAAAACTTTTTTTGTATCAATTTCTACGAAAATTCAAAAATCCAAATTTATGCCAGGATTTAACAGAAGACTTATGAAGCAAATATCAATTAAAGCCGGCGTAATGGATGACCAAGAAAGAAAATTTGTTCTTCTACTAGATGAAATGTCTATAAAAGAGTGTCTCGAGTATTCAAAACTTTAGATTTAATTAAAGGCTTCAAAGATTTGGGGTTTTCAGGAAGAACCAGTAAATCAGCAAAGAAAGCTTTTCTGTTTATAATTCGAGAACTGCATAACAAATGGAAAATAATACAATTGAACACTTTACCAACATATCTTTAACAAAATTTTACAAGCTGTTCAACAAAAATCCCGAAAAAAACTGGCTTAAGTTACAATATTGTCAAAAAACTTTCTAAACAAAGAGAATGTTATTTTAATGACAAGTTCTGTCTTGAACATTTTCAATATTTTATACAATTAATGGTTAGAACTAAGAATTAATGGTTATAAAGAGTGTAAGTGGAAATATGGGAAGAAACCCATTAAAAATGGTAATAGTACTAAACCTAATCAAAAACTTAATATTTTGCAAAATAAGTGAAAAGCTGTTTTTTATGCTACCTTACATTTTATGCTATCTTTGTTGTTTTGTTAAAATTATGTTACCTCATTGGATAGCTTCCTTATATTAATATTATACCAATCAGAATATTGCATGCAATTATTAGCCAAAATTATTGCGTGATTATCATCACCTTTGGTACATTATAGCCACATTATCATCTCATCAATCATCATCATCAAATATCATTATTTGGTACATTATCATCACAGATTATTATAGTAATCTGTGATTATAGTTATAGCTGATAATTTTATTGATAAAATAATATTAATTATTCTGACGAAGAGACTCATTTGAGCTCGAAAGTTTAATAAAAAATATAAATTAATTTGATTATAAATTATTATTTATAACTTGATACATTTAAAAAAAATCATAAATATAAATAAAACAATCTTTTTTAATTAAGATTCTGATGTTTATTTTGTAACTTTGTAATGTAAAAAATCTAGTTAAGCTACAATATTATTTTTAAATGACAATAACGCATTCAAGTGTGCTTCCCAGATTATTTACCCAGGTAGTACCTATACGGCTAAAGGGTTTACTTTCTTTCAAGGCATGAAACTATTTATAACGGCATAATGTATGTATCTATAATAAAATTTTCTACTTGAGATTTCATGAGGTATTTTAGAAACGACATCTATGAAGCGTATCTAGTAGCCACCATAGTTCAATGTCGTGATCAAAGCGCCTCTGGTAGTCGTCTCCAGTACTAACATAATTTCAGGTAAGAAATGTGTCAACCAATTTAACAATGGGGTTGGCTATCTGTATAGTAATCTGTGATATTATGAATATTTGAATATTTAAAAGATCTTTTCTTTAACATGGAATCTATAAAAAAAACATCAAACAAAAGCTTAACTAAACAATACTTTTCAATATTTGAATAGCACAGCATTTCACCCCTAGGTTATAATTTTGAGTTATTATTGTTTTCATGTAATTAAAATTACATAAAGACAATTACACAACAGACAACCAAGGTGTCTCTAATGGAACAAAGAAAGATTACATTTTTATTTATTATACGTCCGAAATCAAGAAACTTATTACAAAAAATTTATTTATGTAATGCACAAGAAATTATTTACATAAAATATATTCTAATTGTTGGTCTTACGTTATTGCACGTAAATTGGTAGTCCAATGAAAGTAACCCATTCATTAAATTAGGATAGGATAATAGAAAATTTGTGCCAAGGACTTAAAATAGTTTTTATCAGAAAAAAGTTAAACTTACCTTAGACAAAAAATCATTACATAAGATATCTCGAATGCATAATTCACGAACTAGAAGTAAAATTATTATATTTAACACTATTGGAACCTTCATGTTAAAACAATTTTAAAATGTACTGCGCGAGGTATACTAATACAAATTTTCATTAGCGTTCAGCTTTATACAAAATTAACTGCGTAACAAATGGAATTAGAATTGTAGTATTACTTCATCTAAATATCATATTAAAATTGTTAGTTGTTAACTTAATATTTATTTCCGTCGAGATTACATTAAAAATTTACATTAAATGTAGCTTATGTTGAAAGTTGACTGTGTATGCAAATCGCTCTGATTATCTCTGTCGTTAATCTATCTAGGTATAGTAATCCAAAATAATAGAAATAATTATTATTGCAGTTGTAAAAAACTCAACTCATTGTTCAAAAATATTTGGTTACCTGGATAAATTTCAATAAGGAACGAGAAAGCTCCCCTCCCCCATAAAAAAAGTTTATAACAAAAGTTTACTTTTTTAACGCTACGGCGCTATCGTCGAAATTTATCTATAATTCTTTAATAAGGGAGCAAGAAAGTTTCACGTTAGCGCCTCTAGCCTTAAAAAAGTAAATTTGTTTAGGAAATTTTCTAACTTTAGAGGACGCTAACGTTAGTTTTTTTGCTCCCTATAAACTTTTTATATCTTTATAGGATTAACGGTAATTATGTAATATGGCCCTCCATTTAGTTCGTTTACAATAAAAAATTATGTTACGTTTTGGAGTCAGTTAATTGATGTTAAATATAATTTTTAATTTTATTGATTTGAGGTAGATTTGTCTTGTAAAAAGACACAGATGTAACAATCTGAGATAATGATTAGTTATATATGACCCTATAAGAGCCATATCTTTCTTACTTTTTTCTTCAATTAGAGGTATTTATTTTTGACTGAAGAATTGGCTAAATATCTTCTGGTAAAGTGACATAGTTTTTCATTGTTAATGCCTGCTGATAGTTTCATTTGCTAAAATACGTCTGAGCTTGTCTGTAGGTACTTCTGTTAGAAAATCAGCTTCTGTAAAAACTTGAATATTTCTGTTATTCTAAATTGACCGCAACTTTGCCGGTTGTACACTACAAATAGGCATACCTAAGTAACTCAGCATTGTCATGATTTTAGGAATCATGAAGATAATTGAATTTTGAAATATGAATTTCTTTACCACCACGACTGCGAGTTTTAAGTACACCCATAAATGTCCTATTCAAAATTTGAAATAACAGGTCTTGCTAGAAAGAAGACAGACTCTGCACTAAACTTCGGCAGTATAGTTTCTCACAATGTCACTTGATCCTTTAAAACAACAAAAAAGTTAGCCAACTTTGGGTATTTAATCCACAGTGCGGAGTGTCGTGGGTCGCGTTTTAGCCGAGTCGTGAGTTTTTAAATGAAACTAGTGTATTTACCACGACAAAGCTCTGTAGCGTCTTCAGTGACACTAAAGTGCGTCAGTCAAGGGGCAGATGGGCCTACAGGGCTACCGGAAAAATTTCCAGTGGGCTGTCGGTCAATGGGACCATGGGCAGTTAATAAAATAAAAATTCTTGCCTGCGGCGCTGTTTTGGGCCGTAACAATTACTTTTCCTTCCTTCGCATAAAAAAGTTTATGACAAAAGTTCACTCTTTTAACGCTAAAGACACTGCCCTCGAGATTTCTCGCTAATTCTCTAATAAACATGAATAAACTTCTTTTATGAAATTTTTTAACTGTAGAGGACGCTAACGTCAGCTTTCTCCCTTCCTATAAACTTTTTATATCTTTATAGAATTAATGGTAATTATGTAAAAAAAAGGTGGTAATATGGGCCTCCACTTGGTTCTTTTACAATTAAAAATTATGTTACGGTTTGGAGTCGGATAATAATTTATGTTAAATATAATTGTTTATTCTATTGATTTGAGTAATCAAGAAACTTGTATCATTTCTCCTCTGTACCTACTTTCAAGATTCTTATTTGAGCTTTCAAGATGCTTTGTGTTTTTCCTTTTATCATAAATCGATTTTTTATTTTCTCGGCTAGTCGTTTTATTTTTAGCTCTCGGATTATCTGCATCTAGTTTTTGATTCTAGTCCAGATCATCTATTCTTTTTTCAATCAATTTTTCATTTTTATGATACCGAGTTTCAACACACTCTGGCATAATAAGTTTTAGATGCCTCACTTTTATTTTTTTATCATTCTCTACTTTTCAAGCAAAAGCAATGGCAGGAAATTTTAAACAAGGTATTTAATATGACTTCTTTGAGCTTTATCAGTTATTTTTTTTATTTTGGAATTTCAGTTAACTAAAGAAGATTGTGAAAGATTTTAAAGGTTAAAAAGGAGATGCAAGATATTTTCTTACTTCAAGAAAAAGAAAACTGAAATATAATACAGGTACGTTTTTTATTTTAAATTAAATAAAAAACATTTCAAATTAATTTCAAGTGCAAAACAAAAATTAAAATAAAGTGAGATATTAAACAACAAAATCAACAGATAAAATCTGGATATTTTAGCTGCACTATCAATTATTAACCCTGCTTCTGTTTCTTTGGGTACGGAGTTGGAATGTATACTTCACCATAAAAATGTAGCAATGCAATTTCTTCATTTAAATAAAGGCCTTGCACATCAGTTCTATATCTGCCATTGGGCACAAGTGGAGGAAATAAAGTTTCATCTGCAACAAAATTGCAGAGGTGATATGTAATATCCTAAAACATGAAACACTTTAAATTGACACATTTATTATCAAACATTATTAGCAAAACCTTTTCAAAATAGAAACTTGTAACATTACCACAGTTCCTTACTGCTTTTATACCCATTACGTTTGCTTCAACAGCTTTTTTCAAACTTACTTGAAAACGAACGGGAAAATGTCGATACTCGTTACTTAAAAATTTATTAACTTGGACGAGTACCTAAAAATTTAAAATATTTGTATTTTAGCTTTTTATTTTTTCTAAGAAAAGGAAAAAAGTATTGATTTATTTCTCATTCAGCTCCATATAAATTTTTGGGATTGCTTATTCACACATTTTAGAGAACGTTAAATAGCAATGGTGATGGCTTTCAACCGATAACTTTTACAGTAAAGCTAACCTGGTATTAGGGAGAAAAAGAATGGAAAAATATTACCTCGACTTTGTCTTTTACGGTTATTTTTAAATTTGCAGTAGCACTGACAACCGCGGTAGTGCGATTGCACTTAAATGTTTTTATCAAAATGCTACACTTGCACTCATCGACGTATTAAAATTAAATTTTATGCGGTCAAGGACACAGATTACCGGACATGGGCCCCTGATAAACAACAAATCACCAAAAAACAAGAATAGAAGAACCTACCCCATGTTTCAAGCTTTTTCTGCTATCATCAGCGGCAAATACTGTAGTTGGAACCCCTTGACCACATACTGCACAAAACACAACTGTCGGACTAATTGTTTTCATCATTGCAGATAGACACAGAGCGGTATCGACACTGCAAGTCGATAACAGACGTCCATAGTGCATCTCAGGCATCAGCCAGAAAATTAAATAATTAATAAGGTTCTTGCAAAACATGCAATTTTAAATTATCAAAATGCTACACTTGCACTCATCGACGTATTAAAATTAAATTTTATGCGGTCAAGGACACAGATTACCGGACATGGGCCCCTGATAAACAACAAATCACCAAAAAACAAGAATAGAAGAACCTACCCCATGTTTCAAGCTTTTTCTGCTATCATCAGCGGCAAATACTGTAGTTGGAACCCCTTGACCACATACTGCACAAAACACAACTGTCGGACTAATTGTTTTCATCATTGCAGATAGACACAGAGCGGTATCGACACTGCAAGTCGATAACAGACGTCCATAGTGCATCTCAGGCATCAGCCAGAAAATTAAATAATTAATAAGGTTCTTGCAAAACATGCAATTTTAAATTATCAAAATGCTACACTTGCACTCATCGACGTATTAAAATTAAATTTTATGCGGTCAAGGACACAGATTACCGGACATGGGCCCCTGATAAACAACAAATCACCAAAAAACAAGAATAGAAGAACCTACCCCATGTTTCAAGCTTTTTCTGCTATCATCAGCGGCAAATACTGTAGTTGGAACCCCTTGACCACATACTGCACAAAACACAACTGTCGGACTAATTGTTTTCATCATTGCAGATAGACACAGAGCGGTATCGACACTGCAAGTCGATAACAGACGTCCATAGTGCATCTCAGGCATCAGCCAGAAAATTAAATAATTAATAAGGTTCTTGCAAAACATGCAATTTTAAATTATCAAAATGCTACACTTGCACTCATTTGCATTTGCATTTGCACTTGCACTTGCAGTGTCGATACCGCTCTGTGTCTATCTGCAATGATGAAAACAATTAGTCCGACAGTTGTGTTTTGTGCAGTATGTGGTCAAGGGGTTCCAACTACAGTATTTGCCGCTGATGATAGCAGAAAAAGCTTGAAACATGGGGTAGGTTCTTCTATTCTTGTTTTTTTGGTGATTTGTTGTTTATCAGGGGCCCATGTCCGGTAATCTGTGTCCTTGACCGCATAAAATTTAATTTTAATACGTCGATGAGTGCAAGTGTAGCATTTTGATAATTTAAAATTGCATGTTTTGCAAGAACCTTATTAATTATTTAATTTTCTGGCTGATGCCTGAGATGCACTATGGACGTCTGTTATCGACTTGCAGTGTCGATACCGCTCTGTGTCTATCTGCAATGATGAAAACAATTAGTCCGACAGTTGTGTTTTGTGCAGTATGTGGTCAAGGGGTTCCAACTACAGTATTTGCCGCTGATGATAGCAGAAAAAGCTTGAAACATGGGGTAGGTTCTTCTATTCTTGTTTTTTGGTGATTTGTTGTTTATCAGGGGCCCATGTCCGGTAATCTGTGTCCTTGACCGCATAAAATTTAATTTTAATACGTCGATGAGTGCAAGTGTAGCATTTTGATAATTTAAAATTGCATGTTTTGCAAGAACCTTATTAATTATTTAATTTTCTGGCTGATGCCTGAGATGCACTATGGACGTCTGTTATCGACTTGCAGTGTCGATACCGCTCTGTGTCTATCTGCAATGATGAAAACAATTAGTCCGACAGTTGTGTTTTGTGCAGTATGTGGTCAAGGGGTTCCAACTACAGTATTTGCCGCTGATGATAGCAGAAAAAGCTTGAAACATGGGGTAGGTTCTTCTATTCTTGTTTTTTGGTGATTTGTTGTTTATCAGGGGCCCATGTCCGGTAATCTGTGTCCTTGACCGCATAAAATTTAATTTTAATACGTCGATGAGTGCAAGTGTAGCATTTTGATAATTTAAAATTGCATGTTTTGCAAGAACCTTATTAATTATTTAATTTTCTGGCTGATGCCTGAGATGCACTATGGACGTCTGTTATCGACTTGCAGTGTCGATACCGCTCTGTGTCTATCTGCAATGATGAAAACAATTAGTCCGACAGTTGTGTTTTGTGCAGTATGTGGTCAAGGGGTTCCAACTACAGTATTTGCCGCTGATGATAGCAGAAAAAGCTTGAAACATGGGGTAGGTTCTTCTATTCTTGTTTTTTGGTGATTTGTTGTTTATCAGGGGCCCATGTCCGGTAATCTGTGTCCTTGACCGCATAAAATTTAATTTTAATACGTCGATGAGTGCAAGTGTAGCATTTTGATAATTTAAAATTGCATGTTTTGCAAGAACCTTATTAATTATTTAATTTTCTGGCTGATGCCTGAGATGCACTATGGACGTCTGTTATCGACTTGCAGTGTCGATACCGCTCTGTGTCTATCTGCAATGATGAAAACAATTAGTCCGACAGTTGTGTTTTGTGCAGTATGTGGTCAAGGGGTTCCAACTACAGTATTTGCCGCTGATGATAGCAGAAAAAGCTTGAAACATGGGGTAGGTTCTTCTATTCTTGTTTTTTGGTGATTTGTTGTTTATCAGGGGCCCATGTCCGGTAATCTGTGTCCTTGACCGCATAAAATTTAATTTTAATACGTCGATGAGTGCAAGTGTAGCATTTTGATAATTTAAAATTGCATGTTTTGCAAGAACCTTATTAATTATTTAATTTTCTGGCTGATGCCTGAGATGCACTATGGACGTCTGTTATCGACTTGCAGTGTCGATACCGCTCTGTGTCTATCTGCAATGATGAAAACAATTAGTCCGACAGTTGTGTTTTGTGCAGTATGTGGTCAAGGGGTTCCAACTACAGTATTTGCCGCTGATGATAGCAGAAAAAGCTTGAAACATGGGGTAGGTTCTTCTATTCTTGTTTTTTGGTGATTTGTTGTTTATCAGGGGCCCATGTCCGGTAATCTGTGTCCTTGACCGCATAAAATTTAATTTTAATACGTCGATGAGTGCAAGTGTAGCATTTTGATAATTTAAAATTGCATGTTTTGCAAGAACCTTATTAATTATTTAATTTTCTGGCTGATGCCTGAGATGCACTATGGACGTCTGTTATCGACTTGCAGTGTCGATACCGCTCTGTGTCTATCTGCAATGATGAAAACAATTAGTCCGACAGTTGTGTTTTGTGCAGTATGTGGTCAAGGGGTTCCAACTACAGTATTTGCCGCTGATGATAGCAGAAAAAGCTTGAAACATGGGGTAGGTTCTTCTATTCTTGTTTTTTGGTGATTTGTTGTTTATCAGGGGCCCATGTCCGGTAATCTGTGTCCTTGACCGCATAAAATTTAATTTTAATACGTCGATGAGTGCAAGTGTAGCATTTTGATAATTTAAAATTGCATGTTTTGCAAGAACCTTATTAATTAAATGTTTTTAATTCAAAATTATTGAAATATTTGTCATTGTAACTTATTAGCTCTCCTCGAATCTCTTTAAGTTTATAGCCATTTTGATGAAACTAAAATTAAATTAATTTAAAAAAATTTCAAATTTGAGTAAATTTTTTTGTTATTTTCAAATGTGGATTAAACTATCGGCAATACATAAAATACACTTGTCTTATTTCATAGTATTCGAAATTTAGCATTATTATATTAACTTGGTTCTTTCTTTAATTTGCTCTCTCTAGAAATGACAGATAACGCGTTAAACTTATTTATTGAACACCCTTTTCAGTTCTTTCAAAAACCAAGTGCCAAAATAATTAAAACTTAACCAATTAAACAATTGAAACAATTAAATTATTATAATAAAAGAATTGAATTGCCAATTGAGCATGAATATTTAAATATTAATTATTTAATTTAATGAATATTTAAAAGGTTTTTTCCTCAACATAGATTTTTTATAAAAAAACAAACATCACACAAAAGCTTGACTGAACAATACTTTTCAATATTTGAATAAATCAGCATTCCACCCATAAGTTATAATTTTGTGTTTTTATTGTTTTCATGTAATTCAAATTACCTAAAAACAATTACAAAAAAGAAAACAATAGTGTCTCCAAATAGAACAAAAAAAATTACATTTTTATACATTATATGTACGTCCGAAATCAAGAAACTTATATATAAGAATTTATTTATTTAATGCACAAGAAATTATGTACATAAAAAATATTCTAATATTTGATCTTTCGTCATTGCATGTAAATTGGATATTCAATCAAAGTAGCCCTCTCGAGATTTATTAGATCAGGATGGTGTAATAAAAAATTTGTGGCAAGGGCTTAATACAATTTTTAATGGATGAATAGTTAAACTTACCTTAGACAAAAAATCATTACAAAGAATATCTAAAACCCATAATTCAAGCATTAGAAGTAAAATTATTATATTTATCACTATTGGAACCTTCATGTCAAAACAATTTTAAAATGTACTGCTCGGTATACTGATACAAATTTCTATTACCGTAGAGCTTTATACAAAATTAACTGTGTAACAAATGGAATTAGAATTATAGTAGTATTTCCTCTAACAATTATATTAAAATTGTTAGTTGTTAACTTAATATTTATTTCCGTCGAGATTATGTAACTCGAAAATTGCATAGAGAGCGTTACAACCCTTTTCTTTGATACTAAAATATTTGCTGTATATGTAAGTGTTCAAAAATTTTATAACCCTTTCCCCCTCACCATCTTCCGAATTAAATTGCATAGAAAATTTATGAAATGCATTGGATCGGAAAATCGTAAAAAGTAAAAGCAGAAGTGGATAATTTTATAGGGTATTAGAGTGACAACTTTTACTCAAAAAAACTTTTTCTAAAAATATTTTACTATTGGTGTAATGTAAAATAGTTTTCCTCTTTAATAAGGTATATACCCTTGGTTATTATTAAGTAATTTTTCGTTTTGATTTTATTGGAGCTGAGATATAAAATTTTTTCTAATTAACAAAGCACTATATTATGCACATAGTTATTTTTAATTGTACTTTTATTTCGTAGTTCAATTTTAATATTCTTATTGTATAAGCGTAAAAAATATTTTTAATGTGTCACTGTTTGAATTTTATTGAACAATTTGAAAAAAGTGATTATTAAAATTTTAATATCAATTTTAGAGTTTATAAACAAAGAAACATTTTTAAATGGGTCAGTAATATTACAGTCGAACCAATTTGATGTAAATATGAGTACTAAAATTATCATTATATTGGGATTACTTTCTTTTTTTCTTTTTGCAGAAAGTGCAGATTTCAGTTAGTGGTTTCAAATGTAAACAATTATTATTATTACAATTTTCAAATTTTGTAGAATGTGATCCTTCAAAGAATATAAGATATAAATTGGATTGCAATTATTGTCAATGTGGTATAGAAAGTGCACTGATTTGCACCAAAATTGGATGGTAAGAAAATTTACTAAAACTATTTTTAATACTAACTTATTTTAAAAAGGATCTAGTTAATCGGGAGTTAGTGGATGTTTTATTGCCCGAATGATTAAAATGAGTTTATCTACTTAAAGGAAATTTAATGTATGTATATCCATATAAAAATTGACACCCTTTTTTGGATAATGAATTTAATAAGATATAACTTCGGCTTAGGAACTTTGATTGAAAACTTAATTAGCAGATATAATGAATAAACTAATAACAATGTTATTAAACGTTACGGTTTGTGCTTATGCTTACGGTCATTGTTAATGGGCACTAATTCCGTCTATGTTTGGTGGGTATTCTATAACCCCCAAACCGCGCGATCTCAAAAACCAACATATTATTGTATATTATTCTGTTATTGATTTATTAAAGTGCTACCGTTTTAAATATGTAGAAAATAATACCAACATGTAATTGAATTAGGGCCTGGATATCTGAAGGGTATGCTCCCTAAAAATGGTTAAAAGTTTTGCTTGCTTTGGGCTAGTAAACCTTATTGGTAGCCATGTTGTTAGTTCAACCTTATACTATAATTTATTTTAAAATTTATTTTATCTACTGTAATGCTTCCTACTTTCTGTTTCAGCCACGATGAAAAATGTAAGAATGAAACCACCTGGAAGAAAGATTGCAATATTTGTGGGTGTACCAAAGGGAACCAGACACTTTGCGAAGCTCAAAAATGCTGATTTTAAAGTAGTGTAATAATAATATATTTTATGATTAAACTTTAGTAAAAATTAGTTATGTTAATAAAATCGCCTGACAGGTCTGTAACCATTTAAACTATAAATAAAATTAAAAAATATTAAATATTTTTTATCTCCTGTCGGACATTTGCCTTTCTAATAATGAGGGTCTTGTTGGCCATAATTTGCCATGTTGGCTAGACGAGTTGGTGAGTGTAGACCACAAATTCAGTAAGTAGCTTGCTAAGTTAGGCTTCAGATGTGTCTGTAACCCTAACATCAATTAATCAATCCAAAATATTGAAGTTTCACTGCCTTGCAATTAGCAACTATTTCAATAAATTATATTAAAACATTAAAAAGTATTTTTCATTAGGTAAATGGGTAATTTATAAAGTAAAAGTAGGCATTAAAATTATAAATCACTTTTTTTAAGTAGTAGGTATCCATTAAAATGAAAGTAATTTTTACACAATTAAAATTTATTCTTATTAATTACAAAAATTAACCATAATAATTTTTATGTCTAATAAAATTAAAATATTAATTACTGGCTAACTTATACAATAGCCAAGGTTAACACTATGGAGTCTGCATACCTTTAATTTCACTTCTTGTATGGACACCATAATGGTGTCACCGTACTTTGTCTTGACTTTATTTTTATAATTCAGTATACAATTCAAAAACAAAATCGCAAAACACAAAAACTCAATTTATATTGTCGTGATTTTTCCCTCCTCTCTAAGAGAACGGTCAATTTAAATTTTATTTTTGAAATATTATTTATAGTTTTAAATAAAGTTTTGTAAAATTGTAAAAGTTTAGAACTGCAAAACATTTTTGTAGGGAATTAATAATGTTTTTATTCAGAAAAGATATGAGGTATCATTAAGGTCAGCAATAGCACATTAGGTCAAAAGCGGTCAGTATTGCATAAACCGTGGTCACTTTTATCCAAATTCAATGTTCTGGAAGGTAAATAACCACAAGCACAAGTTTTTAATATTAGATTCATTTACTAAGAAATTTTTTTTAAATTATTTTAATAATATTTTTTTCAAGTTATAACATTTTCTTGCAGATTTATCTAACGTTTCTGCTAATATTCAGCGTTATAGCAGCGGTATCAGCATCAAACATACAGGATGACGGTTTTTTTAACACTGCAAGCTCCACTGAATTGATTAGAGGAAGATACGTGTGGACCATAAAAAATTTACATTTCAGTGATTATGACGTTGGCCAAAGATTGGTTTCATCTCAATTTTCGGCAGGAACTAACACCAAGTGTCAATTGAATTTATGGTTCTATCTAAAAGGAATAACACAAGAATATAAGGATTATGTGGGTTTATATCTTGACCCAAAATCTTGCAATAATCCTGCAGAATTCCGGTTGGGTTTTATAAATATCAACGACGAACAAATTACTTATAAGAAATTTCCTGTGAATTTTACGCAAGATGTAGGTTACCCGGGTTTTCCAAATTTCGTTGAGCAGGACTTGCTGATAAATGAAAAGAATGGTTTTTTTGTGAATCACAGTTTAATAATATTTTGTGAGGTAGTAATTACTTTAACTGGTGAAACTATTTCAAGAAAACTTACAGAATTACCAAGGAAGGATGATATAGGGAAGGATTTAGAATTTTTGCTTGAAAATGAATTATTTAGTGATGTTATCGTTACCTCAAGTGGAAAAGACTTTCACGCTCACAGGGCAATTTTAGCTGCTAGATGCCCATTCTTTAAAACATTGTTTGACCAAAGCAGCCAAGGAGTTAATATTTTTCGGGTTAATATAACGGATGTAGATTACGACGTCGTAATGGAAATGTTACGCTATATTTATACAGGCGAAGTATCTAACTTAGATAAGCTTGCCCCAAATTTATTAGCTGCAGCCGAAAGCTATGAATTAGTTGGTTTGAAATCCATTAGTGAGAATTCCATTTCAGCCAACCTTACAATTGAGAATGTTGTTCAATTTTATGTTCTTGGTGACACATATTCCGCAGCATATCTGAAAGATCAAGCCAAATTATTTTTTATTGCTCGAGCGTCTGATGTTATCCTAACTCCGGGATTTAAATCGATCATTCAAATACATCCACTTCTCGTAGAGGAATTATTTTCTGCTTTAATTAAGACAACCTCAAGAACAACTTAAATTTTTTTAATTCATTTTAAGTAATTTTGTTTGAATTATTCAAATTATGCAGAACTTATTAAGGGGTCACAAAAGTGACAATTTTTGGTTGTGAGCTAACTATTTAGTTATTGTTTTTTAATTGGTTTTTAATTATATTTATTAAAAATTTTAATTTTGTATAATATATTTTATTTTTAGATGGTACAGAAACCCTTAAAACATTAATGGTATTTTGCTGTACTTTACATGGTTTTCCTATAAATATTCAATAACTTACATATTTAAGAAATTTAATAACTATTAAACTGAATTAATACAATAACATACGTCATAACATTTGAAATTATATTAAAAAGTAAAGAATAATTAATAGTAAAAAATCCTGCTGCTGAAAAGGTTAGATTGTTTTCTTTTACAAAGCGATTTAGTAATAATAGTTCATCTCTCAGTTTTTCATTTTCATTTGTATTTGGTAAGTCGGCCAAAGCGTTGAGGCAAATATCGCCAGTTTTTCTAGCCTCTTGTTCTGCTTTAGTGAAAATCATCACTCCAAGTGTACCAATAAACTGCAATAAGTGAAAATTACGATTTTTAAGCTAAAATAGGAAAACTCACTTACTAACTGAAAACACGTCCAGAGTAAATGCGTTATAATTACACGTGATTTAACATGCGCTGTTACTTTTTCAGTAAATAAATTCATGAGGATATTAAAAGTGTTAATTAACCTTATCGCAAATGATAGAGTAAGAAAAAGTAATTGAGAACCAAAAATTTGGTTGAAAAGGACAATCTGTCGTACGTGATTTTGAAAACATATTGTTAGTTGCCGAATTTTAGAGCAAATGAAAGAATTGTCATAGTTTTCTTGGACTGGTATAACTAGAGCATTATTTTTCTGTATTTTGATGCTGTTAGTTGTTTTCATTAAATAATTATTGGTGTTTTCCAACTGGCTCTTTATAAAGTTTACAAAAATGTAAATTTCAAAAATTGTTACAAAATTGTAATATAATTGAATTCTATTCATCACAGTGATCAAAAATAGTAATGTTTCATGATGTTGCAATAGAAATGCGTGTAAGTCAGATGCGAAAAGAATAAATAAAAATAAATGACAAATTGAGAAGAGTAGCTTGAAAAGTTTTTTAGACGTTATTGCTTCCAATTGTTTAATTACCGAAGTGGTGCAAAATAAATCCGTACCATATGCATGCGTTTGGTTTAAAAACTCGTTTAAACTTGACCTGTAAAAAATTGTTGGTGCCAAAATTGGAACTACGTTGCAAATGGTCGCAGCAACTTCCTGTGCAGTATCAGTGAACAACAACGAGTATATTGCAAAATATTCAGAGAAGGTGAAATACCCACAAACTATTAGTGCTATAGCTGTAAATGTTAAAAATGATGTTAAGAACATAATGTATAGCTTATAAAAACTAAAACGGCTGTTGCTGTTATGGTGTAACTCAGAATGTGACGGAAATATCCCAAGAATGGTAATAAGTCGAAAAAAGAAGTTATAACATTCAAACTCGTCACTTTTAATATTTCTTGACATGTTCATTTAATAAAATTTTGGATATTACCGAAACACTGCAATTTATTATGCCTGCTGTTTAAACTTTTTACATAAATGATGACTTCAATATTTAGAGTCACAAAATAGCTCTATTATATTATTAATTATTCATACTTTAAACTGAATCGATATACAATTTGTAAATGTTTTATAGTAGGTACATTAATCTTATTAAAAATATTATTGACAATTAGAGAAGAAAGAAATATTATAAGAAAGAAAGTAATATTTGAAACAAAACGTATTAGTTTAAATTATCCTAAAAAATTTGAAACCTAACTATTCAATTAGAATCTATAAGAATCTATTAAACTTTTAAATGATCAATGCAAATTTATATTGTTATTATCTGTTTTTGGCTCTCAAACTTTATTTACAAAAATTGTAATTTTAACAATATCAATAATTTTTTTGTATTACTACGGTTTTTATTTTCATTTTTTAGTCTAAATATAACCTAACGTAACGGCTAATGAAGATAAAAAAGAAGTCTAAATATAAACTTGCATAAAATAAAATATTTTGTACATTTTTTTAACGGATGTTATGCGTAAACTGATGAGGCCAGTGACCATTAATGATCATTACTGACAATTTATATAAAATACTGACCAAATAAATACAAGACTTTTAATTTTCTGTATACCTATTCGTTTTATATTTTTGTTTTTCCTGCTGTAGTCTTCTCTATTACCTTGTGTGTTATTTTGCAGTAATTTAAGGTATGCTATCTTCTTGCACTTGACTGATTCCTTAGGTTGAGGCCACACGTGCAGTAAAATGTCGCTAGCAGCAGCAGTAAAATGAAGGTGCAGTAAAGTTGACAAATGCACCTTATGGGGACTGCAGTGCTTGGTCACACGGAGCTGCAAATGTCGCTTGAGAAACGCAAGAAGGCGCATTTTCAAGGTAATGTCGCAGCTTCAGCAATGCACTTGTATTAGCTTTTCTTCAATCCCGATATCAGTACTATTCACCACTTTAATTGCTGTTGTGGTCCACTACTCGTGTGGCCATGGTTTCTACTGCCTTACTGCAGCTTCATTTTACCGCTACTGCTAGCAGCATTTTACAGCACGTGTGGCCTCAGACTTAAGTTTATCATTTCATTATAGTCATATCTTTTTTTGCAGTTTTTTTTCGACATCCAACAGCTTTTTTAATATTGGTTTTTAAATTCGTCTCTTCTATTTTGATGTCCTCATTTTGTTCAATATTAGATTATTACCATGTTCATCCAATCGCTTTTGGTATAGATATTTAATTGATTCTTCCTGGAGTAAGTGAACTTTAAACATCTGTTTTATTTCCCCATTCTTTTTATTCTTTAACCATCTAGATTTTATATTTATTAACGCACCCAGTAAAACGTTATCAGCCTTTATATCCATTTTTCTGTATACTTTAAAATCTCAGATTGTTAGGAAAGCTTTTTATGTTTACTAAATTAATATAGTCAATTGTGAAAATTTGTTCTTTGGCGGACTAAGAATATCATTAATGTAGTTGTTACGCATTTGGCCTCACTCAAAGAGAATGACATCACATTTGAAACTTATAGTTTTTCATCCTGCAACCCCAACCCGGGGAAATCCTGACAAATCAAATGTCTACTTTCTATATTGTAAATTGTAATCCTCTTTTAAGTTAGCAACATTTTTTTGAGGTGGTAAGAAAGAAAAAAACAAAAAATTGATATGAAAGAGGAGGAGGAAAGGAAAGAAAAAGGAGCAAAGGAAAGAGGAAGGAGGAAAAGAGAGGAGAAAGAGGCGGAAGTGATTTTATTCTTCTTGTAGTCCTTTTCCTATTGGAGGTTAGACACGATGATGACTATTTATCTCTCTCTCAGGTTCCATCGTTCTACGTAAGAACATAGTGGCATCATTATAATAGCGCCTTTAGCGCGGTGCTCCATGCTTCTCGGTCATGTGCCGCGTGAGTCGCCACATGCATATGTTACAACTACGTTGAACAGTTTTTAATTTCCTTAATATTTCGATTTGATTTCAAAACTATTTGAAAAGACCTCGTATCACTGGCAGACTTGTGGCTTGATCGAGCTATTTTTAGAATTTATATCTTGTACGGACTGCAAATACCGCTCATGTTTTCCTAGAAATTTTGATGTGAAATGCTGTTAAGCACATTTCAGAATTACGTCATTTTACAAAGCATGAAAAATAACCAATTGTTCAATTTTAACCCCTGTATGTATGCAACTTAAAAAGCTTCAAAGAGAACTTAAACGAAAATCGTGTCATTTTTTATACGCCATATTGAAAAATATAGGAAGCAAGATCATTCTTACTTGCGTCTTAGTACAAAACACTTTGTAAACTTTGTCTTTTGCCGTTGAAAAAGCAACTTCATAACTTTGTTTTGTGCCTCCGAATTATTAACTTGGTACAACTTTTATTCCGACCTAGTGCGAATCTCTACAAAAATCTATCAGTATTTTGAATTTAGTGCCGAATTTATCTGAAAATATCTCGAAAGATCGTAATTAACGAAGTTATAACTAATTACCTCATAACTAAAATGTTAACAGGTGCGTTTTATTAAACAACTTAATCAATTGTGCAAAAATTCAAACTTTTAACAAGTAAAGGTGAAACAAATGCAACTTCGTAATATCTACTCTGGTTTAAATGCAAATTACTAATTAACGACAAAATGCCGAAAAATTGTGAATGGATTACTTATCTGAATTTATCACTTTAATGGACAATTCCTGCAAATGGTGAAGGGAATATTCATCGAATGGACCCTGGCTTGCTTTATTGATCTGGAAACGAAATTCTTTGAATTTAAAAAATTGAAGAATGGGGTTCTTAATTCCTGAAAACTTGCTTATTTTTTTAAGAAAAATCAAAGGTTAGTGTTGCCATGTTAATTTTAAGAAGTGTAACAATTTCTAATTAATGACGATTGACTTTTTAAATTATTGTTGTTTGCGACCAATTTGGTCCATATCTAATTATTTAACTACATAAAAAGTCAGTTGTTCCAATTTATTACCTGTAATGGTAAAATGTACCGAATTTTATTTAATCTAATGTGGATGAATTTATTGTCAATTGTTTATTTATGATTAATTTAAACGAAGTAACTACTCACAAGGGGACACAACAGTGAGTATGTCGCCAATCAAAATCTCAATTTTTTTGGTGATTCTAGGAGCTAAAATAATTATCACTTTCTCGATTTTTAGTCCATTGGGCTTTAGTTACAGAGTTATGAATTTTTGAAAATCTACGTTTTACCATAAGATTACATTGTTAATTTAGATTTTATTTAAAATTTTAAATTAAATTTATTTTAAATAGATTTTTGTTTTTTTTTAATAGAATTAATAGATTTAAATAGAATTTAAAATGTTAAATTAGATTGTTAAAGCAATCCAAACCATGTTAAAACAATCCAAACCATGTAATCTTATGGTAAAATGTAGATTTTCAAAAATTCATAACTCAGTAACTAAAGCCCAATGGACTAAAAATCAAGAAAGTGATAATTATTTTAGCTCCTAGAATCACCAAAAAAATTGGGATTTTGATTGGCGACATACTCACTGTTGTGTCCCCTTGTCAGTTACAATTTTATTTAAACTAAAATTTTGCAAAACGTTTCTTCATTTAGGTATTTTAAGAAATATTTGTGTTTCATGGATCGCATTTTTCATGTTATCGTTTATTAGCTTACATTATATGTATGAAAAGCATATTTACTTTTATTTGCGTTTGCCGATTTTATTTCAGAGATTTTTCGTTATTGTAAAAAAGAGGTAAGCAAGTGGTTTGGTTTCAACGCAGGTAGTTACCCTGAGATTAGAGTAATTGCTGGTAAATTAATTTTAGCAAATTCAAAGAATCTGCGGGGCACTCCGACACAATGAGCAAAACCGGAGGACACACGGCGGGGGGGTGTATCACATAGTCTGTCCCGTTAGGGCTTTGATTTGATCTATCCATCTTGTTGGGGATCTTCCTCTTGAGCGCTTTCCCTCAATCTTGCCCTGTATCATTAATTTTTCTATTGATTCTGGTCTTTTTGCAATGTGTCTGAAATATCGCAAGACAGACTGGCTGATCTTAGTTGACAACCGCGTTTTAACCCCCAGTTCACTCAAGATGGACACGTTTGTGCGGTGGGCCGTCCAAGATATTCTTAGCATGCGCCGGTATGCCCACATCTCAAAGGCTTCAACTCGTGTTCTGTCGTCCACCTTCATTGTCCACGTTTCGGCCGCGTACGTGGCCACAGGGAATATAAGTGCCGACAACAGCCTCATTTTCGTTGTTCTGGTAACGGTTGTGTTTCTCCATATATTGACAAGTTTGGTGGTTCCCGTTTTTGCCATAGCCAGTCGTCTTCTTATTTCCGGCGTACTTCCTTCTGAGTTGAAGATCATGGAGCCTAGGTATATAAAGTCACGAACCACCTCAAACCCCATAGCTGTGTGGATTTCGGAAGAGTTATTGTTGGCGCGGTCTACTATCATGATTTTTGTTTTGTTGTTATTAATATGGAGACCAAAGTTCCTGCTTACTTCGGTTAGTCTATTCATGATAATTTCAAGTTCCTCCAGACTCAACGCAGTTATTAAAGTGTCATCCGCGTATCTCAAATTGGAGATTTTTCTACCGCCTATTGTTATTCCTCCGTTCCATTCGGAGAGAACCTTACGCATTATATACTTGGAGTATATATTGTATAGTATTGGCGATAAAATGCATCCTTGTCTCACACCGGCACTTATACTAAATTTTTGCGAATACGTCTTATCTATACGAATTCTTGTCAAGTTTCCTTTATATAGTTTTTTTATTAGATGTATCAAGTGACCTGGTGTGCCCATGTCTTCAAGGATGCTCCACAATTTTTTCCAATCCACAGAATCAAAGGTCTTCCTATAGTCCACAAAGCACAGAACCATTGGGACGCAGAACTCACGCACTTTTTCGATGATTTGACGTATATTTAGTATATGTTCTCTGGTTCCTCTCCCCGGCACAAATCCGGCTTGTTCTTCAGAAATTTGTAGCAAGAGAAAACTCTTCAGTCGTTCGTTGATTATGTGGAGCATTAACTTGCTTGCATGTGGAATTAAGGCAATTAACCTGTAGTTATTACAGTCAGTTGGTGAGCCTTTTTTGTGTAATGGAATGAATGTCGATTCGCACCACTCCTCCGGCCATTTTCCGGTTTGCTATATAGTTTCACACAACAAGTGCATCACTGTCACTCCAGCCTCTCCCATCGCCTTAATGAGCTCTCCAGTAATTCCGTCTACTCCAACTGCTTTTCAGTTTTTTAGTTTCTTTATTGCTCTCTCGATCTCCGATCTTAGGATGTTTGGTTCTAAATTCTCACTTCTTTTTGGTGCGTCTGGATCATTTTGCGGTGCGTCTCCAAACAGTCCGGCGCAGTACTTTTTCTACTCTTCAACTATTTCTCTGGATGACTATTTATGATGACTAAAACAAAATGAAAAAGGACATTAATTCCTAAGAGTGTTTCTTTTGTACCTAAGCTCTCTCTGAAGCCAAATTGAGTATTACTTATTTCTTCTTCTAGTTTTCTATAGATCCTATCATGTATTATCTTTAAGAAAATTTTTAGTGCATGACTCATGAGTGCAATAGTCCTGTACTTTAAACATTCTCTAGGTCTTGCTTTTTGAGGTATTAAAATAAACGTAGAACGTAGCCACTGTTGTGGTATTATACTTGTGTCATTATTGTATTAAAAAGATCTAGAAACGATACTGTCCAGCAAGTTCTCATCATATAGCTTTAATATTTTTACAAGGATCTGATCGGGTCCAGTAGCTTTTCTGGGTTTCATACTCTTTAAGGTATATTCTAATTTGTGTTTAATTATTCTGGGCTCATCGCATCGTCTTTAACTTCCAATACTGTTCCCTGTGGTCTTTCATGGTCAAATAGTTCCTGGATGTAAGTTCTCTATCTTTCAAGTTTTTCCCTTATATCCATTACCATGCGCCCCTCTGCATTCTTGATCATATGATTTGCACTCATGTTCTTCCTAATTTCTGTAAATTCTTTAATCTTTTAGTGCACGTGAAAGCTATCATAATTTTTTTCGTGCATCTCTATTTCTTCACAATGTTTAGAAATCCACTCCGTCTTTGCAATTTTTATCTCTCGCTGAACTGAGATTCAGACTGAGAGATGGGGTTGATAGTCCTCCGAGATCGGGCGCCTCTTCAAATGACGGATAAAAGAAATTAAATATCCGAAGCGGACCATAATTAGCATTGCTGAACCGAAAGACTATCGGTATAAGTGGTCATCGATAACTGGCCAACAGCTTCGGATAGACGAGCTAATAATTCTTGTAAAGACACTTTTTTGCCTTAGGACTGAGAAATTGACCTCAAAGACGTATGAATTGCTGATGCGATAAATGTCATAAGAATGCAGAAAGTAACGAGAAATAACTGCATTTCTGTACCTTACATATTTTTCTAATAAATATTCAATAACCTACATAGTCAAAAAATTTAATAGTTATTAAATTGAATTAATACAATAACATACGTCATGACATTTGCAATTATATTAAAAAGTAAAGAATAATTAATGGTAAAATATCCTGCTGCTGAAAAAGTTAGATTTTTTTCTTTTACAAAGCGATTTAGTAATAAGAGTTCATCTCTCAGTTTTTCATTTTCATTTGTATTTGGTAAGTCGGCCAAAGCGTTGAGGCAAATATCCCCAGTTTTTCTAGCCTCTTGTTCTGATTTTGTGCAAATCACCACTCCAAGTGTACCAATAAACTGCAATAAGTGAAAATTACGATTTTTAAGCTAAAATAGGAAAACTCACTTACTAATTGAAAACACGTCCAGAGCACAATTGTTATAATTAGACGTGATTTAAAAGGTACTATTAATTTTTCAGAAAATAAATGCATGAGGACATTAATAGTGTTAATTAACCTTATCGCAAAAGATAGAGTAAGAAAAAGTAATTGCAAACCAAAAATTTTGTTGAAAAGGGCAATTTGTTTTGCGTGATTTTGAAAACACATTGTTAGTTTACGAATTTTGGAGCAAATGAAAGAATTATCATAGTTTCTTTGGACTCGTATAACTGCAGAATTATTTTTCTGTATTTTGATGCTCTTAGTTGTTTCGCTCAAATACTTATTGGTAGTTTCCATTTGTCTCTTTATGAAGTTTACAAAAATATATATCTCAAAAATTGTTGAAAAACTGTAATAAAATTGCATTCTTTTAGTCACACTCAGGAGAAATGGTATTATTCCAATACTTTTCATTAGAAATGCGTGCAAGTCAAATGCAAAAAGAATAAATAAAATTAAATGACAAATTGTGAAGAGATATTTGAATTCCTTTTTAGATGTTATTGCTTCCAATTGTTTAATTACCGAAGTGGTGCAGAATATATCCATACCATATGCATGCGTTTGGTTCAAAAACTCGTTTAAACTTGACGTGTAAAAAATTGTTGGTGCTAGAATTGCAACTACGTTGCAAATGGTCACAGAAACTTCCTGTGCAGCATCAGTGAACACCAATGCATACATTGCAGAAAATTTATAAAATATGAAATATCGACAAACTGTTAGAGCTATAGCTGTAAATATAAAAAATAATGTTAAGAGCAGAACATATAGTTTATAAAAACAAAAATGGCTGTTGCTGGTAAGGTTAAGGACAGCATGTGACGGAAATATACCAAGAATGGTAATAAATCGAAAAAATGGGCTATTACATTTGTACTCCGCACTACTAATATTTCTTGGCATGTTAACTTATATAAAATTTCTTTAATAAGCTAAGCTGTTTAAACTATTTACATAAATGATGACTTCAATATTTAGTCACAAAATAGTTATATTATTTTATTAATAATTCATAATTTAAATTGCATCGACATAACAATTTGAAAATGTTTTATACATTAAAGATATTAAAAATAATATTAACGATTAGAGAAGAAGGGAATTTCGATTATATCGATTAGTATGCATATTATTACTAATCATTTGTGAAATATTGTAACAAATTATTACCTTATGTTTGTTTAAATTATCCTAAAACAATTTCTAAGAATTTTCTCAAGAAAATTTGAAACATAACCATTTTATCAGCAAACTTAATTAATAATTTTTTGAAGAGGCTCCCGCATAGGTGAGCCTTTGGTCACGGTTTGCTCGAGAAGCAATGACCAAGCTGACTTAAGAGCTGGACGTAAATCAACTTAAATTCTTCGTTGTTAAAAGTGGGCAAGTTTCATATAAACTATTTGGGTGTCCTATAAAACACAGCAATTTAGTTCTTTTTTCTATTAAGTTTATTTATGAAATTCTTTTAAATAATTAAAATTTTAATATTATATCTTGCAATGATTTAAAAGCTTTTGCAAGAAAATGTAAAATTTTCCGCCAAGGTTTTTTTTATATCTGATGCATTAAATGAAAAATTACCCGCTAGCTCAGTTGGTGGAGTAATATGTCCCAATGATGGATCCTTACTATGTGGTGGATAAATAAAACGCATAGAATATGATGACAAATAAAATTATAATGAAACAAATAAGCTGGTCATCACACAGTTATAATAAGCAAAAATAAAATTAAATTTTTTCTGAGGCCGTATGGATGAATTTCTCTGAGTCACATAATCGTGGAAGTGACATTTAATCAAATCAAAATCGTCCTGCACTTCCACAATTATAAAATAAACAATTAAAATTATTTACAATAGAATAAAATTATAATACACCCGGTGTAAAACGTTCAAAATAAACAAATTCAAAAATAAAACAACCGCAAACAATGCCGTGTAACTCCAACACAGCTGCGGAATCAAAACAACGGCTTAGCAAGACCGCACATGTGCAACGCAGAAAATAATCGTTGGAACTTGAAACAGTCCAGAAGCATAAATTTTATGTAACAGCGAATACCAGTTCGCTGAGTTGAGTAGGATTCATCAACGCGCAATTATGAATAATTTAAAAATCATTTACCGTATGTTCCAATGAATTTTTGCAATGACACCTCTCATAAATTTTCATACATCGCACCACCATCTGGACAGGAATTTCCAGATCCTGGCAGCCTCCACACAATTCCATCCGCTGTAATGCTGGTTCAGTCGAAATTCACGTGGAGTGAACTTTACACGAATTTTTACCACTATGGTTCACCAATAAAATTTAATTTACAGAGCGCCCTCTGTCTCTTTCTAACGTAACAAATTCAAACTTCACATGATAAAATTTTACAAACAAATCAAAATTATTTTAATGTGACCACAAAAAAATTGCCTCAGTGAATTGAGCTGTTCAGCTGAGAAAACTTAACTAAAAAAAATTATCCATCCTATGATCTCATACGAGGAGGTTAAAAACATGACAATCTATACAACAAGTATAACGATGACTACATTGATGTGACTTTTGGTTCAGTCAATATTTTATTTTCAATTGTATTATAGTACTAATATTAGAAGTCTTTTTTCTATTCATATAGTGTAATTATTATTTTATACAAAATAAATGATTATACTTATGCAAATGTATTTATTTAAATAATTAAATAAAAATATAAATAACAAAATCCTACTATCACTTTTCCGGTTAATTTTTCTCATCTTGCAAATACCACAAATGTATCTACAGCTTTCTATTTCAAACATCCAACAATTCATTCGGGTAATAGTTTAAATCCTTTTTATTTGACGACATAAATATTCAATAACTTACATAGAGAAAAAAATTAATAATTATTAAATTGAATTAATACAATAACGTAAGTCATCACATTTGCAATTATATTAAAAAGCAAAGAATAATTAATAGTAAAAAATCCTGCGGCTGAAAAAGTTAGATTTTTTTCGTTTACAAAGCGATTTAGTAATAAGAGTTCATCTCTCAGTTTTTCATTTTCATTTGTATTTGGTAAATCGGCCAAAGCGTTGAGGCAAATATCACCAGTTTTTCTAGCCTCTTGTTCTGCTTTAGTACAAATCAAAACTCCAAGTGTACCAATAAACTGCAATAAGTGAAAATTACGATTTTTAAACTAAAATAGGAAAATTCACTTACTAATTGAAAACACGTCCAGAGCAAAAGCGTTAAAATTAGACTTGATTTATCATGTAGAATTATTAATTTTTCAGTAAATATATGCATGAGTATATTAATAGTATTAATTAACCTTATCGCAAAAGATAAAGTAAAAAAAAGTAATTGGGAACCAAAAATTTGGTTGAAAAGGACAATCTGTCGAGTGTGATTTTGAAAACATAAGATTAGTTTGCGAATTTTGGAACAAATAAAAGAATTATCATAGTTTTCTTGGACTGCAAAATTGATTTTTTGTATTTTGATGATGTTAGTGGTTTCCATCAAATAATTATTGGTAGTTTCTAACTGGCTTTTTATAAATTTTACAAAAATGTAAATTTCTAAAATTGTTGCAAAATTGTAATAAAATTGAATTCTTTTAGTCACATTGAGTAAAAATGGTATTATTTCAATAATTTCACAATTGCACAATAGATATTCGTGAACGTCAAATGCAAAAAAAATAAAAAAAAATAAATGACCGATTGAGAAAAGAAACTTGAATGGCTTTTTAGATGCTATTACTTCTAATTCTTTAATTACCGAAGTGGTGCAGAATATTTCCTTACCATATGCATGCGTATGGTTCAAAAACTCGTTTAAACTTAACGTGTAGAAAATTGTTGGTGCTAGAATTGGGACTACAATGCAAATGGTGGCAACAACATCCTGTACAACATCAGTGAACATCAATTCGTACATTGCAGAAAATTTATAATATTTAAAATACCGCCAAACTGTTATAGCTATAGCTGTAAATGTTAAAAACAAAATGTATACCTTATAAAAACTAAAATGGCCGATGCTGTTAAGGTTTAGGACTGAATGTGCCGGAAATATACCAAGAATGGTAATAAATCGAAAAAAAGGGCTATTACATTGAAACTCGGTACTTCTAATATTTCTTGACATTTTAATTTATATAAACTTATTTTTATATGCTAAGCTGTTTAAGCCATTCACATAAATGATGACTTCAATATTTATAGTCACCAAATATAGTTTTATTATTTTATTAATTATTTTATTAATATAAGAAACTAAATCGACATAACATTTTGTAAACGTTTTGTACATTAAACATATTAGAAATAATATTAATGATTAGAGAAATAGGCAATTTCTATTTTGTTTGTAATCATTTGTGGAATATTTGAAACAAATTAATTCCTTATTTACGCTAAAAAAATTCCAAAAAATTATTATCCAAGAAAAATTGAAACAACCATTTTACTAGCAAACTTAATTAAAAAATTTGCAAAAGAATTTTTGCATAAGTGAGCTTTGGTTAACGGCTTACAAAAAAAAACAATCGCCTAGCTAACTTAAAAGCTGGACGTAAATCAACTTAAATTTGTTGTTGTTAAAGGTTGGCAAGTTTATTATAAATGTATAAGTGGTTTAAATTTAAAAACAAAAACTTGACAAAATTACAATTTTAAATACGCACTTCAAAGCGCAAGTCCTAGTAAATAATCAATAATTCTTCAAATATAAAACTTTGTCATAATTTTTAGAATTCTTTTACATTTTTTGTGGATTAAGTTTACAAACTCTAAATACACTTAGGGTGCGTTCCACTTAAAGCCCACGACAACCGCGGTCGACCATGGACGACTTTAAATCGTTCCACTTAAAGCCGCGGTCGTTGCGGTCGAGCTCAAAATGTCATACGTGACGTCACCGCTTGCTAGCCCGCCACGACCACGACGCCCGTTGTAAAAGGTAGGTTACCGTGATCGTTTATATTTAAGCGCGCAATATTTAAAATTCAAACATGGAGACTGAAAAGTTATCATATTTTAATGTCGAAACTGAAGAAGTATTTGAAGTGATAGTATCCAAAGTTGATGCACAACGTGAAAAACGGTAAATTATCTAATTATAATAATTTATTTATCAAATTAAAATACATAAATATACTTTTTTACAAAAAGTTTTACCAAATATTGTAATTCACTGTAAATTATTTATCGTCGTTGCACTGCAAAAAGCAACATGTGATTTAATTTATGTTTTAAAATTCAAAATTTAAATTTGAAAATTTAAATTAACTCACAAGGCCCACTAAGCCGTTCTACTACAAAAAACGACCATAACACCCGTGGGCGAAAGTCTATAAATGGAACGCTAAATTACACGACCGCGGCGCGGTCGTCGTGGGCTTTAAGTGGAACGCACTATTAAACACTTATTATTGGTTAAGTTTTTGTTAAATTGACATTTTACAATACATACTAATATTACAGGTATACTTTTAAAATTTCTTTTTTAAGATTTACAACATACTATTCTTTTTCTAATTAATTTTTTAACGTGAAAGTAAACGTAAAATAGGCATATAATATGATATAATGTACTCTCCTAGAGCGATAATATAATTTACAAAATTTTGTGGGGAAAAATCTTTGTTTGTATTAGAAATACCTTTTTTCGTTACCTCGGACTAGCTCAGAAAATTTGTCAAATTTTTAACTTTGATAACCACCTGTATAAACAAACACTTTGAACACAAGAAAACCATTTAAATGAAAATTACCACATTTTGTAAAAGATAAGTTTGGATGTATTTTAATTTTAAGTAAAAGTTGTTAAGTAAACAAACATTTACTATTTGATATTTTTCATATGTTGCAAAAACCGACACCAAGAATACAAAAATAAAATGTTTTTTAAGAACTAATAATTTATAAGTTTATCTGTACTTTAATTTCTTTTGTCCCATATGCCACTGCTTTGTAAAAATCCATTCATTTACATAAAATGTATTCACTTGAATACACTAAGCGCATACGAAGCTTGATAAACACTTGTTCACCTTATAACAATTTTTTGTATTTGGTACTTGGTTTCTTTTTGACTTGCCATTCACAATATTCCTAAATCCAGCTCGATTTTAGATTTGGATGCTGGATTTTATTTGATCAAGTGTAACCAGCTGTTAATTTAGAAGCCGCACCTCAACCGACAGTGACTTGGTGTCATTTTATTACTGTGTGAACTTACTAAAACTCAAAGTAAGTAATATTTTTATCTTTGCAATTTGCGCATTGACGTATTACACGGATTTTTATTTATTGATAACCAATTTTTGATTATAGTTTACTTGCTTCACATTATTTGAAAACCTTTTGATAACGTAACGTAATTATTCCGTAATTATTATTATTGAGTCACAAAATAGTTATATTATTTTATTAATAATTCATACTTTAAACTGTATGGACATAACAATTTATAAACGTTTTATACATTAAAGATATTAAAAAAAATATTAATGATTAGAAAAGAAGGGAATTTCGATTATATCGATTAGTATGCATATGATTACTAATCATTTGTGAAATATTATAACAAATTATTACCTTATGTTTGTTTAAATTATCCTAAAACAATTCTTAAGAAAAATCCGAAGAAAATTTGAAACATAACCATTTTATCAGCAAACTTAATTAAAAATTTTTTAAAAGGGCTCCCGCATAGGTGAGCTTTCGGTCACGGTTTGCTCGAGAAGCAATGACTAAGCTGACTTAAGAGCTGGACGTAAATCAACTTAAATTATTTGTTGTTAAAAGTGGGCAAGTTTCATATAAATTATTTGGGTGTCCTATAAAACACAGCAATTTAGTTCTCTTCCCTATTAAGTTTATTTATGAAATTCTTTTAAATAATTATAATTTTAATATTATATCTATACAACAAGTATAACGATGACCACATTGATGTGACATTTGGTTCAGTCAATATTTCTTTTTCAATTGTATTATAGTACTATTAGAAGTTTTTTTTCTGTTCATATAGTGTAATTTATTATTTTATAGAAAATAAATAATTCTAAGGTACATACCTATGCAAATGTTTTTATTTAAATAATTAAATAAAAATATAAATAACAAAATCCTACTATCACTTTTCAGGTTAATTTTTCTCATCTTGTAAATACCACCAATGTATTTACAGCCTTCTCTTTTAAACGTACAAGAATTCATTCAGGTAATAGTTTAACCCTTGTGTTGTCACCTAAAAAAACTCACAGCATCTGCCACCCGTTTTATTAGAGCTTACGAAATTCAAGGTAAAATTGCATTGTAACTAAAAATAATTTTATGTAGGTATTCGATTAAATATTTAATTATTCATATTCTAGGAAGATATTCCTCCCTGAATATAACAATTAAATTATGTACAGTGACCTAGGGAGTCCTAACCAAACCATGCGCACATAGATGAAATGTGAAAGAAAAACTCATATTCGGTATATTGTGCAACGATGAGACGAAGGCGATTTTAGTCGCTATTACGTTTTATACTTATTGACGATTATACTACACGCCAGGAACGAGCAGCCAATAATAAAGCTGCACCTATTTCTGATATTTGGAACATGCTGAATGCAAACGTAGCGGCGATGTATAGACCAACGAAGCATTTGATTATCGGCGACAGTTTCTTTTTTTTTTGAGGAAGAACGTAGTTTACCCAGTACATCCCGTATGCTTTTTCATACAGTATTTGAGCAAAAACCAAACACTTTATAATTTTTGTCCAACAATCACATTGCAAAATGTGATAGTTATTACTATTATAATACACAACATTCAATAAATAAATAATTTGAAATAAGTAGGTATATATTGTTATTATTTATATATTTACTTATTACATTTTTACAACAAACTTTTTTTTATGGTATACTATACGAAAACCATGTTTTTTCTATCGGGGTACCCAGTTGGCTCATACGTGTTCTTTTTTTCAAATGCAAAATTTTTAAAAAATATGTAGAATGCAAATTTTGATAGGGAATCTGTCAAATCATGGGGATTTGAGAAAGTTTTGGCCAATCTTTTTTGGAAAAAAAATTATTCAACAAAACGTACGCAGATGGGTAACCGGGTACCAACACAAGGGTTTAATCCTTTTTATTTGACGAGATAAGTATTCAATAACTTACATAGAGAAAAAACTTAATAATTATTAAATTGAATTAATACAATAACATACGTCATCACATTTGCAATTAGATTAAAAAGCAAAGAATAATTAATAGTAAAAAATCCTGCGGCTGAAAAAGTTAGATTTTTTTCGTTTACAAAGCGATTAAGTAATAAGAGTTCATCTCTCAGTTTTTCATTTTCATTTGTATTTGCTAAGTCGGCCAAAGCGTTGAGGCAAATATCGCCAGTTTTTCTAGCCTCTTGTTCTGCTTTAGTGCAAATCAAAACTCCAAGTGTACCAATAAACTGCAATAAGTGAAAATTACGATTTTTAAACTAAAATAAGAAAATTCACTTACTAATTGAAAACACGTCCAGAGCAAAAGCGTTATAATTAAACTTGATTTATCATGCAGAATTATTAATTTTTCAGTAAATATATGCATGAGGATATTAATAGTGTTAATTAACCCCATCGCAAAAGATAAAGTAAGAAAAAGTAATTGAGAACCAAAAATTTGGTTGAAAAGGACAATCTGTCGTGCGTGATTTTGAAAACATATTGTTAGTTTGCGAATTTTAGAACAAATGAAAGAATTGTCATAGTTTTCTTGGACTCGTATAACTGCAGAATTGCTTTTTTGAATTTTGATGCTGTTAGTTGTTTCCGTTAAATATTTATTATTAGTTTCCAACTGGCTCTTTATAAAGCATACAAAAACGTAAATTTCAAAAATCGTTGCAAAATTGTAATATAATTGAATTCGTTTGGTCACATTGAGTAAAAATGGTATTATTTCAATAATTTCCAATAGATATTCGTGCAAATCAAATGCAAAAAAAATAAAAAAAACTAAATGGCCGATTGGGAAGAGTAACTTGAATGAATTTTTAGATGTTATTACTTCTAATTCTTTAATTACCGAAGTGGTGCCGAATATTTTCGAATTATATGCATGCGTATGGTTCAAAAACTCGTTTAAACTTGACGTGTAAAAAATTGATGGTGCTAGAATTGGAACAACGCTGCAAATAGTCGCAACAACTTCCTGTACAACATCAGTGAACATCAATTCGTACATTGAAGAAAATTTATAATATGTGAAATACCGACCAACTATTATAGCTATAGCTGTAAATGTTAAAAATGAAGTTAAAAACAGGATGTATATCTTATAAAAACTAAAATGGCTGTTGCTGTTTAGGTTTAGCACGGAATGTGACGGAAATATACCAAGAATGGTAATAAATCGAAAAAAGGGGCTATTACATTGAAACTCTGCACTTTTAATATTTCTTGACATTTTAATTTATATAAAATTTTTCGATATGCTAAGCTGTTTAAACTATTCACACAAATGCTGACTTCAATGTAGTCACAAAATAGTTATATTATGTTATTAATTATTCACACTTTCTTGAAACCAAATCGACATAACAATTTCTAAATGTTTTGTACATTAAACATATTAAAAATAACATTAATGATTAGAGAAGAAGGAAATTTCTATTTTATTAGTAATCATTTGTGGAATATTTAAAACAAATTATTACCTTATGTTTGCGGAAATTATCCTAAAAAAATTCCTAAGAATTATCCTAAAAAAACTGAAACATAACCATTTTACTAACAAACTTAATTAAAAAATTTGCCAAAAGACTTTCGCATAAGTGAGCTTTGGTTAACGGCTTACAAACAAAGCAATTGTCAACTGTATCTTCATGGTTTGTAGTAAAGGTGGCATTGTTAATATGCAATTTTAATTTAAATTTACTGATCTTGCAGAAATTCAAAATGAAATAAATTTAATAGTAATTAATTTAATCTTGTTTATAATTTATAATAGTGTGATCTAAATAGTGCAACTTGACAAACATATCACATTTTTTTTAGACAAAGTAAAAATGTATTAGACACTTTCAGAACTAAAAAATATTAAAAGTTGACACGTATTGTAGATTATACAAAAAGTATAATTTTTACAAACGTTTTCGCTATACTATAGCATCGTCAGGTGCCTAAACAGGAAATGTCAAAAGAATTTTGGTTAAACATACCAACAAAAAGGGGGCGTGGAAATGTAAGTTTTTGGGGAATTTTTGGATTTATATTTTGAATTTAGGGGATTATTTGAAGATTAAAGTTGGGTTTATACAGGAGTAAAAAAATTTAGTAGGGTGTTATTTGACGGGGGGAGGGGTAGATATTGAAGATATCTAACAATGGCAAATTGTTAAGATTAGATTGACAATTAAGTAAGGTGGATTGATATTTAAGTTTAGTAATTTCCATAGCCTCCAAGAATTCTAATTTTTTACTTTTAGACTCAATGTGCAAGATTTTTTGACCAAGTTGTTTATGATTATTTTCCGAGAGATATGTCGCAAAAGTGGATTTTCCGTCATTTAAACGATAGGATCCATAATGCTTTTTGAATCGCGTTTGAAAAGATCTGCCCGTGCGTCCAATGTATTTTTTAGAGCACTCCCATGTGAGTTCGTATACTCCAGATTTCGATAATCTAAAGCAAACATTTTTGGTTTGTCTAAAAAAATTGTGATATGTTAATAGTATTTTGCTGTACTTTACATAGTTTTTCAACAAATATTTAATAACTTACATAGTCAAGAAATTTAATAATTGTTAAACTGAATTAATACAATAACATACGTCATAACATTTGCAATTATATTAAAAAGTAAAGAATAATTAATAGTAAAAAATCCTGCGGCTGAAAAGGTTAGATTTTTTTCTTTTACAAAGCGATTTAGTAATAATAGTTCATCCCTCAGTTTTTCATTTTTATTTGTATTTGGTAAGTCGGCCAAAGCGTTGAGACAAATATCGCCAGTTTTTCTAGCCTCCTGCTCTGCTTTAGTGCAAATCACCACGCCAAGTGTACCAATAAACTGTAACAAGTGAAAGTTACTATTTTGTTGCTAAATTAGGAAAAAACACTTACTAATTGAGAAAATGTCCAGAGCAAATGCATTAAAATTACACGTAATGTGAGAGGAACTATTAATTTTTTAGTAAATAAATTTGTTAGGACATTAATAGTGTTAATTAACCCTGTCGCAAAAGATAAAGTAAGAAAAAGTAATTGAGAACCAAAAATTCGGTTAAAAAGGACAATCTGTTGTGTGTGATTTTGAAAACACATTGTTAGTCTGCGAATTTTGGAGCAAATGAAAAGTTTATTATAAGTTTTTTGAACCTGTATAACTGCAGCATTATTTTGCTGTATTTTTATAGTGTTAGTTGTTTCTCTCAAATATTCATTCGTGGCTTCCAACTGCTTTTTTATAAAATTTACAAAAATGTAAATTTCAAAAATTGTTGCAAAATTGTAATAAAATTGAATTTTTTTAGCCACAAAAAATAGAACTGGCATTATTCCAATACTTTGCAATAGAAATGAGTACAAGTCAAATGCAAGAAGAATAAATAAAATTAAATGACACAGGAAGAATAGTAATTTGAATTGCTTTTTAGACGTTATTACTTCCAATTCTTTAATTACCGAAGTGGTGCAGTATATATTTGTACCAAATGCATGCGTTTGGTTTAAAAACTCGCTTAAACTGGACGAGTAAAAAATTGTTGGTGCTAGAATTGCAACTATGTTGCAAATAGTCGCAGCAACTTCATGTACAGCACCAGTGAACATCAACGAGAACATAGCAGAAAATTCATCAAAGATGAAACACTGATGAACTATTAGTGCTATAGCTGTAAAAGTTAAAAATGATATTAAAAAGAGAATGTGTAACTTATGAAAACCAAAATGGCTGTTATTTTTATGGTTTAGCACAGAATGTGGTGGAAATATACCAAGAATGGTAATAAATCGAAAAAAGGGGCTGTTACATTCAAATTCTGCACTTTTAATATTTTGTGACATGTTAATTGATATATGCAAAATTTTGGTAATCACCGAAACCTTACAATTTCTTCGATATGCTAAGCTGTTGAAACTATTCACATAAATGAGGACTTCAATATTTAGAGTCATAAAATAGCTACATTATTTTACTAATTATTCGTAGGGTAAACTAAATCGATATATCAATTTGTAAATGTTTTATGAGAATTTACATTAATCAGCTAGGAAAATTAAGTAGTATTAGATGGTAAACATCGGTATACCTATTATTATTAGTAATGATTTGTGGAATATCTGAAACAAATTATTACTTTGTTTTAGTGAAAATAATTTTTTAAAAATTCCTAATTTTTTTTTTTAATTCTAATCAAAAGAACAATCATTTTGCCTTTCTTCGGTAGAAATATGGCAAGCGCCAATTAGATTAAAAATATTTTCTTCTATCCTTTTCTATGATTTAAAAATTGCTCATTTTGATTGGCGCTTGCCAGCTTTCTACTGAAGCAAGGTAAGACCCCACTTTATTCTGAACGCCGCTTAATACTTCGAATGCAAGAAAGGAGAGTAAAAATGCCTAAGAATATATTGAACTGCTTTCTTGAATTGAATTATTTTTATCATTTCATTAATTATCAAAATCCAGCATACATTCTGATATCAAAATAGCTCAAAAAGTCACTTTTTTTCTTCTTTTTGGCATAGCTTCTTTTTGGATTTTGTTCTCATCTTGGTAGTGATTTAATCGAAAATGACACCCAACTTTCCAGTTTCCACCTTGATACGGGCTTCTGCATTTTTGTATATTATGTTTTTTTATTATATTATATGAGAAGAGACCGCAGTATTTTCTTTTTCTTTAATATCCTTATAATATTCACTAGTCTCACTCTGTTAAAAGCCTTTGTAAGGTCAACAAAGTACATAAAAGCAGTGGTGATGTATTCTATAGAATTGTCGCATATTTGGCGCAATATGAAAATTGCATGTGTCGTAGACTAGTTTTTCAAAAGTCACATTGTTTCTCATTATTTTGCAGGTGGTCATTTAGTTTCTGTAGTGTCACCTTTGTGATTAGTTTTAGTACCAAGCTGAGTAAAGTTATCTCTCTATAATTTTCTGGATTCCTCTTGTCACCTTTCTTGAATATTAAGATTGTATCACAACATCCATTGTTTTGGTTGCGCTGTGCTGGTACGTCAATGTTAAATGCTTAGTCCACTAATTTTAGTTGTAATTTCCATGATTGTAAGTTCCACTGATGGGTCAAATTTTGTTTAATCCGACATGTAGATTCCACCAGTTGGTTTTGGGTCACTCTTATCCCATATGTAAGTTCCACTGATGGTAAAAAACATGGTAAATTCTTTATTGACAAACTGTTTTTCGAAAATTTTTGTAGGTAGTACTATAGGATGATCTGTTTCCAATTTAATTTGATAAATACCAGAATTCATTTGCTTAATAAATTTTGTTTATGCGTTAAGCTTTAAGTGTGGACCACTGCATCTAAATTGTCTAATATTAGCTAAAATTAATTTTTTTATACGAATACAATGGTTTTTATTGGTTTAACTTTAATTTGTTTAACAACGGAGTTATTAGTTGTGGAAAGTTACCGCTGCAATATATTTAATTAAATTTTTATTTTCTGGTTCAGTTTTAATATTATCATCGTATAAAACAATAAAAAATATTTTTAATGTGTTTGATTTTATTAGAAATAAGATATTAAAATTTTCCGCTTTAAGAAGGGAATTTTTTTCAGGGCTCTTTTAATTTAATCAACAGATGGCGCCTACTTAAATATTTTTATAAAATAAGAGGAATTTGCTATATTTAAAATATAGCAAATTCGTTGAGATAATACTATTCTATAAACAATATTCTTAATCTTAAACTATTTTAAGTTCGTATTGAGTATGTCAAAACACACTCACTTACAAAAAAAGATAATTAAACTTTAATCATGAATTGTGTTTTTATAAATAAATATTACGAACTCAAAATAGCTTAAGATCAAGAATATTGTTTATAGAATAGTATTATCTCAACGAATTTGCTATATTTTAAATATAGCAAATTCCTCTTATTTTATAAAAATATTTAAGTAGGCGCCATCTGTTGATTTAATTAAAAGGGCCCTGAAAAAAATGCCCCTCTTAACAAGGATTACATAAATATTTTTAATTGTATTTTTATTTTGTTGGTAAATCTTATTATCACCGTATAAACAATGAAAAATATTATTAATCTGTGAGTGTTTTAATTATATTGAAAATTAGAAAAAAGTGATTATCAATTTTAATATCATTTGTAGAATATATAAACAGTGAGTAATTTTAAAAATGCGTCAGTAACATAGTCACACTAATTTGATATAAGTATGAGTGCTAAAATTATCATTATATTGGGACTACTTACACTCTTTCTTCTTGCTGAAAGTACAGAAAGAAGTAAGTAGTTTTAAATCTAAACAATTATTATTGCAATTTTCTAATTTGTAGTAGTATGTGATTCCTCAAACAAAAAATATAATTTGGATTGCAATTCATGTTACTGTTTAGGAAATGGTGGGTTAGGTTGCACTAAAGTAAACTGGTAAGAAAATCAACTAAAACATTTTTAATACTAACTTATTTTACAAAAGGTGTCAATTAATCGCAAGAAAATATATTGTAATATATCAAAATTGAAAAATTAACGCCCCTTTCTAGATATCAAATTTGAAAAGCTGTAAATTTTTTGACCCAACTTTTATCTTAATTTTTTAAATTAAATTTTAAATATAAACTAAGCAAAATGTTCAAGAAATTATCAGCCTCACTCAAGGCTCACATCATCTTAAATTTTATCTTGTCTACTATAGGGACCGAGCGTATTTGCAACTAGCGCCAGTTTTGGCATGATAATTTGCATAGTAGGCGTAAACATGCCTTTATTGATCATAACAACTTTAAAAAAATTAAACTAATCATTGATTAGTTTATTTTTTAAGTTAAAAAAATAAAACCAATCAATTAATAATAATAATATTATGTTTTGTGGCTATGACGTGCATGCCAAAATGTTCAAAGTGTCCGCCGTTAGGCGCCACTTTACAGTATTCGCTCGGTCCCTATAGTACTTCCAACTTTCTGTTTTAGCATGACAGAAAAATGTGAGAGAAATGACACTTGGATGAACGATTGCAATCTTTGTTGGTGTACCAAATTCAAGATGACACTTTGCGAAGCTCAAGAATGCTAATTTTAAAGTTGTTTAGTATAACAATAATTTATTTTGTAATTAAAATTTACCAAAAGTTAGTTATTAGTTCATTTGCAATACCCTAGGGGGCTAAATTTGTTAAATAAAAAATCTAACCAATAATATACTAAAAAATAATAAGATACCTACTCTGCTTATAGGTTAGAATTTATTCATAAACAACAAAAATGTAGCCCCTTAGGGTACTATTGTGCTATTGTGGTATTATTAATAATTATAGAAGTTATTAGAATATTTCCCTTTTAACAAGGAGCACATAAATAATTTTTCGTTATTTCAGGTTATAAATGACCCCTTTATGTATCTGTTTTGAGCCCTATAAAAGGGGTCTTTTCTCAAAAGGTCACCTCAATGGGGACCAACCCGACCATAAAACTAAGTTTTATAAGGTCCTAGGACCTATAAAACTTAACTTTATAAGGTCCTAGGACTTATAAAAACAGTCCTTGTTGAGATACCTGCCCGAACGATTCATCCGTTCGGGTAAACTCCTGTTTTTCGCTTATGTTGTCAATAACTTGACTAACAACTTGCGATCTTCACGCCATCTATCGATAGTTATTTCAGAGCAATTCACACGTTTATCGATATGTTGTTAATAACTTGACAAGCAACTTGCGATCTTCACGCCATCTACCGATAGTTATATCAGAGCAAACAAATCGTGAATTTTGTGGGATATTATCCCCAAAATAACGAAATTACGACACCTTTAGTTAAAAAATTGGCAATTAAATTAAGTGTTACTTTATATTTATTTACAAAATCATAGATTTAGATAAAATCCGACAAAATTCGAGATTTTATTGCAATAATTGCATAACGTGACCCATCCGTCCGTTATTTCAACATGCTGTCCGTCAGACCAAATTGTCCGTCGTTCGGAAATTTCAAAAGAAAATCAACCTTTTTCGCTCCAAAGAGACAAACATTGATCAACGACTTGCAAGCTTCACGCCATCTATCGATTGTTATTTTAGAGCTATTATATAAAATCGCGAATTTTGTAGGATATTTTTCCTGAAATAACGAAAAATTGTTCATATCACTCGGGCGATAAGGGTTTTCATCCTTCGGTCGATTATTCACTCGCCGCTGCGCGGCTCGTTTCATAAACTTTCGCCCGGCGGATGAAAAGATCCCCTTTATCGCCCTTGTGATATAAACTACTATTAATTGTATTTTTATTTTGTTGGTTAATTTTAACATCACCGTTTAAACAATAAAAAATATTATTAATGTGTCAGGGTTTTGATTTTATTAAACAATTATAGAAAATTGATTATTAATTTTAATATCATTTTTAGAGTTTATAAAGGGTGACAAATTTTTGAAATGGGCCAGGAATATAGTCGCAAAAATGTGACGTAAGTATGGGTACTAAAATTATCATTATATTGGGTTTACTTTCTTTTTTTCTACAGAAAGTTTAGATTTGAGTCAGAGTGTGTTTATTGTGGTGTTTCAAGGTCAGGAAAAGAAGTGCTTTGTTTTCATGAAAGATTAAAGATTGAGAAAAAGAATTTAAACATAGAAAAACCAATAGAATTTTGAAACTTGATTTCAGAAGGGACTTTTGTCTGGAAGATAACCAGAGATTAATCTAAATTAAATAAAGAAGTAAATTATAACAAAAATTTCATTCATTTTTAAAATTGTCGTTTGTAAAATTATTAAAAGTGCAATAATTAAATATTATGTGACCAGTGCGTGCACGACTCAAGATAAAAACAACAGTTGACGGACCGCGCAGAAGAGATAAAAAAAGATAACTTTAAAACCTAAATCAAAAAAATTTTGCTTTTTGACAAGAGACTGTTATGAAATGTAGATAATTAGTAGGGCAAGCTTTTATGTTAATGATGGCATTTCATTCTCCTCCTCTTAACCTTCGGCTTAACGTGTCTTTTGAAACATGGAGACTAATAATAAAAAAGTTACCCTTCTTTGGATTTTAACCCAGTACCTTGGATTCGCAGTTGATCGCGTTACCTACACGGCAAATAACTGGTTATTTTGAATTTGTGTAATGATTATTACCGAGGGGTCTCGTTTTAAAGCTGTTATTATTTTGTAAACACAAAATTTATTCGTTTATTTATAACATTTTATTTTCGAAAAACGGTAGTTTCATTTTATGTTACTTTATTGTTTTGTGGTACAGGATAGGTATCATCGGCGCCTCAAAAAAAAACTTAATACTAATATTAATAAGAGTCATAGCTAGCCGGAGCACTGTAAGATCGTATTACGTCACTCAAAACTGATCTTGCCGTCTTCTCCTGCGGCTGCCTACAAATCTTTTTCCTCTGGGCGCTTGTATAGGAACAGATTTTTTGCAAAATTTCACTAATATTAATACAATTAATAATACCCATATTTGATATTGTCATAATAAGGTATGAGCTGTAAAGATAAATAATGCTATACAATTTTACATGTAAGTTTTTTTTATCCAATTTTTAGATGGCCTTACTGATTTGAGTTGTCATTTTAAAACTAACAAAATATAAACTCACAGTAACCACATCCAATAATGTTCTAGAATAAATATATAATAAAACAAAATAATCAAGAACATTTAATTATTAAATTGAATTAATACAATAACATACGTCATAACACTTGCACTGATATTAAAGAGTAAGGAGTAATTAATAGTAAAAAATCCAGCTGCTGTAAAGGTTAGATTTTTTTCTTTTACAAAGCGATTTAGTAATAATATTTCATCTCTTAGTTTTTCATTTTTTCTTGTATTTGGTAAGTCGGCCAAAGCGTTGAGGCAAATATCGCCAGTTCTTCTAGCCTCTTGTTCTGTTTTAGTGCAAATCACCACTCCAAGTGCACCAATAAACTGCAATCAGTAAAAGTTAAATTTTTATGCTAAAACAGGAGAAATTGCTTACTAATTGAGAAAATGTCCAGACTAAATGCGTTATAATTAGCCGTGACTTGAACGGGACTAGTAATTTTGCAGTAAATAAATTTATGAGGACATTAATAGTGTTAATTAACCCCATCGCAAAAGATAAAGTAAGAAAAAATAATTGAAAACCAAAAATTTTGTTGAAAAGCATAATCTGCCGTGCGTGATTTTGAAAACGTAGTGTTAGTTGCCGAATTTTGGAGCAAATTAAAAAATTACGATCATTGTTTTCGTAGAACTGTATAACTGCAGTATTATTTTTCTGTATTTTGATGAAGTTAGTTGTTATTTCCATCAAATATTTATTGGTGGTTTCTAACTGTCTCTTTATAAAGTTTACAAAAACGTAAATCTCAAAAATTGTTGCAAAATTGTAGTAAAATTGAATTTTTTTATTCGAAAAGAATAAAAATGGTATTATTCCAATGTGCATTAGTAAAGTGTACAGATCAAATGCAAAAAGAATAAATAAAATTAAATGACAAATTGAGAAAAATAATTTGAATTGCTTTTTGGACGTTATTTCTTCCAATTCTTTAATTACCGAAGTCGTACAGAATATATTCGTGTCATATGCATACGTATGGTTCAAAAAGTCGTTTAAACTTGACGAATAAAATATTGTTGGTGCTAGAATTGGAACTACGTTGCAAATGGTCGCAGTAACCTCCTGTGCAGCGTCAGTGAAAATCAAAGAATAGATTGTAAACAATTTATAAAATGTGAAACACCGCAAAATTGTTATTGCTATAGCTGTAAATGTTAAAAATAAAGTTAAAAACAGAATGTATAGCTTATAAAAATTAAAATGTTTATTGCTGTTACGATTTAGCATAGAATGTGGTGTAAATATACCAAGAATTGTAATAAGTCGAAAAAAGGGGCTATAGCATTTAAACTCTGCACTTTTAATATTTTTTGACATAGTAATTGATATAAAATTTTAGTAATTATTGAAAACCTGCAATTCCTTCTATAATATTAAGTTGTTTACACTATTTTTATAAATTATAACTTTTTTAATTAATTGTTTAATTATCGTCACTCGAATATTTATTAAATATCACTAAAATACTTTACTATAAGCAAGGGTACATACCACTCTAAAATATTTGAACAATTTCAATAACTATTTTTGTTACTAATAATTGATACATTATAAATATTAAAAATTAAATTAATTAATAGATTACTATAATAGAAAGTAACTTTTTTATTATTGTAAGTGTTTTTCTTTAAACTGCTAAATATACCATGACGTAACTTGCAAGCTCAAACATACAAGCTCCAAAATTAAATTTTTTTGTAAACAATTACATATTGGAAGCTATAAATAAATTAATTTACCTTGGCGAGCCTTTTACCGTATTTAAAATTTTAAGTTTAATTAGGTACATTAATTACACGCCAATAGAAATTCACTTTTATTTTTAAGTTGGCAATAGCACTATTGGATATGAATTGGTAACAGTAAAGTTACCCGTTTGTTGGTTTAATTTGTAATTGCGTTATTGAATTCTGAAGAAAAGGTGAGAGAGTTTCTTCTAGTATTGGTAATTGTGCGGAAAATCAAGTTTCCATTTGATAATGTGGTAGTGAAAAAACTTGTACAAATAACGGCAGGATCCAGAAAATAAAATTGACCTGTAAAAGGTGAAGTTAGAATTATAGTTCTGCCGTAACAATAAAGTTGTTCACACAAAAAAATACAACTTAAGTACGAAAACATCGATCAAGAGCCACATTAGAACCTGATTTTATATTTCTGAAAAAGTGCAACTTCAGAGAGGTCGATCCGGGAGGCAGTTTTAGCGGGTGTAACACATTTGTCTTTTTCCTCATCACGTGGCAAAACCATCTCAGTCTTTGCGCCTTAATAAACTTTACTAAATCCTATCCAATTTCACTCATCAGCTCATTATTTTTTCTTGTTCTTGTAACTCCTTTGCTAATCTTCTTTGAGCCTAGAATAGTTCTAAAAATTTTTTTCTCAAAATATTCTGAGTTTTTCCTCCTTTCTACATGTTAAACTCAATATTTCTGTCGCATAAGTTACTATCGGTTTTATCAAGCATTTATATATTTTTTCGTTATTTCAGGTTATAAATGACCCCTTTATGTATCTGTTTTGAGCCCTATAAAAGGGGTCTTTTCTCAAAAGGTCACCTCAAGGGGGACCAACCCGACCATAAAACTAAGTTTTATGAGGTCCTAGGACCTATAAAACTTAACTTTATAAGGTCCTAGGATTTATAAAAACAGTCCTTGTTGAGATACCTGCCCGAACGATTCATCCGTTCGGGTGAACTCCTGTTTTTCGCTTATGTTGTCAAAAACTTGAGTAACAACTTGCGATCTTCACGCCATCTATTGATAGTTATCTCAGAGCAAAAAAATCGTGAATTTTGTGGGATATTATCCCCAAAATGACGGAATTACGACACCTTTAGTTAAAAAATTGGCAAATAAATTAAGTGTTACTTTATATTTATTTACAAAATCATAGATTTAGATAATATCCGACAAAATTCGAGATTTTTCTTGCAATAATTGCAAAAAAATTAAATTAAGTGTTACTTTATATTTATTTACAAAATCATAGATTTAGATAAAATCCGACAAAATTCGAGATTTTTTTGCAATAATTGCATAACGTGACCATCCGTCCGTCAATACGACGGACCGTTCGTTATTTCAACATGCTGTCCGTCAGACCAAATTGTCCGTCCTTCGGAAATTTCAAAAGAAAATCATCCTTTTTCGCTCCAAAGAGACAAACATTGATAAAGACTTGCAAGCTTCACGCCATCTATCGATTGTTATTTTAGAGCTATTATATAAAATCGCGAATTTTGTAGGATATTTTTCCTGAAATAACGAAAAATTGTTCATATCACTCGGGCGATAAGGGTTTTCATCCTTCGGTCGATTATTCACTCGCCGCTGCGCTGCTCGTTTCATAAACTTTCGCCCGTCGGATGAAAAGACCCCCTTTATCGCCCTTGTGATATAAACTACTATTATCTTTGTTATATTATAGAATAACTAGCATGTAAAATTTATGCAATTGTGTATTAAATATAAGTTAATGAACTTTACAGGTTCATGGAAAACCGAAGAAAACGAAAAGCTGATATGCACTTTTCGTTATCTATATTGTTAAGTGGTATAATCATCATTCGAGTTTTGTATCCTGAAATAGAAAGGTTAATGTTAATAAACGCTACTTTACTTTATTCAACGTTAAAATTTATTTTGTGATACCTCGTCTCAGTTAATTTGGAACACCACCGACCAAATAAACATAAATTCTTTGTCATTCTATCTATTTTTCTATCATTTACCAGTTTCTTATTCACATATAGTATGCTCGATATCCGGCCTGTTTTTTCTCTCATTTCATCTCCTCTCTTGTTGTTACTATTCAAGTATATTCCCCAATATTTAAACTTCTGAACCTCCTTAAAATTATATCCTTCAACTGATAAACTGCTTATTGTGTCGTTAGCGTTTCTTCACATTTCAGGTATTAAGTCTTATTTTTTAGTTGGCCGATCTCTTTCTCATACTCACGTCAGTTAATATACTGTCACTTTCACTACCTATCTCTTTGCCTACTCTTGCCATTACACCATGTGCCAGTGAGAAAAATAATAGAATAGAAATTGAGTAATGAAAGAGCTAAAGAAAAACCGAATATAGATGAAGACGAGGTGAGGCGGGATCTGAGGGACATAGACATAGGTAACTGGAGAAAAAAATGTTAAGATAGAAAGGAATGGAGAAGGGTGGTATAGAGAGCAAAGACGCACAGCAAGTTATAAGAGTGACTGAAAGAGACAAAAAGAGTAATTTACTCGTAAATGGATTGAGAAAACCTCAAAGAGGTGGCTATATTCTGGAAGGAACAAACGCCGTAGAAATAAAAGAAGAATAGCATTGCTACATAATAATGATAAAAAAAAAGAAAAATTTACCTCTTTCTTAATAGCACTTTTGCCGAATTGGATAGTACAACGTTGGTCAAAACGGCTCAAAGCCTTCTGAGACAAGTGCGACAGGGGCGTATAGTAAAAAGTAGTTACAATTAATAGGTCTGCTTGGTACCACAGTTCTAATGCTACACTAAGAGTCAGTTGTATAAAAAAGGATCATCCTTGACCATGGATCAAGCTTCAATTTAAACCAATAGAAAACTTAAAATTTTAACGGTACTGATTGGTTTAAATTAGAGCTTGATCCATGGTCAATGATGATCCTCTTTTGTACAACTGACGCTTACTACACTACTACAATCGTTGATTGAAAAATAACAAGATACGCAGCCTTAAGAACAAAAACGTGCCATAGAAATGTGTCGACATGTAGATGACGTTAGTTTCGCTTCTTCTGAAATATCCTACAGAGCGCCCACAAAACGGCTATATTTAACAACTTGTTTAAATAATATTTCAAATAATTTTTTTTTGAATCTAGTGAATAGTTACAATCTGTTATATAACAATAAGTAACGTTTATATGATAACAATATAGACATGTAAGAGTTTGCCCAGGCTCACTCTAATGAAGTTCACTATCTGACATCAGATTACATTAGGTTAATTAACTCAACTCACTAGGTCTATAGGATCGCTTCTTTTTAGTCGCCTCACTGCAGGGGGGTTTAGCAAGTTTACTGCATATGGGTTGGGGTGGTCTTGAAGCCGTTGTTGATATCCTCTGCTTAGCCTCCTTATCTCTTCTTGAACTGTTGGCATATTCAGTTGTTCGTGCAAGACGTTGCTAGGATAATATATTGGAACACCTGCAATGGCTCTCAATACTTTGTTCTGAAACAGTTGTATTTTGGCTATGTTCATAGTACTTGCAGCACCCCATAGCTGCAGTCCACATGTCCAGATAGGTTTCAAAGTTGCTTTGTACACCAAAGTTTTATTTTGTATGGACAGTGGAGAACTTCTACCGATCAACTAGTATAGTTTTTTTAACTTCAAGTCGAGTTGTTTTTTCTTGGTATTTATGTGCGGTGCCCAAGTAAGTCTTCGGTCTAAGTAGATGCCCAGGTATTTTACCTCGTCAGTCTGTGGAATTGGCTGGTCACCAAACTTGACTAAGGAACAATTTTCTCTTCGTAGTGTAAAGGTTATATGATTTGACTTACTTTCATTGACTTTCAGTCTCCACAATACACATCATTTGTAGATATTATCAATGTGATTTTATAAACACTGCGAGGCCGTATTAGGATTCGAATTTGATGCCAAAACCGCCGTATCGTCTGCAAACGTTGCTAGCGTTGTGTTGTTCTCTGTTGGCATGTCAGCCGTAAAAATAAGATACAAGATCGGTCCCAGGACACTTCCCTGTGGTACTCCGGACTTGATACTGTGTAACTCAGATGTAAATTCCTGCTGTTTTACAAAGAAGTGCCTGTCTATTAGATATGATTTGAGTATCTTGAAGTAAGTATGTGGTAAACTTTTCTTGATCTTATATAATAGTCCGTCGTGCCATACCCGGTCAAACGCTTGCGAGATATCTAAGAACACAGCAGAGCAATAATTTTTAGATTCCAAGTCCGATCTTATCTTGGCTGCTATTCTATGGACTTGTTTGATGGTTGAGTGTCTTTGTCTGAATCCAAACTGGTGTTTTGGTATAATTCCTCTTATGTTTAATATGGGAAGAAGCTTTTTTAGCAGGAGCCTTTCGTAGACCTTAGACATCAGCGGGAGTAGACTTATAGGTCTGTATGATGAGACAATATTACCATCCTTCCCAGGTTTTGGTATCATAATTATTTGTGAGATCTTCCACTGAAGAGGAAAGTAACCCAGTCTCGATATAGCGTTGAATATCATAGTTAACATCCTATATCCAGAATCTGGTAGTTCCTGTAATACTTTTCCGGTAATCAGATCGAATCCGGGTGCTTTTGCTGATGGAATTTCTCGACGAATTAGTTTGCGAATTTCTTTTTTTTTAAATTTTTCAACTGGTGGATCTCTTCGACAAGGTGAATTGAGAAGTTGATATATTGGTATTTCGTCATCGATATTGCATTGCCTTGGTAGCGGTGTGAATACTTTTTCAAGGTACTCAGCAAAGGTATTTGCCTTCTCTTCATTGTTTCTAGCCCATTGTCCGCTATCTGTCTTGATGGGTGGGTTATGAATTTTTGGTTTTGTAATTTTCTTAGTGGCCTTCTACAGCAAGTAATCGGTATTTTGTGTAGCTGTTAATTCTTCTAGGTGACTTTTAATTTCTTTATTTTTTAATTCCTGTAAGGTACTTTTTAGCTCTCTAGTAGCACGATTGTATTGACGTGGATTGTGATAGGTTCAAAATTCCGAAATTATCCACAATTTGAAATTTTGATTTGGTCAAAGTTTTGTTTAGAAATTTTCTTAAGTTTAATTGGACGAATAGTAGTCACTTGTTATTTTTTCAATTACGTGTCAAAGAGATACGTGCAGAGACGAGATTTTAGGTTTGGAGATTAGTCCATATAGCCTAAAAATTAAACATTTCAAACATGAAAACGTTAAAATAATTGACTAATTTATTTTTTATTTGTTTTGAAATTGTTAACTTACGTTTAAAAATTGAGTTGGTACAATGGTAGCTACGAGCATCGAGGCAGTGTTTTAAACAAAAAGTGTGGTTCGCAATTAAAATTTAGTGACATCAAAATGTTTAATTTGGCATCTAAAAATTTGAATTTCGCTGGAAAACCAACCAACCAGAGTGCGACACGATTTTCCTGAGAAAACTTTGTACAGGAAACGAGATTAAATGGTCAGTTGCTCGAGAGTATTGGAGGTGTGTGGAGTCTACGACTTAACGACTTCAAGGTGTTATCTTCGAATGTGTTTGAAAATTACGGATTTGTAATTAATTTTTGCGAAGATTATGAGCAACTGGGTTTTTGTTGATGGTGTGTGCTACAAAAGAAGAATATTATGAAATTCGTTGTGATTTCTAAAGACTTGGAAAATTTACTTACCAATCTTGACGAGGTCGCCATTTTGTCAATCGTGAATGCAAGGAATTCGAAAATCGAACATTGATTATTCAAGCCATCATTTTGGTAAATACCATTTGAATTAATTATTCACACTTATTCAACGATTATCTTCATTAATTTGTCACGATGCTTTGGAAGAGTTTGAGGTTAAAAACACTTGATGTTAAATTCGTATTTCAAGTCGCGTTTATCATCGAACTTATACACTTAATTAATTAAACACATCAGTGGAACAATTTTAATATTTAAGTCGTGTTATTTAACTATAAAATTTAAATTTATATGATAAACTTTTTTGCACGGTTTTACGTATTTGGTAGTGGTTACCATGTCGACAACGGTTATTTAATAATACCAACTTTTCAATAGATACAAAAGCGCAAATTTTTGAAAATTAAACAATTTTTCTCATTTTTTGTAAAATTTTTATTACAGATGTTTTGCTTGAATTACAATAGAACGTTGATTATCTTACAAATTGGAGATACGGTTTTTGAGATTTAAATGTGTAAATTTGTAAGATAATTCTTCATGTTTTTGGAATTATCAATTGAGTTGATAAAGTTTAATTATAGGGTTTTGTCTCAATTTTTTTTATTAATTTTTTTTTATGACTACTACTTTCATCAAATTAAATTATAATTTCATCCCAGAGTTTTTTGTTTCATTTATTGTGGATAGTTTAAGAGCAAAATTTTTGGAACCTACTCCCGAGATCGTCTCAAAAGTGCAAACTACCGACCATAACGGCTACGGCTTTTAAAGAGTTGTTCGTCAGAACACGACAGTATATTGTTTTGTCTGTAGGGTGTAGTGTCGTCGGCAATTTTTCCGCAGTCTACGTTTCTTTAAAAGAAGTTCTTTAACAAACATAAGACAAGTATTTCCATAAGAGTTCTTTTTACTTCAGGTGTCGAGTTCCATGCAGCTTGCTGAATGACTCTTGTGAAGTAATCCACCGCGTAATCAAGGTCTTTTTCTTCTTTTAGAGGGATTTGTTGGTTAAGCCCCTGCGCAACAGTGCATCTGAAGTAGTCCCAATTTGTTTTATTATTGTAGAGTGTAAGAGGTTTACATTTATTTTTATATTGTGTTGAGAGAGTGACGATGATAGGTGTGTGATCCGAAGATAAATCCAATGAAGATTCAATAGAGAGATAGCCCGAGGAAATGCCTCTCTGGTCACACAAAAGTCGAGTAGATCTGGGATTTTGTTGTGATCTGCTGGCCAGTAAGTTGGTTGATCTGTAGATAATTGGCAGATGTTTTGAGTTTGAATCGCATGGTATAGCTGTCTGCTTCTTGGATTTATTAATCTTGATCCCCAATACAGATGCTTTGCATTGAAGTCTCCACCAACAATAAAGCGTCGGCTAAGAGTCTTGAAAAATTCTTCAAAGTTGTCTTTCTGTATGGTTATATTTGGTGGACAATAAATTGAAGAGATTGTAAGGTTACCACACCAGTCCTCAACTTCTATGTTGGTTGCTTGTAAGTAACTTTTGGAGAATGATTCAAGTTCATGATGCCTGATTGAGCTTTTTATTATTGTTACTGTACCCCCTCTTGCCCTTTCACTGGGGTGGTTGGTGTAATAGATATTATAGTTGGGTATGCTAATGTAGCTTTTGTTTGTTAGGTGGGACTTCGAGGACATGTTGTAGTAAGCCATTTGCATTTCAGACAGCTATACGTAACAAACCCTCCATTAATTTATTTTTGAAATGAGTGTGGTCAAGAGATTTAGCATGGTATTCATTCTCTCCATCAGTTTCATCATCATAAATTCTAATTTATTTGGCTCTTGCGCTACGGCATGTACGTTTGGTTTATTTTGAAGATTTTGTTGGGGTTGGGTGCTTAATCCTACCGCTTCAGCATAAGTAACAGTTGGCGTGACGAGATTATTATTTTGTTGGATTACAGGTGTAGTTCTCGTTCGTAATGGAAGATATTTCATGTTTTGTAGCTGTTTTATATAAGAGCATCCTCTGTAGCTAGCGGGGTGATTTTCTCCGCAATTTACGCATTTGACTGATTTATTTATTTTCTCCTTCATATTACAATCACGGGTCCAATGGTCACCCGCACATTTGACGCAACGGGGATTGAAGAGAAAATACTTTTTTGTGTGATTCATGCGTTGACATCTGGAACATTGGGGAATTTCTCTTTTGATGTGCGGAGGCTCGAAGTGTATTATGGTGTTCAGGAGTCCTTTAATTTTGTAAATTTCTTTGTTGTTTTGAGCAACTTTTAGTCTAATGTGGAAAAGTGGAAGAGGTTGTTTTGTTTTGGTATGCACAATGCTGCTTATGTTTAAAACTTCGTGTCCTAATTTTTGTAGTTCTTCTTTTATATAATCCGTGTTGGTTGTTTGATGCATATGCCTTAATACAACTCGAAAAGGTTTATCATCTTTGTTCTGAATTGTATGAAACTGGGTACCTCTGTTATGAAGTTTCTTTACTATGCGACTGTAATGCGCGGGTTTATTGACCCTGATTGTGACATTATTCTTGGCTGTTGTTTTTATCAAGTATTTATCTTCAGTTACTTTTTTTAGTAAATTGGTTAAAGGTAGGATATTTTGAACACCAGTAACTTTAATTTCTGGTACACGGTACTTAGTATTCAGGGAACCGTGCGATTTGTTTTCATTTTCATCTGCTTTAGATATAATTTGAAATCGATTGCTTGTTACAATTGGCAGGCTCAGCCAATCTCCTAGTTTTGATTGTTTTAATGTTTTTGGTAAATCTGAACTATTATCTTGGTTCCGTTTGCCACATTCAACAGTTTTCCATTGATGTTGTTGATTATGTACTTCCTGGATTTTTTTTAGGCGTCTGAGATTACTCTCATTAATCAAGGTAGTAGAATTTTCATCTTCTGCTGCAGGTTTAAATTGTGATGCTGCATCATTGCCACTATTCGCATTGGTTTTGCTTTGAATTGAGGTTATGTCTTTCTCGCTACAATTGTGACAACTCCACTGATTTAACTTTTCACTTTTATTCAATTCGTTAAGGCTGTGTTCTCACTTAGAATGAAAATTCGATTTTAATTAAAAAATGGACTATTTGGTGTACAATAACAGTAGCTGACCAAAAACGTACAATAAAAAATAAAGTAATGTGTAAAAAAAATTGCAAATGCAAGAGATACGTGCATTTTAGCTTTAATTTTATTTACAATTTTCTGACTTTATTTTTGAAAATTACGCGTTCAAATTACTTTTTACTTATACTTTTTATACCAATTTATTTGTAGTAGTGTAGTTAGTGTAGCACTAGGACTGTGGTACCAAACAGACCTATTATATTACATTCATTTTTAAATTATTATTATACAAAGTGTTTTGTAACTGAACGTCATCCTTTGGAGGGCTGATAGATCAGCTCATGACTGACCATAATATTAAAATATAAAATTAAACAAAACTTAACTAAACGTTAAAAGCATTAGAATTTTTAACCGTAAGAAAAAAAACAACATGCAAGAAATTTTAAGTAAAACTAGAAAAAATGACTAAAATTTAAAAAAATTTAAAAATTCTTTTTAATAAGGAAAAAGAAGAAAAACGTGGTATTTAAAAAATTGAAATATATAGTTAAATTACTGTGAAATTCAGAGTAGTAATACGATATGGCGCCATTTCAAGTCGTATGTAACCAGAAGAGAAGAAATAAAAATGAAAAAATAAAACAAAAACAGTAAAAAACCTTCTGAAATTGAAAAATAAACTGTAAAAAAATAAAAATGCTTAATAAGAGAAATAATAAATTAGACTAGACTTTCTTACGCACATGGAGTTTAATATGAAATAAAGGCTTAAAATATAAAAATTTTAGACTACTGTTAGAGACAGTGTTGTCAAAGCAGTGATACACAGTACCAATATAACTTCAGAAGGTTTAATTTATTACATAACTATTTTCACTATTATATAACATAACTATTTTCATAGCGGGGCAAGCGGCAAAGATACAAAGTGGCAAAATAAAATTTCAAAAAAGCACTTATTTACAGTGCCGTTTTAAAAAGTTGCCACAACATCAAAAAAATTTTAAAATTAATTTTAATAGTTTTCCTGTTGAGAGTTGCATTTTATAGAAAATTTTTGATAGTTAAATGTTAAAACTAGCCACTTTCAACGAGGGAACTTTGGTTAATTTAAATTTGTGCAATTCAACTCAAGATTATTACCAAGATGTCTTGTTTTTAAACTGTTATTATTTTGTAAATACAAAATTTATTCGTTTATTTATTACATTTCATTTTCTAAAAGAGGTAGTTAAATTTTATCTTACTTTATAACATTTTGTGTTACAGGTTAGGTATTATTAACACCATAAAAAATCTTAATATTAGTAAGATTCATAGCTAGCCGGAGCACCCTAAGATTGTAATATCTTTTTGTCTTTGAAAAATTTTCCTAATCTCATCATTCATTCGATATAAGAGCTTTAAAGATAGATAACGCTATCCAAATTTATATGTATGCTATTTTATCCAATTTTCAGATGGCGCTGCTGATTTGAGTTGCCATTTTAAAACTAACAAAAAATAACATAAAACGGAATTTATTTATTTTTATTTAATAGCGTATAAAAACAGAATATTCAAGAAAATTTAATTATTAAACTGAATTAATACAATAACATACGTCATAACACTTGCACTTATATTAAAGAGTAAAGAGTAATTAATAGTAAAAAATCCAGCTGCTGTAAAGATTAGATTTTTTTCTTTTACAAAGCGATTTAGTAATAATATTTCATCTTTCAGTTTTTCATTTTTTCTTGTATTTGGTAAGTCGGCCAAAGCGTTGTGGCAAATATCGCCAGTTTTTCTAGCCTCTTGTTCTGTTTTAGTGCAAATCACCACTCCAAGGGCACCAATAAACTGCAATCAGTAAAAATTAAATTTTTATGCTAAAACAGGAAAAATTGCTTACTAATTGAGAAAATGTCCAGACCAAATGCGTTATGATAAGACGTGATTTGAAAGGTAATATAGATTTTTCAGTGAATAAATTTATGAGGACATTAATAGTGTTAATTAACCTTATCGCAAAAGATAAAGTAAGAAAAAGTAATTGACAACCAAAAATTTTGTTGAAAAGGACAATCTGTCGCGCGTGATTTTGAAAACATATTGTTAGTTGCCGAATTTTGGAGCAAACAAAAAAATTGCTGTCATTATTTTCGTAGACCTTGATAACTGTAGTATTATTTTTCTTTACTTTCATGAAGTTAGTTGTTATTTCCATCAAATATTTATTGGTGGTTTCCAACTGATTCTTTATAAAGTTTACGAAAACGTAAATCTCAAAAATTGTTGCAAAATTGTAATAAAATTGAATTTTTTTATTCACAAAGAGTAGAAATGGTATTATTTCAATTTGCAATAGTAAAGTGTACAGGTCAAATGCAAAAAGAGCAAATAAAATTAAATGACAAATTGAGAAGAGTGATTTGAATTGCTTTTTTAACGTAATCACTTCCAATTCTTTCATTACCGAAGTGGTGCAGAAAATATTATTTGTGTCATATGCTTGTGTATGGTTCAAAAACTCGTTTAAACTTGATGTGTAAAAAATTGTTGGGGCTAGAATTGGAACTACATTGCAAATGGTTGTAGAAACCTCTTGAGCAACGTCAGTGAAAATCAATGAATAGATTGTTAAAAATTTATAAAATTTGAATAGCCGGAAAATTATTACTGCTATAGCTTTAATTATTAAAAATAATGTTAAGAACAGAATATATAACTTATAAAAGCTAAAATGGCCGTTAGTGTTACAGTTGAGCATCGAATGCGGTGGAAATATACCAAGAATGGTAATAAATCGAAAAAAGAGACCATTACACTCCAATTTTGCATTTTTAATATTTTTTGACATATTTTAGTGATATAAAATTTTGGTAATTACTAAAACCCTACTATTTGTTCTATTATATTATATTAAGTTTTAAACTATTCACATAAATGATGATTTTTATATTTAATGATTTCCACTTGAATATTTATTAAATATCACTTTACTTTACTAATCAAGAATACACACTACTCTGAAATAGGTGACCAATTTCAATAGCAATGTGTAAACAATTGGTGCATTATAAATATTAAAAGTAAATATAAAAGTAAATTATGCATTTTGGCACATAGAAAATAATGTTTTTATTATTATAAGCGTTTTTTTATAGCTGCTGAATATATTATGAGGTAACTTGCATTAATACCAGCTACAAATTAAATTTTTACTATTGTAACCTATAAATAAATTAATTTGCACCGGCGATCCTACGCATTGAATTGTGTTTAGTTAATGGTTAAAACTTAAAATTGAACCTTCTTTGTAGTGTAAACCTTACGTTACCTAAGATTGCCCTCGACTCTCTTTACCTAACTGCGGTTGGCTCCTGAATTTAATTTTTTTCTTAGGTCAATTTTCCAGTCGAACACAAATGAACAAAAGAATTATTGTGAATCGTAATTAAATAAACATTTAAAATTTGATAAACAATAATATTTTTTAATGAACGTAGAAAATATTGATCATTTTGGTTTAAACAAATTCAAAAAAGTTAAATTTATTAGTTGTAGGTTTAGTTTGAGCACGAAAGATCACTATTGTTAACGTAATAATTGACTATGGTGCTCTTATCTTTTTCGTCCCGATTTTGTCTATTTTAAACCCTCAGAGTAGAACACCGATATTTAATTGTTTTTATTTAACATCTGAACCACTCCCTCCCCACCGCTTTGCTTAGCTGGCACCTCAGACGTTTAGTTACAGGTGGGTAAATGTCGCTTTGGGAAAAACTACTGTAACAAGTTTAGCTTTACGGTAGAGTCTCATGAGATGCACCCTAGCCTTGTAATACAAGCACCAAGGCATGATAAGTGCCACAATGCCAAAAGCGTACACCCTTCGTATAATCTGAAGTAGAACTGAAAGTTTCACATAGTTCAAATTTTATTTTTATTATAACTTCTCAAAAAATATGCACTACATTAGTGATTCAAAAATTTATTGATTAAACTGAATCAGTACAATCACGTACGATATGACACTTGAGGTTATATTAAACAGTAAAGAGTAATTAATATTAAAAAATCCTGCCGCTGAAAAACTTAGCTTTTTTTCATTTACCAACCGGTTTAAGAATAATAATTCATCTTTCAGTTCCTCATTTTCGCTGGTATGTGGTAAGTCGGCCAAAGCGTCAAGACAAATATCCCCAGTTTCTTTAGCCTCTTGTTCTGTTGTATTGCAAACTACCACAACAATTGTACCAATAATCTGCAAGGCAAAAGTTACAATTTTTATGTAACCTTAGCTAATGAAGGAGGAGAAAGACTTACTAACTGCCAAAGTGTCCAGAACAAATGCGTCGAAAGTAGATGTGTGCAAAATATAAATATAACCTTGTTAGTAAAAATGTTCATTAAAAAGTTCAAAGTGTTGATTAATCCAATCGCAAAAGAGAGGGTAAGAAAGAATAATTGAGAACCAAAAATATTATTGATGAGTGCAATAAGTTTTACGTGATCTTTAAAACGGTTAGTTACTTGTCGGATTTTGGAACAAATAGTAAAATGATTGTAGTACATATTTTCTAACATTATAACCGCTGAAACTGTGGAACGTTTTTCATGCTTATTGATTAACTGAATTATATCACTTAAGCATTTATTTGTACTTTTCAATTTTTGCTTTATGAATTTGACGAAAACATAGATCTCTATCATGGTTATAAAATTGTAATAGAACAGAATTTTTTTATTCGCCAATAGTATCAGTGCTACTATATCAAATTCCATTGTAGTAGTACAAGAGTACAAGTCATATGCAAAAAAGGAAGATAAAATTAAGTGAAAAATAGAGAAGAAAAATTTGAACTGCTTTTTTGACGTTATTATCTTGAATTCTTTGATTACTGAGATAGTGTAGACTGTATTTTGACCATCAGCATAGGGAAAAAATTTGTTTAAACTAGACAAATAAAAAACTGTTGGTGCTAGAATTGAAATTACGTTGCATATACTCATAGTAACTTCCTGTGCGATATCAGTGAATATCAATGTATATACTACATTGTATACATTTTCTATAACTAAATAACGAAAAATTGTTGCTGTAATACACTGATAAAAAGAAATGTTTAATTCAAGAATTTATATATATTTGAAATTATTTGTTTGATTTGAGCATATATTTGTTTGATCCAAAACAATTTTCTTGTTTTAAACATATACTAATTTTTGCGGCAAATAAATGAAATTCTTGATTTTGAATAAATATATTCTTGCAAGAAACATATTAATTCTTAAATTGAATATACCTACATTTCAGAACAAGAGTACCTATTGTTTTCAATTTAAGAATTAATATGTTTCTTGCAAGAATATTATTCTTAAATTAAACAAATCGATTTTTTTAATATAAAACAATAGGTACTCTTGTTCTGAAATGTATGTATATTCAATTTAAGAATTAACATGTTTCTTGCAAGAATATATATGTTACAGTTAAAACCCGAAATCAGTTAAAACCCGATCTAACTAGTAAATTCTAGTTTTAACTAACCGCCTTAGTAAATTCTAGTTTTAACTGAAATAAGTTTAGTTAAAACTAGAATTAACTGATTTCTAACAAATTTCTTCAGTAAATTCTAGTTTTAACTAAAATTATACCAGTTAAAACTAGAATTAACTGAATACTAACAAACTTCTTTAGTAAATTCTAGTTTTAACTGGTATAAGTTCAGTTAAAACTAGAATTAAGTAAAAGTAGACTTAATATTAGATAAAAATTGTTTTATTAAGCAATTATTTTATACATTATTATTATTATATTCTACTTATTGCCACATGGCATGCTGTTGTGACATTTTGAATTGTAAAGTGCATCTGGCACTTATTCTTGAGTCAAAAAAACTTTAGAATTTTCTTTAATTTTTTTTTGTCATCGTCACTTTCAAATAGGTAAATTTAACTTTTGTTCAGAATTGCATTAGATAGTAATGGAAACCAAACTGTACGGTTTTTAACGATTCGATAACGAACAATCTCGAAAAGTTACCAAATAGGGGGGGGGAGGGAGGGTTAAGCTCAATTTCCATGTATCCGTTTGTACGTTTATCCGATCATACAGGAGCGCTCTCATTGGTCCTGTTACTTTAAAAGTGATAATGACAAAAAAATTTTAAAAAATTCTAAAGTTTTTTGATTCAAAAACAAGTGCCAGATGAAGAAATTTTCCTAAAGACTGCAGCGAAAAAAGCTGCCGTTGAATCTGGACAAGGGTTTGTCCGCTGTTCTTGTAAAAAAAATTGCACCCCAAAATGTTGCCTTTGTTTAAAAAGAGAAATTATTTGCAATTCAAAATTTCACAACAGCATGCCATGTGGCAATAAGTAGAATATAATAATAATGTGTAAAATAATTGCTTAATAAGACAATTTTTACTTTAATTCTAGTTTTAACTGGCATAAGTTTAGTTAAAACTAGAATTTACTAAAGAAGTTTGTTAGAAATCAGTTAATTCTAGTTTTAACCGGTATAATTTTAGTTAAAACTAGAATTTACTAAAGAAATTTGTTAGAAATCAGTTAATTCTAGTTTTAACTAAACTTATTTCAGTTAAAACTAGAATTTACTAAGGCGGTTAGTTAAAACTAGAATTTACTAGTTAGATCGGGTTTTAACTGATTTCGGGTTTTAACTGTAACATATATATATATATTATATATTCTTAAGATGTCATGCGCAAACGAGTTTTAATACTTTAAAACCAAACTTTAAAACCCGGTTCTTTATAATAATTGATAAATAAAATAAACTAATATCTATAATATTGATACATAAAAATTATTAATATAATAATTAATATTATTAATTAAATTATTAAAATCAATTTAAATCGCTTTTAATTTTAATTTTTCAATTTTAATTGCCATTGTCAATTCTTATTTACACGTGTTGAGCAGCGCGCTAAAGGATCATAAAAATAAATAAATAAATAAAATTTAAAATACATTATTATGTAATTGTATACATTATATTATAAGTTTTTCGTATACTAAAAATAATGTAAATTATAATTTTTTGCACACTAACTTACTTCAGAGGTAGATCCAGCAACTTTTGTAAGAGGGGGGGGGTTCCATAGATTTAAATGAAAAATACAAAAATTGATAACTCTATACTTCTTTCAAGTAATTTTAGTTTTTATGTTTTAAGCCTGTATGAGACCATGCTAAAATTTGTATAAAATTTACATGAAAATAGTAACTAACCAATGAGAAACGTCTAATGGAGTATAATATAGTATAATACGGACTAACTAAAAGATTCTAGTTAACCAATAAAAAACATTTCTGAACTATAACAAGCCAATAGGAATCCATTTTTATTTTTAACGGCTTGTTAGATTATATGAATTCGGCCCTTAATTTAAAACATTATTTTTATTTAAATTAAATTTCCCGGAAAAATTCTAATTTTTTTGAGTCATTTTTTTTTGAGTTAGTTTGGCCGCCGAAAAAGGCGTTAATTTTAAGTGAATAAGTGAGATCGTCTTGGTCTTGTGAGGACCAGAATTTTTGAAGCTTAAATTGGCGTTTGACCAAAGTTATTGGTCGACAAGTTGGAATTGTCCAGAATTGGAAAGAAGAATATTTTGGTTTGCAGAACTTGCAATCGTCTGGAAGAATCAGCTAATTTTAGAAAATTTATTAACGTTTGGTCGATGGTTAGACGTTCCTGCGTGTCAGATGAGGAGTTTCTTCACAATTACAAGGTATTTGGGCTCAATACAAATTGTTAAACTTTTTAAATTACGCGTTTGTGAAATTAAAAATTTGTGGCGTTGTTTTGCTGTTTTTGAGTACTTGATTTTCATTTATAGCAACGCATTAGTATTTACTAACACCAAATACACCACGCTTTCCAGAACTCAAATTTGTGAGTTACAAAAGGGTCTCTTTGGTAAAATTAATTTTGAAATTTTGAATAAATTAAATTTTTAATTTTTATTGATTTCGACTTGATTAATTTCATTCTCATCTTGAAACCACGTGTCCTGGGAACGATTTTTTGAGTGTTACCATTTTACGAGCTGCCGACGCACTTTTTGGAGATATCTCGCCGAGAACACTTCAATATATACACGTGAGGGATTGCGAGTTATTATATGGGTATATTTTTTAAATATTGATTTTTACTTTAAACATTATCTGACATTGATATAATACTTGACGAATTATTTTTTCCCACAATGCATAAATTTATTTAGAATAATTATTGTTCTCATAACATGAAATTCACCAACAAATAATAAAATTTATAACAGTACCCTCGATAGTTCTGGTGCTTAAGCGGCATACCTTTGGAGTGGACTGAAAGTGTAGTGCAGGTTCGATCCCCATCTCAGCCGACGTTGGCAAAAAAAAAGTAAGTAGTTTTAAGTGATAATTTTTCAGGAAAACAAATAGACATATACCTAGGTAGGTAACGATTAAATAAGGTTATATATAATATATAAATAAAATAATAAACTTGCATCAGTTATTTCAGACACGGGGTATGGCAAACAAATGGACGGACAACATCAGCGATTATGGACAAAATTATAGATAATAATTCAAAAGTAAATATTAATATGTAATTATAATATCTAATTGTAAATATAGAAATAAATAAATTGTAAAAATTAAATTTCTTTTTAATTTTTTTGTAAATTAATGCAAGTAAATAGTATTCTTAACTTAAATATTTGAAAAATGTTCAAACCAAGAATATATATATTCTTGCACGTATACAAACAAGCTTTGCTTAAGTTAAACAAATACAAATATTCTTGATTTAAGAAAATATTTGTTTTCAAAACAAGCAAACGATTTGTTTAAATTAAATAAGCGATTTGTTTAAGTTAAAGAAACGATTTGTTTAAGTTAAACAAATACAAATATTCTTGATTGAGGAGAATATTTTCTTGCACGTATATAAACAAGCGATTTGTTTGAATTAAACGTTATTTGTTTGTTTTGAGAAAATATTTCCATCAGTGTAGACGAAATTGTTATAAACAAAGTTAAAAGTAAAACGTACAAATTGCAATAACAAAAGAGGCGATTACTTTTACGTGTTCGCATGGAATGTGATGGAAATATACCAAGAATGATAATTAGTTTAAAAAATAGGTTATCTAACTCAGGCTTGGCATTTTTAATATTGTGTTTCTTCATAATCATTTAATTAATATTAACTTTGTTATAATTTTATTGCATTTCAAACTGTGCAATTAATACTTCCCATGGGCTCAAAGGTGAACACTGGAATAAATATTAAACGTCACTAAATAACTAAATTACTTTACTAATCAAAGATTACATGCTACTCTAAAATATTTTACCAATTTCAGTAATAATTTCTAAATAATGGGTACATTATAAATATTAAATTATATTATAAAAGCCCGTTCACACTATGCGATTTCTCATGACTATATCACAACATGACTTCTCACATGAGAATTTTTTTTTTACTTTTAAATTATATGATTTTTGATATTATAAATATTTTAACTAAATAATGAGCTGGTGATATCAAAATAATAAGTGATTTTCCGAAAAAAACAGTGTCTATTTTGCTATGGCTATTCAAAAGCAGTCGGACAAAATTGGTAATATCGGAATAACAGATGAAAAATACAAAATCAATAATATATATATACGAAAACTTTTGTCTACCGAAATACAATTTATTTAAAAACCTCTCATGATCTTATGATTTTGGCCATGACTTTTTGTATGACCAACTCACATGAGAAATCTCATAGTGTGAACCGCCTGTAAGGGTCGAGATTATAATATTTTTATTTACATTTTAACCTGCATCAACTACTGGGTTATTAGCACTTCTAAATGTTAATTTTTAAATTGTTCAGTATTTTTGTTTGTTTATGTTTTTTGGATTAGGTAATTTGGTTGGTTGGTTTTTTACTGGTTGGTTGTTTTTTTGGTTCACCACAGAGTGAGAATGTCCACTGGAAAGCCGAGCTAAAAAATTGTGATGCGTCCGAGATTTGAACTCAGAATTTCCGCTCGTAACGAAACCAGCAATCAATCAATCAATCAATACAATTTATTTAAAAGTTTTCATACAAATAATATTAAAATGAATGGATAACTCATTGCATTAATATTTAACATAAATCTAATTGGTAAGAGCTCCTGCTTTCGCGTACCTCTCATTATCGGTATTTATTTATTGCCAGATATTGACTTTAAATATTTATAAAATTTATGACTTCTTGTTATTATCGTTATGGTAAATTTGGAGAAAAAAGATATATTTGCAGGAAAAATTTAAAAAAACCTGCTTAAATATTTTGTTTTTTTAGTTTAGTTAAAAACTTACTTGCTAAATGTTAAAATATTTATATATGTACAAAAAAAGATTATATACAGGGTAACCATACACTGGTGGAGTTACGATTCATAGTTCGTTCTGTAAAATGGTAAGTTTTGGTAAGGCAGTTTATGTTTTATCCTAAATGGTGCGTTGTCCTTACGAATTTTGGTCAAGTCCTTTGTTAGTTCACTTTTTGTAATTTGAGTTGTGTAAAATTTTGTAGCTAGTCTATTGATATGGTCTTGAAAATGTTCCATGTTTGCTTGTTCATGTAGTGTCGTTATTCTTGTGTATCTGTCTGAGTCCGTTATCAGCCGAAGACACTTATTTTGAAAAATTTGCAACGGCTTGATGCTAGTTTTAGAAACGTTGCACCATGCCGCTGCAGCGTATGATAGTATTGGTCGCAACAAGGTCTTGTACAGTAGCAGTTTGTTTTGGTTTGTCATCGCATGTCCTTTCATTAAACTGTAAATTTTTATTAGTTGTCCGTATGCTAGTTGTTAGCGTTTTTGTATGTGGTTTTTGAAGTTCATTCTTGTATCCAAATTCATGCCCAGGTATTTAACGTTAGTTGATGGTGTAATTTTGTGTCCGTCTACAATTAAAGGTTGAAATATTTTGTTGTTTGTTCGTTTCCGTGAAAAAATAATAGTTTCAGTCTTGTCAGAATTTAATTTAATTTTCCATTTTTTATAAAATTTTGTCATCATGTCCATGTGAATTTGTACTTGCTTGTTGGCTACCTGTGCATAGTAGGAGTGAGCATAAATAGCTGCATCATCTGCGTACAGCGCTAAGTTTGTCTTCTCAAATGTCGGTATGTCGTTGATGTATAGATTAAAAAGTTTTGGTGCAAGCACTGAACCTTGGGGTACTCCAGCAAGTATCGTTTTTATTGTCGAAATTTTTGTGTTGACTTTAACTGTCAACGTTCGTGATATCATGTATGAGTGCAGTAATTTGATTAACGTAGGTGAAAATTTGTATTGTATTAATTTATACATCAGTCCGTCTATCCAGACTTTGTCAAAGGCCTTTTCAATGTCGAGTAAAGTCATTACAGTAATATTGTCTTTATTAAAATTTTTCGCAATGTCATTTATAATTCTGGTTATTTGGAGAGTTGTATTATGTCCTTTTCGAAATCCAAATTGAAATTTACTTTCAATTTTTAAATTATCTTCTTCGTCCTGTAATCTGTCCAGTATAATTTTTTCGGCTAATTTGGAAATTGTTGGTAGCAGGCTTATTGGTCTGTAACTTGTTGGTTTCGTCGGGTCTTTGTTAGGTTTTTGTATTGGTATTATTAGTCCTTGTCTCCAGATAGTCGGAAAGTGCTGTAGTTTAAAAATTGCATTTATTATGTAGTTCAGTTGCACAATTGCTTTCTTTGACAAATTTTTTAATATTAAGTTTTCAATTTGGTCATGTCCAGGTGCTTTTTTGTTATGTAGAATTTTTATGTAGGATTTAATTTCTGCAGGAGTAGTCATAATTTTTTTAAATTCGTCAGTGGTTTGTTTATATGTCTTTCCTAAAAAGGTTTTTACGTAATTTTTAATTTTGATATGCTCGTTAGTGTCTCCTGTTAAGTCTGTGTTGTGGATTTTTTTAAATGTTTCTGCTAGGACTTCCGCTTTCTCTTCATCGGTCATAGCAATTTCATTGTTGTCTGATATTAGTGTCGGTATAGGTACATATTTCTTCCTTAAATTTTTTGTCAGTTTCCAAATTGAATTGTCTTGTGGTTTTAGTGTCTTTAGCAGGTCATTCCATTTTTGGTTCCTAAATCTACTTATTTGTTCTTGTATGTCTTTTGTCATTTGAGTCATCGTGTTTCTGTGAGCAATATTGCCGGTTGATTGCCAAAGTCTTCTGTAATAATTTCTGTCCCTTATTAAAATTTGAATGTCATCTGGCAAAGAATCTTTGTTAATGTCTATATTAATAATTTTGTAATTCTTCTTTTTGACGTTTGTTATAATTTTTGTTAGTTTCTGTATTTCTGATTCTAGTGTTTCTATGGTGTCAATGTTAGGGTTAATTTGTATTTGTTCGTCAAGCTGGGTTCTGAAGTGTGTCCAATTTGTATTTTTGTAGCTTGTTACTTTTTTAATAATTTTGGTATCCGGTTGTTACAGTACCTGAGTAGGAAATTTCCATTTGTGTTATTTGTATCACAGTTCCATGCTGTATTTTTTGAGTTGAGATCGCCTGCTACCAAAATTTTATTGCCAAATTTGAAAAGTTGTTCCATGTCATTGTATTTATTTATTGGTCTGTTATATGCTACAATTATTGTAGTTTTGTCGTAAAGTTTAATACCCAGAGCTTCAATGCTGCAATTTTGAATGTCTATACGTAAATGAGGAATTTCGTTTTTGACTATAATCGCAACACCACCGCCCATGACATCGTTGTCTCTGTCTTGCCGTAGCACAGTGTACCCTAGAAATTTAATAAGTTTAGCGGGGGTTAATTTAGTCTCAGTCACCAGAAAGATGTCGATTTTATTTTTAACTAAATAATTTTGAATTTCAAAAATTTTTTGGCTAATGCCGTTTGCGTTCCAAATATTTACTTTAAATTTAGAAGTCATAGTTGTCCAATTTAGAAAAAAATTCAATTGAAGCCTGAAATTTTTGAATTTTTGTATTACAGCCATTTAGCAAGTTATTGTAATCGTGCAAGGCTCTAAACATTTCGCTCATGTTTGTTTTTGAGTTTATTTCGTTTGTAATTTCCATAAGATTGACGAAGTCACTGCTGTTATTAACACCGATGGATCTTTGCTGACTTGATGTTGCTTCATCTTTCTTCTTTTCTTGACTTCTACTCCATGCACTTATGGCTGGGATCGGTGCTGGTACATACCTGGGCTTTAACGCGGGGAAGTTGTTGCTTTGGTTATAGCTGTTTCGAATGAGTGTCCTTTGGTCTTGAGTTTTGTTTATTAGTTCTAATTTTTTTAAGTAAATTGGACAATTTATGTTGTTTGCTGTGTGATTTCCACTGCAATTTGCACATTTTGCAGGAGTATCTAAATTTAAGGTACATTCTTTTGTCATGTGTCCTTCTCCACATTTTAGACATTTTGGTGCATGCCTGCAGTTTTCTGTGGCATGGCACCAAGCTTGACATCTTCTGCACTGTATGATTTTTTTGCTGTTTATATGTCTTTCCCAATAGACTCTTATGTTTAATATGTATCTCACCATTGTGTTTAGCATTTTCTCTGTTACAGAGTCATCGGTAATTACCATGTACATAGGTCTTTGCGTATTGTTGAGTTTGTACACTTTTTTGATATTTAATTTTGTTTTTGTTTTTAACTCATCAAGTAGCTCTTCTATTGTTGGATTTGAGTCTAGCCCTTTAACTACAAATGCGTGAGTCTTCTCATCTCGTGCAGTGTAGGTGTGGAACTCGCATTTTTTGTCTTCTAGTCTGGTTTTTAGCATTATCCATTTGTCTTTGTCGTATACGTAAATTCCAATGGAATTTTTAAAATATCTTATATGATAGCCGTTTTTTATGTGTTTATTTAAACTATTTTTGAAATTTACTTGATCATCAATAATGCTCGATATTATTATCGGTGGAGGTTTTACTAATTTTTTTGGTACTTTTGCGGGGTTCTTGGTCGATGATGTCATTGCTTCATCGTCTTCTTCTTCTACACTATCGTTTCCTTGATTTTGCTTGTTAACTTCAATATCTTTTTTATTTCTGTTGTGATCTGCAACGCTTGTTAGAGATTCAAATTTATTTTTAATAGGCACTCCTGCTAATTTAAATGGCAATGGTTGTTTGGCATACTTTCTGGGTTTCATACATTCGAAGTCATTATTCTCGTTTAGTGTTATAATATTTTCTACTACAGCAGCTTCGACTTCCATATTTTCATCTGTCGACTTGACGCTGTCAACGTTTAATAAATTTGTATTTGTAGTAGTTTTTTTTGCCTTTCTTCTAGCTTTCTTAACAATAATACTTTTGCTTTGCTCTGAACTGGTATCCGATTCATTCTCCATGACCCGTTTCCGTTCTAGATAGTTTTTAATGTTTATTATCTTGAAGAAAATTTAAAATTGTAAAAAACACGAAATTAAGACTAAATTAACACGAGGTAACAACAAACGATATCAATTGAAATAAGAACGAAGGTAACACAATAATTATTAATAACTATAACTCGAAAATATAAAAAATTTAAACAGTATTTTAACCTCACAAAATGATAATTCGTATTTGCATGCGCACACGATCGTTGCTAGGGTAGCACTGACAGCTCCACTCCCTAACCACTGCACCAACTACCTGTATATTGTTAATTACAAATTAAGTAGATTCGAAAAATTCAAAGCGCAACTAAGTTTATTGATAAAAGTATTAGTTTTATTTCGAAAAATTAGAATGCGCCTCGATAAATATAAAGTTTTTGAAAAATTTTTTATCAATTTTTAAATAATGTACTAGGTACTTTTTCGGTTTCTTTAATACACGAAAATGAACATTACAATTTAAATTCTTTATAATATAACTTAAATAATTTTTTTATTACTTAATTTCATAATTTATATTTAGAAAAAACAATAGTTTTACTATTTATAAATATTTTCTACGAGATCACAAAAAATTTTTATTAAAATTAATGGCGGTCAAGTAACTTTTTTTACTTACAAGTAAAATTTGCTTCGTAATTTACCTGCAAGTTAACAAATTAACAATAAGCGACCAACAGCACATTTTACTTATATTATACCAAAGGGTAAAAGTTACTATTAGGTCAAGTTTAAGTTAAATTTTCGGTAAAATTTACCTACATTTTTACGTAAAGGTAAATTTTACCAGAAAGTACATATTAGGTAAATTATTAAGTAAATTTTCACTAAAAAATTAACCAAAAATTACTTTCTAGTAAAATAACCTATGAAGTCGAAAAATAAAAATAAAATTACGTCAGCTTTACTTTTATATTGACTACTAAGTCAAATAAACTTCTAAAGTTATGTTTACCTAAAAAAATACCAAAACTTACTTATAGGTCAGAAAATTATGTAAAAATTACGTAAAATTTACAAGTGTAGGTAACATTTACTAAAAATTTTTAAATGTGCTACTTGGGTGATTTTGGCCATGACTTTTTGTATGACCAACTCACATGAGAAATCTCATAGTGTGAACCGCCTGTAAGGGTCGAGATTATAATATTTTTATTTACATTTTAACCTGCATCAACTACTGGGTTATTAGCACTTCTAAATGTTAAATTTTAAATTGTTCAGTATTTTTGTTTGTTTATGTTTTTTGGATTGGGTAATTTGGTTGGTTGGTTTTTTTTTGTTCACCACGGAGTGACAATGTCCACTGGAAATCCAAGCTAAGAAATTGTGATGCTTCCGAGATTTGAACTCAGAATTTCCGCTCGTAACGAAACCAGCGATCACATCACTCCACTGCCGTGGCTAGATAGAAATTTAAATCTCAGATAACTCTAACCAACAGATAAATTTAAAGTTATCAGCTGGTTAAGAAATGAAACAATTGTCTAAAGAAAAAAAAACAGGAACTGGAAGAAAAAAAGTATGAAACCGTAAAAGAACTAGAAAAATACAAAATCAATACAGCAGCAGTCTAGAAGATGAGATGGAAAAGTAGTGGAAAACTAGATGTAGGTAATACGTTTTTATGTATTCTGGAGAAGACAAGCAGAGAACAAATCCGGTGAGTTTTTTCGTGAGAAATTACCTAAGGCAAGAAATAATGCAGTTTATACCACTAAATGGAAGAATCGCACACCTAAAAATAAAATCAAAACCGGTAAATAAGAGCTTAAGAAATATATACGCATCAACTAAAGAGAAAAGCGACGACTTAAAAAAACAATTTTACTACAAACTAGAAAAGATAGCTGAAATTGTCTCCCAACATTACTCTGAAAATCTTGAGAGACATCAATGGAACTAAACATAATCAGAAAAATGAGAAAACTGAGAAAACTGATCGAGATGACTATGAAATATTTGATTGCCACGGTGAAAATTGGGTTAAATGAAACAAATGAGTTTTGCAATTAACAGCTGTGTGAAGCAAGGTAATGCACTGTCGGCAGTTTTATTCAACCTAGTAATCGAAAGTATTGTAAAAAAAATTGGGAAATAGAAAATAGAATAGAAAATATTGACTAATGGATATTGTGGTTAAGACAAAAAATGATACGGATTTTCAAAGAAATAGTAAAACATAAAATAGAAATGGCTTTAAAGATGAACCAAAGGCAAAGGCAAAACCAAATACATGGGATTTAAAAGAAAAGACGACACGCAACAGAAAGATCTAAAAATCAAAAACTACATGTACGTTTGAAAAAGTGGAAAAATTTAAGTATCTGGGAGTGCAACTAAATAAGAACAACGCGAAATCACCAGAGATAAATGAGAGGGTGCAAGGTGGCTGGAGATCATTCCACTCAAACAGGAAAATTTTGAAAAGTAAAAGTTAATCTATAAGAACTAAGATAACATTATGTAAAGATCTTCGAAAAAACAGTGATCACTTATGCAGCTGAAATATTGAATTTGACCCAGAGAGAAGGGGAAAAATTGAGAATATTTAAAAAATAAGCATTAAGAATAATTACGAGACCAAAGAAGATTGGTGAAAATGAGTATAAAATAAAATTAGAACAAATTCAGAATTAACCAGAATATTAAGAAAAGAAAACGTTGTAAAGTTTATAAAAGCGCAAAGAATCATTTAGATGGTTTGGTCATGAGACCAAAAACGAGAGCTAAATGGCTGGATGAGGTAATTAGAGGTGAGATTTTTAGGTTGTATAAAATCAAAAAAAGGTACCTAGAAAGGTTCTAAAAAAAGAGATTTTAGTTCCTATAAACACAGAAAAAAGTCGTATAAAAGTACTAAAAATTAGATTTTATACTTAAGCATTCTTAGATACCCATTGAAAATTTGTAATTTTTCTTAGGTTGGCACATGTGGTAAGCTGCCACCACCAAGCAACAAATTCAAATTTAAAAAAAACAATAAAAAATTTTTCATTTAGGTTAGGGGCGTCGTAAAGGTGAGGTTTTTTTTTCTATTTAAACTGAAAATTAAAAAAAAGTTTTCAAAATGCTAAAATAAGTCGTAAAAATTAATAAAAGACAAAAAAAGGCAAAAAAGGTAAAAATAAATAGGGCTTAATAACGGAGTTTTTCATGAAACAATTTTTGGTACCAATAAAGTAAAAATAGGACGTTAAATAAAAAAAAGGTCAAAACCTAAAAATCTCATCTCTAAACTGATCTTAAAACTATGGGGGTGACGAACTAGACTAGAGGAAAAAATGCAAAGACCGAGTAATATAGGAAAGTATAATAGTAAATGAAACCAAAACACAAAATTATAGAGCATCGAAAAAAAAATGAAAAGCGATTCACCTCGTAAAATGAAGACTTCCACGAAGTAGGCATATTTTTGATTTATATATTTTACTCAACCAACGGCATCAAGAAAAACTATAAAAACATAATTATCAAAGAATTTTTATTAAAAAAATTTAATAATAGTTTTTAATAACGGTCTTGTAATATTAGATTGACATTTTAAATTTGCCGCTATGAGAAAATTATTTTATAGTAAAAGTATATTTTCGTACGCCGCTGGTGAGATTTGTAAAGAATGAGGGAATAACGGTACTTCAAGGGAACGAAGGGATGACGCACCGTGAAACCGTGATTTTAGTCCTTTTTGGTTTACATCGTCCTTTGGTGCAGACGTGTCTTAAGATTTTGAGTTTTTGTTGGCTAAAGGTTTTGATTTAATAATCAAATAAACTATAAATAAACTACAATTTTTTATGTAAGTAATTTAAAAGTAAGTAAGTAAGTAAGTAATTTAAAATTGATATTTCTAATTAGTAAATTTAAAAATAGTAGGTTTTTAAATAAGTTATGTTTTCATACACGTGATGTGGCGTCATAAGTAACGGTTGTTTGTCTGATCACATGTATAGGGTGTTTAAAATGAATGTTGCTTTGTTCATAACTGCTTTAACTTAATTATCTCTATTTGCATATAATTATAAATTATACTTTGTGTATAAATATTGGTGATGACATTTACATAATTTTGGGTACACAATTAATTATATGTTGGTTTTGGAAATGTACAGGGTGTGTAATATGTTTCATAATTATTAATTTATTATTAGTGTTGAGGTTTTATTGAGGTATTAAAAGATATGATAATCAAGATGGCGCCGATATAGCGTCATTTTTGAGGTAGTGTAACGTCACTAGACGAGGTTTGGTAATTTATACTAATTCAAGATATGATAAACAAGATGGCGCCGGTATAGCGTCACTTTTAAGGTAGGGTGACGTCACTAGCCAGCAAAGTTTGCCTTAGGTTAGCGTAATATCATGAATTTGCTGGTGTGAATGTAGTAGTACGTACGACTTGCGAGAATAAATCTTAAAAAATCCTTATTCGAGGCTAGACCTGCACATGTCTCGCAGGCTGTGATAACCTGGCATCCGAAATCGTACACGTTAGTTAGTATGAATGTATTTAGTAAACCATTATCTAGTAGAATGTTCCCCAATCTACCATAAATATATCCTGAGTTTAGGTTCGGTGGTATTGCACTATCCGAGGGGTAAAACTTTGTTGTGTGATGTTGATTGGTCTGAGAAAGGTGATAAATATAACAATTACAAATTTAGGTTCTATGTATCAAAAGATAATAAATAAATAAATACGACAAAGTCAAAAGAAGCGTAAAAATGCAATAATAAAGTCAAAAGACATGAAAATATAATACAATTACAATTAAACTATTATTAATAATAAAATATTCTCAAAGAGAATCAAACAAATATCAATCGATAGAAAGGTTTTACCAAATTGCTACCAAGATTATTAAACGATTTACCAGTAAATATATATAAAATGTCATTATCAATTCGTGTTCAAATATGTTCAGTTACTCAAGTATAATTGAGAGGTGGTCCCCATTTAAGTTGGCTTGTTGTTCCAATCGCTGCTTTGTTTTTCTTTTTTTCTTACATAAATAAATATGAATTAAGTCCATTTTAGTGTTTTATTGTGTTTATTAAATGAGTAGAGAAATAGGTGGCGTTTAGATGCGATCCGACGATCTGAGGTTGAATCATTGTGTAATTATGTAGATTTACTAACGACATTTTAGCATTACCAAGGCATCGAAGTGTAAGTTTGGCTGGAAGATTAGTACTGACCTCACGAACTGTGTCTTTTGGTCCTAAAAAGAAGTTGGGTTCTTATCACGGCTTGCGCATACAAGGTCGATATTACAGTCTTTTAAAAGACCCATCGAATATTTATATTAGTAAAGCTGGGTGATTGATGAGTTCTGAAGGAAAATGGTAATCAAGAGCAGTTTCTCAATAATAAACTGGTTATAATAAAAATCTGATTTAATAACCAAAATCAACAATCTAGAGTAAGTAAACTCTTATAATAATATGAAGTTTGAGATCAAAATCAAGGAAAATTGACAGTAAATAACAAAATAGCAGCATAAAACGGTTCTTGTATGATAACACCCAAAAGCACCACAGTTTAAATAAAATTGACAAAAAATCCAATAGGTACAGTAAAATAATTTTTGGATTACTTAGGAGAGATGTGTCGTATCGTTATAAACCCAGAATGATTCTAAATTTATCATTTGTTATAAAGGCGAAAGGGTTTTATAGACAAAGGGGATGTTATATTTTTTATTTTTTATGATTATTTCAATTGAGAATTAACCAACATTGTGTATTTATGCATTTTTGTTAAAATACTAATAAATTAATCATAACTACCTAGGTACTAGGTACAAGGGAAAAATAAGAGAGATAAGATTTACAACCAGTACTAAAAACGCATGCAATTGTAGAATAATAATGAATTTTTTTAACACAAATATTAAAAAAAATTTTCTGGTTTCATTGTTATTATTTATTCATATTTGTTAATTATTAACAACATAATCGTTTAATTTTTAAGTTCAATAATATTTTATTTATTTTGAGATTCTTTTTTAATTTTTTTTAATGTTTTACAAAACTGCAACTATTTACAAAACTTTAAGCTTAGTTCTATTGTGATGGGGCCTTAATTGATTATATAAATATTTTTTATAGTTTTTATGTTAAATACAAAATTGCAGCATTTTGTTTAAATTTTTAAGCCCTAAATACATAAAAGTATTGCATTTATGCAATGCAATAAATATCCAATTTATAAATTAAACGAAGTAGCTATTCATATTTATGGATGCTCACATTACCGCGACTTTACAGTACTTTTAATTTGGTAGTTTCCTAAATTTTAGGATTATATTTCTATGTTTTCATGTCAATCAATTAAGTAATAAACAAAATAAACATTTTTTTGTACAAAATAAATAAACTTGTAATAATTTTCTGTTACATTTGATATAATAATGTTGAATTTTTAATATATTGATTCTATTCTTTTAATATTTTAAATGTAGCACACACAGTCGACAAATGTACTAAAATTACCTACCACAATAGTTTATTGCTTTAGTCATTAGTTTTCCTTATTAAACTTTCAAGAGCTGCATTTTGTTGTAAAAAAATTTACGATATCACAGTTCTTACGGTTTGCAGTAGTAAATTTTTGCTAATTTCGGAGTAAACAAAGCAGGAAAAGCAAACAAATTAACATTATATTATATACAAAATGTTGATCTTTCGGACACAATGCGACTACTCGGAAGAGAAAAATGTGTAAATACTGAAAGGTTAATTAATTTAAAAACATTTCGTGACTAGTGAAACTATGCGTTTATTTGAATTAATACGTTTAGGGAATCAAGTGAAATTGGAAATACAATAGTATAAATAAACGTTTGAAGTGAATATCGTACTTTAGTGTTGCCCAATAAAAAAATGTTTTCGCGGTTTATCACCTTAATTGGTATAATTCCACCAAGGTCTGTACTAATATGCAACAATTCAGGGGCAGTGTGTTTTTATAAGTTTTATATCTTTTCTTTAATTTTCGTTGCGGTTTTTACCACTACGGTAGCATTAAATTGTCGTTATTTCATCAAGAGCATTCAATATCCAACATTAAAGCTGTTAATCGTTGATACCGCACATGAAGTTATTATGACTACATGCACCATAATTGGAATCCTAGCACCCAATGTTTTTTACTATTCAAGCTTCAAGGAATTTTTGAACAATGCCTATAGTCAAAAAATTCGTAACAAAGAAATAATCGATGAAATAATGGTAACAGCGTCAATTAGGAACTTCAAATTGAAATTCTTAATTTTTCATTTAATTTTGTTTATCTTATTATCATCCGATGCGTACGTGTACATAATGGAAATTGGGTTGACCAGATATGCGGTTTTCATTAATCAAAGATTTCAAATTTGTTACAATTTCTTTATAGTTACAGTAATCTGCATTTTTCTCAAATCCATCAAGCAACAGTTGGAAACTACCAATAAGTACTTAATGTTAAAAACTAATTTAATCAGAAATCAAATAATAAATATAACAATAACGAAAGTTCAAGAAGAATTATGCACTACGTGCAATCCTTTTATTTGTTCCGAAATCCGACAAGTGACCAAATCGTTTGAAATTCAGATAACACAGATTGCACTTTTTAATAAAATTTTTGGTTTTCAATTACTCTTGCTTACATTATCTTTCACGATAGGAGTGATTAATACAATGAATATGGTAATATATTTACAAACTTCTACGGTTCAGTTCAGTATTCGTACTCATCTAATTTTGGTGCACATATTCTGGGTACTTTGGCAATTAGTAAGTCTTATCATCTTCCTGCTAGCAAGGCCGGATCCAGGAGAAGGACGGTCGACCCCTCTTTAAAATAAATAACCATTAGTATAAAAAACACATAAAAACTAAAATTACTGAAAAAATTATAGAGGGGGTTATCAATTTTCTATTTTTCTTTTCAATCCTTTGAAGTAGTTGCTGGATCCGTTCTTGTTTTCTAGCCACTGTTCCATATAAAAACGCTAAATTTGTATTATTCTAGGTTATTGGTGGTATTGTAGTAGTCTTATGCGTCAAAACAGAAGAAGAAGCTAGCAAAACTGGCGACATTTGCATGAATATTTTGACCAACTTACCGGATACGAAAGAACATAACAAGCTGAGGAAGGAGTTATTACTACTGGACCGTTTGAATCAAAAAACCCCGCATTTTTCTGCTGCAGGATTTTTTACTATAAATTACACTGTACTCTCTAATGTAATTGCAAGTGTTATGACTTACGTGATTGTATTACTTCAGTTTAAGGATTAAATGTTATGTGATATGTAATTTATTGCAAATTCTTTTATGGTACTTCTAGACGGAGAGCTAGCGATGGATTTCACGAGTCTTAAAAATTTAATGACTGAAAGTTAGATACCCCCTAAAAACAACAGAAATTTTTGCGGTTTTAGATAACTCACTTAAAAGCTTCTTCATCCCAAAATAATAAATTTTTTTTCATAATTTATAAGTGGTAATTACTGAAATTCAATATTGGAGAACTAATTAACGCTATTAATATTTTTTAATATTCACCCCTTCTTTTTAATACCCAAAATCAACAAGTGATAAAGTGTCCAACTTAACCCCTAATGAACCAAAACGTGGTATCTCTATTATTTTAACGATGAGTGTATTTCACTCAATTTTATTCTTTACTATTCTAAACATAGGACAAATAATCTATAATGCATGGGGTTAATTACTTTAATAGTTTTGAGCTTCGATCGTTATTAAGTAATTAAAATATTTCGTGACTTGTACAAATTATTAGTTTATTTGTATTGAAGTACTCAGAGAATCAAGTGTAATTTTAAATAAATTAAAAAAATTGACGGTTTTAAGTTTTAAAATTTGTAAAACAGTTTAAGGGTAGAATTTAATACTAATATGTTTTCTCAACTTATTACAATTATTGGGATAATTCCACCGCGTTTTATACTAACCAGCAACAAAAAAGTTGTAGTGCGTTTTTATAAACTGTATGTAATCGTTTTAATGTTAGTTGCGATACTTTCAACTACTGCAACATTAAATTGTCGCTATTTCATTAGTACTGTAGAATATCCAGCATTTAAATTGTTAATCACTGATACCGCACACGAAATTAGCATGTGCTTGTGCAGCATAATTTCAATTCTAGCTCCTACTATTTTGTACTCTTCAGATTTCAAGGAATTTTTGTACCATGCCTACGATAGTAAAAAAAAGTGTAAGAAATCGATAATGGATGAATTGATGGTGGTAGCGTCAATTAATCACTTCAAATTAAAATTCTTAATTTATCACTTAATTTTGTTTATTCTTCTAACCTTTGATGCTTATGTGTATATATCGGAATTTGGACTAGCCAAATATGTATTCTTCATCAATCAAAAACTTCAGATTTGTTACAATTTCTTGTTAGTTATAGTGATCTACATTTTTGTAAAATCTATCAAGCAACAATTGGAAACTACCAATAAATACTTGATGGTAAAAACTAAATCAATAATAAAACATCAAGAGAAATTGTATAGCCCAAATATTTGTTCCGAAATTCGAAAAGTATCTCAATGGTTTCAAATTCACATAACACAGATTTCACGGTTCAACAATATTTTTGGCTTTCAACTACTCCTTCTTACTTTGTCTTTTACAATAGGGGTAATTAATACCCTAAATTTAGTATTATATCTACACATTTCCACGGACCCAAGCAATTTCCGTATTCATTTAATTTTCACGCACTTACTATGGACATTTTGGCAATTAGTAAGGAATATTACCCGTAATAACTTCCGTTGCATAAAACGGTAACTTTTCTGGTTTTAGATTATGGGTGCTATAGTTGTAGTGATTTGCACCAAAACAAAAGAAGAGGCTAGAAAAACGGACAAAATTTGTTTGGAAATTTTGACTGACTTACCGAATACGGAAGAACATGAAAAGTTGAGAGAAGAATTGTTATTATTGGATCGTTTAAATCAAAAAATTCCAGATTTTTCAGCGGCAGGATTTTTCTCTATTAATTACTCCGTACTTTCAAATATAATTTCAAGTGTAATGACTTACGTGATTGTATTACTTCAGTTTGATTATTAAATTTATGTAATCTTTTTTTAATATTTATGTGAAAATCTACCAAGAAATATTGGAAACCTGGTACTTTTTTTTGCTTGTACAATTTTTTTCCAGAGAGAAAAAATAAACCACTAAAGCCTTAAATGGACACAATCAAGAATAGTTCAATTGGGAATTAAGAAAATTCAGAAAAAAATTGGAGAGACACAGTTTCATTTAAATTGAGATTTTTGAACTAATTTTCTTTTTAAATTAAGTTCGATAAATTTAAGTTAGTTGCTCTTTAATATCTCTCGCCACTTTGGAAAATATTATTCAAAATATGATTTTTTCTACATTTCCTAAAAACGATGAAACCCGTAAAAAACAATTTTAATAAAAAAATTATTACATAATATGTGATCTACTCACGAGTCATTTTATTTATTATTATTATTAAACAGCATTACATTCTTTACAGAATTGAGATGTCTCTTTCGAGACTTACAAAGTTCTTTATAAAAAGAAGATTAGTTCTCATCAATATACTATTGAGCTGCGAGGGTAGAAAGGGGATGTTTTATTTTTCATAATAAAATTAATAGTTGATAAAAGATCGAAACACAGGAAAATCAATAAAAATTTGCTGTTTGATTTCAAAATTAAATTTTATTATTTATTGTTGATAAGAACCGTAGTGAGTTCTCATAAATAATTAATTTAAACTAAGATTGCAAGTTTAAATCGGCAATTGAATTATTTTTATTTTTTTATCTGCAAGTTAACGCAGAAAGTTAAATTTAAACTGATGGCCTAAGCAGAATGAACGCGAAACCAACGCGACTTAACGTAACGTAAAGTTAAATGTATGTAGTTGCAATACGTTCGAACAGAATGAACGCTCGCAACGCGATCCCAACGTCGAACGTTGACAAACTTAACGCGAAACGACCACTGCCAAATACAATTTGGTGATTTAATTACGTTACGTTACGTTACGTCGCGTTGGTTTCGCGTTTATTCTGTTTAGGCCTTAAAAATAATAATTACATTTTGGAAAAGTTTGTGTACCGCCAAAGACGTAATTTTTGGTTATATTTATGGAAGCGAAAAAGTAAGATTTAATCAACTTACTTGTTCAACTGGAAATTATCGAATCAGGAGCCGAGTTTATTGGTCTGGATCAAATATCGAGTTTTGGATTGGTTTGGAAATTAACAAACAACTGAAAAAATTCAAAAGCACAAAATTCCCGATTGCAGCTATAGATTATAGGAACACCTGATGAAAATTTATCAAAAATTATTTTTCTGGTTTTATTCAATTGTTTTATTTTGTAAAATTGTAAATTTTATACATTAACGCTTCGGAAATCTAAGGAGAGACTAATTAGTTTTATTTTTAATTATTTAATAAAAAGTACCGCTTTTCATTGTCCCAAAACACACAAGAACTTTTTTTCTTAAAAATTGTCAACGAGTAAAATTAATTTAATTGAATTATTTTTATTTGCTATTAAATTTATTAAAACAATTAAATAATAATGTAAATTTATTGTTGAGGTGTAAGGTCAATAAAACAAAAATTTAATATTTGTCCGACGTTTCGGGCCGTTTATTGGCCCATTTTCAAGGCTACGAATGAAAACATTTTACAATAAACGGCCCGAAACGTCGGACAAATATTAAATTTTTGTTTTATTGACCTTACACCTCAACAATAAATTTACATTATTATATATTGAGAGGTCAGCTATATTTTCTTTAACTTAAAACAATTAAATTTTATTGTTTTTAAATTTATTTTTTAAATTTATTTAAATTTATTTTTAGCCACAGCAGTGCCGTGATGTGATCGCTGGTTGAGTATAGAGTGGGAATTCTGGGTTCAAATCGCGGATTGCAAATTTCTTGGCTCGGCTTTCTGGCGGACATCTACACTCTGTGGTGAATCCTGATATTTGTGTCGACGTCATTACCGTAAATACGGCTGCGTCACACACGCAAAAGTTTACGAGAGAAATTAAGCAAGAAAATGGCGATTTATCATCATCAGCTTTAGGCCTGCATGGCCTGTTAGCGCTTGCTTATATATAAATTTATTGTTTTTTTTTAGTAAGTTTTGTAGTAATAGTAAAAAAAACAGTTTTGAACCACGACCTTCGGAAAGATTTTCTTATGGTTTACCCTATAAGTGAGCAACCAGAGTAAATTTTAGCAAAATTTTACAGGTAAATCATTGCAATCCAGTACAACTTTTCTTGAAACCCATCGTTTTTCATAGTCTGGGATGTGTTTTTGCTTCCTGTACTATTGATCTCCACCTCCTCCGGTTGCTGCAAACCCTTCTATAGTCCATATCACTCCAATCACTTATAAGTCTTCCATCAAACCGCCTCATCAGCGCAATCTTGGTCTTTTTCCGATACGGTTTCTGTCCGCTTTCCATACCGTTATTTTTTTGTCCCTTCCTTGTTAGTGTTCTTCATAACGTGGCCTAGCTGTTTCACTCTCTGCAAATTTATGAACTTCACCACATCCTTACCTCTCATCTCTTTTTTGGATCTCAAACACTTTCTCTCTTTTTGGACCCAAAATCGAAGATTCTTAGATCGTCCTTCTTTCTTACCTTACCAGCAGTTGTACCATCCTATTTACAAAATATGCTGTGTTACCAGCTTGTTACCATCAAAGCAAATGTCTGTTGTATGAGCGAGAGTCAAGCGTTGATCCTGGGTTAACTCACCCATTTCCTGATCCGAGAAATCGGTGAATTAACCCAGAATCAACTTTATTTATTTTTAAATTTATTGTGATTTTGTGTCTGTTTGTCTCAATCCATTTGTCATTTATTAAAATAACACCTAGCAGCATTGTTTTTTTGTGTATTAAAGTAAGAATAACAAAATAAAAAGAATAGACGTTGATCCTGGGTCAATTCTTGATCTAGGATCAGCTGATCCCCGAGTTAACCCTCTTTTATACAACTGGCCCTTAATCTCCGATGTTCTGTTGTTATTGCTATTTATTTGTACTTCAAGTTAGTTAAAATTCTGAACTTGTTTGAATGTGCAGTCGTTTATTTTTATTACATTTCTGTTATATGTAAGTGGTTGTTTTCTAATACTTGTAAAATTTAGTTTTTTCCACGTTTACCAACAATGCCACCTTCTTTTCCGCCTCTTTTATTGCACTAAAAAACTTGTTATTTTATTTTCTGTTCTATAATGCTAATTATTTGGAATTCCTTGTTGATTATTGTTCCATTACACATGTTTTTTTTTTATTATGCTTTTCAATACCAAATCAATATTGCTGATATTCCAATACAACTTGTAGCCGTCAATGATATATGTACATAATGTATCATTTCCTGAAGAAATCTATCTTCATAATTTTTGACCAAGCTTTTTTTTTTGTTTTTTACATCTCATAGTGGAAATATGTGTACATCACTGTATTCTTTAGCCATTTGTTAGTTTCGTCAATGTAGGTTGCAGTTGCAAAAACATGACATAAATGTGAAATGACTTGGTATTCGTTTCTTGTGTTTGGTGGCATCTTTCTTTGTTTCTTTCTCTCTTTCACCTCTGACTGGTTAATTTTTTGATAACCTAACTAGGATAGTTAGTCAGCATGCTTTTAAATAAAAGCAATATAATATACTAATGCATTTTTAACATATGAATATTTTGTTGTGTTTAATACTTTTAATGCTTAATAGACAATTTATTGATTAACATTAAGTTAATAGGGTACTCAAAATTGCTTAATTTATATAATGGGTTAAATAAAAAATATAAATATTACGTAACTTGTGTAATCATTTTTTCCATCAGTTTCCTTCATCCTACGAAAGGATATAGTAACATTTTTATAATTTCTCTCTATAATGATTTTAGTATAAGTTTTTTCTTTGCCGAGCGAGTGAAACCGAGCACTCTACATTGCAAGTCAATGTACTTAGTCATCATATCATTGACTTAGAGTAATCATTACTTTACTTAACACAGTATAATCTAAATATCTTATCATATACGCCGGCATCACGGGGGTTATAAAATAGAAAATAATATGTTTTCTCGGTATATTACCATTCTTGGGATAATTCCACCACGTTCTGAAATAACACGTACTAATGAAGTCGTATATAAGTTCTACATAATATTTTTAATATCATGTGCAATACTTACAACTACAACTTCATTAATTTGTCGCCCTTTGATGAGTACTGTTGAATATCTACGATTTAAATTAAGAATCACCGATACCGCACAAGAAGTTACTTTGGCATTGTGTACTATAGTTACAATTCTTTCACCTACTATTTTGTACTCTTCAAGTTTTAAGAAATTTTTGAAATACGACAATATTCAAAATAAGTGTCAGAGATCGATAATAGATCAATTGATGGTAACAGCGTCAATTAAGCACTTTAACTTAAATTTATTAATTTCCCACTTAATTTTCTTTGTCATTTTAATATTTGATATCTGTATCTTCAAATTGGATTATGGATTATACAATTTTATTTTTTTTGCCAATAAAAGATTTCAAAGGTATTACAATTTTGTAACAGTTATCGTAATTTATATATTTGTTAAATTCATAAAAGAGCAGTTTAAAATTACCAAAAAGCAGTTCAAAGTGAAAACCGTATCAATTAGAATGCAAAAAAAAGTACAATCGAAGTTATACTAGTCCAAGAAAATTTAAATTGTCCCCTTATTTTGACGGAAATCCAAAAATTAACGCAACAGTTTGAAAATTATATAAAACAAATTTCACTTTTCAATAAAATTTTTGGCTTACAAATTCTCCTTATTACTTTAGCTTTCTCTATAGGATTAATTAATTCAATCAATATAGTAATACAATTATTATATACTGCCACGATTCGCTCCGATCTCCGCATTCAGCAAGTTGTAGTAAATTTGCTCTGGACACTTTGGGATATAGTAAGTCCTATTTTGTCCTACTTACTAAAATTTTATTTGTAAAAACGATAATTTTGCTGTAGGTTGTTGGTGCTGTTATTGTAACAATATGCACGGAAACAGAAGAAGAGGTTAGAAAAACTAGCGACATTTGCATGAAAATTTTGATCAATTTGCCTTATAAGAAAGAAAATGAAAATCTAAGAGCGGAATTACTATTACTAGATCGTTTGATTCAAAAAACTCCAAATTTTTCTGCAGCAGGATTTTTTTCTATTAATCAAGCCTCACTAACTAACCTAATTGGAAGTGTTATGACTTATTTAATCGTAGTAATTCAGTTTAATTAATAAATTTATTTATGTAGCTCTTGCAATTTGTTTAATATTAATTAGTGTAAGTTTTGCTAGTCCTTTAATATCAAAAGTATGTACTAAGTACATGCATAAATTGTCGAATGCGGATATTTCTGATTTTTTCTAGTTTACTGCTGCCAGCTAATCTTTTTCAAAAGTCCATCTCTGGAGCATTCAGTGTATTTTTATTATTTTTATTCAGTGTAAGTGTATTCCGCCCAGTGTTGGGTCTACGTTGGCTCCCAGTTTAGGTCCAGTGCTGATTACAGGCAAAATAAAGGTAAACGATACTGTCCCACTTGTGGCCATCCACTGTACGCTGATCTTTAAACTGAGCACCGGCAAACCAAAGGTAAACAGCATTGGCTTAGCTTGACCCCAGCGTTGGGTGCCAATGATTGGTTTACCAGTGCTAAGCCAAGCATTGGCCGTATTGCTAAATTTTTCTTCAAATACTAGGTACGTCTGGTATTATTATTTCTCTTGACTATTTTAATCTTTCCACATGGCATTAATGTGAAATGACTTGGTATTCATTTCTTGTGTTTAGCCCCATCTTTCTTTGTTCTTTCTGTTTTTCACCTCTGACTTTTATGCTTTTAATGCTTTTAAATAAAAGCAATATAAAATATAGTAGTAATACATTTTTAACATATAAAGTTTTTTTCTTGTTAATATTTTTAATCCATAATAGACAATTTATTGACTAATATTAAGTTAATAGAGTACTTAAAATTGTTTAATTTACATAATTGGTTAAATAGAAAATATAAATATTACGTGGCTTGTGTAATCATTCTTTCTATCAGTTTCCTTCATCCTGCGAAAGGATATGGTAGTATTTTTTAAATGATCTCTAGAGTGATTAGACCTAGGTATTCAGAAAAAGTTTTTCTTCTGCGGAAGTGAAATTAAAATTACATTGGCAGTCAATGTACTTAGTCACCATATGACTAACTTCGAGTAGCAAAATTTCAAGTAAAACCAAAATAATTATATCAAAACTTTCTAAAAGCTTGGAAATAATATTTGAAAATAATATGTTTTCTCGGTATATCACAATTCTTGGGATAATTCCACCACGTTCTGAAATAACGCGTACTACTAATAGAGTCCTATATAAGTTCTACATAATATTTTTAATAACATGCGTAATACTTGCAACTACAACTTCATTAATTTGCCGCCCTTTGATGAGTACTTTTGAATACCCAGGATTTACATTGATAATCACCGATACAGCACAAGAAGTTAATTTGGCTTTGTGTACTATAATTACAATTCTCTCACCAACTATTTTGTACTCGTCCAGTTTTAAAAACTTTTTAAACTATGACCATATTAAAAATAAGGGTCAGAAATCGATAATAGATCAATTGATGGTAACAGCGTCAATTAAGCACTTTAAATTAAATCTATTAATTTCTCACTTAATTTTCTTCGCCATTTTAATATTTGATATTTATACGTTTAAATTAGATTTGGGATTATACAATTTTATTTTCTTTATGAATAAAAGATTTCAAAATTATTATCATTTTGAAACAATTATAGTAATTTTTATTTTTGTTAAATTTATTAAAGAGCAGTTTAGAACTAGCAATAAACAGTTAATAGTCAAAACTGAATCAATTGGAATGCTAAGAAAAAATACTAATGAAGTTATAAAACTCCAAGAAAATTTTGGTAGTAGTCATCTCATTAGCACGGAAATCCAAAAATTAACTCTGCGGTTTGAAAGTCATGTAAAACAGATTTCACTGTTCAATACATTTTTTGGATTACAATTACTCTTTATTACTTTAGCTTTCGGTATAGGATTAATTAATACAATTAATATAGTAATACAATTATTCACTGCCACAATTCGCTCTAATTTCCGCATGCAACAAGCTTTGGTAAACTTACTTTGGACACTTTGGGAAATAGTAAGTCCTGATTTTTCGTACTTGCTAAAATTTTATTTGTAAAAAAACAACAATTTTGTTTTAGGTTCTTGGTGCTGCTATAGCAACAATATGCACGGAAACAGAAAAAGAGGCTAGAAAAACAAGCGAAATTTGCATGAAAATTTTGATCAATTTACCTTATAAAACAGAAAATGAAAATCTAAGAGCGCAATTATTATTACTAGATCGTTTGATTGAAAAAGTTCCAAATTTTTCTGCAGCAGGATTTTTTTCTATCAATCATGCCGTACTATTTAATGTAATTGGAAGTGTTATGACTTATTTAATTATAGTAATTCAGTTTAATAAATAAACTTATTTTGTTCTTATAAATTTTGCTAATTCCTTATTTTCCGATGTAAGTATGAGGAGTGAAAAGAATATACTCTTAAAGTATGAAGAGTATCTATTATAAACGTGAAATAAAAATTATTATTTGCTTCATTGTGTTTAAGAGTTTTTGAAATTCTAACAAAAATATTTTAAAGCGTAAATTATCTCCAAACTGACTAACCGGGGAGAGGTAGCTACTTTGGGAACGAAAATACAAATTTTACGATTGAAACCTCGATGAATTTTGAAAGAGTATATTTTAAATAAGAGAATAAGCGGAGGTACAATGCCCTAAGTGCACCTGTTTTTTCAAAAATCGAATTTAAAAAAGCTTGATTTTCGACGGTTAAACGCTCGTGATTGGTTAATCAAGTTCGTTGGTGGGAGGGACGTGTGCTGCTATACATAAGAGTGTTGCACTCGACAAATTAGTCAGTAACTCTTGCGCTATGGTAGGAATGCGTTCTCCTTTTTTATTTAATTTAAAAATTTAAAATTATTTAAAAATAACTTCAGAAAAGGGTTACTTAAATTTAACGAACGGTAGTTACTTTTGCGCGTAGCTCCGACTCTTGCCATGGTGATTTTGATGAAAATTGACTCGAAGCAACCCTCGCTGCGCTCGGGCGCTTCGAGCCATTTTCATCAAAATGACAACTAATTTAAAAATATCCCTAGGCCCGTAGGTCAAGGAAAAGGTGAATCTTTGAGAGGTGAAACTCGTGAGAGTGGATTTGTAACGCAGGGTAGTTGTGCGAAGAAAAATCGACTTAAAGCACCTCTCGCTGCGCTCGGGCGCTTTAAGCCATTTTTCCGGCACATTTAGGGTTGAAACTCATGATTTTCGTTCGGAGTGCACTGTTACTGCATCGCAATGCAAGTGTCGCTCCCACTCTGCGCAAAGCTAAGACTATATCTGGGTGCACGTACCGACAGAATTAACCAATCCCGAGCGACTTTGCTTTAAAATTTACTGCAAAAATCGAAGTTTTTAAATTCGATTTTTGAAAAAACAGGTGCACTTAGGGCATTGTACCTCCGCTTATTCTCTTATTTAAAATATACTCTTTCAGAATTCATCGAGATTTCAATCGTAAAATTTGTATTTTCTTGCCCAAAGTAGCTACCTTGAACCAACTTTTTTTTTTTATAAGTCTAGTGCTTTTGTGATTGGTGACATCATTCTTTGTCTCTCTCATCTCTAACTGGTTAATTTTTTTGATAAATCTATCTAAGATAGCTAATAACACCCCCTTTTAAATAAAAGCAATTTACTATAATACATTTTCAACATACCTATTAATATTTTATTGTTTTCAATACTTTTAATGCAAAAAAACAGACAATTTATTGACTAATGGTTAATAAGGTACTCAAAATTGTTTTATTTATATAATTAGTTAAATAGAAAATATAGATATTATGTGACTTGTGTAATCATTATTTATAATATCAGTTTTGTTCGTCCTGTGAAAGGATACTGTAGCAATTTTTTAAAAGCTTTATAGAGTGCTTAGACCTCAGTGGTCAGTAGTCAATGTACTTAGCCACCACTGACTAACCAAATATAATTCAAGTGAATACAAAATATATCAAGAGCTTTGAAGTAATATTTGAAAATAATATGTTTTCTCGATTTATTGCCATTCTTGGGATAATTCCACCACGTTCTACAATAACATCTCAAGATCAAGTTCTATATTATAACATCTACATCATATTTTTAATATTATGTGTAATACTTACAACTACAACTTCATCAATTTGCCGTTCTTTGATGAGTACTGTTAAATATCCAGGAATTGCATTAAAAATCACGGATACCGCACATGATATTACTATGGCAGTGTGCACTATAATTACAATTCTCTCACCTACGATTTTGTCCTCTTCAAGTTTTAAGAAATTTTTAAACTATGACTATATTCAAAATAAGTGTCAGAAATCGATAATAGATCAATTGATAATAACGGCGTCGATTAGGCACTTTAAATTAAATCTGTTAATTTCTCACTTAATTTTCTTCATCATTTTAACATTTGATATCTATACATTTACTTTGGATTTTGGATTATACAATTATATTTTCTTCATGAATAAAAGATTTCAAAATTATTACGTATTTATAACAGTTATAGTAATTTATATATTTGTTAAATCTATCAAAGAGCGGTTTAAAACTAGCAATAAACAGTTAATAGTCAAAACTGTATCAATTAAAATGCAAAGAAAAAATATTAATAAAGTTATAAACGTCCATGAAAGTTTAGGTGGTTTCCTCATTTGCACGGAAATCCAAAAATTAACGCAACAGTTTGAAAATCACGTAAAACAAATTTCACTGTTTAATAAAATTTTTGGTTTACAATTACTCCTTCTTACTTTAGCTTTCTCTATAACATTAATTAATGCAATCTATATAGAAACACAATTATTTACTACTACGATTCATTCTAATTTCCGCATGCAGGAAACTGTGCTAAGCTCGCTTTGGATATTTTGGGATATAGTAAGTCTTTTTTTGTCTAACTTATTAAAATTTTATTTGTAAAAACAATAATTTTTTTGTAGGTTGTTGGTACTGTTATTGTGAAAATATGCACTGAAACAGAAGAAGAGGCTAGGAAAACAAGTTACATCTGCATGAAAATTTTAATCAATTTACCTTATATGAAAGAAAATGAAAATCTAAGAGCCGAGTTATTACTACTAGATCGTTTGATTAAAAAAACTCCAAATTTTTCTGCGGCAGGATTTTTTTCTATTAATCGAACCTTACTACCTAACCTAGTTGGAAGTGTTATGACTTATTTAATCGTAGCAATTCAGTTTAATAAATAAACTTATTTAGTTCTTGGAAATTGTCCAATATTAAAAATTAATGAATTCATATATTTGAAATGGGCGGAAAATTACTTAGGTTGGTAATACTTTAGTGTTTCCAACCGTATTTAATTTTAGGTTATGTATGTATTGTTGTTGAAAATAAATCAGTTGTTAAGTTGTGCTAACCAATTAACATTGTATTATTTAAGAACAAAACAAATTTAAAAAACGTTTGCCATTTTTGGTTTTGTATTTAGGGGATGTCTATCTATAAGCCTTAACATTTTTACAACTTCTAAAATGCGGCATGGAAACTGTCGCTGGCTCTTAGTCTATTAGGATTAAAACATGTAATCCGATAAGGTGTTTTTTTGATTTTATAATTTTTCTAGTTAATTATTTCAATAAACTTTTGATATACTTTGACAATAAACAATAATATTTTTGTAAAAGTTTTAATTTAAAATTACTATACGTTACTCCCCCTCTAGTAATAAAATCACAATAAGCTTTACTGGACGTTTGATATGACGTCCTGTTCGTGATGTAGTGATAAAGTGGTTCTTGGAATGTGAGATTTGCATAACTTCCTTTTAATTTCGCTACAAATGAGCTGGGTGACGTGTTTTCAAAAAATTCGCTTGATAATCTTGATGTGGTACCATAAACTAGTTCTGCTAGAGTGGCAACAATACCTTCTTTTAATGCGGAACGACATCCTAACACAATTTTTGGAATTAACTCAACCTAATTTCTAGATCGATGACACGTTATTAATGATTTTATTGACCGATTAAAACGTACGATTAAACCGTTTGCTTGTGGATAGTACGCGGTGCTTCATGCTTGGATTTAACCTGTAATTAAAGCTCTTGCTACCGTTTCAGCGGTGATATCTTGAATTTGTGTGATTTTCGGTCAGCTAGTAAATCTATCGATGCACGTTAGGCAATAATTTAATCCGTACGGTGGTGGAAGTGGTCCGATTAAATCTATATTGTTATGGCTAAAGTTTTCTCTTGTAACTAAGAATTTTGAACGTATTGGTTTATTATGGGGCTATACTTTGTCTGAATGAGGTGAGCTAAGGTGAGGTGAGCTAAGAAAGGTGAGCTAAGTGAACGGGGTAAGAACCGGACTCTAGTCTAGAAGCCCTAGGTTTGATCCCTAACGCGGCTACAAAATTTATCCAACTTCATTATGACCCTCTCCCTTCGGAAGGCAATGGCAAACCACCGAGAGTAATCTGCCAAGAGCATTATGATCATGTTGTCTAGTAATCGACGGCTCGATTACACGATTGGACACATGAAAATAATCACTACGCGTCTGTTAAGACGGATAAACTGGAGGAGGAGGATACTTTGTCTGGAAAAGCAGTTTTGAGTCCATTTCCTAAATCTTAGCAAATTGATGGCCTGACAAATCTATCAGTTATTAACTTGGTTGTAGACTTGGCGCTGGGATGTACTAAATTGTGGATCGACCTGAAAATTGCTCTGCAAATTGTCTATGTTATAAATAGCATAAGTTTTCCACTTGACGTATGTCAATAGATTTGAGAGTTTAAGTTGGAAAAAGTGTATAGTTTTAATTAAATTGACATCCGTTTATTCTGCACCCAAGAGCTCGTAATCAATAAATAATATGTAAAGAGCTGTTTGATATTGATTCCACTCTCAATAATACGTTTGCTATTACATTTTTCGCACCTGCAGCATGTCGAATGTCAGTTGTAAATTGGTTGATATAGTCAATTTGGGGCAATTTTAATATTAACAGTTTGTAATCAGTGTAGATCGCACACTTCCTTTCTGCAGAAGATGATCAAAAATATTTTATTGCATGGTAAATAGAAAATAAGTAGCTCACTATCTCAGGCGCTATAAACTTTTTATCTATTCGTCAATTGTTTCAAATAGAAATCTAATAGTTGCAATTTTTAATCTGCTGCTTTTGCTGTAAGACTGCTCCAACAGCTGTATCAGATGCGTCGACGTACATCAACAACATGCGACGCAGAACAACATAGTTCTGCGTTCACGGACGGATGGGCTAATAGTACAAAGTTAGCTAATACTTTTTTACATCGTGTGAAAGCAACTATTTTGCTTCTTCATTTGACTGGATTGGTGTATTGTCGTTTTTCTTACTTCCAGATATCAACTTTTGGAGACAATCTTGAGAGACTGCTGCACGAGGTATGCAACGCTTGTAAAACTTAATTAAGGCTAGGAATCTTCTAAGTTCTTTGGCTTCTTTGGGTTAAGGAAAGCTCTTTACTGCTTCAACCTTTCCTGGTAATAGTCAAATTCCGTCTTTATTGATTACATGGTCTAGGAAATTTATTTCAGTTATAAAAAACCGCACTTGGAAACGTTTACTTTTAGACCATGCTTTCAAAATCTTTAGAAAATGATGAGAACGTGCTCTGTGTGTTTTTCGTGGAAAACAAAATTTGAAAACAAAATCTAATTCTTTTAGGTCGATAAACCTTTGATACATTTGGCCAGCATTACGTAATCCAAACGTCGTGATTATAAACTTGAAAAAACCAAACAGTATAATAATTTTTGTTTTTGGGGTGTCTTTGTAACACCCTGTATGCCTTAGGGTGCTATTAGGGTGCCCCTGAAAGTATGCAATCATGAAATCTTTTTTAAAAAACAGGTTGAGAAAGGAGGATCGAGATCAAACGAGTAAAAGTGAGGTGTCGAAAAGTTCAAGTGAATTCTTCTTTTGGATTTTTTTGGATCGATTGTTGATTTTATTTATCAATCAGATTTTTTCATGCTAGCTTGGTTGAAAAATTTTCTCGAATCCACGTAAGTAATTTTGTACTTTGTATTTAACATCTTTTGGCAGCAAACTAAAAATTTATTTTGTTGTTGATGAGGTTTTTTATTATCAATATCCATCTTTCGTGGATAGTGTCACTGAATACACTATAAAGCTTGTCGTAGTAAATACACTAGAGATTTTCTAAGAACCACAAAACCGGCAAAGCGCCACCCATTAACTTTTTGAGCCGTGAGTTAAATACCCGAGGTTAGCTACCTTTTTTTGTCCTTAAAGGATTGAGTTACGTTGTGACAAACTTCACTGTCGAAGTTTGGTGTATTCTTTTTATAAATTAGAATTTGATGAAAAACTTTAGTTAAATTAATTTTTAAATACCTGAAAATCTGCTAAATTGATAGTGGCGTCTTGAATGTATGGGACAGGATATCTGTCAGAGATAGTAACTGCTAACTGAATTGAGTTTTTAATAGTTATCACAAGGACGCCAATCGCCGTTTTTTAATCTCTTAAGTAGAGTGAAAAAGTGGAATAAAATATACAAAAACAAAATAAATTCGAGGCATATAATAACAATTGGCGTTACCATACAAGATATCCTGAATTTTACTTGAATTATTATGTTGTGATTGTGTGTTTCTTATAGGGAGTTTTGGAATTAAACATGGTCAACCCCACCCCACCTTTAACTTGAATTATTAAAAGTTTAAATTTCAAAACAAGCACTTTAAATTTGTATAAGAAATGATCCTAGAAGTAAATGTTTTTTATTTCTTTTTAAGCTTCAAGGAATTTTTGAACAATGTTTATTTTCAAAACAAAGGTAAGAAGGAGATAATTGATGAATTATGGCAGCAACGTAAATTATGCAATTCAAATTGAAATATTTAACTTTAAGTTAATTTTGTTAGTATTTAAATATATTGTACTAAAATAATCCTTCTAATTTTTCATCAAATTAAATAAAATTTCGATTCTATAATTTTTCAAAAATCCAAAACCAATTTGCAGGATTATCCAGTATCATATAGCCCAGCCCAACTCAGTTGAAAAACTTTATCGCACCGCTCACGCGCGACCTTCTAATAAGAAAATTTTTTTTTTTTTAAATTTAATTCTTCTTTTCTAAAATAAATCAAAAGAAACACAAAAACCTTCGCTAAACTCAAATTTTATTATTACTAATGCAAAAATTTACATTCCATCTTGCAATGCACAAAACCGCGACTTGCAGCACCGTGGGTAGCTTGCAAGTCCTTTTCAAAAATTTTCAATTTCCCCACCTTGGTTATGACACCAAAGGCGTCACAAATTTAAATTTACAAAAATTAAATATAAAATTAAAACAAGCAAAATAAACTTCTTCATCCCAAAAAATACGACAATATAAATATACTTTAGGTTATTAACTTGTAAATATATACAATGAATTACTTTTAATATTATACTTAATTTGTATCAAGTTATAAGAAAATGAAATTCATTAGTAAAAATATATGAAATCTATATTATTATATGAAAAACAATTTATTAAAATTAAAAATAAAATTCAATTAATTTGGTAGATTAATATTTATGTTTTTATATTATAACTAAAAATATTGTCATAATATATATTTCCTTTAATCGATTTCATTTTAATAGTAGCAACATTTTAAGTGAATAAAGAACATAGTATCAAAATCTTTTTGAAAACTTTGAAGTACCTAATATTTGATAATAATGTTTTCTCGGGCTGTTATTATTCTTGGGATAATTCCACCACGTTCTGGAGTAACATGTACTGATAAAGTGCTTTATAAATTCTACATAATATTTTTAATATCATGTGTAATACTTACAACTACAACTTCTTTAATTTGTCGTCATTTGATGAGTACCTTTGAATATCCAGGATTAACAATGATAATCACCGATACAGCACAAGAAGTTACTTTGGCATTATGTACTATAATTACAATTCTTTCACCTACCATTTTGTACTCTTCAAGTTTTAAAGTTTTTTTGAAATACGACAATATTCAAAATAAGTGTCTGAGACCAATAATGGATCAGTTGATGGTAACAGCGTCAATTAAGCACTTTAAATTAAATTTATTAGTTTCTCATTTAATTTTCTTTACCATGTTAGTATTTGATAGCTATATATTTATTTTGGATTTGGGATTATACAATTTTATTTTCTTTACGAATAAAAGATTTCAAATTTATTATCATTTTGAGACACTTATTGTAATTTATATTTTTGTTAAATCTATCAAAGAGCAGTTTAAAACTAGCAATAAACAGTTAGTAGCCAAAACTGCATCAATTAGAATGCCAAAGAAAACTACTAATGAAGGTATGAAAGTTCAAGAAAATTTAAGTAATCTTCTTATTTGCACGGAAATCCAAAAACTAACTCAACGGTTTGAAAATCATATAAAACAGATTACACTTTTCAATAAAATTTTTGGTTTACAGTTACTCCTTCTTACTTTAGCTTTTGCTATAAGACTAATTAATGCAATCAATATAGTAATGCAACTATACACTGCCACGATTCGCTCTCATTTCGGTATGCAACTAGTGCTGGTACACTTGCTCTGGACACTTTGGGAAATAGTAAGTCTATTTCGCCTTACTGCTAAAATTTTATTTGTAAAAATGATAATTTGGTTGTAGGTTGTTGGTGCTGTTATTGTAACGATATGCACCGAAACAAAAGAAGAGGCTAGAAGAACCGGCGACATTTGCATGAAAACTTTGATCAATTTACCTTATAAGAAAGAAAATGAAAATCTAAGAGCTGAATTATTATTACTAGATCGTTTGATTCAAAAAACTTCAAACTTTTCTGCAGCAGGATTTTTTTCTATTAATCATGCATTGCTACCTCATGTAATTGGAAGTGTTATGACTTATTTAATTGTAATAATTCAGTTTAATAAATAAACTACTTTAGTTCTTGTAATTTATCGATATTAATAAAGGAAATTACAGCCTAAAAATAAATTTTGCTGGAACCTGATTATCCAAAGTAAGTATTAAGAATAAACAGAAACAATTAAAAACATGAAAAACGGAAGGTCCCTTGCCAAAAACGATATTGGAGCAGAACTGCTGAAATAATAGAAGCAAAGTACTGCACAGAAGAATTTATGAACTTATTAAGCAAATACATATGAACAAAGGAAAAAATGCCAAAAAAGTGGAGGGTAGGGGTGATTATTACAATAAAGAAAAAGGGTGACTCCGATAGATGTGAGAATTATAGAGGAATCACACTTTTAAATGTGACATAATATATAATTATTTATTAGCTCGTGTGGGTTGGCAGTACTGTGATAAGAAAAGTGTGTTTTCTAAATACAAAATAAGAGAATAATAGATTAGATAAAGTGCATAGAAAGTGGAGAGAATAGATAAGAGGTTGACTTGGTTGAAGGATGTGATAATTGGAATGGCAAAGTGGAATTCCAAACTTAGGAAGGCTAACAAAGTATAGGAAAATTTTTGAGCTTAGAGAAAATCTTATAGTCGAACCGCATGAATAAAGTGGAATTAACTGAAACTATTAAATCGTATAAGAGAAAAACCATTTTATAAGATAGAACAAATTACAAGGAGTAAGATAACGTAAGTACCTCCGAGGTGTTGAACCGGGTACTTGTGTTATTCGGAAGCAACAAAGAGCTCGATTACAGAAACTGAGAAGGCGTTCAAAGTACAAAAAATTTATACGGGTAAAAAACCATAAAAAATAATATAAAAGATTTACACTGAAGTGAAATCAAATGATAAAGAATAATAAAACAAACCAAGGAGTGGGCAGAATAGAATTCAGAGAGCGATCTAACAGTGATAACCAAATAACAGACTACTTTAGCCGTAAAAGACAAGCGAAACAGGGAGAAAACCAAGAAAGAATATTCAAGGTAAGCATAAAAACAGAAAGATTCCCGTCTAGAACAAGCGATACATCACTAAGTGACAACGGGAGAGCTTTATAATGGATCGGGTGCTCCAAGCAATAGAGGAGATCAGAGTAGAGATGAGAAAAGGTTCCAAGGAGAACCAAAACGAAATGAAAAAGATGAAACAGGAAATAGAAGAAATGCAGAAAGAAATGAAAACTAAAGAAGAGAATTGGGAAAAAGAAAAACATCATCTTACCCAAAGAGTCAAAGCCTTAGAAAATACAATCGAAAACCAAGAAAAGTTCCAAAGGAAAAATAATATGGTGATTAAGGGAATCGAATTGTCAGGTGAAGGGAACTTAAAGGAAAAAGCAGAGGTTTTTTTGAGAAATAAACTTGAAGTAAATGTTAAACTAAACGAAGGTTTCGAAATAGGAAAAAATAGTGAAAGGAAGGCAATTGTGGTCAAGGTTAAAAGCTGGGAAGAGAAAATGAAGATCATGAGAAATAAGAACAAGTTAAAAAGAACCAGAATTTATATAGACAATGATATGACTCCCAGAGAGCTTCAAATACAAAATAAAATAAGAGAACAAGCCAAAAAGGAGATCGCAAAGGGAAACAGAGTAAAAATTGGATACCAGAAGCTGATTATAAATGATAAATGCTACAATTGGATAATGATGGAGGAAATAATAAAACCTCGAGAGAGTGTTAAAAATTCAGAAGCTTCAAAAAACTAACAAAAACTAAACCGGACTGTCAAATGATGACGACATATGCAATGGGAAAAGTTATTGAGAAGAAAGAGCGGAATAAAAAAGAAAAATCAGCAATGAAATTAAAGAAGAAAAAGAAGAAGGAAAGAATTAGAGTTTCTACGTGGAACGTGAGAACAATGATGATGCCGGGTAAATTAAGAGAAGTTGTAAATGAGATTAAAAGATACAATATAGCACTAACGGCACTTCAAGAGGTGAGATGGGCAGAAAGTGGTGAGGTGAAAGGAAGAGACTATACAATAATGTACTCTAAAGAAAAAAACAAGGCAGAAACGGGGTGGCCTTTGTGATAGGAAAAGACTATAAGGAAAAAATAATAGAGTTTAGGCCAATGGGAGGAAGACTTGCATATATGAGAATAAAAGATGAAACAGTAAATCTGTTTGTCATAAATGTTTATGGCCCAACAGAAGACGCGGATGAACAGGAAAAAAAAGAACTGTACGATAAAATTGAAGAAATATATTAAAGAATGCCAAAAAAAGATGCAGTGATAATTATGGGTGACTTTAACGCAAAGGTGGGAAGAGAGGAATATCTGAAAAACATAGCTGGTAAACACATTCTACATGAAACCACAAAGAATAATGGAGAAAAACTATGCAGCTTGGCAATGGCTTATAACATGAGAATTGATAGTACTGATTACAAGCACAAGAGAATACACAAGGATTCATGGATAAAACCGGGTACCGACAGAGGTAATCAGAGCGACCATATCATCACAGCGGCAAAACAACTTTTTAAGGTATGCGATGTAAGATCATATAGAGGAGCAAGCGTGGACACAGACCACAACTTGGTAATAATGGAAACAGAAAAAAAGAAAATTAAGAGACGAGAAAGAAACAAAGAGAAAACAAAAACAAGATTCGCACTGGGAAAATTGGAACAAGAGAGAAAACAACAACAATATACACAAGCTTTACGAGAAGAAATCAAGCAAAGGGAGAAGAATGAAAATATTAACGAAGAATGGCAACATATAAAGGAAAGTATAAAAACGGTGGCAGAAAAAGTATTGGGCCAAAGAGACAAAAAAAAGAGAAAAGTTTGATTTAGAATGTGAAGGAATAGTGTAGGCAAAGAGAAAGGAAATATTGAAATGGCTACAAACCAAAACAATAAAAGATGAAGAACGGTATAAAGAATTGAAGAGAGAAACCATAAAAACTATTACTATTACTATTAACTATTACTATTAACTATTAATGATTTTTATTCAATTAACAACAGGCGAACCCAATTACAGTAATTGAAATGTTATACAATAAAAAAAAAATGATATGTACAATATAATATACAATGTATCAAAAACAAATATACAATAATTTACAAAAATACGCATGCGGAATTATTGTAGGTATATCACTCTGAAGCATTAGTATGGGAGTGGAACTCGAAGAGAGCATTGTGGATACTCTTTAAACCATCTGCATGAATATCGCATAAATGTGACACTAAGTTAAAATTAGTGCACATTACGCTTATCGGACATCGAGCAGCTGAATTGGTGCGACAAGCATCTATGTAGAAGGTTGATCTGCTGCGGCTGGTGATACGAGGAACATGAAAGTTCAGTTTACCTAAAAGATCTCGACAATCAATGTTGCCATGTAGCAGACCAAAAAGAAATGTAACGGATGCTACAATTCTACGTATATGCAGCGAACGAAAGTTAAACATCCTCAGTAGTGAATCATAATCAAAGCCTATCAAAGGATAAACCTTATGTATTCTAAAATACAAATATTTTAGGAAGCGTCTCTGAATAGATTCCAAATTTCTTACATGACACTGGTAGATAGGATACCAAATAATCGATGCATACTCAAAAACGCTACGAACATACGCGTAGTACAAAATTTTAACTACCTCAATACCGGCGAAATCTCGACAACTGCGGATAATAAACCCCAAGGACCTGAGAGCTTTCGACTCTCAACAATGTTAATGTTAACAATGTTATATTGATAAACAATAGGATATCTAGCCCTGGTATAAGTCATGACAAAACATTTGCCTATATTCAAGTCCAAGTTATTATTTGAACACCAGAGCGCAACAGAGTCGATTGATTTCTGAAGTCGCAAGCAATCACTAACATGCGCAATGGAAAGATAAAGCTTAACATCATCAGCGTACAGCAAGATAAGACATCCGATGACTAAAACTAGATCATTTATAAATACGATGAACAGCAGAGTCGCCAGATTTGAACCCTGAGGCACTCCGGATGTGGGAACAAAAGAATTAGATATATAACCCATGTATTCAACAAAGTGCTCTCTATTAAATAAATAAGAGCGCATCAGTTTAAGTAGCGCATCGGAGAAACCGAATCTTTCCAGTTTAAACAGAAGAATGTCTAGGTCGATTTGATCAAAGGCTTTTTGGAAGTCCAAGTAGATGGCGTCAACCTGTCCGCCACCGTCGAGAATTCCAGAGACAAATTGCGTGAAACAAGCAAGATTGGTAATAAACATGTAAAACATGTAAAAACATGTAAAGTAAAGAAAAGCATTGATAAAGAAATTGAAGACATAGAAAGAAATCATAAGAACTCCAGAGAATTTTACAAAAAAATACGAGAACAGAAACATCAGACTAACACAATAGAACCAAGAGGAATGAGAGACAAGGAAGGAAATATGAAACATGGTGAAGAAGATATAAAGAATATATGGAAGGAGTACTTCCAAAACCTATTAAATGAAGGTTCAGAAATAAGTAAGGGTGATATCGGAGAACGGAATATTGGGGAAGATGTAAACGAAGAAACGACTACTGAACCGACCTATAATGAATTTAGAGAAATAGTGAATAAAATGAAAAATAACAAAACACCCGGAACAGACAACATAGATGGTGAACTCATAAAGAAAGGAGACGAAACACTATATGAAAGACTGTATGACTTGATACTGAATGTATGGAGGAAGGAGGAAATGCCAGAAGAGTGGAATGAAGCAAGTGTGATACCAATACACAAGAAAGGAGATACGTCAGAGTGTAAAAACTACAGAGGTATATCCCTGCTAAACGTTGCATATAAAATATTAACAAAGTTGATACATAAACGTGTGCAAAAACACACCGAAAAAAAGCTGGGTGATTATCAACAGGGTTTTAGACCTGGAAAAGCAACGACTGACGCTCTGTTTGCGGTGACACAGATCTTAGAAAAAACATACGAATATGACATGGAAATGGAAATGCTTTTTGTAGATTTCAGACAGGCTTTTGATAACGTGAATAGAGACGAGTTACTAGAGGAAATGGAAACTACAAAGATACCCAACAAACTGATACGCTTAACACGTATGACGTTGAAGAATACTAGAGCAGAAGTAATAACAAGTAAAGGAAGAACAGAGAAATTTAAAATCAACGTAGGAGTGCGACAGGGTGATTCACTATCAGCAACTTTGTTCAATGTTATACTTCACAGGATAGTAAAAAGAATGAAATGTGAAGGGAAGATCACAACTAAGGAGGTACAGATCATCGCATACGCCGACGACGTGATGATTGTCGCTTTTGAAGAACGTTTTTAAAAGACTAAAAATCGAAGCAAGAAAAGTGGAACTTGTTGTAAACGAGAGCAAGACAAAATATATGAGGTGTCATAGAAAAAAAGACAAAGATGTAACAGAGCTACAAATAGAAGACCACACATTTGAAGAAGTGCAAACGTTTAAATATCTGGGACTCCAAATAAATAACACAAACGATAGAGAAGATGTAATTAAGAAAAGAGTAATAGCAGGAAATAAAGCGTGCTTTGCAATACAAGGACTACCAAAAAACAAAATGATTAAAAAGAACACAAAAATAAAGATGTACAGAACACTAATAAGACCGGTGGTAGAATATGGGATGGAGATAATGTGCCTGACAAAGATGCAAGAAGAGAAACTAAGAGTGTTTGAACGAAGAATAATAAGAAGAATACTGGGATTGGTTAAACTAGGAGAAAATCAATATAGAATAAAAACTAATAATGAAATAAAAGAAGAATTGGGCGGGGAAGATATAGTTAAACACATCAAAGCTATGAGAATTGGATGGTTTGGCCATGTAAAAAGAGCTCCCGAAAACAGTGTAATAGCAACTCTAATGAACTGGAGCCCGAACACAGAAAGACCAAGAGGAAGACCTAGGAAGAGATGGAAAGATGAGGTGATGAACGACCTACAGAGCATGGGAGTGCATGACTGGAGAGAGAGAGAGCTATGAATAGAAGCCGATGGAGAAAGGTAATGGAAGAGGCAAAAACACACGAGAAACTGTAGAAGAGAAGAGAGAAGAAAATATGGGGATTAATCAACCTCAGAAAAAGGATTTATAAGCATCAAACGATGCGGCTATATTCCACAAGGATTTGGAAGCCTAATGATGATGATGATGATAATATAAAGTAATAACAAAGATAATGAACAAAAGAAGTAAAGTTGATATCAGAGATAAGATAGGCGAGTACCAATTTATGTTGGCTTTATGCGGTTTTTGTACTTAATTTGATTTGTACTGAAACAAATTCGTGTAGTATGTTTGGCCTATACTTATAGTACAGTTAGGTATTTGAAGCTTAAAACGAGGGTAGCCTAAAAAGTTTTGAAAATTGGTATTTTTATAGATTTCGACGTACTTTTCCAATTTTTACTTTAGGCGTTTTGACGTCATAACAAAATCAATTGCCTTATTAACCAAAAGTAGCAAATATTTAATAAAAAGTTTAATAGATACCTAACATAATTTACTTTCTTGTATGCAGATACAAGTTTACTTTTAATATTTTTAATGTAACTACAAAACATTAACAAAATTAAAAAACAAACAAATAATTATTATATATTAGTTTATAAATTATTGGAAAAGTACTTTAATTATTTTGATATTACTAAAGTGACTACTTTTTAATAAGGTCATTTTAAATCGAGTCCAGTTTGAAATACAATACAGAATAATATTTTTTGAGCGAAGTACTTACCAAAGTTTGATATTTTAAATCATAATGATAAAAAAATTTAAAAGTCCAGAGCCTGCATTTGATAACTTTTTTTTTCGATTGATTACAGTTCTTGGTGTATTTCCACCACATTCCATGCGAACATTTGAAAACGAAGGACCATTACGATTTTATAAGTTGTACGTTTTCTTTTTAACTTTATTTATGATACTTACAGCTATTGCGACAATAATTACACGTTATTTTATTTTATATAGCATAATTACATTGACGCTCACTGATACTGTACAAGAACTTACTATGACAATATGCAACGTATTATCGATTCTATCACCAACGGTTTTTTATTTGTCAAGTGTTAAAAAGTTTTTGCATTCTGATAGTAAAATTACATTATGCACCAGTTCGGTAATTAAAGAACTGATAGCAATAACGTCAAAAAAGCATTTCAAACTTCTCTTCTCGATGTTTCATCTAGCTTTATTGATGGATTTGGCATTTGACCTGTATGTTTCTATACTGGAATTTGCCATAATAAACTTTTTAATCTTTATAAATAAAAAAATCCAATTTTATTACAAATTCGTAACAATGTTTGAGATTTATGTTTTTGTTAAATTTATAAAGCAACAATTAGAAACCACTAATAAGCACTTGAAAAAAAAAACTAAATTAATCAAAACGTCTGAAGATAATAATGCAGTTGAACTACTTCAAGAAAACAATGAAAATTCCTATATTTGCTCAGGAATCCGCCAAGTTACCGAACGTTTCGAAAATCAAGTAAAGCGGATTGAACTTTTTAATAACATTTTTGGTTCACAATTGTTTTTTTTTACCGTATCTTTCGCAGTAAGGTTGATTAACACTATAAATTTGTTAATAAATTCATATTACACTAAAACGTTTGTGTATCGCTACCTCACATCTCTAAATTTGTCACAAATACTCTGCACATTTTTTCAATTAGTAAGTCTTCTTTCCGCTTTTTTCTCAATGCAGAAAATCTGAACTCTCATTGATTGCAGATTATTGGCGTTTTTGGTGTGATGATTTGCACTAAAGCAGAACATGAAGCTAGAAAAACTGGCAGTATTTGTCTAGACGCTTTGGCGAAGTTACCTAATACGAACGAAAATGAAAAACTGAAGAATGAATTATTGTTACTTAATCGTTTGGTCAAAGAGAGAAATTTAAATTTTTCTGCCGCAGGATTTTTTAATATTAATTATTCTTTATTGTTTAATATCAGTGCAAGTATTTTGTCTTATGTGATTGTATTAATTCAGTTTAATATTAAAAATTAAAGTTATTAATCAACAATTTTTGAATATTAATTTAATTTTTTCACCAGCGATGCATTATGTAAAATTATTTAAAATTTTTTTTAAATTAAATTATAAATTAAAGCTCAATCCTAAGGTTTTGGACTTGGTTTTAAAAAATTAATTCAATAAAATTCAAAACATTTACAGAAAAAATCTAATTTATGTGTTTTATTGTGTATCTCGTAATGTTTCATGTTGAAAAGGAAGAAAGGGGAAAATATTACTTAAATAATGGCCAACAAAACAATAAAGCTGATGTATATACCCTACCTAGACTAGAAGCCGATTTCGCTAAAGAAATCCACGAGACGATTTAAGGCCAAATAGATTGGTCGAGAGCCTGAATCCTTGGACCATCTTTGCTAAAATATCCTTCAAAGAAAAACGGGTGCTCTCCAACTTAAACCAAAATTTTCTAGCCGTTTTGTATCACGCAATAAGGAAGATTAAGAATAGTAGGATATCCTCCGTAAACATTTTGAAAAGAAAACCTTTGAAAAGCAACGGCACCGTAGCTTTGCCTAACCATTACCAGCTTCGGAAGATGTACATATTCTACTAGCCTTTATATTATTAAGTGTTGTCTCTAGGACAAAAGCTAATTTGCTCATTAGGAACCCCTCAAGGCCTTGAAACAATTTTATTCTCTGGATTCCGTTTTCAAGAGAGCTCACAAGCGGAAATTTTTGCCAGCTTTAGAACATCTTCATGAAACTAACAAATACATTGTATTGACCACTATTATACCCGATGACGCCCAGAAATCCGTCGATTACCTCGAACCGGAAGAAATGACCCCTGGCTGCCCGATTCCACCACCAAAAATTATTACCACTTATCCAGTTTACCCGTTTCTCAAAACCAAAGCCAACCCAGATCGCCCGCCGCAGTGATCTACGAACTCTCACGTAAGACTTCACAAACTGTTATCAAATGGGATTTGTTTTGAACACACAAAATAATACAATTTGTAGCAACTTTACGTCGCCGTCGTTCCATATGTAGTTCAACATTCTTTCCACTTGCACCATACTGGAACTAACAGTGGATGCTAGGAATTCTTCCTGCTAACAGCAACCCAGAAGTCGCCGAATCTAAACATCCAAGCCTTCCAATATTAACAATTATGGATTTAGATCCGGCGACTACTACCAAATGTGGCAATCCACCTTCAAAGCGATCATGAAAGCCCTACCATGACACCTTCTAAAAGTTTTGAAAATTACCTTCAGCCACCGTGATTGTAAGAACCTCGTACTTTGTAACTAAAGACGATAAAAAACACTTTTTCCACTTCAAATACTGGAGCAGCCGACCCAATCGGGTTAAAAACATTTGTGTTATTTCGAGATAATAGCTCAGAAAACACTAAGACCTCTGGCGCTGCAGCTCCGTTGAAAACGACCTAAGATGAAAAATATATGGTGCTCTGCTTTTTGTCTAACACCGCTGATCATTATTATCAGATGTGGAATCCCAGTTTTAAGGTTATGATAAGAGCCTTCCACAAAGTAGAGGATACCGAAAATCTTATCTGCGATGTCCTAGAAATCGTCTTCACCTATTACGGCTCCCAGAACCTCGTCCTCCGCAAGTAAAAGAAAAAAAAAGACACACTTTCGTCTGCCTACTCCTAGACTAAGCCTTTACCCAAACGAGCCATCGTTTATTGCATATTTTTCTCTGATTAAACTCTTACAAACCAATACGAATATGGAAATCGTTCAATAAGTACTCCGATTTTAAAATTTTTTGGAGTACTTATATTATGATAGAAAGTGGGTTAAAGAACAATAATAAAACAAAAATTTAGTGAACCGTTGCAAATAAGCCTTATTTTTATAAATTTGAAAAAATCAGGAATAATCGAAGCGGTTTAAACCTTTGATTGATTTTTGCCATAAGTAAACTCTGCCCCCCTCCAGTCGATCGACCGGGTGCAAGTTGTTCAATGCACAGGCGGTTCAATATTGCCGCATGGAGTTACTAGCCCCTACTCGGAATGACTTTAATTAAATTGAAGGTTTTAAATTGATTTTTATTGGATGATGAATCCTAATCGGACACAGTAGCATTGTCAAATTCGACTCTACGTCTTCTCCGTGTAAAGTATTTAAGGTTTTAAATTACTTAATCAGTGATGGACCATTGTTGAACACAGTTGCGTTGTCAAAATTGACTCGGAGACGCTTCCGCTTTGCTCCGTTAAGCTCCATCCCGGCTCCGAGCCATTTTGACTAACGCATACTATACTTTGTTTTATTTAAGTAAAATGTAAAACGTTTGCACTAAACGGATGACCTTTAAATGTTAACTAATGAAGTTGCTTTGAATAAAGACTCACTCACAATAAGAAAATTATGCGATATTTAGTGTTTATTCAAAGTAATTTCATTGGTTAACATTTAAAGGTCATCCGTTTAGTGCAAACGTTTTATATTTTTCTTAAATTAAACAGAGTATAGCTAATAATATTCCTTAGGGACTTCCAACTCGAAAAAGGTGCTCATTTAAAGGGGTGGATGTAACTTATTTTTTGATATCCTTGGAGGCCTCCCAAACTTCCAAAAAGTGCTCTTAAGAACGGGGTGGTTGTCACTAATTCTTTTGTAAAATTTAATTCAAAAATAACCCTAAAAAGTGAAATTTGCTTGATGTTCACTATGCGACTGGTTAGGTACAACTAATAGTGTTTCGTAAAACTCTACCCATCAACCATTAATGTAGTTCTCCACGCACGTATCGTTAACAGAATGCGTGAATAGAGGTCAAAGTTGCATTAAAATACCAAACTTTAAAATCAATTATTAGCTAAATTAATCGATATACGTACAACATTCCCTCATATCTAAAACGTTTTATTTTAATGTTTTTTTTTTCAGATTCTGTTGTATTTTTTTCCATAAATATAATATTTTGGAGTCTTTCTCATAAAACTATTAAAATTAAATACGTTGTTGACTATCTTGAAAAATACTAAATTTTTTACCAAATTACCATTTATCAGTATTTTTTATAAGAAATATTTTTTTTAATGGCTTAATTAGTATTATCATTACTAAACCTAGTTTTTTAGAGCTTTTTAGTGATAGGCTCTTACCTTGAAAACAAATATATAAAGTAAATGCATTTTCTCCAAGAAGTATAAAATCAAAATGATGTTTCTAAACAGTGCTTTGTTCTTAATTAAGCTAACAATTTTAATTTATGCTCCATTAAACGGTAAGTAAAGAAAAATTAAGTAAAAAATAGATGAGCTAAGTGAACGGGCTAAGAACCGGACTCTAGGCTAGAAGCCCTAGGTTTGATCCCCAACCTGGCTACAAAATTTATTCAACTTCATTATGATCCTCTTCTCTCGGAAGTCAATGGCAAACCACCGAGAGTAATCTGCCAAGATGTAGCATTTCAAATGCTTGCCAACCTCCAATAGCAGACGGCACCTTAAGAAGAAGAAAGAAAATTTAATTAAAACTAAAACCAAATATTTGTACAATTTTAATTAGTTAAATTAAATTGGGGATTATATTTATTACATTCCCTCTTACTAATACAGAAGTTTCAAATTTAGGTGAGAAATATATTTTTTTATATTCTCCTGCTTATAAAAGCTTTTATCAAGAATTTTATTCAACAAAAATCTTTCTTAAATTTGCATTTTGTTTTTTTTTAAAATTATTTGTGGAAGTGTTGCTCAGTGTGACTTAAATTTACTTTTCCCTATGTGTTTACAAAATAACTACCTTAAATAACTAAATGTGTACAAATCTGTTTCCGAGGTACTGTTTTTTCAATTTTAAGAAAAAAATAATTTTGTAACTGATTTTTCATTTTACCAAACTTGTAAAATATTCTGCTCAAATTTCAGCAAAAAGCTAGTTACTAATTAATTTTGATTTGTCTTTGTAATAACTTTTTTAAGCTTTCTTTCTTGTCCTTTGTTTACACATGCAATGGCTGAAAACATACCCAATTTATTTTATAGGAGCTCAAGAAACTGAATTCATAGTAGGTGGAGTCAATGCAAAGCCAGGTGAAATACCATATCAAGTATCACTGCAGTTACGAAAGATTCATTATTGTGGAGGTACAATCATATCTAACTGCTGGATTCTTACAGCTGCTCATTGTACCAATCGGTAAAAAATTCAAAATATTTATTTTTTTTAAGTATAAAAATTTTTACGAACTGCATTTTAGATTCCCAATAGCAGAAATGACTGTATTAGCAGGAACTACAAAATTAAATAGTGGTGGAGTCAGAGTCAAAGTTGAGAAAACTATATCTCATCAGAACTTTAGTCGCTATACATACGAGAACGATATTTCAGTAATTAAATTAAAAACATGTCTTCCTAAAAACAACACAAATATTAAACCTGTGAAATTAGATAAGTCAAATATTGGTGCAAATATTTCTGCGATTGTTTCTGGATGGGGGGTAACTGCCGTAAGATACTTTTATGTAATAATAAGTATATATATATATTTTCGAAATAATAATTTTAGGAAAGGAATAGAAATGTATCAAATGATCTTAAAGAGCTTGAAGTAAACACAATCACTAATCAACAATGTAAAAAAACGATGTCTAATACTGGTAATGGGCAACTGTGCACGTTAAGTCCAGAAGGACAAGGATTTTGCACAGTAAGAAAAATATACTTTAATTTCTTGCAGCTGTTATAGACTAGCCAGTTGAGAAATTTGCTAATTTCAAATTATTAACGTTTTTTAACTTTAAGCTTTTAACAGATCCCTAGGAATCACTCAGTAATCTTTCTTTTATATTATATTAATTTTCATGGTGATTAACGTGTTACTAGTTATTAATGATGCTATTCTCTAAAAATTGAATTACCGTCTGTTATTCTGTCATTATTAAAAAATGATTAGAATTGCATAACTATTCCAAAATATGTATTTTTAGGCTGACTCTGGAGGACCTTTAGTGCTAAAATCTACAAAGGCTCAAATAGGGTTGGTTTCGGCAAACATTCACTGCGCTGTAGGTTATCCTGATGTTTACACAAGGATTTCATCCTATTACTCATGGATTCAAGATAATACAAAGTAAATTTTCTAATGAAATTTTCTATTGTACCTATACATAATTCAGTTTGAATATTTAGATTATCCTTTCAAATAAATAAATTATCAGCATTCTTACTAAACCGCTATTTAAAATTTGGTGCTTAAATATGAGTCATCAGAACACGTAGACAATTTTTTTGAACTTGTGATTGATACGTAATATTGGTATCCCAGTCCAACACACATTATTATTGCTCTCTACAATTAAGTTTACATAAAAACAAAGTTTTGTGGAAAAATTCAATTCCTCGGTAATTTCAGATTCGATCTTTTCCTCGACTAGCTCAGTAATCTTTAAGTTGAAGTAAATACAGAATGAGACAAAATAGCATACACAAATTATTGAATTTGCAAGAACTAAATAAGTTCATTTATTAAACTGAATTACTACAATTAAATAAGTCATAACACTTCCAACTACGTTAGATAGTAAAGCACGATTAATAGAAAAAAATCCTGCTGCAGAAAAATTTGGAGTTTTTTGAATCAAACGGTCTAGTAATAATAATTGCGTTCTTAGATTTTCATTTTCTTTCTCATATGGTAAATCGATCAAAATATTCATGCAAATGTCGCCTGCTTTTCTAGCCTCTTCTTCTGTTTCAGCACATATTATTACAATAATAGCACCAATAGCCTACAACAAAATAATGGTTTTTACAATTTTAGAGAGTGTGACAATATTAATACTTACTATTTGCCAAAGTATCCAGAGCAAGTTAACCAGAACTTGTTGCGTGCGAAAATTAGAGAACATGGTGGCAGTGTATAAATGCATTACTATATTGATTGCATTAATTAATCCCACTGCAAAAGCTAGAGTGATAAGGAGTAATTGCATACCAAAAATGTTATTAAAAAGTGAAATCTGTTTTACATGATTTTCAAACTGTCGAGTTATTTTTTGAATATCCGTGTAAATAAGAGGATCACCTGAATATTTTTGGAGTTTTATAACCGTGTTAGTATTTTTTCTTTGCACTCTAATCGATTTAGTTTTGACTATTAAGTATTTATTGGCAGATATAAACTGCTCTTTGATAAATTTAACAAAAGTATAAATTACTATAACTGTTATAAAATTGAAATAATTTTGAAATCTTTTATTAAAAAAGAAAATATAAGTGTATAATCCATAATCCAACTGAAAGATATAGATATCAATTAAGAAAATGATGAAGTAAATTAAGTGAGAAATTAATAAATTTAAATTGAAGTGCTTAATCGATGCTCCTTTCATTAATTGATTTATTACCGATACCTGGCACTTATGTTGACCATGGTCGTAGTACAAAAATTCCATGAAATTTGAAGGGTGCAAAATAGTCGGTGTAAGAATTGTAATTATAGTACACAAAGCCAAAGTTACTTCTTGTGCGGTATCGGTGATTATCAATGTAAATCCTGGATATTCAATAGCACTCTTTAAAGGACGGTAAATTAATGTTGTTGTAGTTGTAAGGGTTACCGTTAATATTAAAAATAATATGTAGAACTTATAGGCACCCAATAAGGTTTTATTATTACATGTTATTATAGAACGTGGCGGAATTATCCCAAGAATGGTAGTAAACCGAGAAAACATATTAAATGTTAGTTTGAAGCACTCACTAAAAATGTTTTTATTAATTTATAACTTGATAGAATATAGAAGCAGGTGCAAGCGTATATTTCAAGTTACAGTCAGCTATCAAAAAGAATTTTAATTTTCGTTAAGTATTGATTACATAATTTATTAAATATGTACAGTAATTATTAAGTAATGAATATCTAAAGCTAAACAATTAACCTAATTGACTTACGATTAGAAAATTAATTGAATGTTATGCATTAAAGATCCTGGAAACATAAAAATATTGCATGTTAAAAGTATATAATATACCTACAATAATAAATCTAATGTTTGTAATAATCTAAAGGAGATGTTGAAGAAGCGGTGGAACAATTAAACTGTGCAATACAACAAGGGACATAAAATGCTATCCCATCAGAGCAGAAGATGGATGAGCTAGCCAGGATACTACCCTAAATACGTTCGACCAACCAATTAAAAAGGTGCTAACTAATTATTAAAAAAATTTTCATTCACGGAATTACTGATTATTCACTCTGGAAGGCAACAAAAAGAAATCAAAAAACCACAAAAGAACAAACCTCCAATTAAAACTCAAGATGGTAAGTAGGCTAGAACAGATGATATTTAATATAGCAATTACGTTTGTAGAACACCCATTTCCAATGGAAACTATTCCAAAAGAAAATAAACATAGCTAACAAACCTTAGAAGCTCCTTAACAAATGGACCTCCCAATTAAACTTCATAGCAAGTGGCGAAATTCTGAGAAACTTATTCCCCAGAAGGAATAAAGATGATTACAATATAATCATAGCAAGTAAGAAGTACCTGCCCAGACTCAGTGCTCATCCAAATAATTTGCCTTCAGATCTTCTCGCTGCCTCTAACCTCTTCACTTCCAAAGTTTGACAGTTGCCACTATAAAGTTTTTTTTAAGCTTTTTGTTTCAAATTAATAGTTAATGTGTGATAAATGCAACACTTTTGAACCTCGCGTCGGAGACGACAGAGAAAAAATTAACCTGAACCTCTATTTTGGAAAGAAAAAAACATTTTTTTTATATTTTAGAAAAGTTAAATAAAGTTTTGTTAAAAGTTTAAAACAATAAAATTACTTTATCAGCTTCTAAAACACTTTTATAATATGACTGATTTTGAGGCGTTTACATGGACTTCCCCTCTTAAACAGTGATCATAAACAAAAAAAATAAATAAATCGAGAAAATGGTAAAAAAACAGTTTTTTCTTTATAAATTCAACAGGAATTAAATTGAAAGGCTGAAATTTTGCATACGACTGTTTTTTTACATAGGAAACTTTGTAAAAAGGCACTTTTAACATATTTGTACATGTACAGGTTAGGTGGCTAGGGAGAGGAGCTATAGATCCAAAGATCGTAGGTTCAAATCTCGATCGCTCCCAAATTTATCTGTGTCATGTATAGGATTGCACGTTAAACTATCAGCCTACTATGACGTTTAGTCGGTAGAACTGCTGACTTGTAATGCGGTTTTGCCTTTATGGTTTTAGCGGATTTATCCCGTATTGCAGTATTCAATGAGTAGTCGTTTATATCCCGGTTGCAGTATTCGAAGGTTATATGGAGTCACACTAGCACAATACAATTTCAACAAAATTCATAAATGCAATACATAAAATAATTATTACAAAATTAAATAAAAACTACACAATACCAATACGATAACCCCATAAGAAAAGGGCGAAGTTCAGAATGACCCCCTAGGAAGCCGCCTGCTCTTCCACTTAATAATTTGATTAATAATAAAAAAACTTAATAATTTGAGTGGTATAATCAAAAACAACGGTCAAAAAATTTGTAAAAAACTGAGAAAGAGTTCTAGAGTGTGCAGCTTTTGATTAAGTACTCCAAAAAAAAAAAGTTATAAAATAAAAGTTGTAGAGCGTCAAATTCTGCATCCAATGAGTATAAAACATTTTTATATTTGATTAAGTATACCTCTCTAAATTGGCATCTCCCGACTTCCGGTGATAGCCATATATGAAGGTGCCTATGAGTTACTCCGCTTCAACTCGTGCGGGTGTATATCCTACATATAGTTATCCTTGCTTCAGTATTATCAAATAATCATTTAAAACAAAAATATTATCACGGGTGAATTTGGGAGAACTTTTGGATTGCAAAAAACTACAAAATTTTAGGACTTCTTTGTTTTCTCGCCGATAACTTATAAATGGTGCAACCTAGCAAAAAAGTTACAAAATAACAAATTAAAAATCATCAAATTCTGCATCGCATAAGTACTATAATTTAATAATTTGAGTAAAAATCATGGTCAAAAATCGACGATTTTTTCCAACTATGTAAAAAACTGAGATAAATAGTTTTATATATGAGTCTCCAACTTGAAAATGACTACTCCAAGGAAATAATTTAGGAAATAAAAGTTGTAGACAGTCAAATTTTGCATCCAATCAGTATCAAAATTTTTAAATTCGAGCAAGTACACCTCGTTAAATTGGCAATCTCCCGATGTCCGGCAATTGGCATATTGCAGTCTTAGTAGGTCCACTTTTTTTTAGTCACTGCTCGTATAAACGTAGAGTGACTTCGCCTTGGACTTGGACTGAAACTTGGAGTAAAAATAGCAAATATTACATCCGCTAAACGTGTGAATGAAATGATTCACTCTAAATTTCTCAATTTCTAAATTTTGAAATCTTTTGTTATATTTTTCAACTTTTTTAAACACCACGTTTTTCTCTTTCCCCCTTCCGTTTTTGCATTTTAGTCATATTTTCAAATATTTTTCCAGTTGCACTTTGTCACAAAAGGTTAATAATAGTTTTTAAAGTGTTTTCTTAATAAAAGATCTTGTATGTTCTTCTACTTATGGTTAAAATACTAATATTTTAAAGTTTAGTTCAGTTTTTGTTTATCTAAAATTAATTTCGTTTTCTAAAATGGTTAAATATTTATTGAAAATAAAAATGTTTAATATAATCAATATTTAATTTTATTACTTTGTTTTGGTTTTCCGAAACTGGTTTGAATAACTGGTATTAGTGCAGTTCTAGCAATCAGTAAAACAACAGCAGCCATGAATATTCTAAATGAAAGATATTTAGCAAATTATATAAAATTATACGAATTGATAATCGTAATTATTTTAATATTAGACCAAGTTAATAGTTCAGTTACAATTAGCCACCAAGACGGTAAGTCTTCATTTTTTAACAATATTTACTAGAACGCAGATTTTTATAACGCTTCAGTAGATTAGAATAAAATTGCGGAATACCAATAATCTTTTTATCGAATGACGCCTGCATTGGAAATTAATATTTTTATAACCTTGAGAATCTAAGAATTAAGTTATAAACAAATTTCTTTGTATCCATTACGTAATTTTGTTTTAAATCAAATTTTGAAAAATTATAGGTTGCATTTTAAAATTACAATTTTTTGAAAAAGTACAGTGTAAACATGAAACTCGGTAAAAACATATATTTAAAACCTTGATTTGATTCAGAATAAATATAAATTGGTGAAGAAAAAGTTCTCTACAAATAAAATTGTAAAAAGCTGAAAATATTGGGGGGAAAACTAAACTCAATATTGTAGATTTGATATCTTATTTCTGACTAGCTCAGCTTAATCTTATCAAAATTAATAAAAACAAAATTGTTATACTTATCAAAACCTATCAAATTTTATTCGAAATTCAAAAGTGATTACAAAAAATAAATCTCGATGTCTTCATACAAATAATATAAACTACATCTTCATTCAATTCATGTCACTTATCTAACTGAAGCATTTACTTTATTTTAGGGCCGGTAATTTATAAGAACAGTACAAATTATGACCACATATTATCAGATATAATAAGAAACAAACGTCAGAATAATAATAATGGGTATAAATGTTACATAGAGGTAGTCTATTCAGCCTCAAACGATAAAATATATTATTTTAGGTTAAACTGTGAAATTCCAGCCAATCCACTTCACACTAATTATGAAATTTTGGGTGATTCTGTTATAAAGTATAAGGCTGGTGACTTTGTTGATCAATACAGCGTATTACAAATCAGTTGTCATACCGGGTATGCTTTGAGTCCATTTAAGCAAAATACCTTATATTGTATAAATGGAGCATGGAATCAATTGCCTTCAGTTTGTATCCGTAAGTATTTGGCATATATACTATAGTGTTAATTCTGTGTGAGAAAAGATATTATTTAAATTATTAATTTTGTTTATCTTAAGAACGACAAAATTTGTAACACCCCCACCCTCCTATGACTGTCAAGCCTAAACAAGCAATTGTTTGCTTAAAAAAATAAAAGAAAAAATGCAAGTGGCTGTTTAAAGTTTTGTTGTCGCCTCAATTGAGTGCGCAACCCCAAATAATCATAAGATTAACGTTTCAAGTCTTGACAAAGTCTGGACTGAGGTTAAACCAAACATCAGAGGTTAACAACTTCTTCGTTTTCTGGGTTCGACAAGACAAATCTAAAATTATTTCATTTAAAAACTGTTGATTTCTCGGTGCTGGATAACAGATTTTGATAGACTAATTGCGCGAGTAAAACAAACGGAAGTATTTCAGATTCCTTTTATTCCAAAAGGAAGCGTCAGTCCAGCTTGGCACCACTATTTTGATAACAATTCCTATAGTTTTGTTCATTTTATTAGTTATCTACGGATGTAATCTACTTAAAAGTTTTTTTTATTTACTAAAGTTCTTAGGTACGTGTACATCGTTAGCTTCGACCGAAACCACGGCTGTTAAATGCAGTTTAAATAGCAAACCATTAGATAACTGCATCGAACCGGTAACAGGAACAATAGCTTTGCTATCATGCAAACCGTTGTACGAAGAGCTAAATATACATAGAAATCCAGTGCGTTTATGTAGAGAGGGCAGGTGGGATCCCCCCATTTCAACATGTTATCCAAGTAAGTTATAAAGCAGATAGCTTTAATTGAGCCCGAAGAATGTATTTCATCACTCCAATTTTATTTTTTTCCTAGCATGTGGCAATAAGCATCCTAGAGGAACTACCAACATAATTGGTGGTAAAACCGTTACAATTGGAGACTATCCCTGGCATATTGGTATATATAATAGTACCACTAAGTCACTTTTGTGCGGAGGATCGATTATTGAGAAAAACATCATTTTAACCGGTACGGACCGCAGATAGTCATATATATACCTACTAAAATAATTATAATATTTTGTTACAAATTTAGCTGCTCATTGCTTAACGGATTATTATGGCAAACTCGAATCAGCTGCAAATTATGTGGTAGCAGCAGGAAAATTTTATAGTAAATACGACGATCCCAGAGATCCGTTTGCCCAATATTCAAGCGTAAGATAAAGTAGATTTTTTGAGAGCTTTCAATTACATCGATTTTTGTGTAGGTGCTTACAATTCACGTACCGGATCGATATACGGGACTCACAAATGCGTTTGCACAAGATATTGCGATTATGATACTATCAAATCCGTTTAATCTCTCTGAATCGGTTCAACCGGTTTGTGTTGAATTAAATGATGATTATTCACATTTAAACTTTTTACCTGACAGCAATGATGGAATAGTTAGTGTTAAAATTTTTTAATTTTACTGAATCACCCGAATAAACAATAATGCGTTTTAAGGTTACCGGTTGGGGTCTTACAACTGAAGGGGGAGAAATTTCGGCAGAATTAAAAGAACTTATAATACCACAGATTCCATTTCTCCAATGTTCTGCGGAAGTTCCAAATAGTTTTAAAAGTTATATTACAGCTGACAAGATTTGTGGTGGCTATATAAGCAATGGTAAGTATCAATACCCTATTATTAATATCGTTGAATTTGAACACATTTTAGCAACATCCGTATGTCGTGGTGACAGTGGTGGAGCATTAGTCGTCAAAAACCAAATAAATAACCGATATTTTGCAAGAGGTATTGTCAGCACATCGCCTGCAAGTGAAGCCTTGACGTGCGACTCAAATCAATACAGTCTCTTTACAGAGGTTGACAAACACAAAGAGTTTGTTCGTGATCTTGTAGCATTAAATCAAATGTAAGTTAATTTAACTAAATATAAAAACTTACTTATAGCATAGTACGCATGCGCACCGCACTCTATGATTAGTTTTGTGCAGAAGAACACCGAAGGTCGCTTTACAATTTTATCTTTGCTACAAAATGTCAAAATTAACTAATGTTGTTCTTGGCGGTTGTTCACGTCAAGTTTAACAAGTTTTCAACTATCTAATGTCAAAAACATAAATATGGAGTATGTTGTGTTACCCTCTAAGCTAAATATCAGATCAACTAACTCTTTCTAAAATTGTTATATGTAATAGTCGAACAGCTCTGGAATGCAACATGTGTCATACTGCGGTGTCACAAGTTACTGTATCAAACGAAGAACATCAAACAGAAAAAGCTAAACCAAAAAAAGGTAAGAAGAATCTACATAATTTGTAAGTTTTAGTTTTGGTAATTTAAAGCCATTAACATTCTGGTTAAACAAAATTTGTGTATTTCTAAAATTAGAAGAAATAATTTCTTTCCTCAGTAACGGGATGTTAGGTTGTGGCTCTCTCGGATCCTAGTGAGATTCGATCAAAAGATCAAAAAAAAGCACATTTATACTAATTATAAAAGCACCTGATATTTTATTCTCTTTTTTTTTCAATAGATTTGGGAAACTTTCACGTGGTCTGTTACTTTAAACCGAATTTTTTAAATAATGGATTTGCCGCTGACAATATAAATCCTTTCCTGTGCACCCATATCATAATAGATAACCATGCATATATAACAGAGGAAGCCACTGTAGGATCTTTCGACGATAATCATAAAGAAATCAAATTGGGTGAATATGCTAAAATTACAGGACTTAAGGATCATAATAAAGATTTGAAGGTGATGCTTCATCTTTTATCATGGAATTTACAAAAAGATTTATATATTGCCAAAAACAGGCAAAAATTGGTTAATAAAATGATTACATTTTTACGGCAGCATAACTTAGATGGTTTGGATTTTTCTTTTATTAGATTATTAAAAGACCCCGATTATATATTCATACAGGTTTGTTTTAGTAATAGATCTTTTAAAATGTTACAATTTACTACAATATTGTAAAAATTAAAAAATTACATTAGGTGGTTGTAAAATTCCATTTACCATGATAATATTAATTTTTTTACTAGGAGTTACGCGAAGGATTTGATAGGGAATCAATAGAAACTGGTAGACCTCGGTTGCTCTTAACTATATTAGTGGAACCTGTTTATCTTACCAGTAAAGAATGGAATATACCAAAAATAATTCAGTAAGTTATACTGATCAAATTATGCTATTATTACTTTAATTTTAAAATAGATACATCGATTGGTTGAATATATTTCCTAAATTTAATTTGATCAAAATAACGGCTGCTCAGTACAATCCATTATATGGTGTGAACAAAATTATAGATAGTCAATTAGATGCTGTAAGTTTTTCTCACTACAAGAATTTGTGGCTGTAAATTTTAATTACTAAACTAAAAATTTTCCAGAACTATACGATCAACCACAGTGTGCAATCAGGTATAGTAAGAGAAAAGTTAGTTTTAGGTATTCCAGCTTACGGGACAGATGTCATATTAGAAAATTCGTCAATTTTTACCGCCTCAGGTTCGAAAACCGGTTTTGAAAGCCAAGAAGCTTACTCCAAGGTATTTTTTATAATATTTTTATCACTTCGATTTTAATAAACCACCATTGAACTTAGATTTGCAAAAATATTAAAGATGAAGGTTGGACTGTAGTACGACCATATCCAAACGCAATGGGACCATACGCTTATAAAGGATATCGATGGGTGAGCTACGACGATGAAAATATAGTAGAAAAAAAAGCAGAATATGCTGCCACAAATAAACTAGGCGGAATCATGTTTTGGACGATAGAACAAGACGATTATTTAGGATATTGCACTGGAAAAAAATTTCCGCTGATCCAAGCAGCAAAAGAGGCGCTGATAAATGCTTGAAGATACTACAAATAAAAATTAAATATTTCAAACGATGTGAAAGATATAACAATAAATAATAATTTTACCGATTAGTCGTTTACCAGATTATGATATCCAGATTCCTAGCGTCTTCGTATCCTTATTAAGTATGCATTAAAACATCGATGTCTCGTTAGGAGCCAGGTAATTCGGAAGATCAGCTGGCTAAAGGATCTATCAACTCAGGGTCTTATGGTTCGTATAAGTTTTCTTATGCAAATTCCTTTTGGACTGGCTGTCCACTTGACCTGCCACTTATTGAAGAGAATCTCTCTTAAAGCACGCTTTTTCTATGCGGCTTACTTGAAAGGTAGTTGTTATTTTTTTCTTTTTCCAAAAAATCTAAAGGATCTGTATGCTGTAGAGATCCTCAACGCGATAGTCATCTGCACTCTTCATTGATTAATTTATGTAAATATTTTGGTCTATAGTTTCAGATAGAGATTTTTAACCTGGGAGGCCTTGAATTAACAGGTACCACGGAGGCGGTTGTACTAAAAATTTTAAGTTTATTTTTTACTCTCATTATGTTAGGATTCGTAGTGGTGATCATTGGCAAATGATGGCAAGAAAATCGTTCTGATCATTTTGAACTACAACAATATAATCAAAAAACGTATTACTCAATAAATTTAATTATTAAACTGAAGTAATACAATTACGTAAGCCACAGCAGTGAGGTGATGTGATCGCTGGTTATGTATAGAGCGGAAATTCTGGGTTCAAATCGAGGATTGCACGGAATTTCTTGGCTCGGCCTTCCGGTGGGCATCCACACTCCTGTGGTGATTCCTGATATTTGTATTGACGTCATTACCGTTGATACGGCTGCGTCACACACAAGAGTTTACAAGACAGATTAGGTAGGCAGGGAATGAAGCCATGGGCCTTCTAGGCCTGTAGAGCTGTAATACATTGTAGTAGATAAAACCGCCTTATTACACTTCAAATTAAAAGTTTTCTAAAAACTTAACGAAACCTCCAAAAAGTATCAAATTTATCTACTAGCATATACACCAGCTTAGCGGAATCGCCCAAGTTTTCACACGCACTGCTCTTATCTTGCGGCCTTGTCTTTTTTCAACGCAAAATTTTTCGCAAAGTCAATATTATTTTGTAAAAATTTTCCAAAATATTAATTTTCCAAAATTAGCTAAAAGAAAAACACACTCGCTTTCTGATAATTTTTATTCATCTTAAAAACATTTATATCAAAAATCGCAAAGCACAAAACCGCGACCTCACAGCTCCGTGGGTCGCTCGCGAGTCCCTTTCAAATATCAAAATTTTCCCCACTTTGGCTATTACACCATAGGCGTAACAACTTTTAATTTTTTTTTTATTTACATTTTAACGTGCACAACTACTGGGTTATTAGCACTTTTAAATGCTAATTTTTAATTTGTTCAGTATTTTTGTTTGTTTATGTTTTTTGGATTGGGTATTTTGGTTGGTTGGTTTTTTGGTTCACCACTGAGTGAGAATGTCTACTGGAAAGCCGAGCTAAAAAATTCTGATGTGTCCGAGATTTGAACTCAGAATTTCCGCTCGTAACGCAACCAGCGATCACATCACTCCACTGCCGTGGCTTTTTTAATTTTTAAAATCAAAATATAAAATTAAAATAAATAAATAAATTTCTTCATCCAAAAATTATACGTCTCCTCCCTAGGTTAGGACAAATTCTTGAGAAACTGGAGAAAGCTATAAAAAAAAGTTATATTTTTGATTGAACAAAACTTAGAATCATAATTTCAAAAATTTACAAAAGGATCTAATTATTATTAACTAAGCCAATCAAATTTACAGAGCCAATTAATTCATATTTAAAAAAAAACTCAAAACTATTTAAAAGTTTTAGAACAAAACCTAATCAAGTTAATTTAATTTTTAATTGATTTGGAGCTATCGTCCCAATGAAATATCTCCTTTTCTCACTAAATTTTATATAAATCTATTCTTAAACTTGTAATTAACCAGGTTTATTAAATTTACAACCCCTACACTACATGAGTCTACAATCATGAATCACTATGACCCAATTAATTAATTATACAATTTTCTGAAACTAATCTTAACAAAATCCTTTTTTTAACAATCTTCTTTAAATTTTTTGATGAATCAGACCATTTTCTTCAAAATTTCAATATTATTCTTAATAATTTAAGATTTATAATTAAAATAATTAATATATATATAATTATAAATAATTAAGATAAATAATTAATAATTTAATATTCTTAAACATTCAATCGTTCATAGCTTCACATACAATTTAAATCTTCATTATCAAATGTTATTACTACTGCACTATTTAAATAATTTTATAAAAATTCATTTTTAATTTTATTATTAGAAAACTTTCTTTTATTCAGTTTTGTTAAATTTTCCATTTTATCGTGCGATTTAGTGGAAGGTCATACTTATCTTCTTGTAGTTATTATTTGTTAGGATTATTAAAATTTTGATAAATTGTTAAATTTTTATGTGCACTTTTATTCGAATTTATGTTCTTGAACTAATTTAATTTAAGTCAGAGCGATGTCATCCACTTTCTTTTCATGCTTCCAAATATCCAAATCATTTACCAAAGTCTTTGCTAAGTTATTCTAATTATTTTAGATATCCTCCCTACTTTTCTTCACAAAATATGTTCATGGCTAATACCACCTTGCTCTGTGAAATACCCACTTTTGCAGGACGACTCGCCTTTCTTCTTGAATCTCGACCTCTTCTTTATTCACAACCTTTAACTTCAGAATTTTCTTCATAATTTTATCAATTTCTGGATTGATTTTTTTCGAAATAGAAATTGAGTTCTTTTCATTGTGCAAGAATTTTTTGTTTCCTTCTTCATCCTTTTCCGCAGGAGTTTTCCTTGGTTTATTTTTAAATTCTTCCATTTTAGTACTCCCACGGTTTCTTGCATAATTTGTTTTTTTCTTATGTTGGAGCTTTTCCCATCGAATTTTTCTTGTTTTCTTTCTTAAATTCCGGACTTTTTTAATCGTGGTGCCGTCATGGCAATTTCCAGTTTTAATTAAGTTTTCCATCACCTCCATACTCTCTTGAATTGAAATAGTTTCTTCTTTATTAAAAATTTTCTTTTCGACAATGTCATCTTGAAGACACCTTATTTCGTTTTCTGTAACTGGCTCTACTATAGAAATGCGTTGAACGTTTACCAATTCTTTGACAGTATTAGTAATTTTCTCTAGCCCTTCATTTTCTAATGATTCACTTAATTTGTTTACTCGAAATTCTTTCCTCATATGCTTAAAAGTTTGGTTTATCCTTTGATTCAGCGATTGAAACATCTGTTCCAACCTCAGCATAAAATTTTCATCCATTTGCTTACTCATTTTTTATATACTCAATCTCAGGGTCAAAGGTAAGTTCTGTGGTGAATATCTACTTTTTACAAAAATCCACTTCTCAAAAATATTCACCATATGCTCCACGTTGCATGCGACAAAGATGTCGTCGATTTATTATCTCTCACTCGCAACAAATGGAACTTAAAATTTTCAATAATTGAATCCATCTTCTAAAAGAAATAAAAAAATAACACAGAAACTTTTCGCGTCACTCAACTTTATTATTACTATTCATAATTTTACATAGAAACTCTCCAGCCACAAAATCGCGACCTCGCAGCTCCGTGGATCGCTCGCGAGTCCCCCATCAAATATCAAAATTTTCCCCACCTTGGCTATTACTCCATAGGCGTAACAACTTTTAATTTTTAAAATCAAAATATAAAATTAAAATAAATAAATAAATTTCTTCATCCAAAAATTATACGACAATATAATACAATTCCGTAAGTCATAACACTTGCAACTATACTAGTGAGTACGGTATAATTTATTACAAAAAATCCCGCGATAGATACTTGCCGAATATTGGAGCCTATGACTATGGGTTCTGCAATGGGCGATTCTTGCAGTCCTATTATTTTTTCGGTGCTGTGGACTTCGGGATTCCGTTCTTGATGTTGTACGTCAACGACATTTTGACTTTCGTTCTTTCTGATAAGGTGATTGCGTGCCAAAACATCCTTAACGGCTACGATCAACTCTTAAAATTCACTTACAAGTTAGAAGCTGACGATTTGATCCCCTTCCTGGATCTTTTAGCTGTTATAGAGCCCGATGGTTTACTGCTCACTAACCTCTACAGAAAACCTTCCTTGACTTATAGTCAAATAGTCTGTTAAACTTGTAGTCGGATTACTTTAAGCTGTTTCTATTTTATGTCTGGTTTGCTTAGTTTATAAAAATTAATTATGAAATAAAAATTTGTTGTAATATAGGTTTAAGTTTGCAGTATAGTATTGTGTGAGAGTTGTGGTGAATCAAAAATATATAAAAATGGAGCTATTAGCTGGAAAAACCTTAAGAAAAAGTTACAAATTCATAGTTTTTGCCGCTAGCTTTTTTCTACTATTATTAGAACATCATACTACAATTTCAATTAAAATTGGCAACAAAGGTAAGTCAATTGAGATGATTTTTGATTTTCACAATAACGCTGGGTGAGATTTTCCAATAAAACAAAAATTTCATGAAATGGACTGTAATTTTCTTTAACTATTTATTTCAAATTTTAGCACATATACAAATTTGTGACTTGTCGCCAAGACACTTATATCACGACTGGCTGCTCAAGTAAATACGAGCAACCCTTACTTAATATTAATTCGGCCAGAACATGGCCCCTCTCTTGAAAGCTTCCCCTTTCAACAAAAACAATTTATTCTAAATTTTATAACAAAAGAAAACTCTAAACTTATTAACAAAAAAATTCTAAACTTATTATCAAAAAACAATTCTAAACTTACTAACAAAAAAATTTTAAACTTGTCAAAAACAAAAAATTCTAAAATAATAAACATGTTAGCAAAACTGCTAAAATAAGTTTTTTAAAAACAAAGTAATTTTTAATTTCACGCACAGAACCAAAATCATTAAACACATATTACACATTTTGTTGTGGCAAAGTACACACTTTCACGACTGGTTTTTTAATCACCCCAGATTTTGTCTTTAAAGTCACTGCTCTAATGATACCGTCACTACCAGGATGAACATTCTGAACCCTGCTTAATTCCCATTTCAACGGTGGTAGATTGTCTTCCTTAACCAAAACTAATACACCAATTTTTAACAAATTTGGATGTTGCACTTTCCATTTTGCTCGCATTTGCATTTCCGAAATATATTCCTCAGACCACCTGGACCAAAATTGTTGTTTCATTTGTTGCAAGAATTGAAACCTTTTCAAACTACTTATTTTAGCTTTTTGTAATGGCGGTTCTAGTAGACCAACTATTGGATGTCCAATTAAGAAATGTCCGGGAGTTAAGGCAGTAGGATCATTAGGATCGTTACTCATAGGATACAATGGGCGAGAATTTAAGCACCTCCCAATCTGTGTTATAATTGTAACAAACACTTCAAATGTTAATTTTACATCTTTTACAATTCTATTGAAATGAAACTTAAAACTCTTTACCCCCGCTTTCCAAATTCCTCCAAAGTGAGGTGCGCGAGGTGGTAAAAAGTGCCAGTTTAACTCTTCAAAAAATGAACTATCTTTAATTGCATTTTGCAATTTATAAATTTCCCTTTTTGCACCTACAAAATTTGTGCCGTTATCGCTATAAATGTTTAAACAATGACCGCGTCTCGAGACAAATCTGTGCAGCGCAGCCATAAAAGCATCAGTTGTTAACTCGCTGACCAGTTCCAAATGAATAGCTCGCGTTGACAAACAAATGAATAAACATACATAAGCCTTTACTGTGTTGTATTTACGGCCTTTTCTATCTTTTAATAAGAAAGGACCTGCAAAGTCAATCCCGCAATTTATAAATGGACAAGCTGGGGTTACTCGTACTTTAGGTAAATCTGCCATAATATAATCGACTGGTACAGGTTTAGCCTTAAAATAACTTACGCATTCCCGTATAACCTTTTTTACTAGATTACGAGCAGCAACAATCCAAATGCTTTCTTGTAAAGACGCCAAAACGGCGTGTAATAATTTTATATGCTCGGCTCTTACTAATAATTTGGACAAAGGATGTCTAGGATCTAAAATTGCTGGGTGTTTTTTATGAAATTCGTAACTTGAATATTTTAACCGACCACCAACTCGAATAACCGATTCTGCATTATAAAAGAGATTCAACGCTAAAATTTTGCTAGACTTACCAATTTGCCTTTTGTTTTTTAAATCTTGCAAATCGGCTTTAAACGTTTATAATTGAGCAATTTTAATCAATCAATGATGTTGCTGAATTTAGCAATTCAATACTAGTTAGATTTCCATCTTGTCGATTTTCTTTACCTAAAGTTGCATTTTTGCAAAAACTTATGCAGTATGCCCACACTCTTTAAAGTTTCTTGAATGAAGAAAATTTATCAAAAATTTCGCACGTTTCTAGGTTTGCAATCAGAATAACTTTGACCTTTCGCTCTTCTTCCTTAAATTCGGATGATGCAATTGCACCTTCTAATTTCAACGCATTTTTGTATGGCCAGTTATCGTACGGCTTCGCTAACCAAGGTGGACCTTCCCACCAAAGTGAGTTATTTTCGAGTTCCTTAGGTTCTACATCTCGCGTCAGTAAATCTGCAGGATTATCTCGGGTGTTGACGTCACACCATTCACTTGTCTCAGTCAAAGTTTGAATTTCCGATGTCTTATTTGCTACAAAGATCTTTAACAAATGTGGTGCCGTGTTTATCCATGCAATTACTATTTTTGAATCGCACCAGAAAAACCGCCGATTAATTTTAATTTCTAATGCCTTTTGATGAATCGGGACATATGGAGAGGCATTATAGAGGAGGCTAAAGCTCTAAAAGAGCTATTTGGCCATCGGAAGTAAGTAAGTAAGTAATGCCTTTTCTACTTTCACAAATAAATTCGCGAGTAAAAAAGCTACGCATAATTCTAGACGCGGTACAGTTAATGTTTTTAACGGTGCAACCCGACTCTTTGCACAAAGCAATCTACAACATACAATTCCATCTTCGGTGACAGTACGCGCGTAAATCGCCGCCCCGTAAGCCATTTTAGATGCATCCGCAAATCCGTGTAATTCGATTCTAACCGGATGTTTACAAAATACATGTCTTTTCACTTTTATGTCGTTTAAAGTAGGTAATTGTTTTTTAAATTCATCAAATTTTCTATTTAAATCTATTGGGATGGGTTCATATCATGATAAATTGTATTGCCATAATCTTTACAAAATCAATTTTGCAGAGATAATAACTGGACCTAATAGTCTCAATGGGTCAAATATTTGCGCTATTACTGACAAAACAATGCGTTTTGTGTTTACAGTGATAGGCACCTTGATGGAAATGCTATATTTAAATTCATCTTCGAGTGCATGCCAAGACAATCCTAAAGTCTTTGACTCACCCCTTTCACCCATGTTTAAGATTGTTTTTTTATTTTTGCCCTGAATTTCTTTTAGCACTTGGGAATCATTGGAGCTCCACTTATTTAGTGTGAAACATCCATTTTTTAAAATATGTGTCAATTCATGATAGATTTCTTTAATTTTCTCTTTCGATTCCCCACCTGTTATTAAATCGTCCATATAAAAATCATTTTTAATTATTGAACTGAACACTGGCTTTGTTAATAAATTTTCCTCTGCCAACTCCATCAAGCATCGAACTGCTATAAACGAAGCGCCGCAGTACCATAAGTGACAGTGTTCAATTCATAACAACAATTATCATGTGACTCGTCATCACGCCAAAAAATTCTTTGGAGAGGTCTTTGATCTTCGTGAATCAAAATTTGCCTATACATTTTTGTTATGTCTGCGGTTATTACATAATTATGTTTTCTAAACCGTGTGATAATAGAAAATAAATCATGTTGAAGAACTGGACCGATTACCTGGATATCATTTAAAGAATATCCACTTGTAGTTTTTGCAGACGCGTCAAAAACTACCCTTACACGAGTTGTTAAACTATCTTTGATTACACAATGATGTGGCAAGTAATACGCCCTATGATCATCAACATTTTTAAGTTTTGTTAAATGTCCTAGCTGTTCGTATTCGTTTATAAATTTCTTATACTCTGTTTTTAATATTAAATTACGATTTAGTTTCTTTTCCAAATGCCCAAACCTTTTAAGAGCTAATTGTCGCAAATCTCCTAATTTATCAACAGAATGCTTTAAAGGGTAACGAACTACAAAGCGTCCATTTGATAATGGCGTTGTGATAGTCTTAAAGTGAGATTCGCAAAATTCCTCTTCCGGTGAGAGTATCTTTTTTTCTGGACAACTTTCCAATTCTCAAAATTTAGTTAAAATGTTGTCAAGACTTTTGTTGGAAACAAAACCACAGTGACTATCTTTTTCTATTTTTCGTGTTGGAACTACCCCTGCTATTATCCAACCCAAGCTCGTTTCTTGGAGCACTGGTTTGTTTTTCCCTAATCTAAGTTGCTTGGGACGTACCAATTCCCAGAAACGCTCTGAACCTATCAAAATATCTATTTTGCCTGCTTCGTTAAAGGATTTGTCAGCAAGGTGCACAAAATCGGGAATATTTAATTATGTGATGTCGACCGGTGCGCAAGGAATATTTCCGCTTATATTAGGTACTACCAAACACGAAATATTTATTTTAAATTCAGAATCATGCGCTTGGACACATAAATCTACCTTTTCTGATATATCAGTTGCTAACTCGAGTGCCAACTGATTTATTGATTGATTACCAGTAACTTTAATATCGATTTTTGAAGCTGGCAACTTCAATTTGTTTTCCAGTTTTTTTGTAATAAAGTGGGATTCGGCCCCTGAATCTAAAAGTACGCGGGTTTTGTACGACTTTCCATTTATTTTATTTATTACGCGAACAATTGCTGTCGATAGCAAAACTTGATTCAGACCGTCGAAGGAATTCAATGTTACCATGCTCTCTGCTTTAACATTTGTTATGTTAGAAGTTTCCTCAATTTCTTCTTCAACATGCTTCGAACCTGCTTCTGTTTGATAAGTACTAATTTTGCTATTATCGTGAATCAACGTATTGTGCTTTCTATTACATTTTTGACACCTAGGCGCTTTGGAAAACATTGCTCGGTGATATTTTTTGAAGTATTCAAGCAAAGATTTAAATTTTTGATTCTCTCAAAACGATTTTCAACAGAAAGCTTTGCAAATTCTTAAAAAAAAGTTACAACATAACAAATTAAAAATCATCAAATTCTGCGTCGCATAAGTACTATAATTTAATAATTTGGTTGAGTAGTATGGTTGAAAATCATGGTCAAAAAACGACGATTTTTTCCAACTATGTGAAAAACTGAGTTAGGTATATAGATTTATATATGAGTCTCTAACTTGGAAATGACTACTCCAAGAAAATAATTTAGAAAATAAAAGTTGTAAACAGTAAAATTTTGCATCCAACAGTATCAAAAGTTTTAAATTCGAGCAAGTACACCTTGTTAAATTGGCAATTTCCTGATGTCCGGCAATTGGCATATTGCAGTCTTACTAGATCCACTTTTTCTTAGTCACTGCTCGTATAAACGTAGAGTGACTTGGCCAAAAATAGCAAATATTACATCCACTAAACGTGTGGTTAAAATGATCCACTCTAAATTTCTCAATCTATAAATTTTGAAATATTTTGCTATATTTTTCAATTTCTTTATACACCACGTTTTTCTCCCCCCTACCCTTTCCGTTTTTGCATTTTAGTCATATTTTCAAATATTTTTCTAGTTGCACTTTGTCACAAAAGGTTAAAAATGGTTTTTAAAGTGTTTTCTTAAATAAAATATCTTGTATGTTGTTCTCTACTTATGGTTAAAATACTAATATTTTAAAGTTTAGTTCAGTTTTTGTTTATCTAAAATTAATTTCGTTTTCTAAAATGGTTAAATATTTATTGAAAATAAAAATGTTTAATATAATCAATATTTAATTTTATTACTTTGTTTTAATTTTCCGAAACTGGTTTGAATAACTGGTATTAGTGCAGTTCTAGCAATCAGTAAAACAACAGCAGCCATGAATATTGTAAATGAAAGATATTTAGCAAATTATATAAAATTATACGAATTGATAATCGTAATTACTTTAATATTAGACCAAGTTAATAGTTCAGTTACAATTAGCCACCACGACGGTAAGTCTTCATTTTTTAACAATATTTACTAGAACGCAGATTTTTATAACGCTTCAGTAGATTAGAATAAAATTGCGGAATGCCAATCATCTTTTTATCGAATGACGACTGCATTGGAAACTAATATTTTTATAACCTTGAGAATCTAAGAATTAAGTTATAAACAAATTACTTTGTATCCATTACGTAATTTTGTTTTAAATCAAATTTTAAAAAATTATAGGTTGCATTTTGAAATTACAATTTTTTGAAAAAGTACAGTGTAAACATGAAACTCGGTAAAAACATATTTAAAACCTTGATTTGATTCAAAATAAAAATAAATTGATGAAGAAAAAGTAGTTCTCTACAACTAGAATTGTAAAAAGCTGAAAATATTGGGGGGAAAACTTTTCTCAATATTGCAGATTTGATATCTTATTTCTGACTAGCTCCGCTTAATCTTATCAAAATAAATAAAAACGAGTGAAACAAAATTGTTATACTTATCAAAACCTATCAAATTTTATTCGAAATTCAAAAGTGATTACAAAAAATAAATCTCGATGTCTCCATACAAATAATATAAACTACATCTTCATTCAATTCATGTCACTTTTCTAACTAAAGCATTTACTTTATTTTAGGTCCGGTAATTTATAAGAACAGTACAAGTTATGACCACATATTATCAGATATAATAAGAAACAAACGTCAGAATAATAATAATGGGTATAAATGTTACATAGAGGTAGTCTATTCAGCCTCAAACGATAAAATAAATTATTTTAGGCTAAACTGTGAAATTCCAGCCAATCCACTTCACACTAATTATGAAATTTTGGGTGATTCTGTTACAAAGTATAAGGCTGGTGACTTTGTTGATCAATACAGCGTATTACAAATCAGTTGTCATACCGGGTATGCTTTGAGTCCATTTAAGCAAAATACCTTATATTGTATAAATGGAGCATGGAATCAATTGCCTTCAGTTTGTATCCGTAAGTATTAGGCATATATACTATAGTGTTAATTCTGTGTGAGAAAGGATATTATTTAAATTATTAATTTTGTTTATCTTGAAAACGACAGAAGTTGTAAGTAACACTCCCACCCTCCTATGACTGTCAAGCCTAAACAAGCAATTTCTTGCTTAAACAAATAAAAGAAAAAAATGCAAGTGGCTGTTTAAAGTTTTGTTGTCACCTCAATTGAGTGCGCAACCCCAAATAATCATAAGATTAACGTTTCACGTCTTAACAAAGTCTGGACCGAGGTTAAACCAAACATCAGAGGTTAACAACTTCTTCGTTTTCTGGGTTCGACAAGACAAAACTAAAATTATTTCATTCAAAAACTTTTGATTTCTCGGTGCTGGATAACAGATTTTGATAGACTAATTGCGCGAGTAAAACTAACGGAAGTATTTCAGATCCTTTTTATTCCAAACATCATTAGTTATTTACAAATATAATTATACTTGAAAGTTTTTTTGATTTACTAAAATTTTTAGGTACGTGTACCTCGTTAGTTTCCACCGAAACCACGGCTGGTAAATGCAGTTTAAACAGCAAACCATTAGATAACTGCATGGAACCGGTAACAGGAACAATAGCTTTGCTATCATGCAAACCATTGTACGAAGAGCTGAATATACATAGAAATCCAGTACGCTTATGTAGAGAGGGCAGGTGGGATCCCCCCATTTCAACATGTTACCCAAGTAAGTTAAAATGCAGATAGCTTTAATTAAGCTTGAATAATGTACTGCATCGCTTCTATTAAATTTTTTTCCTAGCTTGTGGCAATAAGCATCCTAGAGGAACAACCAACATAATTGGTGGTAAAACCGTTACAATTGGAGACTATCCCTGGCATATTGGTATATATAATAGTACCACTAAGTCACTTTTGTGCGGAGGATCGATTATTGAGAAAAACATCATTTTAACCGGTATGGACCGCAGGTAGTCATGTATTTACTAAAATAATTATAATATTTTGTTACAAATTTAGCTGCTCATTGTTTAACGGATTATTATGGCAAACTCGAATCAGCTGCAAATTATGTGGTAGCAGCAGGAAAATTTTATAGTAAATACGACGATCCCAGAGATCAGTTTGCCCAATATTCAAGCGTAAGATAAAGTAGATTTTTTGAGAGCTTTCAATTACATCGATTTTTGTGTAGGTGCTTACAATTCACGTACCGGATCGATATACGGGACTCACAAATGCGTTTGCACAAGATATTGCGATTATGATACTATCAAATCCGTTTAATCTCTCTGAATCGGTTCAACCGGTTTGTGTTGAATTAAATGATGATTATTCACATTTAAACTTTTTACCTGACAGCAATGATGGAATAGTTAGTGTTAAAAATTTTTAATTTTACTGAATCACCCGAATAAACAATAATGCGTTTTAAGGTTACCGGTTGGGGTCTTACAACTGAAGGGGGAGAAATTTCGGCAGAATTAAAAGAACTTATAATACCACAGATTCCATTTCTCCAATGTTCTGCGGAAGTTCCAAATAGTTTTAAAAGTTATATTACAGCTGACAAGATTTGTGGTGGCTATATAAGCAATGGTAAGTATCAATACCCTATTATTAATATCGTTGAAATTTGGAAACATTTTAGCAACATCCGTATGTCGTGGTGACAGTGGTGGAGCATTAGTCGTCAAAAACCAAATAAATAACCGATATTTTGCTAGAGGTATTGTCAGCACATCGCCTGCAAGTGAAGCCTTGACGTGCGACTCAAATCAATACAGTCTCTTTACAGAGGTTGACAAACACAAAGAGTTTGTTCGTGATCTTGTAGCATTAAATCAAATGTAAGTTAATTTAACTAAATATAAAAACTTACTTATAGCATAGTACGCATGCGCACCGCACTCTATGATTAGTTTTGTGCAGAAGAACACCGAAGGTCGCTTTACAATTTTATCTTTGCTACAAAATGTCAAAATTAACTACTGTTGTTCTTGGCGGTTGTTCACGTCAAGTTTAACAAGTTTTCAACTATCTAATGTCAAAAACATAAATATGGAGTATGTTGTGTTACCCTCTAAGCTAAATATCAGATCAACTAACTCTTTCTAAAATTGTTTTATGTAATAGTCGAACAGCTCTGGAATGCAACATGTGTCATACTGCGGTGTCACAAGTTACTGTATCAAACGAAGAACATCAAACAGAAAAAGCTAAACCAAAAAAAGGTAAGAAGAATCTACATAATTTGTAAGTTTTAGTTTTGGTAATTTAAAGTCATTAACATTCTGGTTAAACAAAATTTGTGTATTTCTAAAATTAGAAGAAATAATTTCTTTCCTTAGTAACGGGATGTTAGGTTGTGGCTCTCTCGGATCCGAGTGAGATTCGATCAAAAGATCAAAAAAAAGCACATTTATACTATAATTTATATTAACTATAAAAGCACCTGATATTTTATTCTCTTTTTTTTTTCAATAGATTTGGGAAACTTTCACGTGGTCTGTTACTTTAAACCGAATTTTTTAAATAATGGATTTGCCGCTGACAATATAAATCCTTTCCTGTGCACCCATATCATAATAGATAACCATGCATATATAACAGAGGAAGCCACTGTAGGATCTTTCGACGATAATCATAAAGAAATCAAATTGGGTGAATATGCTAAAATTACAGGACTTAAGGATCATAATAAAGATTTGAAGGTGATGCTTCATCTTTTATCATGGAATTTACAAAAAGATTTATATATTGCCAAAAACAGGCAAAAATTGGTTAATAAAATGATTACATTTTTACGGCAGCATAGCTTAGATGGTTTGGATTTTTCTTTTATTAGATTATTAAAAGACCCCGATTATATATTCATACAGGTTTGTTTTAGTAATAGATCTTTTAAAATGTTACAATTTACTACAATATTGTAAAAATTAAAAAATTACATTAGGTGGTTGTAAAATTCCATTTACCATGATAATATTAATTTTTTTACTAGGAGTTAGGCGAAGGATTTGATAGGGAATCAATAGAAACTGGTAGACCTCGGTTGCTCTTAACCATATTAATGGAACCTGTTTATCTTACCAGTACAGAATGGAATATACCAAAAATAACTCCGTAAGTTATACTGATCAAATTATGCTGTTATTACTTTAATTTTAAAATAGATACATCGATTGGTTGAATATTTTTCCTAAATTTAATTTGATCAAAATAACGGCTACTCAGTACAATCCATTATATGGTGTGGACAAAATTGTAGATAGTCAATTAGATGTTGTAAGTTTTACTCACCACAAGAATTTGTGGCTGCAAATTTTAACTACTAACTAAAAATTTTCCAGAACTATACGATCAACCACAGTGTGCAATCAGGTATATTAAGAGAAAAGTTGGTTTTAGGTATTCCAGCTTACGGAACAGGTGTCATATTAAAAAATTCGTCAATAACAGCCTTAGGTTCGAAAACCGAATGGAGTCTTGATAGCCAAGAAGCTTACTCCAAGGTATTTTTTATGATATTTATCACTTCAACTTTAATAAACCACCATTGAACTTAGATTTGCAAAAATATTAAAGATGAAGGTTGGACTGTAGTACGACCATATCCAAACGCAATGGGACCATACGCTTATAAAGGATATCGATGGGTGAGCTACGACGATGAAAATATAGTAGAAAAAAAAGCAGAATATGCTGCCACAAATAAACTAGGCGGAATCATGTTTTGGACGATAGAACAAGACGATTATTTAGGATATTGCACTGGAAATAAATTTCCGCTAATCCAAGCAGGAAAAGAGGCGCTGATAAATGCTAGAAGATACTACAATTGAAATTTAAATATTTCAAGCGATGTGAAAGATATAACAATAAATAATAATTTTACCGATTAGTCGTTTACCAGATTATTATATCCAGATTCCTAGCGTCTTCGTATCCTTATTAAGTATGCATTAAAACATCGATGTCCTGTTATGAGCCAGGTAATCCGGAAGATCATCTGATTAAAGGATCTATATCAACTCAGGGTCTTATAAGTTTTCTTATGCACATTCCTTTTGGACTGGCTGTCTACTTGACCTGCCACTTATTGAAGAGAATCTCTCTTGAAGCACGCTTTTCCTAGGCGGTCTTACTTGAAAGGTAGTTGTTATTTTTTTCTTCTTCCAAAAGATCTAGAGGTTCTGTATGCTGAAGAAATCCTGAACGCGATAGTCATCTGCACTTTTCATTGATTTATTTATGTAAATGTCGTAAAGGTTGGACCGGGTTTTGTTTTTGGTGTGTAATTTTGAAACGGATGATAATAATGTTAACTTCTATAAACTAATAAAAAGGTATGATCTTTGGCTACAACTTTGCCCTAGAAAGTTATTCGATATCGCAAAGGAGTCAAAAGTTATAGCTATTTTAATGAAGGCAACTTTTTTAACCGAAAAAAAATTTGCCGTATAGGTTCGGCCACCATCAAAAATCTGAAAAATAAGGCACTAAATGAAGTAAAACTGCATGGTATTATTATGAATCGAATATTTATTAAAACTTTATATTTCAAAAAAACAATTTAAGTATAAAAATATCATTCTACCTAATCTGATTCGCAGTTTGCACAAGTAAAGAAACTGTAGGGCATATTAGCGCACTTCAAGTGTACAACACGTTTGCACAACCTAACTAAATAAATAAATGATTGTTAATTTTTATATTTATAATTGCATTAATCAAATATTATAAAAATATCATTTAAATGGCTTTGCAGTGTCTTGAAATAAAAAAAAAGTGCTGGTCCAACCTATACGACATGAGTAGCTCAACCTCTACAAAATAACTATTTTGTAAAAAGTCAAAAAATTACTTTCTGCAACATCTCACTTAAATTGCTCTTTCACACAATGAAAATACACTAAATATAAGACATATTAAACATAGTACTTAGGGGCCGTCCATTAATCACGTGATGTTTTTTTTTGGCATTTTTTAACCCTCCCTCCCCCTTGGTGATACATGGTGAGGTTTAGGACTAACCCCCCCTCCCCCACCCCATATCACGTGTATTTTTTAGTACCTACAAAAAAATCTTAATTTTTTTTAAATATTTATAAAATACAGGTATAAGTATCATCTAATTTTATGATAGAAAATTAAAGACTACAAAAATAACGTTTAGAGGTAGACAGAAAGGTTGCAGGTTGTTTTTGACTGACATAAAAAAAATGAAAGAAATGGGAAAAATAAATACACGTGATATATTACTAGACCCCCCTCCCCCCTTGTGATATTTCGTGATTTTTATTGGACCCTTCCCCCCCCTTTTGAGCCTCACGTGATTAATGGACAGCCCCTTACTTGAAATATAAAATTTAAATTTTGAAAATTATTAACACATAAAAATTAGCTTCAAGATCTTTTTTAAACTATAATTTACACCTTGGCTAGCATGGACATAATGAACACGACGTCTTTGTTATAATTACTATGAAACGTTAGCTTATAAATAAACTTTACTTCGACAATCATAACATATGTGTTATCAGTACTGATATCTGAGATATTTCGCTGGCTCATCCTTTACGGCAACCCAACCTGTACAACACTCCCCTAAATATTTTGGTCTATAGTTTCAGATAGAGATTTTTAACCTGGGGGGGCCTTGAATGACGTACTACAACTGTTTTTCTCAAATAAAAGTATTCAAACCATAACAATCGTTCTGCGCCACCCTGTATATACTGATATGTTTAAAATAATGACCACTTATTTAAAATACTGATCATTATTTATTAAAAATACTGACCAAATAAATACAAGCCAATCGAAAACATATAAAAATGGAACTATTAGCTGGAAAAACCCTAAGAAAAAATTACAAATTCATAGTTTTCGCCACTAGCTTTTTTCTACTATTATTAGATCATCATACTACAATTTAAATTAAAATTGGCAACGAAGGTAAGTCAATTGAGATGATTTTTGATTTTCATAATAACGCAAAAGTTGAAATCATAAAAAGAATTCTTTTTTTTTGTTATCGATTTGCTTACTGATATTTAATATAATACTTTAGTGGAAATATTTTGCTTAAAATTGGTACTTATTTCATTAATAGTAACGTTAAACTTATTTTAACTAGACTAAATATGTATCAACTACTTTGCATTTTGATTTTGTTTTAATTCTTATTTTTCCTCTATTGAATACTCTTTGTATTTATTGGTCCAACAGACGGGAATTCCAACCCACAATAATTATTCGTAGTAATTTATTGTTGATAAATATTTTATTTAACTGTGTAATTAATTAAACTTGTGTTTTATTTTGAAAATTTCAGGATAGAAAACAAAACTCTTCTTGAAGGACACCTACATTACTAAATTAAAAAATAGCACCTTGAGATTGTGATAGATTTGCTTTCGGATAAAAATAATAATATTATAAATAAACACTACATTATGACAACTGAATCTCGATTGCTCCCAAATTTATCTGTGCCATGTTTAGGATTGCACATTAAACTATCATCCTACTATGACGTTTAGTCGGTAGAACTGCTGACTTGTAATTCGGTTTTGCCTTTATGGTTTTAGCGGGTTTATCCCGTATTGTAGTATTCCATGAGTCGTCGTTTATATTCCGGTTGGAGTATTCGAAGGTTTGTCCATAGATGTCGCGTTTATGACTGCAGCATTTGAAGAGACGTTATGATGTTGTGTTCATACCGGTGAGATGTTCACGGATTTAAATTGAAATAAATAAATACTTAACCGGTCACACCCTTTAATTAGCGTGATTACTTTAGCCATTATAATTTACCTTTCTAAATTGAGCATCCTCGTCATATTTACTGTAGTATTTTTTAGCAGCAAGGGTATATTTTTCTAAGGGTATGCGGATGCCGTTGCGAATTTTGGAAAAAAGCTAGTAGTTTCGTAAGAAATTATTATTGGAGGTATATTGGTCTAGACTAGACATAGAAGGTAGGTAGGTCCAAGTAGGTTATTTGCAAAACGGACCAAAAGCAAGTCTATAAAAACGACTTTGAGAGCAAAGTGCTAAGCAAAGTTTTCCACAATTCAATAACAAAATTTAATTTCAAAAAATTTTTCGAAAGTATTTGTGTCCAACAGTATGTCAATAATGGACTGGAATTTAGGACTTTTTTTCTTTTTCTGTCTATAACTCCTAAACAGTACATCCTAGTAAAAAAGTTATAATATAACAAATTAAAGAAAATTAAATTTTGTGTTGAATAAGTACAATCACTTAATAATTTGATTAAGTGGTATGGTCAAAAACAACGGTCAAAAAACGGCGATTTTTTCCAACTTTGTAAAAAACTGGGATAAAGTTCTAGAGTGTGCAGCTTTTAACTAAGTACTCTAAGAAAAAAAGTTATAAAATAAAAGTTGTAGAGCGTCAAATTCTGCATCCAATGAATATAAAACATTTTTAGATTCGCTTAAGTATACCTCTCTAAATTGGCATCTCCCGACGTCCGGTGATAGCCATATGAAGGTGCCCATGAGTTACTCCGCTTCAAGTCGTGCGGGTGTATATCCTACATAGTTATCCTTGCTTCACTATTATCAAATAATCATCTAAAACAAAAATATTATCATGGGTGAATTTGGGAGAACTTTTGAATTGCAAAAAACTTTAAAATTTTAGGACTGTTTTCTCACCGATAACTTATAAATGGTGCAGCCTAGCAAAAAAGTTACAACATAACAAATTAAAAATCATCAAATTCTGCGTCGCATAAGTACTATAATTTAATAATTTGGTTGAGTAGTATGGTTGAAAATCATGGTCAAAAAACGACGATTTTTTCCAACTATGTGAAAAACTGAGTTAGGTATATAGATTTATATATGAGTCTCCAACTTGGAAATGACTACTCCAAGAAAATAATTTAGAAAATAAAAGTTGTAGACAGTCAAATTTTGCATCCATTCAGTATCAGAATTTTTAAATTCGAGCAAGTATACACCTCGTTAAATTGGCAATCTCCCGATGTCCGGCAATTGGCATTTTACAGTCTTACTAGGTCAACTTTTTCTTAGTCACTGCTCGTATAAACGTAGAGTGACTTGGCCAAAAATAGCAAATATTACATCCTCTAAACGTGTGGTTAAAATGATCCACTCTAAATTTCTCAATCTCTAAATTTTCAAATCGTTTGCTATATTCTTCAATTTTTTTAAACACCACGTTTTTCTCCCCCACCCCTTTCCGTTTTTGCATTTTAGTCATATTTTCAAATATTTTTCCAGTTGCACTTTGTCACAAAAGGTTAATAATAGTTTTTAAAGTGTTTTCTTAATAAAAGATCTTGTATGTTCTTCTCTACTTATGGTTAAAATACTAATATTTTAAAGTTTAGTTCAGGTTTTGTTTATCTAAAATTAATTTCGTTTTCTAAAATGGTTAAATATTTATTGAAAATAAAAATGTTTAATATAATCAATATTTAATTTTATTACTTTGTTTTGGTTTTCCGAAACTGGTTTGAATAACTGGTATTAGTGCAGTTCTAGCAATCAGTAAAACAACAGCAGCCATGAATATTGTAAATGAAAGATATTTAGCAAATTATATAAAATTATACGAATTGATAATCGTAATTACTTTAATATTAGACCAAGTTAATAGTTCAGTTACAATTAGCCACCACGACGGTAAGTCTTCATTTTTTAACAATATTTACTAGAACGCAGATTTTTATAACGCTTCAGTAGATTAGAATAAAATTGCAGAATACCAATCATCTTTTTATCGAATGACGCCTGCATTGGAAATTAATATTTTTATAACCTTGAGAATCTAAGAATTAAGTTATAAACAAATTACTTTGTATCCATTACGTAATTTTGTTTTAAATCAAATTTTGAAAAATTTTAGGTTGCATTTTGAAATTACAATTTTTTGAAAAAATACAGTGTAAACATGAAACTCGGTAAAAACATATATTTAAAACCTTGATTTGATTCAAAATAAACATAAATTGGTGAAGAAAAAGTAGTTCTCTACAACTAAAATTGTAAAAAACTGAAAATATTGGGGGGAAAACTATCAAAACCTATGAAATTTTATTCGAAATTCAAAAGTGATTACAAAAAATAAATCTCGATGTCTTCATACAAATAATATAAACTACATCTTCATTCAATTCATGTCACTTATGTAACTAAAGCATTTACTTTATTTTAGGTCCGGTAATTTATGAGAACAGTACAAATTATGACTACATATTATCAGATATAAGAAGAAACAAACGTCAGAATAATAATAATGGGTATATAAATGTTACATAGAGGTAGTCTATTCAGCCTCAAACGATAAAATATATTATTTTAGGCTAAACTGTGAAATTCCAGCCAATCCACTTCACACTAATTATGAAATTTTGGGTGATTCTGTTACAAAGTATAAGGCTGGTGACTTTGTTGATCAATACAGCGTATTACAAATCAGTTGTCATACCGGGTATGCTTTGAGTCCATTTAAGCAAAATACCTTATATTGTATAAATGGAGCATGGAATCAATTGCCTTCAGTTTGTATCCGTAAGTATTAGGCATATATACTATAGTGTTAATTCTGTGTGAGAAAAGATATTATTTAAATTATTAATTTTGTTTATCTTAAGAACGACAAAAGTTGTAACACCCCCACCCTCCTATGACTTTTAAGCCTAAACAAGTAATTGTTTGCTTAAAAAATAAATGAAAAAAATGCAAGTGGCTGTTTAAAGTTTTGTTGTCACCTCAATTGAGTGCGCAGCCCAAAATAACCATAAAATTAACGTTTCAAGTCTTAACAAAGTCTGGACCAAGGTTAAACCAAACATCAGAGGTTAACAACTTCTTCGTTTTCTGGGTTCGACAGGACAAAACTAAAATTATTTCATTCAAAAACTGTTGGTTTCTCGGTGCTGGATAACAGATTTTGATAGACTAATTGCGCGAGTAAAACAAACGGAAGTATTTCAGATCCCTTTTATTCCAAACGGAAGCGTCAGTCCAGCTTGGCACCACTGTTTTGATAACAATTCCTATAATTTTGTTCATTTTATTATTTATCTACGGATATAATCTACTTAAAAGTTTTTTTTATTTACTAAAGTTTTTAGGTACGTGTACATCGTTAGCTTCAACCGAAACCACGGCTGTTAAATGCAGTTTAAATAGCAAACCATTAGATAACTGCATCGAACCGGTAACAGGAACAATAGCTTTGCTATCATGCAAACCGTTGTACGAAGAGCTGAATATACATAGAAATCCAGTGCGTTTATGTAGAGAGGGCAGGTGGGATCCCCCCATTTCAACATGTTATCCAAGTAAGTTATAAAGCAGATAGCTTTAATTGAGTCCGAAGAATGTATTTCATCACTCCAATTTTATTTTTTTCCTAGCATGTGGCAATAAGCATCCTAGAGGAACTACCAACATAATTGGTGGTAAAACCGTTACAATTGGAGACTATCCCTGGCATATTGGTATATATAATAGTACCACTAAGTCACTTTTGTGCGGAGGATCGATTATTGAGAAAAACATCATTTTAACCGGTATGGACCGCAGGTAGTCATATATATACTAAAATAATTATAATATTTTGTTACAAATTTAGCTGCTCATTGCTTAACGGATTATTATGGCAAACTCGAATCAGCTGCAAATTATGTGGTAGCAGCAGGAAAATTTTATAGTAAATACGACGATCCCAGAGATCCGTTTGCCCAATATTCAAGCGTAAGATAAAGTAGATTTTTTGATAGCTTTCAATTACATCGATTTTTGTGTAGGTGCTTACAATTCACGTACCGGATCGATATACGGGACTCACAAATGCGTTTGCACAAGATATTGCAATTATGATACTATCAAATCCGTTTAATCTCTCTGAATCGGTTCAACCGGTTTGTGTTGAATTAAATGATGATTATTCACATTTAAACTTTTTACCTGACAGCAATGATGGAATAGTTAGTGTTAAAAATTTTTAATTTTACTGAATCACCCGAATCAACAATAATGCGTTTTAAGGTTACCGGATGGGGTCTTACAACTGAAGGGGGAGAAATTTCGGCAGAATTAAAAGAACTTATAATACCACAGATTCCATTTCTTCAATGTTCTGCGGAAGTTCCTAATAGTTTTAAAAGTTATATCACAGCTGACAAGATTTGTGGTGGCTATTTAAACAATGGTAAGTATCAATACCCTATTATTAATATCTTTGAAATTTGGACACATTTTAGCAACATCCATATGTCGTGGTGACAGTGGTGGAGCATTAGTCGTCAAAAACCAAATAAATAACCGGTATTTTGCAAGAGGTATTGTCAGCACATCCCCTGCAAGTGAAGCCTTGACGTGCGACTCAAATCAATACAGTCTCTTTACTGAGGTTGACAAACACAAAGAGTTTGTTCGTGATCTTGTGGCACTAAATCAAATGTAAGTTAATTTAGCTAAATATACTATGCATATTTATAGCATATATATAGTATACCTATATTATATATATAGTATATATTATATTATATATAGTATATATTATATAGTAGTATATATTTATAGCATAGCATAGTATATATTTATAGCATAGTACGCATGCACATCGCACTCTATGATTAGTTTTGTGCAGTAAAACACCGAAGGTTGGTTTACAATATTTTATCTTTGCCACAAAATGTCAAAATTACCTACTATTGTTCTTACCGTTTGTTCACGCCAAGTTTAACAAGTGCTTTTTTTTTAAGCTAAATATCAGATAAACTAACCCTTTCTAAAATTGTTTTATGTAATAGTCGAACAGCTCTGGAATGCTACATGTGCCATACTGCGGTGTCACAAGTCACTGTATCAAACGAAGAACATCAAACAGAAAAAGCTAAACCAAAAAAAGGTAAGAAGAATCTACATAATTTGTAGGTTCTAATTTTGGTAATTTAAAGTAATTAAAATTCTGGCAAAACAAAATTTGTGTATTCCTAAAATCAGAAAAAATAATTTTTTGGTTAGTTTTGGCTATCTCGGATTTGGGCCAGATTCGATCAAAAGATCAAAAAAGAACATTTATACTATAAAAGCACATGATATTTCATCCTTCTTGTTTTCAATAGATTTGAAAAATTTTCACGTGGTCTGTTACCATGCACTGACATCTTTAGCCCTAAGAGGGGAAAAACTATTTACCGCTGATAATGTAAATCCCTTCTTGTGCACCCACATCATATACGTAGGTGCACTTACAACAAACAAAGCCACTTTAAAAGCTATCGCTGAAAATGAAGACATCAAATTGGGTGGATATGCTAAATTTACAGGACTTAAGGACCATAATAAAGATTTGAAGGTGATGCTTTATCTTGTTAAAGATGAGGATTCAAAAGTAAATCTAGCTATTGCGGAAAACAGGCGAAAATTGGTTAACAACTCGATTGTATTTTTACGCCAGCATAACTTTGATGGTTTGGATTTTCCTTTGGATACTTTTCTCACAGAAAAATTAACAGACCACTATTATACATTTATACAGGTTCGTTTTAGTAGTTTTTTTGGAATGTAGAAATTTACTACATTATTGTAAAAATTAAAAAATTACATACGTGGATGTAAAATTTTATTTACCATGATAATATTAATTTTTTTTTACTAGGAGTTACGCGAAGGATTTGAAAGGGAATCGGTAGAAACTGGTAGACCACGGTTGCTCTTAACCATATTTATATTTCGTCGTGATCTTACCAATAAAGAATGGAATATACCAAGAATAACTCAGTAAGTTATACTGATCAAATTATGTTGTTGTTATTACTTTAATTTTAAAATAGATACACCGATTGGTTGAATCTTTATCCTACTTATGATTTAAACAAATTGACGGTCCATCATGACACTCCATTATATGGTGTGGACGAAATTTCGAATAGTCAATTTAATGATGTAAGTTTTTCTCACCACAAGAATTTGTGGCTGTAAATTTTAACTACTGAAATTTTTCCAGAACCATACGATCAACCACTATGTGCAAACAGGTGTAGCAACAGAAAAGTTAGTTTTAGGTATTGCAACTTCTGGAAAAACCTTCAAATTAAAAAATCCGTCAATGACAGAGGGAGCCGGTGGGATTCTAAAAGGCGAAATTGAAGGCAAAGACGGGAATTTAGCTTACTTCCAGGTATTTTCTATAACATTCATCACCTCAATTCTAATAAATTTTCATTTAACTTAGATTTGTAAAAATATTAAAGATGAAGGTTGGACTGTAGTACGACCATATCCAAACGCAATGGGACCATTCGCTTATAAAGGAAATCAATGGGTGAGCTACGACGATGAATATATGGTAAAAAAGAAAGCAGAATATGTTGCCACAAATAAACTAGGCGGAATCATGTTTATATTTATTGAAAACGATGATTTTCAAGGATATTGCACTGGCAAAAAATTTCCACTGATTCAAGCAGCAAAGGAAGCGTTGATGAATGCTACAATTGAAAATTAAATATTTCGAACGATGTGGACGCTATAACAATAAATAATAATTTTACTGATTAGTTTACCATATTATTATATCCAGATTCCTAGCGTCTTCGTATATCCTTTTTAAGTATGCATTAAAACATCGATGTCCCGTTAGCAGCTGGGTAATCCGGAAGATCAGCTGGCCAAAAGATCTATCAGCTCATGATCTTATGGTTGCTATAAGTTTTTTCAGTTCCACGTTTTGTTCACTTGACCTGCCACTTATTGAAGAGAATCTCTCTTGAAGCAAGCTTTTCCTCGGCGGTCTTACTTGAAAGGCAGTTGTTATTTTTTTCTTCTTCCAGAAGATCTAGTGGTTCTGTATGCTGGGCAGATCCTAAACGCAATAGTCATCTGCACTCTTCATTGATTTAATAATTTAAATATTTTGGCCTATATTTTCAGATAGAGATTTTTAACTTGGGGGCAGTGAATTAACAGGTACCACGGGAGCGGTCGCACTAGGGAATTTAAGTTTATTTTTTACTGTCATTATGTTAGAATTCGTAGTGGTGATCATTGGCAAATAATGGCAAGAAAATCGTTTAGATTATTTTGAACTGCGATATCATCAAAAAACGTACATACTCAATAAATTTAATTATTAAACTGAAGTAATACAATTAGGTAAGTCATAACACTTGCAATTATACTAGAGAGTACGGTATAATTTATTGAAAAAAATCCTGCTGCAGAAAAAGTTGGAATTTTTTGAGTTAAACGATCTAATAGTAATAACTCCTTTCTCAGATTTTCATATTCTATTGTATTTGGTAAGTTGGTTAAAACTTTCATACAAAGTTCTCCAGTTTTTTTAGCTTCTTCTTCAGTTTTCGTGCATATAACTACAACAATAGCCCCCATAACCTAGAACAAAAGAAGTTCATCGATTTTAAACAGTAATAGCTAGCAAGAGGACAAATAAAACTTACAAATTGCCACAGTGTCCAGAGCAAATTCATCAGAATTAGATGCATCCGGAAGTCGGTGTGAAATGTCGAAATTTGCAAATACAATACCAAATTTAAGGTATTGATTACTCCTATCGCAAAGGATAAAGTAAGAAAAAGTAGTTGAAAACCAAAAATTTTGTTAAAAAGTGAAATTTGTGTTATGTGAATTTCAAACCATTGCGATACTTGCCGAATATTGGAGCCTATGACAATAGAATAATTGTCTAATTTTTCTTGGACTTCTATTATAGCAACATTTTTTCTTTGCATTCTAAGTGGTCTCGTTTTTGTCATGAAATACTTATTCGTATTTTCCAACTGCTTTTTGATAGATTTTACAAAAATATAGATCACTATAACCACTAAAAAATTGTAACAAATTTGAAATTTTTGATTGAGAAAGAATAGATATCTGGTTAATCCAAATTCCAATATATACACATATGCATCAAATATTAAAAGGGTAAGCAGAATTAAGTGATACGTTAAAAATTTTAATTCAAAGTGTTTAATCGACGCTGTTACCATCAGCTCATCTATTATCTCTTTCTTACACTTTCTTTGACCATGGTCCTGGTTCAAAAATTCTTTGAAACTGGAAGAATACAAAACACTGGGTGCCAGAATTGTAATTACAGTGCACGTAGTCATAGCAACTTCGTGAGCGGTATCAGTGATTAAGAGCTTAAATGCTGGATATTTAACGCTTCTAATGAAATAGCGACAATTTAATGTTGCAGTAGTTGTAAATATTGTAATTAAAAGCAAAACAGTTACATACACTTTATAAGAAGTGACAGTGATGGTTCTATTATTACATACGAGTACAGAACGTGGTGGAATTATTCCCATCAAAATCAAAAGGCGAGAAAACATATTATTTATTATTTAAATTTTACTTCAATTTTTTAATAAAACCAAGTATTTATGCTATAGGCACTACCAGAGTTTGAGGTTCACTTAAAATTTAATTTTTTTATTATTTCAAATTATTCTGTAAGCACTTGAATTCATATTAAATAATCATTTTCACACTATTTACACTTTTCTAGCTAATTCTTGCAATTATTTCGTCTAACCGTTCTCTTCAAACACATTTTGATAAGCAGTAAAAGCTTAATAACCAACATACAACTAATTAATACAAAACTTGACAAATAAATTGATCAATTATTTGATACAAATTTTAGATATTAATAAAAAGAATGAAATTGATGTATTAAAAATGTAACATAATTTCTATTAATATCTATTTATAAGCTATTGATTTGCTATTTTGAAAGCAGTAGAAATAGAGGAGGACTTAGTGGTTTTATTCAAAATCTAGTTGACCGAGTTTTCAGTTTGCAAGTAGCAAAATATGCGTCAGGAAGGTTTTTCTTGTCCTTTGAGGTTTCACATCATTTTCAATATGGACCAGTACTTTTTTTGTCATATTATAAAAAATTTGGTAAAATTCTTGGGTACGTCTGAGATCCATATTTTAACAGCGATCACTCAAATTGAGCAGTAGAATTATTTATCTTTTCTTGGTAAAGACAAACATCTGTTTCTAAATTTCGTACTTTAAAACTTATTGCGATGATTCTCAACTCAAATTACTGTTTTTCTTCTTGGTAGATATACAAAGATAAAAATAAATTGTTTATCATTTAAAAATACTGTTTTCTTGGGAGAAGGATCAATGAGATCCAGGTAATCAATCGGGAAAAAATCTTGATTTGGTTGGTCAACCAAAGTTTTCCGTAACTATTTAAGGATTTTAAGAAAATTTATTCCCGGATGATTGATCTAGCAAATGAATGATTCCCAGACGATTCGTTCAAAACTACAAAAAAATTTATTTAAAAACACTTTAAAAAATACCTTTAATCCTTAGTGATAAAAAAAACAAAGAATCATGAGTCGTTTGGAATTACTACAAAAATTAGAAAACCTCAATCAATATCCGTTTCAAGCTTCAAACTTTGACAACCAAACGATAACGAGAAGATCTAATAACTGTTATATTCAGACCATATTAAGTCGAACAATGTACAGAATGAAAGAAAAATATGAGTCTTTTATCCAAATTAGTGTTGTCGGTTTTATAATCAATTAAAAACATTTTTATTAACGATAGTGCAGGTTGTAGAGGAGGCCTAAAAGATTTACGTAACCTTATTTTGTTGACAAAAGATTACATTTTTATGGTGGAAATTGTTCTTCATTTAATATATGAATTGTTAACTGAACATGTTAACTTTTTTTTCGTTAATTTTCGTAATTTTCAAATGTGATTTGAAAGCTTTTGTACTCTGCACTGTTTAACGACTTTTTACGGAAAGATAATTAAGACTTGGCAAAGGTGGCGCAGTTCACGGGCATACATATTTGAGGTGCTATACAAACTAGGAGACTTATATATTTTGGAAAATACAGAAAAACAAGTGTTAAGTAGTTTTAGTTGTTAAATAATCTTACCCTGACCTGGAGAGTACATTTAAAAGTAAACAATCAGAAAACCGGGGATTGTGGGGGTACAAAATACATCCCAGCCGTAAGTAAAAACATGATGATTTTTCTATAAATAATATTGAGTCTTTTCAAACTTTGAAAAGACATCTCGTTACTTCTCTGTGCTGGGGGGTATTCCATACCCCCAGACCTCCCGGTATCGCGCCTCTTTTTTTACATTTTAAGGGCTCTTACGGACTTAGCCACTTTGCATAAAAGATATAAATTACATAAATTTAAGTATTGTGCAATTTAAGCTTGCAAAAAAATTTTTCCCTAACCTGGAGGACCTATGGGGTATGGAAACTCATTCCAGGTTATAAGATCATCATTAATGCCGCTTTCTGCACTAAAAATGTGGCATATATCTTCTGTTATAATTTCAGGTCAGGTGCTTGAAATGACGTAAAATTTGATACATGTCAGTAACAAGGAATCATGAATTGTTTGGGATAATTAAAAAAATTGAAAAACCTCATTTAAATATACAATTTAAAAAAGCCGATAAAGTAGAGATCTTTATGCATAAGTTGAAAAACTTAAAAAGGATGGTTGGTATTCTCAGGCTAAGAATTTAGCGTCTAAAGATTGAATTTAGTGTCAACATTAGCCAGTGAGGTTGCTGATTCAAAAGAAATTAAGTTGGCAGCAGTAAGATCTAAAAAGGACCTGAAACCATGGATAGAAGATTAAATGTGATAATTTGGAGTATTTTGGTTTGTATTTAGTAGGAAAAGATCCAACTTAAGAGTTGGAGCTTGTAAAACATAAGTTTTATTTTCATAAGAGTGGAAATTTACTACTGAATTTTTTGTAAAAGGCTGGAGAGGAAACAATTTAAATAATTTTGATGTGCTGAAAAGTTTTGTGATTGGTTTTATTTTGGCAATCAAAACAGGAACGTCTTATTGATTATTAATAAATTCTTATTTACGTATCAATTTTTACGACCTAATGTTTTAATACTTGCCCAATTATTACTTCCAAAACGCCAAATTTTACTTTTTTCTCCATCCAAAATTATTAAAACTGATTATTCACCAACTCAAATTGTATTTATTGGTTATTATTCTACAAAATTACTTTGCACAAAATTTTGGACTGTACGGTCTTTCATAACTCTCCCGTCAGTGAGTTTCTTACCAAATAAAACTTTCTACTTCCCTAAACTATCAAAAAATATGCTATGTTAGCTATATCATGCCAAGAATATCTCATTAAAAATTATTAAAGTTTATCTTAAGCTTCTGCCTTTTTGTATAGCTTGCAAGAGCTGAAAATTTTAAGCTGGCACGGAACGGCAGATAGGAAGAACTGAGGAATTGCAAAAATTTGTAAAGAATGAAATTGTATAATCAAACTGTGAAAACATAGAATGTGAGTTGGTGGATTAATTTTGTTTAATTTTGGGAGGTGAAGTTAGTAAAATTTGGTGGTTTGGAAGTGACAATTAAGTATAAATTCAATCAAATATGTTAAAGATAACTCCACAATATTTGGTCATTTTGGAAGAGCTGAGAAATCTTCATAAAAATTACAGTTTAGTTTATTATTTATAGGTTTATACGAAAATCATAAAAACTATCACTATTCTTCACCTGATTTTATAACAAATATAATTTATGAAATTCTTCAATTTTATTACATTATAGCTACTTTCATTGTGAATTATAACAACTAAAAATTCAAAAGTTACAGATTTTATATTTCTAATATCTAATCCTTAAACTGAATTAATACAATCATATAAGTCATAACATTTGCAATAACATTTGATAGTAAATTGTAATTAATAGAAAAAAATCCTGCTGCCGAAAACGTTGGAATATTTTGACTTAATCGATCAAGTAATAGTAATTCCTCTCTCAGTTTTTCATATTCATTCGTATCCGGTAAGTAGGGCAAAATTGTCATGCAAATTTCTCTTGTTTTTCTAGCTTCTTCTTCTGTTTGAGTGCATATCACCACAAGAGTACCACCAATAAGCTACAACAAAAGTTTTTCACTCTCATGCAACAATTACCAAGAAGATTAAGACTTACTAATTGCCAAAGTGTCCAAAAGATGTGCATTAGAAGTATTAGTATATGGTAATTCATTTTAATCATCGAATTGTTTAGGACATGAATAATTAAATGCAGGGTTTTAATTAACCCTATCGAAAACGATAAAGTGAGAAAGAGCAATTGAAAACCAAATATTTTATTGCAGAGTGAAATATGTTTTATGTGATTTTGGAACGATTGCGATGCTTGTCGTATTTCAGAGCAAATAAAGGAATTCTTTAAATTTTTTTGGACGTGTATTATTGCAGCATTTTCTCGTCGCGTTCTGATTGAGTGAGTATTTACTATTAAATATTCATTCGTGGTTTCGAACTGTTGTTTTATAAATTGTACTAAAACATAAATCACTGCGATGGTTAAGAAATTGTAACAGACTTGAAATTGCTGATTAATATGCAACATGTAGGGGTTTATGCCAAATGCCATTATATACACATAGGTATCAAATATTAAAAGTATAAACAAAATTAAGTTATAGCTTAAAAATGTTGACTTGAATTGATTAAGTGACACTTTTGCTAATAATTCATCTATTATCGAATGATCTGGTCGATTTTGGTGACAAAAATGGTCTATAAATTCCTTTAGACTTGAAGGATAAAAATCAACTGTTGCTAGAATTGCAGTTATTGTGCACATTGCCATAGTAACATCATGTGTGGTATCGATGATTAGCAATTTATATGTGAAATTGGTACCAGTATAGAGGTAATAGCGATAATATAATGGAACAGCGGTTACAACAATTGTCATTAAAATTAAAAATAATGAATACACCTTATAAATTCCCGGTATAACTTTGTTATTATTACATGTTAGAACAGAACGTGGAGGAATTATTCTAAGAATGGTAATGAGCCGAAGAAACGTCATATTGAACTGATGATTGCACAAGTCACAAGGTATTTAAATTATATAGGTTAGCTAACGATCGAAGCTCAAAATTATTAAAGTAATTAACCTACAGTTATTTATAAACTTTTTGTACAACATTAAAAATATTAAAAAGAATAACATTTTTACGGTGAAAATATTTCATTATCGATTATAGGCATTGTTCTAGTTCTATTACAAAAACAGTGTCAAGGACGTAATCATAAATTTTGGAAACCTGAAATCTACTAGAGAAATTATAGAGTGATGTTGAAATTTAATATGTTTATAAAAAATATAACCCATATTCAAAAAATGCAGAGAATGATTGGAGCCAATTTTTTCGCATTACAGTAAATGGGTACTTTGGAATAAAATTTTTTATCTTTCCAACTTGGAATACTTTTTTGAACTTCGTGAGTACTTTGATTTTTAATTACTTAGTACGTTATTTTAAGCTTTTGGTAATTTTGGAGATGCATCGCGCTAGCGCTAACACAAAAATAGTGTTAAACGTTTCAATAACGTTGGTGCAGCAATGTTATTCCAAATTTTTTGTTTGGTAAGCCACCTCACAAGAGGCACCACAATGTTGTTTTGATATCAACTTGTAGAATATTATTAACCATTTGTAACTCAAATTTAATCTTTGCTGTTATTGATATACGATCCAATAAACCAATTTAAAAGTTTCAAATTTCTTAAAATACAAATTTTAAAACATCTGTTTGTAAATGTAATTATTATTAAATTGAATTATTGCAATCACATACGACATAATACTTACAATAAATTATACTAGATAATAAGACATAATTAATAGGAAAAAAATCCTGCCGCGGAAAAAGTTGGGGTTTTTTGAACCAATTAGTCTAGTAATAATAATTCCTTCTTTAGATATTCATGTTCCTTCTTACATGGTAAATTAATCAAAATTTTTACGCAAATTTTGCCCGTTTTTCTAGTCTCTTCTTCTGTTTCAATGCATATCACTACAATAGCAGCACCAATAACCTATAAAAATAAAAATGTATCGGTTTATTACCACAATTTACTACAGTCAAAAAGGAAAAAACTTACTATTTGCCACAGCGTCCAGAGCAAACGCGTGAGAACTAAATAAATAGGGAAATGGACTGGAAAATATCCAGATTGAAAACATATTGTTAGATTGATCGAATTAATTACACCTATTCCAAGAGATAAAGTAAGAAAGAGTAATTGAAAACCAAAAACTTTATTAAGAAGTAAAATTTGTGTTATATGCTTCTCAAATTTTCGTGTTATTAGTCGGATTTCAGAACAAATAAATGAATGGTCTAACTCTCCTTGGACTTCTATAATTGCAGTATTTTCTTTTTGGTTTCTGATTGATGCAGTTTTTACCTTTAAATAGTTATTAGAGGTTTCCAATTGCTGCTTGACAAATGTAACAAAAATACAAATCACTATAACTATTACAAAATTATAATAAAATAAATGTTTTTTATTAACGACGAAAATGTATTTGCCCAATTCGAATTGGTTAGTAAATCCATAGACATCAAATGTTAAAATAAAAAAGAATATTAAATGAAAATTAAAAATTTTTAGTTTGAAATGCTTCATTGGTTTTATTACCGTCAATTCATCTATTACGAATGTTTTATCCTTATTTTGATCACCGGCGTATTCCATGAATTCCTTCAAGCTCGAAGGATAAAAAATGGTTGGTGCTAGAATTGTAATTATGGTACACAAAGCCATAATGACTTCTTGTGCGGTGTCAGTGATTAACAATGAAATTCCTGGATATTTGAAATCATTGCTGTTATAGCAATAAAGTACTGTAGCGGTTGTTGCAGTTCTAATAAGTATAATCAAAAATAAAACGTATAGTTTATAAAAACCAAATACAACTTTATTACTACGTGTTATTGTAGAACGCGGTGGAATTATGCCAAGAATGGTAGTAAATCCAGAAAATGTAGTGTTAAATATTAATTTAAAACTGTTAGTAATTTCTGACATGTTATTGTTAAGTAACAGTGATATTCTTAATTTTTTCAACTTTTTTTTCAAGTTATACCCTTAGTTATCTGAACGTTGAAACTTTAATAAATTGATGCTTACGCTAGTAATATCATATACCATGTAATGATAGAAGTCAAATAATATAATAATTACCTTAATCATAAATTTCAATTTAATTAATATTGTGCTTAAAATAGGTACTCATCAAAGGTTTTAATAAAAAATATGTAGCATCGGTGAAACCAGAAAACGGTGTAACTCCACTTTTGTTCAAAATGCATTTTAAATGTGCAATCTGTCGATGAGTGATTTATCTACATCGTGGTAAAAATTTAGCTCATTCAAAATTTGCTAAATTATAGAATAACTACTTTAGCAATATGTGCTCGGAAAAGTTAGTTAAATTATGTCGAATTGTTAAAATATAAATTAATTTTAACATTAAATGTTGGAATAAATGAATCTATCCCTATTTACTCCTAAAAAAATATCAATGTGATACTAGTTTTGCATATAAAACAAAAAGTATTTCTGAAAAAGAATTTATAATAATCACTTACTGTTTAATCAGGAAGCCAAAGATGCCAAAATATTTGACAAATCATCAGATACATCAGATTTTGTTTATACTATGGTACTTCAGTCGGTTTTATTAGCACCCAAAAACATGGTAGGTGCTATGTACTTAGTATAAAACCAAATTGGCAGTACATAATTTCACTTTTTATAATGTTAAAAATCTTAAAGGGCATTGTTAATTATAGAACTAAACAGAAAGAAGAACTAAACGGAAAATTTTGGGAGGTAGAGAAAGTAAAATTTGATGGTTTGGAAGTGACAATTAAGTATAAATTCAATCAAATATGTTAAAGATAATTCAACAATATTTGGTTATTTTGGAAGAGCTGAGAAATCTTCATAAAAATTACAATTCAGTTATTACAGGTTTATACGAAAATCATAAAAACTGCCACTGTTCTTCACCTGATTCTATAACAAATATAATTTATGGAATTCTTTAATTTTATTACATTGCTACTTTCATTGTGAATTACAACTAAAAATTCAAAAGTTACATATTTTATATTTCTAATATCTAATTCTTAAACTGAATTAATACAATCATATAAGTCATTACATTTGCAATAACACTTGATAGTAAATTGTAATTAATAGAAAAGAATCCTGCTGCTGAAAACATTGGAATATTTTGACTTAATCGATCAAGTAATAGTAATTCCTCTCTCAATTTTTCATATTCATTCGTATCCGGTAAGTAGGCCAAAATTTTCATACAAATTTCTCTTGTTTTTTTAGCTTCTTCTTCTGTTTGAGTGCATATCACCACAAGAGTACCACCAATAAGCTACAACAACAAAGGCTTTTCACTCTTATGCAACAATTACCAAGAAGATTAAGACTTACTAATTGCCAAAGTGTCCAAAAGATGTGCATTAAAAGTATATGTGTATGGTAATTCATTTTAATCATCGAAGTGTTTAGGATATGAATTATTAAATACAGGGTTTTAATTAACCCTATCGAAAAAGATAAAGTAAGAAAGAGTAATTGAAAACCAAATATTTTATTGCAGAGTGAAATATGTTTTATGTGATTTTGGAACGATTGAGATGCTTGTCGTATTTCAGAGCAAATAAAGGAATTCTTTAAATTTTTTTGGACGTGTATTGTTGCAGTATTTGTTCGTCGCGTTCTGATTGATTCAGTATTTACCATTAAATACTCATTCGTGGTTTCGAACTGTTGTTTTATAAATTGTACAAAAACATAAATCACTGTGATAGTTACGAAATTGTAACAGACTAGAAATTGCTGATTAATATGCAACCTGTAGGCGTTTATTCCAAATGCGTTTATATACACATAGGTATCAAATATTAAAAGGATAAACAAAATTAAGTTATAACTTAAAAATGTTGACTTGAATTGATTAAGCGACACTTTTGCTAATAATTCATCTATTATCGAATGATTTAGTCGATTTTGGTCACAAAAATGGGCTATAAGTTCCTTTAGGCTAGAAGGGTAATAAAAAGCAGCTGGTGCTAGAATTGCAGTTATTGTGCACATTGCCATAGTAACATCATGTGTGGTTTCGATGATTAGCAATTTATATGTGAAATTTATATCAATATAGAGGTAGTAGCGATAATATAATGGAACAGCGGTTACAACAATTGTCAGTAAAATTAAAAATAACGAATACATCTTGTAAAACCCCAGTATAATTTTGTTATTATTACATGTTAGAACAGAACGTGGAGGAATTATTCCAAGAATTGCAATGAGCCGAAGAAACGTCATATTGAACTGATGATGGCACAAGTCACAAAGTATTTAAATTATATATGTAGGTTAGCTAACAATCGAAGCTCAATACTGTTAAAGTAATTAACCCACAGTTATTTATAAACTTTTTGTACAACATTAAAAATATTAAAAAGAATAACATTTTTACGGTGAAAATATTACATTATCGATTATAGGTACCTACTAGTTCTAGTTCTATTACAAAAAAAAGTGTCAAGGACGTAATCATAAATTTTGGAAACCGAAAATCTAATAGAGAAATTATAGAATGATGTTGCAAATTTAATATGTTTATAAAAAATATAACCCATATTCAAAAAATGCAGAGAATGATTGAATCTCTACACCTCAAATTGAATCTTTGCTGTTATTGATATAATTTCTTACGATCAAATTCTATCTAAGTCTAAAACACCTGTTTGTAAATTTAATTATTATTAAATTAAATTATTACAATCACATAGGACATAACACTTGCAATTATACTAGATAATAAAAAATAATTAATAGAAAAAAATCCTGCCGCGGAAAAAGTTGGAGTTTTTTGAACCAAATAGTCCAGTAATACTAATTCCTTCCTTAGATATTCATGTTAATTCTTAAATGGTAAATTGATCAAAACTTTTACGCAAATTTTACCCGTTTTTCTAGCCTCTTCTTCTGTTTCAATGCATATCACTACAATAGCAGCACCAATAACGTAAAAAAATAAAAATGTATCGGTTTATTACCACAACTTACTACAGTCAAAAAGGGAAAAACTTACTATTTGCCACAGTGTTTAGAGCAAATGCGTCAAAACTAGATAAACAGAGAAATGAACTGGAAAGCATCCAGATTGAAAACATATTGTTAGATTGATGGAATTAATTACACCTATTCCAAGAGATAAAGTAAGAAAGAGTAATTGAAAGCCAAAAACTTTATTAAAAAGTAAAATTTGTGTAATATGTTTCTCAAATCTTCGTGGCAATTTTTGACATGTTATTGTTAAGTAAACAGTGATATTCTTAATTTTTTCAACTTTTTTTCAAGTTATACACTTAGTCCTCTGAACGTTGAAACTTTAATAAATTGATGCTTACGCTAGTAATATTATTATACCAACTAATGATAGAAGTCAAATATAATAATTAGTACTTTAATCATAAATTTCAATTTAATTAATATTGTGCGTAAAATATTCATCAAAGGTTTTAATAAAAAATATATAGGTAATTTGTAACTATATTGAAATGTAGCTGAACAAGTTGAAACAAACAAAAATCCAGGATAAAAATGGTGTTAAACAAAAACGGATGGAAAAACAACCGTAGTAGAAAGCTACAAAAATTTGACCATATATTGCAAAACATGGAAAAATACCAAGTATTGCAATGCATCACGGAAGTTAAAAGCCGTAAAAAAATCGTTGTCCGACGAAGAATTTCCTGGCTAAAAATCTTAGAATGTGATGTTAAATGACAACCATCACATCACTCTTTCGCGCGGCAGTAAATAAGATCAAAACATCCAAGGTGGTAGCTAACATCCGCAAGGGATAAGAAGCTAAAAAAGAAAAGGACACACACAAAATATTTTTGTATGTATTGCAATCTACCATTGAAAGTTATAATAATATTTATAAAATTTGTGGTAAAAGAAACGTTCAATAAATTAGTTGATTTCAGGGTTAACAGCAGGTTTTTGAATAAAATACCCTATTTTTATCCAATTTACCCCACGTCGGGCGCCAAATGTAGTAGAAAAATTCAATCTGTAAAATTTTCTAAAATAGTAAATATCAAAATTATAACAAATCTCTGGGAATTTCTTTCCTTCTTGGGTTGCCAGCTCAGTGGACTAAACAAATATGTTTAGTTTTTATTGTCAAAGTTCTTTATTGCCTCACACGGAGCTTTCAGGTGTCCTATGCACCACAAAAACTAACAATTCTTACAATTAAATTATTAAATTCAATGAATTCTTCATAAACTTTGACCATTCCAATTATTTTTCTGTTTTTCCTACTCAAACAAAAAAAATGAAATTATTTTCATCCAATAAATTTTAATAAATTTCAAATTTACCAAACTCAAAAAGCCAAACTTAAAATTCAGGACCTCGCGCATCTAATTGCAGCACGCAAATTCTTAAAAACATTTGCATTTTTTAATGACAGATACAGCCAGAAAATATGCAAAAATGCAATTAAGAGGGGGGTGCAAGAACGGGGTATTTTACGAAAAAGTTGAAAATATAGTAAAATTATTATAGAATCTATCATGATAATGCAATATAACGTCGTTTCAAGCTTATTAGACATTGTCAGTCTTATCTAACCAGATAAAAAAATAAAATAATTAATTAAAAAGTTGACCAACATAATTTGTTATAAACCTAAATTTAAAAACTCAAAATATAAAGTACGAAATCGTTGCTGAAAAATGGAGAAAAAATATTATTTAGGTAAATAAAATAAGTGAATCTTACTAAATGATACACTAAACTTCAGCAGTGAAGTTGGTCACAATGCCACTTTATCTTTTTAAAATAAAAAAGATTGAAAAGGTAAACTTTGGTATTTAGCAATAGTTGGAGAATTAACGGGTCGCATATACGCGGTTCGTGAGTTCTTAGAAAATATCTAATGTATTTACCACAAGAAGCTCTGCAGCGTCTTCAATGACACTATTTGCAAAAGATGAAAATTTGGGCGCCAGTTGATGATAAAAAAAAACTTATCACCAACAAAATAGATTTTTTAATTTGCAGCGAAATGATGTTAAATAGAATATGTGTAAAATCACGTACGTGAATATTTGAGAAGAATTTTACACCAAGCTACCATAAAAAAAATGCGATCAAACATATGGATCTATAATAATTGATCCAGAAAAATCTCAAAGAAGACACTTCCCAACTTTTTAACATCTCCTCACTCTCTACTTGTTCAATTTCGATTTTTCTTTTATACCAACTTCTCTTTTTGAAAATCTCGAAAGTTATCTAAAGTAACTATAGTTGCATACTTTCGGGCAAAAAATATTAAAAATTCAATTTAATAAATAATAACACCTGAAAGCACACACAGGGTGTTACAATAAAACAATAAATTTAACTGGATTCTTTACGAAGTTTAAAATAAAATGACTATTGTTTTATGTACTACTTCTTTATTTACACTGCTTGTAGCAGTTTCAAAAATTTTTATTTTAGGAACATTTATTGGCTTTTATCAAATCGACTTATTTTTCCACACTTAATACAAAAAATCTTCTAATTTGTTATCTGCGATCGCTTATATCACTATCCATCAGTTTGTTACTTAAAAATTTGTTTCTTTTAACCGAGTTAAAACGTTAAAAATATAAAAAAAGTGGGTGGAAAAGATTAACGATTCTCAAAAGAAATCAAACAAATTGATGAAATATACCACTAAAACTGTGGAAAATCTGCTAGAGATCAACTTAATAATTTAAAAAAAATTCGATAGCAAGAATTAAAATAAAAACGGAAAGTAAGTTGGACATCGAGAAAATCAATTAATAAAAACGTTACGTAGTGAAAGAAAGCAATCGCGATATGATAATGGAAGCAAAGCAGGAAATGAAGAAGGAAACAAAAACAAAGGATTACCGTTCAAGAAATTAAAGTGAACGTAGAATTCGAAAATTATTTAAAAAAAGTTAAAGATCTCGATGAAGAAGGTGATGAAATTAAATTTTATTTAACCAATGCAGGCGAATAAAATTTAAATTTAATACTTTGACAGTAATTTCTTTTAACAATTATTTTAAATTATTTTTAATCCATTTTAAATAGGAAGAGATCCGCGTGTAGCTATCAGGAACTCCTCTAGCACATACCGAACCGTAAGACGCTAACCCAATTAGAAGGTTAGTCCCTTGCATCAGTAAAGGTCCACCAGAATCACCCTTAAACAAAACATATTAAATATTAAAATTTCGTATTAACTAAAATTTTGAGTCTTGAGAAAAGACAACTGCCGACACATAGCCACAAGTTGCTTGTGTTGCTATCAGTTTGATTACTGATGTACACTACTTGATTGTAATTATCAGTTTTAAATTTTTTGATTAAGTTTTCTTACAACGCAAGCTCCGTTTCCTGTTGAATTAAACACGCATATTTTTCCATTATCGGTATGCGGAAAAGTTTTCTTACATTCCTGATTGGTAACAGTGGATACAGGAAGTATCTTAAGTTCATTTGTGGATTGTTTATTATCTTGCTAAAAAAATTCATTGCATGTCATGGAATGCTACAACAAAGTGGCTTACGTCAGTTGTCCCCCAGCCTGAAATCTTCCCATTTACACCTCCGCTAATGTGATCTGAGAGTAGTTGCACAGGTTTAATATTTTCAGCGTAGGTTAAACATGGTTTTAATTTAACGAGTGCAATATCATTGAAATTAACTATACTATCATCAATTAAATGCACGTACTTATCATGACAAATAATTTTTTCTATCTCAACCGTCACTCCGTCACCTCTCACTAAATTGGTAGTTCCTGCTAATACACTCAAATTTGGAAGATCATCTCTAAAATTTAATTAGTTGAAACATAATATATTTTATAGACGTAGATGAATATTTTTGATATCGTACGCATTTACATCGTCAAAACAATGAGCAGCAGTAAGCACCCAACACCTGTTAAGAATAGAACCTCCACAGAAATGTTCGTTATCAAACTGTAGAGATACTTGATATGGTACTTCACCTACTTTTGAAAAAGTTCCGCCTACTATTCGCAATTTTGGTTCCATCATGTCTCCTAAAAAAATAATTTAATGGGATACGGAGGTACACGTATGACATTAAAAGTTTCCAAAAAATCTTCAATTTTATTTGAAGGTTTTTCTTACCGTTTAATGGAGTGAAAATTAAAATAAATATTAGTTTGACCAAGAGTATTGCATTTTGTGGAAACATTATTAGGATTTACTACATTAGAATGCAAAACACTGATTCTTATATACGCATATTCGGAATAAAACTAAGATAAAATATTAATAAGTGGGAATTTGAATTAAATTAGTTTTGATAGTAGACGAGTAATAGTTTAAATTAAAAATGTTACAGTAGGTAGTTTAATCAAAATTTTATTGAAAAATTTCATAATGCCAATTATTAATAATTTATAATAATATATTAGACAATATCTAATTAACAAAAATTTATCGTCTTACAAATTGGCTCATAAAGAATTATTGAAAAAAAGAAAAGTAAAACAATTTTTTTTAAATAAATTAATTTTCAAAACAAAGGCAAATGTAGCAAAATTTATAGTTATTCTTTACAGCTCAACGGTTTTAATCGCATAAAACTCTTAACTCTTAAGGTATTGTGTTTTTTACTTACTTCTTTGTAATCTCCAAATATTCTTCATTTTTTCTTGTTGCTAAAATGTGGTTTTATTGGAACATCCAAATTGGAAAACTCCAAAAGCTTGGCCTTGCTTTGGCTAGAGTCTTTACTTGGTGTTTTATCTGATTAATGAAAGTTAATTTATTGTCTATTATTTGTAAAAAATAAAATTGAGATAATGACTCTGGTTGCCTACATTCTCATGATACTCTGTAAATTTCCTGATAACCCGCAAATATAAAATGTCATCGCATAGTTGTAGGGAAATTACCTTTGTTACCTAGGACATTTTTTTCGTATTTTTGGCATTTAATAATTCAGAGTCACATGCTGCGTGCTACTTAAATTATTTTTCCAGTTTTATTGGCGGTTCTTCTTTGAAGGTTATTAGAGTAATTAAATCTTGTTGTAAAGATTCCAGATATCTGCAGCCACCAATGCTTAACCTTCGCTTTTCTTTTATCTTTTTTCAACTATTTAATTTGGTTTGAGTTCCAATTGAGATCGCAAGAAAGATGGCCGCTTTATTTAAAAACACAAGCTGTTTTTCTCAATTTTGACAAAAAATCTTCTTATTTACACTCAAGTCGTATCTTTACTAACAGTTGATCTAGCCAAGTAACAGTAGAGAAAGGAGTAGGTCAAAAAATAAACTTAAGCAAAAGCAGTAACTGACAACAAAACGCAAAGAACGGCTAGCGCCACGTTAAGATTAGTTGGTTTCTGAAATTAGAGAGGGCACCACTCAAATTTTTTTATAAATAATGCTCTTTTCAGCTTGTTGTTATTAACACTATTTATCTATAAAGTTTCATATTTATTCAAAAATTCCTAAAATTTACCATAATCGTATCCTTTCAAGTTATGAAAATCAACATAAATAATTATGTCGATCAACTTCACTGAGCTACTTTCAGTATCTCACTGACAACAGTAAGTTCAGCAACAATCCGTTAAATCTGTTGTACTGTATACCTGATCTAAAAAAATAGTAGGTACCTATTTCTAAACTCTCATGAAGTCATTTTGTAAGCTTAACCACCTACTTTTTACGTAATATATTTAAAACCTATCATCACATTTCATTTTATTCAACCTAAACGGATAGAAAAAATTTACATTTTATAGTTTAACACTAATTTCTTTCAACAATTATTATATTGCATATCTCTGAATCCATTGTAAATAGGAAGAAATTCTCGTATAACTATCAGGAACTCCTTTAGCACAAACTAAACCAAAAGACGACAACCCAATTTGAATGTTAGTGCCTTGCATCATTAAAGGTCCACCAGAATCACCCTTAAACAAAAATATTTTAAAATTATGAATATTATGACAATAATAAAATTTGTTTAAAAAGTCTGAAGTACAGTTTCGTTTATGTGGCAGTTTTGTTAACCGCCAAAATAACTTAGAAATCTAGAAATTATTCAGATTAGAAGCGTTGGTACCATTTGGATAGAGCTTAGTAGTTTAGCGTCAGTGTTGCTGCAGTTTCTCTTGAATATATTGACAAAATATCAACGTTCAAAAAGATAATAATTTAGAAAGTGTATGAATTCTGCTGTAAAAAAACTGTACAAAACAAAAAGAAAGCAAAAATAAAATTTAACTCTAGAGACCTCTTCTAAAATTGAATGTAGTTGGTGATGGAAAAAACAAGGATTCAAATAATTATATGGCGTAACAAAGTCATCAATCTGGTTGTACAAAGCACTTACTGCTATTCTTATGCACTTTAAAGGAACAAATTAAATAACTCAACAGAGTATCTAACATGGAATCAGGAAAATTACGAAGAAAATTGCACAAAAACTCCTGAAGGCTCTGCTGATATGAATATGGTTGGTTGACATGAATTGCTGGATATGGTATCCACAGACAACAGCACACAACATGAAAACTTCCCCAAAGAAGATAGAATCTGGAATAAATGGCAGCAAGCTAAAGTTCTTGGAACGGAGCCTGAAGTGCACCATGCTCTATTGCACCCCAATGTTCAAAAAGATATTTTTCCGATATATGAAGATCTATTGAAAAATAAGTTACTAACGAGATTTTTAGGTGGATGCAAAGAAAAGTTTCAACTTGACCGTTTGGTCGTGGCTCCTAAGCACCAGCATTCTGGCACAAAATTAGTCAAAGTTGCAGCATTTATTTCTGTTACTCTACTCAATGAAAGACATTCAGCACCTCTAATGCTGATGAATGGGCATTTCCAATAAGTAAAAGATGTAATTTTGCCCAACAAATAGTCGAAAAAACATGCGCAGTAATCACTCGCTCTATTTTAACAACCCTACTTATTTAATAAGATTTAGTAAAACAAATGTTACAAATTAAAAAAAAAAACTATTCTCTTACTACGCAAGTTCCTTGTCCTGGTGAATTAAACACGCATATATTTTCATCTTGAATATAAGGAAATGTTTCCCTACACTGCTGATTGGTAACGGTTGCTACTGGAAGTAATTTAAGATCATTTGTGGATTGTGTATTATCTTGCTGAAAACAAGTCATTACATTACATAGACTGCTACAACAAGATGGCTTACGTCAGTTCTTCCCCAGCCTGAAATTATTCCATACACGCCTCCGCCGATTTGATCTGTTCCTAGTCGCACAGGTTGAATAGTGTTGGTATAGGAAAAACATGTCTGTAATTTAACGAGTGCAATATCATTTAAATCAGTTAAATTTTTGTCAATTAAATGCACGTAATTCTCATGACGAATAACTTTCTCCATCTTAACCCTCACTCCGTCACCTCTCACTAAATTGGTAGTACCTGCTAATACACTCATGTGTGAAATATCATCTCTGAAATTCAATTAATTGAAATATAATAATATATTTACACGAATATTTGAATGGTTTTAATTCCGTACCCATTTGCTTCGATAAAACAATGAGCAGCAGTAAGAACCCAACAGTTGGTAATAATTGTACCTCCGCAAATGTGATTGTTATTATACTGTAGAGATACTTGAAATGGTAGTTCACCTCTTTTCGAGAAAGTTCCACCTACTATTCGCAGATCTGGCTCTATCGTTTCTCCTAAAAAAAATAATGTTATTGGATTCGTATATGAGACATCAAAATCTTCAGTATCTAAACTTTTATTTGAAGGCTTTCCTTACCGTTTAATGAAGTGCAAATTAAAATAAATATTAATTTAGCCAAAAATATTGCATTTTTTTGAAACATTATTAGGATTTACTACATTTGAATGCAAAACTCTGATTCTTATATACGCATATTCGGCGTAAAACTGCAACATAAAATATTAATAAGTGGGAATTTGATTTAAATTAGTTTTGATATTAGACCAGTAATAGTTTAAATTTAATGTTATTGTAGGTAGTTTAATCAGAATTTTATTGAAATATTTTATAATAAATTATATTACTAGTTAATTTATGATTTGAATTAACTATAATTATAAATTAACTATTATTAGTTAATTTATAAATTATAATTTAAAATACGAAATTCTTATGAAAGAATATCGCCTATGCTTAATAAAATATATTTGACAATATCTAATTAACAAATATTATTTAAATACTTATTATTGTCTAAAACATTGCCTCATAAAGAATTATTGAAAAAGAAAATAAAATAAATTTTTTTAAAATGAATTAATTTTCAAAACAGAGGTTGTGAAAGCAAAAGTAGCAAAACTCATATAGTTATTCTTTACAGCTCAACGGTTTCAAACGCATAAAACTTTTAAGTTTAAGGTATTGTGTTTTTTACTTACTTCTTTGTAATCTCCAAATATTCTCCATTTTTTCTTAATGCTGAGATGTGGTTTTTTCGGAACATCCAAATTGGAGAATTTCAAAGGCTTTGTCTTGTTTTGAGAAGAGTCTTTACTTGTTGTTTTATCTGATTAATGATAGTTAATTTATCGTCAGTTATTTGTGAAAAATAAAACTCCAAGTTCATTTTGTTCAAATTTGAACTTATTATCCTGCAAAGGTTGCTGAGTAATCAATTATATGGTAGTTCTTCTGTGACATATATCATTCATTACGCATTTCAATGACTTTGATTGCTTACGTATTATGATACTCTGTAAATTTACTCAAAAAAGATGAGAATCTTGCGTTGCTACGTATTTGTGGTGCTGTTCTATGGGGTCAAATCCTGGATTGTGACAGAGTCAAAGATGAAAAAACTTCAAGCTTTTGAGACGTTGATTTATCTAGAAATTCTGATGGCCGGTTTCAGCAACGTTAATTTTATAATTTAATCTTAAATTAAGTATTTAACCCAACCATTGCATCTCAAATCAGACTTAATCTATGATTAAATACTTAATCTAAGATTAAATTTTAAATTAACGTTGCTGAAACCGGCCATAAGAGTTTCATAGATGAAGCATGTGACTAATAACGAGATACTCAGAAGAAAAACCAGAAGTAGTGGACACAGTCAAAGACAGAACATTGCAAATAGATGCAAAATAGGTATTAGTCCATTTGGTACATTTTACAACGGAAATAAGCCGAAAAGAAAAGCGTAGGCAGAAGGAGGATTTCATGGCTGAATACCAACGTGGTTTTTGATGACAACTACACAGAGCTTTTCTGCACGGCACTGAACAGATTAATAATTTTATCCAATACAATATCCAACATCCGAAACGGATAAACAGTAGAAAAAGCTGAAAAACCAATCAAATGTTAGGCTTTCGCCGTTAATTTTCTAGTTATAACGCTAACTAAATGATATATGAAATGTGTGCTGTAATGTCACCCAGATACAAGTATCTTTAATTAAATTTTAGTTTATCATAATTTGAATAGGTAGAATGGCGGAATGACAACCAGCGGGTAATAACAAGGATCAAAACTGTTGTACAAAACAAAATTATTTACGAATGAAACTTGTGATGCTATCTAGTTTCTAGTAGTTAATGGCACAACCTAATTCTAATAGCCACCGTAATAAATTTCACTGTTATATTCTTCATAGATGCAGTTGTGTGTTTTGCAGTGCGTTAGTTTAATTTGATCAGGTACTAAATTTAGTTTTCTCTTTCAGATTCCTTCGTCCTACGAAAGAACATAGTGGCATTTTTTCAAATGTTTTCTAGGCAAATTACACTTTGGTGGTTTGCCGTTGCTTTCCGAGTGGAGACGGTCAGAATAATATTTTTACTTCGCTCGGAGTCAAACCGGATATTCTGTATTAGCAGTCTGTGTGCTTAATCGCTATACTAACGACCGCCTCACCAACCTCAATAACCAAATTTGGTTATTAAAGAGTAAATAAAAAGTTTTACATTTGTCACTTGTGTGTAACTAAAGTACAACATTCGCAATTCAACACCTTACATCAAATTTTGCAAATATTTAAATTTTTTAACTTATTGGGTAATCGCGACCAATTCATTGGAAAATGACGACTAGTGGTCGTCATTACCTTTAGCAGTTTTGTAAAGTGTGGAACATGGTAGTAACAATTTAAGGAATAATTTAAATTTTTGCATTGCTGTTAGGTATGAAACAGCAATTGCTTCTTGTTTTTCTTCTTCATTCCATCTGTTTTTTTTCTCATTTTCTTGTTTATCCGCCCGTTCTATCTCTATATTTTGTGTTATGTGCATTGTCTCTGAATCCTCCTCAGTCATCCTCTTTGGAGCATCCGTCTGAGGAGGTTCGGATACTCCACCCACTACTCTCTTTAGTTTTTTGCATCTAGATTTCGATCGTTTTGTGGTTTCAGTGTATTACTTTTTTTATCCCATTCGTACACTACGAGTATATCTTATATCGTTTTTTATGATTTTCTGGTATCCTACTCTAACTCTCTTACCGTTACCCATTTGAGTCTTTGCTATGGACCATATCTGGTTTTATTGTATCTTTTTTTTATTGTTGGTCAAGTCGCTTTCAATAAATGTGTTAGTACCCTTCAGTTTATTCTTTTTTTCTAATGTTATTTTCTTTTGTGTTTGGTTTTCTAGTTTTGCTACAATTACCTGCTTTTCCACATTTCTTCCCACCTTAAAGGCATCCACAACTTCGACATTTACTTGCATTTTTTTTGTCCAGGTGTTAATTCCTCTTCCCTTTTTACATTTTTTTTAACGATTTTAAATTTAAATTTAATTTAATAATGACAAATTCAAATTAGTTAGTACACCATTTGTGTCCCTTAACACAAATGTATGAAAATTTTATTTATTTCAAACTTAAATTTCTATTTATTGTAACTTTTACAACAGATCCACTAAATATAAATATTTTTTACTCTGATCAAGAAGACGAAATTATAATTTTATGGAATGTACAAATACGTGATGCACGTTTGCGTATAATGGACAATGTAGCTCGTTGGTCGGGTTCATTCCACGAGCAAACTATTTTTAATAACAGTACTCGTTCCAAAACAACGAATTTGGAAATTCAATTATTTTAGGAGAGTGGATATGGCAATACAAATTTTTTTATTACACCTGTACAGCAAACAATTACACTAGCTGAGATTCTTTTCAAAGAATCTATCCAATCTATTTATGAAGATCCATACACACAACTGTGTAGAGAAATCATTATGGTGTGGAAACGCAAATTTTCCATTCTTTCAATGGCTATGCCTGTGTCACTTGGACATTCACGGGCAATTAATGTTCTTATAGCCATTCTCCACAACCTTTCAATAGAAGGACACGAGGGTGAACTACTTAATGAACTTCAAATCAAGGATGATCCTGATGCTCAAAATAAGATTGTCGTTAATGAAAATAATAGATTGCGAACTTCACTAATTAATGATAACAAAAATTCTCGCAAAATGTTGATACGCCTGGGCACCCTCCGGCTAAACTCAACTGTCGAAGATGCAGATTTTTTGAATTTGAATCCAAAAACTCTGAGAACTTAATCTCAGGGTGGTACCTGCATGAATCAAAATATACGCTTACCTCACTTTTACATAATTGCAAAATCTCTGAAAATAAATTGGCGCTTTTGAATAAAAAGATATTTGTTGTCATAAAATATAATGAAAGTAAAAAGAAATATTCATAAATACGGTACAGATATACACAATCTTTCCTTAATTTTACCTATCTGATTAAGGACGCCCGCAAAATTAACTTAAAAATATTCAGTAACTGAGTTACTTGAAAAATTAATTGTAATAACAATTGACAATACTTCATCCTTTAAGGATTGAATTAAACTTAGATAAATTGTACAGAAAAAATAAGTAATTGTACGATCGATTTTTATAGTAATAATAATGAAAATTGGACCAATTAGACTTTTGAATAAACATTAAAACAAATCAATCGTATCAATTATGTGTGGTTACATACATTAATTTTAACAAAAACTAACCTTCGACCTTGCCAAGCGTAGTAAGCCATTCCACAATGATCTGGGTTCAAATTCAAAAAATCCTCCTGACTCGAAGAGTTCCAAAGATTGTTGTCGATACAGATGCTGGAGTACACATTCACTTCCAATTCCATTCTTCCGGTAGTTGTTAATTAAATTAATAATCCATTTTTATTAATCCATTCGGTAAACCTTGTTTTTCTTCATTATTTTCGTAAATTAATAATGTGTTTATTGAATTTAACTGAATTTGCATTTGTCGGTATTCGTTAGAAAAGTTGAATTCCTTGCGTTTATTTAAAATTTGCAATGTTCGAGAATAAGTTACTCAAATAATACAGCACCATTATTTGTTTACTGCACGAATAATTTAATTTGTTACTGAGTTTTGAAGGCACGAAACGGTAATAATAGTTATTTTAAGTTATTTATTTGACTTCATCGTTCGAAACACAAGACAAAAACCTACACGACTTATTCATTTGGCGGTACACAAAAAATTTAAGTTATTTGCTTGAAGCATGATACAAAAATTAACACATCTTATTTATTTGGATGCACAACAGAAAGTTTTTACAAAGTTACTTGGTTGACTCACGAACAGAAAGTTAACCACATCTTACTATGATGAAAGCACGACAAGAAGTCCCGTCATTTTCCAAGATGGCTCTTGAAATTTAACAAAGATTTTTACTCAAAGTTCTTCAAAGATTAATGGGTTGCATAGGTATAGGAGTCAAAATCAAAATATTTCTTATTTTTCTCGCTTGATATACATGACGTAATCCTACATTCTGCTGGTTGGCAATTACAGTCCAAAATTCTCGGAAATCTTTCGCAATAATCATCGTTTATCACGTAGATAAATTCTAAAAATAACTAAATGGAGACGACCGTCTGTCGTTCATATGAGGGTTGTTCAAATAGTTTCTTTATAAAATCGAAATTTTAATTGAATTTCTGGATTGTTCGACGTAGTCGTAACAATGTGTTAAAATTTAAATAATTAGCACAATCAAAGATAGAGTGGTAGACACAGCCTTGCCGATTTTTTTGACATCCTAAATTCCATTACCCACAAAACTGTGTTTCTGGCTCGTTCTGCCGTCATCAGTACCACATACTTTGTAAAAAACTTTGATTGTGACGCACATTTTACAGGCTAACATTTTTATTAAATGCAAAAAAGACCGCAATCGCAGGTCATTTGTTTCACATAAAAAATATGTCACGTGCAATTTGCGCATGGCCACCAATGTGTTAAAATGATAACAAAAATTCTTGCAAAATGCGTTAAAATTTTAATAATTAGTAACACAATCAAAGATAGAGTGGTAGACACAGCCTTACCGATTTTTTCGACATCCTGAAAGCCATCACCCACAAAATGTGTTTTTGGCTTGTTCTGCAGTCATCAGTACCACATACTAAATCAGTACCACTACAGTACCACATATATATCAGTATCAAATTCCTTATTTACACTAAAGAATTTCTTTATAAACAGTTGACCTGGCCACCTGACAGTAGAGAAGAAAGTGGTTTAAAAAGTATACTAAGGGTGCGTTCTACTTAAAGCCCACGACGACTACGGTCGTTTGTCAGTCCAATCAAATAACCGCTCTCGATCTTTAGTCCAATCAAAGAACCATGGGACCACGCCACGGTCGTCGTGGGCTTTAAGTGGAACGCACCCTAAAGCAAACTTTGTCATCGACAACAAAAGACAAGGAACCAAATTAAATACAGCTAACGTCACGTTAAGATTAGATAGTTTTCCAAAAAGGAGAGGTACTATTCAAACTTTGATTATATATAGTATTTTTTTCCGCCTGTTGTTATCTACACTGTTTCTCTGAGAAAGTTTTATATTCATACAAAAACTCTAGAAATTTACCATAATAGTACTCTTTCTGGCTGAGAAAATATAAATTGGATTAGGTTATTCAACTTCACTCAGTGACGTTCAGTAACTCACTAACAACAGTGAGTTCATCAACAATCAGTTTTTGTTGTACTGTATACATGACCTAAAAAAGTTTTTCCAAACTTTCATGATGTCATTTTGTAAGCGATACTTTAACCACCTATTTTTTACATAATATATTTAGAACCTAACATTACATTTAATTTTATCAACCAAAGCGGATCGACAAGAATTACATTATTATATTTTAACACTAATTTCTATTAACACTCACTACTTTATATTATTCTGAATCCATTGTAAATAGGAAGAAATCCTTGTGTAACAATCAGGAGCTCCTTTAGCACAAATTATACCAAAAGACGACAACCCAATTTGAATGTTAGTGCCTTGCAACATTAGAGGTCCACCAGAATCACCCTTAAACAAAAATATTTTAATATTATGAATACCTATTATTACAATTTATTAAAATTTATTTAAAAAATCTGAAATACAGTTTTGTTTGTGTGGAAGAAATCCGGAAATTATTCAGTGTTAGAAGCGTTGGTATTATTTGGACAGAGCTTAGGTTAGTGTCAGTTTAGCTTCAGTTTATATCTTGGATGTATTGACAAAATGTCAATGTTCAAAAAGGTGATAAGTTAAAAAGTGCAAATTCTGCGGTAGAAAAGCTGTATAAGATGAAAAGAAAAAGCAACTGCAGAGACCTCTTCTAAAATTGAAAGTTGTTGGTGATGGAACTTGGAACTTAGAAGAAACGGGGATTCAATTACCTATATGGCGTAGCAACTCTTATAGAAAATTACTTACAAAAAGTCATTAATCTGGTTGTACACAGCACCTACTGCCATTCTTATGTATTTTAGAGGAAAAAATCAAATAACTCACATTGATCAAATAATCAAATAATACACGTGTATGTGTATCACAATCTAGCATAAAATTAGTTAAAAATTAAAATTTTTTAACGTTGCTATATTTAATGAATGTTTTAAATAGCTGATGGATGAGCATTTGCAATAAGCAGAATATTCAATTTTGCACAACAAATAGTAAAAAAAAAATTGAGCAGTCATCACTCACTCTATTTTAATAATCCCACTTATTTAATAAGATTTAGTAAAACACATTTTTAATTTAAAAAAAAACTAATTCCTTACAGTGCAAGTTCCTTGTCCTGGTGAATTAAACACGCATATATTTCCATCTTGAATATAAGGAAATGTTTCCCTACACTGCTGATTGGTAACGGTTGCTACTGGAAGTATTTTAAGATTATTTGTGGATTGTGTATTATCTTGCTAAAAACAATTTATTACATTACATGAACTGCGACAACAAGGTGGCTTACGTCAGTTGTCCCCCAGCCTGAAATTATCCCATTCACGCCTCCGCCAATTTGGTCTGTTCCTAGTCGCACAGGTTGAATAGTGTTAGTGTAGGTAAAACATGTCTGTAATTTAACGAGTGCAATATCATTTAAATTAACCATAACTTTGCCAATTAAATTCACGTAATCCTTATGACGAACAATTTTCTCCATCTTAACCCTCACTCCGTCACCTCTCACTAAATTGGTAGTACCTGCTAATACACTCAAATTTGGAAGATCATTTCTAAAATTTAGTTAGATGAAATATAATATATTTATAGAAATATATGAATAGTTTTAATTGCGTACGCATTTGTTTTGATAAAACAATGAGCAGCAGTAAGAACCCAACAGTTGGTAATAATTGAACCTCCACAAAAATGATGGTAATTATTCTGTAAAGATACTTGAAATGGTAGTTCACCTTCTTTCGAAAAAGTTCCACCTACTATTCGCAGATCTGGTTCTATTGTTTCTCCTAAAAAAAATTAATGTTATTGGATACGTATGTGACATCGAAATCTTCAGAAACTAAAATTTTATTTAAAGGCTTTTCTTACCGTTTAATGGAGTGCAAATTAAAATAAATATTAATTTAGCCAAAAATTTTGCATGTTTTCGAAACATTATTAGAATTTACTACATTTGAATGCAAAACACTGATTCTTATATACGCACTTTCGGCGTAAAACTGTATCATAAAATATTAATAAGTGGGAATTTGAATTTAATTAGTTTTGATAGTAGACGAGTAATAAGTTTAAATTAAAAATGTTACTGTAGGTAGTTTAATCAGAATTTTATTGAAATTATTCATAATAAATTATAATAATACTATTTAATTTATGATTTGAAATATGAAATTTCTATGACAGAATATATCCTATGTTTAATAAAATATATTAGACAATATCTAATTAACAACAGTTATTTATGTAATATTGTCTAACAAATTTCCTCATAAAGAATTCTACTAAAACAACAAATAAAATAATTTTTTTTTAAATGAATTAATTTTTAAAACAGAGGCTGTGAAAGCAAATGTAGGAAAACTCATAGTTATTATTTACAGCTCAACGGTTTTAAACGCAAAAATAAACTCTTAACTTTTAAGGTATTGTGTTTTTCACTTACTTTTTTGGAATCGCCAGTTATTCTTTATTTTTCCTTGTTGCTGAGATGTGGATATTTTAGAACATCTAAATTAGGAAACTCTAAAGGCTTTATTTTGCTTTGGCAAAAGTTTTTAATTGGTGTTTATAGTCCAGTGAAATTAGTCATTGTAAATAAAAAATGACAGAACCCAAAATTTTGTGATTAGTTCTAGATGTTTATTAATGATTTCGACAAGAATTTCTTTATTCAACCCTGAAGAATAAATTCCGGTATCATCGGCATACAACGCCAAGTTCGTATGTTCATGTTTAGGAATGTCGTTGATATAGATATTGATTAATGTAGGAGCTAGAGTAGATCCTTGAAGAACATCTGCCACTAAGTTTTTCAACAAAGATTTATAGCTTCTCTAACTGAAACGTAAAAGCTACGACCAAGCAAATAACTGTATAATTTTTATCAATAAAGTTGGAATTTTTATTTTTATCATTTTGTTTCCAACCATTTGCATCTTGCTTTATTAGGTTTTCTTTTGAGATAATCCAATTATTACAGTATCAAAAGTAAAAGAATTTTTAATAACTTTAGATCTCTTTGCGACTTTATATGAATCTGTGATTGCTCTAGAAAAGTTTGCAATTTCATTGTCTATTTCTTCAATGCTGTTGATAGGTGAATTTGATATCCTGTTTAGAGCATTTATCTGGAAAAGCATACATACCTCTACGAACAGTTGACTTGGCCAACTGACAATAGAGATGAAAGTGATTCAAAAAGTAAATTTAAGCAAAAGCTGTCACCAACAACAAAAATCAAAAAACTCAAATAATGCCACGTTAAAATCAGTTGGTTTTAGAAAATAGAGAGGGCATTACTCAAATTTTGCGTCTAATCACACTATTTATCTAAAAAACTCCAAATTCATACAAAAATTCCACAAATCTACCATAATTACATTTTTAATTTTAAATTTTAATTTTCAAAAATTACATTTTTTACTTTAACACTAATTTCATTTAACAATTATTATATTGCATTATCTTTAATCCATTGCAAATAGTGAGAAATTCTTGTGTAACTGTCAGGCACTCCTGTAGCACAAAATAAACCAAAAGACGACAACCCAATTTGAATGTCAGTGCCTTGCATCATTAAAGGTCCACCAGAATCACCCTTAAACAAAAATACATATTTTAAGATTATAAATATTATTACAATATTAAAATTTGTTTTAAAAGTCTGAATTATAGTTTCGTTTGTGTGGAAGTTTCGTTACCGCTAAACTAACTTGCAAATTTGGAAATTATTCAATATTAGCGGCGTTAGTGTCATTTCGACAGAGCTTCTCGGTTAGCGCCAGTTTAGCTTCAGTTTTTCTGAGGTGTGTTGACAAAATGTCATTGTTGCAAAAGGTGATAATTTAAAAAGTGTATGAATTCTGATGTAAGAAAACTGTATAAAAAGAAAAAAAAAAGAAAAAGAAATTCAAAAGTTTCAACTTGACCGTTTGGTCGTGGCTTCTAAGCACCTACATTCTGGCACGAAATTAATCAAAATTGCAGCATTTTTTCTGTTGCTCTATTCAATACGGAGCTCGAATATTTAAATAAAAAAAAAACTATTTCCTTACAAAGCAAGCTCCTTGTCCTGTTGCATTAAACACGCATATATTTCCATTTTGAACATACGGAAAGAATTCCTTACATTGCTGATTGGTAACAGTTTTTACTGGAAGTATCTTAAGATCATTTGTTTCTTCGGTATTATTTTGCTAAAAATAATTTATTGAATTACATGGAATGCTACAACAAGGTGGCTTACGTCGGTTCTCCCCCAGCCTGAAATTATCCCATTCACGCCTCCGCCTATTTGGTCTGTTCCTAGTTGCACAGGTTGAATAGTGTTAGTGTAGGCAAAACATGGTTGTACTTTAACGAGTGCAATATCATTTAAGATAATTATATTTTCGTTAACTATATACACGTAATTCTCATGAAGAACAATCCTCTCCATGTTAACCCTCACTCCGTCACCTTTCACTAAATTGGTAGTTCCTGCTACTACACTCATGTATGGAATATCAAGGCTAAAATTCAGTTATTAAAAACATATATATTTTATAGAAATAGATAAAGTTAAAATTTCATACTCAGTTTTTCCGTTAAAACAATGAGCAGCAGTAAGAACCCAACAGTTGGTAATAATTGAACCTCCACAAATATGATAATTATTAAACTGTAAAGATACTTGAAATGGTAGTTCACCTTCTTTCGAAAAAGTTCCACCTACTATTCGCAGATCTGGTTTCATCATTTCTCCTAAAAAAAATAGTTTAATTGGATACGTATGTGACATCAAAATCTTCAGTATCTAAAATTTTATTTGATGACTTTTCTTACCGTTTAGTAGGGTGCAAATTAAAATAAATATTAATTTAACCAAAAATATTGCATTTTGTGAAAACATTTCTAAGATTTGCTACATTTTAATTTAGAACACTGATTCTTATATAAGCATATTCGGCGTAAAACTGTATCATAAAATATTAATAAGAGACATTTATTAAAATTACTTTTGATAGTAGATCGGTATTAGTTTAAATTATTAATGTTACTGTAGGTAGTTTAATCAAAACTTTATTGAAATATTTCATAATGCTAATTATTGTCTATAATAATTTATACTAAATAATAAAAATTATTTATACATTATTGTCTAACAAATTGTCTCATAAAGAATTGTTAAAAATTGAAAAAAAAAAAAAAGCAAGTGCTAGGGGCCTTGAAGACCCAGGGCTGAGTTGACAATAATTTTTTATTCGCTTTTATTTTTTGTCTTCTTATCCCACTCTCTCACTTCTAACTCTCTTTGATCGTTTTCCACTGCGGCTTTCCATCTGGCCTTCGGCCTTCCGATTTTCCTTGTGCCTATCGGTTCCTTTTAAAGGATCATTTTTGGCATTCTGTCATTTTTCATTCTTTTAATATGTCCCATTCATCTCAATCTGTTTGATTTCGCCTCTGTGACTACGCCGGGTTCTCTATAAAGTTCTCTCAGTTCTTCATTTTTTCTTCTTCTCTACCCCTCATCATTGTTTACTTCTCCAAATATTTTTTTGAAGACCTTTTGCTCTCATGCATTTATTCTCTTTTGATCAGTGATGCTGATTGTCCATATCTCGGAGTCATACAGAATTGTTGGTCTGATGATGATATCATCCATGGGCGCCCATAGGGGGGGGCCAGTAGGGGCCGTCGCCCCTACTGAGAAATCCACCAGAAGTATTCATTCATACTTACTAGTTACAATAGATTCAAAACATAAAACAAAGTACATAAATTAATAAACGTAACACTATAAAATGTAACACTATAAAAAACAGATTGAATTATTAAAATAGTAAAACTATGACATCTAAAGTTACAACGAGAATATTTTCAGAAGCACACTACAGCCTCTGCTTATACCTATGGATGCCTATAGTATGCCTTTTTCCAACTTCTTTTAAAGTCTTTAATTATCATCATCATCATCCGCACGTTCAAGACCAGCGGCCCGTTACGTCACTCAAATTGATCCCGCCATCTCATTCTGGGGCGGCCCACGGATTAATTAATTAAAATTAAAGATTCATTTTTTTCCATAAAAAATTCTTAATTTTACTGTACTACAAAAATACAGTATGTTCACGGAAAGTGGTAACAGTGAATAATTCTTAAATATTACTAGATACAAAGAAAAGTTTAAATAGTTTTTTATTCAACTGCAAATTTTCTATTGGAAACTGTTAAAGTATATTTTTTTATACTTTAAATTTAACCGGAAGTAAACATAAATGTTTTTTTTCAAATAGCAACATGTCTTTTTTTTAACATTTTTGTAATCTGCAATTTTTTCTCTATAAATACATATAAAATTTTCATAAGGTTACATAAGAAAAAATTCGAGGAAACACAAGATTTAAACAAACAATAATAATTTATTAATTACGTATGTAGAGTGCTATGAAAAATAAAACACCATTATTATGATATGATACCATTAGAGTCTTTCTATGGAGACATTTAAAAATGGTATATTAGGCAAATCTCTCCTAAAATTTAAAATTTTAAAAATCAAAATTAACTTAGCATCTATCAAAATTATCACCAAATCGCCAGAACTTCTGCGAAAATTAGAATCATATCTTGAACAAAACGGTGGCAATTTTGAAAAATTTATCAGATAAATGAAATGTTGTGTTTTCGGTGTCGTAATGTTTTGTTTTTCATGGCACTCTACATACCTATGTGTAAATAATCAGTAAATTATTATTGCTTGTTTAAATCTTACATTTTCTCAAATATTTTCTTATGTAACCTTATGAAAATTTTATAGGTATTTATAGATAAAAAATTGTAGATTGCCAAAATGTTAAAAAAAGACATGTTGCTATTTGAAAAAAAAATGTTATGCTTACTTCCGGTTGAATTTGAAGAATAAAAAAATATACTTTGACAGTTTCCAATAGAAAATTTGGAGTTGAATAAAAAACTATTTAAACTTTTTTTTGTATCTAGTAATATTTAAGAATTATTCACTGTTACCACTTTCCGTGAACACACTGTATATCTAAATATTCCTAAAGTCGATCCAAGGACATTTGACTTTGAAAAAGACAAAAATTTCGCGTTTTCTCGAAAATTCAATGAGATACGATACACAATTAAATATACAATGGCCCCTACTGAAAACATTTTATATGGGCGCCCATGATATCATCTCTAGGTATTCTTCTTCCTCCTGCCTCTCTGCGTTGTTTTCTAGTCTTATAGATATACTTTGCCGTACCCTGTTTAATTATTAATAGTCAGAGCTTGCGTACTTTTTTGGCTATGACCTTCACTGCTTTTATCAGACTCGCTTTTGTCTTCGCTAACACCGTCTGCGTATGCTATTATTTGATGTTGATTATTGTATATTGTTCCAATTTGATATATATTAGTTCTTTTTATTGCCATTTCCAACGCCATATTAAAATTAAAAATTAATTTTTCTTAATTATTCTCGAGCTATATTGATTAATACAATCCATAAAGATACACCAAATATTTTCTATGGTAGTGAATAGTTTTCTTTAAGTGTAAATACACTCGTTGCATAGAATAACTGTTGTTTTCTAGCCTAAAATAAATTCTAACCCTACTTTGTCCATGTGCAAAATGCAAAACTTTAAATTTTTGTAAATTTTCTAAAATTGTTTAACTTTTCATTCTATAATTTTAAAAACATTTATTTTATTTTTTTTAATTTTTTTATTGACTTCAATTAATATTTACAATCTGTTTTCCAAACAATAAGTAAATTTGATACAGCGAATATGTCATGTAGAAGTGAATCCACTGATGCACTCCTTTATTCTTAACTTACAGTTTAGTTAATAATCCGATTTACATAAGTATGATAGGTAACATAGTTGTGGTATGACAGATAATATACAATCAAAATCTCGACGGTAAATTCGAAAGTCTAAACTTTTTTAGTCTGTGCACTTTATTGTCACTGGTTAGTTTAACTGCTAGTTTGTTGGGGTGAACACTAATGGCCGTTTTCACCGACACTTTCCTAACCTTAAGTATTTTCTAAAGTATGAATTGTTTCTTAGCGGCTGTATTATAGGTTAGAAATTATAAATTATTAAGTTAAAAATCAAAATTTATAACCAAAATGCAGTCGCTAAGAAACACCTAGTACTTTAGGAAATACTTAACGTTAGGAAATTGTCGGTGAAAACAGCCATAAGTCTACTAAAATAGTTTTTACTAAAATTTGTGATTTCATCTTGTACCGAATTTATGTTGAGATCACGTTGCATCGACAATCATTCTTAGCACTTTGGATTGAAACCTTCGAAACATTTGTATATTAGATAAGGAAGCCAAACCCCAAAGTTGTATTCCATACGTCCGTATGGGTTTAAGTATGGATTTGTAAATTAGCAACTTGTTTTCAAGTGAGAGCCGAGATTTTCGTCCCATCAGCCAGTACATTTTGGTAAGTTTGCAGCCAAGCTGTTTTTTTTTGGATAATATATTGTCGTGTTCTGATTGAACAACTTCTTAAAAGGTCCGTGCTCAAATGTCGGTAGAGTAATGAAAACTCCCCCAGATAGTGAGTTCAAACGAGATTTCAAAATTTTCCACAATTAAAATAAAACAAAATTTACAGGGAATTAATAGCAATTTAATTTGACGAATATTGTAATCAAAATTTATCTGAACAATCAAATGAAACGGAATTTTCGTATTAAATCTCTTCAACGCAGTTGTATAATCAAAAATAAGACGTAATCCCCATACAAGCTTACACATTTAAGGTATCAAAAAATTCACTACAACTTGTACGAAAATTTAACGTGTTAATAAAATTTATAAACATCTGAAATAAAATTATTCACAAATAAAAAATGAATTGTTTTTATTTTAAAACTTGGCGCCAAAATGTAATAGTTTGCTTTAACGGTAGCTACAAACACCGATCGCATAAATTGTCAGCAGGCAAATTCAAGGCACGCACACGATTTGCATTGAATACGTAGCTGGTGAACACCTCCATAAATTGAATTTATTAAAACCGCACAAATTGAAACAGTGATTATAAATGTTCAATTAGTGATCTTAATAAAAAATAAAGTGCCATAAATTAATTATTCACCGCAAACAAAGATTTAACATTTGTCCATTTGTACAACGTGGTTAACCTCAAAATGTTTAAATGCATTGTGACGAAATGCCGAAAATAATTGTTGAAATCATACAAAATAAAAGAATTGAGATGCTATTTACCAATAAGATGACCTCAAAAATCCAAAATTGAGCCAGATGAATTCCACATCCATTTTAAAAAACCTTACGATTTAACGCATGTTGCTCAGAGTTTAGTCGAAAATTTCAACCATCTATAACTTTGTATAGTTAACTTAAAATCTTGCTCACTGAAGCTCTTTCAAGCTCAAACGAAGCTCTGTCGACTGCACACATACAGAGACGTGCTCATGGGGGAAACTTGCCCCCCCCCCCTCAAGTTTTAGAAAGTTGGCAAAAAGTTGACAAAAACACCCTAAAGTTGGTCAATTTGGCATTTTGTTATGTCTAAATTAACAAAAAATTGCAAAACTTACAAAAAGTTGGCAATTTTGAAGTAATTCAGTTGGCAAATTTGAAATTTTTCCCTCCCAAAAAAGTTGGTTGGGCACGTCCCTGCACACATAAATTCAAAATGAGAGGGAAAATTGTTTTTTGATAATAACTTTTAACTAAGATAGTACGGAGAACTACAATTGCCAAAAAATACCAATTCGTAGTATAAATAGTTTATGAACAAAAACATACATTAAGAAAAAAAACATACAGTAATTGTATTACTTTTGATTAATAAAATTTATTTTGTAAAATTAATTTTTCCAGTTTTATTTATTATCAAAATTTATTATAATGGAAAGCAGGATTAGTTCTTTTAATCGGATTAAATATTTTAATCCAATGTAATAGAAAAAACTTGAGGATTATCACACAAAACTTGCTCGGAGGCTCAAAAATTAAAAATGCCTGTAACTTTGTAAAAAATAAAGTTATAATGATGGAAATGGAAGCTCATTTAAGCTCTAACGTTTGACACCAATTTCATCTCAAAATTTGACTTGGAGGGGGCCAACGTGTCTACAGCCCCCCCCCCCAAACATTTTCGCGAATATCTTTGCGACGGTTGAGGCTCAAACGAAAAAAATGGAAGCTCATTTAGGCTCTAACGATTGACACCAATTTCATCTCAAAATTTAATTGGGGGGGGGCAACGACATGCACCTTTTTTTTATTTTATTTTAAATTTATTTCAAAGGTTTTTAATTAATTAATCGTTTCTGATAAGCTAAAATTGAAATAAAAGTAACTTAAATTTTTAACTTCTTTATTTTAAATTTTAACTTAAATTATGTTTTTATTATTAATTAAATTTTCTAAACAGTAAAATTTTTTTAAATCGTCTTTATTAAATCTTGACTTAATAAGAAAGATAAAGCTGATCAATTATTCAAAATGAACAATAAATTGATTGTTTTTCTTCTTCATCAATTTCATCCTCTTCATTTTGCTTCTTGACATTTTTCTAGTTCTGTAGTTTTAAGCAATTGGAAAATTTTACCTGACAATTATTAAGGCCGTGTGACACGTTTGTAAATTTGTTAACAAATTTGTTAGCAAATTTGGTAATAACCCATTGATTGGTCAAATAAACCAATATTGGTACCGATGTTGGTTGGTTCAACCAATCAATGGATTGTTAGCAAATTTTTAAAAAATTTTATAAAATTTACACACATGTCACACGGCCTTAAATCAGTTAACCACCTATTTTTTACAACTAATAATTTTATTTTATTCAACCAAAGCAGATGATCAACAATAATTTCATTTTATACTTAAACAGCAACTTTTTTTAACAATAATTAAATTACATTATTTTGAATCCATTGTAAATAGAAGGAAATCCTCGTATAACTATCAGGAACTCCTCTAGCACATAGTGCAGCAAAACACGCCAAACCAATTTGAATGTTGGTGCCTTGCATCATTAAAGGTCCACCAGAATCACCCTAAAACAAAAATATTTGTGAATATTATTGCAATATTAAAATTTGATATAAATTATTAAAGAAAACTTTTCATCAAAATCTTAAGTTATGTAAAATAAAATAAGACTATTACGATTATCTCTTAGATGAAATTTCACATTAGCTTTTTGACTTTTGAACCTTAAAAAAATCTCCTTGTTACACCGATAACTTCCCAAAGCCACGGAGACGTAAATTCAAGAATTATTTTAACTAGGTAGCTGAGCTTACTTTACTATTCCACTATGAATATAAAAGTAGTTCTCATCTTGGAACGGACCCTGAAGCACACCATAATCATAATATTTTTCGGATATATGAAAATTTATTGAAAGATGACTTATTGACGAGATGTTTAAGGGGCCACACGCAGAATGTTTCAACTCGACCGTTTAGTCGTGGCTTTAAAGCACCTACATTCTAGCATGAAATTAGTTAAAGTTGCAGTATTTTTGGCCGTTGCTTTATTCAATGAAGGAAATTCAGCTCTTCTAATGCTGATGAATTCTAAAAAAGTAAATGAATATGCAACGAATAAGAAAAATATCCGAGCATCATGATAATTTTTAATAATCTGGTTGCATCAAATAATTATGGAAAAAACTGCTTTGAGAAAAACGAAATTTTTAACAAAAAAATAATAAAGTTTAATAAAATGTTTATTGTAATATACAAAATAAAAATAAGATCCGACAAACAAAATTTTTCTTACCATTTAATGAAGTACAAATTAAAATAATTATTAGTTTGACTAAAAATATTGTGTTTCTTGAAAACATTGTTAGTATTTACTAGATTTGAATGCAGAAAATTATTTTTTATTATTTCTCTACGCATACATATACCGGGTGCTGAATGAGTTAGGCGAACATAGGATATTAACATGCAAAAACTTATTTTTGCAAATTCCTGATTCCCTAATTATTTTAGAGAAAAATTGAAAGACACAAATATAATGTAGAAATATAAACTACGAATGATAAAGGCATTAGATTTTATCTAGCTTTTACGTAAATGGTCAAAAAATTCTTTTAAAATTGTTAAAACTTTTATTTATCAGACTTGCCATGAAAGTTTCCGAGGTAATTATTTTTGATAAGTAATAAAAAACAATTGCACGTTGTTGACAGTTTTGCACTTTATTAAATTTTAATTTCATAAAATGGAATATTACCTTGGAAACTTATACATGGCCAGTTTGATAAATAAAAATTTTAACAATTTCAAAAGATTTTTTGATAATTTACGTAAAAGCTAGATAAAATCTAATGCTCTTATCATTCGTAGTTTATATTTCTATATTATATTTGTATCTTTCAATTTTTCTCTAAAATGATTAGGGAAGCAGGAATTTGCAAAAATAAGTTTTTACATGTTAATATCCTATGTTCGCCTAACTCATTCAGCACCCGGTATAATTGGTGTAACATTGTACCATCAAATATCAATAAGTGGGAATTTGAATGATTTACATAAGTAGTTTTGATAGTGGAACAATAATAGTTGAAATTAGTGCTGTAGGTAGTTTAATCAAAAATTTACTGAATTATATCTTAATGCCAATTCTCAATAATTTATATCATTTTATAATTTATATAATATTGCCGCAGTTAAAAAGTATAAACGCTTCCCAAAATATCGGTCTGCTATATATTTTTTAAGTACAACGCAATTCTGCCCTTTTTTGTAATCTACGATCACCTCTATGGCTATATTTTTTTTACCTGTTTTGATTATGTCATTATTATATATTGCGATGATTTTCTTGTGAAATCCCGCTGAATTTTACTCCGATTGTTTGCTACTACGGTAAACTCTAAAAAAGTCTTTCCGAAGGTCGTGGTTCAAATTTGCTCTTTTACACAGCGTCGAAATTTAAAAAAAAAACCAATAAATCTTGCAAAACAATAATTTTAATTGTTGTTATCAATTTAATACAAAATGAAGGTAATTCAATCAAAATAATTTTACCCATTGACTATTTTTAAGTACATTTAAAAAGTTCTTGTGTAATTTTGTTTTTGGAAGATCAAAAACGCTACTTTTTATTTAAAAATTAAAACTGAAACTAACTGGTCTTGTTTTAGATTTCCGACGTGTAAATAGATTAACTTTAAAATTATTACAAATAAAACAATTTAATAAAACCACAAAAATATTGTTTTGTGCGCTACTGAATGTTATAGCCGATAGTCAGATAGGGTGCGTTCCACTTAAAGCCCACGACGACCACGGTCGTTCGTCAGTCCAATCAAATAACCGCTCTCGATCTTTAGTCCAATCAAAGAACCATGGGACCACGCTGCGGTCGTCGTGGGCTTTAAGTGGAACGCACCCATAATTTCTCAAAAGTTGTCTTTCCTTTTATCGTTGCAAGCGGCAATTTCGTTCATTTGAATTTAGTGTTAGTTAAGTTGATTTCCAATCTAATCTCAAACTCGCTACTCGATCCAAGTCACTAAATTCGCCTCTAAACTCGTCAGATTTGCAAATCAACCAGATATAAGCAAAAGTAAATCTTACTTATTAGTTTCGATCACCATGACCAAAAATTAGGTTCTCAGCGGTATTTAAAATTTTCTAAAGTTTGGTTTCTCTTATTCACTATGTATTAACCTTTTTATCATAATTTCGCTCGTAAATTTTATTTTATTTAATATTTGTAATGTATCAAAAATTCATAAGTTACTAAGTTGATTACTTAATAATATTTAAACCCATTAGCTAAGTAACTGAAATATTTCATTACTTTTCCAACCTTCAGATTAATAATATCATGTTTTCTTGGCTTGTTACCATTCTTGGGATAATTCCACCGCGTTTCATTTTAACTTGTAAAAGTAAGGTTTTGCTTTGCTCTTACAAATTGTATATATTGTTTTTAATTTTACTGACTACTTTTGCAACTGCTGCATCATTATATTGTCGATATTACGTCAGTTATTTTAAATCCGTAAAATTAAAATTATTAATTCCTGATAGCACACAGGAAGTTATTATGGCTGTATGTATCATAACAAGCATTTTGGCACCGACTACATTTTATATGTCAAGTTTGAAGAAATTTTTGAACCATGCACATGATGAAAATGTGTGTAAAAGATCAATTATGGATGAATTGATGGCAACAGCTTCAACAAAGCACTTCAAATTAAAATTTTTAATTTTCAACTTAATTTGGTTAATCGTTTTTAGCTTTGAAGCCTACACGTTTATATTGAAGTTTGGTTTAACTGTATATGTGTCCTTAATTAACAAAAAATTTCAAACATATTACAATTTTTTAACAATTGTAGTAATCTATATTTTTGCAAAATCCATCAAGCAGCAGTTGAAAACTACCAATAAGTACCTAATCGTACAAACTAAATCAATAAAAATGCAAAGCCAAAGTAATACCACAGTAGAAATGCAAAAAATAATAAAAAATCTTTCGAATTGCTCTGATATCCGCAAATTATCTCAACGGTTTGAACGACACACAACACAGATTTTCCTTTTTAATAAAATTTTTGGTTTTCAACTACTCTTTCATACCCTATCGTTTGCCGTAGGATTAATTAACACTTTAAATATTTTAACAATTCAAAAATCTTTGGCAAACATTGATACAAATTTATTTCTGATGAACTTTATCTGGGTGCTTTGGCAGTTAGTAAGTTCTAATTTCTCTTTACAATAAAACAAAAATAAAGTAAATTTTTTCTAGTTTGGTTGCGCCATTGTTATAAAAATATGTAATGAAACAGAAGAAGAAGCTGGACGAACTGGAAAAATTTGTATGAAGGTTTTGACCAACTTGCCAAATACGAAAGAACATGAAAATCTCAGAGATGAATTATTTTTACTGGATCGTTTAAATCAAAAAACTCCCAGTTTTTCGGCGGCAGGATTTTTTTCTATTAATTACTCCCTCCTATCTAGTGTAATTGCAAGCGTTATGACATATGTGATTGTGTTAATTCAGTTCAAAGATTAATTTTGCACGGTTTGTGTTTAAAGTTAACCTAACGCTTACTTTTTTTGATGTTATTTTTCTCAGTTCGGTTACGTTACAACTAAGTTGACCAAAAATCACAGGTAGCAGATTGTTCCTAAAATAAAGTGAAAATTTTTACCTATACTCTGTTTTATTTAAGAAAAATGTAAAACGTTTGCACTGAACGGATGACTTTTAAATGTTATAATAATAATAATAATTTATTTAACGGTAATGCCATACAACTATTTATCCAAATTACAAATCGCAACAAAAGTAACAATAACCGTAACATTAAGACATGCTACATGTCGAGTTTACTTCGTATTCGTCTTCTAAACTTTTGCTTAGATATATCAAGAAGATCGATATTGAGCTGATTAGCAAGGCTGCAAATTCTTGATAATGGCAAGTGACTCTTACCATATGTAGTCCTGTGAAAGTTAATGGAAAACAAAGATGGATTTCTCACTACATAACTATGAACTAAAAAGTTTACCAAACCTAGAATAGAAGAACTATTTCCATAGTTATTTAATATGTTATAAAAAAATACTAGTTCCAAGTATGATCTTTTCTTTTCTAACGTTGACATGCCAAAATAACTTAAAATGCAGTCATAGTTTGAGTTTTGGTATAGAATATTAAATTTATAGCACATAAACTTTACAAATTTCGTTTGTATCTTTTCAATCCTATTAATATATTTTTTGTAGTGCGGATTCCACGCAATTGTTTCATATTCTAATAAAGACCTAACAAACTACACGTAGAGCAGGCTGACCACACGAGGTTCTTTAAATTCATTCAATTGCCTAATCACGAAGCCTAACATCTTTGAAGCCTTGCCAACAAGCTTATTGATGTGACACGAAAACGTTAATTTACTGTTTAAGATGATTTCCAAGTCCCGGATAATTGTGAATTTTTTCAGCACAGTCTCAGAGAGTTGATAATTAAAATTAGAGGTAGCACGCTTACGAGAATAACATAAAACCGGGTCCGTTGACTTGGCCCCCCCAAGTTAAAATTTTTTCTCAAAAAGCTAGCTCCCGAATCCTTATAGCTAGCACCAGCTAGCACCCAAGTATGAAAGCTAGCACCGTTATAGTTTTTTCACAAATCGCAACTGAATCCGGGGGGGCCAAGTCAACGCTAGCCCCCCCAAGTTAATATTTTTTCTCAAAAAGCTAGCTCCCGAATCCTTATAGCTAGCACCAGCTAGCACCCAAATATGAAAGCTAGCACCGTTATAGTTTTTCCGCAAACCGTAACTGAATCCGGGGGAGGCCAAGTCAACGCTAGCCCCCCCAAGTTAATATTTTATCTCAAAAAGCTAGCTCCCGAATCCTTATAGCTAGCACTAGCTAGCGCCCAAGTATAAAAGCTAGCACCGTTATAGTTTTTCTACAAATCGATATTGAAACCATTGCACAGTAGGGTATGTGGCTTCAAAAAGTGGCAATAAATGAAATTCTATTTTATCGGATTTATAAGTTAGATATATATTTTGGGGCTTTTAGTAGTATCTAAAAAATACTTTGCATAATTGTTTGCACATTTATTTACTTATAAAATGTGTTTATTTAAAAAAATTTAATTTATCGGCAAAAAAATTGCCTCTCTTCTTTCTTCTCAAAGCCGTTTGTCTTCTCTATGTAAGCTTTTAGTTTGATTTAAAAGTATTGTTATAAAATTTGGTAGGTATATACATGTTAGCGTAAGCCAAAATATTTGCAATAAATTAAGCTAAAATAATATTCTTCTCGATTTTCTATATTTAGGTCCCTCTACTGTCTTCACACACACCCTTGTGATAAACTGTGTTTTAATAAAGTAACTGTTCCTGTTGATTACCAACCTAATAATACCAAATTAGGTTGGTATTATTTACTCAACGCATTTATTTAAAATTATTAGTCAGGGCAGAGTAAGTATTTCATTAACGTCATATACAGGCCCGGGCTCAGGTTTAGTAATCCTCGCTTATTCTAACATACATTATATTATAAGTTTATCGTTTCCTATTTGAACATAGTGATAGCTTATCATATATTTTTGCAACATTTGCAAACTATGCAGATTATTTTAATTAAAGTATAATGCCCTTTACAATCAGTTATTGTCAATATAGACAATTGGCAAAATAATACTACGATAATATTCATTTAAACAATTTTGTTTCTAAGTTGATACAAAAATTCAAATATAATCATTATAAATATTCATTTTTAAAATAAATCTATTCGTTTACAGAGTTTCTAAAACTTTTGTTATTTAAAAGTAAACTAGCAGTCTGGGATAAAAAGGATAATCAAATATGGATAGATAGACTAGAGAACGGGAAACCGCAGTTCTAATCCTAATTGCATCAGATATTTGCCTATATATGATCTAAGGATATTTGATACGACGTAAAAACTAAAAAGTCTACGATCGCTCTGTGGACTATGGAGAAGCCAAAAGAAAACCATCTCATTAACATCTTCCTAGTAAAATCTTCTTGACTTATATCCAGGAAAATGGGCAATTAAAGAAGAAGAAGATAAAGCAAAAGTATTTTGAGGTCAAGTTTCTGTACTTATACTCTGTACTATTTAATTGTTAACATTGAAGTACGTGTATGTACAAAAAAAAAGCAGGGTTTTGCTCTTTTACATTTGAATATTTGTACTCTCCGTACAAGCACACTTATGATCATGTGTAGATTTTTAACTTTTGCTACCAGAAACTAGAGCTTTCTTTCTGGTTGTGTACCTTTAGTGTATGAAGATTTAGAAACGCTGTTGTTATTCATTACGTATAGTATGTAAATAAAATTTAAGCAGTTATGACTAACTTATGAGATATCCCTTATAGGTTACAAAAGATGTGTATAGCTACAAAACAAAGCACAAATATTATGATAATAATATGATATGGTACTACAAATAAATATAAAGTCTCCCGTGTTAAGCATCTCACCTCAATTTGTTCCTGTGCACTAAACAATATGAAGTCAATTATGTATATTTGCTTCTTATTTACAATTATTGCTATTGGCATATCAACAGGCGTAGACGGTGAGTGTTACAGCTTTGCTGATTTGATTTCTACTTTATGTTTAAATTCTTAGCACCTACCATTTACAGTACCAATACTTGGTTTGCAAACTTTCGATAAAAAAATAATACTAATAATACAATTAACCCCCTCAACATATTGCAAAATGGTTTAAGTTTTTTTTACTTAATTTGTTTATTTCCCATTCGGGGGATTTTTGAACTACAATTCTGTGGTATCAAGGAAAAGCGAGTCAAATCAAAATAGTTTTCATTGTTCTCATTAAAGAGCAAAAAGAAGTTTTTTCCAATCGCCTTATTTTTTTTTGATGTATTAGATTGGGAAAAAATTTCTCAAGTACAAAAGAGTTAAACAATTTCTGGATGCACCGACTACCAATGACTATAATTTTATTATTATTTTTAACTAATTTTATGGAAAGCAGTAAAATTGTATCTCTTCTGGCGCGGAATTTCTTCATTTCTCTCTTAACCATATTCAGTAATTAAATTGTAATTAAATGTTTCTTTCATTTTCTCAAAACTATAATACACATTTAATTCTCTTTAGTTTCTTTCCTGCAGTTTAACACTCTAAAATTATGAAATACCAATAATACGACAATAATACCTAGGGCATCACCGACAGAAGTGGGCCACACTTTGGTTTCAAGCTATAGAATGTTCAAAAATTAATATTTTTGAACAGTAATTGCGTCTATTTTGTAGAGAGGGATTATCTAACTTTCGGGACACACGTATTTTAAAATTTTTAATTTTAACATATTGTTTTACAATGTTAAGTAAAAAAAGAGAAATTTACGATTTCACAATTTTGCAGACAAAAGAGGACCACCAAAGTTTTTTTAGCTAAAATAAGTAAAAGGATCAAGCACTATGATTTATTATGTTAAATAATTAATTTTTCAAATTAATCTTTATTTAAAATAAAAAACAAGCAAATCAAAATTTTTATTTGCTTTATAGCACCTAACAATTTGTCGTAGTCGATGGGTTTATAGCCAGTCAATTCAATTCAAATTTCGACACATTTTACTATAGCCTTCCTTACGTAAAGGGTTTGTCCAACAAGCTCATTTCTATTTTCAAACATAACCCCAACATTAAATTTGGACTAAGTTGTCCAAACAACAACAAACGCCGGTTCTTCACAAATGTTAAAGATCTCACCTCCCTCGACTCCCGCAGCGGTGTAGTATACAAAATTCCTTGTCAGGATTGTGACCTGGTGTATGTGGATGAGAGCTCGAGAAAGCTTGGTGTTCGCATAAAGGAGCATACTAGATATGTTACAAATGCTCGGGTTTTTATAAACGACGAGGATAACAAGTATACCGCTTTATGCAAACATATGGCTTCCAGGTCTCATTCTATCAAACACCAGGATATCACGATCCTAGATATGGAAAGCAATAATCAGAAAAAAAATCAAAGAAGCTATTAACATTCATTTGAACGATAAATCGATGAATTTTAAAAAGGATGTCCAATACTTTCACGGTGGTTACAAGTACATTTTGGACAAAATGAAGACGACAAAATAATTTTTGATCGTACACTATTATACTAACCTGTGATGTTGAAATACATCACGGGTGATTTTGGTTGTCAATCAATTTTTCTTACAGCACGTAACATAATTTTACAGTCGTTTTTGCCCAGTCCATTAGCGATTATAGCGTGCTTGTTTGTCTGGCTGGTGGCGCTCAACAAACCTGTACATGGTAACTAACCAATGAAAAACCATTTATACATGTACTACCTGTCCCGCATGTTTCTCGGAGCAAATAACGCTCGCGCATGTTGCTCGGAGCAAATTTATGTGTACTGTGCGCAAAAATATATATATTTAATAATATATATGCACACATACGTAGTTTTCGTCACAAGGACGTAAAACGAGATTTTACACCCGAGGGCAAAATTTTGGAAGACGAGGCGAGCGTAGCGAAGCCGAGGCGCACAAACCGCACCGAGTGGTGTAAAATTATTTTCTTTCATACCACAGCAACTCAAAAAAGAGTATTAATTTAAATGTTTTTTATCTCTTGGTAAATCTATGTTTGCTACAATACGTTTATTTATTTCCCTAATAATAATTAATATCAGACTGAGCCACAGCAACGCGTGGCCGGGTTCAGCTAGTAAGTAAATAAAATTGAACAATTAAAAACATCAAGTGCCCCATAGGTGGGGAGGGGGCAAAAGGGACAGCTGCCTTTCTCCCTGGCTCTTGGCTGCTTAAGTTTCTTCTAAACCCCGTTCACACTTCACTATTTATTTATTTCTCATGTGACTTGTCACATGACTTCTCATATGAGAAATTTTTTAAGTTCAGACTAAATGATTTTTGATATGTCGTCGGCGATGTGACAAAACCTCCTATCTACATAAAAGTAAATTATGCAGGAAAGACAAAAAACCATCAGCAATTCCTGCAAGCTTTAATGTAAAAGCTAATTGTTTTTTACAGAATTTCAAAGTAAATAAATTTTTGCTACTTATAAGCTCTTACCAGGACATGTAAATTACTGAGGGCTTCGTAGTAAAAAGTCGAGATAGGAGGTTTTGTCACATCGCCGACGATATTATAGAAGTTATAGCTTTTATGATTGTTATGATGGTATTATTTTAACCATTGTTTTTCTTATGACTAAATAATGAGAAATCATGTAGTATGAACCAGCTTTAAAAAAAGGTTAAAAAACCAGCTTTAAAAGCTGGTTCATACTAGACATTTAATATTTCACCAGTGTAAGTTTTCAAAAATTTTTAAAACTTTTGGTTTTAAATAATCAAAATTCTTCTATAATTTTTTTTTATTTTGTCCCTCCTTGAAAATGATCTTATGGACGTCCATGATGATGTCAATATTAGTTTAGCATTCAATCTAGTTATTTTAAACAATAACTTAAATGGACGTTACCATTATCCCCTAATATATGTACATAAATTGATGAAAGTAGCTGTTATTTGTAAATTGTAAAGAAGAAAATATTCTAACTTTACAATTTTGCTAGAGTAACTATTAAAGTGGTCATTTAGCTTTCCAATACTGTAATTTTATATTACAAAAAATAATACTTACTTGGGTAACCGAAAATGTTTTTATTTAAATAATATTAAATTAAAATATCCTAATATCCAGGTTAATTTGCCTTTTTCCAAATTACAAAATGCATTTTCAGGCTTCATTATTCGATCTTCCAGTTATTCATCGAGGTAAGAGTTTAAAATCTCCGATTCTACCTGAAATCAAAATACAAAAAAACTTTTTAACAAAAAATTAAACCGACCTCAAAAAGGAAACTAAAAAGCATAAAATAAATAAATATATTACATTTTGAGTCTTAATAAGTAATGTAAGTAACTAAGTTTGAGTCGGTGCAGAATGGGTGACTTTTGTTTTAATAATTTTTTTAAAGTAATTTAGTAATCGTTGACTTTTTGCACCGACTCAAAATTAGTTACTTACATTACTTATTAAGACTCAAAATGTAATATATTTATTTATTTTATGCTTTTTAGTTTCCTTTTTGAGGTCGGTTTAATTTTTTGTTAAAAAGTTTTTTATTTTTTAATTTTTAGTGATTAAAATCTACTAATAACTACCTTAATTAATTAATTTGCTCGATATAAAGTTTTTCTCCACCCCAACTTTCAACAGAATAGGTTGACAAGTAAAAAATCAATAAATGAAAAACAATCATTCCCTATTTTCTACCCTTACGGGTGCAATTTTCCCTTATTTTTTACCCTTACGAATGGAATTTTTTTGTGAAAATTAAATGGGACCACCATGGAGGTATACTCTATCGAATAAAAAAAAATTCATCAAAATCGGATCACTCTGTAAAAAGTTATGCCCGAACATACATAAGAAAAAAAAAAAAAAAAAAAAAAAAAAAACATACAAACAGACGAATTGAGAAACTCCTCCTTTTTTTGAAGTCGGTTTAAAAATAGTTCTGCTCTTGGGGAACACAGTTTGAGAATCACTATTTCAACGAAATTATTATGCGAATACATTTTAGTAGATAATGACCTTTTACTTGTGAAAATTATACTATGATTTATTTTAAATAAATAATTTACTTCTTATATGTAGGTATATATTTTAGAAATAATTATGAATTTATTATATCGTTAACTTGCAATTTATGCTAAATAATTCATAATACCGTGTATATAAGCAGTTCGCTTTAAACCCTTAGTTAAACGGTATACGACGTTACAACCATGTTAAAAATTTGTTTCTTGTTTGCAATTGCTGCCATTTACATATCAGCAGGGGGTGAGTATCATAAACTTCACTGATTTGATATTGATTTTTAAACCTCTAAATCAAATGATTTTTAAATTTGCCACATTTTTTATAATTTTCAATGCAAGTACATATTAGGTCTGTTTGGTACCACAGTCCTAGTGCTACACTAACTACACTACTACAAATTGATTGGTGTAAAAAGTGGGTTGGTAATTGTACCACCAATCAATTTGTAGTAGTGTAGTTAGTGTAGCACTAGGACTGTGGTACCAAACAGACCTATTATGTAGCTTGAGAATAGAAATTCTTGCAACAAACTCTTTTATTTTACAACAAAAGGAATGATATCTGATACTATTTTAAAATGTTACGTATAATGACTTGAACCAATCCTTATGATTTGCATCTATTTTGAGGGCAGTATTACATCACATTATTACATAACCGTCGCGAAGTTACATATTTGAGAAAACTTTAAGGGACATTTAGACATGCTAGCCTCCCCCAAGTGGAATGTTTTAGGTAAAAATTGTGTCAAACGTTTGCGTATCAATGAGCTTCTAGATTTTTCGTTTGAGCCTCAACCGTCGTGAGGTTATTCGCGAAATTCTTAGAGAGGAGGAAGCTGTAGACATGCTTAATCTATCTATTTTTGTTCTTATTTAGAATTGTTTTGTATAATTTATGTCTATCGATAGAGCTTGAATGAGCTTCGGCTCCCATCATTTTAATTTCAGTTTCTGCAAAGGTACGAGACTTTTAAATTTCGAATACTTTGCAAGCACCGTACAAACATTTTCAATTTTAATTCTATTTTGTAGGATTTTACTAAAAAACAGTAGTTTATATCACTTGGTTGTAAAGGGTCGTTTTTCTCCGCGACGGGCGTGGTTTATGAGACGAGCCGCGTAGCGGCGTGGCGAATAAATAGCCCGAGGGGTAAAAAGACCCTTACACTTACAGCCGAGTTATATGAACAGCTTTTCGTCATTTTGGGGAAAATAACCGACAAAATCTACGATTTTTTGCAATAATTGCTTAAATTTTATAAATAATAACGTTTTAATTGAACATCGACCAACTTCTAGTTGTAACCATAGGGTTTTTTCTTGGCACCAGTTGGTACCCTGGAGGGCGGCCATGTTGGGACGCCATGTTTATTTTCATTTGTGATATTGTAGTGTGTAGATGCGTGCCTGTTGTGGTGTTGTGTGTCAGTGTTTTCTATTAGGTTTGTTCTTTCAGAAAATCACGGATAGTTTTGGGATTGATCGTTATACGCAGACGCGGTTTGAAACCGTTTTCAAACGGTTTGAGATTTTTTGCTGTCCAAACGCATTTAATCAGAAATGCAACCGTGTTTGTAAAAATGATCTACAAAAGTAGTATTAGTGCAAGTGTCACCTAATTAGTTAAAAAAAAATTAAACAATTAAGTTAATTTTAGGTTTCATGTCATCGTTTAAAATTAGAAAACCAAAAACCTAATTTTAAAAATTGTCAACCAACTTTTAAAATAATTTATTAACGCGCATGTCTCTGATTATTAGTATGAGAAAAATCTTCAAACTGCTCTGACTATCAGTAAACCCACAGCAAACCGTTTGAAACCAGTTTGGGTTACTGTAAGAACACAAAACTGTTAGTCACAGTTTGACCAAACCGCTGTAAGAACACGTTGTTCAATCTGCGCATGCGTCTGACGCTTTGCAAACCGTTTCAAACTGCTGAAGAAACAAACCTATTAAAAAATCTCTAAAAACCAAGAAATAATCGTTAAATAATCAATAAATACATCAATTGTGGGTGCATCTATCGATGTTCATGAACACGCTGCAAAAAAATTTTTAGGCAATTTTGAGGGGAATTTTTACATTACTTTCTATTTCAGACTACGTTTATGACCACGATAGTCGATCGATTTTTGAGACCCGAAATCAAGCGCAACTTTCAATATTCTGAAAGTTTGTGAAGTACTAGTACAAATCGAATTTTTTAGAAAAATTTGTGTGAAACGTTTGAACATCGATAAGTTTTCAATATTTTCGTTTGAGCCTCAATCTTCGCGAAGTAATTTGCAAAAATTTTAAAACGGGTGGGGAGGAGGTTTAAATCCATATTTGATTTTGGAAATAACAAGAATACTATAAATTTTTATTATTTTGTTATTCGCTGTGTGCGTTGCTCTTGCTGCCCTCTGGTGACTCAAATAGACAAAATAATTGGGACTTCATTTATTCTGGTCTGGTGCAAAGCACCAGGGCTGTTGCCCCATATCTTAGCAGACTTGAAGAGTAAGGTTGCGGGCTTTCCCGCAACGTTACGTCGGATGATTTTTATTGAGGCGTACCTCTGAAAATTAGCGCGAAGCTAAGTCCTGGCTGGCTTCACCCGCGAGGGATCCGTGAGAAAAAGGTTTGGTAGACTAGGATGCAGTGGATGGGTTATGGGAGTTTTAATAGAATACTTTTCTTCGTGTGTGTAGTTCGTTGGCGGTGGTTTTTCCCTAAAGTGGCCGGTTTTCTTATGGGCTTGGTTTTGTTTTGCAGGAATTGATGTTACGTATGCGGGAGCGTTAGGGGTCGGCGTCATCGATGAGCATGGGCGCCCATATAAAATGTTTTCAGTAGGGGCCATTGTATATTTAATTGTGTATCGTTTCCCACCGAATTCTCAAAAAAGAAAATTTTTGGTTCTTTCAAGGTCAAATGCCCTTAGATCGACTTTAGGAATATTTAGATATATTTTTGTACAGTAAAATTAAGCATTTTTTATGAAAAAAAAATGAATCTTTAATTTTAATCAATTAATTAAAAATTTTAGAAGAAGTTGGAAAAAGGCATACTATAGGCATCCATAGGTATAAGCAGAAGCTGTGTGCTTCTGAAAATATTCTCTACTTTCAAAAGTAAAATATTTTTGCGCTGCTAAACATTCTTCTTCTTCTTCAATTGAATGTATTCAGCCTAAGCCTAGGGCTTGTTATTTCCAGCCACTGCGTCGTTTCCTCGGCAGTGCTAGATCTATGAGCATATAAATTGTTTAACGTCCGATAGATAGTTTGCTAAACTTGACCACAGATGAGCCTGTAACCCTGGTTTTTATGTTAATGATGGCAATTCATTAACCCAGGAGGACCACCGGCTTAACGTGCCTTCCGAAGCACGGAGACGTCATAAGAAAGTTGCCCTTCTCCGGATTTGAACCCGGTACCTCGCTTTCGCAGTTGATGCTAAACATTAAAAACGCTAAATAAAAGACAATTACAAAACCGAGACAAAACTTTAATAAAATTAAGTATACCTATCTTACCGGTCTAGGACATTTGAACGCGACCGTTTGAACGCAGAGACGTTTGAACGCAAGGACGTTTGAACGTAGAGGCGTTTGAACGCAGGGACTTTTGAACACAAGGACGTTTGAACCCAGGGACGTTTGAATGCGAGGACGTTTGAACGCAGGAACGCTAACCTAAGCTCAACCCGTAGAAATTTCTTCAATGGTTTGCTCTACAAAAAATCGTTTTGTAACACTAACCTAACCTTGATCGGTTGATCTCTCTTTTAGAGATCCATTAATAAAAAATAAATTGTTTCCTAACATTATCCTAAGCTCGACCGGTGAATCTCTCGTTTAATGGTCCCCCCTCATTAAAAAAATGTTTTCTAACACTAACCTAAGCTCAACCCGTAGATATTTCTTCAATGGATTGCTCTAAAAAAAACCGTTTTGTAACACTAACCTAACCTTGACCGGTTGATCTCTCTTTTAAAGATCCACTAATAAAAAATAAATTGTTTCCTAACATTAACCTAAGCTCGACCGGTGAATCTCCCTTTTAATGGTCTCCCCCTCATTAAAAAAAATCCGCCGAATAGCCTTTCTTACAGCACCGCCATTTTTGTTTACCTGTTTTGAGCAGACGTTTCAAAGAAAATTTGTTTCTAATTATGTGTTTTAGATGTTTTACCCTGTATAAATCACTGCAACGAAAAACTTCACTCAGAATGCGGTCCTTAAAAGAAATTAAATAAAAAATTAAAAATTTTTAAAAATAGTAGTTTTCGTCACAAGGACGTAAAATCAGTTTACGTCCGAGTGGCATAAACTGCTTTTCGTTTTAACGGGACTACCTCATTTTTATTCGCAACATCGTGGTGAGAGGCTATGTATTGAAAATGGAAATCTGGCTCTTCTGATTGGTTTGGTAATTAATCAAGGTTGGTAATCTTACATTTTTAAAACCATATACATGTTAGCGTAAGCCAAAATATTTGCAATAAATTAAGCTAAAATAATATTCTTCTCGATTTTCTATATTTAGGTTCTTCTACTGTCTTCACACACACACTTATGATAAACTGTGTTTTGATATAGTAATACTGTTATAGTTGATTACCAACCTAATAATACCAAATTAGGTTGGTATTACTTACTCAACGCATTTATTTAAAATTATTAGCATGGACTTAGAAAGATAGGACCCGCAACTCCCTACCTGAAAGCTTAAAATTTGCGAGCTCTTAACCGTATGGGTTCATCACTTCTACCGCTAGGATCGCTGAATTCCTGTTCCAGAAATACGATTTAAATTCAAATTGAAAATTATTAATTAAACCAATATATGAAAATAAAATATTAAAGATTGAAAATATATTATGTATTAAAAACAGTAATGCATTTTTCATACATGTACGTGCACTTTTATTCAAACTACAAAGAATTAAGTTCGGTAAAGAAATTTGACAGCTGTCAATAACGCGCATGCTTGGAATAGTGATAAAAATTAAAAGAAATTTTTTTAAAATAATCGATATTATATAATTTCTTTTTAAATAGTACGTATTTTATTATTTAAAAAAACTTTATATGTGTGAAAAAGTAAGTTTTGTAATGAAAATAATTTGAAAATAAAATATTCAAATGAATATTTTGGAACAGGAATTCAGCGATCCTAGCGGTAGAAGTGATGAACCCATACGGTTAAGAGCTCGCCATTTTGTATCTTAGTTGCTGGTCCTATCTTTCTAAGTCCATGATTATTAGTCAGGGCCATGGACTTAGAAAGACAGGACCAGCAACTAAGATTAAAATGGCGAGCTCTTAACCGTATGGGTTCATCACTTCTACCGCTAGGATCGCTGAATTCCTGTTCCAAAATATTAATTTGAATATTTTATTTTCAAATTATTTTCATTACAAAACTTACTTTTTCATACATATAAAGTTTTTTTAAATAATAAAATACGTACTATTTAATAAGAAATTATATAATTTCGATTATTTTAAAAACATTTCTTTTAATTTTTATCACTATTCCAAGCATGCGCGTTGTTGACAGCTGTCAAATTTTTTTACCGAACTTAATCCTTTATAGTTTGAATAAAAGTGCACGTACATGTATGAAAAATGCATTACTGTTTTTAATATATAATATATTTTCAATCTTTAATGTTTTATTTTCATATATTGGTTTAATTAATAATTTTCATTTTGAATTTAAATCGTATTTCTGGAACTACAGTCACTAGATAGATACAGTACCGCAACGTCCGGCCATTTTGGGTCCAAAATAATGCTTTCTCTCTCGCACTCTCTATCATCGGCCAATGAGTGCGAGAGAGATTTTGGGTCCAAAATAATGCTTTCTCTCTTTCTTTCTATCTTTCTAAGTCCATGGTCAGGGCAGAGTATTTCATTAACGTCATATACAGGTCCGGGCTCAGGTTTAGTAATCCTCGCTTATTCTAACATACATACTTAGCAACTAAATAAATACATACCCCTATGTGAATGCAGCTTAAGTCATTTATATTTGTAACGTCGTGGTGAAAGGTTGTGTTAAAAAAATGGAAAATAAAAGTATTGAAGAAGCCGCCAGAGAAGCAAAAGAAGTGTTGCTGCCTAGGAAGTCGAAGACAGTATATAAGAAAAAATACGATAAGTTCATACAATTTTTAAATGAACACAATGTGGAGCTACAATTTTGGGATCTGCATCATCATCTTCCCCCCAGAAGATTGTTAATGCGCCGCAGGCGCATTCTTCAAACAACAGAGGGGAGAACACAGACGAATCAAGAGGAGCGTTATTTTCAAATTGCGTTATAAAAATTAAACATTTTCATTCAAATAAATAATTTTTTGCGTAAATATATTATGTTTTATTTTATAACCCCCCTCCCCCTTTTTTACGTCCTAGAACGTAAAAAATTATGCCCCCCCCCTTTTAACGTCTTAGGACGTAAAAAGGCATTTTAAGTACCTCAAATCAGGACGTAAACACCTAATTTAACGGCCGGAATAACGAACAAACCTTTTATTTAAAATTACAAAAGTGCACTAATAAAAAGTAGAAAATAATTTTAATAAAAGCAAACAAAGCTTCGTGAAAACATCAATATAAAAGCGTGGGGCTGTTTATAGGTGGATAAGCAGGCTAACTATTGGTGTACAAAATTCATAACCCCACGCTTTTGTATTGATGTTTCACGAAGCTTTGTTTGTTTTTATTAAAATTATTTTCTACTTTTTAGTGGACTTTTGTAATTTTAAATAAAAGGTTCTTGGCTGCGAAAGGCGGTATTGCTGCGATGGTGGGTGATATTCTCGGCTGGTTTCTCGTCTGTGTGGTCTTTGCGCCGGTCGGGAGTACAGGTTGATCCTTGGTTGGGGATACTCGCTGCATCATTTGTAGTTTGCCGTGTGGGGTCCTTTGCAGGACCACACTCTTCTTACTCTCTAAAAAGCATAAAATAAATATATTACATTTTGAGTCTTAATAAGTAATGTAAGTAACTAAGTTTGAGTCGGTGCAGAGTGGGTGACTTTTGTTTTGATAATATTTTTAAAGTAATTTAATAATCGTTAATTTTTTGTTTTTGCACCGACTCAAACTTAGTTACTTACATTACTTATTAAGACTCAAAATGTAATATATTTATTTTATGATTTTTAGTTTCCTTTTATGTGCATGTACTTAGCACCGCCACTTTTAAAAATCACAAAAATTTTAATTGTGCTGGATTGTGCCCGGTGTGTGCCGCGTTGTGCCGTATTTTTTTTTTTTTTTAATTTTTTTTTCCCGGATTTTATGGAGGTAGCCTATTTTGAGGGTGGTGGTTAGCACCGCCATTTTCGATAATCTTAAAAATTTTAATTGTGCTGAATTGTGCCCGTTGTGTGCCACAGTGTGCCGTAAATTTTAAAATTTTATTTTAATAAATAAATTTTTTTTGAACCAAAACGTGTTTTATCGAAAGTCGTTAGCACCGCCATTTTCGATAATTCCAAAAATTTTAGTTGTGCTGAATTGTGCTCGTGGTGTGCTACAGTGTGCCGTAAATTTTAAAATTTTATTTTAAAAAATAAAATTTTTCTGGGCCAAAACGTGTTTTATCGAAAGTCGTTAGCACCGCCATTTTCGATAATTCCAAAAATTTTAATTGTGCTAGATTGTGTCCGTTGTGTGCCATAGTGTGCCGTAAATTTTAAAATTTTATTTTTACAAATAAAATTTTTTGGGCCAAAAAATATTTTATCGATGTAAATTAACCCCGCCATTTTCGATAATTTAAAAATTTTAAATTGTGTTGGATTTTACTCAATGTATGCAGCTGTATGAAATAAACTATTGCCCCGGTATTCATAAAAGTGAAAAATACTTAAAAAAGGTTTGCAAACCCTTTGTAATGGATATATAGGGCATTTTAAAAGCATTCGTAAGGCTTTTAAAGCTTTAGTAAACCTATTGTAAATATTACGTTTTTATGAATACCGGGGTTAATATCTAAATTTTGTATAATAGATTTTCAGCACAGTTGAGATGAAAGACGATAAACATGTATAAGTAAACTACCTCCGATCTTTTTTTGAACCTTTTTATTTTAGGTAGATGAAAAAGGTAAAAGTCTTTAGGAGTAAGGATTATTTACAATATCCTTTAAAGTAAAATAAAAATATTTTATCGATGTAAATTAACCCCGCCATTTTTGATAATTTAAAAAATTTTTAAATTGTGTTGCATTTTTCTCAATGCGTGCAGCTGTATGCAATAATCATATTATTGATAATCATATCTTATATCAACCAATCGCAGATAATAAAAATAATATTAATTAAAGTATTATTGACTGAAATAATCTATCGCCGTTGATAGAAGGGAAGGAGGGGATCGATACAATCTAGTCATCGATAAAAGGGATGATTCCTGGAAAATGACTTAATAATCCAATCGATCGATTTATCCGGTGGTCCTTCTGTTCTTCTGGTCTTCTGTGAGGCCTTCCCCCTTTGCATTAATCCAAATTGGCATTTATTCTACCGATTAAAAGCTTTTCACACCCTATTCGGAAAAGTAGTTTTCTCCTATTTTTCCGAAATTCGTTTAATTGTGTAATTTAGGTGAACAATTTATCTACATGTAATTAGGCCCTTGGCCTGTATGTAGTGTGATATTCATGGACGTCTATAAGATCATTTTAAAACCAAAAGTTTTAGAAAATTTTAAAAACTTGGGCTGGTGAAATATTAAATGTTTAAAAAAATTTAAGCAGCAAGAGCCGGGGGAGAAGGCAGCAGACTCTTTGCTCCCCCCCTTCCCCCAATGGTGATATTCAACAAAATGAAATAATCAAAACAAACTTAATTGTTTCGTAACCGAACCAAACAACATTAGCCACCTATTCACAAGTTTGCCTCCTCAAAAATAAATTACACAGACGCCCATGGAGCCATGAAAATAAAATAATAATAACTTAGTAGCCTAAGCTACTCAGCTACAGATTAAAACCAGGCCATGGAAATCAAACTATTAAGTCCCTGATCGTCAAGGGTCAGATTACAAGAGATTATATTTCCGAGAAGGAAATATAAAACTTTTACCTTTTTCTGAGAAAAAGGTAAAAGTCTTTAGTGGTACGGATAAAAAGGTTCAAAAAAGGATTGGAGGTAGTTTACTTATACATGTTTATCGTCTTTCATCTCAACTGTGCTGAAAATCTATTATACAAAATTTAGATATTAACCCCGGTATTCATAAAAACGTAATATTTACAATAGATTTACTAAGCTTTAAAAGCCTTACGAATGCTTTTAAAATGCCTTATATCCGTTACAAAGGGTTTGCAAACCTCTTTTAAGTATTTTTCACTTTTATGAATCCGGGGCAATAGTTTATTTCATACAGCTGCATACATTGAGTAAAATCCAACACAATTTAAAATTTTTAAATTATCGAAAATGGCGGGGTTAATTTACATCGATAAAATATTTTTTGGCCCAAAAAATTTTATTTGTGAAAATAAAATTTTAAAATTTACGGCACACTATGGCACACAACGGACACAATCTAGCACAATTAAAATTTTTGGAATTATCGAAAATGGCGGTGCTAACGACTTTTGATAAAACACGTTTTGGCTCAGAAAAATTTTATTTTTTAAAATAAAATTTTAAAATTTACGGCACACTGTAGCACACCACGAGCACAATTCAGCACAACTAAAATTTTTAGAATTATCAAAAGTGGCGGTGCTAACGGCCATCGATAAAACACGTTTTGGTTCAAAAAAAATTTATTTATTAAAATAAAATTTTAAAATTTACGGCACACTGTGGCACACAACGGGCACAATTCAGCACAATTAAAATTTTTAAGATTATCGAAAATGGCGGTGCTAACCACCACCCTCAAAATAGGCTACCTCCATAAAATCCGGAAAAAAAAAATTAAAAAAAAAAAAAATACGGCACAACGCGGCACACACCGGGCACAATCCAGCACAATTAAAATTTTTGTGATTTTCAAAAGTGGCGGTGCTAAGTACATGCACATTTTCCTTTTTGAGGTCGGTTTAATTTTTTGTTAAAAAGTTTTTTATTTTTTAATTTTTAGTGATTAAAATCTACTAATTACTACCTTAATTAATTAATTTGCTCGATATAAAGTTTTTCTCCACCCCAAGTTTCAACAGAATAGGTTGACAAGTGAAAAATCAATAAATGAAAAACAATCATTCCCTATTTTCTACCCTTACGGGTGCAATTTTCCCTTATTTTTTACCCTTACGAATGGAATTTTGTTGTGAAATTTAAATGGGACCACCATGGAGGTATACTCTATCGAATAAAAAAAAATTCATCAAAATCGGATCACTCTGTAAAAAGTTATGCCCGAACATACATAAAAAAAAATAAATAAAAAACATACAAACAGACGAATTGAGAAACTCCTCCTTTTTAAACCGACTTCAAAAAAAGGAGGAGTTTCTCAATTCGTGTGTTTGTATGTTTTTTTTTTTTTTTTTTTATTTTTTTTTTTTTTTTCTTATGTATGTTCGGGCATAACTTTTTACAGAGTGATCCGATTTTGATGAATTTTCTTTTATTCGATAGAGTATACCTCCATGGTGGTCCCATTTAATTTTCACAAAAAAATTCCATTCGTAAGGGTAAAAAATAAGGGAAAATTGCACCCGTAAGGGTAGAAAATAGGGAATGATTGTTTTTCATTTATTGATTTTTTAGTTGTCAACCTATTCTGTTGAAAGTTGGGGTGGAGAAAAACTTTATATCGAGCAAATTAATTAATTAATTAAGGTTTTTATTATATAATAAGGTATTAAGATTTTTTTCACTAAAAATTAAAAAATAAAAAACTTTTTAACAAAAAATTAAACCGACCTCAAAAAGGAAACTAATAATAAAAAGCATAAAATAAATATATTACATTTTGAGTCTTAATAAGTAATGTAAGTAACTAATTTTGAGTCGGTGCAAAAAATCAACGATTACTAAATTACTTTAAAAAAATTATTAAAACAAAAGTCACTCATTCTGCACCGACTCAAACTTAGTTACTTACATTACTTATTAAGACTCAAAATGTAATATATTTATTTTATGCTTTTTATTATTAGTTTCCTTTTTGAGGTCGGTTTAATTTTTTGTTAAAAAGTTTTTTTTTTGAAGTCGGTTTAAAAAAAAATGAATAACAAAATTAAGTTTTTAATAATTTAGCGTGCTTTTTCTTTTGAGAACTTTTTTTTACAAAGTTCTAAATTCAAATGGTGGGTATATTGTCTCATTCTCACAGTTATATAATAATGCCCGACTTTGAAAGTAGGCTCTTAATATAAGAGAGTATCTCACTTTTATGCATTTACAAGGAAAAAATGGTATATTTTCCATTAAATCTTCTACTATAGTATGATAATATACATGCATTGACTTATTATAATGTGTTTCATTAGAATTTCGTCAATTTTTCGATTTATTAAAAAAGATAATATATTAGGATAGGTTAGTCGTCTTTCAATCTTCAAGTTTATCAAAGTTGAAAACAATTATGTTCAAAATCCTTGATATTTTGTATGTTTTTAAATGCAAACATAAGTAACCGGTTACATAATAATTTATATAATCAACTGCATCTTCTAAATGAAAAGCATGTTTCAATTGAATAACGTCTTTACACTCCCAATACTTCTTCAATTAAACTATTCAGCCTTGCTTTCAAATTTTCTTTTAAATTTTGTGAGCCATACTTTTTAAATTTCTTTAATTTCTGCCAAAATAATTTGTCAACAATACAGTTCTCATACTTTGGGGGATTATTAATATGGAATATAATCACAAAATGTTATACAACCGAAGGAAGGAAGAAGTACAAGGATGATGATTTGCGGCACCAGCTTATCGAATAGCTCCAAAATATCTCTAAAAAATGCAAGATACAAATTAAGACCTTTTTTTTAAATAATAGCCTATATTTTGATAATAGATTCTCGTAGTAGATAAGGGGGGGGGAGGTTAATACATCATTTTGTACAAGGTTTGGTGCCAAAATGGTAACTAACCAGTCTAATAGAAAACGGATGTTAGTATCCAAGAATTTTCTATTGGATAATTACAATTTAGTAGCAAACTATTTAAATCTATTATTCTATGTACCAAATCCTGTAAAAAATGTTGTACCCCCCCCCTTAATCTATACGGCTTTGTTTGTATGAGAATCTTTATTCAATTTACCTGTTAACACATATTTGTGATTGCGATCATTTGAAGAATATTGACTTAATTCAATAATGAATAATAAAGGCGCCCTTAAACCTTCTGCCATTGTATTGGTTAGATATTGATTACTAATATTGTTATTCTGTTTTTCAAGTTCCTATGTATATTGTTTAACTATTCTAAAGAATTCCGATGATATCAAAATATAAAATTTATTAATTATATATTAAATATATCTGCTGTTTAATTGCAAAGCTGTCAATCTTCACTGTCTTTCCAAACTTACATATCAAATTTTCGATTAATATTTGATCAAATTAAATTGATTCTTCGACAAAATTTAACTGTTGCTTCATGATTTTCAAAATCATTTCCTTTGAGATTTTTATAAAATTGTAAGCAAGCTGCTACGGATTTGCTGAATCCAAAATCATAATGAATCATAATTAAATTAATTGTAATGTAATTAATAAATTAAAATATTAGTAAATCATGCCAGAATGGCAAATTTCACCCTCATTTTGCTCATGGTTGTTTTGTAAAATAAGTTTTAAAATGAGGAACTATACATACATAACTCATTTTTAATCAAATAGCAAGAAAAATAAATAAAAACACTTTTTTAAAGCTGCAACAAATAAATTACTTATACCTCGTATTTACGCTTATAAAATGTTATAAATTACTTATTTTATGTCAATTTTCGAATACAATGTCAATTAAACTTGTCTCTTTTATAAAACAGTTATTTTACCGATTTAATTTATTTCTAAATTTGTCTATTTATTATTTTATTACAACACACTCATAGCTAATTTAAACAAAATAGCACTCTAGTATCACAGCGCCGCTTAGTGGTTCAGCTTGGGGGGTATACGGATAAGCGCACGCGTTTTGGTATTTTAACAATGGAGTTACTAGTCATCGATCTTATATTACACTTATCTTAATTATATTATATTAATCTTATATTATATTATTGTTAAATAATAGATCGTTGTTACTAGTCCTGTACTTCTATGTTGATGCTCTTGACATATAAAAAGCTGGCAAATTTTAAGCTTTCAGGTAGGGAGTTGCGGATCATAATCCTTTTAAGTCTATGGTAATCACATAAAGCAAGTCGCAATTCAGTTCTATTACCAGCCACTCCGAACGCTTCGATCGATTTTCGTATCCCCTCTACGCCTACGCATACAGCGAATAGGTATTAGGTAACTATTTTATAATAACAATAAGTTATTTATTATTATTTAATAGCGTAACATTCCTTTCGGAATTGAGCTGTCTTTTCAGACTTACATGATCCTTTTTTGAGGGGGATTAGTCCTCTGTATCTCAGTTACATAACTATATCTATATCCATTACATTTATACTTTGTTTTTTTATTTACAATCTTGAATGTGTTTTCGCTTCTTTCACTACTACCTTCCATCTTTTTCTATCACAGCATACTTGTCGCCAGTTCTCCACGTTCATGTTCCTCAGGTCATCTGTCACACCTTTCCACCATCGTATTCGTGGTCTTTCTCTCGTTCTTTCCAAGTCCAGCTTCCATAATGTTAACAACCTTGTCACGTCCTCGTCACCACTACGTATTATGTGTCCTAGCCACTTTATCCGCTGCGCCAACAATAAGTAAACAAGTTTATTTTTATCCCATCTCATAGCACAAGATTTATAATTTCATCAATACCAAGCTCAACTAATTTGTTTACACCAGTAGTCATTGGCTGTGTTTACACCGTAAAGTGCTTGGTTTGGTCCGATCGGAGTAAGAGGGAGGGGATTGTTCGATTGCGACAAAATATAGTTCGCAAGTATTTGAAAATGTTTACCCTGTAAATGCAAATGCTTACAATGCAAACCAAGCCACTGGCTTGGTTTACACCAACCACCGTGCGCTTGGTACGCGGACTAAAGGCGTACCAAGACTATATTGGGACCATATCCAGATGTTTTTCTTGAAAATTTCAAAAGCTATTTGAGTACAAACAAAAATGAAATTTGCACAAACAAAGTACAAACGATAGAGAGTATTTTGAAAGTGATCCTGTAAGTTTTACCAAGAATCTTGTTAATCCACTCATGCGCGTCAGTATCCTTGATGTTTTTCTTAAAAATCTCAAAAACTCTTTGGGTACAAACAAAAATAAAACTTGCACAAACAATCACAAGCGAATTACAAACGTTCTAGACTATTCTGAATACAAAATTCGAAATTTAAAAAAGCATGTCTCCAGCCCCCCCCAGCAAAATTTTGAAATTTCTAGAAAACTATTTGGGTACAAACAAAAATAATGTTTGCACAAACAGGTACAAACGAAGCACAAACAAGTTAGACTATTTTAGAGTCAAAATTCGAATTGGGGGGGGGGACATGCACCTGCTTTTTATGGCAAATTACTCTCGGTGGTTTGCCATTGCCTTCCGAGAGAAGAGGGTCATAATGAAGTCGGATAAATTTTTATAGCCGGGTTGTGGGTCGAACCTAGGGCTTCTAGCCTAGAGTCTGGCTCTTAGCCCGTTCACTTAGCTCACCTCAGCAATCACAGAATCAAGCTATATTAGTTTAAATACAGAAACTGTATTTGAAAAGATATAACTAAAAAATTAATAATTTCAATATGACAGGTGGTATTTGGTACTAGAATAAAAACTTTAATATAATTTAATAATTTTATACAACTGAGATCCGCGTTAAATGTGAAATTTATTTTAAAAACAGAGATTCCTTCCTGGTCAAGGTTAGGTTAGTGTTACAAAATAAACGGAAATTTATAGTTGAGAAGAGGTCAACATAACCCTAAATTTAAAAAGGGTACTTGCAACTTCTTACAGATTTATTATCACAAAGGTAGTTGTACAGTCAAGACCAAAAGGATCCAAGGTTTTTTCTCTCACTAGCCGCCACTAGTTATTTTCCAACTTTTCAATGTGCTGGAAGTGTTTTTTAATCTTATAAAATGAATTTTAGATGCCCATACAAGCAACTTTATAGCAGGAGGAGTTGATGCTAAAGACAATGAAATACCTTATCAAGTGTCCCTTCAGTATAAAGAAAAACATTATTGTTCAGGTGTCATTCTCAAACATCGCTGGATTGTTACAACGGCAGCTTGTGCAATGTAAATAAATTTAAGCAGATTTTATTATAAATTTTGAAATATATGTTTTAGAACTAAGATATCAGCGTTTTCGGTATTAGCAGGAACTACTAAATTAAACACTGGTGGTGTGAGAATTGGCGTTGAAAAATATGTGTTACATGAAGATTACAATCTCAACGATACAAATAATATACATAATAATAATATTGCACTAATTAAATTAAAGCATTGTTTGAAATTTAATAAAAATATTCAACCTGCCATTTTACTACCAACTAATATTGGCGGTGGTACTACTGGAACGGTTTCTGGTTGGGATGATTCCGGCGTAAGTTATAGGTCACCTAGAGATATAGTTGACATTGTAATATCTTTAAAACAGGTCTATTTCCTTCCCCCCATTTTGATTTTTGAATGACTTTTCATGTCATTTGTTTGTGCATCGTTTGTGCAATTATTTTTTGCGTTTGTACATTCACCGTTCGAGAATTATTTAACAAATAAGTTTGGGGGGCCAAAAAATGCTCCCCCCCCTATCGTTAAAATTGGTGTCAATCGTTTGTGCGTCGTTTGTGTACGTTTTGCATTCAATATTTTCTTTTGTGCAAATACCGTTGGCGAAATATTTTTAATTTAAATGGGGAGGGGGGCTAACAAAAATGCCAGCACCTTCCCCCCCCCATCGCAAATTTTAGGTCAAAATTGGTGTCAATCGTTTGTGCATCGCTAGTGTACGTTTGTGCATTTATTATTTTTGTTTGTGCAAGCACGGTTAGCAAAATATCTTCAATTGAATAACCGGCGAACAATTTTTGTGTCTGTAAATATACGTTTGTGCATTCACTATTCTCGTTTGTGAATTTACAGTTTGTGAATTATTTAACAAGTAAATATTTATAAATCTCCGAGCAACAACTGCCATTGTGTCAACGGACCAAGATCCCATCTTGGTCCGTTGTTGTTTATCTTATACATCAACGACATTAAATCAGTCTTCAAATTTTGTAAATTTTTGTTGTATGCAGACGATCTTAAGATATTTAGGGTTGCAAACTCTGTCCATGATTATGAACTAATTTCTGAAGATCTTCGTTCTTTCGAATCATGGTGTAGTGCAAATTTTTTAGAATTAAATATTGATAAATGCAAAGTTATGAATTTTTCCCGGAAGAGAATACGTTTTCATCACTCGTACAGCTTGTTAGGAAATATCATCGAAACTGAATCTAATTTTAAAGATCTGGGCGTCACGTTAGATTCTAATTTCGGTTTTACGTCGCACTTGAACCAAATCATTAGCAAGAGCAACAAAATGTTGGGCTTTATCAAGAGACATACTCAAGAAATTAACAGCTTGAGAGTCTTAAATATGTTATTTGCTGCATACGTGAGATCGCATCTTGAATACTGCTCAGTGGTTTGGAATCCGCACCATTCAACGCACATCGCTCGATTGGAAAAACTTCAAAGAAGATACGTCAAGTTTGTTTGTTTCAAATTTGGTATTTGTTTCGATACCGATTACGATTTGCTGCTGGGATACCTTAGCCTATCAAGATTGGAAATCAGGAGAAAGTACCTTGACTTGTTGTTTTTGTACAAACTCTTAAACAACAAAATCAATTGCACTTTACTCCTATAAAACATCAATTTTTGGGTTCATCCGTGCCCGGTTCGAAAGCCAGATTTGTTCCTAGCAAGTTTCCACAGAACTAGCTATGGAATGCATTCGCCCGTTACAAGGCTTCAGAATCTTGCCAACAAGGTTGAAGTTGACTTCTTCGCAAGCTCCCCGACGGGATTTAAGTCTTCATTAAGGCTTGCATTGAACATGTAACCCTGTTTTTTTTTCTTTCTTTTAATTTGTTTGTTACTTTTATTATTATTTTATTTATTGTTATTTGTTTTGTTGTTATTGTATTTGAAAAGGAGGTACTCCGTTAATAAAGATTATTATTATTATAGATTGCAATTCTAGTCTACTGAAGAACATGCTGAAAATATTTTACTTTTTCGGAAATCGTCATCGAAACAATACTTTCTTGCGTATCTACGCGCAGGGAAATTGAATAAATTATACTGGCTAGTCCGGCAATATCAGTAATTAATTTTTGCTGTTTTGACATATTGTTTATAACTATGTAGTCAACAAATTGACAAATTTAATTTTTGCTCATTTTAAAAATGTTATTCAATAATGTTTTAAAATTTCGATTTTATCGAAATCGGCAGTAAACCTATATTTTTAATACTTAGTGGAAAGTAAACAACTGCGGCAGGCGAATTTTCTCTTTAAAATACGTAAGAATCTGTCAAAAAAGCTATAGTTTTAGGTGCATGTCAGTGGCCTCCCCACTTTTGAATTTTGGGATAAATTTGGTGTCAAACGTTAGAGCATTGTTTAAGCTTTTGTTTGAGACACAAAAATTGATCCAAAAGTTGAAATGAGGGGAGGAAGGCCTGGAGAAATGTTTGCCGGTTATTCAATTCAAGATATTTTGCTAACCGTGCTTGTACCAACAAAAATAATAAATGCACAAACGATTGACACCAATTTTGACCCAAAATTTGCGATGGGGAATGGAGGAGGACTGGCATTTCTCTAGCCTCCCCCCCCATTTAAATTGAAAATATTTCGCGAACGGTATTTGCACAAACGAAAATATTGAATGCACAAACGTACACAAACGATTGACACCAATTTAGACCCAAAATTCGTGATGGGGGCTGGCATTTCTCCAGCCCTCCAAACTTATTTGTTAAATAATTCGCGAACGGTGAATGCACCAACAAAAAAACAATTGCACAAACGTACACAAACGAATTACATAAAAAGTAATCCAAAAATCAAAATGGGGGGGGCTGGAAAAATGGACCTTTTAAAAACAGCAAATGGTGGGTCACTTTAAAGGTTTGCAAATAGATATTTTGTTAGTTAGGTAGATAAGTATCCTTAAAAAACGGTTCACGTTCTAATTGTTATGAAGTCAACCAAATATCTCAGGCTTGTATTTATTTTCAGTGACGGTGTGAAAGGAGGATGGCAGTCTAAACAAATATCCTGTTCCCCTCAGATTTTAGTGTTATAAAATTATTATATTAATTATTTGTATTAAATTGCTAAAAATTTTCAGTTTAAACCAAGATAAGATTTCGGCAACGAAATCTTATTTTTTAAAAAAAGACAAAGCTTTATTTTACGCGTTTATTCAAGAAAGGTAAATACTAGACTGACTTATCATTACATATTCTTTATGAGTTCACGCTGAAGTCACCGGACTATGATGCATCTGCATTCGGCTTATTAATAAGCTATATACTATCATTACATATTATCCGGTGACATAGACAGGTCAACGTAACTGACAGGTCGACGTAACTAGCATTTGACATAAAATTTTTCAAAAAATCACTAGCGATACAATTTTCATTGTGATAATTGAAATCCTTCTTCGTATAAAAACTTAGTAAAGAGTTTTTCTGTTACAGTCTAATTCCGTTACTGCTTTTTAATGTTCTAATAAGGCAGCTATAAAAAGTTTTTTTTTAGAAAAATAGTTCTGAATCTCCAAATAATCTTAAAAAACTAAATGTAACAACAATTACCAATGAAGAATGTCAAAAATCGATCAGTTATCAGAATCTGGATAGTATTCTTTGCACGAATGATGGAAAAGGAAAAGGATTTTGCGGAGTAAGACAGTTTTTTTCTACAATTTAACTGCCATTTAATTCCAACCGTTTCTGTTTAAGGATGATTTGGGTGGCCCATTAGTGATGGTATCAACAAATCTTTTAATTGGAATCGCAGCAGCTAACTTTATTCCTTGTGCTGAAGGAAAGCCTGACTTCTACACTAGAATTTCGAAATTCACATCATGGCTGGAATTGCATAGCAAACACTGAAGTCAACTTCTTCAACTTGTAGAACTGTATTAATTCAGTTCGGTTAAAAATATCTGAATGTACTTAAAAATTTATGAAAATATACTAATGTAAGTAATTGATCGCAGTATATAACTTGATATATTTTAGTAGGGTATGCTACGTCTACAGAGAGTGGGCAGTCGTGGGTGATATCAATTAGAGATGAATACGGGACGGGACGAGATATCCCGGTGGATATTTTTTGTCTTGCAAGATATTTTGAATACTTAGTTCCGCGCGGGATATTTTGTCAACTCAGTCCCGTGCAGGACGGGATTCCGTAGTTTTGCATTTGATTAATTTTATACGATGCAGTCCGAATAAACTCTTCTGATTTTTTTGATAACGCATATTGCTTAATGTAAATGTAGGGAAAAAATTCAATAAGTTAAATTATGAAATAAAAGAGGAAAAATCTCGTCCCGCGCGGGACTGAGTTGTTAAAATGTCCCGCGCAAAACTAACGGTGCTATTCATAAAAATTTTAGACATTTTACAACAGTCTTACAAAGCCTTTATAAGGGATTTGTCAAAAAACACTATTCATAAACTTTCATGAGCCTTAAAAGTCTGTTGTAAACCCTTGGTAACTTATCAATATTTATAGTGGGTGCCTACCTACTATAACAGTATTTTAAATCCGATTCTATGTAAACCTAACCTCTTTTTAAACCGACTTCAAAAAAAGGAGGAGTTTCTCAATTCGTCTGTATATATATGTTTTTTTTTATATTATGTTCGGGCATAACTTTTTACAGAGTAGTCCGATTTTGATAATCTTTTTTTTATTTGATAGAGCAGATCTCCATGGTGGTCCCATTTAAATTTCACAAAAAAAATTCTATCCGTAAGGGTAGAAAATAGGAGATGATTGTTTTTCACTTATTGATTTTTCACTTGTCAACCTATTCTGTTGAAACTTGGCATGGAGAAGAACTTTATATCAAGCAAATTAATTATTTAAGGTAGTAATTAGTAGATTTTATTCACTAAAAATTAAAAAATATAAAACTTTTTAACAAAAAATTAAACCGACCTCAAAAAGGAAACTAAAAATCATAAAATAAATATATTACATTTTTAGTCTTAATAAGTAATGTAAGTAACTAATTTTGGATTTGGTGACAGGTGGCCCTGAGCCACTTGGCCCTGCGACAACTCGCCTCGGACAACTGGCCTTGGCGAAAACTGGCCCTGGCGACAAGTGGCCCTGGTGACAACTGGCCTTGGCGAAAACTGGCCCTGGCGACAAGTGGCCTTAGTGACAACTGACCCCGATGACAACTGACCTTGGCCAGTAGTATACTGTTTTACCAGCGGAGAAATATTTTGTCAAATATTGATTTTGTCTAAGTAGTTTGACAAAAATAGTACACATATCGGTGCCAATAACAATATATAAAATTATTTATTAAGAATACGAATTGTAACAATACTTACATAATAATAAAATGCAATTAAAAACTTACAAAGTAAAATTCATATTGTTCAGTTAATAAAGAGCTGTGATGCATACATTACAAGTGAGCTTTAATCGTCGCGTCATCTGTAGATCACTTATCTGCCAATATCAGGGACGTGCTCATGGGGAGTCCCCCCCCCAATGTTTCAGAAAGTTGGCAAAAAGTTGACAAAAACACTCAAAATTTGGTCAATTTAGCATTTTTTATATCTAAATTTACTAAAACCTGCAAAACTTACAAAAAGTTGGCAATTTTGAATTAATGCAGTAGGCAAATTTAAAATTTCTCCATCCCAAAAAAAGTTGGCTGGGCACGTCCCTGGTCGATATGCTAACAGAAACAAAAATACATCTTCTTAGGTGATGTAAACTGCCCTAATCCATAGATCAGGTAAAAATTGAAAGTTGTAAACTGCCCTCCGACCAAAAATAGCAACACTAATTCGGAATGTAAACTGCCCTAATATAGATACGGTTTAGTAATTTATTTAGTGGGGATTTATTACCGGACCGGACTTGACCGGTGGATCTTTTTTCTAAAGATTTACTAATAAAAAATAAATTTTTATCACCGTCATATTGAAATTATTAATTTTTTAGACATATCCTATCAGAATTCTCTAATTATGTGTTTTAGATGTTTGATTCTTTACCCTGTATAAATTATTACAATGACAAAATTCACCCTGAATGCGGTCCTCAAAAATATGATTTGGAAATCTATGTTACTTTCTACCAGAGCTGTCTAAAGCACTTTGTAAAAGTAATTCAAGTACCAATTACCAAGTACTTTGTTAATGCCAAAAGTACTTCAAGTATCAAATACTATATATTTTTTTAAGTACTTGAAGCATCAAGTACTTATTTACTTTGCTTAGAGAAAGTATTTCAATTACCAAGTACTTATCAAAAGTAATTCAAATATTTCAAAATTAACCAAAAAGTAATTCAAGTACCACCAAATTACTCAAAAGTACTTTAATTACCCAAAGTAAAGTATTTCAATTACCAAAGTACTTCAAATACCGAAAATACTTCAATTACTTTAAAGTACTTGAATTACTTTAAAAGTACTTGAATTACTTTCAAAGTACTTGAATTACTTTCAAAGTACTTGAATTACTTTAAAAGTACTTGAATTACTTTAAAAGTACTTGAATTCAAGTACCTCAAGTAATTACTTGAATTCAAGTAATTCAAGTACCACCAAATTACTCAAAAGTACTTTAATTACCCAAAGTAAAGTATTTCAATTACCAAAGTACTTCAAATACCGAAAATACTTCAATTACTTTAAAGTACTTGAATTACTTTAAAAGTACTTGAATTACTTTCAAAGTACTTGAATTACTTTAAAAGTACTTGAATTACTTTAAAAGTACTTGAATTACTTTAAAAGTACTTGAATTACTTTAAAAGTACTTCAATTACTTTAAAAGTACTTAAATTAAAATTTGCGTCAAACGTTTGAGCATCGTTCGAGCATCAATGAGCTTCCAATATTTTTGTTTGAGCCTCAACCGTCGCGGAGTTATTCGCAAAAACTTTGGAAAGGGGGGGGGGGGTTTGTAGACATGCTCGCCCCCCCCCAAGTGGAATTTTGGGGTAAAAATGGTGTCAAACGTTTGAGCATCAATGAGCTTCCAAATTTTTCGTTTGAGCCTCAACGGTCGCAAAGTTATTTTAGCAAAATTCTTGGGGGGGGGGGGGGCTGCAGACATGCTTTTTCTATTTTCGTTCTTATTTTGAATTTTTTTGTGAAATTGATGTCTACCGATAGAGATTCGTTTGAGCTTGAATGAGCTTCTATTCCCATCATTTTAATTTCATTTTCTGCAAAGTTACGAGCATTTCAAATTTCGAATACTCCGGGTAAGTGCCGTACAAACATTTTCTATTTTACCGGATTAAAATTTTTGTTCCGATTAAAAAACCTTAATCCTGCTTAATTACCAACATCATTTTGATGGAATTGTACCGAAGGTGTAATTTTAGACACCTTATACTTCAATTACATTAAAAGTACTTTAAGTACTTTCCAGTACTTGGGTAATTTTAAAGTACTTGAATTACTATAAAAGTACTTCAATTACTTTAAAAGTACTTCAATTACTTTTAAAGTACTTCAATTACTTTTAAAGTACTTCAATTACTTTAAAGTACTTCAATTACTTTAAAAGTACTTCAATTACTCAAATTTTGTTAAATCCAATTACCAAGTACTCAAGTACTTTCAAAAAGTACTTCAAGTACCAAGTACTATTCAGTTAGTTTCAAAAGTACTTCAATTAAAGTACTTCAAGTACTTTTAAGTACTTGAATTACTTTTTGCAAGTCTTTTACTTGAAATACTTTAAGCTCTGCTTTCTACCCTGTATAATAAAATTGTTAGTACTTAAGAGGAGCACTTTTTTCAAGGCCCTTTTAATTTAATCAACAGATGGCGCTTACTTAAATATTTTTATAAAATACTAGGAGGCTTTTGTATTTAAAATATAGCAAATTCGTTGAGATAATACTATTCTATAAACAATATTCTTGGTCTTAAGCTATTTTGAGTTCGTATTGAGTAAGTCAAAACACACTCACTTACAAAAAAAGATAATTAAACTTTAATTATAAATTGTGTTTTTATAAATAAATATTACGAACTCAAAATAGCTTAAGACCAAGAATATTGTTTATAGAATAGTATTATCTCAACGAATTTGCTATATTTTAAATACAAAAGCCTCCTAGTATTTTATAAAAATATTTAAGTAGGCGCCATCTGTTGATTAAATTAAAAGGCCCTGAAGAAAGTGCCTCTCTTAAGGAATTAATAAATTAAGCCGAATAACAAAAGAGAATAGTTTGGAGGGTACTTTACATCCCAGATTAGTGGCAACCTTTTTGCTTGGAGGGCAGTTTACAGTTTTTGATCAAATTTGGAGGGCAGTTTACAAAACCCCAGTAGTATACTGTTTTACCAGCGGAGAAATATTTTGTCAAATATTGATTTTGTCCAAGTAGTTTGACAAAAATAGTACCTACACATATCGGTGCCCAATAACAATACATAAAATTATTTATTAAAAATACGAAAAATGCGAAATATAGCTTTAATCTTGAGCTTTAATCGTCGCGTCATCTGTCGATGACCAGTTATACTAACAGAAACAAAGATACATCTTTTTAGGTGAATGTAAACTGCCCTAATCCATAGATCAGGTAAAAATTGAAAGTTATAAACTGCCCTCCGACCAAAAATAGCAATACTAATCCGGAATGTAAACTGCCCATTTACATTTATATTTATTTTAAAAAAATATCGGTTTTTAAGAGTAACCTACCAACGGATCTCTGTTTTTAATAAAATGTAACTTATTACTACGCAGATTTTAATTTTATAAAATAAATAAATGGGTAAAAATTGGTAAAAAAGCCAGTTGTCACCAGGGCCACTTGTCGGCATGGCTAGTTTATGCCAAGGCCAGTTGTCACCAGGGCCACTTGTCGCCAGGGCTAGTTTTCGCCAAGGCCAGTTGTCCGAGGCGAGTTGTCGCAGGGCCAAGTGGCTCAGGGCCACCTGTCGAAACACCATATATGACAGCTCTACAGGCCTAGAAGGCCCATGGCTTTTCCCTGCTTACCTAACCTATCTTGCTAGCTTTGCGTGTGTGACGCAGCCGTATTTACGGTAATGACGTCGACACAAACATCTGGGATCACCACAGAGTGTGGATATTCACCGGAAGGCCGAGCCAAGAAATTCTGTGCAATCCGCGATTTGAACCCAGAATTTCCGCTCTATACTCAACCAGCGATCACATCACTCCACTGCTGTAGCTTTAATACATATGTTACAGTTAAAACCCGAAATCAGTTAAAACCCGATCTAACTAGTAAATTCTAGTTTTAACTGAAATTATACCAGTTAAAACTAGAATTAACTGAATTCTAACAAACTTCTTTAGTAAATTCTAGTTTTAACTGGTATAAGTTTAGTTAAAACTAGAATTAAGTAAAAGTAGACTTAATATTAGATAAAAATTGTTTTATTAAGCAATTATTTTATACATTATTATTATCATATTCTACTTATTGCCACATGGCATGCTGTTGTGACATTTTGAATTGTAAAGTGCATCTGGCACTTGTTCTTGAGTCAAAAAAACTTTAGAATTTTCTTTAATTTTTTTTTGTCATTGTCACTTTCAAATAGGTAAATTTAACTTTTGTTCAGAATTGCATTAGATAGTAATGGAAACCAAACTTTACGGTTTTTAACGATTCGATAACGATAGTCGATAACGAACAATCTTGAAAAGTTACCAAATGGGGGGGGGGAGGGTTAAGCTCAATTTCCATGTATCCGTTTGTACGTTTATCGGATCATACAGGAGCGCTCTCATTAGTCCAGTTACTTTAAAAGTGACAATGACAAAAAAATTTTAAAAAATTCTAAAGTTTTTTGACTCAAAAACAAGTGCCAGATGAAGAAATTTGCCTAAGGACTGCAGCGCAAAAAGCTGCCGTTGAATCTGGACAAGGGTTTGTCCACTGTTCTTGTAAAAAAAATTGCACCCCAAAACGTTGCCTTTGCTTAAAAAGAGAAATTATTTGCAATTCAAAATGTCACACCAGCATGCCATGTGGCAATAAGTTGAATATAATAATAATGTATAAAATAATTGCACATACAATACAATACAAGACAATATTTACTTTAATTCTAGTTTTAACTGGTATAATTTTTCTAGTTAAAACTAGAATTTACTAAAGAAATTTGTTAGAAATCAATTAATTCTAGTTTTAACTAAACTTATTTCAGTTAAAACTAGAATTTACTAAGGCGGTTAGTTAAAACTAGAATTTACTAGTTAGATCGGGTTTTAACTGATTTCGGGTTTTAACTGTAACACATATAAAAAAATAAAAAAAGTTGCTAGACTGTACAAACACTACACATCAAAACGACTGAATGATAACAACGGAACAGTCATAATGGATAAAGAAATAAAAAAAAACTAAATAAAAAATCTTTTTGATAATGACAGATCACCAGATGCTCCTACATATGAGCCGGAATCGAGCCCATACATAACCTAAAATGAAATCTGGAATACAATTATAAATATAAAGGATGGAAAAACTACTGGTTCCGACGATTTCTACTCAAAGTTTTTAAAAATTCTCGAAGAGAATCTTCAACAAAATTTACAAATTTTGACAAATACCACAAAAACCATCTCTAAAATGCCTAGTGCTAAAAAATGTTTTGAGTACTGAACTATTAGTCGCATGAGGCATTTATTTAAGGAATTCTTAAAGACCATTCATCAGCAAATACGTAAGTTTTTTAAAAAGCATTTTGGAAGAACTCAGTTTGGTTCCAGGAATGCGCTAGGAACAAAAAATTGGTAAAACAACATTATTTATTTATTTACAAAAATATCTTTTTTACAAATTTAAATCCTAGAGCATTTTCTGACATCTAACGGTGACTCTTCGAATAAACGCGACATCTAACGACGACTTTTCAAATAAACGCAACATCTAACCACGACACTTCAAATAGGCAAGACATCTAACAAAGCGACGATTCTTTGAATACTGTGGATAAACCATGAGAGGCTAGACCGAATTATAACTCAGCACGTTAACCTCAAACACTGCACAGATAAATTTGGGAATGATCGGGATTCAAACCTGTGACCTTTATATTTATAGTTCGACTCCCTAACCACTACACCAAACTACATCCTTGTTTATTATTTACAATAGGTTTGCTCATTTGGCTTGTCTAAACTAGAACTAAACACACAATAGAAAATTTCAAATGATGTAAGATGTTAATTTATAGTGTCATTTGGCAGAAATTAATTTTTTAATTAAAAATTACATTTTTAATGAGCAAAGTATTAAAAAATATAAATTGAATAATGTGGTATAAAATGGCCCTGAAAATTCTTTTTTGATTTTGATTAACCTTTTTTGTCTATTAGGCAAAAGTCTTTTTGAAAGTCTTAAGCATCAATTTTTTTATTGGTTTTTTATTTTATAGTGATACTTGCCAACCTTCGTTTTCAGTAACAAACCACCCTTTTTTTAGCTTTGTAACATGACAATATATTAAAGGACTTAATCATAACTGGCATAAAAAATTTGGCCATAGACGTGATCGTAGGTTACAAAAAAGAGCAGAATTTTGTTGTACTTAAAAAATATAAAGCAGAAACTGCAGCAATATTTTTTTCATAACGTCATGCTTTAATAATAAATTAAACTTCTGATTAAACTACCTACAGCACATTAGTAATTTCAACTATTATTGTTCCCCTATCAAAACAATGTAAATCATTCAAATTACCACTTATTGATATTTGATGATACAATGTTACACCGATTATGCGTATAATGAAAAATAGTTTTTTGCATTCAAATCTTGTAAATACTAATAATGTTTTCAATAAGTGCAATATTTTTAGTCGAACTGATAATTATTTTAATTTGTACTTCATTAAATGGTAAGAAAAATTTTGTTTGAAAAAATTTGATTTTGTAAAAAACCCTTTAAATTATCGACACCTCCTACGTAAACTATCGTATGTGCAAAATCTTAATTTTACAGGAGAGCAATTTATATTTATTTTAAAAGACCTTACCACAATCTACACGATAAATAACATAGAAATTTCTAGATACCATAAAATCCTTACTCTGAAAAACGTAGTTTGGTATAATATTTGCGACTATTTTCTTTGGTAACATTAATATTAGGTATAATAAAATTAATTTCTCTTTTGTGGGATACGATAGTTTACGTAGGAGGTGTCGTTATGTAATTGAACATGACACTCATATTTTCAAAAATATGTGATGCAACCAGATTATTAAAAATTCATGGTGTTCACATATTTTTCTTATTCATTGCATATTCATTTACTTTTTAAGGAGAACAAAAAGAACCAATCTTAAGAATAGTGGGTGGCACTTTTGCAAAAAAAGGTAAAGTACCATATCAAGTATCTCTACAGTCCGGACGCCAACATTTTTGTGGAGGTTCAATTTATAGCAACTGTTGGGTTCTTACTGCTGCTCATTGTTTTAACGGAGTTAAAAAGTACGAAATCTTAATTTCATCTATTTTTACAAAATATACCTAATATAAGTTTCCACTAACTGAATTTTAGACGTCAAATTCCACACATAAGTGTATTAGCAGGAACTACCAATTTAGTGAGAGGTGACGGAGTGAGGGTTAAGGTGAAGAAAATTATTCGTCACGAGAATTATAAGGAATTTATTGACAAAAATGTAGTTAACTTAAATGATATTGCACTCGTTAAATTACAGAAATGTTTTTCCTACACTAAGACTATTCAACCTGTGCGACTGGGAAAAGACCAAATTGGCGAAGGTGTGAATGGGATAATTTCAGGCTGGGGGAGAACTGACGTAAATCAATTTGTTGTAGCATTCCATGTAATTCAATGAATTATTTTTAGCAAAATAATACCCAAGAAACAAATGATCTTAAGATACTTCTAGTAACAACTGTTACCAATCAGCAATGTAAAAAAACCTTTCCGTATATTCAAGATGGAAGTATATGCGTGTTTAATGCAACAGGACAAGGAGCTTGCTTTGTAAGAGAATTGTTATTTACTAAACCATAGTTTTAAAACAGTCTTAAAAAACTGCACAATGCCAGAACTGTACCAGAATTTAATCTGTCGGTTTACAATCGACAATTCGACATCTGTCGAATTTTTTTCATCAAATAAAGCACAAGCCAAAAATGCCGCAACTTCAACTAATTTCATGCCAGAATGTAGTAGGTGCTTTGAAGCCACGACCAAACGGACGAGTTGAAACACTGTGCGTGTGACCCCTTAAACATCTCGTCAATAAGTCATATTTCAATTAATCTTCATAATATAGCGGGAAATATCTTTTTGAACATTGGAGTGCAATGGATCATGGTGCGCTACAGGCTTTATCCCTTTGGACAGTTATTGTGTTGTAGATTGTCGTTTGTGAATATCATATGATGATAAATTGCTAACAGAGCCATTGGGAGTTTTGGTACAATTTTGAATTTGCTTCCCCCTGGCTTTAGGAATTTATCGGTGTAACAAGAAGATTTTTTTTTAAATTTTAAGTCATTTCATCTAAGAGATAAATTAATCATAATAGTTATATTTTGACTTTACATAACTTAAGATTTTGATCAAAAGTTTTTATTTTTAGTTTAAAACAAATTTTAGTATTGCAATAACAATCATGAAGTATTTTTGTTATAGGGTGATTCTGGTGGACCTTTAATGATGAAGGGGACTAATATTCAAATTGGTTTGGCGTCTTTAGCTATATTATGTGCTAGAGGACGTCCTGATAGTTATACGAGAATTTCTTCCTATTTAAAATGGATTAAAAATAATGCAATTTAATTGTTAAAAAAAATGCTGTTAAAGTATAAAATACAATTATTGTTGTTCATCTGCCTTGGTTGAATAAAATAAAATTATTGGTTGTAAAACATAGGTGATTAACTGATTAATAATTGTCGGAGGAAAAATTTTCCAATGACTCAAGACTCACAGAAATTACAAAAATATCGTAAAACTAGAAAAATGTTTGAAAAACCTTGTCACAAAAGTTTAAAAATGATTTTTAAAGTGTCTCTAAATAATCTTGTCTGTTAAGCATAGAAATAAAGCGTTTCATAAAAACGTTGCATCTTTTGTTTTATCTTTTTACAAAATTTATTTCTCCTAAATATTGCACTGCAGTATCGGCATTTTTCCGTCATATCTCTGGGATCATGAAGTATTATTACTAATTATGAATTATTTTTAATTTAATCTACTGACTGCTTTTCTCTTTTCCTGCATTTTTCAAAAGTTTCTCTGATGTTTTTTAGTGTAGTCTTTAGACTCTTAGTGTAACCATGCTTTTTCCCTTGTTCTAAAAAGTTTTTAGACCCCGCCCCATTTACTAAAAAGTAACTTTTCCAGTACATGGGGCAGGGCTTAATACTTGTTCACGTTTTAGTGACAAAAAATTTCCCATTTCGTACCTCAAATAAAGTACAAAAACAGTTCATTTACGGCCGGGATAGCAAATAATATTTTTATGATAATTGTTTAAAATCAATAAAAACTTGGACTTCAAAATGAATTAGCGAATTCAATAATATGCAGTAAATAATACCATATTATCTGCGATAAACAATTTTCATTTTCCAATGGCAAAGTAAATGATCATTGCCATTTATCTGCAAAATTTTGGAGATGCAGTTCATCTGATTAACAACTTGACATTATTTACAAAATAGTAAAATAATTTACAAAACTGAGATGTTTACATTTTTATTTAAAACCTAGCAATAAAAACTTCGACGTTATTGCTAAAATTAAATAACTACATTTTTATCTACCAGTAGAAGTTATTTGTGTAGATATGTGAGTTTTTTGTGTGAGCAATTCACACCACTCTTGATTTTTTGATCTGATCAAAAATTCAGAAAAAAATCTGGTGGTGGGTGTAGAGCTAATAACGTTTATTACATTGATTTAAAGATTATTTAGATTGTCGTATAACAAAACAATTAGACGATATGAATAATAATTTTAATTTTGTTTAATTTGAAAAATTTTAAGTTTTGAAAAGGAAATTATTTTATTTTGTTAGCGCAATTTTTTTTATTATTTCGACTTCTGTTGTTAAGAAGTCAACATAACACTTTTGTTTTTTTTATGAGGCGCTTGTGCCTGTTTTTGGGATTTGAACAGCTAACGTTTCCAATTAGAGGAAATTTGAATATTAATTTGTTAGATTTGCAAAGTTAGGGATTTGAAAAGTGTAATTTGGCATCGGCGGTTACCTGATGGAAATAAAATAAAAAAGTGGAAATTTTTGATTTTGAAAGTTTGGCGGAAGACCGGAAATAAATGAAGGAAGATTATCTGGTGTGGGACGTCAAGTATGATGGACGTCGATTTTTGAGAGTTTTTCCAGAGCGTTTTTGAAATGTCTAGTTTGGACCAATTTTCACATATTATTATTTGGTATAATCTTACACAGTGGTATTGATCAAGTGTGTGAGGAGTTTTGTAATTTCTGGAAGGCTGGAGAATTGTTTTTTTTGCGTTTCCCGTATAACGTGTTGGAGATTAAGAGAAAATTTTCACTATCTGTCACATCGTGACATTTATTTGGATATTTTTATTTGGATATTAAGAATTTAAAGGCAGTATTACTTCACAAGATTGGATGAAGACATCTAAGAAAAAAAAGATACCCAACGTTTTTTTTATAGTTGTAAAATTTATTTCCACAACATGTTTGTAATCAGTAGGTTATTTTAAATTTAAAAGTATCTGCTTACAGACACGTTAAGTGAATCGTTTGCTTTGAATTGCATTTCTTTGGTTCAAACCAAATAACCAAAGTGTTATATGATTTATTTTTTTATCTTTATATTTATTTTAAAATATAAATTTTAAAATTTTTTCCTTATCTAATTATAATATTAAACTTTGTGTTAGAATATTCAAATCGTTTTTTTTTTTACTTTAAGAATTTTTTTTGACGAATAAAAGGCTGGCCGGAGCAACAAAGTTTGTGCTCTTCAGTTTTGCATGTAGATTTTTCCCCCCTAATTTTTGATTTGTTTCTTTTTCTAATAATTTTTAAAAAGCAGCAGTAGGAGAGTACAATATATATATCGTCGGTGAAACCAGAAAACGATGTAACTCCATTTTACTAAATTTTACAGGAGGCAATAAAAACTGTTTATTTTCTGAAGTACTGTAATGATTGGGTTGAAAATTTCAATAATGTTAAAATATAAATAAATGCATGTTATCCATTTACTTTTTTTATGATTACTTAATGTTAACTCTTTTTTATTGGAGATACACCAATTTCCTTTTTTTAAAGTGGCATTTTACGTGGAGATACACACTTTTCGATATGATATGATGAAAAGTGGAAAAAGGAAATTAATATAAAAAAATTATAGACACTCTTAATCACTAGCTCAGATCGGATATGAACTAAAATTGTAATAAAATTCTTGATGTAATGTATTTAAAATATTCGGAAAAAATGCAAAAATTATCCAAAACAAATGAATTTTATTAAATGTTATCAGCAGCAAGTAAATTATTTGTAGCAAGGTACATTTCTTATTCACAATTAAATGTTTTTAGAAACCATAAAATTCAACTTCTGTTATCAACAACTATCAATAACAACCAATAATTCAATTAATAGAGTTGTTATTACAGTAATTCCGGCTTCAATATTTTTATTTTTAATTAATTCAATAAAATCCAATGAAGTATATCGTCGGTGAAACCAGAAAACGGTGTAACTCCACTTTTGTTCAAAATGCGTTTTATATGTGTAATCGGTCCATGAGAGATTTATCTACATTGTGGTAAAAATATAGCTCATTCAAAATTTGCTGAATCTTAAAATAACTACTTTAGAAATATGTGCAACTCCAATGCACTGTTTTATGACGGGAAATACGTGTATCTCCATTAAATCAACGCCTTTCACACGGTAATGTATTGTGCGATCGGAAAAGTTAGTTAAACTATGTCGAATATTGTTAAAATATAAATTAATTTTAACATTAAATGTTCGAATAAATAAATCTATCGCTATTTACTCCCAAAAAAAGATCAATGTGATACTAGTATCGCATATAAAACAAAAAGTATTTCTGAAAAAGAATTTATAATAATCACTTACTGTTTAATCAGAAAGCCAAAGATGCAAAAAATTTGACAAATCATCAGATACATCAGATTTTGTTTATACTATGGACCTTCAATCGGTTTTATTAGCACCCAAAAACAAGTTAGGTGCTATGTACTTAGTATAAGACCAAATTGGCAGTACATAATTTCACTGTTTATAATGTTAAAAATCATAAAGGGTATTGTTAATTATGGAACGAAACGGAAAGGGCCTTTACTGCAAATGGATTTGATTCAATTTTAGTTGACTTTATTGAAACTGAAGTAATAATAAAACTGAATAATAAGATTAAAGATGAACCTATTAAAATTATTTTCTGAAGCGATGGCTGTTTAGGTCAGAATCGTAACGCACAATTATTTAATGCTTTAATTAACAAATCGGTAAAAAATAAAATTACTATTATTCAAAAATACTTATTCAAAGAGCATACACAAATGGAGACGAATTCAATGCATTCTGCAATCGAAAGACGCCGGGATATGAATGTTCCAGCAGACTACGTTATGCTCATTGTCAAAATGTACGACAAAAACGATTTCCATACAATGTCCAATATCGCTTGTTTTTTAAAGATTTTTCTAAAATAAAATATTATCTCTCAATTAGACCAGGTCGAAAAACTGATGATGCAACAGTTACTGATCTTAAAGTGATTAAGAATCCGCAAAATGGAAACACAATATAGAAACTTAGATATTCTGAAGAGGATTAAAATGAATATTACTAAGATAAAGTAACTAAATAATTATAAACAAGTTTGTGACGTTAACAATTTACCAAATCTATATAGTTGCAGAAGAAAAATCAGAAAAGAAAAGTTTGAACATTTTCAAGCACTAAGAAAGAGCTCCGATCATCATGCATTTTACGATAACATTCCTTACCAGTATAGTTGTAGTATCAAATTTTTAATAATAAATGTTTTATTGAAATTAAAATACTGTTTTGTTAGAATAATAACTTATTTTTAAATTAAAATTAATTTTTACAACCATTATAATATCATATCGAAAAGTGTGTATCTCCACGTAAAATGCCACTTTAAAAAAAGGAAATTGGTGTATCTCCAATAAAAAAGAGTTAACATTAAGTAATCATAAAAAAAGTAAATGGATAACATGCATTTATTTATATTTTAACATTATTGAAATTTTCAACCCAATCATTACAGTACTTCAGAAAATAAACAGTTTTTATTGCCTCCTGTAAAATTTAGTAAAATGGAGTTACATCGTTTTCTGGTTTCACCGACGATATACAGTTAAGCCAAACTTCAATAAAATCGTGTAGGCTTCAAAGCTAAAGATGATTAACAAAATTACGTTAAAAATTGAAAATTTTAATTTAAAATTCTTCGTTGAAGCTATTGCCATCAATTCATCTATAATTGATCCTTTAGACACATTTTCATCATGTGCATGGTTCAAAAATTTCTTCAAACTTGACATGTAAAATGTGGTCGGTGCCAAAATGCTTGTTATAGTACATACAGCCATAGTAATTTCCTGTGTGCTATCAGGAATTAATAATTTCAAATTTGCAGATTTAAAATAACTGACGTAATAGCGACAATATAATGATGCAGCAGTTGCAAAAGTTGTCAATAAAATTAAAAATAATACATACAATTTGTAAGAGCAAAGCAAAACTTTACTTTTACAAGTTAAAATAAAACGTGGTGGAATTATCCCAAAAATAGTAATAAGTCGAGAAAGCATGATATTCTAAAACTGAAAGTTGGAAAAGTAATGAAATATTTCAATTACGTAACTTAAATGGTGATTCAATAATTTACCTAGAGTAATTTAATTTATGAATTTTTGATACATTAAAAATATTCAATAAAATAAAATATAGTTATTCGTATGATTATGATAAAATGTAAAACATTTGAGTAATAAATAATTCTGTGGTTGGCACTTATAAAAGGTCATAAACACTCTTACCATTCCAAAAGTGAGGTTTTTACACATAATATACTTTTTAAGTGCCGTTCACTTTAGCAAGTAGAGAAAGCAAAATTTGTTTACCACGGCTAGCTCAGTAAGACACAAAATAATTTATCTTTCTAAAAATACAAATAAGCACCATAGGTGTGCACTACTTATAATAAAAAATATTTTAAAGAAAAATAAAACTTTAATTTATTAAAAGAATACATCGACATAAATTTCAACACTTTAATTATGAGATTTGACCTCATAAAACAGAGTTTTACTTTAGTTTACTTTATAAACTAACTGTTAACTATGACATGTCGTCAACTTTGCTGTAACGTAACCAAGCTGAGTACAAAAGGAGCAAAAACATTTAAAATCCAGGTTAACTTTAAATTTAAGCCTAGCAAAATTAATCTTTAAACTGAATTAATACAATTACATATGTCATAATTTTTGACATAAGATTGGCACGTGGAATGTACGAACAATGTTGAGATCGGGAAAGATGGAGGAGATCGCGAACGAGCTGAAGAACTATAAGGTAGACGTGGCAGCAATACAGGAGACTAGGTGGAAGGGGTCGGGAGAGATAATTCAAGATGGCTTTATGTTCATGTACTCCGGAGAGATACTACAGGGTAGAAATGGCACGGGATTTTTCATAATGAATAAAATGGTCAAGAATATATTGCATTTTAAATTGATGAGAGGAAGACTCTCGTACCTGAGAGTTAAGGCAAAGCCAAACAACTTATCGATAGTCAACGCATACGCGCCAACCGAAGAAAGTAGTGAGGGAGAGAAGGAACAGTTGTATTACGACCTTGAAAAACTATATGAAACAATGCCGAAACATGATACCATAGTGCTACTGGGAGATTTCAATGCAAAAATTGGAAAAGAAAAACACATAAAAGCAGTAGCGGGCAGGCAAACAATACACACATGCACAAACGACAATAGTGGAAGACTGTGCGGTCTAGCGGCGGCATTGGATATGATTATAGTGAGTACCAAATTCAAACATAAAAGCATTTATAAGATCACATAGACATGGCCCGGAGGTAGTAATATGGAAGGCAACCAAATAGATCACGTATTGGTAGCAAGAAGAAGAACATCGTCAATAAAAGATGTGAGATCTTTCAGAGGAGCGAATGCTGACTCCGATCACTTCCTTGTGATAGCAGAAGTTAAGCAGAAAACGTCAATAGCAAAGAATAAATACGAAATAAAGAAACAAATCGCAATAGAAGAACTTAAGCATGAAACGGTCTTAAAGAAATATGAAGATGAGTTGATGGATCAAATGGAGAAGACAAAGAAGGGTGGAATAGAAGACTTGGATGAAGAATGGAACAGGATGTCAGAGAGCATAACAGAAACTGCAAAGCAAGTGATGGGATATAGAAAGAGGTCAAAATGGAAAGCATGGTTTGACAATGAATGTGTGGAAAAAAATAAAGAAAAGAAAAAAGCAAGACTTGAATGGATAAAGACGAATGAAGAAAGAGACCTCAATAATTACAAAGAAAAAAGAAAGGAAACCGACAAATTATATAAACAAAAGAAAAACAAATGGATGGAGGAAAAAATGAAAGAAATAGAGGAGAGTAGATCTAAACATGATATGAAGGCTTTTTACCAACAAATTAAAAACAAAAGAAAAATACATACGATCAAAACAAGGGGAATGAAGAACAAATATGGTAGGCTGGAAAGTGAAGTAGAAGAGATTAAAAAGATTTGGATGAATTATTTTGAAGAACTACTGAATGTGCATCACGAAGAGGAGATAGAACAAACCGAAATAGAAGAGACAGAAAATGAAGATGAAATAGCAGAACCCGAAAAGGAAGAGATCTTAGAAGTAATCAAAAAACTAAAAAACGGAAATGCTGCAGGTAGCGATGAAATAATGGCAGAAATGGTGAAATACGGAGGAATAACACTGCATACTAATATACATGAACTGATTAAGAAAATATGGAGGAAGGAAAAGATGCCGAAAAGATGGAGTGAAGGAGTGATAATTACATTAAGAAAGAAAGGAGATGCAGAAACATGCGAAAACTACAGAGGCATAACACTACTGAACGCTGCCTACAAGATACTATCAATGGTTATACACAATCGACTGAAAGAGTACACGGATAAAATAATAGGAAATTATCAGTACGGTTTCAGAAGAGGCAGATCGACGGTCGGTGCTATACACTGCATAAAACAAATAGGAGAAAGGAGCTATGACTGCGACATGGATATTCATCTGCTTTTCGTTGATTTTAAGCAGGCTTATTTTGATAGAGTGAGTAGAAGAAAAATTACGAAAATTATGAAAAAACTAGGAATACCAGCTAAATTAAGAAGGCTAGTCAAGATGACTTTAAATGACACAACAGCTAAAATACGGATACCAGAAGGAGAAACAGAAAGTATAGAGATTAACACCGGAGTGAGGCAGGGTGACGCGTTGTCGGCGACATTGTTTAACTTAGTGCTAGAGTATATTATTAGAAAGGCAAAGTGTAATGGAACAATTATAAATAAGGAGAGTCAAATTATTGCATACGCCGACGATGTCGTGATCATCTCAAGAACGGAAAAAGGTATGAAGAACGTTTTTAGAAAAATAAAAGTAGCAGCAGAAAAAATGGGCCTAAAGGTGAATATTGATAAAATGAAATATATGAGATGCCAGAGAAAAAACACTGATAGCAGAAAACAGGTGACGATAGATGACTGTATCTTCCAGAAGGTTGAAAACTATAACTACTTAGGAGTACAGGTGAACAGTAATAATGAAGGGAGAGAAGAGATAAGAGCAAGAATTCAAGCCGGAAACAGAGCATATTTTGCAAATAAGGAGATTTTGAAGGACAAACAAATATCAAAAAAAAACCAAGATTAAAGTTTATAAATCGCTGATAAGACCAGTTGTAACTTACGCGGCCGAGACCATGAGTACTACCCACAGAGAGGAGGAACTACTGAGAGTCTTTGAAAAGAAAGTGTTGAGAGTAATTCTAGGTCCAAAAAAAGAGAACGGAGAAGAAAGAGCGAGAATGAACTTCGAGCTGCGGGAAGAGATGGACGGAGAAGACGTGGTTAAATTCATAAAGGCGCAGCGGATAAAGTGGCTAGGACACATAATACGTAGTGGTGACGAGGATGTGACAAGGTTGTTAACATTATGGAAGCTGGACTTGGAAAGAACGAGAGGAAGACCACGAATACGATGGTGGAAAGGTGTAACGGATGACCTGAGGAACATGAACGTGGAGAACTGGCGACAAGTATGCTGTGATAGAAAAAGATGGAAGGTAGTAGTGAAAGAAGCGAAAACACATCCAAGATTGTAAATAAAAAAAAACAAAGTATAAATGTAATGGATATAGATATAGCTATGTAATTGAGGTACAGAGGACTAATCCCCCTCAAAAAAGGATCATGTAAGTCTGAAAAGACAGCTCAATTCCGAAAGGAATGTTACGCTATTAAATAATAAAAAAATAATAATAGTAAAAATAATTTATCTTTGAGCTTTTCATTTTCTTTCGTATTTGGCAAGTTGGTCAAAACTTTCATAAAAATTTTTCCCGTTTGTCTAGCTTCTTCTTCTGTTTCATTGCATATTTTTACAACAATAGCCCAAATAAACTAGTAAAAATTTACAAATTACATTCAAGTACTAATGGAAAGGATATCGGCACTTACTAACTGCCAAAGTACCCATATAAAGTTTATCAAAAGTACATTTGTATCGAAATCGATCAGATTTTGCAAATATATTAAAACATTGTGTGTTAATTAATCTTACAGAAAAGCATAAAGATTGAAAGAGCATTTGGAATCTGCATGGTTGCAGGTAGCTATCGAGGTCCCGTTAATACAAATTTTACGATTGAAATCTCGATGAATTCTGAAAGAGTATATTTTAAATAAGAGAATAAAGGGAGACGCAATGCCCTAAGTGCACCTGTTTTTTCAAAAATCGAATTTAAAAACTTCGATTTTTACAGTAAATTTTAAGCAAAGTCGCTCGGGATTGCTGAATCAATTCATTCTATTGACAGTCCGTGCACTTTCAACTGGTCTTAGCTTTGCGCAGAGCGGGAATAACCGGAGCGACACTTGTATTGGGATGCAGCAACCAGTGCACTCCGAACGAAAATCATGGTTTTCAATACTAAATGTGCAGGAAAAATGGCTTAAATCTCCTGAGCGCAGCGAGGGGTGCTTTAAGTCGATTTTTTTTTGCACAACTACCCTGCGTTTAGAATCCACTCTTACAAGTTTTGCCCCTCAAAGATTCACCATTTTCCTTAATCCGCGGGCCTAGGGGTATTTTTAAATTGAGTGTCGTTTTGATGAAAACCACCATGGCAAGAGTAGGATCCACGCGAAAAAGTAATTACCGTTTGTTAAATTTAAATAACCTTTTTCAGAAGTAATTTTGGTCCTAAAAATTTTTCAAGTGCAACACTATTATGCATAACTGCACGCGTACCGACAACACATTGCATTGATTCTCCAATCACGTGCGATTTACCTTCAAATTTTCAGTGAAAATCGAGCTTTTTTAAATTGGATTTTTGAAAAAACTGGTGCATTTAAGGCATTGCGTCTCCCTTAATTCACTTATTTAAAATATACTTCTTCAGAAAAGTTCGAGGTTTCAATCGTAAAATTTGTATTTTTGGGACCTTGACCCAAATAATGCAATTTAATTATTATTAAAAAAAATTGCTGTTAAAGTATAGAATGTAATTATTGTTCATCTGCTTTGGTTGAATAAAATAAAATTATTGGTTGTAAAAAATAGGTGGTTAACTAATTAATAACTTTCAGGGAAAATTTTCCAATGACTTAAGACTCATAGAAATTTCAAAATTAACGTAGAACTAGAAAAATGTTTGAAAAACCTTGTCACAATAGTTTAAAAATGATTTTTAAAGTGTCTCTAAATAATCTTGAATGTTGTTCTTTACTTACGGTTAAAATTATAATACTTTAACATTTAGTTCGGTTTTTATTTAATATTTATATTTTTCTTTAAATATAATTGGCGCAGTCGTTCGGATAACTCAACAATAAAAAGATACATTTAATAAATTTAAACATTTAAAAGTTTAAAATCTTAAGTGCTAAGAAAACCTAGCAGAAGTAGAAAATCCGCATGTCACATTTCCGAATTTTCTAAACAAAGTATGATCAGAAAATGTTTAAGTGAATTGAACAGTTTTCCTAAAATGTTCTCCATTTTTTTATCCACAATTTGCTTTATGCGACGTAGGGAAGCAATTGGTCAAAGTGTCCTTGCTCAGAAACTTAAAATAGTAATTTAAATAAGCATAAAAATAAAGCGTTTCATAAAAACGTTGAATATTATGTTTTATCTGTTTACAAAATTTATTTTTCCAAAGTATTGCATTGCAGTATTGGCATTTTCTGTCATATCTCTGGGATAATGAAGTACTATTACTAATTAGGAGTTATTTGTAATTTGATCTACTGACTGCTTTTCGCTTTTCCTACATTTATTCGAAGGTTTCTCTGATGTTTTTAGTGTAGTCTTTAAACTTTTAGTGTAATCATGCTTTTTTGCCTTTGTTCTGAAAACTGAAAACTAACTTTTCCAGTATATGGGGCGGGGCTTAATCTTTTTCACGTCTTAGTGACAAAAAATTTCCTATTTCGTACCTCAGCTAAAGTACAAAAACAGTTCATTTACGGCCGTGATAGCAAATAATATTTTTAGGATAAATGTTTAAAATCAATAAAAACGTTGACTTCAAAATAATTTGGCAAATTCAATAATAGTACCTAAATAATGCCATATTATCAGCGATAAACAATTTTCATTTTCCAGGGACAAAGTAAAAGATAATTGCCATTTATCTGTAAATTTTGGAGATGCAGATCATCTGATTAATAATTTTACATTTGAGTCGTCCAGATGCAAACCCAGGGACTCATAATATTATTATGAGTCGTTAGATACCAAAAACTCAAAAAAAAATTTTTTTGTGTATGTCTGGGTTTGCATCTGGACGACTCATTTACAAAATAATCACATAGTTTTTCAAAATTGAGATGATACATAATAGGTACATCTTCATTTAAAACCTAGCAATGAAAAATAAAAACGTCGACGTTATTCCTAAAATTAAATAAATATTATATTTTTATCTACAAGTAGAAGTTATTTGTGTAGTTATGTGTGTTTTTTATGTGAGCAATTCACACCTCTCTTGATTTTTTTATCTGATCAAAAATTCTTAAAAATAATCTGATGGTGGGTGATGAGCTAATAACGTTTATTACATTGATTTAGAGTTTATTTATTTATCTACATCATTGGATATTATTGGATTAATTACCAATAAAAATATTAAAGCCTGAATTACTGTAATAACTCTATTAAATGAATTTGTTGTTGATAGTTCATAATAGAAGTAGAATTTTACGGTTTCTGAAAACATTTAATTGTGGATAAGAAATGGACTTTGCTTCAAATAATTTACTTGTTTCTGATAACATTTAATGAAATTCATTTGCTTTGTATAATTTTTGCATTTTCTCCAAATATTTTAAATACATTACATCAAGAATTTTATTGCAATTTTAGTTTATATCCGATTTGAGGTAGTGCCTAAAAGTGGCTATAATTTGTTTTATTTTAATTTCCTTTTTCTTTTTTTGTGATCAATGTTTTACAAATTCTTCTTACTGTGAAACATACAATCTAGGTAAAAATTTTCACTTTATTTTAGGAACAATCTGCTAACTGTGATTTGTGGTCAACTTAGTTGTAACGTAACTGAACTGAGAAAAATAAAATCATAAAAGTAAGGGTTAGGTTAACTCTGAACATAAACCGGGCAAAATTATTCTTTAAACTGAATTAACACAATCACATATGTCATAACGCTTGCAATTACGCTAGATAGGAGAGAGTAATTAATAGAAAAAAATCCTGCCGCCGAAAAACTGGGAGTTTTTTGATTTAAACGATCCAGTAAAAATAATTCATCTCTGAGATTTTCGTGTTCTTTCGTATTTGGCAAGTTGGTCAAAACCTTCATACAAATTTTTCTCGTTCGTCCAGCTTCTTCTTCTGTTTCATTACATATTTTAATAACAATAGCGCAACCAAACTAGAATAAATTTACTTAAGTTTTGTTTTATTTAAAAGAGAAATTAGAACTTACTAACTGCCAAAGCACCCAGATAAAGTTCATCAGAAATATATTTGTGTCATTTTTTTTCAAAGATTTTGAAATTGTTAAAAGATTCAGAGTGTTAATTAATCCTACGGCAAACGATAGAGTATGAAAGAGTAGTTGAAATCCAAAAATTTTATTAAAAAGAAAAATCTGTGTTGTGTGTCGTTCAAACCGTTGAGATAATTTGCGGATATCAGAGCAAATTAAAAGATGTTTTAATATTTTTTGCATTTCTACTATGGTATTACTTTGGCTTTGCATTTTTATTGATTTAGTTTTTAGGATTAAGTACTTATTGGTAATTTTCAACTGCTGCTTTATGGATTTTGCAAAAATATAGATTACTACAATTGTTAAAAAATTGTAATATGTTTGAAATTTTCTGTTAATTAAGGATACATATGCAATTAAACCAAACTTTAATATAAGCGTGTTGGCTTCAAAGCTAAAAACGATTAACAAAATTGCGTTGAAAGTTAAAAATTTTAATTTGAAGTGCTTTATTGAAACTGTAGCCATCAATTCATCCATAATTGATCCTTTACACACATTTTCATCATGTGCATGGTTTAAAAATTTCTTCAAACTTGACATGTAGAATGTGTTCGGTGCCAAAAGGCTTGTTATGATACATACAGCCATAATAACTTCCTGTGTGCTATCAGGGATTAATAATTTTAATTTTACAGTTTTAAATTTACTGCCGTAATAGCGACAATATAATGATGCAGCAGTTGCAAAAGTTGTCAATAAAATTAAAAATAATATATACAATTTGTAAGAGCACAGCAAAACTTTACTTTTACAAGTTAATATGAAACGTGGGGGAATTATCCCAAGAATAGTAATAAGTCGAGAAAACATGATATTATAAAACTGAAGGTTGGAAAAGTAATAAAATATTTCAATTACGTAGCTTAAATGATGATTGAATAATTCACTTAGAATCATTTAATTTATGAATTTTTGATACATTAAAAATATTCAATAAAATAAAATAGAGCCACTCGTATGATTATGATAAAATGTAAAATATTTGAGTAATAAATAATTTTGTGGTTAGCACTTAAAAGGTCATAAATACCCTTACTTCTAAAAGTGAGGTTTTTATACATAATACTTTAAATAATTAGAAGGAAAACCTATTTAGCAAGTAGTGAAAGCAAAATTTGTTTACCACGGCTAGCTCAGTAAGACACAAAATAAGTAATCTTTTATAAAAATACTAATAAGCACCATAGGTGTGCACTACTTATAATGAAAAATATTTTAAAGAAAAATAAAACTTTAATTTATTAAAAGAATACATTGACAAAAATCTCAACACCTCTATTATGAGATTTGATCTCATAAAACTGAGTTTTACTTTACTTTACTTTGTGGCAGCATCGTTAATTTTTTAATTCATCAATTTTAGATCAAGTAATTGAAAATATAAAAAAAGCAATTTGTTGTTACTAGGAAATAATAATTATTATTGTTTTTTGTTTTTTGGTAGACATATTTAGAAAAAAGCTTGTAATTTTATTTAATTTAATTTGAAAATACTACATTAATAAATAGCAACAACTAAACAAAAATTGATTTTAATTATTTATGTGGTGAAAAACGCTACAACTGGTAAACCCGACGTGATGTGATGTGTTGTTAGAAATTAATAAATTTTCGATTTGGAATTTGGAAACACTTCACTATTTGTATTTTGGATTGAAAAATATCAATTTTGGACTTTTGGATTTATTTAATTTAATATTTGATTTGCAAGCATCAAGCATAAAAAAAAAAACTATTTTAAAACTGGCGGATTTCATTTGATGCATTTTTAAGTTAAGTTTAATTTTGGTCAATATTTTTAATTACTTTTTGGTATTTCAATATGAATCACGAAAAAGATTTGCCCACTGCTTTTCTCGTCGCACCTATTAACATAAAAGTTCCTCCTTTTTGGCGCGCTAGTTGCATAATTGTGATAATGCGTGAATTGGCAGGTGAAAATTTTACATATTCAGCATTAAAATTTTTATTTTTACAACGGCTACCACAACAAGCACAAGCTATATTTTCAATAAGTGATCAACTTTTAGATCCACTTGCCCGTTTAGCAGATCAATTTTTAGAAGCGAACACGTGTATTTTTGCCACTGTAGAAAAATTAGATGATGTTTCTAATTACAAAATTGACAAATTAACAAAAGAAATTGAAAACTCAGTTTAGAAATATTCTCAATAAAAAAAACAGCGCTAATCAAACTTACGAACGCTTTTACTCTCCCTTTTCTTCGTACTTTAATTTTACACCTCAACATTTTTTTTTCCAACACGCTTACTCAACCACCTTGTAATTTTTTTTTTTTTTCAGAAAACAGTCAAAAAATTGCATCGATCAATATTGTTGACTCGTTGTTCAATAAACACACAATTATAAACAATCCTTTCTTATAAACACAAGAGCAGAGGTTTCAGTGATACCTGTTAAATTTGGATCACCTATGCCCGTACTAATAGTCGAGGATCAATCCGAGATCAAGGATTAATTCTCGGATCGTTCAAAAATGCTACCAATAGTTGTAATAATCCTGGATTGAACACGATCCGAGATCAATATTGAACCTCGAAAACCGATCTTGCTTTGACCAGGATTAATCCTCGGATCATTGTGGCGCATGCGTGTTTGCTATGTTGTCATAATGCATTAACCCTCATAATAATTAAATAATTTTTAAAAACTTTAATTATAGGAACTGAACAGGAACGACGATATAATATTAAAAATTAAATTTTTTTTAAAAATTAATAATAAAATAAAAAATTATGGTTATAAAATAGATACTAATAATGGTTATAAATAGAAACTAACTAAATATTACTAGATATATTACCAAATCCAAGATCAAATCTAGAATTCACCGATCTTACCCGAAGCCGGGACTATTTGTTACGCCAAGATCGTTGTTACGATCTGGGATCGCTGGATCTAGGATTGATCCGAGGATTGATCCTCGACTATTAGTACGGGCACTAAACCAGTTTCTTCATTTTTATCTTTAACAACAATTTCACCCGATCATTTTAACAAATCAATTTTTAATTTGTTAAAAGATTTTTCCGTTTTCTTGCCTTTCTCTTAAAACCTTTACTTAGGAGGGGAGTAGTGTGGCAGCATCGTTAATCTTTTTTTGCGCGATTATGCTCTATTTAGTTGTTTACCGTATGTGTTTCCAAGACAGTAAGTTTTGTTTACAAGTTGCTAAGGAAAATACAACGGTAAGTTTTTTTGGCGTTTTAGAACGGTAAGTAATTTTATTCAATTTACTTACAACTTTAATAATTTATTTATTACGTAACATAAATATTGAAGGTACAATTATTACAATTTCCAATTGTCAACAGAATCTCATTTTTGGAGAACAGATGTCAATGATAAAATTTTAGTACCATCTACTGGAACCTCGTGCGTGGATATGAGCTGTCACAATTAAGTGACATCAATTAATTTAAATTTCAAAGTACGTCCGAAAAGATTTTTCACAAATTTGGATACGTTTTTTCATGCACAAATCTTTAAAAATTTTATAGGTTTTTTCGTAGCGTTTCCTAGATTTTTCAGGAATGAGAGCAGTACGTCTCACAATCCAAGCTTTTTCTACGTCATCAATTTTATTTTCAGATTCACTTAAAATATTCATTTTGGTTTTTCAATGTTATTTTCACAAAAACACTGTAATGGCTGCAGTTATTTACAAATTGTTATAGCAACGAAATGTCAATTTTGACATTAAGGCAATTTGATATAGAGAGACTACATAGTACATACCTTTATTTTTAAGTACATTTTATTTAAATGCTATTTAATAAATTTAATCGCGCAAAAAACGTCAGAAGCAACTCGAACATTAAGGACTACCGATCTCTGACAATAATTGGAGTCGTCGCTTCGCTCCTCCTCCAAACAATTGTCTTCGATCGGTAAAATGTCCTTACAGTTCTTGATACTTAAATAACTATAATTCATCAATTTTAGAACAAGTAATTGAAAATATAAAAAAAGCAATTTGTTGTTACTAGGAAATAATAATTATTATTGTTTTTTGTTTTTCGGTAGACATATTTAGAAAAAAGCTTGTAATTTTATTTAATTTAATTTGAAAATACCATATAATTTGAAATCACTTCATTAATAAATAGCATCAACATTAAAAATTGGTTTTAATTATTAATTATGTGGTGAAAAACGCCACAACTTTATAAACTAACTGTTAACTATGACATGTTGTCAACTTCGCTGTAACGTAACCAAGTTGAGTACAAAAAAAGCAGAAACATTTAAAACCCAGGTTAACTTTAAATTTAAGCCTATCAAATTAATCTTTCAACTGAATTAATACAATCACATATGTCATAACGCTTGCAATTACATTAGATAGAAGGTTGTAATTAATATTAAAAAATCCTGCTGCCGAAAAACTGGGAGTTCTTTTATTTAAACGATCTAGTAAAAATAATTCATCTTTGAGCTTTTCATTTTCTTTCGTATTTGGCAAGTTGGTAAAAACTTTCATACAAATTTTTCCCGTTTGTTTAGCCTCTTCTTCTGTTTCATTGCATATTTTTACAACAATAGCCCAAAAAAACTAGAAAAAATTTACAAATTTTATTCAAGTACCTACTAATAGAAAGGATATCAAGACTTACTAACTGCCAAAGTACCCATATCAAGTTCAGCAAAAGTACATTTGTATCAAAATCGATCAGATTTTGAAAATATATTATAACATTCAGTGTGTTAATTAATCCTACTGAAAAGCATAAAGTTTGAAAGAGCAGTTGCAATCCGAAAATTTTATTGAAAAGAAAAATCTGTGTTATGTGTATTTCAAATCGTTGAGATACTTTTCGAATTTTAGAGCAAATAAAAGAATTGTTTAATATTTCTTGCATTTCTCTCTTTAAAGTATTTTTGCTTTGAATTTTAATTGTTTTAGTTGCTACCATTAAATTCTTGTTGGTAATTTTTAACTGTTGTTTAATCGATTTTGCAAATATATAGATCACCATAATTATTAAGAAACTGTAATACCCTTGAAATTTTCTGTTAATGAAGGATACATATAAAGTTAATCCAAACTTTAACAAATACGTGTAGGCTTCAAAGCTAAAAACGATAAACAAAATTATGTTATAAATTAAAATTTTTAATTTAAAGTGCTTTGGTGCTATTGCCATCAATTCATTTATTATTGATTTTTTACACATATTTTCATCATGTGCTTGGTTTAAAAATTTCTTGAAGCTTGAGAAGTAAAACGTAGTCGTAGCCAAAATGCTAATTATGGTACATATAGCCATATTAATTTCATGTGCGGTATCAGTGATGATTAATTTAAAGGGTAAATCTTTATAATCGCTAATGTAATAGCGACAATATAATGATGAAGCTGTCGCAAAAATCGTAAATAAAATTAAAAATGATATATAGAATTTGTAAGAACCCAGCAAGACTTTGCTTTTACAGGTTAACATAAAACGTGGGGGAATTATCCCAAAAATAGTCAGAAGCCAAGAAAACATGATATTAATAAACTGATAGTTGCAAATGTAATGAAACATTTAAATTACTTAGCTAATGGGTTTAAATATTATTGAATAATCAACTTAGTAACTCATGAATTTTTGATACATTAAAGATATTAAATAAATTAAAATTTACTGGCATAATTATGATAAAAATGTAATATATAGTGAATTGCATAAGAATTTGGGTACCTCATAAAATTGAAATAATTTCGTTATTTAATATAAAAACAGATTTTAACACAAAATTTTTTTCAAGAATAATATAAAACAGTTTTGAAAAAGAATTATAATTATTAGTACCTACAAATAGGAATTTTAACGTTTTAATATATTAATACTGGAAATCATCTATTTCCAAGATATGGCAAGGCTCAATATTGGTAATAATATGAGAATCAGTGAGATAAGATGGCTAAACGCAGGACATTGCAAGGTAGATCACACGGTCCAGTACTCGGGTAGTGGTGACTATAAATATGATCATAGAGTAGATATATATTTTGCTCAAAAAAATGAATAAACATGTGACTAATAAGGTCACGCTGCTATCAAAACAAATAATAGTAATTCAGAAAACTCGGTTCGATTCCGGGCGAAGTAAGAATGTTATTCTGAGCATCTCCACTCGGATGGCAAAGACACACCACTGAGGTGTAATTTGCCTAGAAAACATTAAAAAAATGTCACTATGTCCATTCGTAGAACAAAGGAATCTGAGAGAAAATGGAAGAGCAAATGGTACAAAATCTGTAGGTCCTTACAGATTAGGACAGAGAAATGACCGGAGATGACGAAAGAATGAGTTCTTTAAAAAAAAAATTTTGTAGTCCTAAATACAATTTTTCAATTTGCACCAAGCAAATTATACACATAAAAAGATAAAAAAAAGTTTCTGCACTGTACAAACGCTACACATCAGAACGACTGAATGATAACAACGAAACAGCCATAGTTGATAAAGAAATAAAGAAAAACACATGGAAAAGCTAAATAAAAATTTTTTTTGATAATGACAGATCACCACATGCTCCTACATATGACCCGGAATCGGACCCATACATAACCTAAGATGAAATCTGGAATGCAATTATAAATATAATGGATGGAAAAACTCCAGGTTCCGACGATTTCTACTCAGAGTTTTTAATACTTCTCGACGAGAATATTTCTCAAAATTTACAAATTTTGACAAATACCACAAAAGTAGCTAACGTCGACTTTTGTAACTATCCCTAAAAAAACTAATGTTAAAAAATGTTTTGAGTACTGAACTATTATTTGCATGAGCCATTTATTAAGGGTAGTTCACACTACATGATTTATCATATGACTTGTCACATGACTTCTCATATGAGGGATTTTTTTACGTTCACACTATTTGATTTTTGATATTATAGAAGTTATGGCTTTTATGATTGGCTGTTGTGATGGTATGATTTTAGCCACGACTTTTCTTATGACTAAGTCATATGATAAATCATGTAGTGTAAACTACCCTTTAAAGGTTTACTTAAAGACTATTCATCAGCAAATACGTTAGGTTATTGAAGAGCATTTTGGATAAACTCAGTTTGGTTCCAGAAATGCGCTATGAACAAAAATTTAGTAATACCACATTATTTATTTATTTACAAAAATATCCTTTTTACAAATTTAAATCCTAGATTATTTTCTGACATCTAACGGTGACTCTTCGAATAAACGCGACATCTAAACGACGACTTTTCAAATAAACGCAACATCTAACGACGACTCCTAAAATAGGCAAGACATCTAACGAAGCGACGATTCTTTGATTACTCTGGATAAACCTGTAAAACCATGAGGGTTTAAACCAAATTATAACTCAGTGCACGTTAACCTTAAACACTGCACGGATAAATTTGGGAATGATCGGGATTCAAACCTGTGACCTTCAGATTTATAGTTCGACTCCCTAACCACTACACCAAACTACATCCTTGTTTATTATTTACAATAGGTTTGCTCATTTAGCTTGTCTAAACTAGAACTAAACACACAATAGAAAATTTCAAATGATGTAAGATGTTAATTTATAGTGTCATTTGGCAGAAATTAATTTTATAATTAAAAATTAAATTTTTAATGAGCAAAGTTTTAAAAAATATATTTGAATAATGTGGTATAAAATTGCATTAAAAATTCTTTTTTGATTTTGATTAACCTCTTTTGTCTATTAGGGAAAAATATTTTTGAAAGTCTCAAGCATCAATTTTTTCATTGATTTTTTATGTTATTGCGATACTTGCCAACATTCGTTTTCAGTAACAAACCACCTTTTATTTAGTTTGTAACATGACAATATATTAAAAGACATAATCATAACAGGCATAAAAAATTTGGCCATAGACGTCATCGTAGGTTACAAAAAAGGGCAGAATTTCGTTGTACTTAAAAAATATAAAGCAGAAACTGCAGCAATATTTTTTTCATAACGTCATGCTTTAATAATAAATTACTCTTCTGATTAAACTACCTACAGCACATTAGTAATTTCAACTATTATTGTTCCCCTATCAAAGCAATGTAAATCATTCAAATTACCACTTATTGATATTTGATGATACAATGTTACACCGATTATGCGTATAATGAAAAATAGTTTTCTGCATTCAAATCTACTAAATATTAATAATGTTTTCAATAAGTGCAATATTTTTAGTCGAACTAATAATTATTTTAATTTGTACTTTATTAAATGGTAAGAAAAATTTGGTTTTGTAAAAAAACCCTTTAAATTATGTTATTGAACAAGACACTCATAAAATTTTGATTTGTTGTAGGTGTGAAAATTAATAGACTTCACAATTTTTGTCAAATGTTCGAATCTTATTTTTACATTTTATTAAGGACACTAGGCAATCGAAAAATCGATTTATTTTTTATTTAATTTTCTGTAAGTACTATCCTTCCTGAACAAAATACCGTTTAGTTCATATGAAAATTCACAAAATTGTTGATTTGGTAAGCGAAAAGGTGGAGCGGTGCATGAACTGGATGTCAGTCTACCGCTGGTCGCAGAGCGGAGACCGTTACTCGGACGACTGTAAAAGTTACGATATGAGCTCTTTATTGTAATATATTATTATAATTAAATAGGATGTATTAAAATATATAAAATTTAATAATTTATTATATGAAATTTTTTGTAAAATTCAAATACTTCGATAAATGTAGAAAGAATCGTAGATATCTGCATGATTGCCTTTCCAGAGGGTTTAAGACCTAAATATCATGTTACATAGGGTTGTCCTAGGTCGTTATAGGGCCCACAAACAATCAACTTGGTATGATACTAATGCCCGGTTGCACCAGCTAAAAAACAGTCTGTTGAATCGGCCGATCGACCGTAAATCGTAGCTTGCGTGTTGCACCACCCAAAAACTGTCCGTTAATCGATTGATTTTACGGACAGAATTAACCGTCCGATTTCGGGCCATAATTGCAAATACGGACTGTTTTTGAGAGTAATAACCTCACTATTTTACTAATTATTAATTTAATATTATACATGACAAACAAACAAAAACTTGAGGCATGGGATAAAATTGCAAAAGAATATAATTCTTGCAATATAATTTAATTATAATTTGTAATTTATTTATGTAGGGAGTGATGTGATCGCCGGTTGAGTATAGCACGGAAATTCTGGGTTCAAATCTTGGATTCCACAAAATTTCTTGGCTCGGCCTTCCGGTGGACATCGACACTCTGTGGTGAATCCTGATATTTGTGTCGACGTCATTACCGTAAATACGGCTGCGTCACACACGCAAAAGTTTATAAGACAAATTAAGCAGGAAAAAGACGATTTATCGTTATCAGCGCTGGGTCTGCATGGCCTATAGCGCTTGCTTATATATTATATATAATTGATTTATGTAGTATTATATTATGTTATTATTATTTATAAATAAAGTGAGCTTAAAATATATTTTTTACTAATTTTAATTTCAAAAATAGTGTTAATTACATGTATAATATTATCCTATGCCTCAAGTTTTTGTTTGTCACTCCATCAGTCTTCTTATTTTCGATTATGTCTTTATATCGTAAAATAACAACAACGGCACAGTCCTTTTCTAATTGGGTGAAATGCTGATTATTAGTTCTCATTTTATATGGCATTGACAATACGTCGTATAATGTAGGGTTATAGTTTAAAACGCTCACTTCACTTTACAAAAAACGGTCGGTTTAAATACCTATTGTTATTTTTTCTGGTGCAACTGGTATTTTGAAATATCGGAGAATCATCGATTAATCGGTCGATCAACGGTTATTGTATCGACTGTTTTTACGGTCGGTTGGTGCAACCGGGCATTAGTCTCCAACATCTTTGTAAAATCTCATTTGCCGACACGAGCACGTGTGTGGTCGTGTCGGCTTTTTCGAATTTACAAAGGATGTTGCATACTAAGTCTCATACTAGGTTGATCGTTTATGGGCCCTATTAGACTAATGGTTTGGTCTTTACTTTAGAACAAAAAAGAATATTAAAAGAAATCAGTTGTGAGTTGTTCACATTGAGATCAAAATCTTTGTCATATTGTAACTTTACTTCATTTTACTTGTGTTAATAATAAAAAAAAATAACAAAAATAAATTTTACAATAACGGTCTGATGCCGAAGCACTACTGCAAACATAATTCTATGCATCTGGATAGTTTTAAAAAAGGTAAATATGAGTAAAAGCACTTTTATCAATAAAAAAACTTTGGAGTATTATGAATATTAACTTGTTAAATTATATAATATGAGTTACTAAATAGTAACATATCTTTTATATATCAAGTTATTTATAATGAAAATATATAATCTATTACAATAATTATTGTTTCGCTGTTATTTCAGCTCATCGGATAGATATAATATAAAAACATATAAAATATAAAAAAAAATCTAAATCTGAAAATAAATTATTAAGTAAAATTTTTCAAAAAATTTAAAAAACTTACATATGAAATAAATCCCTATTTGGAGTCTATCAGAAAATAAAATACAAATAAAAACCATAAAACAATTCAAATCTAAGCCTAAACCATGGAAAAGAATACATTTTGAAAAAAATTTTCAAGTCAAACTGACAGGTAAAAATAAAAAATAAGTACCTACTTTGACCACAAAAAATTATTGGCCTACTAAAGGAATGAAAATTCAAATACAACGCGAATTGTTAAATGAAAATATAAACCTATAGTAAAAGCCTAAAAATAAAATGAAATATTAATCTACTAAGGAGTAAGATCCAAATCCAACGCGAATTGGTAATGGAAATCATTTATATACCAATAAACATTGGTTAAAATTACATTTGTGTATCTGCTTTCTTTCTATGTTAAAATTAATAAAAACAAGAGCGCGGATTTTGCGAATAACGATTGCCTAGTACCCTTAAGCTTTAGTATTTTTTTGTTGAAAAGTTTTTTTTTTCAAAGCAGTTTTTGATATATAAAAGATATGTTACTATTTAGTAACTCATATTATAAAAAAACTTTGAACGCGTTTTTCTCGACTTTTTATTTTCATTTGGTTTTTACATGATTCCAAAAAAACGGAGATCTCTGGTGACTTGAAAAAAATTGAGGACACGTAAAACATGTGTAATTTGGGACTGAACCTCCGAAATAATCCATAAAAGTTCGAGATTTTCCAAAAAAATTTGAAAAGTCGCGATTTTTACGTGCAATTATAAAAAAATCGCATTTTTATCGTAAAAATCGCGGTTTTTCGTCTACTACTTAAATAATTCCGATTTGATCGTTCTAATTTTAGGTTCAGTCCAAACTACGTATCTTAGGAAACTAAAAACCATTTGTAGAGTTGAAAAAAATTAGTTCCACGAACGACAGCATGTAAAAATGGAAAATAAACACGTATATACGTCGCAGACTGTGCCGTCATTTTTTATGTTCATAAGGACTTTATAGTATAATTTTTATTATCATTTATATACCAATAAACATTGGTTAAAATTACATTTGTGTATCTGCTTTCTTTCTATGTTAAAATTAATAAAAACAAGAGCGCGGATTTTGCGAATAACGATTGCCTAGTACCCTTAAGCTTTAGTATTTTTTTGTTGAAAAGTTTTTTTTTTCAAAGCAGTTTTTTTCATAAATATGTGATGCAAACAGATTATTAAAACTTATATCGTGGTGTTCGGATATTTTTCTTATTTATTGCATATTTATTTACTTTTTAAGGAGAACAAAAGGAACCAATCTTACGAATAGTGGGTGGCACTTTTTCAACAAAAGGTAAAGTACCGTATCAAGTATCTCTACAGTCCGGACGCCAACATTTTTGTGGAGGTTCAATTTTTAGCAACTGTTGGGTTCTTACTGCTGCTCATTGTTTTAACGGAGTAAGAAAGTACGAAATCTTAATTTCATCTATTTTTATAAAATATATCTAATCTAAGTTTCCACTAACTGAATTTTAGACGTCAAATTCCACACATAAGTGTATTATCAGGAACTACCAATTTAGTGAGAGGTGACGGAGTGAGGGTCAAGGTGAAGAAAATTATTCGTCACGAGAATTACAAGGAATTTATTGACAAAAATGTAGTTAACTTAAACGATATTGCACTCGTTAAATTACAAAAATGTTTTGCCTACACTAAGACTATTCAACCTGTGCGACTGGGAAAAGACCAAATTGGCGAAGGTGTGAATGGAATAATTTCAGGCTGGGGAAGAACAGACGTAAATTAATTTGTTGTAGCATTCTATGTAATTTAATGAATTATTTTTAGCAAAATAATACCCAAGAAACAAATGCTCTTAAGATACTTTCAGTAACAACTGTTACCAATCAGCAATGTAAAAAAACCTTTCCGTATATTCAAGATGGAAGTATATGCGTGTTTAATGCAACAGGACAAGGAGCTTGCTTTGTAAGACAATTGTTATTTACTAAACTATAGTTTTAAAACAGCCTTAAAAAAAACTGCACAATACCAGAACTGTCCCAGAATTTAATCTGTCGGTATACAATCGACAATTCGACATTTGTCGAATTTTTTTCATCAAATAAAGCAACAGTCAAAAATGCTGCAACTTCAACTAATTTCATGCCAGAATGTAGTAGGTGCTTTGAAGCCACAACCAAACGGCTTGACTTAGACTTCTTGACATTGACTTAGACTTCTTGCCTTGCCTGTTTTTGACTTGCGTTGTGTTGCTCGATATTTGCTTGATGAGCTCTAGCGGTCACAATGAATTTGAGTTGTTGCCTTGCTTAAAGTGCAGTTGTCCATAATAATATGCATAATCTTTAGTTTTGCAATAAAATTCTGATTAACTTATTTGAATTTAATTTTGACTACATTTATTGCAATATGAATGTATAAAAATTATTCAGTAATTGTGAGATTAATACACAATGTAAATATTAAATTTAAATAAAAAAAATATGAGTGAAACAATACCTAAATTTTTCAACAATTACATCAATTTATTTTATTGCTAATACCATAAAATTTATGATGGTAGGTAACGCCTACGGTGTAGGCTTTCAAAATTTTAGGTACTTGATACAAATTCTTTTCAAGTAAGACCCTTTGTAAATTGATTTGTTCTACCAAAATTTAAATGTTTTCCAGTATTTTTGCAAAAAAAATCATATGCTTTTTTATGAAGTCAGTTTAAGAAATTATAAAATTTTAACGTAGGTACTTAGTAATACTATGTAAGATTATTTAAGAAAATTTGAATTTTTAAGTTATGTTAAAAATTGATAAATATTTAAATGTAGAAAATTATTTAAATTATCGATTTTAATTAATATAAGTAGTACGTAAACACTTATCAAAAATAAAATATTTGTTCTAGTAATCACAATAAATTAACTGTTCATCAGCATATTTAGTGAACTTCTACAGAAGATGCGCTCACTTTTAAATGAAATTCTTTAATTTGGTTGGTTGTTGCCATAGAATAATAGGTTGTTGCTTCAAAAAAGCTTGTTTCTTTCAAGCTTTTGTAATTTCTACAAGACTGCAAAAAGTTAGCAGTAATTTTAAGCCTAAAAAGGACAGAAGATAAGAATGGGGCATGCAAGTTCATTTTCAGGTATAATGTTGTAAAATTTACTATCTTCAAACCTTAGAAAAGTCGGCAAAGCAAGAGCTAATTTTAAACATAGCAAAGGATAGAAAAAAATACATCGCTTTGATTGGCGCATGCCACCTTCTACCGAAGCAAGACAAGACTTCAAAGTCATTGTAAACTCGGCCTAAGCCTTTAAACATCTCGTCAATAAGTCATATATTTCAATAAAACTTCATAATATAGCGAGAAATATCTTTTTAAACCTTGGAGTGCAATGGATCATGGTGCGCTTCAGGCTTTATCCCTTTGCACAGTTATCATGTTGTAGATTGTTGTTTGTGAATATCATATGATGATATGAGTTTTTGTACAATTTTGAATTTGATCGTCTCTCTGGCTTTAGGAAGTTATCGGTGTAATAAGAATATTTCTTTTGTAAAGTTTAAAAGTCATTTTATCTAAAAGATAAATTAATCATAATAGTTATATTTTGACTTTACATAACTTAAGATTTTGATCAAAAGTTTTTATTTTTAATTTAAAACAAATTTTAGTGTTGCAATAACAATTATAAAGTATTTTTGTTATAGGGTGATTCTGGTAGACCTTTAATGATGAAAGGGACTAACATTCAAATTGGTTTGGCCTCTTTAGCTATATTATGTGCTAGAGGAGTTCCTGATAGTTAAACGAGGATTTCTTCCTATTTAAAATGGATTAAAAATAATGCAATTTAATTGTTAGAAAAAATTGCTGTTAAAGTATAAAATATAATTATTGTTGTTCATCTGCCTTTGTTGAACAAAATAAAATTATTGGTTGTAAAAAATAGGTGGTTGACTGATTAATAATTATCAGGGAAAATTTTCCAATGATTAAGACTCACAGAAATTACAAAAATAACGTAGAACTACAAAAATATTTGAAAAACCTTGTCACAAAAGTTTAAAAATAATTTTTAAAGTGTTTCTAAATAATCTTGTATGTTGTTCTTAAGAGTGTTGTGCAGTTGAAAACTTCCAAATTTTGTTTTTCATTTAATTAATCATTGTGTCAAATTGTTTGAAATATTTTAATAGATGATTGAAAATAAAAGTTTTACCTGACCGTCATATTAATTATGATATTAATTAATTATCAATTAATTAACAAAATTAATATATCAATTATTATTTTTGAAGGGAAATTACTCTTGATTAAATTAACTTGGAAAAATTCTAATTACAGCATTGGAAAGCTACATTCTTTGCGCAGGGGAGTAAATCGTCACATTTTTAAAAATTTTTTTAATTTTTTGATTATTTGCTATTAAATGATCCCATTTTTTTAAATTCATCACATTTTGTACAATTATTATTTTATTAGGGTAGTTTATTAAAATTTGCATAACGTTGCAAAACGTTGCATATTTTGTTTTATCTGTATACATATTGTCATGTTATTTTTTTTGGTTATATTTTTAAACAATAGTTTTTTTTTTAAATTGAAAAGTAAGAAATTGTCCACAATCAAATTTTCATTTGGTCAAAGTTTTGTTTTAGAAATTTTCTTAAATTTAATTGGACGAATAGTAGTCACTTGTTATTTTTTCAATTACGTGTCAAAGAGATACGTGCAGAGACGAGATTTTAGGTTTGGAGATTGGTCCATATAGCCTGAAAATTAAACATTTCAAACATGAAAACGTTAAAATTTTGATTAATTTATTTTTTATTTGTTTTAAAATTGTTAACTTACGTTTAAAAATTGAGTTGGTACAAAGATAGCTACGAGCATCGATACAGTGTTTTTAAACCAAAAGTGTAGTTTGCAATTTAAAAATTTAGTGACTTCAAAATGTTGAATTTGGCATCAGGAAATTTGAATTTCGCTGGAAAACCAACCAACCAGAGTGCGACACGATTTTCCGAGGAAAAGTTTTGCAGGAAACGAGATAAATGGTTAGTTGCCCTAGGGTAATGGAGGAGGGAAGTCTCCAACTTAACGGCTTCAAAGTGTTATCTTGGAATGTGTGAAAATTACCCATTGGTAATTAATTTAACGATGATTATGAGCAACTGAAGATTTGTTTGATTGTGTGTGCTAGAAGAGTATTATGAAATTCGTGGTGATTTTTGAAGATTTGGAAAGTTTATGTACCAGACTTGAAACGAGGTCGCCATTTTGTCAAATCGTAGATGCAAAGAATTCGAGGGGCAATCGTCTATTATTCAAGCCATCGTCTTGGTAAATAATTTAAATTGTTTATTTGCGCTATTTCCACGATGATCTTCGATATTTGTCACGATGCTTAGTAAAATTTTGAGGTTATCTACATCTGAAGTTAAAATTTGTATTTCAAGTCGCAATTATGAATGGATATCTTCACATTTAATTTATTAAACAAATTAGTGGAACAATTTTAATAATGGATTTGTGTTATTTGATTGCGAAATTTAAATTTACGCGATAAACTTTTTCGAACGGTTTCTATGCATTTGGTAGTGACTACCATACCAACTTTTGAACAATTAAACGCATCATCAATATTTGAAAGTAAACAATTTTTCATTTTTGTACATTTTATTACAGATGTTTTATTCAAATTATAGTAAAACGTTAATTATTCTACAAATTGGAGATACTGTTTTTTTGAGATTTAAATGTGTAAATTTGTAGGATAATTCTTCATGATTTTTGGAATAATCGATTGTGTCGATAAGATTAATTACAAAAATTTCGTCTCAATTTGTTTACTAATTTGATTATGAATACTATTATCGTCCAATTAAATTATAATTCATCCCTAAAAAATTTTGTTTCATTTATTGTGGATAGTTTAGAAAGCTAGCCGGTGCATCAGGGTTGTGCTCTACAATTTGCGGATTGAGTTTTCTTTGTTTTTTTTTAATATTTTACTTTTGCAATTGTAGAGGACAATATATATGTATTATCTGCCTGGTGAAAGTTGTATAATTGTATTGAAGGCTACAAGATTATTTTCTGTAAAAAAACTCATTTATTTGTCATCCCTGGCCATTTCTCTGTCCTAATCTGTAAGGATGTACAGATTTTCTACCATTTGCTCTTCCACTTTCCCTCAGATTCTTTGGTCCTACAAAAGGACATAGTGACATTTTATTAATCTTTTCTAGGAAAATTACACCTCAGTGGTTTGCCTTTGCTTTCCGAGTGGAGACGGTCAGAATAACTTTCGTTCTTCGCCTGGAGTCGAACCCAGTTTTGTGAATTACTATTATTTGTTTTAATACCAGCGTGACATTATTAGTCACATATCTATTAATTTTTTTGAGCAAAAATTATATCTACCCTATGTTTATGTTTATTGTCATCGCTACCCGAGTACTGGACTATGTGCTCTTTCTTGCAATGTCCTGGGCTTAGCCATCTTATCTCACTGACGCTCATATTATCAATATTGAACCTTTCCATCTCTTGGAAATGGATGATTTCCAGTATTAATATATTATTAAAGCGTTAAAATTTTTATTTGTAATAATTTTATTTTTTTGGACTCTTTTGTGCTTTTTTTGAGAAAAATTTTATGTTAAACAATCTGTTTTTTAAAATAACAAAATTATACCAATTTTATTAGGTACCCCAATTCTTATGCGATTCACTGTGTATTATGGTGCGTTTATAGAGCGAGATAAGCGATAAGAGATAGTGGATAAGAAAGTTAAACCATAGGAATACCGTAGTAGCGTTTATACAACGCGATAAGCGCTAAGAGCTAAGGGATAAAAGTTGAACATTTTTCAACTTCTTATCTCTTATCCCGTCGACGTTCATTTGAACTAAATTTTACCCGCTCATTTGTGTCATTACGAATTAATATTTTACTTTTTTTATCACTGTTATGTTGCGTATGTATTATAAAATATCAATTTTATATAATTTTTTAAATAATAATAATATAAATTTTTGAACGACAATCATTACAAATATTTATTTATCTATATTTAATAATTATTAATTTTGTCTATATATAAGTAGCAGGCGGTTTTTATTAAACAATAAATTGAATTTTAAAATTTATTCGCAGTTAGAGATTTGCAAAAATGTTAAGGGAAATTATTAAATTATTCTGGGTTATATAGGCTTTGTTTCGCGCTAAATCTTGACTATCCATTTGTATTTTATGAATTCAAAATATTTCATTTAAAATATTCTCAAATTTAGTTTGCAAAATTTATTTAGTATAAAAGATGCCAAATTTCTGGGTAATCAAACCATAAAATTAAAAGATTTGAAAAATATGTTTCACGATGACAAAACCAAACTATAAACATAAGCTGTCGTGGCCTGTCCAAGTTTCAAAATAATTTGAACTGCTCATGCGTAACATGTGCATTTCTTAAATTCCTTATCTCGTTGTATAAACCCGCTTATCCGTTAGTCACTATCTCTTATTTCTTATCCACTATCTCTTATCGCTTATCTCGCTCTATAAACCCACCATTACATTTTTGTCATAATTATGCCACTAAATTTTAATTCGTATAATATTTTTAATGTATCAAAAATTCATGAGCTACTAAGTTGATTACTCAATAATTTAAACCCATTAACTAAGTAGTTTAAATATTTCATTACATTTGCAACTATCAGTTTAATAATATCATGTTTTCTGGGCTTCTGACTATTTTTGGGATAATTCCACCACGTTTTATGTTAACCTGTAAAAGCAAAGTCTTACTGGGTTCTTACAAATTCTATATATCATTTTTAATTTTATTTACGATTTTTGCGACAGCTTCATCATTATATTGTCGCTATTACATTAGCGTTTATAAAGATTTACCCTTTAAATTATTAATCACTGATGCCGCACATGAAATTAATATGGCTATATGTACCATAATTAGCATTTTGGCACCGACTACATTTTACTTCTCAAGCTTCAAGAAATTTCTAAACCAAGCACATGATGAAAATATGTGTAAAAAATCAATAATAGATGAATTGATAGCAATAGCATCACCAAAGCACTTTAAATTAAAAATTTTAATTTATAACACAATTTTGTTTATCGTTTTTAGCTTTGAAGCCTACACGTATTTGTCGAAATTTGGATTAACTTTATATATATCCTTCATAAACAGAAAATTTCAATGGTATTACAGTTTCTTAATAATTATGGTGATCTATATATTTGCAAAATCGATTAAACAACAGTTGAAAATTACCAACAAGAATTTAATGGTAGCAACTAAAACAATTAAAATGCAAAACAAAAATACTTTAAAGAGAGAAATGCAAGAAATATTAAACAATCCTTTTATTTGCTCTAAAATTCGAAAAGTATCTCAACGATTTGAAATACACATAACACAGATTTTCCTTTTCAATAAAATTTTCGGATTCCAACTGCTCTTTCATACTTTATGCTTTTCTGTAGGATTAATTAACTCACTGAATGTTGTAATATATTTGCAAAATCTGATCGATTTTGATACAAATGTACTTTTGATGAACTTGATATGGGTACCTTGGCAGTTAGTAAGTTTTGATATCCTTTCTATTAGTATTTGAATAAAATTTGTAAATTTTTTCTAGTTTATTTGGGCTATTGTTGTAAAAATATGCCATGAAACAGAAGAAGAAGCTAGACAAACGGGAAAAATTTGTATGAAGATTTTGACCAACTTGCCAAATACGAAAGAAAATGAAAAGCTCAAAGATGAATTATTTTTACTAGATCGTTTAAATAAAAGAACTCCCAGTTTTTCGGCCGCAGGATTTTTTAATATTAATTACACCCTCCTATCTAATGTAATTGCAAGCGTTATGACATACGTGATTATTTTAATTCAGTTTAAAGATTAATTTTGCTAGGCTTAAATTTAAAGTTAATCTGAATTTTAAATGTTTTTACTCTTTTTGTACTCAGCTTGATTACGTTACAGCAAAGTTGACGACATGTCATAAATAGTTAACAGTTAGTTTATAAAGTAAAACTCAGTTTTATTAGGTCAAATCTCATAATTGAGGTGTTGAGATATTTGTCAATGTATTCTTTTAAAAAATTAAAGTTTTATTTTTTCTTAAAATATTTTTTACTATAGGTAGTGTACACCTATAGTGCTTATTTGTATTTTTAAGAATGATTAATTATTTTGTGTCTTACTGAGCTAGCCGTGGTAAACAAATTTTGCTTTATCTACTTGCTAAGGGTATTTATGACCTTCTATAAGTGCCAACCATAGAATTATTTATTACTTAAATGTTTTATATTTTATCATAATTATACGAGTATATTTTATTTTATTGAATATATTTAATGTATCAAAAATTCATAAATTAAATTATTTTAAGTAAATTATTTAATCATCATTTAAGCTACGTAATTGAAATATTTCATTACTTTTCCAACATTCAGTTTAATAATATCATGCTTTCTCGACTTATTACTATTTTTGGGATAATTCCACCACGTTTTATTTTAACTTGTAAAAGTAAAGTTTTGCTAGGTTTTTACAAATTGTATATATTATTTTTAATTTTATTGGCAACTTTTGCAACTGCTGCATCATTATATTGTCGCTATTGCGTCAGTAAATTTAAATCTGCAAAATTGAGAATAATAATTCCTGATAGCACACAGGAAATTGCTATGGCTGTATGTACTATAACAAGCATTTTGGCACCGACTACATTTTATATGTCAAGTTTGAAGAAATTTTTGAACTATGCACATGATGAAAATGTGTGTAAAGAATCAATTATGGATGAATTGATGGCAATAGCTTCAACAAAGCACTTCAAATTAAAATTATTTATTTTTAACGTAATTTTGTTAATCAGCTTTAGCTTTGAAGCCTACACGCTTATATTGAGGTTTGGCTTAACTGTATATGTGTCCTTAATTAACAAAAAATTTCAAACATATTACAATTTCTTAATAATTATAGTGATCTATATGTTTGCAAAATCCATCAAGCAGCAGTTGAAAATTACCAATAAGTCTCTCATGGTAAAACGTAAATTAATAAAAATGCAAATCCAAAATAATGCCATGGTAGAAATGCAAGAAATATTAAACAATTCTTTTATATGCTGTGAAATCCGCAAATTAACTCAACGGTTTGAAAGACACACAACACAGATTTTCCTTTTTAATAAAATTTTTGGTTTTCAACTACTCTTTTATACTCTATCGTTTGCCGTAGGATTAATTAACACTCTGAATCTTTTAACAATTCCAAGATCTTTGGTAAACATTAATACAAAAATTTTTCTGACAAACTTTATCTGGGTGCTTTGGCAGTTAGTAAGTTCTTATTTCTCTTTTCAATAAATCGAGAATGAAATTTGTAAATTTTTTCTAGTTTGGTTGCGCTATTGTTGTAAAAATATGCAATGAAACAGAAGAAGAAGCTGGACGAACGGGAAAAATTTGTATAAAAGTTTTGACCAATTTGCCAAATACAAAAGAATATGAAAAGCTCAGAGATGAATTATTTTTACTGGATCGTTTAAATCAAAAAACTCCCAGTTTTTCGGCGGCAGGATTTTTTAATATTAATTACACCCTTCTATCTAGTGTTATTGCAAGCGTTATGACATATGTGATTGTGTTAATTCAGTTTAGAGATTAATTTTGCCAGGCTTAAGTGTAAAGTTTAGTTGGACTTTATGTTTTTTGCTTCTATTGTTCTCAGCTTGGTTACGTTACAGTAAAGTTGACGACTTGTCATTTATAAGCTTGTTTGTAAAGTAAAGTGAAAATTTTTGCTAGAGTTTTGCATTAGCAGACAATTAACAATGGCTACTGAAAGACAGGAAAAGGAAATTGATATGGAAAAATTATACTCACTGTCTTAGTGACTAGTTCAGTTTGGAGATAAACTATATAGTCAAATTGCAATAAAATTCTTGATGTAACCTATTCAAAATATTCGGAAAAAATGTAAAATATAATAAAATTATCGAAATAAAGGGAATAAAATTTATTAAATGTTATCAGTAACAAGTGAAGTAATTTATTGTATCAAGGAACATTTTTTATCCACATTGAAATGTTTTCAGCAACAATAACATATAACTTTTATTACCGCCTATCAGCATTCAATAATTTAGGTAATTAAATTATACCAATTTTATCAAGCTTAGATATTCTTTACATATGTAAATACCTCAAATTAATGTAATCAACTCATTTATTGTTATTTTTGGGTTAGTGGACTACTGAATAGTACCTAATTATTATTATATTATTATTGTTATTATTACATTCTACTGCGGAATAAAGTTGTCTTTTACGGATTTACAAAATCCATTTTATGAAGAGAATAAATCCTCATATTTAGATTACTTTTACAAATCCTTATGTATTTTAGGTTCACGTATCATTTCTTTTCGTTTCTTGCGATTCTTCACCATGTGTATCCAGTCACTTACACCCATCTTTTCAAAGTCGATCGACCATACCATTTGATTCTTTGGTTTTTTTTTAACACATTGGAAAAATTGACCCCTACGCTCCCGGTTGCTTTGAAACGCTTTGAGCCATTTTGACTAACACTTACTGGCTAATAAACCCTTAGGTCCGGTTGCACCAACGCATAATAAGGATTTAATAGAGTAATAAGCTATTACTAGATTAAAAATTGACATTTTGACATAAGATGCGTTGCACCAACGAGACTTAACTTATTACTAGATTAAAATCTCCACTAAAATGAATGACATATGTCAGTTTCCCTCGCAACAACGTTTATTAAGGAAATTATTAGCAAAATTATTAAATATTTAATAAAAATTCCTTAGTTACCAAAAAAATGCGTTGCACCATTGCGACTTAGTTTAACAGGGTAATAAATTTAATAATAAGCAAATTGACCAAAATTGGTCAATTAAAATTTTAAGTTGAAATTTTATTAGAAAAAATTTGATGAAAAAAAAAGATTTTTAAGTTATGTAGTACATAGAACTTGAAAAATTAATCGCTGAATTCAAAATTATATTATTATGAGTAGAAAATGTCAGCTACAATTTCTTTTTCGAGTACAGATGAAGATATAAATTTGTTAATTTGTTACTAAAGCTTACAAAAAAAAAAATTAAAAAAATTTTGAGTAGTTAATATTCCTCTATGGATTTACTTACAATATGTGAATATTATGACAGTAATATTATGTTGTCGTTAATACAGAAAAGAAAAAGTTATTCATTACCACTGAAAAGAATTCGTATTTAATAATATTTTTCAAATATTAAAGTCTTCAAATTATTGCAGTTAGAAAACTGTTTTCTGATTGAGTGCTAAAGCAAACGAAGAGTTACTTCACTTTTTGCCACTGGATATTAAAAACTACTATTGGGCCAAGAAAATCAAAGCGTGATGCAAAAATTATAGGATATTGTCTCTTTTATAAAAATGATGACTTGGATTGTTGCAATTTCTGCTTATATATTTTGCTCAAGAACTTTCCTTTACATTTTTTTCGTTAATTTCCATGATATATTTTTAATAATCACGTACACATTTACCTAGTGGCAGATCTAGGAGTAGTTCAGGAGTTTAGGATTGAGAGTTAGGTTAATATTTAAAATTTTTTTATTAATTTTTCAACATTTGCATCTTCTTGGATAGTACTTGATTTTCCCTTTTATAGATATTATATAGATACGCTACTGTATTAACCTAAAATTAATATTTAAACAAGCGAGAAATGTCAAATTAGTATGGCGACCATTGTTGAATTTCATAATAACTAATATGAGATTTTTAATTGAGAAAAATGTTGGTGCAACGCAAAAAAATTTAACAGGGTAATAGTTTAACAGGGTAATAACTTTTACATATATTTTGACATAAATAATAGATTTTTAGGTTATGAACTACATCGAAGTTGACAAGTAATCGTTGAATTTTGAAATAAATTTTTTTAAACAACAAAACTTTTTCAAGGAAGCAAGCGAAAGATAGAAATATTAATATTTTGGACAAGCCTTATCAAAAACGAGGTAATTTTCTCAAGCTTCACAATTTTGTGGGCATAAATTTTAAACTTTGTCGCTTATGAAAATGTTTTTATAGGACCGGGCGATGTAAAATTTTTTTTACTTTTTTACATCTTCTGTGGCCGTTATACAATTCCAATATGCAATGATTTCAGCAAGAAACTCACTTCGTGAGATGTTCAAAAATCTAACAAATTGCTACGGTATATTGAAAATAATAAATTTACTCCCTGTGTATATAAAATGTGATTGAAAAAAGACAACTTAGAATGCATTTTTTATTAGAAATGAAAATTAACGTGAAAATACACCATTATAAGGGCAGTTCTAACTGCAAAGTTTTGACAATGACAATAGCGTTGCCTTAGCAATTATAAAAATATTAAACTAATAGCCTAATAACGTTATTAAAATAATTTTAACAGAGTAGTAGCTATTATGATAATAGCGCTTAATATGCCAATTTTAATAGACGTTGGTGCAACCCGACCTTAGAGCCTTTCAATTCGAAAAAGGTGCCAATTTGAGTCTTTATAGAACGTGTTCCCTCAAATGTTTTACACTTTATCATAATCATATGAGTATATTTTACTTTATAGATTATTTTTAATGTATTGGAAATTTATTTCCTATTAATTGCTTAATTATCGTTTAAGTTCATCAGCTACGTAATTGAAATATTTCATTACATTTGCAACTTTCAGTTTAATACAATGTTTTCTCGACTTATTCCTATTCTTGGGATAATTCCACCGTGTTTCATATTAACTTGTAAAAGTAAAGTTTTACTGAGTTCCTACAAATTTTATAAAATATTTTTAATTTTATTGACCAGTTTTGCAACTGCTTTATCATTATATTTTCGCTATCATGTAAGTAATTTTAAATCTGTAAAATTGAAATTATTAATTCTTGATAGCACACAGGAAATAACTGTGGCTGTGTGTACCATAATTAGCATTATGTGTAAAAGATCAATAATAAATTTATTGCCAATTGATGGCATTAGCTTTAACGAAGCACTTCAAATTAAAATTTTTGATTTTCAGCGTAATTTTGTTAATCGTTTTTAACGTTGAAACCTACGGGCTTTTAGTGCAGTTTTAAGTGAAGTTGAATTATATGTGCGTTCTTCATTAAAGGCTTACGTACAGTCATGAATTCTAAAAAACTCGTTTTTTTTTTCATATGAAAGTACAACATCTCAGAAATATCATGTGAAAGTTTCAAGTCTATCGGAGTAAAACTCGAAAAGATATAAGCTAATAACAGTAACAATTATTAAGAAACTTATATCAAACGGAAAGCTTCAGACGTGTTTAACTCAAAACTACATTTTAAAAGTCCTTGCGTAAGATAACTCAAAAACTACTTCCGCAATCATGATGAAATTTCACACACATGTTAAATATAAATATTTCTCGAGACTGAACAATTAATATTTTTCAATTTAATCTTTGTTTACAAGCAATTATTTGGCAAATTTTGTGGCTAAAAATCGTAAATATTTTTTCAACACCTTTCCAAAAGTGGAAATTTTCATGTTTTTCAAAATGGATTCGTTCATTCTCGAGATTAACTAATATGTTAACCAAATCTTTTTACTTTTTTGATTTCAGATAATCTTTTGACCAGTTATCTTACGCACCGCAAATCATCTTTTTTTTTTAACGTGTACGAAAAACTACTACCAGCTGATCAATTGTACACGTTTTTTAAAACCAAAATTCTAAAATTTTATTTAAATGTTGCTCTTTGATGTAATAAAACTTTCAAATAAATACATCTATTAATAACTTAAAAAAAAAATCTCAAATAACTGCTATTTTTCGACCTCATGACTGTACGTAAGCCCTTAACAGAATATTTTAAACATATTACAGTTTTTTAATAATTATAGTGATCTATATATGTTTGCAAAATCTATCAAACAATAGTTGAAAATTACCAATAAATAGGTACCTAATGGTAAAAAGTAAATTAATAAAAATGCATAGCCAAAATAATGCCATGGTAGAAATGCAAGAAATATTAAACAATTCTTTTATATGCTGTGAAATCCGCAAAATATTGTACTCGGTACCATATTCGGGTGATATAGGTGTATATTTTTTATTATCGTCAAAAAAGTTAAAATGACTTTAATTCGTTTAGAACTATCTTTTGTAAAATGACACAAAATTCCAAGTCTCTGTGAAAAACACACGCAGAGATATTCCATGGCAAAATCGAAAAAGTTTACAAAAAACTTAAAAAAAAAGTTTAAAGTTATGATAACTTCCACTTGTAGAGGAAAAATATATATATTTTCTGACATCGACGTTTTCATTGTGTTTAAAATTAATAAATTTTCAATTTTTCTCAATTTTAACCATGGAAATTTTTAAGGTCAACATTTATTGTATGTTAGTATTGTAACACTTTAAATGTATTCCAACACAATTGTGAAATGCATTTAAAGCAAATAACTAACCTACAATTTTTGTTGAACTTGTTATTAATTTTATATAAATAGGGTCTGTTAAAAATAAAGAACATTGAGTTTTGAACACTTAATTGAATTCATTCTCAGTCGCAATAAGGTTCCTTAGGGAATTTTATTTACATTGTTTATTGTTAGGTTTTCAATGAAGATAATATAAACATCGTAATTTTGTAAATGTAAATTAAAAATCGGATGAGCTGCGTCTCGAAAATTTCCAGTTAAATGGCAATGATCTTTTACTTTGCCATTACAAACTGAAAATTGTTTATCGTACTTAATATGGTTTTGCTATTGTTTAATTCACTAATTTATTTTGAAGTCAAAGTTTTCATTGATTTTAAACAATTTTCTTAAAAATTTACTGAATTGATTAAATGGATAGTTTTTGTACTCGATTTGTAATACAAAACGGGGCACTTTTTGTCACTAAAACGTGAAAAAAAATTATAAGTCTCATCCCATGTATCGAAAAAGTTACTTTTCAGTAAATAGGGCCCGGCCAAAAACTTTTCAGAACAAAAGCAATTAGGCATGGTTACACTAAAAATGCAGTTATAGCACTTGACCCGTAGTTTATATCACAAGGACATACATAATATGTAAACCGATACTTTTTTTTCAATACCTAATAATAAAGCTCAAGTAGAGAAAAGGAGTTACGTCGGAGTCATTAGCTCTTATGTTGTTCCGGTTCCCGTAAAGCGTAGTTTTCTGCACTATGAGCTAGTCATGGGTTACGATTGTCGCTCGTTTAGGTTTTGAAGTAGGTATTAGTGCCCTTTTGGCACTAAATAAGTACTTATGATAGACTTTATAGTTTTAAATGCTAGATGAACCAAGAAGTTATAGACCCCTGGCATTAAGTACCTTACTTAGGCACTCATGCCTAACCCCATGCAAGTTTTTTTTCAATGTGTGTTAAGTCTACCTCAAAGCTTAAAAAGTTTTTGGTCCTACGCAGGGTTGCTGCTGACTTTACTCTAGTAACACAAATTTCTCACTGCTCAGCTCGTCATTAGAATAGCAAGTTATTTGGATATTTTAAGGAAATCCAAATTTAAGCCCAGTTACTCTTACCCAAACGGTTTGAGTTTCCTTACATAATACTAATAGTACACTATCGTTTTTGAAATAAGGTCTTCTCGACCTATTCAAGCCCCAACAGTCGCTTAGGGGCATGGAAGTGGCACGCAACTCTGGTTTTCTAGGTTAACCAGGTCGTCATTAGTTAACTGACAAATTAGAGTACAGAAAAAACTGAGTTTTTGAAATTAAAATTATAATAATATCAAAGTTACGATTTTTGCTGTTATAATGTGTGCGTTTAGCAAGCTCAGCTGTTTAGTGTCAACTATGATGAGTATGATGACACTCAGCAGTTTGAATTTCGCTGAACGATGTGCTTACAGTCAGCAACCATTGCCTTCTTCTTTAACTTAGTTTAAGCCTTTAAGGCTTGTTATTTCCAACATCTGCGTCGTTTCCTTGGCAGTGTTGGTTGTATGAGCATATAAATATTTTTACATCCATAAGGTAGTTTGCTGGACTTGCTTTTAGATGTGCCTGTATCCTGGTTTTTATGTTAATGATGGCAATTCATTAACCCAGGAGGACTACAGGCTTAACGTGCTTTCCGAAGCGCGGAGACTAGCAACCTTAAACTAATCATAAATTGAACAAACGCAGCGTAAAATTTTTGCGCTGAGTTTTTTAGTCAACAGTTGTAAATAAGCGCATGCTCAGCGCTTTGTTCAGTGAAACCTAAGTGGTCAAGTTCTCAGCCGCTGAACTTCGCTGAACGCAGATATTGACTTTGTTGATCAGACAAGTTCATATCGGTTAATTCCCGTCTATAATTATTTGATTAATTATTGTCGTACTTATTTGTTTATGACCTAATTTCAGTATTCTGTCAATAGGAATTTAATTTTATATTTTAACTAACAATTTTAAATGTAGTAGTTGTATACATATTATAAATAATATAACATTAGCTTCTTGCGCATTAGCTAATTGAGCGTACTAAATTAATATAACTGACTAGCATTAAAAGTGATAAAAAATTAACATGATTATAATAATATATTAACTTCGATCAGTTTCAAAACAAATTACGATTCCATAGAAGCAAGTGGTTTTCAATGCAAAAGTAATATAAATAAATTAAAAATCATGTCAAAAAATACTAAAAGTAGACAAGTTGGCTCAAATAACTATTTTTTTGACTTAACTACAGTTCTTGGTATATTTCCTCTACGTTTTATCTTAAATTTTACCAACAAAGGTGCTCTTTCTTTTTACAAAGTTTACGCTCTTCTGTTAATATTATTTGTAACAATAGTCACATTTACAACAATAATTTATCGTTGTCTCATGATCCGTACCAGCTATGAAATCCGACAAAGACAGAGCTTGTACTATTCACCAAAAAAAGAAAGCTGCCGGACATGATTATGCCCAGCTTAACAGGTACTCCTCTAAAACTAGCCGATGAAGTCAAGTATCTGGGAATAATACTTGACAAAAAGCTGAACTGGGGAAAACATTTACAGATGAAACTCGAAAAAGCTAAGCTGGCTTTCTGGCAATGTCGAGGAACAATGGGACGGTCATGGGGCTTGTCTCCTAAGATCACCCTCTGGCTCTACACCGCCGTTGTCAGACCCATGCTATGCTACGGTGCCCTTGTATGGTGGCCCAGAACCAAACAAGTAACAACAGCATCCTCCTTACACCAAATACAGAGAATAGTCTGTCTGGCTGTAACTGGGGCAATGCAAACAACACCGACTGCGGCTCTTGAGACTCTCCTCTGCCTCCCACCACTTGATCTTCATGTGCAGGAGATGGCGGTTAGGGGGGCGCTTAGGCTACGTAGTTGGAAAATATGGGACAATAGGTATGGAACTACGGCACATATGCGGATTTTGGAGGAATATTCCAGAGGAATACCTCTACTGCACTTGGAGCCAGATAGAATCCAACCTAAATATATATTTGACAGGAAGTACGACGTTCTGTTAAATACTGATAGAGCACCTAACTATGACATACGTCTATATTCGGATGGCTCCAAAAACGATGCTGGATCAGGTGCAGGAATATATTCTGCAGAACTTGACCTAAGCATAAGCATAGCGCTGGGCACATATGCATCCGTATTTCAAACGGAACTTATGGGCATACTACGATGCGCAAAAATAGTTCAGGATAGACATATCCAGAACCAACATATTCATATTATTTCAGACAGCAGGGCGGCACTCGTGGCACTTCGGAACCACAAAGTCACCTCTGGTCTGGTGCTTGATTGCATTCAGACACTGAATAATATATCTAACCAAAATGTTCTTTCCCTTTGCTGGGTTAAGGGACATCAAGGTGATGAGGGCAACACAAGAGCTGATGAACTTGCAAGACGCGGTTCCAATAGTCTTCCCTGCGGCCCGGAGCCGATGATCACGCCTTCAGTTAAAGCTCTAGATGCACTCTTAAAACAACATACCCTACAACTGCACACCCGCAGATGGGTACAAATAACAACATGTCGTCAAGCAAGGGCTGCAATAACCGCACCCTCTTGGAAACATGCTAGATACTATCTGAAACTGTCCAGAGTCAATCTGCGGATAATTGCAGGGATTCTAACTGGACACTACAGACTAAACAAACATCTTCACATGATGGGATATGCAGAAGACCCAATATGTCGTGGATGCAATGAAGAGGAGGAAACAGCCGAACATGTACTCTGTTACTGTCCGGCGTTAACTTCAACGAGAGGATCTGTGTTGGGGGACTTCTGGCCTGACATGGCCAGAATCAGGGACACTCCACCTGCCAGGATCCTAGAGTTCATCCTAAAACTGGATTGGCTCAGTGGGGAATGACAGGACTGGGGTGTAACTGAAACCGGAGGTAGTACAATGGGCCCGATTGGTGGCCTAAGTGCGCGCGAGCTTGTCTTGCCCTCCAGAACAAATCCAGAGAATCCAGACATTAGCTTCTTGCGCATTAGCTAATTGAGCGTACTAAATTAATATAACTGACTAGCATTAAAAGTGATAAAAAATTAACATGATTATAATAATATATTAACTTCGATCAGTTTCAAAACAAATTACGATTCCATAGAAGCAAGTGGTTTTCAATGCAAAAGTAATATAAATAAATTAAAAATCATGTCAAAAAATACTAAAAGTAGACAAGTTGGCTCAAATAACTATTTTTTTGACTTAACTACAGTTCTTGGTATATTTCCTCTACGTTTTATCTTAAATTTTACCAACAAAGGTGCTCTTTCTTTTTACAAAGTTTACGCTCTTCTGTTAATATTATTTGTAACAATAGTCACATTTACAACAATAATTTATCGTTGTCTCATGATCCGTACCAGCTATGAATATTCTACGTACATTTGGATATGTTCTCTAATGGACATCATTACGTCAACATCTAACATAGTTACAATCTTAGCACCGACATTTTTGTACTCATCAAGTTTGCATTTATTTTTGACTCACGATCAAAATCTGTGCAAATTTTCAACAATAAAAAAACTGATCAAAATAACGTCAACAACAAAATTTCAGTTAAGCATTTTAATTAACCATATAATTTTTTTAATTCTTGTGGCAATTGAGGCTTACATAGCAATTTCGCGAATTGGAATATCTGAATATGCTCTTATGATCAACAGCAAAATTGGAATTTACTACAATTTTGTAACAGTTTTTGTAATTTATGTTTTTGTCATATTCATAAGCCAAGAGTTGGTAACCACCAATAACCATCTTCTCCAAACAACTAAATCACTTACAACGCATTTAAAAAATGCTTCAATTTTAAAATGCCAAAGAGAACTCGACGATCGCTTTATTTGCTCCAAAATAAATAAATTGACTCAATGTTTTGAAAATCACGTGAAACGTGTTTTACTCTTTAATGAGATTTTTGGCACCCAATTACTTTTTCTTACTTTATCTTTCTTAATAATATTTGTTAAAACGATAAATGTTTTACTATTACATTTTGTTCACAATTGGATGGTTAAAGATGAACTCCGTCTGCTTACGATTTTCTATATGGTTGCCTGGATCCTTTGGCAATTTGTAAGAAAAATTTAAGTTTTACGATAATATAGAAATTTAAATGTTTTTATTTCAGGTTATTGGATCAGCAGTTGTGGTCATATGCGTTAAAACAGAAGAAGAGGGTAGAAAAACTGGCGAAATTTGCTACAACGCATTAATAAAATTACCAAATACTAAGGAAAATGAAAAACTGGAAGATGAATTGATATTATTAAATTCTTTAGTAAATAATAAAAATCCGAGTTTTAATGCAGCAGGATTTTTTCATATTAATTATACTTTACTTTTTAGTATTATTGGAAGTATTATGTCTTACGTGGTTGTACTGATTCAGTTTGATAAACAATAAGAAAGTTGAGAATAGTTTGGACATCAAGGCGTAGCCGAGGTTTTTTTGCAGTGTTCCTTTATTTTTGTTACTGTATTAAATATAACAATCTAAAATAAATAAATGTTAAATAATGTGATTTTCAAATTTTGGACTTATTATTTATTTAAAAAAAAGAAAGGTAAACTTGTAGTTCAACCTCTCTTTTTTCAATTTAGTAGTAGCGCCGTCCTCCAAAAGCTAGGAATCTGTTGTTCGATTCCTCTTGACGGTGTTAAAGAAAACATACTATTCATTTATTTTTGCTCAGATTTTCACGACAGTATCAGTAGATCAGTAGTTCCTTGAAGATTCTGAGAATTTCCTTGGTTAGCTTGAGAAGATTATCCACCTATACGAGGTCTAACTTCGCTCTGTCTCACAACTCTGTAAAGGTTACTGCAATTATTTTTAACCACTCAAGGAAGATTTGATCATTGCAGTTGATCTGGAGAATTAGTTTTGTTTTGATTAACCTTTCTACAGAGCAACGAAAGGTGTATTTTGCACCAAATTTGCTTGATGAGCTCGATCAGAAGGGTCAAACGGACTATCACAGCCACACGGAGCTGATGATTTGTAGTAACCTCTAGGAACAGATAGGCTATCAAAAATCTACCCGGAAATTAGCGGCCGGTGACCAAAAATGTAATTGTCACGGCCCAAAACAGCGCAGCAAGCGAAATTTTTATTTTATTAACGGCCCACGGTCCCATTGACCTACGACCTACCGGAAAATTTTCCGGTAGCTCGGTGGGCCCATCCGCCCCTGGTAACCTCCCTAAACGGTTGTTTGTTTTCCTGAGTAATTGATTTTCTTCGCCTGATTTCTCTGAGGTAAAGGTTAAAAATTCTCTAAAAGCATCCGTTTTTTCGTGCTACAGGGAAGCATTTTAATTTTTGTCAGTTTCGCTAGACTGGCTTTTTTCTGTCGATTAATTTCAGCACAGTAGAGAGCTGCATTAGCATCCATCACGATAGCAAACCACGTAGCTTTTTTAGACGCACCCGTTGCAGTATTTTTTGATGCTTCATCTGTTTGCTTGACCAACTAAAATGACTAATAAGCCAAATAGTTTTTAATTTATGACCCAAACTCAGCCAACCAAACCAGACTGAACGCCAAAAGTTTTAGTTTTTTTTTAACTTAATTCTGTAAGGTGCACCCCTAATGCTTTTCTTCTTCACTATTCGCATTAGGCTTTTGGCCTGTCACAGTGCCCATCTCTTCCTAGGTCGTCTGACATTTCTTTTTCCTTGTGGTTTGTATCTTCTAACTTGTGCTGGTATTCTTTCTTGTCTCATTCTGTCTAGATGTTGTGACCATTTGTTTTTGTTTTTTTTCAGTTTATCTTTTATACTCAAGATTCCTAATTCTTCTCTAATTTCAACGTTCTTTATTCTGTCTTCTCGCGTACACCCTTTTACCGCTTTCAAAAATCTCATTTCCGCCGCCTGGATCTGGCTTTCCTGTCTTGTGTTTGTTACCCAGCATTCACTCCCATACATCAGTACCAGCACCGCCATGGTCTTGTAGAATTTTAACCAAGTTTCTTTTCTTGTCTTGTTCTTGAGACACCTATTTATTGTTTCACAAATCTGTCCGAATTTTCTGATTTTGTTTTCAATATCTTTGTTATATCCGTAGGAAATGTCGCAGCCTAAATAGTTGAAGTTATAGACTTGTTCAATTGTCTCATTATTGACCACGATTTTTGCTCTCGTTGGTTCGTTTCCCGTAAACGCCATGACTTTAGTTTTTGTTGTGGATATTTTCATATTATATGATTCGCAGATTTCGTTAAGCGTATAAATTGCCTTTTGTAAATCTCTTTCGGTTTTAAAGATAACTGTCATATCGTCTGCGTATAGAAGTGAATTGATTATCGCATTCTCACTGATCTGTAATCCAGCCAAAGTTCCATGTTTCCACTCGTTGATGATGTCGTCAATATAAATATTGAAAAGTGTCGGCGATAAGCTACAGCCCTGTCTGAGCCCTTTATTTGTTGGAATTTCTTCTGTCATTTTACCGTTTATGTCTAAAACTATAGTCGTATCAGTGTATAGCGATTTGATAGCTGTTATTAGATGGTACGGGTAACCTTTTTTTATCATTATATTCCATAACTTTTCTCTAATAATATTGTCAAAAGCCTTTTCGAAATCTATGAAAGCAATGAAGGTTGGACGGTTGAACTCACGATGATTCTCTATAATTTGGCGGATAGTGAAAACGGCATCCGAAGTAGAACGACCTTTTCTGAATCCCATTTGTTCCCATTTGTGAACAATTTCTAATACCCACTTTTGATGATATATGCTACAGACTGAGTGGAAAAAAATTTTTCACAGTGATTGACATGAAAGATGGGTTTCTTCAGGTCCCCATCAACGATGAAAGTGCGGATTTATGCACGTTTGGAACACCCTTTGGTAGGTATCAGTTTCTCAGGTTACCTTTTGGTATATGTTCGGCCCCAGAAATATTCCAGAGAAAAAATTATGAACTATTCAGTGATATTCCTGGAGTAAGCATATATTTTGATAATTTATTAATATCAGGAACAACTGCAGAAGAACACGATAAAAATCTCAGAAGTGTGCTTGATAGGGCTTTAAAGTATGACGTGAAATTCAATAAAACCAAAATCCAATTTAAGGCGTCCAGAGTAAAGTATATGGGACAAATATTCACAGAAAAGGGAACGGAACCAGATAAAGAATATATTAGAGCTATAGTGGATATGAAAGTGCCACAAAGCAAAAGTGAACTTCTGCGATTATTAGGAATGGCAAAGTATGTTTCGCGATTTATCCCAAATTTGTCGCAGCTTACAGCGCCATTAAGAAATTTGACTAGAAACGATGTAGAATGGAAATGGGAAGAGCAACACAACGCATCAGTCCAGGAATTAAAAAAATCATTAAGCAACGCACCGGTACTGGCTTACTTCGACATCAACAAAAAAGTGGTTATACAAACAGACGCCTCGAAAGACGAACTAGGGGCTTGTTTAATGCAAGAAGAGCATCCAGTAGCATTGGCATCGAGAAGTCTTACTAGCACGGAACAAAATTATGCTCAAATAGAAAAAGAAATGCTTGCGATTTGTTTTTTCTACCTTCATATATGGCCATCAAAATATATTAGTATGGTCAGATCACAAGCCGCTTGAGGCAATATTCAAAAAGGATATACATAAGATACCTCGCAGACTGCAAAGAATGTTACTGAACATTTTGAGTTATGATATAAAAGTTGAATACAAACCAGGAAAACTGATGTTTATAGCAGATACACTATCAAGGGCATACATCAACGAAAACGACGGCACGAAACGATTTGCATTCAAAATACATAGCTTAACGAATGATTTGCCCATGTCAAACGAGAAGAAAGCAGCGTTCAGAAAAGCTACTCAGGATGATCCAGTATTAAAAAAATTGATGGATATGTGTAAAAAAGGATGGCCCAAAACAAAAGGAAAAGTTCCGCAAGACGTCATTCATTATTGGAATATGAGACATCAATGTAGTCTTGGTGTACAATCAATCACAACTACTTCTAATTTGGGGTTAATAGTATATTTAATACGCAATAATGTAACACAACATAACTCGTCAACGTCTTACTATCGAGTGCCTTAGCGTCCTAGCGTCTCCCTCCTTATACCGCGTTACCTTTTGATGTTATCACACTACACTCACATGGCATTGATATACAGGGTGCCCGCATTCGGCCATCCTGAAACAACGATCGTCCTCGATCGACGTGGCTCTATGCTGTAACACCCAACGATCTATTATTTCACCAGATGGTGGATACAGACAGAAATATTGAAGCCCACCATAAGATCTCTTTTAGCGTGGCGTGCTTTTTCTTTGTTTACCGAGTCCTTGGATCTCATTGGTGCTTTCAAGATTGCTCATATTTACCTGGCCCGTTGTAAAAGGTTGCTCATCCTTAAAGTAGGTAGGTTAACAAGATTTCTTTTATTTCAAAATCGATAGTTTTTGAAAAAATTCTTTAAAAATAGAGGCACCACTGGTAGCGTAAACAGTAAACAAATAAAATGTAAATATAAACATGTTATGAGTGGCTTTACAACAACCAATGCTTTTTAGATAGGAGTCCTGCATCTAGTGTAATATAAGAACGATGGTACTACCTGTAACCCAAATTATTAGAACAATTTTTCATACACAGAGTCAATACGCTACTGGTTTACATTTGTATGCGTCAGACATGCTACCAATTTACACTGTGAACGTCAGATACGTCACCTCATTTGAATTTGTATGCGTCAAACACGCTACCAATTTACACTGTGAACGTCAGATACGTCACCTCATTAAAATTTGTATGCGTCAGACACGCTACCAATTTATACTGTGAACGTCAGATACGTCACCTCATTTGAATTTGTATGCGTCAGACACGCTACCAATTTACACTGTGAACGTCAGATACGTCACCTCATTAAAATTTGTATGCGTCAGACACGCTACCAATTTACACTGTGAACGTCAGATACGTCACCTCATTTAACTTTGATACACATACCTATTATATTCTTTCTATATTCTTACTTAACTTTCTGAAAAGCAAACGGCTTGATATGTTTTCCCCCCACTACACCTTCGTAGAGGCGGTTCGTCCTTGACGAGTAAACATCTTCTTTTACATTGTACCTGTCATTAGGCAAAGCATTTGTGATCGTAAATGGGCCTCTGTACTTAGGGAAAAGTTTCTTGCTTTCATTATTATTGGCTGGGAAGTTATTAATTTTATAAAGCACCAAATCTCCAACAGCAAACTGTTTAGGTGCACATCTCTTCTTATTAAAATAGCTATCTTGTATTGCTCTGTTGTTTTCTAGTTTGTTTTCTACTTCTTTTCGTAATTTTGTTACATCCATAACCTTTGTATCATCGTCACTTATATACTTGTCACTGTCAGTTCTCATCTTGCATCCAAAAAAAATACTTCCCTTGGTGTAGTTTTCATAATTTTATGAGCGGTATTATTTATTCCTTGTTGAACATTTTTGAGATTCAAGTCCCATGAATCAGAATCTAACGGTGCCCCAATTGTTGCCAAGGCATCTAACACTGTCTTATTAGCCCTCTCTACTTGCCCATTGCCTCTTGCAATGCCCAACCGCTGTAGTGAACACTCGAATACCACCTTTATGTGTATAATTTTTAAATTCTTTAGATATAAAAGCTTTTCTTGCCTCTGTTATCAATCTCCTTGGGTTGCCAAATATTGCAAATATTTCATCTAGTGCTTGAATAGTGTGTTTACTCGATGTATCTGGTGTTGCTTTTAAATACACAAATTTGGTAAAGCCATCAATTATTACCAATAAATATTTATTTTCATTCTTTGTTTCCACAAATGGACCCAAGTGATCTACATATAACGTATGATGTGGTTTTGCACATTTTGGTAAAGACTGAAAGTAGCCTGGTTTTTTTTTTCACTCGGTTGTTTATGATATACACATGGAAGACTTGCATTAATGTACTTTTTAACAAAGCGTCTCATTTTGGGAAATCAATATCTTTGTTTTAATCTGTCGATCGTTTTGTCAAAAGCAAAGTGACCTATATCATCATGGTTACTTTTAACTACCTGCCACCTACACTTCTTTGGTACTACCCATTTCTTTAATATTTGTTGTAAATGTTCTTTTTGTATTGTATTTAACGTCTATGTTTTAATGTGACTTAAAAATATCAGATCTGTTTTGAGAGATCAAGTTGTCGTCAATACGGTAATACATTATATTTTTATTTTTCGTGAAATTTTTGCTTGTTAATAAATCCGTCTTTAGTGACTCAACATTTAAAACATACAAAATTATGTCAAGCATGACGTCATCAATAGTTACTGTTGTCTAAACATAGGAATTAACGGTTGTAGTATTGCCTAAAAATCCTGCTAATACCACATTTTCTTCAAGTTGTTTAATTTCTAGTGCAAACCGATTAACTAATTTCCTTGCAATTAACGAACAATCGCTACCAAAATCTTATTCGTACTCTCAGTTATGGCAGTTGGCATGGTTTCTCTTGGAGAGGTTGTCGTTGGAGTTCTTGTTTTTCTTTCCTTTTTTTTGGTTCTGTATGCAGTAAGTCTTTTCTTCGCACTTGAGTTGGAATTATCACTATAACTATCACTTCTACGTCTGATTTGTAACGTCTTTTTATTTTTGATTTTCGAACAACGTGGTCATTATCACTTACACTATTATAAGAACTAGAACGTCTGCTTTTCTGTTTGGGCATGATTACTACCACTTCTGATGTAGTCTTGGTGTACAATCAATCACAACTACTTCTAATTTGGGGTTAATAGTATATTTAATACGCAATAATGTAACACAACATAACTCGTCAACGTCTTACTATCGAGTGCCTTAGCGTCCTAGCGTCTCCCTCCTTATACCGCGTTACCTTTTGATGTTATCACACTACACTCACATGGCATTGATATACAGGGTGCCCGCATCAAGTAAATATTTGTGATGAGTTTGTCTTCCTAAATAACAAAATTGTCGTCCCAACAGTGTTAAGAAGAGAGATGTTAAAATTGATTCATGAAGGCCACTTTGGGATTGAAAAGTCAAAAGCAAGGGCCAGACAAATACTTTATTGGCCTAACCTCAGTACAGACATTGAAAACGTAATTAAAAAGTGTAAAATATGTGAAAAATTCTCGAACAGAAATCAAAAAGAAAAATTATTGTCCTATCCAATTCCAGAATACCCGTGGAAGAGAATAGCTTGTGACATTTTTAGCTACGCCGGCCAAAGTTACTTAGTAATGATTGACAATTACTCAAATTGGATTGAAATGGTAACAATAAAAGAAAAATCTTCCGAAGCAGTAATAAAAAAGTTCAAAAACATATTTGCTAGGTTTGGATGTCCCGAAACACTAGTATGTGACAACATACCCTTTTCAAGTTACCAAATGAGAAAGTTTGCTAAAGAATGGAATTTCAATATAGTAACAAGAAGCCCAAATTACGCGCAATCCAACGGACTAGCCGAGCGAGCAGTAGGAATTACAAAAAAGATGATAAAAAAGTCTTTAGAGGAAGGAAAGACGTGCAAGTTTCGTTAATGGAATATAGAAATAGCCCACTCAAATATATAAATTGGTCACCTTCCGAATTGTTAATGAATCGATTGTGCAAGACAAAAATACCCATCTTTTCGGAATTACTAAAATCAAGACCACATCAGCAAGTAACTAAAAAACTTCAAGCAAGACAAGAAGCCAACGAAAAATACTTTAATAAAAATGCCAGAACAATGAAACCGCTAAAACCAAGCAGTAATGTTGTCATATACGACACTATACGGAATAATTGGCAGCCAGGAAAAATTGTCGCACGTCACGAAGCACCACGATCGTATGTTGTCGAAAACGACAATGGAGAAATAATACGAAGAAATCGAAAACATCTCAAAGAGTCGAGCAATCATGACGGAAATGAAGGTGAAAATACAGAAACGGTAACAGGACAGGAGGAAGGATCAGAAAGCTGTTCGTCAGGCACAGCAAGAATGGAAAGAACCACAAGGAGTGGAAGAAGAACTAAAATTCCAGCAAGATATGAAGACTTTGAGTTAGAAGGAAGGATGTTATAGATATGATATTTCAGCTATCCATTGTTTTTATGTTTTGTTCATTGTTCATCGTCATTGTCCTGGTTGTCAGTGTCAAATGGATTCTCAATTGACGAGTCATTAAATAAAGATTTAAACAGAATTAAAGATTTTAAAGAAAGATTTAAAGTAATTGGTAGAAGTTATATGATTTTGATAGTATGAAGTGAAATAATACGAAGAATGAATTAGTAATAAAATGCGAAAATAATATCAGAAGAATGCGATTTTGTTTAAATGAACTTTAAGTTTCGATGACGATTAAAGTCTAGTGACAAGTTAAAATTTTTACTCCGGATTGGAGCATTCCTTTGTGAAAAGTATCATGTGCGAAAATCATCGAATTGCTGTTAATTATTTTTATTTTGAAAAATTTAAAGAAATGGGGGAAAAAGGTTACAAAAAAGTAGGTAATTTAATTATTTTCTATAACACACAAACTTTTGAGTTTGAATTATCCTGAGGAAAAAATTCTTTAGTGCAAATTTTTACAATTTGCAAACTGCAAATCAATTGATTACCTACAGTAGACGAGTTATTAAAATATATTGTAAAGTTCCCAATTCAATTCCATTAAAATATATAAATATATTATAAAAATTCTTATCGTGTAAATTTTATTTTTGTGTTATTGTAACAATAACATTAGTTAATTGTGTGTACCTTCAACATAAAACAAATTGACTATTTCGAAGGTTTTTTTAAATTTTTTGCCAAACTTTAAACAGTTTTTCCATTCCAATACTTTTACACAAATGAACACAAAATCAATATTGGTAACAGTTTTGAAAAGCTCTCGCAGCTAAATGACCTTTACGCGTACAATACAATACTTACAACAAACTTTAATTCCAAAAAAGCAAGTCATTTTTATTTTTACGTCAACGAAAATTAAATAAACAAAGGATCATGTCCAAAAATAGTAAAATAAGGCACGTTAGTTGTAATAACAACTTTTTTGGCTTGATTACAGTTCTTGGTATATTTCCTGCACCATCTGTCTTAAACTTTACAAACAAATGTACTGCTTCTTATTTTTACAAAGTTTACGCGCTTTTGTTGATATTAATTGTAATAATAATTACATTTACAACAATAATTTATCGTTATCTGGGCATCCCTACAAAATATGATTATCCCACATTCTTCTGGATGGGTTCTTTAACGGATATCGTCTTGTCAGCATCTAACATAGTCATAATCTTAGCACCAACATTTTTGTATTTATCGAGTTTGAAATTATTTTTGACTAACGATCAAAATATGTACTACAAGATCACGATAATAGAGAAGCTAGTCAAAATAACATCAACAAAAAAATTTCAGTTAACGATTTTAACCAACCATTTAATTTTTTTTATTTTTCTTATAATTGAAGCCTACATAGTAATTTTACGAACTGGAATATTCCAATATGCTCTTTTGATCAACCAAAGAATTGGAATTTACTACAACTTTGTAACAATTTTTGTAATTTATGTGTTTGTCATATTTATAAACGAACAGTTGACCACCATCAATACCTGTCTCCTCCAAACGATTATATCTATTACAGCGCAAGCAAAATCTGTTGCAATTTTAGGTTACCAAGAACATCTGGATAAACTTTTATTTTGCTCCAAATTACGACAATTGACACAATGCTTTGAAAATCACATCAAACGTGTTTTACTCTTCAATAAGATTTTTGGTGCTCAATTACTTTTTCTCACTTTATCTTTAGTATTGTCATTAATTAAACTAATAAAGATATTGATATTACAATTTGTGTACAACTGGATGGTTCATGATAAACTCCTTTTGCTTACTATTTTCTATATGATCGGCTGGATCCTTTGGCAATTAGTAAGAAAATCTAACTTGGAGACAAATTTAAATATATAATATAATTTGTATTTATTTCAGATTATCGGCTCAGTCGTTGTTGTAAAATGCGTTAAAACTGAAGCAGAGGGTAGAAAAACTGGAGAAATTTGCTACAACGCTTTAATAAACTTGCCGAATACGAGTGAAAATGGAAAACTAAAAAAAGAATTATTATTACTAAATTCTTTAGTAAATAATAGAAATCCAAGTTTTAATGCAGCAGGATTTTTTCGTATTAATTATTCTTTACTCTTTAGTATTATGGGAAGTATTATGTCTTATTTGATTGTACTGATCCAGTTCGACAAGAAATAGGAAAATTAAAAATAGTTTGGAAATCAAGGTGTAGCCTAGATTTCCTGCTGTTTCATTTATGTTATCTACTATGTGTTAAATATAATATAAAATAAATATATTGCACTCTGCAAATAACTTTTCTTTTATTTGTGTATTAAGTTAAGGGAATTTTTAAAGGCACGCATATCAAAACACTGCCAAACGTGCATTTTCGGCGCATGCCAAGTGAGATATAAAAATTTGAATTTGACAGGCATATAGCAGTCTCTTTACATTGATAAAACGTTAGCCGGTTTTATTTTATTATTATACAATCAAGTGTTTTAAGAAGTGTACGGTACTGATGATAGCAAACAAGCTTGAAACACAGTGTTTTTTCGTTGTGGTTTCGGGTTGCAGACATTGGTAAGGCTATGTCTACCGTTCTTCCTTGATTGTATAATTTTTATTTCATCTTAAAGTTTGTGCAAAAAATTTTTAATAATGTATATAAAGTAATAATATAATAAAAGTACAGGATCATCAGATTAAATTGTATCATAGATTACTTACACACTACGTCACATATTCCTTGGCACTGACATCATAATAATTAAAAAACTCTAAAAATCCGTATTAAAAAGATAATTATACTCCATATATAGTACCTTACTATTTGTTTGTTTAATTTTTCCACAGCGTGTAGATGTCTACTAGACGGCTGAGCTCAAAAATTCTGTTTTACAGAAGTCAAACTTAAGTCCGCAATTTAAACCAAAAATTTTTGTTTAGTAATTCAACTAGCGGTCACCTACTCTACGGCTATGGCTTAGACAGACATAAATAACGTTAGTTATCATGTGATTGTGGTGTAACGTCACGATTGATATTATGTATTATCATCATAATAGTCAATAATGTGTAAAACTTCTTCTCGTGCTTGTGTATCTTAAAGAAACGCTACAATGTAACTTGAAATCGGTGAGCTTCAGCATTAATTTGCTCTTATATCTGTGTTTTTTGAAAGAATTTGTTCTTATGCCACATTTATACAAGTTTTTGTAAAGATTTTCTCGCACTTGGGAAAATAAGGAGAAATTTATTTTGTAAGTTGTAATCTTTTTACTTATTCAGAGCTACGCTTACAAATGAAAACCTAAGTGAAGACCTCCGACAGTTTAGTGAGTGATTAATTATTATTACTCAACCTTTGGCATCACTCCTTACTCCGGTAATAGCCGAACTTCTATTTAGGTTGGTAAACTTTGTAATTATATAATAAACAAAATTTTATTTCGCTTTTAATTTCATTGAAAGTTCATGTCAAGTGGTCTGATTTGTCGTGTGATTTCGGGTATCTACAACATTTCAATCTTAAATTCAGAAATTATTAATTTCAGTTCAGAGTAGTCAGTATTTTCTGCCTTACCACTGCCCATTTAAAGAGTTGTACAATGTCAAATAAGTACCATGCTGCATTGCAGAGCCAGGCAAAAGAGTTAAAGTTAAACTTTGAATAGTTTCTCATCAGAGTTAACCAAAAAGGTGGCTGTGAGACCTAAAATACTAGTTAATCTGATTTGCACTTGCTGATTTGTGAATCGAAGCTTAAAATGTTGTAGTCTACGTTTATTAAAAGTTTGATTTATTAGTACCGGCTAAAAGGACCACACATTTTGAATTTAACTCCGGTTACGTGTATATGGTATAAGCCAGTACATCGTATCTTATAGTGCGGCGGCAGGCTGTAGGTCAGATACAAACTGAATACACACAATCGACAGTTTTTTACTGCCAAAATTATCAAAGTAGCTTAACTATGACTTCCGAAAAGTTACTCTGTGCCAGCAACTTACAAAGTGCTGTTCTTTTTTAATACACGCACTTGCAATAACAATTATTAATTACAGGCAGAACGCACCGATAACCATAAATAATAAAAAGGGTTCCTTCCAGAATTCTTTTGGTAACACAAAATTAACAAAAAAAAACACAAAATGATTTCCTATTCAATTGCGAAAAACTGAATTCGCAAGCATTCCATTTGACTAACTTTGACAATGCCCAGTTGCAAAAGACGCTGTAAAAAGATAAAAAAAAAGTCGAAAACAAATAAACAAAATTTGTTCCAAAATAAAAGGCAATTAAAAGTAAAGTTTTATTATTATTAAATCTTGATTTGATAACATATAGGTTTAATTTATAAATTGCTATATTTTTAAGATAGGTGGGTATATAATTGAAAAAATGTTTGTAATTTTTGCTAACGAAACCCAGTGCAAAAGTGACATATTAACTCTTTTGAGTGACTGAAGTTTACATTTTCCAACGCCGCAGATAAATTTAAATTTTGAACTGAATTAATATAATCATAAAAGATACAATACTTCCAATAATATTAAAAAGTAAACCATAATTAATTGAAAAAAATCCTGCTGCTGTAAAAGTAGAATTTTTGTTATTAGCTAAACAATGCAGCAATAATAACTCTTCCTTTAGTTTTTCATTTTCATACGTATTTGGTAAGTTGATCAAAACGTGTAAGCAAATATCGCCTGTTTTCCTACCCTCTTCTTCTACTTCAACACAAAGTACTACAATAGCTGCACCGATAACCTAAAATAAAAATTTATTTTTTATTGTAAAAATTTTACTTGAGAAGTAACTCAATTCTTACTATTTCCCAAAGTGTCCAAAACACATACAGTAAAATTACATACAGGCGGAATTTGATTTCCGAGTCCGAATAATAAAGATGTATTATCACGTTTACTGTGTTAATTGATCCTAGTGCGAACGATAAAGTGAGAAAAAGTAATTGAAAACCAAAAATTTTATTAAATAACAAAACACGCCTAGTGTGATTTCTAAAGCGTTGTATTGCTTGACCTATCACAATACAAATAGCATGGTTACTTAATTCTTCGTCGAAACCTATAACTACAACTGTTTTCCTTTGAACTATGATTGGTTGCGTTTTTTCGAATAAAAATTTATTGGTGATTTGCAATTGTTGTTTTATAAATTTCACAAAAACATAAATTACAAACACTGTTAAAATATTTAAATACATGTGGACTTTATGGTTAGAGAAGAGAATGTATTCAGTTATTCCAAATACTATTATCCATAAGTAGAGTTCTAATCCAAAAATTAGGATTATAATTAAATGATTGAATAAAAAACTTAACCTAAATTTCTTGCTTGACATTATTTGGATCAATTTTTGTATTGTGTTAGTTGCATTTTGTTCTACATTCAAAAATAAACGAATATTTGAGATTTGCGTAAATGTTGATCCTAAAATTGTGACAATGTTACATACTAACACTGCAATCTCTTTTGCTGAATTGGTATAAAAAAATGTAGATAATAGAAACTCAGGATGGACGATGAAATCACGATAAATTGTAGTTACCACAGTTAAACTTATTAAAAGAAATATTAGTATAATCACGTATAACTTATAAAAAGTGAAAGTTACTTTTCTGCTAAGATTTAGAACAGAAGGCGGAGGAAAAATGCCAAGAATTGTAATCAAGCCATAGAAAAAATTGTTACACCCTAATTGGCTGCATTTAATATTATTTTTTGGCATGCTACTCAAATACTTTTTTTTTTTGGCTACTTTTTTGGCTTCTGTATTATGGACAGTAATCCACAGACTAATGAATATTTGCTGATTAAAATATTTGTATAATGTAAAATTATCATTTTATATTTTCAGAAGTTATTAATATATAACTATAATATATTTAAGTCACGTAATATTTGAATCATTTTACTGGTAATCAATAACTTTATTTTATAAATAACTTTATAATGGTCATTAATTAATTAAAATTGAAAATATAAAAACAAAAAGAGATATAAGTATACGAGGTGGTCACGTAATATTTTCGAATTTACTTTTCCTATGCAGTATTAGGTGTTTCATCTCTTTCATCTTTTTCATCTCTTAACCAAGACTATGATCTTCCGCAGAATAAAAAATTTGATTCTCAAACTTAAAATTCTACTGAATATTAATGTTAAAAATGACGTGAATTAAATGAAGTCACTGACAAAAAGCGTACCATTTATAAAGTTTTGTTGAAATGGTGTTAAAAATTCTAAACGTACTCACTTTGACGTATGTAGATTGGATTTTTTAAATACATCCTAAACCTAAACTTCCCTCGAAAGGAACGGTAAATTGCATCACAATTTATATTATTTTGAGCTAAATAATATTTTTAAACAGTTATTAAGTTGAAAATTAATTGTAAAGGCAATAACAAAGAGAAGTAGTAAATTTCTCAGCTGACCTATTCAATTAAAAACTTTATCTCACTAATTTTCTTTTCATTTTAACTAAGTTCTGTGATATGTGAAGTGCATAGATTTATAGATTTCCATCTACGATATTTTTGTAAGTATTTTTACATTGTTGATTAGTTATTTTGCTTACTTGAACCTTTTTGAAAGCATTTCTTCGTGTTACATATTGCTACAATTTTATTGCTAAAAATAAAAAAAAAATTTCTGGTAAATGACATATCATCCCCGCGTTTGGTTTAGAGCTACTTTTGCTTTGAAGTGCCACTAAATACTTTTTTGCGTAAAGCTTTGGTAGCAAAAGTAACCCCAACCCAAACGCGGAGTGATATAGTACACCATTCTTTGATATTCTAGAGAGCTACCATTTGATATCTTTTCAAATATTGGATCTAATTATTTTCATTTTAAAGTTTTTCTGATAATGAAATCATATGATAATAATAAAATTTCGGTTACAACGTTTGTTTGTTCGATAAAGTTGAATTTTTCTAACTTAAGTTTCCATCCGACTTATCTTCAAGTTGGTTTTTCAATTTAGCGAAGCCATGCTAATAGATTATGATCGGTTTTGATTATAATTTTATTCTACTGCCATGTAAATATGAGTCTGAATAGCTTCTTAATCTTTTTTAAAATTATTAAATTTAAAAATCTATTCACATTGACACTTTAGTGTTTATCAACATTTAGGTAAATTAAATCATGTTTTATAACAATAAAATTAAAATTTGTTTTTGTTTCAGTACACAGGAGCGTTATCCGTGAAATTTAAAGCACTTCTGTTTTCAAACTGACCACGCTGGAAAAACGTCTTCTGAAACAATTTCAAAAAAAAAAACAATTTCGAAGACCAAACTTTTAAACAAAAAATCTGCTCAAGTCTAAGTTCAATCTTTAAAATATTTCTTTCTAAACAAAATTAACAAATTATAAATAAAATCAATCGATAATCAAGTACTGAGACATCCCTTTATTAATTAATAATGAACAAAAATACACCAAAATAAAATGCAATTTGGGAACACATTTTGAATCATGACAGTATATTATTATGTGATGTGCTTTTTCTTTAACTTACACTTTCTAACCAGTGACTTTTATAAAATAAAATTTGCAATAGACATTATTTATGCATGCATTAATCTTTATTTAAAATAGGATTTCATACAAATTCGTCATTTACAATTTTGGATAATTTCTCAGAATATTTCTAATCCAAGGAATATAAGTGGAAATCCTTGTATAAATATCAGGATATCCTTGAGCACATGGAACATTTGCAGACACCAGGCCCATTTGCCCCTTTGAAGTTTCTTCCACTAAAGGTCCACCAGAATCACCCTTAAACAAAAATTATTTTAAAATAATTACTCAATACTAATATATAACTTAAGAATTAAACCACAAAAAGTAGTAAATTTCTCAGCTGTCCTCTTCAATTGGAAACTTTATTTTACACAAATTTTAACTAATTTCTCTTACTTGGCAAAATCCTTGTCCTTTTACATTTAAAGTGCATAAATTTCCATCCACAATATTTCGGAAGGATCTCTTACATTGTTGATTAGTTATAGTTCTAACTTGAAGCTTTTTGAGATCATTTGTTGTTATTTTACCATTTTGCTAAAATTTTATTGCAGAAAATTATATTATTAAGAAAAAATATATCTTACGTCTGTATAACCCCATCCGGAAACAATCCCAGTAACTCCTCGACCAACATCGCTCGTTACTAATGGTACGGGTGTAATATTTTTACTAAATGGGACACAATTCTTTAATCTAATTAATGCAATATCGTTTACAATAGTATCCCTATAGTTTTCATGAGGTATACTTTTGTTAATTGCAATCCTCACTCCACCACTATTTAATTTAGTAGTTCCTGCTAATATACTTAGTTTTGAATCTGGAAATCTAAAATGCAGTAAGCAAAATTTTTTATACAATGATATAATATTTTTTATTTAATACCCCTTAACACAATGAGCAGCTGTAAGGACCCAACAGTTGTGAATGATCGAACCTCCACAATTATGTCTCCCATTATATTGCAAAGATACCTGATATGCTATTTCACCATCTTTTGCATTAACTCCACCCACTATAAACTCAGATTCCTGAGCTTCTGCAACAATAATTTTGTAAAAAAAATTTTATTCAAATTTATTATTTCATCTTGATAATATAACAAACAACTTTAACTAAAAAAAACTTTTCTGAAAACAATTTTAGCTGAATAATAAAAAAGTTTGTTGTTGCACGAATTATACTATTCTTTAATTTTTTAGATATCTTTTCAAATAAAATGGACTTTATAACTTTAGTTTCCACCTGACTTATCTTGAAATTGGTTTTTTAATTATACGAAGCCAGACTAAGGCATTATGATCGGTTTCTATTATGATTCTATTGTATCGTTTTTTGCCATTTATTATTTTAATAATTCTTTTTGTATTAGGTACCATATTGATGGTAAAATTTATATATTTAATTTTGCACCATGTTCTCTACTTTACTAAAGCTTTCTTACCATTTTCCAAATAAACATTTTGTTAATTTTAAAGTGTCTTATTTGGAACATTTTTTACTTAAGATTACCTTTATAATGCGTTTTATGCAACATAACCTACAACTTCAACTACTGAAAAAATACGCCAAACAAACCTCACGATAGCGAATGTAGATTCATTTACTTAATAAAGTTATTCTTGTAATTTAAATTATTTGCCACTTGTGAGAAATACAATTTAAATTCTGTCATTTTTGAATATTGAACATGATGAGGATGATAAATAAAAAAATTTTCAAATATTTAAAAAATATTTTATTATATTAAGTTGAATTGCCTTTCGTACGAAATATAAATTTTTTAATTATAAAACTATCCTGTTCACAGCGCTAGTTAACTTAGCTTTTATAATACCGAGATGTTTAAATTTTATGGAATATATTTTAGATTTTAATAATTTTTAAAAAAATAATTTAAAAAAACAAAAATTGCTGAAAAGTTAATCTAAATTATTTTTTATTCAAGTTTTTTTTACATACCATTTAGAGGAGCCCAAATTAAAACCACTACCAATGCAACCAAAAGAATAGCACTGTTTGAAAAAATCATTTTGATTTACTAATTTTAATGGTTAACGATTCGTCTTTATATACTCATTTTTAGTGTAAACTGTGTGATAAAAAAAACAATAAAATTGGATTTGATAATAATAATGAAACCAATAAAAACTTACGACTTTTTTCATTAAATTTTGATAATTTTTTTTTGCCTCATTATGTCGATATAATAAATAATTAATATAATCAGGCATGTACTTTACTTAAGAGGGAAAATAGTACATATAACATTTTAGGAAAATGTCACGAAAAGTTTTAAAATAAATTAAATTCAAAGTCAGTGCTTCGGAAAGCACGTTATGTCGGTGGTCTTCCTGAGTTAATGAATTGCTATCATTAACATAAAAGTAGGGCTACAGGCTCGTCTGAAGGCCAGTCTAGCAAACTACCTATCAGCCGTTAAACAATTTATATGCTCACAGATCTACCACTGCGAAGGAAACGACGCAGATGTTGAAAATAAACAGATCAACAAATCTAAAAAAAAGCTAAAGAAGAAGAAGAAATTCAAAGTATTTCTCAAGTTGTAGCCCATGAAATTTACCCTTCTCTGCTTGAAGTTTACATCGAGTTTTAAATACCTTTAGAGGAACAATAGCACGGTCGGTGCTGGGCTACCTGCTATTTAAATTCTCTTTCTATAAAACCCTTCCTTTGTTATGTACACAGAAGGTGACATTGCAAAATTGTAAAATATCAAAAATAACCGATATCAACTGATATTTTGATAAAAATTATTGGCATCAGTAACTATCGATTTATTGACAACTGCAAATTTCTCGATAACTATCTATTAATCGATATTTTAAAAATATATCTTTCTCTGATTCATCAATAAAAAGTCCTAGCCCAGGAACAATTTCGATAAATAAAACTACAAAAATGAGAAGCGCAGTAAAAATCATAAAGTAAAAAGGGGGCGACCAAAAAAGTCGTAAAACTGGTCAACGGGAATTTTTTGAAAAAAATTAGTTTTACGTGGCTAGTAAAAAACTGTTATTGTATGTATGTACTAAAATCATTGAATTTTTATGTACTTGAACTTTAAACGAGTTGTTTTCAAAACCACATTTTTTAAATTGGCGGTCAAGATAACTCAAAAAGTTTTTTATCAATCGCAATAAAATTTTGCGCACATCTTTTCTATAACATTGGTTTTCATATGAATCTAAACGTTTTTCAAAATCTTTTAAAAAATAATGTTTTTAAAGCAAAAATCATTTAAAAATGTAGTTTAAAATTGAAAATAATTTTAAAGGTGTCTCAATTCACAATTCACTTTAATAAAGACTTAAATGTTGTTTTTGTTTTCACATCAGTACAATAGGCTCTAGATGTCTTGTTAATTGACAACAAACTATTGTTACGTCCTAACTGGAAGACTGGGTCATAGTTTCGCTGTTCTAGATTATTAAAAAAAAATTGCTTCTAGTAATTAAAATTCATTAGAATAAGTCGTAATCAGGCCGTCAAATTAAATCTCCTTTCTTAAATTAGAATTATACTGCATTGCGCTTTGTGTTTTGAATTTTTATTCATCCGACTTTGTCATTATTTGTGTATCATTCATTAAGCTTTTTAAGTTCTAAGTAGAACATTGTTTTTCCCTTTTTGGGAATTACAAATACGATTAGCGGGGTGGATTAGTCCCCATATTCCTTATTTCCGATAAATCAATATCTATTTCACCACTCCGTGTAGATGTCCACTGAAAGGCCGAGCAAAGAAATTCTGTATAGTCCGCGATTTGAACCCAGAATTTCCGCTCTGTACTCAACCAGCGGTCACATCACTCCACGGCTGTGGTTTTGTGTTAACAAAATAATAGAAATTTCCAGGAGCATGAATATAATAATTTGAGCTGATAGCCGTTGTCAAGGAGAAAAATAAAAAATAATTCTTAACATATCGCATGGAAACGCGTAAAATTTGGTAGGCACATAGAGATAAGAAATAGCTAATTAGTCCAAAGTGATAACATAATATCCAAAATATAAAGTTAATTTGCCACTTACGTGTAATTTTATTGGAAAAATGGTTATAATGTTTTATTATTGTCACTATTGTTTTTACAGACTTTTGTGTTTGTAGATAATTGAAAAAAATTGACAAATAACAATTTAGTAAGGAACATTTATTATTTTAATAAATTTTTAAAAATTGTATAATTAGAAGACAATCCGATTAAAAATTGTATGCCCTTCATAAAATTCTTCTTTTTTGACAAAAAAAATTGTTGCTGTATATAAACCAATTTTGAGCTGTAAATAAAGCTTTGAAATAGTCATTAAATGTTAGTATGTCTTTTATAATTTTGCTTTTTACCACAAAACCTGTAACATTTCTGTCCTGGCTCTTTTCTCCGGAAAGGAAACGTGAATTTTTTTGTTTTATTTTACTATGTTCTTTCCATTTTATTTCTTGCAGTTCTAGTTTGTCGACCTCGTGCCTTACAACTTTACCTGCTACTTTATTTAATTTTCCAGGTTTCTGTAGTGCTCGTAAGTTCTGTTTTTCAATTTTAAATTTTTTCCGTTGTTCATTTATTTTTTGTTTCGGGTTGTTTATTTCTTCCTTGTTTTTTTTCTAGATTTTTAAATTTTTTAATTTTATGTTTAATTCAATATTTGAGCTACTGTTTGAAACATCGCGGTTCCTCCGCTTTTGTTTCTTAGTTTCCTGAGTCTGTTGATGTTGCTTTTGCTGTTACCAGTTTGGTAATTCCATCATTCCACCGTCAACATTGGAGATTCGTTTGCGGAGCTGGAGCGGGTGTGCCAAGAGATTAACCAGCAAACCGACATCAAGGAGATGTTGAGAGCCCTATAGAACTACAACAACCTCCTGAAGGGCTGCACCACTAGGACGGAGCGCCTTACCAAGATTCTGAACTTTTTTTCGAAGATTGACACTTATGGCTGCTGAGCTTAAGGTCAATCTTTGGAACGCTAACGGGATAAGTAACAAACTTTAATTACTAAAACATCATTTAATGAAAAACAAAATTGACATTTGTCTTATTTTACCAAATTAATTTTATTACCAAATTAAATTATAAAAACCAAATTAACAGAAAACAGACATCTCAAAGTACAGGGATACTCTGTTCATCAACAAGACCGCGGTAAACATGGTGCAGGAGGCGTAGCAGCGCTGGCACGCAACGACATCTCACATCACTGCGTATACATAGCGCAGGGTAACAGCATGGAAGTCTTGGGTATTAAATTACAGCACAACACAACCATAGTCGTTGCTTACAACAAATTCTCTAATACGCTTATGCACAACAACCTCGACGCGCTGTTTGGATTGGACGGTAAAGTCTTAGTGGATGGGACGATTTCAATGCAAGATTGCAATGCAATTCCAATCTGCATTGGAATTGTCACGTCCCAATCCAAACGGCAGCACACTACTCAATTTTTTCACACAGAAACACGTAGAAATAATGTACACTGACAACCATACCCATCACACAATGAATAATATGACACCTACCACTATCAATCTTTTACTAAACAAAAATTTAACAAACATCACTAACTAAAAAGCCAAACACAACTTAACGTCTGACCACAACATTGTCCAATTTTTCATCAAAGACATTCCGGGGAATCAACCCTTTAGAAAAATTACTAGTTACAAAGACACGGACTGATCCAGATTCCGTCGAAGGCTCGACAATCTAATCGACATTAACAACAACATCACTGACACTGAGACGCTGGACCGAAAAGTCGACCGACTGACTCGACATATTATATTTAAGTAGTTGTTGTCTCCACACCTTGTAAACGTCGACAAGATAAAAGCAAAGCAAAAGCTACTTTTAAGCATAGGAAAAGATTTAAAAGAATACATCATCTGATTGGTTTTCGCAAGCTTTTGCCAAAGCAAAGTAAAGACACCTAAAGCATCGTGAACAAGCCTTAACCCATCAAACAAAAAATACTTACATGTCCCCAAAAACAACTTACATCAATATAGCCCCAGCCTGAAAGAAGTGCAGGACGACCTTCACCAACAAATTTTAAATACACCTGTGGCGTTTTTCACCACATAAATAATTAAAATCAATTTTTGATAGTTGTTGCTATTTATTAATGTAGTATTTTCAAATTATATCAATTACAAGCCTTTTTGAAAGATTTACCAAAAAAACAATAACAATAATAATTAATTATCTCTAAGTAACAAATCAAAAATCTTTTTTTTTTTATATTTTTAATTACTTGATCTAAATTAATAATTAAAAAATGAACGATGCTGCCACACTACTCCCCTCCTAAGTAAAGGTAAAGAGAAAGGCAAGAAAGCGGAAAAATCTTTAATAATCTGAGGAAAAAATGTATGCTGGTTTTAAGCGATCTATGGAGATCGATTTTTCTAAATTATTAATTTTTAATATAAAATGTTTTTTAAATCGTTTAATAACCAAATATGTGCCTAAGTATGTTTGTTTTAAATTTGGTTTTATTGTATCGTCTCTTAATAATACGTGTGAGCAGGTTGAAAGATCTTTAAAAACAAATACTGTTTTATTTGTGCGGTTCTTTGGTTGTACTGGCCGAACTTGATTAAAATGTTCCTTCACTATTAATCAAATAGTTTTCACTATTTGTTAAAAATTTTGCAGGTAAACGGATAGTAGTGCCATAAACCAATTCTGAAATTGTACATTTTAAATCTTCTTTAAAAACTGTCCTAAAACCTAATAAAATAAAAGGCAACATGGATACCCAATTAATCCCTCGATAGCAATGTATTGCATTTTTCAATTATCTGTGTAGGCGTTCTATCATTCCATTACATGCCGGGTGATAAGGAGAGCTTCGATTGCGTTTAAAACCAAATAAAATTTGAAAATTGTTTGAACAAAGCCGATTTAAATTGACGCCCTTGATCAGTGGTTATTTTTAATGGCATGCCGAATCTAGAAATCCAACCGGAAAGAAAATTTGAAGCTACAGTTTCTGCAGTTGTATCGGGAATAGGAATAATTTCCATCCATCTGGTAAAACGATCAATACATGTTAAAACGTAATTAAAACCTTGACACGAAGGTAAAGGGCCAACTAAATCCATGTGTACGTGTGAAAAACGTTCAGATGGAGGTAGAAATGATTGAAGTGGAGAATGTACGTGTTTAGTTATTTTAGATATTTGACACTGAAGACATGTTTTTGCCAACAATAAACAGTCCTTATTCATTGATGGCCAAATGTAACGTTTTTGGATTAGTTTTACGGTTGCTCTTATTCCTGGATACGATAAATTATGTAAAATACCGTCAATGGTTTATGGTCGGTAAAAATAGTGAATGATCTACCTTCTAACATATAATGAAAATGTTGGACAGATAAATAAATACTTAATAATTCTCTGTCGTAAGTACTGTATTTAGTTTGCAAAGGTGATAATTTTTTTGAAAAAAATTGTAAAGGTTTCCTGGAATTTCCATTAAATTGCTGAAGAGCGGCGCCGATAGCTGAATTTGAAGCGTCAACCATCAGTGCCAAAGGAAATTTGCTAGATGGATGTGCTAAAGTGACTGCTTTAGGTAAACTTTGTTTGCAGGACTCAAACGCCTTTATTAAAGAATCATTCCAAATAATTACAGTTTTACCATGATGCAAAGCATGCAAGGGGGCTTGAATTGAAGCCACGTTTGGCAGGAAACGGCGATAAAAATTTAACATCCCAAGAAAACGTCGTAGTTGAACAATTGTATCTGGTTTGGGAAAACTTAAAATTTGTTCTGTTTTGCTTGGTAATGCTTCAATTCCAGTTTCAGAAATTAAATGGCCTAAAAATTCAACTGAGGTTTGTGCAAAAACAGATTTATCTGTGTTGATAGAAATCCCGAATTTACACAAACGAGAAAAAACTATACGTAAATGTTGCAAATGTTCTTCCAAGTTTTTAGAAGCAATTAAAATGTCGTCAATATACGTAAAACAAAAATCGAAGGTACCTAATATATTGTTCATTAATCGTTGAAAAGTTTGAGCTGCGTTTCGAAGGCCAAAATTCATGACGGGAAATTCAAATAATCCAAAAGGTGTTGTGATGGCAGTCTTGTCAATATCATCGGGATGAATTGGAATTTGGTGGTATGCTCTAATTAAATCTAAAGTGGAATAAATTTTAGTGTCTTTTAAATTGTGTGTCAAGTCCTGAATGTTTGGAATTGGGTATCGGTCAGGAACTGTAATTGCGTTGAGTAGGCGATAATCTCCACATGGTCTCCAATCTCCATTTTTCTTTTGTACCTGTAACGTGTATATGATGATATACGTCATGTTTAGTTGTCGATTTAAAATTGGCCGGTTGAGTCAATTTAGGAAACTCTTATAACAAATTAAAAATTGATTTGTTAAAATGATCAGAATTTAACGAAATTTGGAATAATGGTAGATTATGATAAGATAATAACGCAGTTAAATTTTTGAAGAGCTACTGAGAACCAGTTAAAAAATATAGCTATTTGAAATTTCATGCTTTTAACATTGATCCTTATGGGAAATTATAGATTTTTTCATTTTTTACAAAAAGTGCGGTTAAGATTTCAATAAAAACAGAGTAAACGAGAGAAAATAATATGTAAAACATTTTAAACACTTAATAATACTGCTTCACAGCCTGTGATAGTAGTAATTAGCAAATAAATTTCAAAAATGTACTTTTTGTATTGTAGTTCTTTAGATGTGGCAACATTGTAACAGAGGTTATAACGCGCGAAAAATTTAAAAATGTATGGAATATGAGAATATGGTTTCATAAAAATTATTTTCTAAAAATAACACGAACGAAGTTTTTTTATAATATTTTATAATAAATATAATGTTTTATTTTAATTATTATCATAATGTTATAATAAATTACATAAAATTTTGTTATTCTAGTGTAGTAATAGATCTATGGGTTACTTCAAAACATAGTACAAAACAACCAATGCTAATTAGATATAAATCTTTTATCTACTATAATAATAGATCTATGGTACACTTATACATAACCTCTAAGTTTGTTACACCACTGTGACGTTGCCTAGTCTAAATACTGCTCAAGTCAAATGAGACAGTGTATAAATTTGACTCTTGCAGTATCGACAGTACTTCCTTAAAGATAAAAATGCAAGAGAATGTTGCTTTAATTGTCCAGGAATAAAACTATGAGTAAAATTGTCAACGAGGCGTTGATTTTGTAAGTCAACTAACAATCCAAATTTAGTCAAAAAGTCAGCACCAATAATTGGTTTATCTATATCAGCGATTATAAATATCCACGAAAAAGAATGTCGTAAACCCAATGATAAATGCAATAATTTGGTACCATAAGTATCAATTTTGGAACCATTTGCTGCAAATAGTTTAATGGTTAAAGGAACTGGTTTAGATGATCCAAATTTAACAGGTATCACTGAATCCTCTCCTCCTGTGTCTATAAGAAAGGATTGTTTTGTTGTTGGGTCTAAAATATAGAGACGACAATTTTGCGAGTCAACAATATTGGTTGTTGCAATATTGTGACTGTTTAGTTTTCCGAAGAAAAATTACAAGGTTTAATGCATTTTCTGGCTTTGTTTTTCAAATTATTATGGTACCAGCATATTCCAGGTGGTGGTTCAGTAAGCGTGTTGGTAAAAAAATGCTGAGGAGTGAAATTAGGGTGCGAAGAAAAAGGAGAGCGAAAGCGTTCATAAGTTTTATTAGCACTGTTTTTTATTGATGATATTTCTAAACTAAGTTTTTCAATTTCCTTTGTTAATTTGTCGAATTTGGAATTAGAAATATCATCTTATTTTTCTACAGTGGCAATATTACACGTGTTCACTTCTAAAAATCGGTCTGCTAAACGGGCAAGTTGATCTAAAGGTTGATCACTTATTGAAAATATAGCTTGTGCTTGTTCCCGACTAGAAATTTGTTAGGGCATTCCCTAACATTATGTGGGCCTGATCAGGTTTCAGCATGGCATGACGTATTAGGCCATTTATTTGAGGCCCTGATCCGGCTTAGATCGGGGGAGCCCTATTAGGGCGGTCCATGACTGAACCTAATTGCTGCCAAATCTGGCAAGCCTGATATGGCCCTGATCTAAAACACCATATTGATCCCCGGTCCGATTTTAATATGGCAAGCCTTATCGGGCAGCCATGGCTATACCTGATTGCTGCCTGATTTGGCGTACCTGATGTGGACCTGGTCCTGAACACCATATTGATCCCCGGTCCGATTTTAACATGGCAAGCCTAATCGGGCAGCCATGGCTATACCCGATTGCTGCCCGATTTGGCGTACCTGATGTGGCCCTGGTCCTGAACACCATATTAATCCCCGGTCCGGATTTAATCTGGCAAGCCTTGCCGGCCAGCCATGGCTATACCTGATTGCTGCCCTATTTGGCGTACCTGATGTGGCCCTGATCCTGAACACCATATTAATCCCCGGCCCCGGTCCGGATTTAATCTATTATTTCATTAATTCGACAGATGGTGTGTTGATTGTGAATTGCTTTGAATCTTTTAATTGACAGCATAGATTAAGGGAAACATTCAAAAAATAGTCATACTTACCTGGCGCAGGAGTCAACCGGATTGAGAAGGAATCAAAACGGAGATTCTTCCGAGGTGAGGCCTTCTCATTGCACTTAGATTGAGCTGACTCTCGCAAATATCCCTAATGTGGATAATTCGGGCGTACTATTTTTGAGTGTCGGGACTGAGTTCTCACTCGCAAGGCAAGTGCGCCCAAAATTTACAATGTGCACATATAGCAAAGCTATCATTTCATTACATTCCAAACCAGGCCCTAATGTTCCGCCTGTCCCGCGCCGAAACGTCTCATCCCGCTTATGCTATGCAAACCCGGCTTTAACGTGGAAGCCTGTCCCGGCCCCTACTAGGTTTTCCCGATTTGGATCGGATCGTGTTTTTGCGTTACAGTTCACATCCGGCCCATACCGGGTTTTCCCGACGTAAAACCTCTTATCCAAACCCGGCCCTAATGTGGAAGCCTGTCCCGGCCCCCACTAGGTTTTCCCGATTTGGATCGGATCGTGTTTCTGCGTTACAGTCCACATCCGGACCAGACCGGGATGCCTGATCAGTACCAGATCTGCCTAAGGACAAACCACATCAGGGCCTTATTCCAACCCTAACTAATTTCTAGTCGGGTTGTGGTAGCCGTCGTAAAAACAAAAATTTTAATGCCGAGTCTGAAATATTACCACCTGCCAATTCACGCATTTGGCGTAGTAGATGTGTGGGCTTTCTGTCGCCCAAAGTTAAAGATGTCAACAATGTATTTAGTTGCGACTGTTCAGACTCTTCAAATCTCTCTAATAATTTACTTTTTAATGTTTCATACATGTTAGTATTTGGAGGGTTGAGGATAACATCAGATACCTGAGCTAAAATAACTCCTTCTAGAGATGCAACGACCGTATTATATTTAGTACGATCGCTAGAGACTCTAGAATTAGTAAATTGAGCCTCAATCTGACAAAACCAAAAGCGTGGATTAGCGAGCCAAAAAGGAGGAACTTTTATGTTAATAGGTGCGACGAGAGAAGCAGCGGGCAAATCATCTTCGTGATTCATATTGAAATTGTAAAAGTAATTTAAAATATTGACAAAAATTAAACTTAACTTAAAATGCACCAAATAAAATCCGCCAGTAAATTTAAAATAGTTTTTTTTTTCTTATGCTTGATGATTCCAAATCCAAACGATTGGAACAATTCAATTTCAAAAAAAATTTTTTCTTTCTTTATTAAATTAAATAAATCCAAAAGTCCAAAATCGCTATTTTTCAATCCAAAATACAAATAGTAAGTGTTTCCAAACACGTCGGGGTCACCAGTTGTGGCCTTTTTCACCACATAAATAATTAAAATCAATTTTTGATAGTTGTTGCTATTTATTAATGTAGTATTTTTAAATTATATAAATTACAAGCCTTTTTTAAAGATTTACCACAAAAACAATAACAATAATAATTAATTATCTCTAAGTAAGAAATCAAAAATCTTTTTTTTTATATTTTTAATTACTTGATCTAAATTAATAATTAAAAAATGAACGATGCTGCCACACACCCTTATGCTTTTAATAGTGGAATTATTGAAAGTAAGGCAGGTCCTTAGTTTAATTAATGCAATATCAGTTGTGATTAGAGCTTTAAACTTTTCATGTGGAATGAGTTTCGAGATACCAACCCTAACTCCACCTCTGTCTAGTTTGGTAGTTCCTGCTATTATACTCAGACTTGCTGCAGTAAAACTGAAATACAGCAAAAAGAAAATTAAAAAAAAAAATCAATATTTTAGATTACGTACCTTAGTACACAATGGGCAGCAGTAAGAATATAGTAAACGAGTTAAGATCGAGCCTCCACAAATATGTTGCCTGTTGCACTGTAAAGATACTTGATAGGGAAGTTCACCTTCTTTTGCATAAGATCCTCCTACTATGAATTCTATTTCTTCAGCATCTAAAATTTATCCAGAAATTTTAGGATGTGGCTATTTATACATAGAGTATGTATACAAAATTAGCTATTTATACACTGACTGTAGGTATTATTTTATTATGACAGGTATTATGTTATTATTACAATTAATATTTTGGTAATAACTACTCAATTATAAATAATTATAGTCAGAGGTGGGAAAAATACATTTGTATTTTGAATTAAAAGTAGTAAGAAAACACGATAACTTTGAAAATTTTGTTTAAAATTCAAAATAAAGTGCACACTCATACATTGCATCTCACATTTTGAATTTAAATTAACAAATTCTAAAATATTTTGTATTTTGTACTTCAAATATGAAAAAATTAAAATATAAATATATTTCAAATATAAATGTATTTCAATTACATTTTCTTTACCATTGATTTTATATTTGAAGTACAAAATGCAAAATATTACGGAATTTTTTATTTTAAATTAAAAATATGAAACAATAATGCATGCGACTGCACTTTAATTTGAATCAAAAAATTCAGTTATCGTATGTTTTCTTTCTACTTTTAGTTCAATGTATTTTGTATTTGTTGTGCACTTTTGCTGGGTACTACAGCTATTGTTAGAACTTAGAAGATTTTATACCTGGAAGTTGTGCTCTTAAGATTATACAAATTGTAAACGCAAAATTGCGTTAGCTGCTGAAATGGAAAAATTTTAAATATTTTCTTTTACATTTTGTTTTATTATAACGTTTATTATAACTATTATCAGTTTAAAAGCCGTATGACATAAGAAAAAAAGTTTTAACACCATCACTATTTACTCCGCAAATAATACCGTTATACTAATATAATTTTAACACTTAACACGTGGATTATAATTTTATTTTAAAAATTTCAACTGAATAATTACTAATAATTCTGTTTAATGAAAGTTAAAATTTTAAAATTAAATCTATATTTTAACAGTAACTGTATGTTTAATTAGCCAATTGCATATTACATACTGTATGTATAAATAGCCAATTTTGATAGCCAATTGGGTATACATACTGTATGTATAAATAGCCAATTGCTTATATATATCCACAGATTACTATACAGATAGCCAACCCCATTGTTATATTGGTTAACACATTTCTTACCTGAAATTATGTTAGTACTGGAGACGGCTACCAGAGGCGCATTTCTGGGAGACTTCACGACATTGAACTATGGTGGCTACTGGATACGCTTCATAGATGTCGTTTCTAAAATACCTCATGAAATCTCAAGTAGAAAATTTTATTACAGATACATACATTATGCCGTTATAAATAGTTTCATGCCTTGAAGGAAAGTAAACCCTTAAGCCGTATAGGTACTACCTGGGTAAATAATCTGGGAAACACACTTGAATGCGTTATTGTCATTTAAAAATAATATTGTAGCTTAAGGTGGTGATTGAGCCTATGTTAATACAATGTTAATCGTGGCGTTTTTAGTGTCAAACGGGAGCGTTTGAGCAGCTAAATGTATCATACTTACAAGAAAATGATATATACATAAATTAAAGTATTAGAAAGATTGATCTACATTATAAGCTAAATTTTAACGCTCAATTATTTATATTAATTAAAATATGGCATGTTGAAAATCACTATTTTTAAATCTCTTTTATACATAGATTTTTTCTATATTTTTCGAAAAAAAATCTAAATTCTAAGATATACAAATCGTAAAATCGACTTTCAACTTTATTTTAAAACTTTAATTTCCAAATTTAATTACATATTAACGTAATCTCAAATGCTCCCGTATTTCCATATAAAATTTTCAAGTTCGGACATTTTTCTTTCATATCCGCGCTGCAAACCAGTATTTTTCTGTTAAAGTCGGTAATAATAATACAGAACGTAGTTCAGCTTTTATAAAATAAACAGCGCTACTAAAGTACTAAAAAAATTTTGGAATGGAGTCATGAAATGGAATGTCATTGTTATAGATTATAGATTTTCAGGTAAATAGGTATGGGTGAATAAAATGACCCTAAAATGACAAAAATTGTAAACGTTTTTAAATTTTGAGACATCATTGAAAGAGGTAAAAAATAAGGTGACAATTGCTAATTAGTAAGTAATTGCTAAAATAAATAATCACTAGTCTAATTTTTCAAGTATAGTATTTGCATATTCCACCATCCGTGAATATTGGACAACTATTAATACGGACGTAATATTTTAATTAAAAATGTAAAAGTAAATTTTTGGAATAAAAGGTTTTCGAGACGAAAAGAATTTTGTTAATCTATTTGTACGCATCATTAATAAAAATAATCAAAACTCAAGTTAAAAAGGTTTCAGCAGAAGAAGTACAGAGCCGTAGCTAGACATAAGTCATGGGAAGGATTTTACCTAAACAAAAATTTTCGTCTATACCATGGGGAGAGGAGGGTTTAGATTTTGAATCTATGTGTGCAATTTTATAAAGTTATGGATAGTTAAAATTTTCGATTAAACTCCGAGCAACTTGCGTTAAATCGTAAGGTTTTTCAAGGCTCGGAGTTTAGTCGAAAATTTCAACTATCCATAACGTTGTAAAATATTAACGTAAAAGCTCGTTCACTGAAGCTCATTCAGGTTCTAACGAAGCTCCATCGATTGACATCAATTGCATACATAATAGATTCAAAATGAGAAGGAAAATTGTAAAACATGTCTGCAGCTCCCCCCAGTAGTTTTTTTCGCGAATAACTTCTAACTAAGATAGTACGGAAGACTACAATTCTACAATTGTCAAAAACTTCCAATTCCTAGTATGTATATAGTTTATCTATAACATTTGACATCAATTTTAGCCCAAAATTCAAAATATAAGTAAAAATAGAAAAACATGTCTACAGGTCCCCCCCCTCTAAAGATTTTGCAAATAACTCTAAGACGGTCGAGGCTCAAACAAAATAAATAGAAGCTCATTTAGGCTCTAACGAAGTTCTAACGTTTGACACCATTTTCAGCTTAAAATTCAACTTGGGGGGGGGGGCAACGTGTCTACAGCTCTCCTCCCCACCAAAAAATATTACGCAAATAACTCTGCGACGGTTGAGACTGCAACGAAAAAAAATGGAAACTCATTTAGGCTTTAACGATTGACACTAATTTCATCTCAAAATTTAATTTGGGGGAGGGGAGCAGCGACATGCACCTGAGCCTGCTTACCCACCTATAAATAAACATCCCCTCGCTTTTATACTGATGTTTTCAAAAAGCTTTGTTTGCTCTTATTAAAATTATTTTTTACTAGTTAGTGCACTTTTGCCATTTTAAATAAAAGGTTTTTCTTTAAATTTTTTATTTTATTTTTTAATTTTTTAGTCACATCTTTACAAATGCAGCTTCTGTATTTAAACTAATATAGTCCTATCAGAATTGTCCATTTATCTATTTTAGATGTTTGATACTTTACACTGTATAAATAATTACGACGGAAAACTTCACCTTGAATGCGGTCCTTAAAAATGATATTTGGAAATCTATTTTACTTTTCACCCTGTGTGATAAAATTGTTCAATGCGCAGCAACGCATAACTTTTTTCGCTTTTATTTCGCTCTTTACGCGGTTATTTTTGTTAAAAATTAAAAAATTCCTTTTCCCTAAGAAAATTTCCTTCCACATTAAGAACAACTTGAGCACAATTGAGACAAACATTTTAGCATAAGAACAACTTTTATGAATTTATGAAAAATAATGTTGGTTACTGTTCAAATTCTTTTTGGCTTCATTACAATTGCAAACCATTAGGCATTAACCGCACTAATCCTTGCAGGTAATACCATAAAGGGTACTATTGTTATTGTCTCTTTGATGTTACCTTCGATCATGTATACAATTGTATAGATGATCTAAGGATGTTACATCCAAGACTAATTCTTTTACTTTCTATATCTATTTCATGTTGGTGGAACTAAATAAAGTAATCTGTAATTTTATTGTTATTTAACTTTCTCTTCTGGCCGTAAGAGAACACTACCGACTGGACCTATAGACAAGAGCAAAACATATAAGTCGATTTTCCATCTCATAAAACACCACCTTAACTAGATTTTTTACAATACAAAGTTACAAAATAAACATCAGAATCTTAATTAAAAAAGATTGTTTTATTTATATTTATGATTTTTTTTAAATGTATCAAGTTATAAATAATAATTTATAATCAAATTAATTTATATTTTTTATTAAACTTTCGAGCTCAAATGAGTCTCTTCGTCAGAATAATTAATATTATTTTATCAATAAAATTATCAGCTATAACTATAATCACAGATTACTATAATAGTAATCTGTGCTATAATGTACCAAAGGTGATGATAATCATGCAATAATTTTGGCTAATAATTGCATGCATTATTCTGATTGGTATAATATTAATATAAGGAAGTTATCCAATGAGGTAACATAATTTTAACAAAACAACAAAGATAACATAAAATGTAACGTAGCATAAAAAACAGCTTTTCACTTATTTTGCAAAATATTAAGTTTTTGATTAGGTTTAGTACTATTACCATTTTTAATGGGTTTCTTCCCATATTTCCACTTACACTCTTTATAAATTTTAGTTCTAACCATTAATTGTATAAAATATTGAAAATGTTCAAGACAGAACTTGTTATTAAAATAACATTCTCTTTGTTTAGAAAGTTTTTTGACAATACTGGAACTTAAGCCAGTCTTTTCGGGATTTTTGTTAAACAGCTTGTAAAATTTTGTTAAAGATATTTTGGTAAAGTGTTCAATTGTACTATTAGAAATCCTCAATCCAGTTGATTCTGCTGAAATATTACTATACAACTTATTTAAAATTAATAATTGTTTGGGGTCATTTAGACTACCTTTCACGTTTAATAGCCCCGTCTCACACTTTTCACATTTAAATTTTTCAATTGTTTTTTTGCATAGGTAACCTGCATAATATGCTATAGCACAATCTTCTAAAATACAATTTTTCTGTTCTATAATATTTGAATTTTGATTCGATATTTGAAGTTGTTGAAGAATCAGAAAAAGAACTGATGCTACTAATAGTGCAATCGAGATCATTTTCACACTCGGACAGTTCGTTTGAAGTATCATCTTCCTTATGTTGATCCACTGATTTATCTAATTGGTCATCTAAAAATAAATTATCTAACCCATTAAAAATGGTAATAGTACTAAACCTAATCAAAAACTTAATATTTTGCAAAATAAGTGAAAAGCTGTTTTTTATGCTACGTTACATTTTATGTTATCTTTGTTGTTTTGTTAAAATTATGTTACCTCATTGGATAACTTCCTTATATTAATATTATACCAATCAGAATAATGCATGCAATTATTAGCCAAAATTATTGCATGATTATCATCACCTTTGGTACATTATAGCACAGATTACTATTATAGTAATCTGTGATTATAGTTATAGCTGATAATTTTATTGATAAAATAATATTAATTATTCTGACGAAGAGACTCATTTGAGCTCGAAAGTTTAATAAAAAATATAAATTAATTTGATTATAAATTATTATTTATAACTTGATACATTTAAAAAAAATCATAAATATAAATAAAACAATCTTTTTTAATTAAGATTCTGATGTTTATTTTGTAACTTTGTATTGTAAAAAATCTAGTTAAGCTACAATATTATTTTTAAATGACAATAACGCATTCAAGTGTGCTTCCCAGATTATTTACCCAGGTAGTACCTATACGGCTTAAGGGTTTACTTTCCTTCAAGGCATGAAACTATTTATAACGGCATAATGTATGTATCTATAATAAAATTTTCTACTTGAGATTTCATGAGGTTACAGTCACTAGATAGATACAGTACCGCAACGTCCGGCCATTTTGGGTCCAAAATAGCGTTTTCTCTCTCGCACTCTCTATCATCGGCCAATGAGTGCGAGAGAGAGAAAGCATTATTTTAGACCCAAAATGGCCGGACGTTGCGGTACTGTATCTATCTAGTGACTGTACATGAGGTATTTTAGAAACGACATCTATAAAGCGTATCCCGTAGCCACCATAGTTCAAAGTCGTGATGTCTCCCAGAAATGCGCCTCTGGTAGCCGTCTCCAGTACTAACATAATTTCAGGTAAGAAATGTGTTAACCAATATAACAATGGGGTTGGCTATCTGTATAGTAATCTGTGATATATCGTATGTATATATAGCCACATCCAAAATTTTATTAGCTTCAGAAAGTTTCTTGTTATTAGAACAAAAGCAAAATCACAATTATCGGATAAATTTTGCAAATTACAACTACTATTGGTAACAAATTCCAGTCAGAAAAAGTAGACTTATTTGAAATATTTTTTTATTTGTTTTTTAATTGAGAATTACTGATATTTTACTTAAAGTCCATGCAGTTTCAATATCTTCTAAATAAGCTGTGACGTAACACTGCCTTCAAAATATATGTAGATGAGCGCTCTTAGTAATTGAAAAACACCCTTAATTATTACTTTTTACTATTAAAATTTAAAAAAATGTGGCAAATTTAAAAATGGCTTGGTTCATAATATGTTTAATTATAATATCAAGTCAGTCAAATTATAATACTCACCTCCTGTCGAAAGGTAAATTGCAGCAATTGTAAACAAGTAACAAATATTCGAGATCATGGTATTAGCGTCGTAAATACAAAGTATAGCTAAGGGATCAATGTGTTGCTAAAATGCATACGGATAATAAGCACGTTTAAACAGGGATTCAGATTCAGAGGAGAATTGAAGAGATGAAGATCAAACTGTAGGTTTGATGGTAAAGCCAAAAAATGTATTGTTGTTTTTGCAAATAGAGCAAACTAACCTCAATAGTAATATTGAAAATAGTAAAATATTTCTCAATAGTAAAATATTTATATTTTAATTTAATTATTTTAATTAATACTTTTTTGAATACTCAAATAAATATTTCTTGTAGCATAATTACGGAATTCAAATACAAAAAGACCACTTGAATAGTATGTACTATATTGGGGAATTAATATAGAATGGGAGATTTAGCTCCAACCATTTTATATTATGTGTTAAAGTCCACATAATGAATCATCTTGAAAAATTCTACGGTTGATTTTAATTGATGTCAGTTTGATTCCGTTATTCAAGATAAGTGTGTTCTACTTTGACATCATTGAAGATAGTAATCTTATAATTTTCTGGTCATGACAATTGCAATTTAGTAAATTATTAATATATCGATAAGCCAATCGTGAGGAACAGAATCATAAGCTTTTTTATAATTGGTATAGCACATGTGCAAATTATTCTTATTATTATTATAATATAATATTCTAAAATTATTGCAGCTGTTTTTTTAAAATTTAGTGGTGCTAATTGCTAGTTCAGATTTTACGTATACTTCAGAAAACCAAACCCATCAATAATATACATGAGAAGGAACTCACGAGGAAATTATTATATATTACATAGTATTTTGATATTATGATAAGATTACAAAGTCATATCGTTTAATTTTTTTACTTGGTTTGTACCTAAAATGTAAAACGACTTTCTGTAAAACTGACCACCAGCTACCACTGCATTTTGTAGGTAATTCCTACATATGAAATAATTTCTTCATCCAAAAATCGACTAAAGTTCAATAAAAGTTCAATTGCATTAAATTTATGGAAGCCAGACGTGCAATGAAATTAATTAATTAAACACGAAAGCAATTATTTGTAAAATTAAATTTGCCGAATAGTTCAACATGTGGTGGTTAATTTACAATTTATTAATTAATGATAATCATCGATGTTGAAATTTAATGACTGCTGATTAAAAACAATTTTGCGTGTTATGGCTTTATGGTCAAACGTTTACAATTTTTGATTAATTAATTCTGAGTTTTACTTGTTTAATAATTTTATGTACCTTGAGTTAGCCGAAGAAAAGAGAGTGATCTACAGTTTGGGAAATATTTTTCTGAATTTAATTTTCAATTTTCCATAAACTATTTAGTAGAGTGTAATATAATTTTTCAATTAAATTAAATGTTGGCAAAAGATAGCCAGGTTTAACAAGCTATTCATTCTCAATCTGTAAGAAAGTGTTTTAGAACATCTTTCAAAAAAACTTTAAAAATTAATCATTAAAATTTAAAACCCTAAGATAATATTTTAAACTTTCATTTAACTTTTTATAAACTTAGAAGATAATTTTGGTATCTTTGGAATAAATTATGTAAAATGTATTTTAAGCAGTCATGATAATAATGCAAATAAGTTGCAAAAGATGGACACACCTGTAATATAAATTTGAAATATTGTAATATAATGCTAATATTTTAAATATTAATACGAAAAGTTTAAAATAATTATAAAGATTTCCGTACATATAAGCGCAACACCTCAGTGCTTTCCTGTTAGTTAAACAAAATGAATACAATGTTGTGTATTTGCTTCTCGTTTGCAATTATTGCTGTTTTCACATCTACAGGTGCAGCCGGTAAGTGTTACAACTTTGCTGATTTGATTGTTAATGTTTAAATTTGATTAGTTATTGTCAGTGGCGGCTAGTGAATATATAATAATTATAATTTTAATATAACAATTAAAAACTTTATAAACAATATTTTTGGGGGAGTAGTTACCGAGAGAACAATGCAATACAATTATATTTTATTTGATATTACTCGAGAGGGGGGCAACGCTTTCAAGCGCTCCCTCACTAGCTACCACTGGTTATTAAAACTGCAGTCTTTTAATTTACTGTGTGTTTTTTAATCTTTTAAAATAAATTTTAGATGCCCATACAAGCAACTTTATAGTAGGAGGAGTTGATGCCAAAGACAATGAAGTACCATTTCAAGTGTCTCTTCAGTATAACAAAAAACATTATTGTTCAGGAATCATTCTTAATTATCTCTGGATTGCCACAACGGCAGCTTGCGCAAAAGCAGCGTAATTAAATTAAAACAGATTTTAATAAAAAAAATTTAACATATACGTTTTAGAACTAATATATCGGCGTTGTCTGTATTAACAGGAACTACTAAATTAAACACTGGTGGTGAAAGAATTGGCGTTGAAAAAACTGTGCTTCATGAAGATTACAAACCCAGGGTTACAAATAATATTGCACTAATTAAATTAAAGCGTTGTTTTAAATTAAATATAAATATTCAACCTGCCATTTTACTACCAATTAATATTGGTGGTGGTACTACTGGAACGGTTTCTGGTTGGGGTGATCTCAGTGTAAGCTATAGGTAGCTTAGAGATATTTGGTTGAGATTCTAATAGCGCACGAAAGTGAGTCACTTTAGGGGATCTGCAAATGGACCTTTTGTTAGTTAGGTAAATAAATTTCTAATTTTTATGAAGTCAACCAAATATCTCTGGACGGCTTGTAATTATTTTCAGTGACGGTGTGATAAGAGGATAGCACCCGAGACAAATGTCCTGCTCCCCCCAAATTTTAGTGTTCTAAAAATATTATACCTATTATTTTTTTGTATTAAATTGCTAAAATTTTTCAGTTTAAAGCATTTGATCTTGAAATTTTTCGAAAAATCTCCTGCGACACAATTTTCAATGTGAGAATTAAAGTTAACTTTTCTTCGTATAAAAACGTTTTAATGTTGTTGTCTAAGGCTTTGCAAATCCAAACGCCGTCACTGCTTTTTAATAATTTAATAAAGCAGCTATAATAATAATTATTTTTTCTAGAAAAATAATTCTCAGACTCCAAACAATCTTAAAAAAGTAAATGTAACAACAATCACTAATGAAGTATGTCAAAAATCATACAAGTTCAACGTTTCGGATAGTGTCCTTTGCACGAATGACGGAAAAGGAAAAGGATTTTGCACAGTAAAACAGTTTTTTTCTACACTTTAATTGCCATTTAATTCTAATCGTTTTTGTTTAAGGGTGATGCGGGTGACTCATTAGTGATGGTATCAACAAATCTTTTAATTGGGATCGCAGCAGCTAACGTTCCTTGTGCGAAAGGAAGGCCCGACATTTATACAAGAATTTCTGAGTACATATCTTGGCTGGTACTGAAAATGGGAAATACTGATTCAATTTCTTCAACTTGTGGAATTGAAAGCAATATCAACTTTAAAAATCTTCAGTTTGGTTAAAAATATCTGAATGTATCTAAAACTTTATGCAAATATACGAAGTAATTGATCTACATTACCTATATTTAATTGACTTTACACATTTAGGGATCAACGTTAATAGAGGGTTGGCAGTCATGGGTGACATCATCTCTTTATGACTTTCATGGAGAGGTCTTGAGATGTGTTTTTCAACTGAGAAGACGTTTGGAGGTGGTATGGTGTCGAATAGATTAGTTTGTTTTTTATCTAAGATAGCCAAATAGTCGATTAGTCTTTTATATCGAGACTTAGATTAGATTAGATTTTGGTTAAAATCGCTCCACGGAAACGTAAGACTGGAAGGAAATGAGTGAAGCGCTTATGTTTAGTACTGTGTTTGGTAGAAGGCGACACCTAATAATGTTGCAAGTTATGTTATGTGCATCTCTGTCTAGATAAATCCACTCACAAAAAAAAATCATAGCATCGAATCAATCGTTCGATCAGTTTTTGAATTTTGGCATTGAGTTATCCATAAAAGGGATGATCCCTGGAAGGTGACTCAATTCGCCATCAAATTAGTGAGGCACTAATTAGGTACAAACTGTATTGAATTAGTCTGCAAGACATAAGATTATAACATCATAATATTAATGTATGGTAAAGTCATGTGATGGCCACATCTCTCATTTTTTTTTACTGAAAGTACGACTTCAAATTGACTTGAATTTTTATGATTCAAATATATTGTCAGTCTTTTGTAATCAGGTTCATCGGAAAGGTGCATTGAACTTGGAAACCTTAGCCATGAAGCAAAGATTGCTCAAAATTTGAGTGAACGAATATACAAAGACTGTCCATAAAATAAGGTCGCCAACGCGCTGAAGTCGCCAGGATACTAACGCAAAATCAGGCAACATTAGGTAATTTGTTCCTTGCCTACGAAGCCCCACTACTACTTACAAATTGTCAGAGACTTGGCTTGGTAGTCGATCGCGTTTGAAGCTTCCACTCCCTACCAAGAACCGAATCTTTTAGAAAGAAAAAAAAGAGCGGTTTTAGTCTTCCTAGGAACAGTTTTTAAATGTTTTTGAAAAAAAACGGCAGTAGACTAATGGGTCTATAAGATGAAGTCTCGATTGGATCTTTTCCTGGTTTTTGAATCACAATCACCTGTCCCACCTTCCACTAAGCTAGAAAATATACATATCGGAGGATTGCATTACAAATTATTCTAAAGAATTCTTTGAGGTTTAGTACAAAGAGCTTAAGTCAAAAAACACAAGTTTTCACTAGAGGCAAATGAAGTTACCAATTGAATGTTATGAAAATGCTAACAAATTTAAAAAAAAATTTTATGGCAATAATTAGGTAATGGTTAGATCTAAAAACATACACAAGATCAGTTTTGAATTATCAGTCCTTATCACTTTTTTGAGTGACTTAAGTTCTTAGTATTTCAAAAACTTTTAATTTTTATAATACTATGAACTTAAGTCAACTTAAGTTCTTAGTACTGCAAAAATCTTTAACTTTTATAGTACTATGAACTTAAGTCATACTTTAGTACATTATAGTAATCTTACAATTATGAGAAAAAATTCACTAAATAAACAAAATTTATTGTAATTTATTATAATTTAATAATTTATTATAACAATTTCATTTTTATACTTAATTTATTCATCGGAAATTTCGTCCAAATCGGGATCATTCGCTGGAATATCACTGGTTGCTAAATTATGATAAAAGTCGTGAAAAACAGGAGGAATTAATGGTAAAAGATCCAATATATCCTTCTTTTTTTTCTTGGAAATTGGAACTAGAGCAGAATAGCGCTTTTTTAGAATTAGTACTTTCAAATTCCCATTTTTTTCTTAGAAAATTAATTTTTTTAAAAGTACTCTCTGTATCCAGTGCATGTTTGTAGAATAATTGCCCCTTTTCTCCTTTCCTAAACTGAATCCAATTTACTTCTTGAATTTAAAATTTATTTTTTATTCCAGTTTCCCTCACTAGTTGATACCAATCGTGCGGATGATAAATAGGCGTATTAACTTTCTTCTTTCTATCATGGAGTGGTCAACATCACACTCCATATGAGTATGCCCAGGTTCTAAAAATTTGTGGTTGACCACTTCCAAATTTGGAAAATCAGTCAAACAGTTTAGAAACATTGCACATATGTGGGTATTTTTGTTCTGACCCTGGCAAATGTCAGAATATAGGGTCACTTCTTTGATTTTGGATGATAACTTTAGCAAATGCTGATAAATACAAGATGCAACTTCTTTTGCTCGTCGTCCAGCAATACCTTCATGCCACATGTAGTTTGTGGACTCTCCACTACTATTCTCGTGAAAAAAAGCGATGCCCTGTTATGAAACAAATGAAATAAACTACTAATAAAAACTTATTTGTAAAAGGTAATTACTTCCGAAATTAAAACTGAGAAGTAAAATGACGGGACTCGGGACTAATGGAAGCAAAGTAATTTAAAAATATAAGAGTTTTCAATTTTAATAGTTAAGTTGACTTAAGTTAAACGGATTGCAATTCTTGTGTTTTCAAGTTTCGTATTAAGAACTTCAGTCGACTTAAGTTATATGGATTATGAAAATAAAAGAAAATGCAACTAAGTTGTTAGTATTTTATACGTTGTTGCACTTGTTTAATAGTATTGACTTAAGTTCTTTATACTAATCGAAAGAGCACAAAATTACGAATACGATGGTGTATATAACTCAAAAACGCAAATTTCTGACTTAAGCTCTTTGTACTAAACAAAGAATTCAAACCCAATTTTTGGTAGATTTTGCAAAATTCTTCTTATATTTGGTTATTTATTTTTAAATCATTTATTTGATAAAGGGCTCCAAGTAGCTGGTAGACAAATCATTTTTCTTTGATAGGAATTTCTTTTGGAAGAAGTTGAAAGACTTTTGCAAGATGTTTTGGATTTTTCCAAATCATTTCAAGCCCAGTTTCCATCATTGGCTTTAATAAGCTGGTTTGCTTTTGTGTTTAAGCGTGCTAAGTTGTTTGACTAGCTCAAAGGTTTCCTAAGAAGTTTTTTAATCCTTGATTTTTGTTTTCAAAAGAAGCCTTTTTAGTTGTTGCAAGGTTTTGTTTAAATTGGTTTTTTTACTTGAAGCATGAGTTAATTACCACGGTTTCTTTGGTTTTATATTTTCTGCTATCTTTCGTTTTATATGTTTAGGACAACAGCCGGGTTGATCAATATTTGAGTTTGGTGGGGTAGCCCTCCATAATGGTTTTTGTATTGTTTTGTATTGTATTGTGAGATGATCTAGAGTTTCATCAATTTTACTCTCAGTTTTAAATGGTAGGTATATAATAGGTCTGTTTGGTACCACAGTCCTAGTGCTACACTAACTACACTACTACAAATTGATTGGTGTAAAAAGTGGGTTGGTAATTGTACCACCAATCAATTTGATTTTATTTATTTTAATTTGTATTTTTTATATTATTTATTTTTTTTATTTTTAATTTGAGATTTAATTTGTATGATAGGCTGCTTTTAAATATTTCCTATTTTGTATTTTGGTTAAATAGGTCAAGTAATTTTTTAATTTTAGTATGTATATAAATGTATGTACATAAAAAAGTATGCGAAATACTTTTATGTATTTTGATGACCAAGAGAGTTGAAGAATGTATCAAATTGATCTTTTTTGATAGCTAGGTTAGAGGGGAAGATACAACTTGTACGTTTCTTTAAATTGTTTTCTCTATTTCGTGATGTTTTAAGTTATTTTTAATGATAATTACAGTTCCTCCTCGTGCTGTACCATTAGGATGTTAGGTGTGATAGATAGTGAAGTTGGGAATTTTGACAAAGCTTTTTAGTCATTTGGAATTCTAAATTGGGAAGATGTCTAAGTTTTAGTTTATGATAAATGATTTAACTTCTAGTCCATGATTGAGTAGACCATTTGCGTTTCTGACCGAAATTATTTGAATTGTTGGAATTTTGTTTAATGCTGTGTAATCATTTTTGTTAGCGACAGCAGTGGAGTAATGTGATCGCTGGTTGAGTATAAAGCGGAAATTCTGAGTTCAAATCGCGGATTGCACATAATTTCTTGGCTCGGTCTTCCGGTGAACATCCACACTCTGTGGTGATTCCTGATATTTATGTCGACGTTATTTCCATAAATATGGCTGCGTCACACACGAGAGTTTATAAGACTGGTTAGGTAGGCAGAAAATGAAGCCAAAGGCCTTCTAGGCTTGTAGAGCTATCATATATAGATAATCATTTTTGTTATTAGGGCAGTCAGGTGATCCATCATTTTGCCCATTTTTTCCATTATTATCGATGGATGTCCCGACTACCTGAGATAGGAAAGTGAGAGATTCTCAACCACAGTTTCGATAAAACAATCTCTTGATGTTTGAAACTAATAGAGCGCAATTATGTTTTACGTTTGATAAAGTGACTTATGATGTCAAAGCGCTTTGTCTTCTTCATGTAAATTTTTGGTTTAGTTTAAAATAATTGCCATAGAATTTGATATACTATACGTATGTGTTATAAGTTTATCGTTTCCTGTTTGAACAGAATAGTATTTTGCAAATTTTGCAGAATATATAATATGTTTAATGCCATTTATAATCAGTTCATCAATATAAATAAATAATTATTAGTACTAGCACTACGATAATATTTATTTAAACAATTTTTAAATATGTATGTATTTTTAAAATAAATATATTGCTTCACAGAGTTTATTAAACTTTTGTTATTTGAAAGTAAAATAAAAAGTTTTGGGTCGAGTATCTGTAATTACTATTTAATTGTTAACAAAAAAATGTGCCCGAAAAAAGTAGGTTTTTCAGCAGAATTTGAATATTTGTACTTTGTTTTAGCGCTTGCTACCGGAAACCATCTACATGCTTTCTTTCTGGTCGTATACCTTTAGTGTAAGTTCAAAGCTTAGTAATTAGTATAAGGATTTAAAATTGTTTTTGGAATACATTATGCAAAATAAATTTTAAGCAGTTACAATAGATATACCATATAGATTACGAAAGACGCATACAGCTACAAACGGATATAGATACAAATTGCAAATGTTATGATAGTAGGTAATTATGGTACTACATTAAATATTTTAGCGAATAGTTTAAAGTAATTTTAAAGACAACGGGTTAAACACTTCACCTGAATTCGTTCCTGTGTGTTAAACAATATGAATGCAATGTTGTGCATTTACTTTTTGTTTACAATTATTGCTGTTTACATATCACCAGGTGTAGGCGGTGAGTGTTACAACTTTGCTGATTTGAATGCTATTTTATATGTTTAAATTCTTATCATCTACCATCATAAATAATAGTTGCAAAATTTTGATAAAAAATAAAAATAATTATTAATAATAAAATATTTCTTTGAGAGGTGAGCCAGGAACAAAATTTAACTAACTTTGATATGACCCTCTCACTTCTTGAAAGAAAATGGCAAACCACCTAGGTGTAATTTGCCACGAAAGCCTTTGTTAAAAACATTACGACGCTTCTGTCAAGAAGTTATACAACTAAAAAGAAAAAAAATAAAATATTATTGTTTTAATTTTTGCTCCCCACTTTTGGGGTTATTCAAGTTACAATTTTCTGATCTCAAAGAAATGCAAAAAAAATTTTTATTGCACTTTAGCACAAATGGCATCTATGTAAATCACGTGAAACCATGAGTTTTATCCCCTAAAATGTTGAATTTTAATAATTTTTACTGGAACAGTTGCATTAAAAAGAATTTTTTGTTAGTTTGTAAACCGCGGTACATTAATCGAAAAATTTACATACCTAATTTAAGTGTTGATTTTTATTAAGATTTTGATGCACATAAATTTATCTTTTTACTAAATTAAAGTTTTGTTTTTATTAAATTCTTTTAAATTTTGTGAGCAGTTTACATTTTTAAGTGTTTTTTACTTTTCAGATTACAATAGTTTTAGATCTCACTATTAATATTTGAGCTAGCCGAGGTAAAAACTAAACGTCACTTTAGTACTTGCTAAAGAATTATTCCCCAATTATTTTTATTTTTTATTTTAAAAATAGTAGAGGATAATAATAGGTTTCTAAGAGAAATGTGCAATGAGATATTTTTTGACGTGAATACGTCTATAAAATCGGTAGCATGTCCAACAATTTAATAAAAAAGATTTTTGTAGGTATATATTTTTTGTTTTTGATAATAAAGTAAATATGTAAATTAACGTTATTGGGATCCGTCAAATGGGAGGAGCCTAAAAAATATGGCTACCTTAAGGGAAAGTTTCAAATACGAGATATAGTTTACGTGCAATCGAATGATTTTCAAAGTAATTATGTAATATATTCAGGTTCTAATAGTTGTCTAATTTGAATTTAAAATGTAGTAAGTTGACTTTTTGCCAACTTTCTACAACATTGGGGGGGGGAAGCTCCTTTTTTATTCCAGAATTGACTTCTTTAATTTTCAACATCTTCATCCAAACTTCTAATTGATCTTTTTGCTCTGTTTGTCTAAATAAATTTTTGACGTGCACAAAACGATTTGTTTTCATTGGAAAGTAGTAAAAACGTATATTCACGTCTTTATTAGAGGCGCTATCACAACCTTGTACTACACAAACTAACTTTTTTTAGACTTTGCTCTGCTAATGCAAATATGCAATAAATTGTTTTTAATATTCTAATTTGTAAAAACTTAACGATACAGAATCAACTCACTACTGTTGCCGTGCTTAGCTTTCCCTTAATCTAGTGACATATTTCACCACCAGATGTCATATGCTCATTTGACGGATCTCATATTGGTATAATAAAGAATATTAAACTTTGTTAACAAGTTGTGTGGACATGAGTACAGTGACGTAGCAACAGTTGGTGCGAGTGGTGCCAGAAGCACCAGGGCCTGTGGTCTGCTACACAAAAACTTAATTTTTACTATTTACAATTTTTTTTTTTGTAAAAATACAAAAATTTTGATAGAATTGGGCTCGCTGTGGATCTTGCACTAAAGCTCGGTCGTGCTTTTCTACGTTACTGCATGGATACCTAATTAATTTATGATATAGGAGTTAATAATGCTAAATATTTATTAAATTGAAATATTAATTTGTTTAATTAATTACTAAAATTAATCTAGAAAAAACAACTACCGACAACACTGAAATTTCAACCAGTCTCGATACAAATAATATCGAAAATGCTATGCAAAATACATCTGATTGTTCTGGAGGTAATAAAGCCATATAAATAAATTTGTATATTTAATTCAATTAATTAATTAACTAAATCAATCTAGAGGAAAAAACTACCGACTGTAATGAAAATTTGAGCAGTACCGAGACAAGTAATACTGAAAATAGTACGAAAACTACACCTGATTGTTCTGGAGGTAACGAAGCCATATAAATAAATTTGTACTTATATTTAATTCAATTAATTAATTAACTAAATAATCTAGAGGAAGCAACTACCGACTGCAATGAAAATTTGAGCAGTACCGAGATAAGTAATACTGAAACTACTATGGAAACTACACCTGATTGTTCTGGAGGTAACAAAGCCATAAAAATAAATTTGTATATTTAATTCAATTAATTAATTATCCAAATTAATCTAGAGGAAACAACTACAGACAGCAATGAAAATTTGAACAGTACCGAGACAAGTAATACTGAAAATACTACAAAAACTACACCTGATTGTTCTGGAGGTAATGAAGCCATATAAATTAATTTGTATATTTAATTCAATTAATTAATTAATTAAATTAATCTAGAGGAAGCAACTACCGATTGCAATGAAAATTTGAGCAGTACCGAGACCAGTAATACTGAAAATACTATGGAAACTACACCTGACTGTTCTGGAGGTAACGAAGCCATTAAATAAATTTGTATATTTAATTCAATTAATTAATTAACTAAATTAATCTAGAGGAAACAACTACCGAGGGCAATGAAATTTTGAGCAGTACCAAGACAAGTAATACTGACACTACTATGGAAACTACACCTGACTGTTCTGGAGGTAACGAAGCCATTAAATAAATTTGTATATTTAATTCAATTAATTAATTAACTAAATTAATCTAGAGGAAACAACTACCGAGAGCAATGAAATTTTGAGCAGTACCAAGACAAGTAATACTGACACTACTATGGAAACTACACCTGACTGTTCTGGAGGTAACGAAGCCATTAAATAAATTTGTATATTTAATTCAATTAATTAATTAACTAAATTAATCTAGAGGAAACAACTACCGAGAGCAATGAAATTTTGAGCAGTACTGAGACGAGTACTACTGAAACTACTATGGAAACTACACTTGGAGGTTCTGGAGGTAATAAAGCTCTTTTATAATAAATAAATAATTAATCATGTTGATGATTTTGAGGTTACAATCGGATTGCGATTCATCACTTGCTGTAGTATACTTTAACACCTTTACAGATTTGCTTTTATTACAGTAATGAAAAACTATACCTACCACAATTGGTGTACTCGCAACTACCGATAAAACTTCTACCGATAAGAATTGTACCGGTAGGTATCTACCGCTTAGTAATCAGCTGTGGTTACAGTTAGGGTTACCCGATGTTTGGTTTTTGTTTGTCCCTCCAGTCGAAAAAATTAAAAATCAGTTTAGAATACCGGACATCCGGACAAAATAGCTATTTATGTCATGAGTACATAATTAAGGTCTTTATCGGACGAAGCCTAGGTTTATGGCTGAGCGAGCTTGCGAGCGAGGCCATAACTAGGCGGAGTCCAAAAAGCCGAATTATGTGCGAAAAACATACATAGCTTTATGTTCGACTGCACCACAGAAGATTTTCTTTTATATTTTGACGTAGTAATAAAAATCCACTTTGACATTTAAAAATTGTATAATTTTCAAGAGTGCTTTTTTCGCGGGGAACGGCAGGAAACGTAGACGCTCCAATAAAAATTTTACGATTAAAACCTCGATTTATTGTGATAAAGCACACTTTAAATAAGAGAATTAGGTGAGGAAAATGGCCCTAAAAGCAACAGTTTTTTCAAAAATCGAATTTAAAAAAGCTTGATTTTCGACGGTTAAACGCTCGTGATTGGTTAATCAAGTTCGTTCGTGGGAGGTGCGTGTGCTCCTATACATAAGAGTCTTGCACTTCTACAATTAGACAGTAACTCTTACGCTATGGTAGGAATGCGTTCTCCTTTTTTATTTAATTTAAAAATTTAAAATTATTTAAAATACACTTCAGAAAAGGGTTACTTAAATTTAACGAACGGTAGTTACTTTTGCCCGTAGGTCCGGCTCTTGCCATGGTGATTTTGATGAAAATTGACTCTCAGCACCCTTCGGGCGCTTCGAGCCATTTTCATCAAAATGACAACTAATTTAAAAATATCCCGAGGCCCGTAGGTCAAGGAAAAGGTGAATCTTTGAGAGGTGAAACTCGTGAGAGTGGATTTTTAACGCACTGTAGTTGTGCGAAGAAAAATCGACTTAAAGCACCTCTCGCTGCGCTCGGGAGCTTTAAGCCATTTTTCTAGCACATGTACTATTCGGAAAGGTGGTTGTGCAAGGTAAAATCGACTTAAAGCACCTCTGGCTACGCTCGGGCGCTTTAAGCCATTTTACCAGCACTTTTAGGGTTGAAAACCATGATTTTCGTTCGAAGTGCTCTGTTACTGCATCGCAATGCGAGTGTCGCTCCCACTCTGCGCAAAGCTAAGACTATAACTGGGTGCACGTACCGACAGAATTAACCAATCCCGAGCGACTTCGCTTTAAAATTTACTGCAAAAATCGAAGTTTTTAAATTCGATTTTTGAAAAAACTGTTGGACTTAAGGCCATTTTCCTCACCTAATTCTCTTATTTAAAATATGCTCTTTCAGAATTCATCAAGGTTTCAATCGTAAAATTTGCATTTAATCGTCTACGTTTCTTACCTTTCACCCAGTCGGACATAAAATGGTTTTTTTGGTATAATGTAATTTTTGTGTTAGTAGAGAACATAAATTGTATGATATTCCATGATCTTTTAGACCTACCTAGTTTTCTTCTCCCAGGGGGGGGGTCATTTCCAGATCCAGATTTTAGGCCAACACCGTTGATTTATTCTAAGGACGTGACCAAACCATTTTAATCTTCTGCAATCGATTATATATATTATTGTATCCTGGGCCCCATTCCTCTTCAAACTTCGTAATTTAATACATGCTGGATTTTTGATATTTTAGAGCTTCGTTTCAAGTAATCCATCTCCACCGCTTGCATCTTTTTCCTCATTTTTTTTTTAATAACCCATTCTTCACTTCCATAGCATAGTACACTGACTCAACTATTGTTTTACTTATATGTTTTTTGTTTCTATTCCACCAAACTGAGTTTAATGCTCCTATCAGTTTTATTATGTGCACTACAATAATGGTGCATGTTTTAATCTATCAATTATATAATGGGTAGACGTATGGGTAAATTGAATTAATTTTCAAACGCTGTCTAAAATTGCTGGTCAAATTTTCAAATTTAACTGGTCGAATAAGCGGTATATACCGGTACAATTTTTGTAAATGCCTAAAATTAATACAGATATTTTCTGACTATTATAGAACCAACGACTCCAACCATTCTTGGTACAACTGGCACGGTAAAAGTACCTTCAACTTCATTTGTTTGCCCTGGTACTGGTATTTATCACGATACAATAAATTGCAGAGTATTCCACATTTGTATATACAGTAATGGTTTCTTAGTGAGCACTCGAATTTATTGTCCGCGTGGTAGTATATTTAATCCGACACATATAATATGTGCAAAGAATCCACGTCCGTGTCCTAATGACAGTCTTATTTTGTAATAGTTGCCATAATATGCACGGAAAAAAAGGTTTTCTTAAATGAAGAATAAATATTTTCTTGAAATTATTTATTTCGTTTAAAAATATGTTTTCTTAACACGATAAAATATGCTGGTAATAAAAATGTCTGATTTCTTCAAGAAAGAATATAATTTACTAGAAATATAATTTTGATCCAAGAATGTTTAGCTTGAACAAAGAAAACTATTATTCTAATGATATAAATGTTAACGTATTCTTAAAAGGAGTAACTTATTGTTGTAAAATCATTTTGTAGTTCTCAGCAAAGAAGAAAAACTTAGATGAACCATGCGCATGTTATTATATTCATGCAGGTTAGATGTACCCGATCCAATTATCCCATTCCAGCTTGTTGCGTATTTGCATAAGTACATATTATATGTATCGTATTGTCATTGTACAACTTTTTAATTTATTGAAAAATTGGGTAATCTTTCTGCTTGTGACTATAAGTTTAGTTATAAATGGTTTAGTGTCATACTATTATGGATAAATTTGTAAGTGATAAACTGTTAAAATGGGATTTGGAAAATTTACAGAAGGTTTTTGAAAGTAAGTAAACGTTACGTTAATTTATTTTTTGTTACTGTTTAATATTCAAAATGATTTTAATATTATTTGGGTATATTTTATTTCTATTATTTATAGACCGTGTGAACATCTTTATGAACCTCCTCTTTGTGAACCCCCCGTGCGACAAGATGACGCAGTTCGAACATAAGATCTTGCAATTGTGCATTTTTAACAGTGCATCATGTAAAGTAATAACACGATTGTAATGTTTTATAAATTAATGTTTCAATTAACGTAGTAGTCACAGAAAATTATTTATTTAATTTTATTTGTTTATTATTTTGATTGAATTAATACTGGTAATTAATGTACGAATATTAACTAAGTTTGGTTTGTTTAAGAAAGTCAAATTGATGGGATTGTTTATAATCAATTGGAGGAAAAGGATATTAAGGAATTGATTCCAATTTAAGGTGTACGAAAAAAATTTTCAGCAAGATCCAAAGTTTATCTCCAACTTCAAGTAAGTAGAACTACTAAATTTTTCAAAGCAATTCTTGAATCTTTGAGTGTGTGAGTAAGGTTTTGGATTTAGGACAACTCGCCGCGGACCAATTGCCGCCGTCAACTAAAAATAGTTTAAATTTTATGATTAACTTTTTGAACGCTTAAATTTGGTGAAGTTCTCGTATAAAAACCATGGATGCAATAATTTGCATGTTTCAGATCCGATTTTATGTTTTGTATCGAGCGTTCAAAGAATTAATAGTTGAGTAACTGGTCGGAAAATCATCGTTAAGTTGTCGTTAAATGGTTAACGATTACTATAAAGATCTTGTGACCCTTGTACTATGTTAAGAAAGTTGGTAACAACCCATTGATCTTATCATCATATCATCAATGATCATAAAGATCTTGTGACCCTTGTACTATGTTAAGAAAGTTGGTAACGACCCATTGATTGGTTAAACAACCAGCATCGGTACTAACATTGGTTTGTTTTACCAACCAATGAGTTGTTACCAAATTTGTTAACAAATCAGTACAAGTGTCATGCAGCCATAAAATGCAATTTATTTATTAAATGTCTTTGTTAATAAGTGATTTTTCAACCAGTTACTCAATTATTAATTCTTTGAACTCTCGATACAAAACATAAAATCTGATCTGAAACATGCAAATTTTTGCAAAAAAAAAAACATGGAGTAAATCGATTTAATCGTCAAAAAGTAGAAAATATCCGGGGACTTGACCAAATTTAAGCGTTCAAAAATTTAATCATAAAATTCAAATTCTTTTCAGTTGACGGTGGCGAGTTGGACCGCGGCAAGTTGGCTGCGGCGAGTTGTCCCAGCCCCGGTTTTTGCCTACTTATTTTAAAAATAATAATTAGCATTTATAGAAATATTTGCAACGATTATAAATTAATTTATTACTTAAAAAACTTACTAACTTTCAGTTACTTGGCTGACGTTCAACTGAACTACTCCGTGTGTTGCAACTACTCTTGGACCCGGTTTCATAAAAGTTTAAAAAAAGCGCTAAATTTAACTAACTTTAACTATAAGAAGCCAATAGAAATTCACCGTTATTTTTAACGGCCAGTTAAAGCTTTTATGAAATCGGTGGTAAGTGTATACAGAGTATTGCTAATATAAACAGACAAAAGTTAACGCCATAGGTAGCGAGAAATCTCCCCTCTCCCATGAAAAAAGTTCATGACAGAAGTTCACTTTTTTAACGCTCGAGATGCTACCTTAAGCTTTTTCAAAGCTCTACGTTGGAGGCTCTAGCGTTAAAAAATTGAACTTCTATCATGAAATTTTTTAACTTTAGAGGACGCTATAACGTCAGCTTTTCTGCTCCCTTATGTTTACATCCTTTAATAACTATAATTATTATTTCTTTTAGGATAGCCAAGCGGATTCATTATCAACCGATCCATACTCCACCTCATCAGAATCTTTAACTGTAATTCCAGAAATTTTATAAGTATTCTGTTTTCATTAAATAATGTTATATTAGTTATAGTAGGTACTTGTAAGTCTGTTTGTATACAAACCTTGTACTATAATAGTACTAGTATAGTTACATTATATATTATAATTATAATAATAAAACATGTTAAAATATTTGTTTGATTTATTTGCAGCTATTTAAAAAAGAATTTTTTAATTCAAATCGTATCTATTTGAACCAAATAAATTTTTTGTTACTTCATTGAAGAAAACCATATTTTAATTCAACAATAAACTTACGTGGTTTAAAAAAATTATTTTTCTTAAATCAAGAAAATATTCATTTGCGGCTATTAAAAACAGAACCTCTTGATTTAAAAATGGTAGCTATGTGAATCAAGTAAATTTTTTATTACTTCATTTAAGAAAACCATGTTTAATTTAACTATATTCTTACATGATTTAAGAAAACTAAATTAAGAATATTTTTTTCTTAAATAAAGAAAATATTTTCGTGCGGCTATTCAAGTAAGAGATTTTCTTGATTTAAATAGTTTTTATTTTAACCAAGTAATTTTTTTTTTCCGTGTGTAAGTATCTGATGAGGTTAGTTTTTGAATTACAAACAACCAAATCAGAATTACAAATTTTATAACAATTATAACAATATTTACTTTAATAATGTTTTTATATACTTAATCTGGATTTAATAAATATAATAAAATTGTTCTTAATTTTTTGTCAAGATACGGTTCCCTAGCTGCAGACGCGACAACATGGGTGCTCCCAATACCCCTCATAGAAAACGTTCGGTATCTTTAATTGTTTTTTTTTTTCTAATCTTATAGATATAAGGTGGATTTATATGCGATAACAGAAGGGTAACACCTCTTAAGCAATTGATTAAGCAAAGTCTATTGTCAATATAAAACTCTTATTATTAGTGCATAATACTTTAAAACCGATCTGTTATCGCTAGAGGTGAGATTTTTAGGTCGTATAAAATCAAAAAAAGGTACCTAAAAAGGTTCTAGAAAACGCGATTTTAGGTCCTATGAACACAAAAAAAGGTCCTATAAAAGTACTAAAACAAAGATTTTATACCTAAGCATTCTTAGATACCCACTGAAAATTTGTAATTTTTCTTAGGTTGGCCTATTTGGTGAACTGCCACCACCGAGCAACAAATTCAAATTAAAAAAAAATAATAAGAAAATTTTAATTTAGGTTAGGGGCGTCGTAAAAATGAGATTTTTTTTCTATTTAAACTAAAAATTAAAAAAAGGTTGTCAAAATGCTAAAATAGGTCGTAAAAATTAAAAAGTGACAAAAAAGGTAAAAATAAATAGGGCTTAAATAACGTAGTTTTTCATGAAACGAATTTTGGTACCAATAAAATAAAAATAGGACGTAAAATAAAAAAAAGGTATAAACCTAAAAATCTCATCTCTAGTTATTGCATATAAATCCGCCCTTTACTCATAGGTCTAGCTTATCAATGGGTTTGTTCTTTTGCCTTGCACTAATTTGAACCAAACACATTGTTTTTCCAATTCGTTGAATACGTCGATAACGTTGAATATTCGAGAAACGCACTTTTGTAAAACGTAAATTACTCCAAAATTAGACAGTTTGAAAATCAAATGGGACGAACGGCACAACAGGGAGAATCATGATATAATAAAATAAATGTGGTTTGACAGATGCGAGTTCCACTTTGGTAATTGTTGCGCATGACGTTTAGTGGACAGTAAAATTCTGCGCAGAATCAATTTTAAACCATTGATATGATACATATAAATTGCATTTTGATAATTGTTGTGCATGACGTCACGTGGAGACTACATAATCTACGCTATAGCCCTATAGCATACCTTTATTATTATTATATCATGGAAGAGAATGGTGCAGTATTGTGCCCTGACAACTTCAGATCATAGCTGATGATTAACTTCAAGCTTGCCTAGGTTTGCCGACGTTTTGGAATTTGGTCTTTCGGACCAGGTTATGATGAACCAATCTCTACGTAGTCCACTTTCAATAGATCTCGAAGAGTTCAACAATGCGGTCCACATCATTGCATGCAATATTAATAAATATTAGCATTTAGTAACCAGTCAAAATCAGAAGAAGCCGCTTTACTCTTTTGAATTAAAGGCTAGATAAAAAAGTTAACTCACTTCTCTAACTCATGCGAAATAGATACTAGCGTTTACTCATCCAATAAATGTCTAGCGATCTAATTAGTTTCCACGATAGAACCGTCTAGCCACAATAATTTTGTTCTTAAATTTAAAGCCGGCTGATCTGATAACAAAGAAGACAACCCCACCTACCAACCGTTAACTTGTCAAAAATAAACTCTCTCTCTTTGGTTCAAGGACAAGCTAATTCACCTGGCATAATACCACCACCGGACGCCTCCTCAGCTGAAACACTATCTAAAAACCACTCGATGAAGGTTAAAGAAGCGATTGATAAGGGATGAATGCGGGACGGGTTATCCTGCGGCATATTTTTTGTCTCCTTTTTATTTTATAATTTAACTTATTGAATTTTTTCCTTATATTTACTCTAAGCAATATGCGTTTTCATAAAAATCAGAAAAGTTTATTCGAGCTGCATCGTATAAAATAAATCAAATGTGGAACTACGGAATCCCGTTCCGCTCGGGACTGAGTTGACCAAATGTCCCGCGAGGAACTAAATATTCAAAATATTCTGCGGGACAAAAAAAATATCCAGCGAGATATCCCGTCCCGTCTCGCATTCATCTCTAATTGATATCACCCAACCTCTCTAGACGTTGCACCTTACTAAAATATATAAAAAAATATTTAAACATTTTTAATTGATAGTAACTTGATATAATTAAAGATTTAATATTATAAAATATATCAAGTTATACAGATCTGTTTTTACAAGTTGAAGAAATTGATTTCAGTGTTTGCTATGCAATTCCAGCCAAGGTATGTATTTAGAAATTCTTGTGTACAAGTCGGGCCTTCCTGTACAAGGAGTGTAGTAAGCTGATGCTATTGCAATTACAAGATTTGTTGATACCATCACTAATGGGCCACCCGGATCAGCCTTAAAAACGGTTGGAATTAAATGGCAGTTAAATTGTAGAAAAAAACTGTCTTACTCTGCAAAATCCTATTCCGTTTTCATCATACGTGCAAAGGATACTATCCGGAGGCTTAAAAGTGTTCGATTTTTGACATACTTCATTAGTGATTGTTGTTACATTTAGTTTTTTAAGATCGTTTGAAGTATCAGAACCATTTTCCTAAAAAAAATAATAATTATTATTATTATAGCTGCCTTAGGGCGATTCCGCGTGAGACGATTTTCGACATGAATTTTTAAATCAGAGTATTTAACACTTTTTTTATGCCAATACAAAGAAAAAGATCTAAATTTAATAATAAAACTACTTTTATGAACCTAAGAAATCCATATTTGAATTTTAGGCGCGCTCAGAATCGGTAGTGCCCACAAGTTCGGTGCAAACTGCCCATCAAGCATCGGTCCCCGGTAATAGTTTTACTAAATCGTTGTTATATAAATAATATATTTATAACATTTTCAGCTAATATTGAAAACAAATAATTAATTTAAGTAACAAAGAAGTGTACTAATTAGTCATTATACATTTTTTGATCTCTTATTTCTTTTATTTATGTATTTATAATGATGTTTATGTTTACTTAAGTTAGATGCGTTGCACCCGCTATAAATTGACGTTGCACCCGCGACTGTATAAGAAGTGTATAAGAAGTATAAGAATTCATAGAATATATTTTTTTATTATTATATTTAATTTAATGAGTAGCTAAGTTTGTACTCTTTCAAAATACGAAAGCCTAATTTAATAAATGTTTCGCAATTAATAGACTTGTTTCATTCTTCTTCTATGATCTTGAAAGGTGGGCCAATTTAGTTGCACCCGCGATAGCACTTCAAACCTCTCTTGTAGCAATTTATACATTTTATTTGAATTCTTATATGCGAATCTAAGGGCCAGTTGTATAAAGGAGGGTTAACTCGGGGATCAGCTGATCCTGGATCAAGAGTTGACCCAGGATCAACGTCTATGCGGTTTATTTTGTTATTCTTACTTTAATACACAAAAAAGCAATGTTGCCAGGTGTTATTTTAATAAATGACAAATGGATTGAGACAAACAGTATAAATCACAATAAATTTAAGAAGGGCATTTTTTTCAGGGCTCTTTTAATTTAATCAACAGATGGCGCCTACTTAAATATTTTTATAAGAGGAATTTGCTATATTTAAAATATAGCAAATTCGTTGAGATAATACTATTCTATAAACAATATTCTTGATCTTAAGCTATTTTGAGTTCGTATTGAGTATGTCAAAACACACTCACTTACAAAAAAAAGATAATTAAACTTTAATCATGAATTGTGTTTTTATAAATAAATATTACGAACTCAAAATAGCTTAGGATCAAGAATATTGTTTATAGAATTGTATTATCTCAACGAATTTGCTATTTTTTAAATACAAAAGCCTCCTCTTATTTTATAAAAATATTTAAGTAGGCGCCATCTGTTGATTAAATTAAATGGGCCCTGAAAAAAATGCCCCTCTTAAAAGTAAATAAAGTTGATCCTGGGTTAATCTACCGATTTCTCGGATCAGAAAATCGATGAGTTAACCCAGGATCAACGCTTATACAACAGAAATTTGCTTTGATCCTTGGTTTAACTCTGATCCGAGGATGATCCTCTTTTATACAACTGGCCCTAAATTTATTTTTAAAATTACTGATTCTCCTGTTCCATATTGCAGGATAATTCTGCAATGTAGCTGCCAATTTTTTATTTAATTTCACCATGGTGTCCATTTAAAGTTCACAGAAAAATTTAAATTTATTTAATATTTATAAGGTTATGTTATCATTGAGATCGACACAGTTTGACAGAAAATCAACCTAAAAATAAAAAATCTATTGCTCATCCACTACCAATGTAAACGCTATAATTCTTACACACTAATTTTTACACACTACCTTACCAATACACTACCCTATGTAAATGGGGCTTTACGTTGTAAGCAGGAGATTATGGTATGGTAATTCCTTAAGTAGTAACAATTTTACCATATAGTGTGGAAAGTAACAGATTTCCAAATCATATTTTTAAGGACCGCATTCAGGGTGAGGTTTTTCGTTGTAATGATTTATACAGGGTGAAGAATCAAACATCTAAAGCCCGTATGCCACGGTGCATAATTTTGCATAAAATGGTAACTAACCAATGAAAAACGTCCGATGGCTACTAATACGCTCTTCCTATTGGTTAGTTACCATTTACATGTAAATTTTATGTAAAATTATGCATCGTGTCATACAGACTTTACACACATAATTAGAGAAACTGTATTTGAAAAGATATGACTAAAAGATTAATAATTTCAATACGAAGTTGATCCCCACCCCCATCGAAATAAGTCCCGTAGACGCTTATGGCGTTTTCTGTTAATTATTAATATTTTTTAAATTAAATAAAATTTTAAATTTTAATATACTATTTAAGAATAAAAATCATTGAAGAAATATCCACGGGTTGAGCTTAGGTTAGTGTTAAAGAAACATTTTTTTTTAAATGAGGGGGGACCATTAAAAGAGAAATTCTCCGGTCAAGCTTAGGTTAATGTTGGGAAACAATTTATTATTTATTAGTAAATCATTGAAGAAATATCCACGGGTTAAGCTTAGGTTAGTGTTAAAGAAACATTTTTTTTTAATGAGGGGGGACCATTAAAAGAGAAATTCTCCGGTCAAGCTTAGGTTAATGTTGCTTTAAATTTTAAATTTGCTTATCCTTGTCCAACGCCCAATAGAAAAAATTTGGCGTAAAACATAGCAAAACCAAGTTTATACAAAAATTTTCACCATGCTCATGGTTATATTCCGTATTAGCTACAAAGGCCATGTGGAAAATCAAAAAATATCGAATGGTCCGCCTTTTCAATTTTAATTTAATCAAATTATAATTCGTCAATATAAAACATTGGCTGTAAACATATTGGTTGTTATTTTCTAATAACTCTATTAATTTTCCACTGTACACGCATTATATTTCTATTATAAAATTCTAGTAATTCTTCATTCATTTCAACCCCGTCCCTTTTAAAATTCAATAATTATTGTTTCAACTATAATTTTCTTTTTTAAGAGTGTTTCTAATTTTTGATTTTAATTAAAGAATTTGCGTGAATTGAAAATATTATTGTTAGGTTATAATCTAAAAATTGTAATCACATACTGTTAGCAAATATGCGTTGCTATTTCATTTTAACTGCTAAAATTATATCAGTCATAATGCTAATATTAGAAACAAATTGTGTTTTCATTTATGTTTTTTGTGGATACCAGAAAAATTAATAAAACTTTCAAATTCTTCAAGCTCATAAATTATATTTCTCTTAAAAAGATCAAATCAGAAAATCTCAGTTTGTTCAGTAATCAATTCATCATAAATTTGTCAATTTATCCACAAAAAATCCCTACCTATGTCAAAGGAGTTTATTCATATAATTTATTGATAGTGTCCAGATCTTGTAATGGTATTCAAAAAGTTTAACAAATAGAAAAAATTCTTTGCCGCAATTATTCAATGTTAATACTAAGAACGATTTTTCTTTTAATATAATAATAGAATTCACCATAATAAGCAAAATATAAGTAGCACATATTACACTTGCAAGAAATTTTTTAAGTACTTGTAATATTGCAGATTATTATCATTTATTATATTATAATATTATTCATTTGAATTACCCTGTATATAATTGAGTTATGGGTTGCCTATCATTTTTGCTATAAAATGCATGCGTGAAGAGGACTAACGGAAGTGAACGCGAGATTGTAAGGTTACTTTTTATGTGATAGTTGTTGAATCAACAGGTGATAATTTTGCGCTTTTGTAAAAGTTGTTAATTCATATTTTAGAGTAAGTAAATTTGATTTGTTTTTGGGTTTACGATCGGTGGATTAAATTAGTTACTTTTTGATTATAAATTTGGGTTAATCATAACATGAAATTCACTTAAAATCGTGGTAGCATCATTTCTGGATTACAATAATTTATATCGGTAAATATAAATTATTGTTGCTTTGTTTATACAGTAAATTCAAATGTTATTAATTGATATTTTGGTAAAGACAACTAAATTGCGTTTGTTAATAATAAAATGACCGTTAGTCAATAAGGGTCACATTCCAGAATTTGCAAGGTAGATGCATTGCGTGTTTATTTTTAGACCGGATGAGATCATGATTTCTGCATACTTGTGCTAAAATACTACGTTAACGACTTTTTCTTTCTTTATAAATTTTATACAGAGTGCTTAATATTTGCAAATTATATTTTATGTTCCTTAAATCAAATTTGAGTACAAATTTGATTACATATAACTAGTGATGCTAATTTATGATTACTGATGAAAGTTTGAGTGATCTAGAAGAATGCCCAATTCCACCCGGCGACACTCCAAAAGAGTGTGAGCTAAACTCATCTTTAAACCGTGCAAGTGTAGTATAAATGTCACTCGAAGAAAATCTAGAAACGGAAAAGCCCGCCTCGGTTGAGGACCCGAGAATCGGTTCGATACCGCCTTCGCACAACTGTAGACCTTGCACACAAACAAAATCCGAAATTACTATCACTGGCCAGGTTGAATTATGTTGATCTTGAAGGTATTATAACAATCGATAATTGGTTTATTTTGCTCCGTGAAACATAGTATTTTAGCCGTGTTTAATTTTAATCACATAAAATTACAACCAGTACAAACTTTACCCAAATATTGATTACTTGAATTATTGTTACATCGTGAAGTCAAATTATTACTTGCCCACTACGATCATTCATTTCCGTGTGTTTATCTACTGGATTTTTACCAATTTTACTCTTAGTTTTCCTTGCTACAGTCGTTACCCTTACAGAAATAATCTGGAAATAAAGATTTGACTTAACCCAAATATATGTGTTTTATTTGTGTTGGAAGTTATGATCGTTTCCTCTTTCGGAGCGATTATTTGTTTTGTTTCAGTACCAAGTGTTTAGCAAATTGTATTAACTTCGGAAGAAAGAATCTGTTACTAGATGGCTTGAGGTAGGAAATTAAACAACGTTGTGGTCTATAGGAAGTTTCCGTGTCATCGCTGATAAGTTGTTGGCGCTAAATTCAATTTTAAAAACAACATCTTACATACTCCTGCAATTATAAGAAAAATGTAGAACCTCACAAAATGTAGTCTTCAACAGGCAATCAAATATTTCCACTAGAATAAACAATAACACTAAAAAGTGTGCTGTTCTTTAAGGAACACTCAGTTCCAGTTTCTTGATGACAAAGTTCAAAAATGTTTCAACCACACTTAGGTACTTGTATTTGTTATAACCACAAAATGAAGTCAAGCTATTGACTACGGATGAAATCTCATACAAAGCTGCACTAACGATACTTGCGGGAAAAGATGTTAAATATCATTCTTACCAAATCAAAAACAAAAGAAATTTTTGAGTCTTGATTAAGGGACTACACTACTCTACAAATATCGAATAGCTGAAAGCTGAATTGTTGACTCATGGTCATAAAGTAAAAAGTATTCATAATGCTAAGAGTAGAAAAGATCAGCAACCCTTACCAATGTTTTTTGTTGAATTAGAATCTAATGAAAACAACATAGAAGTATACTTAATACAAAGACTGCAGCGCAGTAATATAAATATTGAATCAGTGCGTCCAACCAGACAAATTCCACAATGTGCCTGATGCCAGCGACTTGGACACACAAAAAATTACTGTGCACGCCAAATAAGATGTGTCAAGTGTGGTGGTCTTCACGATAACAAAATATGCAAAGTTTTTGAACGTAAAGATTGGAAATGTGCACTCTGTAGCAAAAATCACCCTGACAACTACAAAGGTTGCACAGTTTACAAAGCACTTCAGCAAAAGCAATACCCAACACTTCAAATAAAAACCCAACAAAAACAAAATCCAAATACCCCAGCCACTCCAAGGAATGTTACAAACACTTCAACCTTTGCGAGAAATGTTACTGAAAATGCGTCATACGCCTCAAAAACAGCAACGAAAGAAGTCAATACAAATAATCCCAAAACTAACATCATAGAACCATCAATTATCAAATCAGATGATAGAATTTCTCGATTGGAAAAATTGGTAGACGCAATGGCCCAACGTATGGATACGATGATGAATATCGTGTCCAAACTGCTTGATAAATTAAATTAATAGATCCACATATAAAAATAGCTGTGTGGAACGCAGACGGTCTTGCAAAGCATGTACCGGAAGTAAAATCGTTTTTGAAAAAACACGATATTGATCTAATGTTAATTTCGGAGACCCACTTCACAAACAGCAGCTATCTGAGGATCCAAAACTACACCATTTACGATACCGAGTACCCAAACAATGTGGGTTGGGGAGGAAGCGCTATCATAGTTAAAAACAATTTGAAGCACCATGAATTAACTAATTATCAAACTGAACATATACAAGCAACAACGATTTTGATTGAGGATATGAAAGGATCAATAGCCATATTAGCTATATATAGTCCTCATAGACACGCCATCAAAAAAGAACAATATAAAGATTACTTCGCAACACTAGGTAGAAGATTCCTTGCCGGTGGAGACTACAATGCCAAACACTCAAGATGAGGCTCTCGTCTAGCAACAATAAAAGGACGAGAATTGGTGAATTGGTCCTTTCCACTGGAAAACCAACAAACTGGTCTACAGACACAAATAAGATCTCTGATGTCATCGATTTTTGCGTAACAAAGGGTATCCCGCCACAACACCTCTGGGCTAAACAGAGTTTTGACCATTCATCAGATCACTCGCCTATTCTGGTGTCGCTGAGCTCCACGGTGATAAATAAGCAAAAATCAGCGTTTCTTACAAACAAGTGGACAAGGTGGGAGACTTTTAGATCAATAATTGAAGAACAAACTAATTCAGACCTTAGGCTTAAAACTCCAGAAGAGATCGACTCAGCAGTAGAAGGCTTTATAAAAACAATACAACAATTAGCCTGGAACGCAACTCTTGTACCAAATGTTAACATAAAGAAACAAAATCAATCCAACATAGCCAAATAAGTCATTAAAAATAAAAGAAAGTTAAGGAAGACATGGATGACGACAAGAGCCTCTTCAGATAAAGTAAAACTTAACGAAGCGGAAAGAAATCTCAAAGTACTGCTGAACGACGAAGAAAATAGAATTTTTCAAGAATATCTTGAAGGTTTAACACCAACTGAAGCCACTGAGTATTCATTGTGGAAGGCAACGGCGAAATTAAAAAGGGCAAAAGAAAACATTCCTCCTATAAGAAAACTCGATAGGTCGTGGGCAAGAACCGACAAAGAAAAGGCCACGACTTTTGCCGAACACCTGGAAAACGTATTTAGGCTCTTCCCATTGTTAGAGTATTTTGAGTCTTATCGACATTTCAATTTATTTTACCAATTTTTTTTAATAACATTGTTTTTGAGTTTAAAACCACATTTTCTTTGTTCATTGTATAATTTTATATTTTGCTCTCATGCGTTAATACAGTCAATTCTTCATTGTATTATTTTATAGTTTTCGAGGCACATTTGGAATGGGAAAATTTTTGTTCCTATGTAATATGATATTTTGTTAAATAATGTCTTTGTCTTCAAAAACTACACATCAAATTTTATTTTTGAAACGGATAATTCTAAGAATTAGACCAAATCATAAGCTTAAGGCAGTAAAAATATTATAGTTTTTCGACTCGTGAAGTAAATTAAAAACTTGTTCCTAGACTCCCCTCAGGAATGAATGTATTTTACAAATTTGATACATATACGGAAACCACTGAAAAGATAGGAAGTTGAGTTCTGACAGTCGAGGGCTGTGAGTCAATCCATCCGACTCTAACCGCCCAAACTGCAATGATGTTTGTTGTAAAATAAGCATCTTGTAAGTTTGTGGTGTGTTGCAGACTGAAATTCGTCATCAGTTTTGTTTTGTTTTAATGTAAAAATTTAAGTTTGGTGTAACAGTTAGGATAAATTCAAGTTACGTAACGTATCGTGTAAAGCAGCAGGATGGTCGGTCTTTGTAAAACTCGAATATAAACTTTCCAATAAATTAAAGTTATGTAACGTATCGTAAAACTCAATTAAGTTAACGTACATTATGGTGAAATTATTCACATACTCCATGTTAGGAGGATTTAAACTTTTATGGAATTTTATGGAAATTCAGTTCTTTGGGGATTACCGAATGCTTTGAAGATGTTTTAACATTATCAAGTCATCATTTCAGAACAGACTCCATGTTACATCGAGGTCTTCAATACATGATACAGTTGTGAGTACATTTTAAGTTTTAACATTAGTTTTGGTTTTGTTCGTGAAGTATTTTACTGGCGTATTGTTTTTTTTGTCGTTAAATTTAAGTTAAGAAATTATCCAAATTAAGTTTAATAACGAATTTAGTATTTTTCTTTTCTTCAATAATTTTTTTCAGCAATTTGATGTCAATTAAATTAATTGTAACGAAAAGTTAACGTAAAATTCAAATTTAAGATAATTAGTAATTTCAGTAAATAATTTTTTAAGTTTATTTTATTTTGTTTTTGAGTTTGGGCCAAACATTTAAATTCATTTTAATTTTTAAGAAATGCAGGTGTTACCTGTGAATTTATAAATTTTGTAGAAATCTACGATTTTATATATTTTTTTATTTAATTTTCATTAAATTATATTATTTTGTTAATTATGTATTTGTGTTTTCTTTGTGGCTGTTTAGTCAAAATAATTTTATGTTTCAGAATTGTAAAAGGTCTCGATGCCATGGATCTGTAACTGAAATGAAGCAGTTAATTAATTATTTTTTTTATAGTGTTTGTTTTTCGATTTTTAGTAAAGTAGCCCGCCAACTACCTAATTAAATTAGCATCCGAAAACAACTTAAGTCTTTTCCGTGTTATTGACGGTGGCGCTCTTAACCATTCTCTCTTTTTAATATAAAATGTCACTTTTACGTTAGCTCGACCTCATCCAAATTTAGTAAAATAACTCACGACCTCACGACTGAGTGGCTGGCAAAAACATCTGTTAGGATGAGTGTCGTAGTGACCATTTGTAGTGTAACACCATCTATGATTCCTCAGGAGGAGGAAAACGTTATAACTGAGTTTTTACAAGCACCATATCAAATGGCACCTCACATAAAAGCCATAAAACTCCGTGAAGTTAAAACTGAAATTGGAAGAATAAAACCAAGAAAAGCTCCTGGGTATGATCTTATAACTGGCACAGTCATCAAACAACTGCCTGATAAATCGTTAATTACACTTACTAAGATTTATAATTCAATTCTAAGAACTGGCCACTTTCCATCACAATGGAAGGTTGCTCAAATAATATTAATTCCAAAGCCAGGAAAACTTCCCGAAGAAGTAACATCATACAGACCAATAAGTCTGCTACCTATTCTATCAAAGCTTTTTGAAAAATTATTCCTGAAGGGGCTAAAACCAGAACTTGAAAAACTCAATATTATACCAAAATACCAATTTGGTTTTTGGGAGAAACACGCAACTATTGAGCAGGTACATAGAATAGTAGAAATCATAAACACCTCATTTGAAAACAAGCAGTATTGCGCAGCTGTCTTTTTAGATGTTACCCAGGCGTTTGATAAAGTGTGGCACCCAGGGCTAAAATACAAAATTAAATTAAACCTCCCCGCACCTTATTGCCAGATACTGCAGTCTTATCTGACCGACAGATACTACATGTTAAATACCAAGAAGAAATAACCGACCTATACAAAATAGAATCAGGTGTTCCCCAAGGCAGCGTACTGGGGCCTGTCCTGTATATTGTCTTGTTTTGAACCTCCTCGTATGAGATTGCGACAGGGATGTATGAATTTTTTTTTTAAATCTAGCTCTACCCTGAGAAGTATGTCCCAACAGATGGATCTTGGTTATTTGTTTTTAATTTTAATTTCTGCTTTTGGTTTGCCGGACGATAAAGATGCAATAAATCAGTCATCGGAATTCCATAATGTTTGTCATGATTTTCCCTTGTAAAAAATCATTTGAAGGGATGAGAATTAGATCTTCTCAGCTGAACAGCTTGGTTCACGGAGGCAATTGCTATAGGCATGCGGAATGATTTTAGTTGATTTTAGTTGTTAATTTGTACAGTTTTATTTTGGAAAGTTTTATTTATGTGAAGCGTATTTGTGTTATTTGTAAATAGTTGAAATTTTGGAAGTGGACGAGAGACATGCGCACCGCGCAACAGTGAAAATTTGTAGAGAATTGCAACGTCAGGGGGGAGTGCAATTTTGGAAAAGGAGGCGAGCAAGCACAAAACGGCTCAAGAGTGGCTTTTGAGTATTCGCGCCTGTAGGTGTAACACGTATCCTATGTGAAGGCGATATAAATGCGAATCAAGGTGTTTAATTATTGAAGATAGGTTTAATAATTGTGATAATTTTGCCTGTATGAAAATTGAGACCGTGAATTTGGAAAAGCCAAGCGGTATTTTTAACAAGGAAGTCGAAATATTTTGTGCGTGCCTTGAAGCGATTCAACGTTGGAACGCCACGATGCCTTCCTATGGATGGTAAAATTTTTAAACTTTGTTTTCAAATATTTTTCTTGAATTGCATTGGAATATTTCGCTACGTTTTGAATTCCCAATTTACATTTTGCAATTCGTGATTTATGAGAATTGCATAACCTTTACTTTATGCGCGCATCTGCATGTGGTTGAATTTGTTGACCACACGACGAACACATTTGATGTATAGTGGACAATTTCAATAAACAACAACAAATGTGCGATTAATTTAAGCTGAATTTTGAATTGAATTTTGTATAATTTTGTAAATAATTTTATGTCTCGTCCGATAACTGTGAAAGTGCAGGATAGTTTTGATTTAATTAAATGTCACTTTCACGGTTATTTGACCTGTAGGAATTTGACTGTAGTCATAAGAGGCTTCAGAGAAGGTTTAATCTTTTGTTTAATTGTTTATGGGATGACTGATTTATTCGTCGAATTACATTTTGTTTGCTATTATTTTATGAATTTTATTTTTCCATCAAATGATAAGTGTCCATTATTGGTACGTATGACTCCATCACTGAGCTAGCGGGTGAATTTTTCATTTTTTTGCAGAGGTATAAAAGAAACCTTGGCGGGAAATCTTCGGTTTCCCGCAAAAGCTTTTTTATCATTGCAATATATTATACACTGCAGATATGCCTACTACCCCATACACAACAATGGCTACGTTCGCGGACGATATTGCTATCGTTGCAACAAGTGAAATACCTGCTTGTGCTTCGGAGAAACTACAACAGGCACTTCACCAAATCCAAGCATGGTTTAGAAAATGGCGGATAAAAGCAAATGAGACCAAGTCCCAACATATCACCTTTACACCTTTACTAGGGAGACATGCCCTACTGTTACTCTCAACGGGCAACAGCTTCCACAAGTAGGCAAAGCTAAAAAATATCTTGGCATACATTTAGATTGCAGGTTAAATTAGAAGCACCATATTTTCACAAAAAGAAAACAACTGGGATTAAAAGTATCTAAACTTCATTGGTTAATTGGTAAAAAGTCAAAACTATCACTGGAAAGTAAACTAGCGGTGTATAAAGTGATTATTAAACCGGTGTGGACCTATGGAATGCAACTGTGGGGTACTGCGAGTACTTCAAACATAGAAATCCTTCAGCGATTTCAATCCAAAACGCTACGTACCATCACGAATGCCCCGTGGTTCGTCACCAATAAATCTCTACATCAGGACTTGGGTGTTCCTTTTGTTTTAAAAGAGGCTAAGTGCGCGAGTGAGAGGTATCTATCGCGGCTCGAACTACATCCTAACTCTCTTGCAGTAGACCTATTAACCAACAAAGACATAGTGAAGCGTTTGAAACGAAAAAATCCACTCAATATAAGTCGTAGATAACTGAGGAGTAGACTTTCTATATGCAGTTTGTCCATTTTTATAAATTTTTAGTTATACATGGCATTGTAATCTATACATAAAATACCACATATTTTAATTACAAAAAGGCGTTCTAAAAAGCATCTATCCAGGGTAAAAAAATTGTTGAAAATTACAAAGACAATCTAAATGCAGTATGTCCAGCGCTGTTGTACTAACGTATAGCAGTGTCTTTCATACGTAGATTTTGCCGCTGTTTTTCACGTGTGTGCGCTCTCCGGTCTAATATTAAGTCTTTATCAATAGGTTTAGTGTTGTTATTAGACCTAATGGCATTAATAAATAATTAATAATACGGAAGGTGAACATGTGGGCGATGTTAATCGAAAAAGCAGGAAAAAAAAATATTGCAAGAAAAGATCGTAAGAAGGAATGTAAAATTATTTCTTCTAATAAGATTTTTTTGTAATACCAATGCTTTATACTTTTTTCTTGTCTTTAAATGGACAAGTTGACAAATTTAGCGTTTTAAAGACAAACAAACTGCAGTTTGTCCATTGTAGACAAAGTGCAGTATGTCCAATACATTTTTGAATTTTTTTGCCAAACCGGCAATCAAATATTTTCCGTATTCATGATACTTCATAGTGTATTTTTTTCTGTATTTTTGCAAAAATTAATTTTTTGATAACTTATCATGTAAACCTGTGGTAGTTTTTATGCTCTCCTGAAAATTTAAGAAAATGGACATACTGCATATAGAAAGTCTGCTCCTCAACTGTGTTGTGTTTCAATGTTGATTGCAGTGATAGGCAATGTAATTTTATTAGGTCTTTAATGTAAGATACTAATTAATGCTTGAATTGTTAATTTTGTATTATAAGCCAATCGATTATTGCTCACGAGCACATTTCGAATTTGTACATGTGAGTATCAAAAAATTGATAATAATTGATAACTTTTATTAATAGTAAAATGTCGATAAAAATCGTTATCTAATGATAAATCTATATTGATATGTATCAATTACTATCAATATTGAATTTGAATGCTATCAATTATTAGAAAACGATCGCACACTTCCTGCCATAGCTTTGTTAAAGTAACTTTGTATTTCTCTGATATTGAGACTGATATGAAAATTGGAAAAGTACATTAGTCCAGCCATTGAAGGTAAAATACGGCGATACTCGAGAATTATTCCAAACAGCACCGATTTTCATAAAAATTTAGAGTTAGGTTTCACTTAACCTTCTCCTTCAAAGTTGGAACTGTAGCAGTGGTTGTTTTTACTCTAGAGGTGCGGATGCCACCCTTTCTCGGGGGTAAAAATTTTTTCATTAAAAATAAATTTAGGAATGGATAGATTGACTGATTCTAAGCAACTTTAATTCTATAAAATTTATTCTCCGATTTATTCGAAAGTAAAAGTGTCAATTTTTCAACAAAAAAAAACACGTTTTCTAACGGTTTTTCGCGAATAACTCAAAAGTAAGTATTTGATCGAAATAATTGTTCTAATTAAAATGTAGCTTATAAAAAAACAATAGAAATGGTTGGTTAACAGTGTCTAGACCCAATACAAACGGAGTAATAGCTTGTTAAAAGTTACTTCTTATTCGTAAAACGCCAAAACTGAAATTTTCAACGTGAAATAACCAAAAAACAATGTATTCTTAGGAGAAAACTTATGGTATCTTTTTTCAAGTACTTGAAAAACCTTTACTTTTAATTTTTATAAAAATTCCTAGCATCAAAACTAAGCGAGCTATGACGAAAAAAAAGTTGATCCCTATTTTTTTCGGCGACAAAAAATGTGAAAATCACAAAAATGTGATTGGTTTTTACCGATAACACGCATAGTTTTTATGCTATCATGTGTGTCCTTCAAAAAACCACTTTGTAGGTTTTATCAAGAGCTTTAAGCTCATATAAATATAAATATTCTTTTAACCCTTATTTTTAAATAGCCGCAGCAGTGGAGTGATGTAATCGCTGGTTGAGTATAGAGCGGAAATTCTGGGTTCAAATCGCGGATTGCACAGAATTTCTTGGCTCGGCCTTCCGGTGGGTATCCACAATCCTGTGTGGATATGTGGATGATCCCTGATATTTGTGTCGACGTCATTACCGTTGATACGACTGCGTCACACACGAGAATTTAGGTTGTCTACAGGTTAAGTAGACAGGGAATGAAGCCATGGGCCTTCTAAGCCTGTAGAGCTGTAATATATTTTTGAAAAGGTTTGAGCTGAAAGGGGTTGAACAAAGTAGGGGAGACTGTTGTACTTTGGGACATTTTTCGGTTTTTAATTTTTTTTATCGACATTTTTTAAAATGGATCAGTTTTACCTTGACCAGCATAATTAGTGTTATTTTGACTATTTGTAGCAAAATTTCTAAGAAGATAATGTAATATTATCATATTGATAATTAAAAGACAATGCTTCGTTGAAAATTGTCCTAAAGTACAATCAGGGGCTTGTACTTTGGGACAATGTTAATTTGACGCCAGGACGACAATAAATAAGTAAAAAAAAATCTTAAAATTTATAGAACATCTTTATTAAGACATACTGTAGCAAGACAAGAAGTTATTGGAAAGAATAATTGCTTCATACGGCGTTTTGTGCCTGTGTCATGTTGTCACCATAACATCTTAGTATTTCAAGCCACACGTGCACACAATTTATGTGCAACACTTGTTTATGTTTTAATGTTAATTCTGCAAATAGTTTGTAAGCATTTTTATATTATAAATATAAGAGCATTGTTATCCACAGGGAGTAATATAGTAATTATCGTATAGTACGGTCACTCGTAATGTTTTAAAGTAGTTGTAACTATTGATTGTATAACTTCTAAAATCGATGTTAGCAAATCAATAAATGATTTTAAATTAAATTTACTTTTTTTAAATTCTCTTTGGACACTAAACGTAAGTGGCGCAGTTGGTAGGATTGTAGTTAGGGCCTTAAGATAAAATTTCTGACGGCTTTTTGTTTCAACGATTCACTAACTCAACGAACAAAAAAGTGAAAACTAAGTGCAACGAAAATTTAAAATAAAATTTAAATAAGACCGTACCGAAATCGAAATAATAATTAAACAATTTAAACAAAGTGATCCAAAGAAGAACCACAACACCAGAATCAGTACGCAAGATATGAAGAGATTTGCAACGCTCTTGGCGATCTTGGCGTAAGTTTTGCTCATTTTATCCTTTTATTATTTATTTTCTGAATGTCTAAATCCGAAATTGCCAACCTATTTAGCAACCTAAACATTACAATTGATCCTAACAACCCCACAACCCCTACTGTCTTAAATCCAAATACCGAAATTACAATCAACAATCCAAAAATGGCACAATTGGATAAATTCACCGTTAGTTTAATACCAAAATATGATGGAAACCCATCGACGTTATCAATATTTACCAAATCTTGTGAACGATTTTTGACAAAATTTAATAGTAACGACGCTGCAAGTAATAAACAACTAATTTAAGTAATTATTAGTAAACTTGAAGGAAGAGCTTTAACCCTAATAGCGAGTAGAGAAAATGCTATAAATTGGGGAAACATAAAGGCGCTATTAATGCAACATTTTGGCGACCAGCGTGACGAAAATTGTTTATTACGCGACCTAATGAGTTTAAAACCTCATAAGGCAGAATCTCCATATCAGTTTGGAATGCGATGCCAGGATGTGCGTACACTGAGAAAAGAGATTGTTATCTATAAACAAATATATTTGTTTGAGGTAATTTGTTTAATATAACACTCGGTATATTAATATATATTGCGATAAGTATATTATAAAATTATTGATAAAGTTGTCTCAACATTATACCATGTTTGGGCATATTGTGTTAATATTAACAAATATTTTTTTAAAAACGAATACGAATTCTAAGGAACAAATGATTTGTTAACTATTAACAAATCTTGTTTGTGGTAACCACGTGTAATTATATAAAAAATAATTTTTTGAATTTAAACGGGTGGACACCCTGTTATTCGGCCATTTTAAATTTTGTATTTAATTTATACATAATCTCGATTGCCAATATATTGACTGTAATGAACCATTGTAAGTTTAATTAAAAAAATTTAAAAATTCTATATTGATTTGAAATTTTTCAAAACGTCATATTATTTTAGATATAAATTTAAAAACTATACCTACTATATACCTAAAAACTACACATTTTGTACTATGTCTCCATAGGTAAGTGGTTACAGTGGTTGATACTTCGATACTTCGTCAGGTTAAGAAATTTTTAATTTTCAGATTCACTGCTATAACATCATATCCAAAGGGCATTAATAGAAAAATGTAATTAAAATGACAAATAATAAATAATAATTGAAACCTAAAAGAAAAAGTTGATTCTGCGTCAACTTAATATTTTATTTTTTTAACGTTCCTATAAGTTAATAGTTACACAATATCATTTTATTGTATAAAGATCCCATAAGTTAATAGTTAACAAATATAAGTTTACAGTAAAGATATGCCTCAAACAAATGATTTGGTTATAGTTAACTTATATTTGGTTCCCTGTATTCATACCAACCGTAATGTTACACCAAATAAGATTTGTTAACTATTACCAAATCATTTTTTCGGTGTAGTTTATTGCTGACACATCTTCAATTACAAGAAAGCGATCCAAACGTTCGAGTAGTAAAAACCAAAATTTACGACGACTTATCATTACAAACTTATTTGCAAGGTTTGAATGGTCAATTAGGACTAGTGGTTAGATTAAAAAATCCCAAAAATTTGGAAGAAGCAATGAAATTTGTCACCGAGGAAGAAAATTTCATGTATTCACAAAACAAAACGAGCACTTTAAATTTCCAACGAAATTATGTTCCGATCGAAAAGAAAACACCAGCTCAACCACTACGATCAATAAACCCAGTTTCAAAGTTTCAAAATTTCAATCAACCAAATTTTTCAAATCAATCAAATTTTCATAAACAACCAAATTTTCAAAAACAACCGATTACTCGACCGTCAAATTTCAACCCGACAAAACCATCTTTCAACCGTTTTCAACAACCTATGAATTCTAGTTTCAACATGTCAAGACCAACAAATTCCAATTTTAATCAACAACTAGGTCAAAGATTCCAACCAGGTCAACAATCTCAGCGATCTAATGCTAGTGGAAACAGATATGAAAACAAACAAACACGACCTTTCCAACCAGAGCCCATGGATACGTCATCTAGTAACACTCGCCGATCAAATTATCCATCAGCTCCAAAGTGGACAGCACAAGAATTATTTTGTCAAGATGTAGAAGAAAATCACGAAGAAACATACCTTGATTATAACCAAAATTATGACCAATTTCAAGAGGACTACGAAAACGAACAATTCTATCAAGAAGTAGAAGAAAAAGTTCCTACAAATCCTGACTTTAAAGTAAATTTTCGAGAGGACCTGATCAACAAAAATCCGACGTAACCGAAACAATAAATGTCAACTCAACATCTCTTACAAAATTACCTTATATTAAAATTTCGGAAATAAATTCAAGATTTATGTTAGACACCGGAAGTACGAAATCATTAATTAATCAAGAATTGGCTTATAAGTATTTTCCTAATCAAATTGAACAGGAACCATTTAAAATTCAAACAGCGCACCAAGTTAGTCTTCATAATGAGGTAGCACATATAAATTTGCCTAATTTAATTGATCCAAAAATTAAACATAAATTTTACATTTTTAATTTTAATAATAAATACGACGGATTGATAGGGTTAGATTTATTTAATATATTGGAAGCAAAAATCGATTTTAAAAATAAATTATTGAAAACAAAAAATAAAACAATACCAATTTATTTGGAAGACAAAGACGAGGACCAACATCAAAATTACCAAATTACTATTGAACCGAGAGTTCAAAAGGTAGTTCAAGTACCCGTAGATAAGGAAGGTCATGAAGGAATAATCAGATACAGAAAACTGATACGCGGTGTAGAAATACCCTAGTGTTTAGTTAAATGTAAAAATAATTTTGCTACTACGACAATAATTAATTCGAATGAACGACCTGTAACAATTAAATTTGAGACACCCATGAATGTAGAATTGATTGATGAAAATATTTTGTTTAATAACGTCGAACCAATGGATATCGACGACGTAAGAGACTTTGAAGAATTGCAAATAGCCAACTTACAAAACATCGTAATGGACCACATGAATTCTGAAGAACAACACGCAATACGAAAATTATGTACAGAATATAAAGACATTTTTCATCACGATGATATACCACTAACTTTTACCAACCAGGTTAAACATCAAATACACCTGAATGACGAAGTACCAATTTACACCAAAGCTTATCGACAACCACCCGCACAATCAGAGGAAATTCGACGACAAATAGAAGAAATGCTTCAACAGGATATTATTCAAGAGTCGTTTTCTCCCTACAGTTCTCCGGTACATTTGGTACCTAAAAAGTCAGATTCTTCGGGGAAGAAAAGGTGGCGAATGGTGATCGATTATCGTAAATTGAACGATAAGACGATTGGTGATAGATACCCACTTCTCAATATACATGAGATATTGGATAAGTTGGGCAGATGCCAATACTTTACAACATTAGATTTAGCATCAGGCTACCATCAAGTAGAAATGCATCCTGATGACATTCCCAAAACCGCGTTTAGTACACCCAGGGGACACTACGAGTTTAAACGTGTGGCGTTTGGTCTCAAAAATGCTCCAAGTACTTTTCAGCGTGTAATGGACAACATCATGAGAGGAATCCAAAATGAAAAATGTTTGGTGTATCTCGATGATATAATTGTATTTTCAACATCCTTACAAGAACACATCGAAAAATTAAAAGCTGTTTTCGACCGACTTAGAAATTCAAATTTTAAAGTAAAATTAGAGAAATGCCAATTTTTACAAAAAGAAGTAACATATTTAGGACATGTCATTACTTCAGAAGGCGTAAAACCGAATCCAGATAAAGTAAAGGCGATTAAAAATTTTCCGATACCAAAAACACAAAAAGAAATTAAAAGTTATTTAGGTCTTTTGGGTTATAACCGAAAATTTATCAAGGACTTTGCGAAATTAACTAAACCATTAACCAAATGTTTGAAAAAAGGTGCGAAGGTCGAGCACAACCAAGACTTTATCGATGCTTTTGAAAATAGTAAGCAAATTCTTACGAATGACCCTGTTTTGCAATATCCTGACTTCGGCAAAGAGTTCATTCTTACAACGGACGCGTCAAATTTCGCCCTTGGAGCGGTCCTTTCTCAAGGTAACGTAGGCAATGACCGACCAGTTGCTTATGCATCAAGAACTCTGAGCGAAACCGAACAAAAGTATTCCACCATAGAAAAAGAATTGTTAGCTATTGTTTAGGGAACCAAATATTTTTGACCTTATATTTTAGGAAGACCTTTTACGATTTACACTGATCACAGACCTTTAGCATATTTGTTTAATTTGAAGGAACCAAATTCAAAATTAATGAGATGGAAATTAAAATTAGAAGAATACGACTACAAAATTACTTATAAAAAAGGAAAATACAACACCTACGCAGATGCTTTATCTCGTATTCAGATATATGCAATCGAGGACAGCGATGACGCTTCAATAATGGTCAATGTTGATGATTCTGACAACACGGACTGAATGTACGATTTGCAATGTGAATTGGAATTGGCCAGGGCATTGTCCCCGACAGCAGAAGATATTAGAAAAATATTAGCTCAACTTCCAGAGAATCCACCAAATGAAAATTTCCAAAATCAACAGGAAGAAACCATTCATTCTAATATCGATGACGAACCAATTACAGCAATACCAATCTTAAATGAAGCTATGGATGACAAACAACAGCAATTAATTATCAAGACCAGTCTTCATGGCGAAGTTAAGGTAAAAAAAAGAAAAGAAGGAACAAAAACCATAAAAGAAGTAATCATTCCTTCAACGGATAATGAGAAATTAATTATGGAATTCTTCAAAGAAAATACAGCGGCAAAGAAAACCTATCATTTGTGGTTTGACAAAGAAAGTATGTATAAACAATTTTCCAACGTTTATACAAAATATTTCAACAATAATGGTCCGAAATTGATAAGATGTACGGAGAGATTAAAGGTAATTGTAAACAAGGACGAACAATTGGAAATAATAAAATTGCACCACGAGGGAAAAACCAACCATAGAGGAATTTTGGAAACAACAAAAGCTATCCGCAGAAAATATTATTGGACCACCTTAAAATCAGATATTCAAAATTTTATTAATGAATGTGAAATTTGTAAACGAACCAAATACGAACGGAATCCGACACACCTACCCATAATGATTACAGAAACACCTCAAAAACCATTTCAAAAAATTCACATCGACACATTTTCGATCAAAGGAGAAAATTTTCTAACAATCATTGATGCATTTTCAAAGGTAGGACAAGCGATTCAAATTAGTAGCAAAAACGCAACGGAAATCGCTAATGCACTAATAACATATTTTGGATTTTACGGAGTTCCAGAAAGTATCACCACTGACAACGGAACCGAAATTAAAAACGGAACGGTTCAAGAACTTTTGGAAGCCCACAAAATTAAAGTACATTTTATTACCTCCAGAAATCCACCCTCTAACGGATTAATCGAAAGACTCTATAGTACCCTTATTGAACACCTGAGAATAATGAGAACGCAAGATAAAAGGACACCGATTAAAAATTTAATGCAATACGTAATTATTGCTTACAATAATTCGATTCATTCCTCGACAGCGTATACTCCACTTGAGTTAATATTGGGACATACAAATTCTAGAGACCCTTATGATCTTTATTTAAACGACAGATTTTACAAAGATTACGTAACCAACCACATAAACAAATTAAAATTGACATACGAGGGAGTTCAAGAAAAAATGCACTCAAATAAAGAAGACGTGGCAAGACAACGTAATTCGGAAAATTCACACCCATTCAAAATTAATCAAACAGTTTACACTAAAAAGACAAGTAACATAAGAGGTAAAACTAGAGACAAATTTGAAGGTCCTTTTATCATACGTAAAATATTTGAGGACAATACTGCTGAAATTGAGAAAGATAACAAAATTCAGCGCATTCATTTACGACTACTAAGAAAACCTAACGTTACAGATGGGGAAACACCCAGTCAATCAACATCCACAAGTTAGAAGACAACCCAGGGATGCTACCCGTTCAACTGGGAACAGCTAGTAATGTAGACAGTTATTGGACATTGATTAGAATTATAGATGTAGTACCACTCAGGTTAGAATTTAATAATTTAGTAAATAATTTTAAGAATATTACAAGTGCTTACTATAAACATTCTAACGGTCCAGGATACTTAAGGGAAGTAGAAAACTTTCACAAACTTTTGGAAAACACCATTAAAACAATTGAACAAAAATTTAATGCAATAGACCCACTGCCTGTGAAAAGACAGCGAAGAGCATTTTTCAATGGATTAGGAAGTTTTATCAAAATTATTACGGAAAACCTCGACAATGATGATGCTGAAAGATACAACAAGGCAATTCAAGATTTAACGAATGCCCAAAATAATCAAAAACTACTCATGAAAGAACAAATTAAACTTACTACGTTTGCGATTGAAAAATTTAATAGTACCATAATTAAATTGGATAGTAATCAATTAATGTTTCAAGAAAAAATTGCATACATGGAATTATTTATTAATGCTACAAATGTATGGAAATCCAAGTCCGAGCATAGGTTAACATTCGTATCAGTTTATTTGCAGTTAATAACCTCGTTAGATACAATAAAAGATATTTTAGAAACATTAGAAAAAACCTTGACGTTTGCTAAATTAAACGTAATGCATCCATCAATTTTCACACCAGATGATCTCATGGAGGAAGTATTGGAAATCCAACCATCATTAAACGAAGCAACATTTCCGTTACCTTTAAGGCGAGAAAATTATCCCGAGTTCCAAAAATTAATCCAAATCAAAGCTTTCACCCAACTTAGCAAAATTCATCTTATCCTAGAAATTTTCATCTATATTCATGTCCTATTTGTAAAAATTTCATTTATACCGTAATTATTCCTCAAACCAAGTATCTCCTAATACATGAGCATAACTACGTTTTGAGTAACCAAAAATGTATCGAATTACAACCTACTAATTTTATTTGTGATTATGAGATTAATCAAATTGACGAAAATTCTCCATGTGAAATCCAGCTTATACAATTCACCAAAAATTACGATAATTGCCAACAACACTATTTGGACATTAAGGCTACAAAAATTCAATATTTATCAAGTAATCAATGGTTATTGGTAACCAAGGATGAAGAAATTGTGAAACAAGAATGTAATTCGAGAAATGTATCAACCGCACTCAATGGAACGTACATTATTTCAATGGATGGAAACTGCAAAATGGAAGTTCATTCAAAATTAGTCAGAAGTCAAAAAAGAGGAGTCAAAATCAATACAATCAAAATTCCCAATTTATCGTTTGAAATTCACCCAACCGAATCGCAAGTTAAAATTAAACCAATGGAACTGGAACCAATTAATCTGGACGAATTAAAAACAACCGATCTTCGATTACATCAAATAAAAATGGAAATTGAAGAAACCCCGAAAAGTAGCTACTTTAATCGCAGCAGCGCATGGACCATCTTGATATATATTTTAATTATCATTTCTACAATTTATTATGTTTCAGTAAAAATATTCCAGAGAAAAAAGTCAGCATCGCCAATCGAACAAAACATCGATCAAATTGGTTTACAAAATCTTCGTCAACCGTAATTTTGCAACTCAGAGGGAGGCGTCATGTTGTCACCATAACATCTTAGGGTGGGTTGTACATCGATGGTTTAAACTTGAGATTAGCTTGAACTGAAGATCAACTGCAGTTCAAAAAAAAAATGGGTTGTACAATGCTGGTTTAGCACTGAACGTAAGATCAACACCGGTTTAAGTTAATCGGCCAAACTTGGCAGTTTAAACTTGAGATTAACTCCTACCCGTGTTCGTGAATCTGTACTTGCACTTGTAAATAACGTTCCTATTAAAAATTTTCAAAAATTGTTCAGTTTTTAATTATGTAAGAAACGAGTGGCATTTTTACAAGTACTAAGATAATTAATTTATTTAATTACCAAACTTCGTAAGCAAGAATTTGATTTTAAATAACTCAATATGATATTAATACACTTTAAAAACATAAATAATATGTTTATTATTATAACCCTAATAATTGCAAACCCTAATAATTGCAAGAAAGATCACAGAAAACACCGAATAACGTAAGTATTATGTCAAGGTACCGGGTACCTCATATAGGTGATAATTATAGTATGTTGTATTTTTATTCAGTAACATGAGGGTAGAAACCAATAATAAATTTAGTCAATTTAATTTTGTTTATGTTAATGTTTAATCTTGTTTATGCAGCTGTACAAAAATAATTCTAATTAAAATCGGTACTTTTTTCCCTTTTTCAATTCAATGGAATTCTTCCCACATGACTTGCGTTATACCATATCATTTACTTATTGCTTTTAGGTAGATTGTAAATATTCGTCTAATAGTAAAAAAAACGGTACTTGATAACAATTGAAATTGATCCAAGAATTTAAACCATCCCTGGTTCTAAAAGCCGCACCGTTATGTAACTTCACAGAAATCCTAAATTACGAAGTGTGCTGGCTATTTTTTTTATGGGTGCCATAAATCTACCTAGTCGTGCCATATGTTCTGTGAATAGAAAGTACCGTTAATTTTTGCCATTACGGCTTAAGGTGGGGCTCTTCAAGGTCCAAATTCCTCAGTGTCCTGGACGTCTAGTTGGTAGTGTTCTCTTACGGTCAGAAGTAAAAGTTGAGTTGTAATAAAAATGGTAATAAAATTACAGATTATTATATTTAGTTATACCAACATAAAATAGATGACCAGTAAAATGTAAAAGAATTTGTGCTAAGTAGTAGATCGGGACCGTTACGTAGTAGTAAGTACAATATGGAATTACAATGGGGTTTTTTCTAAAATTTCACTTTAGTGCAATTACAGTAATCTAAAAAAATTTGTGGTTTGAAAAAATTAATCTTATAAACTATATATTAGATAAAACCATTTTAAACTGTATAAAAATCTTTAATTAGTTTATCTATCTTATGTATTAAATTGTGGAATTACGAGGGTAGTTCAATAAGTTGGGTAAAAATGGTACAAAAAAATTTTTTTTGGGGAGTTTCTTTTATTATTTTTCAACATAGTCTTTTTTTAACTGGATAAATTTATTCCAACAATGTTCAAGTTTTTTAATATCGTCTGTAAAGTAAGATTTACTAAACCTTCAAAATATGAATAATTTTTTACGGTTACTTCATCATTTGTTTGAAATCTTCTTCCAGCAAGCAATTTTTTCAGATTTTAAAACGGGAAATAATCGCAAAATGCCAAATCTGAAGAATATGATGGATGAAAAAGAAATTCGTAGCGTAATTCTTCAAGTTTTATTGTTGCAATTTTGGACGAATGAGCTGGTGCATTATTGTGATCAATGACAAACGCGGCAACCATTTTGCTGATAGCTTTCTCATGTCTAAACGTTTGTGTAAAATTGAAATCATTGCACCAGTTGGAATGTTCATAGGTTTAGCCATCTCCTGCACTTTCAATCTGCGATCAGCCAAAACCATGTCACGGATTTTATCGATGTTTTCTTGAGTAGGACCTTCAATTTTTTTACCTGGACGTTTAGCATCTTTTGTTCTGGTACGACCACAACGGAATTTCATAAACTACTTATGTATCATTTTAATCGATGGTGCGGAGTCCGGGCAATATTTATCCAATTTTATTTTTGATTTTATAATTCTTTTTCCACGAAAAATATAGTGTTTTATTAATACGCAAAATTCACTTTTTTTCATTTTTGAGAACAAATCACAAGTTGCTTTATTTAAAACGTTGTGACGACCAAAATAATTGACATACTTATTTGAAATTTTATATGTAGACCAGCAACAGAAAGCTGTCAAATGTTTTTTTGTTTTTAAATTTGTGACGTCATTTATTTGACTTTTACCGGACTTATTGAACTCCCCTCGTATATGTAAATGCATATTTTGTTTGCTTATTACAGTTGGGACAAAAATGTAAAAACTGATTACCTGAAAAGGGCTTCCGACCTTCCGCGGTCAATGCCTGATTTAAGGGTAGTTCACACTACATGATTTATCATATGACTTGTCACATGACTTCTCATATGAGGGATATTTTTACGTTCACACTATATGATTTTTGTTATTATAGAAGTTATGGATTTTATGATTGGCTGTTGCGATGGTATGATTTTAGCCATGACTTTTCTTATGACTAAGTCATATGATAAATCATGTAGTGTGAACTACCCTTTACAAGATGTAATAAAAGCAAAAAGAAGCTCAACTAAATATAATATAAATTTCACACTTTATAGGATCAGTTTTCTGTAACAATTTTATCATTTTATAATTCAGTTTATAATTAAATAACAAGCAATAAGTTTAAAAAGCTAATAAAAAGCTTGTAATGACAAGCAATAACTTTAAAAATCAGTTAGATTAGATCAACAAGACAAAAAGCCAGATTACTTGGTTTAAATTTTTTAGACTAACCAAAACTGTACATTTTTAGATTTGAACTAAAAATATGAAGTTCTAAATGCAAAACCTTTATACAATAAAGTACCTAATAAAAATATAGCACATCTGTTGGGCATAAGATGTTATATTTTGGGAAATTTTTATAAGAGGTATTCCTGATTTCATAAAAATAATATTTGCAGCTTTTAAGAATGAATTACAATAAATACGATTGAATAATTTCTTTGCATTAAAATTGCGTCTTAAATTGAATGGTTAAGTGCTAAAAGGAAAGTACTGACATTTTTACCAAAATTGAGATATACATGTTTTATTATAATTTCGAAGTCGCCCGATTAAATATTGGTTTAGTATGCATACTACCTCTAGCCGCGGCTTCGTCCGCAAGCCCTTATATTTTAACGGAATAATATACAGCTTATGTCTACCCCCTGAAGGTCCATTCTAAATATTGGTAAAACAATTTTTAAAATCGGATGAGTAGTTTCAGAGATTACCTCTTTATAATAAATTAAGAAATTATAATATTACTAGGGGGGCTTTGCCCCCCTGGCCGCTGTCGCGGCCCAACCCCCCGGGCCGCTTCGCGGCCCTAATAGCACATAAACGAAATAACTTTGAGTTGTAAAACTTCTTTTCATATAACATTTTTTTCCGATCATTAATATATCTCAACGGATGAACGGATTAACGTTTAAACGGATTATAACGTCATACAGCTTGAAAATTTAAAATAAATGTTATCGATTACTATTAGGTATTTTTTTATTTCTTGAAAACGTTCTGCAATTTTACTTTTACTATTGGTTAAAGGGAAAGAACCAATCACAATCTTCCAAAACGTTGCATAAAAACGTTGCATATTTTGTCTTATCTTTTTCAAAATTAATTTTTCCAAAATATTGCACTGCAATATCGGCGTTTTTGCGTCATATCTCCGGCATCATGAGGTATTATTATTATTTGAGAATTATTGGCAATTTGAGCTACTGTCTGATTTTCGCTTTTTATGCATTCATTCAAAGGTTCCTTTGATTTTTTTGCTGACGGATTTGATTTTGATAGTTCTTGTTGCTGCTGTTGTCTTTCCCTTGTTCCTTGACATGTTCTGCTGATGTTTTAGAAGATAAAAGCTCCTAATTTGTTGATGGGAACGACGGCTGCGGTACTAGCGCAGTTTAGCGTCTCAAGTACTAAACAGATCAAATTGCCTGAGATGTTGATCAGTTTATCAGTTTATACCATGGTATAAAGGTTGAGACAGTAAAAATAATTTTATATCTTATATAGTATAAGCATTTCGGTTTCATAAAAATGTTACAAAAAAACGTTACATAAAAACGATACATATTGGGCTTATCATTTTATAGTATAGAGTAGATATTTAAACTTCAAAATATCGAGTTATAATTAAAATTAAAAGTTAATTAAACGATTTATTAAGCTTGCAGACGATTATATCGTCTGTTAAATCGTTTATAGTCCAGTCAAAATGGACATAAAAATAGGGGTATCCTTGCATAAGGTGGTATTTAAACAATTATGCTTTAATTTTAAGAATAAAACTTTGTTTTGCGTAAATTTTGTAACTTTTTTAACAAAAAATTATGATTTGGTGCAAAAAGGGAAGTACTGGCCTGGTTGTCAAGATCCTGCAAATGTTGAAATTCTACTAATTCCAGGTCGCCAGGTTCACTTCATTATCCGAAATAATTTATTCTATAATAAGAAGTATTTATTAGGATATACCTACGTATTTATTACGATATCTATGGGAAAACACAACGAAAATTTTCTTTAGTTTCCCCATAATACTGATAAAGTTTAAAGTTTTGATTAAATAAATTTTACGTTATAAAATTTACGATTTCTTTTTAATTTAACAATCTTTCGAAAGACGGAAAAGAATGCAAAATCAGATTTATTATATTTTTACCTCTTTTAATGTCTCCAAATTTAAAAACCTTTTCCAATTCTTGTCAACTTTTTTTACTATAAAAATCTGGTGACTACTCATATACCTAAAAATTTATAACAATGACATTCCTGTTGACCCAAATGGTGACAATTTTATCATTTTATGGTCATAATCTCATAATAGAATTTAAAAATGTTGGTAGGTACTTTTACTGGAGCTTTTTAGCGCTGTCTATTTTATAAAAGCTGAACTACGTTCTGTATTATAATTACCGACTTTTACAGAAAAATACTGGTTTGCAGTGCGGATATAGAGAAAAAATGTCCGAACTTAAAAATTTTATTTGGAAATACGGGAGCAATTGAGCTGACGTTAATATGTGATTAAATATTGATATTAAAGTTTTAAAGTAAAGTTTAATATCCATTTTACATTATGTATATTTCAGATTTTTGATTTTTTCTTGCAACATACAGAAAAAACGTATGTATAAAAAGAATTTATAATTAGTGATTTTCAACATGCCATATTTTAGTTAATATAAATAATTGAGCGTTAAAATTTAGCTTATAAGGTAGATCAATCTTTCTACTTTAATTTATGTATACATCATTTTCTTGTAAGTATGATACTTTTAGCTGCTCAAACGCTCCCGTTTTACACTAAAAACGCTACGATTAACATTGTATTAACAGAGGCCGAATCACCACCTTAAGGGATTAGGACTTTTAACAGTACTTTTAGAAAGGTCAATTAGGGTAGGTAAAAATGAGTAACAGTTTAGTTTGAAATTTTAAAGAGTGAACATGAATTGGGGTGTTAAAGAAAATCGTATTGCAGTGATTGCACTACATAAGTGTGATAAAAGTGTGACGGAGATTTTTAATTTACTGAAAAAATTAAAAATTAATAAAACCTTTATTTATCGCACCATCAATCGTTACAATGAGACGTCTAAAGTAACTGATAGAAAAAAAAGTGGTCGCCCACGAAGCGTAAGGACACCTAAAGTGATAAAAGCAGTTAGTGAACGAATTCGAAGAAATCCATTAAGAAAGCAGAAAATTATGGCTAGGGAACTTCAAATTTCCAAAAGAAGTATGTCACGTGTTTTAAGAAGTGATCTAAAACTTGGGGCTTATCGCAGGATAACGGGACAGCGCCTTACAGTGGCTTTAAAAAGCATGAGATGCGAACGAGCAAAACGTCTTTTAGTACGGCACGCGAATGACGATCATCGAAACATCTTGTTTACCGATGAAAAAATTTTTACGATAGAAGCAAAATTTAATAAGCAAAATGATCGCGTGTATGCCCACAGCTCTAAGGAAGCATCTGAAAAAATTCCTAGGGTAGAAAGAGGTCATTTTCCAGCATCAGTAATGGTTTGGTGGGGTGTATCATACGAAGGTGTAACACAGCTTCATTTCTGTGAAAAAGGTGTAAAAACATCTGCTCCAGTTTATCAAGAAATGTTAGAGGAAGTGGTAAAGCCACTAAACACTACTCTATTCGATGGAAAGCGTTGGATGTTTCAGCAAGACTCGGCACCTGCTCATAAAGCAAAAACTACGCAACGATGGCTTCAAACAAATTTACCCGATTTTATTGCTGCAGAAGATTGGCCCTCAGGAAGTCCCGATCTGAACCCATTGGACTACAAATTGTGGACGATTCTTGAGGAAGAAGCTTGTAAGATACCTCATAGAAATATCGAGCTTCTAAAGCGAGATTTGATCAAGGCAGCGGCATCGATACCAATTAAAGTGGTTCGTGCCGCAATAGATGACTGGCCACGGCGTTTAAAGGCCTGTGTGAAAGCAAAAGGTGGTCATTTCGAATAAATTCAAATGTAAAACGTTCTTTGGAATGTACCTAATAAAATGGCTTTTAAAAATTATTGAATTTTTATTTTTAAATAGTTTAAATTTATTCGCAAACATTTCACAGAACATATGGCACGACTAGGTATATCAGATCCCGTAAGGATAACATCGGCTCTTTATGTTTACAATGCTAGGACATAATAATTTTACATAAATACGGTTCTCATTAGTGAAAGTTATATACAAAAAATACTATTTATAAGCTTAAAACTCCGGATCCAAATAGAACTTTCTTCAGCTTCACTTCGATTTATTTTACAATTACTACGTATTGATTTATTTACAAATCAACTTCTTCATGCGACCATCTATGGTTCCGGAGTCCTCAAGCTAGAAGCTACCTTTGTCCGCACTTCTGCAGCATGAATCTAGGGTACATTCATGCGACCATCCCCTTTCATCTCGAGCCCCTGAGGCTACCTCATTTGTAAGTTTTATTTGTCATAAAGAATAAAAATATAAAGAAAAAAAAAATATTGTAGTTTTAAATCTAAACAGCTAATCATCATACACTTTATAGACTTAAAAACTTTTATTCTGTTTATTATTGTGTTTTGTCTGTCAAATGTTCAAATGTCATTTGAAAATCTTCTAAAATACATGCGCATCTAATACTATCGTTGTAAAAACATCGTAGTCACAGGTTTAGTTGAACTTGTGAAAAATATAACTTGTACAACAGAGGAGAAAGTTAATCTCAAGATCAGTTAATCTGTAGTTTAGTTGATCTTCAGCTGAACTCGCATTTGTACAACCGGCCCTTAGTATTTCAAGCCACACGTGGATGACCTCTTCACGTGCAATTTATGTGCAACACTTGTTTATGTTTTAATGTTAATTCTGCAAATAGTTTGTAAGCATTTTTATATTATAAATATAAGAGCATTGTTATCCACAGGGAGTAATATAGTAATTATCGTATAGTAGGGTCACTCGTAATGTTTTAAAGTAGTTGTAACTATTGATTGTATAACTTCTAAAATCGATGTTAGCAAATAAATAAATGATTTTAAATTAAATTTACTTTTTTTAAATTCTTCTTGGACACTAAACGTAACTCCTGCAACTACTGTGAGTTTTGGTAATTCCTTCAAAACGTCCAAATCGCTGATCTCCTACAATTGATTCAATTCAATCACTTAAATGTGTGTGCTTTACGAAATTCTCAAGATATTTTATAAAAATTTCGGAATTTGACCATCCGCTAACTACAAGCACGAGAGTGTCCCAAAGTACAAGCACAATATTACTTATTATTATTAACTTATAACCGTCCAAACATAAAAGTTAAAATTCAACACTATTAGAAAATAGTTAGCCTTATATGTGTATTAAGTAATACCGTATGCAACAAAAGCATTGTAAATAAAATTTACCTGGTAAAGAATGTGGAAGTCAAGCGATTAAAAAATACATCATCTACCTTAAAACGCAAAACGTTCAACAACACACATAATCGGGCATTTATAATTTATTTTATGGTGAAATGACCTCTATCCATTAGCAGGATAACCTCTTAAAACGAAAAGCGATACATTTGAATATTAGTATTAAAAACTCAATGTCTCGAAGTACAAGCTGTCCCAAAGTACAAGGATCTCCCCTACACAGAAAAAACAATAAAAGTGCGGAATTTCATTTCTTTAAAAATAATAAGTTTCGAGTAATCGACTCTGTTTTAACTCTCCTCTGTTTCAATTCTCCTCGTTCTCCCCTACTTGCATTAAAAATTATAAAAAATGTTGCAAATTTAAAAATCATTGATTTAGAGGTTTAAAAATTAATATCAAATCAGTGAAGTTTATGATACTCACCCCCTGCTGATATGTAAATGGCAGCAATTGCAAACAAGTTTTAACATGGTTTTAACGTTGTATACCGTATAACTAAGGGATTGAAGCAATTTGCTTTTATATACGGTATTATGAATTACTTAAAATAAATTGCAAGTTAATGTTTATATAATAAATTCATGATTATTTATATAATACATAACTATATAAAGTAAATGATTTATTTAAAGTATTTCATAGTATAATTTTCACATGTTAAAGGCTTAAAATATTTTACATACTTCAATTTTCGGACACCGTCATTTCGGAAATTCTGATTCGGCGACAGGCAATTCGGCTGTGTTAGTTTCGGCGATTCCAATTCGGCACCGGCATTTCGGCTATTCCAATTCGGCGACAGTAAATTCGACTACGTCAATTCGGCGACGGGAGATATACTTTTGGTTTATTCAATTTATTCTTCCAAATTAAGACGAATTCAAAAAACTTTCGACACAGAATACGAACGTATTCTAGCCGGACATGTACCTCCTAAAAAAAAGGCCGTGGTACCAAGCGGCTGATTCTCGAATTTTGGCAAAGGTAACCAATTATAATTCAATTAGTATCATAGAATATCTTTTATGACGTTTCTATGACGTCACTATACAACTTTGAGCTTGATAATTTTGCACTAATTTGCTTGGTTCAGGTTAGTTCATACAGACGAACAGAGCTAATATGATACCTGTGTATGTATGCAAATATAAATATTTAATTAAAAAGAAAAAATAATTTTATTAAATATTTTTATTTAAAATTTTTTAATAAATTTTAACACTTAAATAAATTTTCCGTCGCCGAATCGACGTAGTCGAATTTTCTGTCGCCGATTCGAAATCGCCAAAATGCCGGTGCCGAATTGGAATCGCCGAAACTAGCATAGCCAAACATCGCGTCGCCGAATTGACCGTCGCCGAATATACGGTACCGAATCGCTTTCACCGAACTGCGGTCTCCGAAACGACGTGTACCGTTCAATTTTATATACAGTTATAATTATTTTTGGAACTTTTTGTATAAGCATTTAATACTAGTATCTCAAATGTATTCGCATAATAATTATGTTGAAACAGGGATTCTCAAACTGTGTTCCCCAAGCACAGAACTATTGTGTATTTTAATTTCAGGTAGAGTCGGAGATTTTAAACTCTTACCTCGATGAATAACTGGAAGATCGATGATGTAGCCTGAAAATAAATTTTGCCATTTGAAAAGAGATAAAATAACCTTGATATTAGGATATTTTAATTTAATTATTTAAATAAATACATTTTCGGTTACCCAATTAAGTATTTTTTTTAATAAAAAATAATTCTTTTAAAAATTTAATTCTTGTGAAGGCACAAGAAATCTAAGGGCTTTTTGGTGCTTGACGTTAGACGTTGTCTAAGATTTTTGAGTTTTAGTTTTTTGTTGTCTTGAGGTTTTGATTTTAATAATCAAATAACCTATAAATATCATTACAATTTTGCGTAATTAACTTAAAATTGATATTTCTAAATAGTAATTTAAAGATAGTAGGTTTTAAATAATTTACGTTTACATACACGTGATGTAACGTCATAACGGTTGTTAGTCTGATCACATATAGGATGTTTAAAATTAATGCGGGTTTATTCATAACTCTGCTTAAGCTTAATGATCTTTATTTGCATATAATTATAAATTATATTCTATGTATAAATATTGGTAATGATATTTACATAGTTTTAGGTTTGCAGTTATATGTTGGTTTTGGAAGTTTATTTGGTGTGTAAAATGGTTTATAATTATTCATTAACTATTGGTGTTGAAGTTTCATTTAGATAATATTAAAACTTCAAAATATCGAGTTATTAATAAATTAAAAAATTAATTAAAAGATTTATTTAACTTTCAAACGATTATTTCGTTAGTCATCAGAATAATATACAGATATTATATCTGTATATATATATATGCACATGGTACTAATACGCCTCCGAGAAGTAAGTCAGCGTATCTTGTTAGACTCCGATTTTACTACTTCGACTCCGAAACCGGAGTCGAAAACGTTTCCCCATTAAAAATTAAAATTATGGCTCACCACGTCGCCTGGATTACCGTGACCAATTTTACTCTGGAGTCCAAATGGTCATATACAGATATACTTTTATACAACGTAGTGTACGAAAAATCCGCTAGGTTCGCTACCGTTTCAAACGATTATAAGAGAATATGTTTGCCGGTTGCTTGTGCTTCCAAACGCCTGTAGATCTTTTAGGCCTCCGATTTTTTCAATACTTTGGCAACAGCGCTTTATACTATTCTTACAAGTTAGTAGACTAGTAGGCGACTTGCATTTATGCATTTTATACTGTTGGCACATTTTTTATGTCTTATCGCTTTTATAATTTTCAAGAGCAAACGTCTAATATTATTACAATTACTTAACTTATTATTAAAATTAAAAAATTGTAAGAAATGTTAAAATTAACCATATAATGTATTTTGAAAATTATGATATAAATAATTGATAAAATACATTATCTGCATAGTATACTATGTAATGTAAAAAAAAACACTGACGTATTTTTATCAAATTTATTAGAATTTAAATTAAGTTAGAAATTAGATTTACAAATAAATACTCAAATGAGTTTAGCTCCGAGCAACATGCAAACCATACAAACTAATTATTTTAACTATAGGTACACTACTCTAAAGGAACTTAGTTTTTATTGCGGCCACCTGTAAAAACTATTTCCATACAGAAATTTTGAATTTGTTTGGACTGGAAATTAATACTACGTAGTGATTTAAATAAAATAATGATTGTCGATTTTAGTTTTGTGTAATTAGTAACTGATCAGCACCTTGAAATCTGCACTATTATAATAAACCCAAAGTGTGTACTGTTGTCCATGATGAATGATAAAATTTGTCATGTGTATGATAAAATTTTAATTGATAAATTCTTAAGATTTTAGGCATAACATAGGCTAATAATTAAATAAAACTCGTAGTTTTTTCGTCATTTAGCTAACGTCGTCAACTATTTTTTAACCACCAACATAATATAAAAAAAAAAACATTGAAAGCAATAATTTCATTACTATGTAGTTTTAAATATTGAATTATTTGGAGGCATTTCATCTTTTATGAAATTAATTATAATTTGGGTTAGTATAAAAGATCAACCTAAAATAACTTTTAATGTTTAATACCTTGTTATTTTATAAAACTAAAGTAAATTTCATACATGTTTTCACGTAAATAAAATTGGTAGTAGGTAGATGCACATTCAAGTCATAAGCAGCCGCGCATATTACTCGGACGAAAAATACGCCTTGGTTTTGCGGGATCTTTTACTATTGGGTTTAACTAAAAACTTAGTTTTTTGTAATCTAACATCAATATTTTTAATTTTGTAATAATTTAGCAAACAATAATAGCAACAATTAATAATTTGAGGATTAGAATATCAAGAAATATTTTTAACTTGAAATTAAAATGTCGTTGATGAGCACTTCAACTATATCGTGTCCATGAAAAACAAATAATTGATTGTTCTTTAAGATTTAAGGCTTAATATGGGCTAATAATTAAACGCATAAGTTTTTTCGTCATTTAACCAACGTCGTCAATTATTTCTTAGTTATGTATGATACATGATATTATTCTTTTTATCGCACCGTATTAACTACCCACATAATATAAAATGAAGACATTGAAAGTAATAATTTCATGCATTATCGTTAGTATTTATTTTATACTTAATTTTTTGAAAGCATTTCATCCTTTATAATATAAATTCGGGTTAGTATCAGATCAATTTAAAATAATTTTTAGCTTTAATATCAGTCGCCTAAAAGCAAAACCCGACAAGTCACATTTCACTTTAGATACAAAAATCGAGAAGTCTTTGCTTATCTTACAAATTACAATAAATTAGTTTTAAGCGAATTTTTGTAGTGAACCTTTTTTGGAAGTAGGTACGTTATTGTTGGTATTGAGAAAGAATCATATAAAGTCAAATAAGTTAATGCCACCCGGGCTGCAATGCATTTAAAAAAAATATTTTCTTGAAAATTAAGTTCATAGTTATCTGAGTACCTAAGTGTGAATATCCTTAGGTGCTCTTTAGTCACTGAGCGAATTACAATAATCGAAAATAAATTTTTATGGGTATCTCAGACACCACGGTGACGTTTACGTATAATTTTTGATGTTGATCTACTTGGGAAACTTACAACGAGACATAACAGTGAGTATGTCGCCAATCGAGATCCCAGTTTTTTTGGTGATTCTAGGAGCTAAAAAAATTATCACTTTCTCAGCGTTTAGTCGATTGCCGAGTCGATTGCCCTTTAGTTTTTGAGTTATGAATTTTGCTAACCGCTATTGGAATGGCAAACCGTAGGTCCGAAGTTCGTTCCTCACATGAGGCAAATTTTTTTTCAGAAAATTATGTAATTTATTATTAGAATTAATAATATGCTTTTGCAGATTTATTTAGTTTTTAATCTACGAATTACGATTCCAATACTCTACCTCTAAACTACCACGGTTTCGTGTAATAACAGCCAATATAGGTAGTATAGTAACAGATAATGTTTATTTTCAAAAATTCACAACTCGAAAACTAAAAGGCAATCGACTAAACGGTAAACGCCGAAAAAGTGATAATTTCTTTAGATCCTGGAATCACCAAAACAATTGGGATTTCGATTGGCGACATACTTACCTCACTATAGTGTCCCCTTATTAGATGTAATTTCTGCTGTTTGAGGAATAGATAGAAAAACTAGTTGCTTTAAGTTGGTTACTTACTAAAATATTTAAAAAAAAATGGTGGGGTTTCTGAGACCTCACGGTAACAGACGCGTTAGAAAAATTAGCAGTGAAGGTCCGGGGTTAAAAACGCAATTTGTAATTTTATACATTATAATTCATTTAATAGCATATCAATTGATACAAACCAAACATTATGTTTTGGCAAGTAAAATAAGTATTGTTTAATAAAGCAACTTATAAAACAAATAGTCCGGTCAAAATAAACATTCACTCTTGCATAAATTCCCTAGAAGCTGAAAATTTGCATGAACGTTGGGGATGCCATTATAATAAAATTGTAAAAAGTCCCCATCGGTCCCATGTGTGCAGAAAATTTTATGCGAGGTCAAAGTTTGCAAAATGAGTTTTTTAGATTTTTTAGCAAAACGGTTAGTTTTATAAGAAAAATAGTTTAGACAAAAATTGTAGATGATTTAATTATCTACAAAAATTATCCTTACACTTTTTTCTCTAACATTCACCATTTCTGAGAAAAAGCAGTTCTAAAATTTACTAAAGTTGTATTAATTGTCCTTACTATGCACACGTTTCCAGGCTACCTATGAGGTAGCGTACTTGGCTATGAAGAATACAACTTTAGTAAATTTTAGAATCATTTTTTCTCAGAAATGGTAAATCTTCGAAAAAAAGTGTAAAAACAATTTTTGTAGATAATTAAATGATCTACAAGTTTAGCCTGAACTATTTTTCTTATACAACTAACCGTTTCGCTAAAAAAATCCAAAAAACCTATTTTTGCAAACTTTGACCATGAATAAAATTTTTTGCACACCATGGGATCGATGGAGACTTTTTACAATTTAATTATAATGGTATACCTAACGTTTATGTAAATTTTCAGGTTTTTTAGAATTTATGCAAGGATACCCCTATTTTTATATCTATTTTGACCGGACTAAAACTGACAATATTATTGTTCGCCACTGTAAAACTTTACTTACAAAAGGAACCCGCGTACCTGTAATCACCGATTTCGTCGGGATTCACGGTATACGTAGGACCTGACTATAGTTAGGTCTTCTTCTTTACTTCTATAGAAGTAAAAGTTATGTAAGTGGAAACTCGTTTTGGCCAATCGTTTTTTAACAAAAATCAAGTTTTTGTCGCAGTATAAATGCATAAGTATTTCATAGGTAAGATTTGGATACGAGGATCGGTGGTTCAAGCCTTCACCAGAGAATTTTTTTTGTCGGTTTTATTCAGGTTTTTGACTTTTTTTAAATTTTTATAATACTTACGCCACAAGTAAACCAAAATAATCTATTATATATTATTATAACAATTTTATTTAAAATCAAATGCATTATAACAACAAATGTAAGAGGATTCTCCGATTTTCTTACATTGATTAAAATAATAATAGTATAATTCGATATCAGGAAGTTGTTATAAGTACCCTATACTTGTAATGCATTTAATATTATTGTGAAAATGTTATACCGGTTTATTGTGGCGTAAGTATCGCAAAAATTGAAAAAAAGTCAAAGAAAAAAAAGTTTGATGATGAAGACTTGAACTGGTAAATATAGAGCTACAAAAAATCTAACAAAAAAAAATTGCTTGAGCAAGCCTTGAATCGCTGATCCTAGTATCCACAGTTCTCTACCACTCGACTAACTACTACTTGCAAATTATGTTGAATCCAAACATTTATGTAGTTAATTATTCGCAACAAAAATTTGATTTTTTAAAACGCTTGGCCGTATGGAAGTCCCACTTATGTTACTTTGACTTCTAGTCAGGCCCTACGTATACCGTGAATCCCGACGAAATCGGTGATTACAGGTACGCGGGTTCCCCTTGTTAATCGGATCTTTTTTGTTTGTTCGCTATTTACCCTAACATTTTAACAATAATTTCAAAATATTTTCATCCTACAGTGAATAGGTAAAATCACACTATCGCACAGGTGGGCTGTAACAGTCCCGTAGCTCTAAATCTACAAACGCATAGATATTTTGTGAAAATAATATAGGTTGTTTTTGAATTTGATTATGATTTGATTAATATTTATAAAAGCAAAAAAGTAAAAAACAAAAAGACAAATTGTTGTAAAAAAATGTGAACAAATTATTTAAGAAATACTCCTGCATTATAAAACTTTATATTTTTACTTTGATAAATATTGCATGAAATAATTAACAGTGGATGTACGAGTGTTCTACCTACACAATGTAATTTGAGACTATCTAAGCGGGTGTGTTTGATCTTCCATCTCTATCGTGTCATGAGTGCGTCTTGTTTTATCGGCAATTACGCCCGGAAACACTGTTGGAGTCTTTCTCGGCCTTTTCATATACACAATTTATACAAATTGTGTCCACAGCGTCGTATCGATATACGGAGACCAAAGCGTAATGCCACTATACCAATTATCTGTATCATAAAACACAAAAATTCTTTTCCCCTCTACGGTTGCTGCAGGAGTTCTAATCGTCTAATAGATTTATATACATTTACTTCATACCTACGGTTGATTTTAAAGGCGGATAAACTGTCGTCCTATCAATGTACGGAGTCCAAAACGATACATTTGCACGTATATTATTATATATGATTTATGTTTATTTGGTCGATGGTGTTCCAAATAAACAGAGAGGAGGTATCACAAAAAATAAATTCTAACGTTGATAAAGCAAAAGCGTTTATTAATATTAACCTTTTAAGTTCAGGATACAAACTCGACTGATGATTATACCACTTAACAATATAGATAACGAAAAGTGCATAACAGCTTTTCGTTTACTTCGGTTTTCCATGAATCCGTAAAGTTCATTAACTTACAATTAATACACAATTGCATAATTTTTACATGCTACTTATTCTATAATATAACACTTCCCAACAGAAGATTGAGGTTCCACACTCAAGAAAAAATATTTTGAATCGGTTTTAATTCAGTTGGTTCCTCTTTTAAATTCTCTATGTTGAGTTTTTTATTACATTTACAAAAATTATAATATTTAAATAAAAAGTAATTACAAAATAACAATATAATTAAGCCTACTATAGAATACAATGTTATATCGTGCTCCGAAATGGCAGATATCTGTTTCAAATTTGGTACAACAAATTGCTTAATGGTTTTTGAATTATGAACTTGACTTATATCTAGAAATAAACTTAAATTATTTTGAACATAAAATTCTCCAAAGGATTCAAATAATGGAGTTACCTTTAATTCTACAAAAGGGTGACATAAAGTTACATTGTTGATTTTTACTGAACAATTTTTTGTATATACACGGAAAAAAAAATTACTTGGTTGAAATAAAAACTATTTAAATCAAGAAAATCTCTTACTTGAATAGCCGCACGAAAATATTTTCTTTATTTAAGAAAAAAATATTCTTAATTTAGTTTTCTTAAATCATGTAAGAATATAGTTAAATTAAACATGGCTTTCTTAAATGAAGTAATAAAAAATTTACTTGATTCACATAGCTACCATTTTTAAATCAAGAGGTTCTGTTTTTAATAGCCGCAAATGAATATTTTCTTGATTTAAGAAAAATAATTTTTTTAAACCACGTAAGTTTATTGTTGAATTAAAATATGGTTTTCTTCAATGAAGTAACAAAAAATTTATTTGGTTCAAATAGATACGATTTGAATTAAAAAATTCTTTTTTAAATAGCTGCAAATAAATCAAACAAATATTTTAACATGTTTTATTATTATAATTATAATATATAATGTAACTATACTAGTACTATTATAGTACAAGGTTTGTATACAAACAGACTTACAAGTACCTACTATAACTAATATAACATTATTTAATGAAAACAGAATACTTATAAAATTTCTAGAATTACAGTTAAAGATTCTGATGAGGTGGAGTATGGATCGGTTGATAATGAATCCGCTTGGCTATCCTAAAAGAAATAATAATTATAGTTATTAAAGGATGTAAACATAAGGGAGCAGAAAAGCTGACGTTATAGCGTCCTCTAAAGTTAAAAAATTTCATGATAGAAGTTCAATTTTTTAACGCTAGAGCCTCCAACGTAGAGCTTCGAAAAAGCTTAAGGTAGGATCTCGAGCGTTAAAAAAGTGAACTTCTGTCATGAACTTTTTTCATGGGAGAGGGGAGCTTTCTCGCTACCTATGGCGTTAACTTTTGTCTGTTTATATTAGCAATACTCTGTATACACTTACCACCGATTTCATAAAAGCTTTAACTGGCCGTTAAAAATAACGGTGAATTTCTATTGGCTTCTTATAGTTAAAGTTAGTTAAATTTAGCGCTTTTTTTAAAACTTTTATGAAACCGGGTCCAAGAGTAGTTGCAACACACGGAGTAGTTCAGTTGAACGTCAGCCAAGTAACTGAAAGTTAGTAAGTTTTTTAAGTAATAAATTAATTTATAATCGTTGCAAATATTTCTATAAATGCTAATTATTATTTTTAAAATAAGTAGGCAAAAACCGGGGCTGGGACAACTCGCCGCAGCCAACTTGCCGCGGTCCAACTCGCCACCGTCAACTGAAAAGAATTTGAATTTTATGATTAAATTTTTGAACGCTTAAATTTGGTCAAGTCCCCGGATATTTTCTACTTTTTGACGATTAAATCGATTTAGTCCATGTTTTTTTTTTGCAAAAATTTGCATGTTTCAGATCAGATTTTATGTTTTGTATCGAGAGTTCAAAGAATTAATAATTGAGTAACTGGTTGGAAAATCACTTATTAACAAAGACATTTAATAAATAAATTGCATTTTATGGCTGCATGACACTTGTACTGATTTGTTAACAAATTTGGTAACAACTCATTGGTTGGTAAAACAAACCAATGTTAGTACCGATGCTGGTTGTTTAACCAATCAATGGGTCGTTACCAACTTTCTTAACATAGTACAAGGGTCACAAGATCTTTATGATCATTGATGATATGATGATAAGATCAATGGGTTGTTACCAACTTTCTTAACATAGTACAAGGGTCACAAGATCTTTATAGTAATCGTTAACCATTTAACGACCACTTAACGATGATTTTCCGACCAGTTACTCAACTATTAATTCTTTGAACGCTCGATACAAAACATAAAATCGGATCTGAAACATGCAAATTATTGCATCCATGGTTTTTATACGAGAACTTCACCAAATTTAAGCGTTCAAAAAGTTAATCATAAAATTTAAACTATTTTTAGTTGACGGCGGCGAGTTGGGTTAGCGACGAGTTAGTCCGGGGCAAGTTGACCGGCGGCAATTGGTCCGCGGCGAGTTGTCCTAAACCCAAAACCTTACTCACACATTCAAAGATTCAAGAATTGCTTTGAAAAATTTAGTAGTTCTACTTACTTGAAGTTGGAGATAAACTTTGGATCTTGCTGAAAATTTTTTTCGTACACCTTAAATTGGAATCAATTCCTTAATATCCTTTTCCTCCAATTGATTATAAACAATCCCATCAATTTGACTTTCTTAAACAAACCAAACTTAGTTAATATTCGTACATTAATTACCAGTATTAATTCAATCACAATAATAAATAAATAAAATTAAATAAATAATTTTCTGTGACTACTACGTTAATTGAAACATTAATTTATAAAACATTACAATCGTGTTATTACTTTACATGATGCACTGTTAAAAATGCACAATTGCAAGATCTTATGTTCGAACTGCGTCATCTTGTCGCACGGGGGGTTCACAAAGAGGAGGTTCATAAAGATGTTCACACGGTCTATAAATAATAGAAATAAAATATACCCAAATAATATTAAAATCATTTTGAATATTAAACAGTAACAAAAAATAAATTAACGTAACGTTTACTTACTTTCAAAAACCTTCTGTAAATTTTCCAAATTCCATTTTAACAGTTTATCACTTACAAATTTATCCATAATAGCATGACACTAAACCATTTATAACTAAACTTATAGTCACAAGCAGAAAAATTACCCAATTTTTCAATAAATTAAAAAGTTGTACAATGACAATACGATACATATAATATGTACTTATGCAAATACGCAACAAGCTGGAATGGGATAATTGGATCGGGTACATCTAACCTGCATGAATATAATAACATGCGCATGGTTCATCTAAGTTTTTCTTCTTTGCTGACAACTACAAAATGATTTTACAACAATAAGTTACTCCTTTTAAGAATACGTTAACATTTATATCATTAGAAAAATAGTTTTCTTTGTTCAAGCTAAACATTCTTGGATCAAAATTATATTTCTAGTAAATTATATTCTTTCTTGAAGAAATCAGACATTTTTATTACCAGCATATTTTATCGTGTTAAGAAAACATATTTTTAAACGAAATAAATAATTTCAAGAAAATATTTATTCTTCATTTAAGAAAACCTTTTTTTCCGTGTAAGATTGTTGGTTTTCTGATTACAATTTTATTTAAAGAGCAATTGTTTTCAACTATTAGTTGAGTTTTTGGTATAATTACTACTTCAGAAGAGGTAGGTATTATGATATCATTAATTATCTTCGAGTGTGCAAATTTACATTCTTCGAAACTTTGTTGGTTTAAAACATTTTCAATACATTGTGTTAATGGTTTCATTTCTTTCTCGTTACAAAAATACAAATTTTCTAATTCTATACACTGCATATTAGTAATCCATTGATTGTTTTTGGAGACCAAATAAAATGTTGGAACATCTAATAGTGTTTTATTATTTATTGGAATAGTCAATAAATTAAAATACGAATATTGTTCGGAAAATTTTGGTATCGATATGATGAAAATTATTATATTGTTTTCAATGTGCACATTACAAGTGATCAACTGAAATAACTCATAAGAATTCATAGAAATTTTCAAACCGGTGTTTTCTAATAGAGTTTGTTGAGTTTCCAAATTTAAAATCGTTGGATGTAAAAAATGTAACCTTGCAAAATTGATCGCAGTGAGAATTTGATGAATAAAATTCTCGATTTCCATAAATTCGAATTGTAAATTAATTAATTTTAATAAGATAGATTCGTTTTCGAAGTTTTCAATATTTTTTAGTTGTTCAAATAATACCTCTTGGTTTTTCATTATACTATTAATTTTCATATCATAATTTTGCGTAATATTTTCCAATAATATTTTAGTTTTAGTAAAAGAGTTTTGAATTTCTTTTTCATTTGACTGAATTGAATTAACGTAATTTATTATTTCCTTTTTATCTCTATCATCAAGGGTACCAAATAGGAAATTCGATGCTTCGCCCAAAAAATTAAATAAACCTCTTTTGTGTTTTGAAGAAATGAGACCAAGTAAATTTTGAGATAATTGACTTAAATGTTTTATTTTTCTAAGAATAATTGGTGAATTCATATTGCTAACTTTTATTGCAAGTTTTTTACTTACGGTTTGTAAAGTTTTTAACTGAATTGTTATTTTAGAAATGTTAATATAGTAAAAATAATGAATATTTTCTAAATTAATATAAGCATTACCAAAATAGACAGGAAGTATTGGGTTGTCTACTTGTTTAACCAGGATTTGTGTCTGTACCGTTTTCGTCTGCTGGATCAGGATCAAAAGGATCGCCAGAAAAGGAATAATTTTCATCTTCTGTAACAAAATTTTTCTTACTTTCAATTGTTCTTCGTGAAATTTATTATTATCTGAATATACTAATTTATTCTTTTGTTTATCGATATCTAACGGTTTAAATTGCGGTTGAGTTTTCTTACTGGGTCTTTTTACGTAAGTAGTTTTTGAATTAAACGATATTGGTGGACAACTTTTTTCGGGATTATTTTGGTCAAGGACTACCTTTTGTATTCCAGCTATTTGATTCAAATGTTCGCCTCTTTTATTTTCTTCGCTAATATCTTTTAATTCGGGTATTCTAGCTATAGTGTCGCTTTCATATCCGTGAGTGATTACGAAAGGTTTTAGTTTGACTTTAGAATGTATTGTATTGTTATAATAGATTATGCTTTTTAGTACAATTTCCTTAATTTTTAAATTGGGATTCTTAGTTTTTAATACGCGTATGTTTTCTAATAGGGTAGAGTGAAATCTCTCTATAAGAGCTCTTCCTTGAGGTCTATTGGGAATATTGAAATGCCATTCTACGTTTAAACTATTGCTAAATTCTTTAATTAACTCGTTGTCAAATTCTTTGCCGTTATCGCTAGTTATAGACTTGGGTACATTGTGCTGTGCAAAATATTCTAATAGACAGAATTTTACATCTATTGGATTTTTACTTTCTATTAACATCGCTTGCCCGTAACGTGAGAATGAATCAATGATTGTTAGATATATAACACTATCTAAGGTAATAGTATCAATATACAAATGATCGAATGGGTATTGACCTAAAGGATTATGAAGTATAGGCAATCGGTTGATGGGTCTTCTTTCATTCTTTGCCTCTAAACAAGTTTGACATTCGTTAATAAATTTATTTACGTGATTTTGAAGATTTGGCCAGTAATATTTCTTTTCAATTTCTTTAACATTTTCTTGAATACCTTTATGATTAGAATTTTTGTGAAACTTTCTTAAAATTTCTTTCTGTTGAAGAGGGTTAGTAACATTAATTAATTTTGTATTGCAAATGACAAATTCTAAGGGTGTGGATAAATTATTTTGTATGAATTTAATGAATGAGTTTTTAAGAATGTTATCAATGAAGTAAAGAGCGTATTTTACTTTTGGTTTTAAAAATTCTTTTGTTAGTTGATCAAATTGATCATTTAAATTTTCATGTTCGTCAATTTTCCAAGTTAGAATTTGTTTGTTAAAAACTTTTTGTGTTCTGGACACCATTTTTGAAGCATGCATATCTATATGAATTTGGTGTGAAAATTGATTGATAGGCTTTTCTGAAATTGGTAATTCTAAGATGGTTTCTGAATTTGAGTGTACCGTGGCTTTGTTAGGTTGTCTAGTTATTTCTAGGGGTTCTATTGGTGAAGAATCTAATGAATCAATAGTAGCTGCGTTCGAACTTACATCATTAACAGTTTCGTTAATGTTACATTCGTTTTTTGGTACTATCCAAATGGGAGATGACCATGCAGAAAATGATTCACGAATTACATCTTTTTCTAACATTTCTTTAATTTGTCTTCGTACTTCTTGTTTGTGGATAAAGGGAAATCTATAATTTTTTGTATGAACAGGGATGTCGTCAGTTGTTTTTATTTCATGTTTAATTTCGTTTGTAAAATGTAATGGACCTGAAGGGTTAAATAATGCGTTTTTATTTTTGTCAAGAATTTTCAGTAGTTGTGCTTTTTCGTCATAATTCAAATGTTCTAATCTAATTTTGTTAAGATCTAAGTCGTAAGATTGTTCAGTATGGAAATGAATCTCACCTGATAATAAGTAGTTATTTAATGGTTTTATCTTTTTTTTTTCAAGTTCTTCAATATTTATTTTAGCATGAAATATTTCTGAAGTGGGATTAGTTAACTGAATTTTTGTTGATTTATTTTGTACTACAGTCAAAATTTCGTCAATGTTACAAGTTTCAGATAATTGTCCTTTTTCTATTAAATACTGTCCGTCTGGTAGATTAGTAGGGATGGTTATCGTTTTTGTAGATTTGGGATAAATTGTTGTTTGAAATATTGTGGGTTTATTTTGGCATGGGGTGTAATTTAGAATCGGTATTTGGTAATAGTCGTTAGATAATATTTTATTATTTAAGTCTATTTTGAATCTAAATTTTTCTATTAGCGGTACTCCGATAATTCCGTCGAAAAATGGGTGAAAATCATGTAACAAGCAAGACATATTTTCAGTTAAATTGAAATCTTGCAATAAAGGAATTATTACTTGTTCATTCAACTTTGTGGAATTGTTAAATGATACTACGCTGGTATTATAATTGGATATCCTGTCTGGAAAATATTTTCTTGCAATGGAAGGTTTAATGATATTAATCGTGCTTCCGGTGTCCAATAAAAATTTGGCTTTTAGATATGGAATAAATATATATGGTAATTTAGGACGAATTTTGAATTCTACGTTATAGGATTCCAATGGCTGGTTTGATGAAAAATTTACATCGTCATTAGTTTGTTCGTTGTTTTCTAATAATCGATCAGTATAGTCAAAATTAGTTTGGTCAAAATTAGTTTCTGGTTGTTCTAGAAATTGTTCATTGGAATTATAAAAATTTTGAAAATTTCCTTCATTGTTGAAATAGTTATTTTCATCGTATTCCAAGTTTTGGTAATTTTCGGTGGGTTCAAAAAATGAGGAATTTTGGTTATAATTTGTATTTTCTTCGCAATTAAGAGTTGTTTGTACAGACATGGGTTCTGGTTGAAAATTTTGTTTATTATGTTGTACGTAATTATTTTGCATTTGATTACTGACATTTCTGTAAAATTGTTGTGGTGCTCTTTTGTATGCAATTGGACTCTGTTTTGTCTGATGACTTTGATTTTTAAACTGATCTGTTTTCACGAATGGTGTGGTTTGATTTTTAAAATTAAATTGATTATTGTTTTGTCTCGGCTGTAAAGGTTTATTATTTAAATTTGAATTCAAATTATTTGTAGAAAAATTACTATTAAAATTAATTTGTTTGCTAGCGTTGCTACGATTCATGAAGTTGATTTCATCGTTTGCAAAAATTATAGCTTGATCCAAATTTTTTGGTTGTCTTAATCGAATTTGGCAAGAAATATGATATGGTATAGACACGAGGTATCTATCTAGTGCGTTGTCAGTATACAATTCGCGCCTAATTTCTTTATTGTCTAAATCTGATAAATTAATTTTTGAGATAAGTTTTGCTAGTTGACTTCTTATTCTATTACCAAAATTTACTAAATTTTTGCTGTTCGAACAGAATGAACGCTCGCAACGCGATCCCAACGTCGAACGTTGGCAAACTTAAACGAGTGTCTCGCGACACAAGTGATTTTGGCTGCGAGACGGTAGTGACATCTATACTGCACTGACGTAAACCCATCTTTAGCCGTTGACGTTTACAAGTGAGGTTAGAGTATAGAGTTTTAAATTGACAAAAAATAAGTGTAAATTTAAAGCGGTAAAGGTATAATATGATAACATTAACCGAATTATGATAACTATAAGCGATGTTTTTTATGTGGAATAATATATGTCCGTTCCGTTCCTGGCAAAAGTGATAACAATATCCGAATGATAACATTAACCGCGATCACATTAAGCGGGCCCCACTGTATAAAGATTTGACAGTTTTTTCAAATTCAAAATATATTTTACTGAAATTTTGAAGAATACCAGTATTAAACCATAAGTACTATAAGTTTCCGAATAACTACTCCGTTTAACACATTACGTTAAAACTACGATTCTTTATAATAGATGCAACGTATAGATCATTATTTATAATAACACTGTACCTTACCACAACGAATAAATTTCTTGCAATTTCTAATAAGCATTTAATATTCGAATTCTTTCATATAAGGAAAACATTTCATCAGATAGACGCAAATTTCATGGTATGAAAGAATATTTTAGACTAGCCAATGAACCAATCTTTCTTTGTATTTAAGAATACCAATTCGTTATACTAATGTATCTAAGAATACAGTACATAAAAGCTTACTTAAGATTTCTTTATATCGAAGAAAAAGTTCCTTGTATCAGTGAAATTTTATTAAAGATCACTGGTCTTTAATATTACGCACTACATTTTTTTTCAGTGCTCTATCGTAGTTCGATCACGATCACGATTTTCCTATGTCAATCCACTGCTGGATGAAGGCCTCCCCTTTTAAACTCCCCCCAGTGAGGAGAGGAGGTTTTTACCCATAACTCACCACGCTGGGCAGGCGGTTTGGCGAGTAGTCCCCAGATCAAGTTTGGACTTTTTAGATCGCAGCACATATCCGACGCAACCAGGATTAGAACCGCGGTTTCACGCGCTCTAATCTATCCGTGTTTGATTTACGCCAGACTGCTGGTTGTATCGTAGTTATTAACTACTAAAGCTGTTAACAGCTAATAAAATACATTTATTTTATTTAAATTCTGTTTTATTAAGGGGGATGTATCTACTTTAAGAGACCACCGGATACTAAGATTTGTCACTAATTTTCTACAAATTTGGTAATTTTTGTTAACTTTCCCCGGCTAGACAGAGCTCGTTTTACATTATTTTCTACATTACAATATGTTATATAATTGTCTTTTTAATGAAACTTCATTGCAATAGCAACTGAAATAAAAGTAAATTTTTATTTAAGTAATGGAAAACTTCATTTAAATTTATAACGTGTACTTATTTTATAATTTGTACTCTTTTATTCGCCTTTCTAATTTTAAAATAAGTAATTGGGAAAAACTCTTAGATGGTCAGACAACACAATCTTTGTTTATCCGATTAACTCTGACTCTTAAAGTGATTTCTTTTTTTAATCTAATTTTAATGTAAGCACCAGAATTATAATAAAACACCTTAATAAAATAACAAAATGTTGACAAATTTAATTAGAAGATATAAAATTGACTATTTCACTCAGCTGCCATTAGACCAATGGAATTAAAAACAACAAAACGTTCAACCAATAGCAATCGAATTGCATCGATAATTCCATACGCGTGTATAAAACTGTCCATAAGAGCCGTCAAATTATCAAAGTTTGCTAGCCGATAAATTACGATAGACGGCGCATTAGCGGATAAACCACGAACTAAGGAAGGCATCAAAATGCAACTGGCTATTTTTTGCGGATATTTTTTTGTTTGCCTTTTTCAATTGTTTATTCTGACAGTTCAATAATTTTTCAAGTTTCAAATCAAAATTTGCCGAAGCATATTAACAATTTCATCGTTCACTAGTGGAATTATCTTATCAAATTCAATTCGAGCTTTGATTTTAATCCTAATAATTTTTAATTCTTAATCACTCAGACGTGCTTTTAAAATTTAGCACGAGAAAATTTGATCTGGCATAAGCACAACAGAAGCACAAACCTCGCTGCGCTCGATCGCTTTCGTGATTATGGATGATCAAATTTTTTCTCGATAAATTGTTGATCACGTCATCGTTGAAATTAAAAATTATCCGGATAAAATCAAAGCTCTTGTTGTATTGCTTATGACAATTTTTTAAAGTTTATTTTAAAGCAAATATAAGTGACAATTTTTTTTATTAACTTCAATATTTAAATAATACGTATTATCTACTTAATAAACTTGAAGAAAATTGTGTTTTTAGCAGTAATGTAACGTAGTTTGCGAACAAACACCGCCAATGCCTCGATGCCCCGTTGATGTTTGCGGGTGACTAGCTAAGGGAACACACCCCCGTCCAGTACCAGAGCTGGGTCGCGCGCACGCGTTTCGCAGATTCTTTAAATGACTTACCTCACTCAGCACAACAAGCTTAATGTTACTGCTAATTAAAGAAAAAATTGTGGGCGCCAGTAAGACAAGAAAAAAATGAACAACAAGTTTTATTGAATTACAAAAATGATGGTTGATCAGATCAACCAAATACACACAGATGTAAAGTGGTACTGCTATTACAAACAATACAGTAAGCCGGACTCGAAGTCCCAAACAGAAATGTTTGTAGCTGAAGGCTACCAAAGAAAAAACCACCAGGAGACTGGTTGGTTGCCCCAGCAATAGGCTTACTTGAAAACAAAAGTGAAAAGCACTACCAGTGAACAATGACAAAATGTCACTTCGCTCAACCAACAAATATGTAACCTTAACAGGTAATATTGAAAAAAATCGCTGAAATCGGTTAACAAACTGAATATAAATAATATCCACCAAGTGGCCTACCTTAAATTTGCTTGCCCTGGTAATTATTGGGAATTTGATACCAAAAACACTATCTTTTAGCAGAATCACTTCCTTTCGAGATCTCGTCCAAAAGTTCCTTCCACCAGTGTTGAAAATGATTTTAAAAGCTAAAAATAAAGCAAACACACTCAGAAAATTATACTTATATCCGTCTGTCACCTCAAGCGTTTCTGTATTGAACCAAAATTGGTTGAACAAAAGTAAACACAGTGTTACGCCACTGGAGTGCGATAAATAGTGAATTACTAATTATTAAACAATTGATTTTACAAACAAAGTTGAATAATTAGGATGTATATGGTGGTAAAACAACGATGGCCAAACAAGATAGTCACGGAAGCAACAAATGGTTGATACGCTGGAGGTGGAAAATTGGAATATAAAATAACGATACACAAACCGTCTTGGGATGATCGTAGCCGAACAATTCCAAAATTAATAATCAGCTGATGAATAATAATAAGGACTCCAATGTTCGTTTATATTCGGAGTCTTGATGGATCCCGCTAGGTGGCGATTTATGCGGCGATTACAGCGTATAAAATTTTCTTTATCACCAGATGTGACTCCCCGTTCTTATCTGTCCTACCGTGCTGCTCGTTAATCACACTCTGACGAAAGTGTATTAGGGCGGTAGTCGGAACGACCAATTAAACTCAAAAAAATGTGTAATAAACTCGAAAATAACTAATTTACATCCAAGCACCAAAAATTGTTAAACTGCCATTTTTGATTATCAATCAAAAAGCCTTGAGTTTAATTGACCAATCCCGGGCGTTCAAATTTGATAAGCCCTAATCAAATTAATATACACGGTACGTCGTAAGGAAAAATACCTAAGAATACATAATGTGCATTCTGTATGCGACAGTAACTCAAATTATAATGTAAGTAATTATTTATATTAACCTCCTATTTTATTCGTGAAATAGTCTAAATAAATATCCTCTCGTGCATTTCAAATTAGTATACAATTTTTTTTCGCTTTTCACTTATGCTTTTGTTGCTTTGCGGCAATTTTCCCTCCTCTTCGAGTCGGGAAAATTGCAAAAGCAACAACCGCATTCGTGAGCTCAAAAAAATTGTCGACCATTTGAAATGCACTTGGGATATTGCATATGACAATTTTCTACTAATAAACTTTTACCTTCAAACTAACAGATTTATCTTTATCAGTTATAATTTGTAACCTTTTAACATAGTTCAATTGATATCTTTACGTATTGATTGCATTTACAAAAAGGTAAATTAAACTAAGCGAAATTGTTCACAAAAAATAAAAAAAATATTTATAAAAAGAATTTTTATTTTGCTTTGCAGGTTATAACAAAAACCCCAATGTTCTAACATCTAGTTAGTTTCAACTTGCACTAATGTCGTAAAACGAACAAAATTACTACTTTTCCTCTCCATTATAAGAACAATTTTATTCAAAATCATCACTTTCAGCATTTCGACTATAGTAAATTATTCCTTCATATTCAAATAGGTCCACTGTCCTGTCCGTCACTCACCACTACTTTTTCCCATCTTTCTGGCCGCGCTCCAATTTCGCGTCGGAAAAACTGCTCATCTTTTGAGGCAATCCACTAATCGAATCTATTTTTTGACTTCTTCATAAGAGCGGAAATGTGCCATCGATCGATGCAAATCGTAGTCCGAAAGAATAAGGTCTGGAGAGTACAGCGGGTGAGATAAAACCTTCCATTTCAGCGTTTTCAAGTATGTCTTGATTTAGACAATAAAATATTAGACAGACAAAACTGATTTTGCATCATTTTGAGGATGCACTTCTAAGCAACCACTTTCCTTTTTCAATTTTAAATTAATAAAACATTAAATTAAGTAAATACTAAGAAGTTATTTTAATAAAATAAATATTAATTTTTTTAATAATTTATAACAGTGTGGTCTAAAGGTGCATGTCGCTGGCCCCCCCCATTATTAAATTTTGAGATGAAATTAGTGTCAATCGTTAGAGCATCGTTAGAGCCTAAATGAGCTTCCATTTTTTTTGTTTGAGCCTCAACCGTCGCGGAGATATTCGCGAAAATGTTTGGGGGGGGGCTGTAGACACGTTGGCCCCCCAAGTCGAATTTTGGGTTAAAAGCCTCGTTAGAGCCTAAATGAGCACCATTTGAGTAGGACAAATTGGTTTCTTTTTGTCTATTACGCAGAAGCGTGACCGTTTATTGTACGGTTTCTTGGCAGGTTGGAACAAACCTAACCTATTTTAAATAATGTTTCTTTGTACAGTTTAAAATAGTACCACATATTCTTTTAATTATAATATGAGGTTTATTCCTCAATATTTACTGTAGAATTGGGGAAATATAATACTAAACAATCATTGAAAACATCTTTACTTATTTTCTTTGTACTCCTTTTTGTAAAATAAAAGAGTTTGTTTCAAGACTAAAAATCTTGGTTAAATTATAACAAAATGTGGCAAATTTAAAAAACATTTGATTTAGATGTTTAAATATAATATCAAATAAGTCAAACTATAATACTCACCTCCTGTTGATAGGTAAATTGCAGCAATTATAAACAAGAAACAAATCTTCAACATGGTCTTAACATCGTATAACGTATAGCTAAGGCATTGAAGTGAACTGCTTATATACACAGTATTTTGAATTATTTTAAATAAATTGCAAGATAATACAAACAATAGTTAAAAAATACATATTATATTCGCAATAATTTGAATAATATTAACAAATAATATATGGAACTTTTGGTATAAATATTCAATGCTTCCCTAAAATGCTTAGGTACAAATAATAAGTAGGTTTAAATAGGGATTCTTAAACTGTTCCCCAAAAGCAAAACTATTTGGTTTTCATGGTTTTCAGTTAGAATCGGAGATGAATAACAAGGGCTGGAACCCAAATCCATTTGTCTTGTTTCATACTAGCAAAAGTTTAAGAAGAACTGTTAAATACTGAATAATAACCAAAATTTGGGTATAATATAACAACCTAAAAAATATAAAAATATTATCGTCATGATATTAACCAAATATATCAGTAAGTAGCGCTTCGTACACAGGGCATTAAACTTTAGATTTCTGTATATTATCTAAGATATTATAATATAATCACACCAAGTATCTTAATGTTCAAAACACAGGAAACGATGTTATACTTTCTTATGCTATGTTTTAAATTTAAAACTAAATAAGTAAACCGCAAAAATGTTTATCGGCTTCACAAAACTTTATATTTGCGCTGACGCAAATTTGCAAAATTTAAACAATTTAAATTGAGCTCTTTAACCTTATAAAACTTAGCCAATAACATCAATTGCAGAACTCAAACGCTGCAAGCAATAAATAAATCGCCGCTTAATCTCAGAACTGTTTTAAATTATCGACATTTTTGTCGAACGTCAATACAAATTTGCAAATTTTGGTCCACTACTACCAAGATGACCTTCTATTTCAACTTAACGTCTTTTTCGGCGTCCCAAAATCGACTCCTTCTAGACTCAACTTCCACTGACTTCTTTTTTTTAAATTTTCTTTTCCCAATAGACTCTTTAAGATAACACACCAAACTAGCGTTTTAAAAATCGCATTATCACGACTATGCGCGTAGCTTTTAAAATTTGAAATAGTTTATAAATCAAAATAAATTCAATTTTCAAAATTAAAATAAAATTTGTTTGTGTGTTTAAAGTTACAATGTTAGTCTCATTGATAAAATAAAACAGCATAGAAAATAAAACAAACAAATTTATTAATTTCGATGGGTTAATTTGGTTTTTTATAGGGCGTTTCACGACACAATATATTGAACCATTCAAATTAAAAGTTAAATGGAAATATATCAGATGCTGATGAAACCTAAACCATCCATTAAAAATTCATTTTTAAATCACCTAAAAAAGTTACTTGAAAGTTCGACTAAATTAATAACCAAAATACCCAAAAAGAACTGACACTGCGGTTTTAAATTATTTTAAGGCTGCCGTCCTACCTATGTTAATTATATGGGACAGATCGCTCGTTTGTATTTACTAGAAGTGAAAAAATTCTAACTTTTAAGGAATTTTTTTGTAATCACTTTAAAGATAAAATTTGGCTCTTGGACGTGATCTATTTTTTATTACAATCAGATGATTAGAAATATTGAAAATTTTGCTGCAAAGTTACTCAATTTTTCAGATAGCAAAAGTAGCCATGTTATAATTTTTATAATCGTTACCGTTATTAATAAAGGTTCTTAAAATAGATCACATCCAGGACAATTATTTCATCTTGCTTGTAAAAAAAATTGATTGAATTACATCAATTTTTAGAAAAGTTCTAGTAAATACAAAGTGATGGTACAATTTTTCTTATTTTGACGAAATTAATTGCAATGGTAAGTAGAGTTCTATCACTTTTTTATGATTTTATTGCTATTTCCATCTAAAATGGTTTGACTATTATACACTACGGCGCTAATTTACAAATTTTGTGGTGGTTCGGCAAGTGGTTCGATACGTGGCTTGATACAGTCTATTGTACCTATTTGATAACACATTACGTGATTCATCGAAAGGTATGTTGAGACAAGAAGTTATAAATAATATTATATACTTTCTTGTCGATGTTAGCAAATGCATTTTTATACAGTGCAAATGTAAGATTTTCAATATTATATTCAATATAATAATTTCGCATTTCTAGTTTTGTCTAAAAATTTTCTTTGCTAATATTTTTTATTTCTACATAAATTATCTCATCAACTGCCGAATTTAGTTTTTAAAATCTCTAATGAAGTGCCTAATTAACCTTCGTATGGTACACTGGGGTCCGTGAAACCCTACGACATTTTAAAAAACCTGTAAAATGTTCTAATTTTTCTTTTTACAAATAGACACCTTTGTAATTTAGCTGCATAGCCCTCTCAACATTTTACACAATATGGTACTGTTAATTGTGGTATGCCCTCCAAGTTGTATATAATTTAAGTGAGTTAGGGGTCTGTAGGACCCCAGTGTGTACCATCTAAGTAATTAAAATTTAAGTAAACCATGCAAAGGTTAAAATCAAACAGTAACGAGTATACCCGTCAAACGCACTTAAATCAATTTTTGGATTGACATGAAATGTATACGGGAAAAGCATACAGATTTTTCTGTTTTTGACCAGAATAAATATTGATTATTCATTAACTTACATTAGTGATCAATTCTCGAATTCTGCACACAGAAGAAATTGTTACATTATATAGTATTCGTTTTCACTGGATAGTTTCATAATTATGTGATAAAGATTGTTATTTTTTTCGAAAATCGAATTACTTGTTAACTTTTCTTATTCATAAAGAGTTGTCAATATTTAAATTAAACGATTGAATGGTCATGTAGTAATAACAACATTAAATTTTTAATTAATTCGGTAATCTTGAATTTGAGAATTCAAAGTATTGTATATTGCTCGGAGTTTTTCTAATATTTTGTAAATTTTAACCAAGCAGAAAAAAGGATCAATTAATATCAATAAAATACACCAAAAAAATATTATTAAGATTTCAATTCTTAATAAAAATTTAACGGACTCAGCACTTTTAAAATAATTTACAGTACTCTCCAGTACTTCGCGAACCCTTCCTAATGACGTAAAAATTATCTAAATTCCAAAGTACGGGGGTGCAGCTTGGCGGATCTAAAACCTTCCAAGAATTTTTATTATTGTAAACAAATTTTCCTTTACTTAAAAAAAAATTTTTTTTTGAACATTGGGGGGGGGGGCACAAGCCCCCAGGTTCCCCCCTCTGGCTACGGGCCTGCCGTAACATATAGTATGCTACCTAATCAACTCATTTGAAAAAAAAACGCCAAAAAACCATGGGCGTTTATAGGATCATTTACAAGGAGAAGCAAGATTTTAAAAAATGTTATTGTAAATGAATTGAAATTATTTAAAACCAAAATTTTTAGAAAATTTTAAAAACTTACGCTGGTGAAATATTAAATGTCTAAAAAAAATTTAAGCAGCCAAGACCCATGAGGGCAGCTGCCCCTTTTGTCCCCCTCATTGGACGCCTATGATTCATACCCTCGTTGGTCTATCAGCAATGTACTATATCAGCAGCTACACAAGGGATAAATTACGCAAAAGTAGTACCACGAATAAAGTTAATATAAAATTCAAATTTTAATTGTAATCGGATAATACAGTGATGTCTTGAACAAATAAGAACTGCACTGCTAATAATAAAAGTTTTTAAAGTTTTAAAAACAAAACTATTTTGGCAGAAGCTTACAATTTTGCAATTAAAATTAATTTTGTAGCATAGTTACTATATTTGTTTAAAAAGATGTGGTTGTCATATACATATTAATTAACTTAATAATGTGATCAATTTTCTAAAAATTGATTTTTAGAGATTTAATTCTTAAAAATTTCTTGTAAAATAAACTTATTGCTTGTTTTTCCACTCTACAGTAACTTGTTCATAAATACGTTACTGTGCACCATCATGTACCATGTGCATAAAAAATAATTATCTTTTGTGTAGGCGGGTCGGCTAAATGTATTTATACAGTATCAAAGTCGAGTTGCATCTCTTGTCAAACCCTATAAAATAGCATGATAATTGAGGATTAACAGTTTTACCTCTCCTCACTACGTATCGCTACTTTACAAGTGAATCTTCACTACCCACGCCCGTGAGGCCACCCTTAATAGTCGATTGTAAGTTTCACTGTTAAGTAAAATCTTTTTAATCCGAATTCTAGGCTCTACCTTTAACAGAAATCTTTTAGAAATCTTTAACATCGTGGCAAACAAACTGGAGAGGTTCTCTCCGGATTGCAGCAGACTCTGGTCTCTTTTGTGGTCAACCCTCTCATTAGGGGTTGAGATTCAGAGGGCAGTTTTTGTTTCAAAATGTGATAAGTGAAATCATTTTGTATGCGGACGACACAGTATACACGTTAGGAAGAGACGAACCGCTACAGGTTGGTTTGGAAAAGCTGTTGGAATAGTTCTCGTCCAATAAACTATTACTAAACCCAACAAAAACGCAGCACCAAAAATTCTCGGTGGACAGAAGAACCGATCAAGGAGAAAGAAGTACAACCAAATATCTGGGCATAATCTTAGATACATTACTGACCTGGAACGACCATGTATCTTATCTAACCAAGGCACTAGGAAAAGCTGTCTACGCGATAAGCAGAATAAGAGAAACGGCCGGGGAGGCAGCAGCAAAAACCGTATACTTTTCTATGTTCCACGCTAGAATGGTGTACGGTCTTTTAATATGGGGCACCGACGCGCATATCAACAAGGTGTTTACCTTACAAAAAAGAGCCATACGAGCATTGAAAGGAGAACAAAGACGTACACACTGCAAGCCACTATTCCGATCCCTCAAGATAATGACTCTTCCATCGGCATACGTATATGCCAGTGCAATGGGGATACGATGCGATCCAAAAACACTACAAAGTACTGCCACACACGGACACAATACTAGACCACATAACGACATCAGAACAGAACGATACTGACTAAAAAGCTCCGAAACAGAAAACCAAAGAATAAAAATCTGCAATAAGTTGCCAAACGACGTGAGGAATCTTCCATTGACCAAGTTCAAGCGGAGGATGAAAGACATGTTGATGGAAATGGCACTGTATAAAGTAGAAGACTTCCTTTCACAGCAAACGGAAATATGAGAGCGTTGAGATGAAAACCAGCATGTGCTGACACCTTCTACATCTGTAAACATTATATGTACATTTACCTGATGTAATAAAGATTATTATTATTATTACTATACGATTTCTTGCAAAATAAGCTTAAGAATTACAAAAAACTGAAAAAAAAATAAAAAAAACTAAAAAAAGAATAAATTGTTCTGAATTGTTCAAAGGGTTCTAGGTAGCTAGCTTGGGCGCGAAAATACAAATTTTACGATTGAAATCTCGATGAATTCTGAAAGAGTATATTTTAAATAAGAGAATAAGCGGAGGCACAATGCCCTAAGTGCACCTGTTTTTTCAAAAATCGAATTTGAAAACTTCGATTTTTGCAGTAAATTTTAAAGTAAAGTCGCTCGTGATTGGTGAATCAATTCATTCTGTTCACTCCCCCGTCGGTACGTGCACCCAGATATGGTCTTAGCTTTGCGCAGAGTGGGAGCGACACTTGCATTGCGATGCAGTAACAGTGCACTCCGAACGAAAATCATGGTTTTCAACCCTAAATGTGCGGGAAAATTGGCTTAAAGCGCCCGAGCGCAGCGAGGGGTGCTTTAAGTCAATTTTTCTTCGCACAACTACCCTGCGTTAAAAATCCACTTTCACGAGTTTCACCTCTCAAAGATCCACCATTTCCTTGATCCACGGGCCTAGGGATATTTTTAAATTAGTTGTTATTTTGATGAAAATGGCTCGAAGCGCCCGAGCGCAGCGAGGGGTGCTTCGAGTCAATTTTCATCAAAATCACCCTCGCACGAGTCGGACCCACGCGCAAAAGTAACTACCGTTCGTTAAATTTAAGTAACCCTTTTCTGAAGTAATTTTTAAATAATTTTAAATTTTTAAATTAAATAAAAAAGGAGAACGCATTCCTACCATAGCGCAAAAGTTACTGACTAATTGTAAAAGTGCAACACTCTTATGTATAGGAGCACACGTATCTCCCACGAACGAACTTGATTAACCAATCACGAGCGTTTAACCTTCGAAAATCAAGCTTTTTTAAATTCGATTTTTGAAAAAACAGGTGCACTTAGGGCATTGTGCCTCCGTTTATTCTCTTATTTAAAATATACTCTTTCAGAAAAGTTCGAGGTTTCAATCGTAAAATTTGTATTTTCGCGCCCAGGCTAGCTACCTTTCCCCGTTCAAAGTTGTTGGAAGAGCCAACCAAGGCACAGAAAAAATATTGGCTTCGTGGATGAAAAACAATACCGCTAGTTGGTCAAACGGTGTTCCCTTATGTGCAATTTATGGAAAATAGAGCTCTTCATTGCCACCATGTTTAGAATTAAACCAAGGTCACCTTCATGAAATTATCGAAGAAATTTATTCAGAGCAAAATAAAGATAAAAAAGTAACAAAAAAAGCAGAGGAGGAGGAAGAAGCGGCGCCACCAGTTGATATAGTGTTAAGGATCTCTCCAACCAGAAAAGAAACACAAGACATTTTGAAGAAACAAACTGTTCTGTTTCTTGCAATTTTTCATAGTGTTATCTCTTTCCCTATTCGTCATTTTTGCATTTTCTTATAGAATGCCCTTACCAACTGATTCTTTAAGATTTCATGTGCTTATGTTTTTAATTTTTATTTATTTCTTAATCTTGTGATTTGTTAGCAGAGCTTACGGTTTTAATATTCTTTAGGGCTCATGATGGTGCAAAGGATCTTTTGCAAATAACAGACTGTCTTGTCCATAACAGTAATATACGTGCAACTGGAATATGCATCGTCAATGTACTCGCCTCATTACAAAATTTATGTTACTAGATTGGAATCGATTGAATAGAAGTTTTTGAGATTTTATTATTTCAATATTGGACGTATATCAGGGGAATCTTGAAAAGCAAATTTTTGAAATATAGAAGATTAACTGATGACTTATGTTTCCTTTTATAATTGTTGGAACGGTAGAATAGATTTGGGAATTGCTGCTATCAAGCATTCAACTAAATGCACCTGTGTATCCTACGAGGAACGCAAAACTCTTTTTGACTGCACACCAAGCAAATATCAGGGATCACCACAGAGAGGTGCATGTCACTGCCCCCCCCCCAAATTAAATTTTGAGATGAAATTGGTGTCAATCGTTAGAGCATCGTTAGAGCCTAAACGAGCTTTCATTTTTTTTGTTTGAGCTTCAACCGTCGCGGAGATATTCGCGAAAATGTTTGGGGGGGGGGCTGTTGACACGTTGGCCTCTCCCAAGTCGAATTTTGGGTTAAAAATGGTGTCAAACGTTAGAGCTTAAATGAGCTTCCATTTCCATCATTTTAACTACATTTTTTACAAAGTTACAGGTATTTTTAATTTTCAAGCCTCCGAGCAAGTTCCGTGTGATAATCCTCAAGTTTTTTCTATTGACTAATCTAAACTGCAATTAATGTTTTCTGAATTTAATGTTGAAATAGTTTCTGACCACCAAACTCTACCTTAAATAGACTGACTGTCCTAACACACTCACCCAATTCCTTGGTTTATATGACACCAACAATTTCTCAAAAACATTCTGATACATTGGAATTTATAAGTATTATTGTTTAATTAGTGCCGCAGAAACTGAAAATAAACGTGATCAATGACTTTAAACTCATTCATTCATGACTATGTTCTCATTCAGCACTTTACAGTGCTTCTTAAACTTTTGCTAGTACGGAACAGGACAAAAAGTTTTTGCTTCTAGTCCCTGCATTTACCAATATTTAATGATGTCAATATTAGCTTTGGTTATTTTTAATTAATTATAATTTAGATAGGCAGCTATAGCATTGCCTATATATTTCTTAATATATTGACATAAAAATAATCCGCCTTCACTTTCTTCGTAAAATCATTTTTAAAATATTCCAAAAATTAAAATTAAAATTGATTGGATTATTTTCCATCATAGCTCAGCTTAGCTCAATTGGAATTTTCTATTGCATATTTACAGTGTGCGACCTTGCAAATAAAAAAATTTTGCTTTTTAAAATTTTCAATTCTTCTCTTAAAAAATAAATTGATAAGGAAACTTTTCACCGCACTCAACGTTTATTTACTCATGCAAAAATTTACATCAAATGCACAAAACCGCCAGGGGGGTCACAAATTTAAAATTTTCAAAAATTAAAAATATAAAAATTGTCATTAGCTAAATTTCTTCATCCTAAAAAAATATACGACATCTCTTTCCTATCATTAGAGAAGTTAGAATTAGAGAAGAATACCTAACATCATATCGTTTGGATGAAGAACCAACTTTCTTCTTACATGTGGAATAATAGGTACTACCCAAAACCAACTGGTAGAGCCTAGAATTCGGATTAAAAAGATTTTACTTAACAGTGAAACTTACAATCGACTATTAAAATAATTTAAAACCGCAGTGTCAGTTCTTTTTGGGTATTTTGGTTATTAATTTAGTCGAACTTTCAAGTAACTTTTTTAGGTGATTTAAAAATGAATTTTTAATGGATGGTTTAGGTTTCATCAGCATCTGATATATTTCCATTTAACTTTTAATTTGAATGGTTCAATATATTGTGTCGTGAAACGCCCTATAAAAAACCAAATTAACCCATCGAAATTAATAAATTTGTTTGTTTTATTTTCTATGCTGTTTTATTTTATCAATGAGACTAACATTGTAACTTTAAACACACAAACAAATTTTATTTTAATTTTGAAAATTGAATTTATTTTGATTTATAAACTATTTCAAATTTTAAAAGCTACGCGCATAGTCGTGATAATGCTATTTTTAAAACGCTAGTTTGGTGTGTTATCTTAAAGAGTCTATTGGGAAAAGAAAATTTAAAAAAAAGAAGTCAGTGGAAGTTGAGTCTAGAAGGAGTCGATTTTGGGACGCCGAAAAAGACGTTAAGTTGAAATAGAAGGTCATCTTGGTAGTAGTGGACCAAAATTTGCAAATTTGTATTGACGTTCGACAAAAATGTCGATAATTTAAAACAGTTCTGAGATTAAGCGGCGATTTATTTATTGCTTGCAGCGTTTGAATTCTACAATTGATGTTATTGGCTAAGTTTTATAAGGTTAAAGAGCTCAATTTAAATTGTTTAAATTTTGCAAATTTGCGTCAGCGCAAATATAAAGTTTTGTGAAGCCGATAAACATTTTTGCGGTTTACTTATTTAGTTTTAAATTTAAAACATAGCATAAGAAAGTATAACATCGTTTCCTGTGTTTTGAACATTAAGATACTTGGTGTGATTATATTATAATATCTTAGATAATATACAGAAATCTAAAGTTTAATGCCCTGTGTACGAAGCGCTACTTACTGATATATTTGGTTAATATCATCACGATAATATTTTTATATTTTTTAGGTTGTTATATTATACCCAAATTTTGGTTATTATTCAGTATTTAACAGTGCTTCTTAAACTTTTGCTAGTATGAAACAGGACAAATGGATTTGAGTTCCAGCTCTTGTTATTCATCTCCGATTCTAACTGAAAACCATGAAAACCAAATAGTTTTGCTTATGGGGAACAGTTTTAGAATCCCTATTTAAACCTACTTATTATTTGTACCTAAGCATTTTAGGGAAGCATTGAATATTTATACCAAAAGTTCCATATATTATTTGTTAATATTATTCAAATTATTGCGAATATATGTATTTTTTACCTATATGTATTATCTTGCAATTTTTTTAAAATAATTAAAAATACTGTGTATATAAGCAGTTCACTTCAATGCCTTAGCTATACGTTATACGACGTTAAGACCATGTTGAAGATTTGTTTCTTGTTTATAATTGCTGCAATTTACCTATCAACAGGAGGTGAGTATTATAGTTTGACTTATTTGATATTATTTTGTTATAATTTTGTTATATTTTACATTTACATTTACAGTTACATTTTGTTATAATTTAACCAAGATTTTTAGTCTTGAAACAAACTCTTTTATTTTACAAAAAGGAGTACAGAGAAAATAAGTAAAGATGTTTTCAATGATTGTTTAGTATTATATTCCCCCAATTCTACAGTAAATATTGAGGAATAAACCTCATATTATAATTAAAAGAATATGTAGTACTATTTTAAACTGTACAAAGAAACGTTATTTAAAATATGTTAGGTTTGTTCCAACCTGCCAAGAAACCGTACAATAAACGGTCACGCTTCTGCGTAATAGATAAAAAGAAACCAATTTGTCCTACTGCGAATGATTTTTACTTATTGCGCACGAGCTTGACTGTACATTGTACGGTTTCTCGATTGGTTGAACCAGACCTATTGAAAACTAAATAGTACATGTATTCAAAGTAAACCTAACGCATTCCTTATTCTCAATTGAAAAAGAACTAAAAATAAATCCACCTTTTACTACCCAAAATTTGTTACCAATAGTTGTAATTTACAGATCTACCCCATAATTTGAAAACTTACTGATATTATAATTTCTGTGTAAATTTTAGATGCTTCAGAAATAGAATTTATAGTAGGAGGAACTAATGCAGCAGAAGGTGAATTTCCCTATCAAATATCTTTACAAAAGGACAAGATTCATTATTGCGGAGGATCGATTTTAAATTCTTGCTGGATTCTTACAAGTGCCCGTTGTGTAGCAAAGTACATAATCAATATTATTAATATTTTTTTTAATTTTTCGATTCCCTGTATTTCACATACAATCAATCAACCCTAGTAGATATATTAGCAGGAACTACCAAATTAAATAGTAGTGGAGTTAGGGTTGGTATCGAGAAAGTCATTCCACATGAAAAATATAAATCACCATATACAAACGATATTGCATTAATTAAACTAAAAACCTGCCTTACTCTCAATAAATCAACTATTAAAAAGGTGAAAATATTAACAAATTATATTGAAGGAGGTGCTCTTGGAATTGTTACAGGTTGGGGTTATACTGACGTAAGTTGTCTTATTGAAAAAACTTCTTTCTCTGAAATACAACTTTTTACAGCAAAGTGATAAAGAAGCGACAAATGACCTTAAAAAGCTTACCGTAAAGATAATCTCAAATGAAAACTGTAAAAAAGTCAGTCGATTAAGCATTCCAGATGAAGATCTATGTACTTGGAATAAAGCAGGAGAAGGATTTTGTAGAGTAAGGAAAATTTCAACTTTGTGCATTACGATTGTTTTTGTACAAATGTATGAGTAGGCCTATTTCTAAACAACTTGAGCGGTTTGAAATGGTTTTAATAGTTTTTAAATAATCTTAAACTGTTATATAATTAGTTTATTATTTTAAAATTATTATATCCTTTTTTGCAGACTGATGCTGGTGGACCTTTAGTTGATGAAAAATCCAAGGCTCAGATAGGAATTGTGTCAACAAATATTCCATGTGGTCGAGGATATCCTGAAGTTTATACAAGAGTTTCTGCGTATATAGAATGGCTTAAAACTAACGTTAAAAAATAACTTAAAGCAAATTATTTATATACTTTCAATTTGCTACTTGTGTTGCTTATTACCAATTACATTTTTGGAAAACTATTAAATTTTAAAATAATAATGAAATAAAGATTAATGATGCATTAAAATTTTTAATCCACTATGTTACCTCTGTTACATACAAGTTTTGAAACAAGTGAAGGTATAACCGATGCGTTCAAACTAGGGAAAACTTCCAAAAGAGAAGTCATACTCTTGGTTCACTATCAAACATGGCCTGAATAAAGGGCTCTATTATTCATAAATCGCACATAACAACCACCATTTGAACAACTAGTGGTATTGTGTTTCAGCCACGAAGCCAACTTTTTTCAATGTCATAATTGGCCTTTTTAACAAAATCTTGACTCTGGCAATTTCACTGTTTTCCATAAATGTTTTTTAATTTTGGCCAATATACAAATAGCTCCTTTGTAATTCTGTTAACAAACTCTCTTTCATTATCAGATTGCAAAATACAAGGAGCAGCAAATGTCAAAAAAATAGCTAATAGTTGGGTGATAACCTCTTCAGTTCTCTGGCAATAATACTTTGGTGAGATGGTCCTGGTACACTATAATAAACTTGAACTCTTGATCAGCTTGAGATTACATGTCAATTTAGGTCTACCGGAAAGCAACTGTTTTCTTTTCCTTTATTGGCAAGTTTCGTACATTGCTAAAAAACTATTTATTATTTCAATGGTTATTAGCGTAATACTTTCCATCTTAGATCATCTATACAAAATTAATAAACGGTCAACGAAATATACTATATTAACAGTGGTATGGGGAAAGGTAGCTACTAGGGTCCCGAAAATACAAATTTTACGATTGAAACCTCGATGTTTTCTGAAAGAGTATATTTTAAATAAGAGAATTAACTAAGACGGAATGCCTTAAATCTACCTGTTTTTTCAAAAAACGAATTTAAAAAGCTCGATTTTCACTGCAAATTTGAAGGTAAATCGCTCGTGATTGGTGAATCAAAGCATTCAGTTGACGGTACGTGGGTTCCTATACATAAGAGTGTAGCTGTTGACAAATTTGTCAGGGTCACAGCCGGGGCGTTTACTCAATGTCTCGGCACCAACCTAGATCAATTCTTAAGTGAATTAGCCGCGAGCATGTATGGTAGAAAACCTTTTTTCAACCGTACAATCCCAATGCGGCTACTGTTGCGTCTGCCGTCTAACTCGCAATTTACTCATACATCAAAGCTTGCTATGCTCGCTCTAGTATACCATACTGTAAACCATCCACGCGATGTTCTCAGATGTTGAAAGAGGTAATGGAAGCTTCGCCTCCAAACAAACTCTGTTCACAATGTGATGCTATGCTACAAATTTGTCAGTAACTCGTACGCTAAGGTAGGAATACGTTCTTTTAAGGACCAAAATTACTTCAGAAAAGGGTTACTTAAATTTAACGAACGGTAGTTACTTTTTCGCGCGGATCCTACTCGTGCCATGGTGGTTTTCATCAAAATTTTTGATGAAAACGACACTCATTATAAAAATACCCCTAGGCCCGTGGATTAAGGAAAATGGTGGATCTTTGAGGGGTGAAACTCGTTTGAGTGGATTCTAAAAGCAGGGTGGTTGTGCAAAGAAAATTCGACTTAAAGCACTCCTCGCTGCGCTCGGGCGCTTTAAGTCATTTTTCCTGCACATTTACTATTAAAAACCATGATTTTTGCTCGACGTGCACTGCTAAAGCATCCCAATGCAAGTGTCGCTCCGGTTATCGCCGCTCTGCGCAAAGCTAAGACTAGTTCAAACTACACGGACTGTCAATAGAATGCATTGATTCACCAATCCCGAGCGACTGAACTTAAAAATTGCTATGAAAATCGAGCTTTTCTAAATTCGATTTTTGAAAAAACAGGTGCTTTTAAGGCATTCCGTCTTAGTTAATTCTCTTATTTAAAATATACTCTTTCAGAAAACATCGAGGTTTCAATCGTAAAAAAAACTGAAACTTTGAAAATGATTTAATTACCTCAAGGTGTTAGTCGAGGGTCCAATGATCTCCAGATAAAATCCGTAACGATTTCCATAAAAAGATCTTAAAAATTTCGAACTATAAAATCCTTCAAATGAAGATAAGATTTCTCCAGCAAATACTTCACAAGAAGCCGGTAACCAAGGGAAATCTCAAACTCGCAGTGACTGAATTAATCTCAAATAATTGGGTTGGAAAAAATACACTAGTCCAACAACAATCAGGTCACTTGAACGTCCAAAAACAATGCAAAATGCAAAACGTAAATTACAATGTCGGATAATCGTTTACTAAATTTTAACTTTTTGTAAAGATAAACCTTATCAAAACAAGTCAGGTGATAATTTTAAATTTTCAAAAAAAATCCTTGTTTCAATGCAATGCAAAAGTGGAAATAAATTAAATTTGCATAAACGAATCTTTAATTTATTGATAACCAAAATTTAAAATTCAAAAAATGTTAACATTTTAAATTTGAATCGTACAAATTACAACGGAGGAAAACAGAAAATGGGAAAGAAAAAGAAAAAAAAGAGAAAAAGCCTGAAAATTGCGACCTGAAACGTGAGATCGATTCTAATACCTGAAAGAATAAATGAGGTGATCGATGACATTAAAAAGTACATACAATATAAATTTAGCTGCGATACAGGAGGTTAGATGAAAGGATAAGAAGAACGGATATACCATGTTGTACTCTGGAGACATGAAACAGGGTAGAAACGGGGTAGCGTTTATAATAGCCAGAGAGCACGCAGAGCATGCTTTTTAGTTTTCTTTTTGAGGTCGGTTTAATTTTTTGTTAAAAAGTTTTTATTACAGTACTCTTCGGTTGTTAATGTGTATTAATAAATATTAAAAATAAAATAGGTAATTTATAAATTTCATGTTTTGTTGAAATGTATTCCGTAAAAGTCGGAAGTCAACCCAAAGATATTCATTTTACTATCCTTAAATTTTTTTCCTAAATTGTAAACTATAAACATAAATCTTCCACTATTTCTATAGGAAATTAAACTAAATAAGCTGAAAACATACAAATCTGCGCGAAAAGGTAGATCGGGCGCGAGGATGTAGATCTGTCGGTAGGTTACAGTTAGTTTTTTTGAAAATAGTAAACTGGTAGTAAACTAGTAAAATTTTGAAAATAGTAAACTGGGCCAAAAGCAAATTTCACTAAAATTTTTAAAATGGTAAGCTGGGCCAAAGTTTAATTTCCTATAGAAATAGTGGAAGATTTATGTTTATAGTTTAGTGGTGTGCCGGTGTGAATTCTTTTTTGTCATTATTTAAAAAAAATATCAGAAACTATTTGTTTGTTTTCAGATTTGTTTGTTTTCAGCTTATTTAGTTTAATTTCCTAATAGAAATAGTGGAAGATTTCTGTTTATAGTATACAACTTAAGAAAAAAATTTACGGATAGTAAAACTAATATCATTGGGTTGACTTCCGACTTTTACGGAAAACATTTCAGCAAAACATGAAATTTATAAATTACTTATTTTATTTTTAATATTTTTTAATACACATTATACATATTGTCGTGTTCTGACGAACAACTCTTTAAAAGCCGTAGCCGTTATGGTCGGTAGTTTGCATTATTGAGGCTATCTCAGGTAGTGAATTCCAGGGTCTGCTTAAATTATCCACAACAAATGAAACAAAATCTTTACCGGGCATCAATAAAATTTTACTCAGACAAATTTGGTTATCAATAATATTATCAAAAACAGAAAACAGAATTTTTGTTAAATCAAAATTCCACAATGAATAAATCAGATATCGACGTGATTTATCTACAAGTTTTCACATTTACTATTCCAAAACTTATTACTCTAACTTGTAAACAAATCAGGCATTATAAATTGTACAAGCTGAAATAAAATAATAATACGAATAAAAAATTGTCTTATTTAAAATTTCGCGCCGACCTGTAATAATTCTTTTGAAAAACTGTTAATTTCTACCGCTAGACACAAATAAAGTTCGACGTAACACGTTATGCACATGTTGATCCAAATCCTCATAAAAAAATTAATCTCAACGGTAACGTAATTAATCCAAATATTGAAATTGTTGCTTCGATGTTGTTAAAGTTGATGTAACATTACAATCAACCTGTTATTAGCGAATTTTCCAGGTTTGTAAAAAAATGTGCATCATATAACCTCGAATTGTAAAACTTATAAATTTCGTTTTCCAGATAAATAATGTAGAAATAGCGTAAAATAAAAGAATTCAAATTCTAATTACCATTCGATGGCTTCATAAATCGTTGTTAAATGGAAATAAATTGCGATAAAACTTTACAAAATGGACGGTCATCATTCCAGGTTATTAGGTAAAATTATCCATAATATCACATTCCAGAACTCAATTTTCCAGAAATTACCATGCTCATCATACTGACACTTCACTAATCAAAATTGCAATTGTAATTTACACTCCATTCTCATATTACAATATTTCACAACTTATCGAGAAAATTTTGTCTTCCTCGAAAAACACAACTTAACACGTCCACCTCTCGGTCAGTAATCCCTATCTTTCTACCAAATTTTCCTTTCATTTCCGTTCCAGGTTTTTGGAAATCGTGGCCCATGCTGATTCGTCGATTTTTACAGCGAAATTTGAAATTTTTCCAAAAAAAATTGATATCACAAACTTTTAAATTACTTTTCAACAATTACCGCACCATCTAGAGTTATTTACGAACAATACGACGTTATAGTTTTCTATGCACGCATTCACTTATTTATTAAAAAAAAAAGTAAACAAATTAACAATGCAAAAATTCAATTAAAACAAAATGCAGTCATATCTGATTAATTCAACTTTTTAGATTTCTGGAACAAAACATCCATCTATGAAATCCTGTTTTCTTAGCAACAAGCTAAATTATGGCCATTAAGAGAAAAACCCTTCAACTTGTCCGAGTAAAATTCAAAATCATATAAAATTCAATGAAAGGACAAATTAACATCAATTGTGGATATTTTAAACTTTTGGTAATTAGCTCGTCCCACGTCAATATATACAACAAGGAACGAATTATATTCAAAGTATATACTTTGAATAGGAGGAGTACTGTAAAAAGAGACCGTCTTCAGAAACTCTAACCGCGATATTTCTTGTTTACTGTATTTTTGCAGCACTTTCTCAACAAGTGATTGCCTTAGTTTACAATTAGAGTTTCCAATAGGCGGTTGATAAAGACTGTTCAAAGCTACATATACCTTGTTTTGCTCCTGTTTAAGAGCATCAACAAATTTGTAAATATTGGGGTGACCAGAATTAAAATTTTGTTTAAATGCAGCATGAAATGATTCGCAAGCATTAGTCGTCGAAATTATGTCTGCAGAAGCCTTAGCCCAAACCACCGGAGGAAACACAGCTGACCCTTCCACATAGTAAGTGAATAAATACTCACAGAACTTGTCGAGATTTGCATTATTCGGTTTGCTTTCTATTAAATCATTGTAACCCCCCAAAACGTCGTCCGCTGCCAAAAACTTTAAACCAAAGCAATACCGTAACCATGTGCCAACTTCAGAATCGACATTCTGGTAGTCTGAAGCCAAGCCGTATCTCTGGAGAGCTCGGTGCCACGCCTGCCCAAGATGAAACCTGCAACCATCGACATTTGCTTCCGGCCACTGGGTAGTACACGCATTTCTCATTGCAACCTCAAAATCAGTAACAATTCTGGGTATTTGAAACAGGTGAAAACTTTTGGTGGTGAAAAGGAAACTGTCGTCAATCAAGGAAGAACAACCTAGACTACATATTTCTTTAAAACAATTAAGATACGTAGCTTGTTTTTTATCCGATAACAAACAAAAAACCAGCGGAACATAATGGCCATTAAAAAGGCCATGGATGGTAAATAATTGATAAAAAAACTTCGCACAATACTCAAATGTACCATCCATGTAGATGGCTTCAGCAGCCGTCAAAGCACTTAAATTTGTAGTGCAGGAAAATATGACAATAATTTATAACAGTGTGGTCTAAGTAGTGCAACTTGATAAACATATCACAATTTTTTAGGCAAACCAAAAATGTATCGACATGTATCTTCATGGATGACTTAAAAACAAAAATTCTCAATTCAAAAATTCTATTAATTATTGGTACAGATATGTAGATGATATTTTAGTTTGTTTTAAAGGTTCAGATAGACAATTGAATCGCTTGTTTAACTTTATTAATAATCTTCACCCTAATATAAAATTTACAAAAGAAATAGAAACCAATAACAGTATTAATTATATAGACATTTCAATTTTTAAAGAAAACAACGGTCATGCATTTAATATTTATAACAAGCCTACTGAAGCCGGTGTTGTTATTCATAACAGCTCTGAGCACCCATTCCTTCAAAAAATGGCTTCTTTCCGAGCTTTTATTAACCGCCTCACCAGAGTCCCCCTTAGCCCAGCCAATTTTCAAAAAGAACTAGACAGAATAAAGTTCATCGCGGTCTCCAACGGTTATGAAACAAAACTAATAGACAATTTATTAAATCAAATACTAAAAAAGAATATGCTTAATTCTATCTATCCTTATAATTTCAAAAAAACCGAAACAAAATTTGAGCTAATCACCTATCTCGGAAAATCTTCAAAAAATGTAGTCGAATATTTAGAAAAACATGATTTTAACATCGCTTTCAAAACAGACAATAAACTTAGCAAATTCATTAATAACGCCAAATCTAAATCGGACACTTTATCAAAATCTGGAGTATACGAACTCACATGTGAATGTTCAAAAAAATATATCGGACAAACGGGCAGAACTTTTCAAACGCGTTTCATAGAACATTCTAGATCTTATCGTTTAAATGACGGAAAATCCACTTTCGCGAAGCATCTTACGGAAAATAATCATAAACAACTTGGTGAGAAAATTTTACACGTTGAGTCAAAAAGTAAAAAATTAGAGTTCTTGGAGGCTATGGAAATGAATAGACTTAAATACCAATCTACCTTACTTAATAGTCAATTTGATCTGAACAATTCGCCATACAAATACAAAAAATAATACTTACTTGGGTAACCGAAAATATAATATTTTATTTAAATACTTAAATTGAAATATTCTGATATCCAGGTTAATTTGTCTCTTTCCAAATGGCAAAATGCATTTTTAGCCTTCATCATCGATCCTCTAGTTATTCATCGAGGTAAGAGTTTAAAATCTCTAATTCTACCTGAAGTCAAAATACAAAATATGCAGTTGCTATTGGGGAATAGAGTTTGAGAATCCCTGTTTCAACATATCGTGGGTATTCTGCGAAAAAGCACTAGGTCAATAATCATAGTTTTGAGATAATTACATTTGAAAGTTTGTATTCGAATAAGTATTATATTTATTAAGATATCAGAAAATTTATTGTTTCAAACAATGCATTACTTTATCAACATCAATATTCTCCCATTTGTTATTTAAAAATATTTGCTCATTGGTTAATTAAAAAAAAAAGTGATGGAAAGTATATGACTTGGTGCATTTTTCTTAACTGATAAAGGTACAACTGATAAAGGTATACATTAAGATTCAGCAACAGTTTTTGCCTATTTATCACATTTATTTGTTAATTATTTTGTCCAAAAACGGTTTCCTGGAAAAATCGTTTAATCTAATTTTTATCAAATTTTATAATGATAGGATTTTTAAATTAAGTGAAAATGTGCTAATATAGAACAACCAATTTGGATATTGGATGGACTACGTTTATCTCATAAATGAATAGTATTATACAGCAGATATTACGATTTTGTCAGATGGAACTTGCAAAGACATCATTATTCATTAATATACGAAATAAGTCAATTTTATGCGATAAAGAATAAGTCTGACTTATTAGTCAGTAAAATTCACAAACTTGTCTGCAAAAATGCACTAAGTCCCTTACTGCTTTTTCGCTAAACATATTTAAGTGCTTTTTGATTTATAACAGAAAGTATCTTTGTTATTTTTGGAAATATGACTTTGCCGTTTTCGCAGTTTGTTTAGCGTTCACCAATCAATACATCCTCATGATTATGTCAAAACAGCAAAATATTGACTTAGTGCTTTTTTGCAGAATACCCACGATATCTATTATGCGAATACATTTTAGATAAGTACTACCTAATATGAAATACTTGAATATGTAAAATATTGTAAGCCTTTAACATATGAATATTATCCTATGAATTACTTTAAATAAATAATTTACTTTATATAATATGTATTTTAGAAATAATTATGAATTTATTATATGGACATTAACTTGCAATTTATTTTAAATAATTCATAATACCGTGTATATAAGCAGTTCGCTTTAACTATTTAGTTATACGGTGTACGACGTTAAAACCATGTTGAAACTTTATTTCTTGTTTGCAATTGCTGCTATGTACATATCAGCAGGGGGTGAGTATCATAAACTTCACTAATTTGATATTAATTTTTAAACCTCCAAATCAGGTGATTTTTAAATTTGCCACATTTTTTATAATAGTTATACATATAATGCAAGTATATTGTCGTATTTTTTTTGGGATGAAGAAGTTTATTTTGCTTGTTTTAATTTGATATTTAATTTTTGTAAATTTAAATTTGTGACACCTCTGGTGTCATAGCGAAGGTGGGGAAATTGAAAATTTTTGAGATGGACTTGCAAGCGACCCACGGTGCTGCAAGGTCGTGATTTTGTGCATTGCGAAATTCGATGTAAAATTTTTGCATTAGTAATAATAAAATTTGAGTTCGGCGAAGGTTTTTGTGTTTCTTTCGATTCTATTTTTAGTAAAGAAGAATTGTAGAATTCGTTGGCAATTTATTTCAACAATCAAATAATTTAATCTTGGAATAAAATTTTTAAGTATTTGCAAGGTTTAAATTTTTGCAAAATTTTAGTACATTTGGCGTGCCCATTACGTGGGGCATGTGGTGAACATTTTTGATAAGGGGAGTTTTATAAAGTAAATGTTCACGAAGAACTCACCTTTGACCCTGAGGTTTTAAAAAGTTTTGCAAAATGAGTTATTCAGAAATTATGAATTTTTTAAAGAGGCTGGATGAAAAACATGAAAAAGAAAAAAAGATATGAAGGAGATGGAAGAACGTATCATGAAATTATTAGACAGTAAGATCGAACAAATAAAAATTATGATAAAAGAACCAAAAGAAGAAGCTGCTATTCCAATTCAAGAGAGCATGAAAGTGACTCAAGAAACAATAGAAAATAAAATTTGTTACAACGGCGGCATCGAAAAAAAAGGTCGGAATATGACAAGAAAGAAAATAAGAAAAATGAGGTGGAGAAGATTCAAACAGAAGCGAAAATTAAATTTTAAATGTTATCGAGAGAATTATAAATTGAGTGAAAGTAAAGTTAAGATAAAAGTTATTTCTCCGAAGATAAATGCAGACAGAAAGGAGATATCCAGTTTGACAATCTGGAGGGATAATGGAGATGGAAATGATGAGGAGACACCATCGGAAAGAAAATTTACTTCTAATTTAAGAAACTTAAATTTTTATAAAAAAGAAACATTAAAGAATATTTTTATGGATAAAGAAGACTTTGAAGAGGAGAGTTGGTGTGATTACAATCAAAAAAGAGGATATTTTGGAAAAATGGGCTTATCGACGAGTTAGATGGAAGTCCGTTATTTTAGCTACCCACTTTAACAAATAGAGAAGATCAGGAAATGTGATGGTATAACGACAACAGCAATGGAACTTGATAACCGAGTAAAATTAAAAGTTTATAAATTGTACAAAACGTAAGTGTAAATTTGATTAAAAATTAAAATAGAATGCAAGTTATCGCGTAAAAATTAATCAGTTAAAAAGAACATTTAATATGTCTACAAATTGAAAACAAAATTACAACGCACGTTACCAGGAAATTTCGATTAATTGACAAATTACTAATTTAAAAAATTTTTTTAGTAATAAAACGATAAAATAATCTTCAAGTGTTAAACTGAATAGTTAAAAACTTTGATAATAATTTGAATTAACTTAAAATTTTTAAAAGAATTTAAATTTAAAAGTGAAAATTTGCAACGTTTGATAATAACATTTTTTTTTTTTTATTTGCATTTTAACGTGCATCAACTACTGGGTTATTAGCACTTTTAAATGTTAATTTTTAATTTGTTCAGTATTTTTGTTTGTTTATGTTTTTTTTGGATTGGGTATTTTGGTTGGTTGGTTTTTTGGTTCACCACGGAGTGAGAATGTCCACTGGAAAGCCGAGCTTTGAAATTCTGATGCGTCCGAGATTTGAACTCAGAATTTCCGCTCGTAACGCAACCAGCGATCACATCACTCCACTGCCGTGGCTTAATAACATTTTAAAATCGTATTCGAGCAATTGTATGGAATTATTTGATAATGAAGTTGACAATTTGGAAAAGATTTGTCGCTGTGAAAAAGAATAGTTAAATAATTATTAATGGAAATAGAATTATGATGTTATGGAAAGATTATTTTGCTAGCGCTTTTAAAAAGTAGCTTTATTTAGATTATTGAATGATGTTTTATGGAGTTAATTAATATTGAAAATTTTAAAGTAGAAATAATTTTGAAAATAAAAATAAGTAGCAGCAAATACCTAATTCAAGTATAAAGAGTAAATGCAAAATTTGGATAACATGAAGAATTGCAAAAGTACGAAGAAATGAAAATTGTCGAAAGTTCATGTAGAAATATCAAAGTTATCAATAGTTTGGAAAAGATTTAGATTTTCCAAAGTTAGAAGAAAATTTAGTCACCTTAAAGAATAATTAAAAGTTTAATATGGAAAAGTTTATCTAGAGAAGAAGAAAGAAATTTTGGTGCGAGAAGATGTTCATGGATCAATGTTGGCGATTGCATTATAATTTGTAAATAACTTACGAATTATGTTAAAATTGTAAAAATTTGGTTATTGCTAAAAATAATTTTTTAGAGATTGAATCTTCATCCCACAAATACTACTTTGCGTATCTTTCCCTAAATCTCTTTTAGATTTAGCCAAAGACAGGAGGGAGATGTCGTATTTTTTTTGGGATGAAGAAGTTTATTTTGCTTGTTTTAATTTGATATTTAATTTTTGTAAATTTAAATTTGTGACACCTCTGGTGTCATAGTGAAGATGGGGAAATTGAAAATTTTTGAGATGGACTTACAAGCGACCCACGGTGCTGCAAGGTCGTGATTTTGTGCATTGCAAAATTCGATGTAAAATTTTTGCATTAGTAATAATAAAATTTGAGTTCAGCGAAGGTTTTTGTGTTTCTTTTGATTTATTTTAGAAGAGAAGAATTAAATTTTTAAAAAGAAAAATTTTCTTATTAGAAGGTCACGCACTGCAAAGGTGCGATGTTGTTTACAATACATACCTATAACTTTGTCAACATAAACACTACGAAATTGGCATCTAAAAAATTCTTTTACCCATTAGTTTTTAGTAGGAAAATATTTGTTTAGTTGCTGTTATTAAAATATTTAATATTTATTAGCAATATTCTAATTTCTAATAATATGTTATTATATTAACCATTTACCTGTTATTTCACGTAAATGTAAAATGGCTTATGAACACTATGAAAAATACGATATGTTGGAGTACTTCATTCAAGCTAGTTATATAATCCTGTTCTTGCATGTGCAACGTATTTTAGTAATTATCTAACCAAAAAAATATTTTCCTACTAAAAACTAATGGGTAAAAGAATTTTTTAGATGCCAATTTCGTAGAGTTTGTTTTGACAAAGTTTCAATGTATTGTAAACAACCAAGTTCAGTTTGAATACTTACTGTAATTTTTGTTAGGTATTGAATATTTTTTATTGTTATCTACTAAAAACAGTTACTATTATATTAAATTTTTCATTTTTATTTATTTTTATTGTATTTTTAATAAAATAGGATGAAACAAAAATATTAGACCCCACATGTTATACAATTACATCATTGAAAAGAGAATAAAAAACGCCACTTAAAAATGTCATAGCCAACTATGGTTTAAATGTGCCCTTAAAAAAGTGTCTCAAGAAAGTGTTAACACTTTTTTGGTAACTTCAAAAACAACCAAGATATCGACATTTATAGAAAAGTCCAATTATCGAACTTTTGGCTATAACTCGAAAACAAAAAAAATAGCAAATTCTGGTTTTTACTAAGGCTGGGAATTTTTAACATTTTAGTATTCGAATATTCGTTCAACAAATTACTAGAATATTCAAATTATTCGATTATTCAAATTATTCGAATATTATTTAGATTATTCGAATATTTAGATATTCGAATACTCTGATTATTTAAATATTCAAATTATTTGAATATTCTGATTATTCGAATACTCAGATTATTTGAATACTCAGATTATTCGAATATTCGATTATTCGAATAATTCGTAATCGATTATTCGAATATTCAAAGAAAATATTCGAATAATTAATTTAAATTGAATAAATTCGACTATTCATTTCACCTGTCATCTGTCAAATGAGAATCAATAAAAATGTTGGATGTCAGATTTTATGGTCAACCAAAATGAAAGTACAATGCTTTTATAATAGTAAATATTTTGTAAATTGGTAATACTAGGGCAAGTTTTTGACACCAAATGCAACTTTTTTACGGTCTGAAAGCAACGAAAATTTGTATTTTAATCGCATCTAATGAATAATAAGGGAATTTTAAGCGTAACAAAAGCGAAACTTTTCACGTTACCGCAACTTTCCACATATTTGCAGCTTCCCTGCAACTTTTACAAATTACAAGTTAAATAAATTCTTTTTTCAATTTTTCCCTGAATTTTTAATTTCTATAAATCTTAAGCCCGTTATGAGCAGCAAATGGTAACTAAGGCATTATCCCCACGGGGACGCATGGCATCAGCACGACATGCTTTCAACATGTTGCATCTGTGTCGTACCCGTATATTAAAATGGGTAAGCAACACCATGCATCTGTGTGCAGGGTAAGCAACACCATGCATCTGTGTGCAGGGTGTTGCTTACCCATTTTAATATATGGGTACGACACAGATGCAACATGTTGAAAGCATGTCGTGCTGATGCCATGCGTCCCCGTGAGGATAGTCCCTAACCAATAGAAAGTACGTGTTAGTATCCATCGGAGGCTTTCTATTAGTTAGCTACCATTTACTAAGTACGACCTTATTCGAGTTATTTTTGAATTTTGAATTGTTTAGTTTTATTTTTGTAAGTTTTTATGATTTTTTAAGATTAATAAATGCAACTTAGTGTGTCTAAAATGCAACAAAAAAATTGCCCTAATTATAATTATTCTATAACAAAATTAAATATGGCAATGTATTTATTTATTTTATAAATTTCTATGCGTATATTCTTTATTGTTTTCACGAAATAAAAAAAAATATAATAAATGCAACTTTTCGTGTTTTAAGTCCGTATGACATGATGCTAAATTTTACATAAAACTTACATATAAATGGTAACTAACTTATAAATTGAATCCCTCCGGCCTAGAACCACCCCTTCGCAGTGCCATAGGTGCCAAAGATTTGGGCACTTGCAACGTTGCTGTAGGCTCCAGCTCCGTTGCGTGAAATGCGGAAAAGACCATCACACCTCGACGTGTGAAAAGAAGCCCGACACGCCAGCCACCTGCGCCAATTGCAACGGCCCTCACACGGCCAACTACAAGAGGTGCAGTGAATACCCTCAACCAAGGCTCAATGCATACTTCCGCCCGGCACTAAGACTTTCACAACGGCGACAAACCTACCAAGGTCACCGAGGTCAGCACCCCTTCTCGCAGCAGTACCGCCTCTCACAACCCAGGATGTCAGAGGACCGCCGCTACAATCGTGATCGCCAGCAAAGAAGGAGGGAACGCAGCCGCAGCCCATCGGATAAAATATCGGGAAATGTGGATAAAATAGATTTTTAATGTATTCGTAATTTGTAACAGAGGCGAATTCAGAAACTTTTTCAAGGAGGGCGATTTTATAGATTAAGAAAAATACCAAAATTGATTCTTGCTTACTTCTATACTTTTTTCCAGTAATTTTAGTTTTTTTTTAAATTTTTTTATTGATTGATTTGTAAATGATTCTTAGCCTTAGATTAAAAATGCCATAATTGACCAATGATAATTAAGAATGGGTTTGTACTGTTTGTACTGTTACTAATTGACCAATTGCTGTCGATGTGAGAACAGGGTAATTCCGATTGGTTCCTAAAAGTCACCTATGTGTGACATCAGATACCTGTTGTAAGCAAAATTAAATAAAATTGTGCTTTAAACTTTGAATTTAACAAATTCTGCTTTTAGTCGACCTGTTTGTTGTTGTTGTTCTCAACAACCCGACTTTTTGTGCTTACTCAACTTCACTACTCAATCCATTTCTGGTCACTCTCCACTTCCTTCTCGTAACCTCTACTGACCTTCAACTAAATAACTTTCTTAAGAGGGGCATTTTTTTCAGGGCCCTTTTAATTTAATCAACAGATGGCGTCTACTTAAATATTTTTATAAAATAAGAGAATTTTTATAATATAATATTTTATAAAATAAAATAAATATATTTAAAATATAGCAAATTCGTTGAGATAATACCATTCTATAAGCAATATTCTTGATCTTAAGCTATTTTGAGTTCGTATTGAGTATGTCAAAACACACTCACTTACAAAAAAAGATAATTAAACTTTAATTATAAATTGTGTTTTTATAAATAATAAATATTACGAACTCAAAATAGCTTAAGATCAAGAATATTGTTTATAGAATAGTATTATCTCAACAAATTTGCTATATTTTAAATATAGCAAATTCCTCTTATTTTATAAAAATATTTAAGTAGGCGCCATCTGTTGATTAAATTAAAAGGGCCCTGAAAAAAATGCCCCTCTTAACACCAACCGACTCTTCTTACCAACGTAACAAAGTCCCCCATATGCCTCCATATGATGTACCAATACATCAAATAATGAAATAATTACACAGGAAAATACAAAAACAGTAGTATTAATTAAAAAAAAATAATGATTATTGTTTTACCTAACTTTTGAACAATTTTTGGCAAAACGTTCCAGGCGAATAATGGCGGCCGAACTGTCTCTCGGCGAATCGTTCCCGGCGAATTGTACCCAACCCGAAGCTGGAAACGCAAAATTTTATTTTTTTTTAATTTTATTTTTTTATATAATTTATATAATATAGATTAAGTCTACTGGGGTTACCACAAAAAACAAGCTATTTTACTTAATAAGTAGTGTAAAAATGAGTTTTTTGGCCAAAATGCATGTTGGAGTAGACTTTGCGGCGCTCATACGGTAAAACTATTTATTTTACAAAAAAAAAGTTAACACATAAATTATAATAGGAAATTTTCTCTAGTTTAATTTATTATATGACTATTTTTATTGTAAAATGAGTAGAGTATTGTAAAATAGAGTAGAGAAGGAGATATTGATCAAAAACTGTTTTTGTGCTCCATTTTTTTAATATGGCGGCGCGAGCGGCAAAGATACGAGGTGGCAAAGTAAAAATTCAAAAAGAGCACCTCAAAATCTATAAAAATACTAATTTTCAAAACTCCCTCAAAACTTTCCAGGTAACCCTCTTTTTAAGCCCCAAATGACTGTACTATTACTGATTTGATTTCTAATAGTTAAATTTGATTGGTTATAATTATATATAATAATATTCATGGGAGAAAAAAGTCTATTGTAAATTATTGCAAGAAAGTTTATTAACAATATTTGTAAGGGAAGATAATCAGCCGTAGAAATTAGTCTACAAAAAACAAATTCATATTACTTCAATTTAGACAAATTTTTAAACAATTATTTTATATTTATAGAGAGAAATGCAATGCAATACTCGGGGGAGCGACGCTTCCGAGCTCTCTTTCACTAGCCGACACTGGTTATTTTGCAACCTTTCAATGTACCGAACGTGTTTTTTAATATTTTAAAATTAATTTTAGATGCCGATACAAGCAACTTTATAGTAGGAGGAGTTGATGTAGAAGACAATGAAATACCTTATCAAGTATCTCTTCAGTATAATGAAAAACATTTTTGTTCAGGCATCATTCTCAAACATCGCTGGATTGTTACAACGGCAGGTTGCGCAAAAGCACCGTAATTAAATTAAAGCAGATTTTAATACTTATAAATTTTGAAATATTTGTTTTAGACCAAATATAACAGTGTTTTCTGTATTAGCAGGAACTACTAAATTAAACACTGGTGGTGTGAGAATTGGTGTTGAAAAAACTGTGCTTCATGAAGATTACGACCCCAGCAGCATTGTAAATAATGATATTGCACTGATTAAATTAAAGCATTGTCTTAAATTAAATAAAAATATTCAACTTTCCATTTTACTACCAACTAATATCAGCAATGGTACTACTGGAACGGTTTCTGGTTGGGGTTATATCAGTGTAAGCAATATATAGGTCGTGGACCTAGAGATATAGTTGACATTGTAATAGCTATAAAATAAGGTCCATTTCCCCCCCCCCCCCCCCCCCCCATTTTGATTTTTGGATCACTTTTTATGCCATTCGATTGTGCATCGTTTGTGTACGTTTGTGCAATTATTTTTTTCGTTTGTGCATTCACCGTTCGCAAATTATTTAACAAATAAATATTTATATATCTCCGAGCAACAACTGCCATAGTGTCTAGATTGCAATTTATTCTAGTCTACTGAAGAATATGCTAAAAATATTTTAATTTTCCAGAAATCGTCATCGAAACAACACTTCCCTGAGTATCTACGCGCAGGAAAATTGAATTATACTGATTTCATATATCAATATCAGTAATTGATTTTTGCTGTTTTGACACATTGTTTATAAGTTATAACTATGTATGTAGTCAACAAATTGACAAATTTGTTTTACACGATTGTTTGACAAACGATTGACACCAATTTTAACCCAAAATTCGAGATGGGGGGGGCTGGCATTTCTGCCCCCCCCCCCCCCCCATTTAAATTGTAAATATTTCACAAACGGTGCTTGCACAAACAAAAATATTGAATGCACAAACGATTGACAACAATTTTGACCCAAAATTCGCGATTTTCGAAAATCTCCAGCCCTCCAAATTTATTTGTTAAATAATTCGCGAACGGTGAATGCACAAACGAAAAAAATAATTGCACAGACGTACACAAACGATGCACAAACGAATGGCATAAAAATTGATCCAAAAATTAAAAGGGGGGGGGGGGGCTAGGGAAATGGACCTTACAAAATAGCAAATGGTGGATCACTTCAAGGGGTTTGCAAATGGACCTTTTGTTAGTTAGGTAGATAAGTTTCTTTAACAACAGGTTCACATTCTAATTATTAGGAAGTCAACTAAATATCTCATATAGAAATATTATATTAATTAGGTAGTATTTGTATTAAATTGCTAAAAATTTTCAGTTTAAAGCATTTTACCTTAAAAATTTTCAAAAAATCTTTTGCGGCACAATTGTCATTGTGACTTCGTGTGTCTTTGTATAAAATCTTTTTAAAGAGTTCCTCTGTTACAGTCTAATACCGTCACTGCTTTTTTATGTTCTAATAAGGCAGCTATAATAATTATTATATTTGTTTAGAACAATAATTCTGATTATTCAAACAATCTTAAAAAAGTAAATGTAACAACAGTCACTAATGAAGTATGTAAACAATCGACCAGTCCCAAACTTCCGGATAGTATCGTTTGCGCGTACGACGGAGAAGGAAAAGGATTTTGCAGAGTAAGACAGTTATTCTCTACAATTTAAGTGCCATTTAATTCCAACCGTTTTTGTTTAAGGGTGATCCGGGTGGCCCATTAGTGATAGTATCAACAAGTCTCGTAATTGCAATCGCAGCAGCTAACTACTCTCCTTGTGCAGATGGAAGGCCCGACTGGTACACAAGAATTTCTAAATTTATACCTTGGCTGGAAATGCATAGCAAACACTAAAGTCAATTTCTTCAACTTGTAGAACTGCAACAATCCAGTTCAGTTAAAAATATTTGAATGTACCTACTTAAAAATTTATGAAAATATACTAAGTAATTATTGATCTATATATAACCCGATATGTTTTAGTAGGGTCAACGTCTACAGAGAGTGGGCAGTCGTGGTTGATATCAATTAGAGATGAATGCGGGACAGGACGGGACGGGGGATATCCCGCTAGATATTTTTTTCCCGCAGGATATTTTAAATATTTAGTCCCGCGCGGGACATTTTGTCAACTCAGTCTCGGGTGGAACGGGATTCCGCAGTTCCGCATGTAATTTATTTTATACGATGCAGCCCGAATAAAATTTTCTAATTTTTTAGATAACGAATGTTGCTTAACGAATGTATGTAGGAAAGATTCTGGATTCATTCTGGAGGGCAAGACAAGCTCACGCGCACTTAGGCCACCAATCGGACCCATTGTACTACCTCCGGTTTCAGTTACACCCCAGTCTTGTCATTCCTCAATGAGCCAGTCCAGCTTTAGGATGAACTCTAGGATCCTGGCAGGTGGAATGTCCCTGATTCTGGCCATATCGGGCCAGAAATCCCCCAACACAGATCCTCTTCTTGAAGTTAACGCCGGAAAGTAACAAAGTACATGTTCGGCTGTTTCCTCCTCTTCATTGTATCCACAAAATATTGGGTCTTCTGCATATCCCATCATGTGAAGATGTTTGTTCAGTCTGTAGTGTCCAGTTAGAATTCCTGCAATTATCCGCAGATTGACTCTGGACAGTTTCAGATAGTATCTAGCATGTGTCCAAGAGGGTGCACTTATTGCAACTCTTGCTTGACGACATGTTGTTTTTTGTACCCATCTGCAGGTGTGCAGTTGTGGCGTGTGTTGTTTTAAGAGTGCATCTAGAGCTTTAACTGAAGGCGTGATCATCGGCTCCAGGCCGCAAGGAAGACTATTGGAACCGCGTCTTACAAGTTCATCAGCTCTTGTGCTGCCCTCATCACCTTGATGTCCATTAAACCAGCAAAGAGAAAGAACATTTTGGCTAGATATATTATTCAGTATCTGAATGCAGTCAAGCACCAGACCAGAGGTGACTTTGTGGTTCCGAAGTGCCACGAGTGCCGCCCTGCTGTCTGAAATAATATGAATATGTTGGTTCTGGATACATCTATCCTGAACTATTTTTGCGCATCCTAGTATACCCATACGTTCAGTTTGAAATACGGATGCATATATTCCCAGCGCTATACTTATGCTTAGGTCGAGTTCTGCAGAGTATATTCCTGCACCTGATCCAGCATCATTATTGGAGCCATCCGAGTATAGACGTATGTTAAGTGCTCTAACAGTATTTAACAGAACGTTATACTTTCTGTCAAATATGTATTTAGGTTGGATTCTACCTGGCTCCAAGTGCAGTAGAGGTATTCCCTTGGCATATTCCTCCAAAATCCGCGTATGTGCCATAGTTCCATGCTTATTGTCGTATATCTTCCAACTACGTAGCCTAAGCGCCCTCTAACCGCCATCTCCTGCACATGAAGATCAAGTGGTGGGAGGCAGAGGAGAGTATCAAGAGCCGCAGTCGGTGTTGTTTGCATTGCCCCAGTTACAGCCAAACAGACTGTTCTCTGTATTTGGTGTAAGGAGTATGATGTTGTTACTTGTTTGGTTCTGGGCCACCATACAAGGGCACCATACAAGCATGGGTCTGACAACAGCGGTGTAGAGCCATCTTAGGAGACAAGCCCCATGACCGTCCCATTGTTCCTCGACATTGCCAGAAAGTCAGCTTAGCTTTTTTAAGTTTAATTTTTAAATGTTTTCCCCAGTTCAGCTTTTTGTCAAGTATTATTCCCAGATACTTGACTTCATAGTCTAGTTTTAGAGGAGTACCTGTTAAGCTGGGCATAACCATGTCCGGCAGCTTCCTTTTATTATTATTAGATTATTTGATTATTATTATATATTATTAGATTATTATTAGAGATATTATTAGATGAATTGTATTTATGAATTAAATGCAATGTGGTTTGAAAAGTTATTAGGTTAAAATTGTAAAACTGATAGTACCATAATATTAATAGGTTTTATACTTACCACCGATTCCTCTAATTATGCCATAGGAGCGGTCCTATCACAAGGAGAAATAGGTAAAGATTTGCCTATTGCATATGCTTCGCGCACCTTAAGTAAATCTGAAGTAAATTATTCCACCACGGAAAAGGAATTACTAGCAATAGTTTGGGGAACAAAGCATTTTAGACCATACTTATTTGGGAAAAAGTTTTGTATAATCACAGATCATAAACCGTTGACTTGGCTTTTTAATTGTAAAGATCCCAGCAGTAAATTAGTGCGTTGGCTACTCAAACTTGAGGAATACGAATACGAAATTAAATAGAAACCGGGTAGAATTAATTCAAACGTAGATGCTTTATCCAGAAACCCAGTACTTGCAGTTCAGCAAAGTAATGAAACTTACGATATGTTTATAAAATACCATTATGAGAATAATACAATACCTGATATTCCCTTAATTAAAGACGACATCTTTACCAAATTTCCCAACGCTTTAATATTTTCGAAGGATTTAGATGAAAACAATAACAATTTTGAAAATTTTTCTTTGGTATAGGATATTACCTCCATTTCTAACGATATATCTCTATACGATGTTATCCCTTTATCTAATTCAAAAAGTCAGAAAACGTTTCTAATATTATCAAAACTAAATCATTTTGACACTTTATCGTACAAAGATTTATTTTACTCGCTACAAAAATTTCGCGACCACCTCGTTAAGGTAAACATTGACCACGTATATTTAAAAAACCCAGTTGAGGGAAATTCTAATTTAAAGCAAGATATGTTCAACGACCTAATTCAGTATTTATTTTCAAAACATAAATTGAAAGTTTCACTAGTGAATAAACCTAGATTTAAACCCGAAACAAAAGAGGAAATAAAGATAATTTTGGAGGAAAATCATGCATCTGCTATTTCAGGAGATGCTGGCTATGCACGAACCTATAAACGCGTGAAAGAAAATTACAAATGGCCTAATATGAAACGTGATATAAAAGCTTACATAAAATCTTGTAAATCATGTCAAATCAATAAAGGAGGTAAATCTAAGACCGCCCCCATGCAAATAACTACGACGAGTGAGCGTCCCTTCCAAAGATTGACGCTAGATATAGTTGGACCGTTACCGATAACAGAAAATGAGAATAAATACATCCTAACAATGCAAGATGATTTAACTAAATACTCGTTTGCTAAATCCATAAAAAATCTCGAAGCAAAAACTGTAGCAAATCAACTGTTGGAATTTATAACCGTCTTTGATATTCCAGAAACAATTTTATCGGATCAAGGATCAGATTTCTGTTCCGAAACGATTAAACAATTAAATTGTCTTTTGAAAATTAAACACGTCTTTAGTAGCCCTTATCATCCCCAAACTAACGGCGCTCTCGAAAGAAGTCATCTTACCCTCAAAGAATATCTAAAACATTATATTAATCAAAATTAAAATGATTTGGATGAATATGTTAGTTTAGCAATGTTCACCTATAATAACCATATTCATTCTTCCACAGGGTTTACACCCTTTGAATTAATATTTGGCCGTCAAAGTTATATACCCAATTTACTTTCTTCTGTGCCGGAATTTCGATATTCATACGAAGATTACCATTCCAATTTAAAACTTAAATTTAATAAATCTTACGAGTTGGCACGTTTACATCTCATTCAGAACAAAGAAAAGTCAAAAAATTACTATGATCGAAAGCATAAAGTTAAACAAAATAAATTTGAAGCAGGTGAATTTGCTTACATCAAAAATAAACAAGTCAAACCTGGTCTCACCAAAAAACTAAGCCAAAATTTCAGGGGACCATATGAAATTGTTAAAGTAAACGACAACAATACCTTGAAATTAAGATTAAGAAAGAACAAATGTGCTACTTATCATCACGATCTTATTAAGCCGGTTGTACTAAGGGAAGAAGATGACCCCCCCTCCATAATCAGTCTGTAAATTGATTCGTGAAATTTTAAATTTAGTCACATGTACATATATAGTAATATTCAGTTAATTCTAATTATTTTAAATTCTATATTATATATATTTTTTTAAACTTGAAGTTAGTCGAACGAAGCAACAAAACATTTAATTTTTACTCAAACGATTTTACCGCGAAAAGAAACTTTTTCAAATTAACAATTATAATAAATTATTATTCACTTTGAATCTCCTAACAATTACTATAAAATCCCGAATATTAAAGTAAATTAAATTTTCATTTCATTAAATATGAAATCTTCCAATAGCATATATTATTTCCTTTTCATTCCATTGTTTATATCCTATATTCCATCCATATAGCTCTAAAATTAACCTTGTTTCGGATAGTAATGCAAAATTGCGTAATGGCCAGATAAGTTAGATCTACTTGGCTGCGTAAATGTTCAAAAGAAGAAAAGTTTTAAAACTTTAGTTGTAAACCTTATGCATAAAGAGCTATGTTAAATTTAAACTCTGGATAAGACGCTCCATGAAATTACCAAAGTCCAAGTTGTCCACCGGGGTAATTGTGGAAATGTGAAAGTGTTCACGTTCGGATGATCTGGCAGCTGCAGGTATTTCCAAGAAAGTCCAATCCGTTGAAAAAAAATATATAATTCGATCAAGACGGTAATCGCCATCATCACCACGATGAGGTTCATGCACGGGAGGCATGTGCGTTGTTAGTTTTGAATTGCTCCGGAAGTGAATTGAGGATTAGTAATGAAATACGTACAATAAATTGTGTTGCGAAGAAAGAAAATTTTTTGGAAGTGAATTGAGAATTAGTAATGAAATACGTACAATAAATTGTGTTGAGAAGAAAGAAAATTTTTGGAAGTGAAATTGTTGCTGACTCCTTATTTATTATGTATCTATTATGTATATATCATTTTGTTGTTTTAATTAATTATGTGATCGTCTGTATATATCTCTTGTAATTTTGTACTATTATTTTTTTTTTTTCATTTTTATTATTTTTTTATTTTGTATCTTATCCTTTTTTTTGATTAATATTTTTTTTTTTTGTACAATTAATTAACGGCTTGTTTATCCGTTAATTAATCTTCAGGTGGGGAGGTGTGTTGAGAACCCCTTATCAGGGAGTACCGTACTAAGTACCGTAAGGGCTTAGGGAGGTTTACCGTTAACCAAGGTAACCTCGTGGAGAACTCCACATGGTATCAGTAGTACAGTTTAAGTTATAAAACGTGTAAGAACAAATTAAGAATAAACATTGTAGCAAATTAACATAGGTTTAATTTAAATTGGAAAAGTGCTTCAACAGTATAATATTATAATTTTTTTAATCTTTGAAACTACTCATCCAATTTTAAAAATTACACTAGATGATGGATACAGGCATAGATAAAAAAGTAGTAACTAGTTACTCTTTCTTATCTATACAGGTACTAATATTGAAGCCAGTTTTAAATTGTTTACCTGTTATTTGTTTACAAAGTCCTTGGAACTGATTGGTAATTTCAAGTTTGCTTATGTTTACCTGGTTTCTCTCCACCAATCATATCGAAGGACTTTGTAAACAAACAGAAAATAAACAAAGAAAAACTGGCTTCACAACAACCAATGCTATTTGAATAGGAATCCACCATCTAGTGAAATAACTGATCTAAGATACTGAGGGTGTAACCAAACGTAAATAACGAGGAACAATTTTTCAAGCAATTGATTTCAAGTAATTTTAAAATACAATATACTCGTACCAATATACGCGAATTTTTGTAAGGTGATCCTCGAACCACGAAACTAATAAATGTACTTTGATTTGTGTCTTTGTTTTTATTATCTTTTGAATCTACTTAATTTCTTTTAATCTTTTCTGCTTCAACTCTTTTTTGTGATAAAACTGATACACAAATCTGATCCTATAAACATAAAGTGTGAAATTTATGTTATATTTAGTTGAACTTCTTTTTGCTTTTATTACATCTTGTAAACCAGGTATTGACCACGGGAGCCTTTTTCAGGTAATCAGTGTTTACATTTTTGTCCCAACTGTAAGCAAACAAAATAAAAGATAGATAAACTAATTAAAGATTTTTATACAATTTAAAATGGTTTTTTCAAATATAATATTGGGATCCGTCAAATGAGCATATGACATCTGGTGGTGAAATATGTCACTAAATTAAGGGAAAGCTAAACACGGCAACAGTAGTGAGTTGATTGTGTATCGATAAGTTCCTACAAATTAGAACATCAAATAGTAGTTTATATCACGAGGGCGTAAGGGGAGTTTTTTCGTCACGAGACGTAGTTTATGACACGAGCCGCAAGGCGGCGAGGGGAATAATAGTCGAGAGATGAAAAAACCCTGGAGCCCGAGTATTATGAACAGCTTTTCGTGAATTTGGGAATAATATCCGACAAAATTCACGATTTTTATGCAATAATTGCATAAATTTCATAAATTTATAACACGTTTTAATTGACATCGTGGTAGTGTAAAACCAACTTCTACTTGTAACCATGGTGTTTTTCTTGGCACCAGTTGGTACCCTGGAGAGCAGCCATGTTGTAACGCCATGTTCATTTTCATTTGTGATATTGTGGTGTGTAGATGCGTGCCTGTTGTGTGTCAGTGTTTTCAATTAAAAAAGCCTAAAAACCAAGAAATAATCGTTAAATAATCAATAAATACGACATTGTGGTCGCATCTATCGATGTTCATGGACACGTTGCAAAAAAAATGCAAATTCGATATCGATGGATCACGTGGTAGGTACTATCGCGTTCAGCAAAAAGCGGTATTTATGGGGCGAATTTATACATTATTTACTATTTCAGGCTACATAGCCACGATAGTCGATATACGTGTTCTAGTCTCCCCTACAGGATTTTCAAAGATTTTCAAGATCAAAAATTAAAACGAGGAAAAGCACGTTTGCCGAAGACAACCGAAAAACGTTGTAGATACGCAAGACAGGCAAGTTTTTCACAATTGTGTGGTTAAGATTAAATATGTCAATAAATGATTTTTGAAAATTTTTGTTTTTTTGACATTTTTTGGTATTTTTTTACTCCCGGTATTTTTTTTCTCCCGGGAGAAAAATTTTTTTACTCCCGGTATTTTTTTTCTCCCGGGAGAAAAATAAAGTGTGACGAAAAGAGCTTCTTTACTCCCGAAAAACCGGGTGTAAAGTAGTCACTTTACACCCAAACTCACGAAAAATTTTTTTACTCCCGGTATTTTTTTTCTCCCGGGAGAAAAATAAAGTGTGACGAAAAGAGCTTCTTTACTCCCGAAAAACCGGGTGTAAAGTAGTCACTTTACACCCAAACTCACGAAAAACAATTTATTGTATATTTACATATTAATAATGGAGTCTGCAACATTTTCTCCGCGAGCAAAGTCTAAAAAAAGTTAGTTTGTGTAGTACAAGGTTGTGATAGCGCTTCTAATAAAGACGTGAATATACGTTTTCACTACTTTCCAATGAAAAAAAATCGTTTTGTGCACGTCAAAAATTTATTTGGACAAACAAAGCGAAAAGATCAATTAGAAGTTTGGATGAAGATGTTATTAATTAAAGAAGTCAATTCTGGAATGAAAGTGTGTTCGCTGTGTTACCACATTTTACAATATGACCGGCTGGCAGAATCCGTTCTGCTTTAACAAAATTCCTTTGTTTAGGATTGGTACCAGCCCAATCACACATTGATCTTATACTTATCATTATTTCTCACTGTTATGCAATAAATTGCATCCCCCCCCCCCCCAATGTTGTAAAAAATTGGCAAAAAGTCAACTTACTACATTTTAAATTCAAATTAGACAACTAATAAAACCTGAATATATTACATAATCACTTTGAAAATCATTCGATTGCACGTAAACTATATCTTGTATTTGAAACTTTCCCTTAAGGTAGCCATATTTTTTAGGCTCCTCCCATCTGGCGGATCCCAATAGTTTATAAGAATAATTTTTTCAAACAACACATTTTTTTAGATTACTGTAATTGCACTAAAGTGAAAGTTTAGAAAAAAACCCATTGTACCTACTAGTACTTAACGGTACTTATATGGTCCGATCCTTCGATCATATATACAATAGATAGGACATAGACCCATTTGTTATGAAGCTCAAAAAAGAACAATAAAGTATGTTTTCCTTTTATAGTGCATCACAGGTTGCATACCTTCAAAGGCAAAGTGACATAACGAGTGTAACGAAACAGTAAAAACATTAACAAATTATAAATTTTATTAATATTTAATTAGTTTTTGTGTGTAAGCTTCTTTTGTAACTTTTCTGAAGTTGCCTTTGAACCGTAATGTGACCGTACACCATTCTAGCGTGGAACATAAAAAAGTATACGGTTTTTGTTGCTGCCTCCCCGGCCGTTTCTCTTATTCTGCTTATCGCGTAGACAGCTTTTCCTAGTGCCTTGGTTAGATAAGATTGATACAACTTGGCACCCTCCGGCTAGGCTCACTTCTTCGAAGAGCAGATTTTTCGAATTTGAATTCAAAAATACTGAGAACTTAATCTCAGGGTGGTACCTGCGTGAACCAAAATATACTTTTACCTCGTTTTTACATAAATACACAATTCTGAAAATAAATTGGCGCTTTTGAATAAAAAGATATTTGTTGTAATAAAATATAATGGAAGTAAACAAAACGTCGACACAAATACGGTACATAGATACAATCTTTCCTTAATTTTACCTAATTTATTAAGGAAGCTTCCGCAAGACTACTTAAAAGTATTTAGTAACTGCGTTACTTAGCAAATAATTAATGATAATAAAACAATTGACGATCATCCTTTAAGGATTGATTTAAACTTCGATAATTTATACAAATAAATAATTTGTACAGATAAATAATATACGTAATTGTACGATCGATTTTTATTGTAATCATACTGAAAAAATGGACCAATTAGTCGTTTGAATAAACATTACAACAAATCCATCGTGATCAATTATGCGTGTGGTCACATACATTTAAAGTTAACAAAAACTAACCTTTGACCTGGCTAAACGTGATAAGTCGTGCACACCTGATTCACTTTTTGAATTCAAACTCAAAAAAGCTGGGTTGTCGGTACACATGTTGATTACATCGTCATTCCAAATCCATTTCTCTTGTAGTTGTCGTTGATTACCTGATAATCCAAATTTTCTTCATCCAATAGGTTCACGTTATTTCCTTGATAATCCAAATTTTATTCATCCAATAAGTACACGTTATTTTCGTAAATTAATAGTTTGTTTACTTTATTTAAATGAATTCGCATCGTCGGTATTTGTCGAAAATATTGAATTTCTTGCCTTTATTTAAAATTTGCCATGATCGAGATCGACATCAAGCCACAGCAGTGGAGTGATGTGATCGCTGGTTGAGTATCGAGCGGAAATTCTGGGTTCAAATCGCGTATTGCACAGAATTTCTTGGCTCGGCCTTCCGGTGGGCATCTACACTCCTGTGGTGATCCCTGATATTTGTGTCGACGTCATTACCGTTGATACGGCTGCGTCACACACGAGAGTTTACAAGACAAGTTAAGTAGGCAGGGAATGAAGCCATGGGCCTTCTAGGCCTGTAGAGCTGTAATATATATATATGATCGAGATAGATTTTCTGATAATACACATCTTTATTGGTTTACGCACATTAATTTAATTTATTCTTGTTTTGAGAGGCACGAGATAATTAATAATAGTTATTTTAAGTTATTTATTTAACTTCAGGTATACGAAACAATTAACTCGGTATTCGTTTGGAGGCACAAGATAAAGTTAAACACCTCTTCCTTGCTTGGAAGACAACAGAACCGTTACACGTCTTGCTCGTTCGAGGTATCGGTAAAAAGTGAAGTCGTTTCCAAGATGGACTCTTGAAATTTAACAAAGATTGTTACTAAAAGTTCTTTAAAGGTTAATGGGTTGCATAGATATAGGAGTCAAAATGAACCGATTTCTTATTTTTCTCGTCGAGGTACATGACGTAATTCTTTATTCTGCTTGTTAGCAAGTTAAGGACAAAATTCTAGGAAATCTTTAGTAAGAATTGCCTATCCTCACGTAGATAAATTCTAAAAATAACTAAGTGGAGACGACTGTCTGTCACATATACCAGGTTCGTTCGAATAATTCAAAATTTTAAATGAATTTAAGGATTGTTCGACGTAGTCGTAACAAGATACATGGTCGTTCCAGGTCAGTAATGTATCTAAGATTATGCCCAGATATTTGGTTGTACTTCTTTCTCCTTGATCGGTTCTTCTGTCCACCGAGAATTTTTGGTGCTGCGTTTTTGTTGGGTTTTTTTTTTTTAACTCCTTTTATTATTTACAATCTATTACATGGTAATAACATTAGGTAAATGGTATAGCATTACATATAACATGATAGTTATTTTGGGACATAAGTCCCAATTGTTTGTTAGCAAATTGAATTCATATTGTAGGTGCGTCGAATATTTCTATTAAATCGAGCGGTTTATAACGTTTTAGTCTTCGCGTTTGGTTATCCACCTCTAGTAACTGCGTTGCTAATTTGTTTGGATGTTCACTTAGTCTATTTTGATATTTTTCACTAAATTTGGCGATTTCACTTTTGACACTATTCACTTCTAGGTCTTTATGGATCAAATCGTTTGGAACGTACCACGGTGCATCTGTGATATTTCTCAGTGTTTTCGATTGAAATCTTTGTATTATCTCTATATTCGAACTGCTAGCCGTACCCCACAGCTGAATACCATATGACCAAATCGGTTTCAAGATAGCTTTATATAATAACACCTTATTTTCAAGTGTTAATTGTGATTTTGGTCCAATCAGCCAGTGCATCTTTCTGTATGTCAAACCTAGTTGCTTTCTCTTCATCCAAATATGTTGCCTCCACGTCAGCCTACGATCAAGATGCATGCCAAGGTATCTAGCTGCATCCGCTTGGGGCAGCGTTTGTTCGTTCAGTTTTACCGGTGGGCAAGTGCCTCTCCTCATTGTATACGTAACCTGAGTAGATTTTGTTTCATTGGCTCGTATCCTCCATGTTTTTAACCAGTCTTGAATTTTAAGAAGATGATCTTGTAGGTATCTTGAGGCTGTAATTGGGTCGCAGTGTGAGGCCATAATTGCTGTATCGTCCGCGTACGTTCCAACTATTGTCTTCTTGGTACTCGGTAAGTCCGATGTGAATAATAGATACAGAATCGGTCCCATCACGCTGCCCTGCGGGACACCCGACTGGATTAAGTAAAATTCAGAGAGTTCATCTTGCAGCCTTACTTGGAATAATCTGTCAGAAAGGTACGACTTCAAGATTGCGAAGTAGGAGTGAGATAGTTTTGATTTTATTTTGTATAACAATCCAGAATGCCACACCCTATCGAACGCTTGTGATATGTCCAAGAAAGCAACAGTACAATATCTTTTCTCTTCCAGATCTTGATTAATTATGTTTACAACTCTGTGTACCTGTTCGATGGTAGCATGTTGCTTTCTGAAACCAAATTGGTGTTCTGGTATCACTTTCTCTTTAGTTAGGTGAGGATGTAATCTTTTTAGCAAAAGCCTTTCGAAGATTTTTGATAGTAGTGGTAGAAGGCTAATCGGACGATAGGATGCTGCTTGATCTGATGGTTTTCCTGCCTTGTGAATAAGAATTATTTGTGCAACCTTCCATTGCATCGGAACTACTTGCAATCGAATCGCTGCATTGCACAATTGTGTTATCATACGCACACCCTTTTCTGGAAGTTGTTGAAGGATTTTTCCAGTAATGAGGTCATAACCTGGTGCTTTTTTGCAGTTGATTTTCTTTATAATAGCGACTACTTCTTTAATTTTGAAAAGTTTAATTGGGAAATCTAACTGAAATGGAGCTTCTAACACTTGTGTAATTTTTTCTTCTGTTTGTGGAGCTTCCGACGGGAATGGTTGAAATACACTTGCCAGATGTTCGGCAAACGTGTCTACCTTTTCTCGATCGCTTCGCGCCCAGTTGCCGTTTGGTTTTCGTATTGGAGGAACAGGTGTAAATGTTTTCTTTAACTTTTTCGTTGCTTTCCACAACGAGTATTCCGTGGCTTCAGTTGGTGTAAGATTTTTTAAGTACTCTTGGATTTCCTGGTTTTTATGATTCCGCAACATGGTTTTCAACGACCGTGTTGCTTGATTTAATCTGTTTTTATCACTCGGGTGTCTAGTATTCTGCCAGGTTTTTTTGAGTTTTCTCTTTTCCGCAATTGCTCTCTTTACCATCTCCGGGTACTGATCTCTATCCACGCCTTCCAGCACAGGAGTCGAGCTCCAAGCAGCACTGTGTATGATATCATTAAAATGTTCTACGGCCTCCGTCAGATCTCTCTCCGTTTTGAGTGGCAAGTCCAACGCCATATTCTCTTCAACTTGTGATTTGAAATTTTCCCAGTCAGTACGGCTGTTGTGCAAGTGTGCCTGTCTTTGTTTATGGAGTACCTTCGAGTGTACTGTCACTATAATTGGTGAGTGATCCGATGATAAGTCCAAGCAGGACTGTGCATGTAGATAATCTTTTGTAATACCCTTAATGACACAGAAATCGATAAGATCAGGCAATTTATTCCTGTCTGTAGGCCAGTATGTTGGTTGACCAGTCGACAGGTGTCCGCAGTTGTTTTTGTTGATAGCCTTAAGTAGTTCTCTACCTCTGGGGTTAACGAGCCTTGATCCCCATTCTTGATGCTTAGCGTTGTAATCACCTCCTGAAACAAATCAGGTTCCGAGTTTTTTAAAGAATTTAAGAAATTGGTCTTCCTTAATAGTATGCCTTGGGGGACAGTAAACTGCAGAAAATGTCAGAGGTCCGTTCCAGGTTTCAACTTTGATACTTGTTGCTTGCAGATAGCTTTCTCGAACGTTTTCCAGTTGTAAATGTTTCAGTGATGTTTTTATAATGATTGCAGTGCCGCCATGTGCGGTACCATCTGGGTGTTCGGTGTGATAAATTGAATATTGTGGAATTTTTAAGGAACTACGGGTAGTAAAATGCGTTTCAGAAATTAGTGCTATGTCTATATTGTTGTTTTTTATAAAGGCTGATAACTCTTGTCCATGTTGTGACAAGCCATTAGCGTTCCATACTATTAACTTAATTGGTGTGTGTATTAGTGATTTTTGTTGAGCATGGAGATAAGGAGATCAATTAGTCGATCGATTCTCTTCATATTTTCATCCATTCGATGAATCATCTTTGTTAACATTATTGATATCGTATTTTCACCGTGATTTGGATTGTGTTGTTCTATACCTCTCACTGCGTCAGCATAGTTTGTGTTGCTATTCGGAGGTTTGCTTAATTCATCCGAAGAGTACGTTCTTGGGGGCTCCTGTAGTTGTGGTTGCCTATATGTAATTGGGGGGAAATCTGCATCATTTAATGATGAGGGTAATGGTCTTGGTGTCTTTTTATTTTCTGGTAACTGTTTGGGTCTCAGTGTGGGAAATTTTCTATTTTGAATTTCCTTATATACGGAACAACCTTTGTAGTTAGCGGGATGATTTCCCAGACACAACGCACAGATCAGATCTTTTCTTAAAAAATGTTTAGTTGCGCACTCCTTGGTCAAATGGTCTTTTCCACACTTGACACATCTCGGTCTTCTGGAACAGTATTTTTTAGTGTGCCCGTATCTCTGGCAATTAATGCACTGCACAACTTCACGTTTTAGTTGTGGTGGCTCAATCGTAACAACCGTGTTCAGTAGTCGATCAATTTTGTAAATATTTTTATTATTTGGTGCAGGTGTTAATTCGAGTAGATGCATCGAAAAGGGGCACTTTGTTGTTTTCTGTAACATGTTTGAAATACGTGCTACTTTGAATCCTTGCTTTTCGATTGCTTGACTAATATTATCTAATTCGGTTGAGAAGTGAATGCCCTTTATTACTACACGGAAGTTTTTGTTGGGTTTAGTAATAGTTTATTGGACGAGAACCATTCCAACAGCTTTCCCAAACCCACCTGCAGCGGTTCGTCTCTTCCTAACGTGTATGCTGTGTCGTCCGCATACAAAATGATTTCACCTATCACATTTGATGGGAGGTCATTCATAAAGAGTAAGAAGAAGAAGGGGCCCAAAATACTTCCTTCCTATAAATATGTGGTACTATTTGAAAGCGTACAAAGAAACATAATTTTTGTTGACGTGCCTAATAACATGATAACCGTGCCAAATAATCTGCATTCTTACACCACAGCTCATTTTAAAAAACGATTTTCAATATTTTAATTTTATGTTCTAATTTGAAATTAAAAAAAAAATCATAATTTTTTTTCCACACTGGATTTTATATTATAATATATTATTTAACAAATAAAACTTGTAAAGCTTTCTAGATGGGCAGCGCTGAGGCAGAAAATATTGACTAATCTAAACTGCAATTAATGTTTTCTGAATTTAATGTTGAAATAGTTTATGACCACCAAACTCTACCTTAAATAGACTGACTGTCCTAACACACTCACCCAATTCCTTGGTTTACATAACACGAACAATTTCTCAAAAACATTCTGATACATTGGAATTTATAAGATAATATAAAACTTCAAAATATCGAGTTATTATTAAATTAAAAATTGTTAAAAGATCTATTTAGCTTTCAAACGATATTTCGTTCGTCATCAGAATAATATACAAATGTATATTATTTGTTATGAATAACATTTGTATATTATTCTGATGACGAACGAAATATCGTTTGAAAGCTAAATAAATCTTTTAACAATTTTTAATTTAATAATAACTCGATATTTTGAAGTTTTATATTATCTAATATCAACGAGTTAATAATTTATATATTGGAATTTATAAGTATTATTGTTTAATTAGTGCCGCAGAAACTGAAAATAAACGTGATCAATGACTTTAAACTCATTCATTCATGACTATGTTCTCATTCAGCACTTTGCAGTGCTTCTTAAACTTTTGCTAGTACGGAACAGGACAAAAAGTTTTTGCTTCTAGTCCCTGCATTTACCAATATTTAATGATGTCAATATTAGTTTGGTTATTTTTAATTAATTATAATTTAGATAGGCATAAAAATAATCCGCCTTCACTTTCTTCGTAAAATCATTTATAAAATATTCCAAAAATTAAAATTAAAATTGACTGGATTATTTTCCATCATAGCCCAGTTTAGCTCAATTGGAATTTTCTATTGCATATTTACAGTGTGCGACCTTGCAAATAAAAAAATTTTGCTTTTTAAAATTTTCAATTCTTCTCTTAAAAAATAAATTGATAAGGAAACTTTCCACCGCACTCAACGTTTATTTACTCATGCAAAAATTTACATCAAATGCACAAAACCGCCAGGGGCGTCAGAAATTTAAAATTTTAAAAATATAAAAATTGTCATCAACTAAATTTCTTCATCCTAAAAAAATATACGACATTTCTTTCCTATCATTAGAGAAGTTAGAATTAGAGAAGAATACCTAACATCATATCGTTGAGATGAACAACCAACTTTCTTCTTACATGTGGAATAATAGGTACTACCCAAAACCAACTGGTAGAGCCTAGAATTCGGATTAAAAAGATTTTACTTATCAGTGGAACTTACAATCGACTATTAAAATAATTTAAAACCGCAGGTTAAAGAGCTCAATTTAAATTGTTTAAATTTTGCAAATTTGCGTCAGCGCAAATATAAAGTTTTGTGAAGCCGATAAACATTTTTGCGGTTTACTTATTTAGTTTTAAATTTAAAACATAGCATAAGAAAGTATAACATCGTTTCCTGTGTTTTGAACATTAAGATACTTGGTGTGATTATATTATAATATCTTAGATAATATACAGAAATCTAAAGTATAATGCCCTGTGTACGAAGCGCTACTTACTGATATATTTGGTTAATATCATCACGATAATATTTTTATATTTTTTAGGTTGGTATATTATACCCAAATTTTGGTTATTATTCAGTATTTTAACAGTGCTTCTTAAACTTTTGCTAGTACGAAACAGGACAAATGGATTTGGGTTCCAGCCCTTGTTATTCATCTCCGATTCTAACTGAAAACCATGAAAACCAAATAGTTTTGCTTTTGGGGAACAGTTTGAGAATCCCTATTTAAACCTACTTATTATTTGTACCTAAGCATTTTAGGGAAGCATTGAATATTTATACCAAAAGTTTCATATATTATTTGTTAATATTATTCAAATTATTGCGAATATAGCTATTGTATATATTATCTTGCAATTTATTTAAAATAATTCAAAATACTGTGTATATAAGCAGTTCACTTCAATGCCTTAGCTATACGTTATACGACGTTAAGACCATGTTGAAGATTTGTTTCTTGTTTATAATTGCTGCAATTTACCTATCAACAGGAGGCGAGTATTACAGTTTGACTTATTTGATATTATATTTAAACATCTAAATCAAATGTTTTTTAAATTTGCCATATTTTGTTATAATTTAACCAAAATTTTTAGTCTTGAAACAAACTCTTTTTTTTACAAAAAGGAGTACAAAGTAAATAAGTAAATATGTTTTTAATGATTGTTTAGTATTATATTCCACCAATTCTACAGTAAATATTGAGGAATAAACCTCATATTATAATTAAAAGAATATGTAGTACTATTTTAAACTGTACAAAGAAACGTTATTTAAAATATGTTAGGTTTGTTCCAACCTGCCAAGGAACCGTACAATAAACGGTCACGCTTCTGCGTAATAGATAAAAAGAAACCAATTTGTCCTACTGCGCATGATTTTTACTTATTGCGCACGAGCTTGACTGTACATTGTACGGTTTCTCGATTGGTTGAACCAGACCTATTGAAAACTACATGTATTGTACATATGAAAAAGTACATGAATTCAAAGAAAACCTAACACACTCCTTATTCTCAATTGAAAACGAACTAAAAATAAATGCACCTTTTTCTACCCAAAATTTGTTACCAATAGTTGTAATTTACAGATCTACCCCATAATTTGAAATCTTACTGAAATTATAATTTCTGTATAAATTTTAGATGCTTCAGAAATAGAATTTATAGTAGGAGGAACTAATGCAGAAGAAGGCGAATTTCCCTATCAAATATCTTTACAGAAAAACAAAACTCATTATTGCGGAGGATCGATCTTAAATTCTTGCTGGATTCTTACAAGTGCCCGTTGTGTAGCAAAGTACATAATCAATATTATTAATATTTTTTTTAATTTTTCGATTCCCTGTATTTCACATACAATCAATCAACCCTAGTAGATATATTAGCAGGAACTACCAAATTAAATAGTAGTGGAGTTAGGGTTGGTATCGAGAAAGTCATTCCACATGAAAAATATAAATCACCATATACAAACGATATTGCATTAATTAAACTAAAAACCTGCCTTACTCTCAATAAATCAACTATTAAAAACGTGAAAATATTAACAAATTATATTGAAGGAGGTGCTCTTGGAATTGTTACAGGTTGGGGTTATACTGACGTAAGTTGTCTTATTGAAAAAAATTCTTTCTCTGAAATACAACTTTTTACAGCAAAGTGGTACAGAAGCGACAAATGACCTTAAAAAGCTTACCGTAAAGACAATCTCAAATGAAGACTGTAAAAAAGGCACTCGATTAAGCATTCCAGATGAAGATCTATGTACTTAGAATAAAGCAGGAGAAGGATTTTGTAGAGTAAGGAAAATTTCAACTTTGTGCATTACGATTGTTTTTGTACAAATGTATGAGTTGGCCTATTTCTAAACAACTTGAGCGGTTTAAAATGGTTTTAATAGTTTTTAAATAATCTTAAACTGTTATATAATTAGCTTATTATTTTAAAATTATTATATCCTTTTTTTCAGACTGATGCTGGTGGACCTTTAGTTGATGAAAAATCCAAGGCTCAGATAGGAATTGTGTCAACAAATCTTCCATGTGCTCGAGGATATCCTGAAGTTTATACAAGAGTTTCTGCGTATATAGAATGGCTTAAAACTAACGTTAAAAAATAACTTAAAGCAAATTATTTATATACTTTCAATTTGCTACTTGTGTTGCTTATTACCAATTACATTTTTGGAAAACTATTAAATTTTAAAATAATAATGAAATAAAGATTAATGATGCATTAAAATTTTTAATCCACTATGTTACCTCTGTTACATACAAGTTTTGAAACAAGTGAAGGTATAACCGATGCGTTTAAACTATGAAAAACTTCCAAAAGAGAAGTCATACTCTTGGTTCACTTTCAAACATGGCCTGAATAAAGGGCTTTATTATTCATAAATCGCACATAACAACCACCATTTGAACAACTAGTGGTATTGTGTTTCATCCACGAAGCCAACTTTTTTCAATGTCATAATTGGCCTTTTTAACAAAATCTTGACTCTGGCAATTTCACTGTTTTCCATAAATATTTTTTAATTTTGGCCAATATACAAATAGCTCCTTTGTAATTCTGTTAACAAACTCTCTTCCATTAGGGAACGTACCCATACTACGTGACCCGTTTAGGGGGGGGAGGGGGGTCTTCAAAATACCACGCCTGGTCACCGGGGCGGGGGAGGGGGTTTAAGTTTTGGTCACGTAGTCATTATCTTTTAAGGAAATCTTGCGCTTTTTTGAGCTATATTCAAAAATAAATGAAAAGAAGACTTTTGTTTTTAAATAAAGACAAATATGAGCCAATTTAATTTTTTTTAACTTTGTGATTGGAAAAAATGGTTTAAGAGGGGCATTTTTTTCAGGGCCCTTTTAATTTAATCAACAGATGGCGCCTATTTAAATATTTTTATAAAATACTTGGAGGCTTTTGTATTCAAAATATAGCAAATTCGTTGAGATAATACTATTCTATAAACAATATTCTTGGTCTTAAGCTATTTTGAGTTCGTATTGAGTATGTCAAAACACACTCACTTACAAAAAAAAAAGATAATTAAACTTTAATTATGAATTGCGTTTTTTATAAAAAGTGCCCCACCGTATTTATGAACTACTACGTGACAAAATAGGGGAAGGGGGGGGGGTCTTGGCATATACTACGGATGGTCACCAAGGGGGGGGAGAGGGTTAAAAATTGTAAAAAATAGGTCACGTAGTACGGGTACGTTCCCTTATCAGATTGCAAAATACAAGGAGCAACAAATGTCAAAAAGATAGCTAATAGTTGGGAGATAACCTCTTCAGTTCCTTGGCAATAATACTTTGGTGAGATGGTCCTGGTACACTATAATGAACTTGAACTCTTGATCAGCTTGAGATTACATGTCAATTTAGGTATACCGGAGAGCAACTGTTTTCTTTTCTTTTATTGGCAAGTTTCGTACATTGCTAAAAAACTATTTATTATTTCAATGGTTATTAGCGTAATACTTTCCAACTTAGATCATCTGTACAAAATTAATAAACGGTCAACGAAATATACTATATTAACAGTGGTATGAAGAAAGGTAGCTACTAGGGTCCCGAAAATACAAATTTTACTTTGTACTTAAAATTTAGAGGGAGGTATGGTAAGGGTTTCGAAGAAGAGGAGGGCGGCAAAATGTATTTCTAATACAAATTTTAAAATACATTTCAAAACAAAATACAATCAATATTTTAAATATTTACCCCCGATATATTTATCAAAATGCAAAATGTATTTTGTATCTTATATTTTGCCCACCCCAGGGGGGGGAGAGTATGGAAAATTTTACGGACTCTTACATGGGGAGGGGGAATATTTTTTAAGATTTATTTATCTATAAAGCCTGTATGACACGATGCAAATTGCACATAAAATGTACATGTAAATGATAACTAATCAATAGAAAGAGCGTATTAGTAGCCATCGGAAGGTTTTCATTGGTTAGTTACCAATAATGATAAAAATATCATGCACTGTTGCATACAGCAAATTTACCAGCAAATTTTGTGCTAAATTTTCATGTAAAATATTTAGAACATGTTTTAAATTTGGAGGCAAATGTGCGCGTAAATGTGCGCAATAGACATTTTTGGCACTTAAAGGTCTCGGCGCCCAAACGTTGGCGCCCAAAAGTCTAGCGCCCAAATGCTGGCGCCCAAATGTCCTGGCGCTCAAAATTCTTGGCGCCCAAAAATCCGGCACCTAAACGGCGGCTCCCAAAGGCGGCGCCCAAAAGTCCTGATCCGCATAAAATAGAATACAAAATTTCGAAGAACCCTATATTCATTTATTTACGTTCAATTGTTTACAGATTTAGTAATTTCTTTTTCACTAAATAAAGAGAAGGTAGGGACTGCGAAATTTTTGTACGGAGAGTGATAAAATATCAGCAAGGAGAAAGTGATTTTTGGGTATAATTGTGGTTAGCTACGAATTGAAATAGAAAAAACTAAATTTGGTCGATGTTGATTTGTATGATTGAATGTAGTGCTATTCAAATTCATTCCTGATTTTCGGATTTCGCAAACGCATCAACTTTATCACGAGGAAATTGTGAACGGTTTTCCAAGTGTTGTTCTACCTGGTGTGGGTTTCAAACCAACACATTCGAGGCTTCTGATTCTAATTAAGCAAACTGCTACCTACGACCATTTCTCGATTGTCCTTATGTTCATAAGACAAATTTACTTACATCATAAGATTCTACAATCTATTAGTTTATTGGAATCCATCTTGTTATCCATCCAAGTAGCGAGCGATCACTCATTCAGTTTTGGTTGTGTTCAGCTGAGCAGTGGAAAATCCAGAGGCGTGACGTTTGAAAAGGTGAGCGCTTTTATTTTTACTGTTTTTTTGTTATTGCGAAGCGAAGTGCTTCGAGAGCTTCGAAACAACGTAGGTGTTTACATAAGTACTCGGGCAGTCATTCGGCGAGGAAGATTAGAAAATAATTTATCTTCCTAAATTTCTTTATTCTGTTTGCAAAAATCGGAGCGAAAGTTTTGATTGTATTTTTGTGCGCCGAATCAGATATGACGCAGTATTTTTTTTACTATAAAAAACTGCGTTTGACCATTTTACTGTGGAGTATAATTTTTGTTTTTGTATTGCTTTGACCATTATTTGTTTATTTCAATTTATTAAAGCAACCTATCTGTACTCGGGAGTTTTATTTCACTTATTCTTTCGTGCTTTTAGGCTTCACCAACATCTGGCAAGTGGCGATAAGCACGTGGCGCCTTGTTTTTTCGTGTGTTTTTTTGATAGGGTCGAGGTCGAGTAGTTCCGCATGAGAGATTTAGAGTGTAGGTAAAGTCGTAGATTTTTTGTAAAGTTGAAATTTGTGAGTGCAATTTAGTTTAACGTTAGAAGTGCTTTTTAAATTTGCCACATTTTTTATCATTTTTGATGCAAATATCAGGCTTGAGCATGGAAATTTGCATTACCAAGACTTTCGTTTTTTTTTACAAACTCTTTGTTTACAAAAATAGTACAAAGAAATAAATAAAGATGTTTTTAATAATTTTAAGAACTAATATTCTACCATTTGAAAACATATTGAAAACTACATGTATTCGAAGTGAACGTAGTACATCTCTTATTCTTGATTGAAAAACAACTAAAAATATATCATAACCAAATTCACCTTTTGGATTACACCAATAGTTGTAATTTACAGATCTTCCCCATAATTTGAAAACTAACTGAAAATTATAATTTCTGTATAAATATCAGATTACTGCAGAAATAGAATTTATAGTAGGAGGAGCTAATGCAGCAAAAGGTGAATTTCCCTATCAAATATCTACAGTATAAAAGAAAAACATGATTGCGGAGGATCAATCTTAAATTCTTGCTGTATCCTTACAGCTGCCCATTGTGTAGTAGGGTACGTAATCAATAATATTAATATCTTTTTTTTTTAATTTTCTATTCACTGTACTTCAGATACACTCAATCAGCCTTAGATATATTAGCAGAAACTACCAAATTACATTGTGGTGGAGTTAGGGTTGGTATCGAGAAAATCATTGCACATGGAAATTGTAAAGCACCAATCACAAACGATATTGCACTAATTAAACTAAAAACCTGGCTTACTCTCAAAAATTCAACTATTAAAAACGTGAAGGTATTAACAAATTATATTGAAGCAGGCGCTCTTGGAATTATTACAGGTTGGGGCTTTACTGACGTAAGTTGTTTTATTATTAAAATTTATTTTCCTGAAATACAATTTTTTACAGCAACAAGGTAAACAATCAACAAATAGCCTTAAAAAGCTTACTGTAAAGGTAATTTCAAATGAAGATTGTAAAAGTAGCACTCGATTAAGCATTGCAGATGGAGATCTATGTACTTTGAATAAAGCAGGAGAAGGATTTTGTAAAGTAAGGAAAATAGCTACTTAATTAAGCCTAATAAAAGAAGTTTTAAATTTGAAATTTGCATTTCTTTAAAACGTGTATATAGTTGACCTTATTTTTAAATAATAGAAATTATTGTTGAGAATAGGTCTAGTTTAATTAATCATCTACAAGTAGATGTTAAATTTTATACTTCTTTACAAACTCATTATAACATGAGTTACCAGTGCGGATCTGATGATATCAGTTTCACGTGTAGAATCGTGAATTAGATTGAAACATGTAATCCGATAAGGTGTTCTTTTGATTTTATAATTTTTTTTTGCTAATTTTTTCAATAAACTTTGAATCCTGAGGACGGTCCTGACTGTCTCTACTAATGTTATAATGAGTTTGTAAAGAAGTATAAAATTTAACATCTACTTGTAGATGATTAATTAAACTAGACCTATTCTCAACAATAATTTCTATTATTTAATTAAGCCTATTTCTAAACAGCTTGAACGATTTGAAATGATTTTGATAGTTTTTAAATAATCTTAAACCGTTAGAAAATTAGGTTTATTATTTTAAAATTATTATATATTTTTTTGCAGGGCGATTCTGGTGGACCTTTAGTCGATGCAACATCCAAGGCTCGGATAGGGATTGTGTCAGCAAATTATCCATGTACTCTAGGAGATCCTGACATTTATACAAGACTTTCTCCGTATATCGAATGGATTAAAACTAAAGTTCAAAAATAACTTAAAACAAGTTATTATTACTTTCAATTTATTACTTATGTTGCTTATTACCAATTAAAATTTAGGAAAAGAGTAAAATTTTGAAACAATAATGAAATAAATATTACTGATGCAATAAAATTTTTAATCCACTGCTACCTCTGTTATATATATGTAAGTTTTGATACAAGTGAAGCTGTAGTTCCGAAAGAGAAGTCACTCTTGGTTTATTTCCAAACATGGCCTGAATGAAGGGATCAATTTTTCATAAGTCGCATATAACAACTACCGTTCGAATAACTAGTGTTATTGTCTTTCATCCTCGAAGACAATATTTCATTAATGTCTCAGTTGGATTTTTCAACAGAATCTTGACTCTGGCGATAACACTGTTTTCCATGAATATTTTTTAATTCTGGCCAATGTACAAATAGCTTCTCTGTGATTCTGTTAACAAATTCTTTTTCATTATCAGAGTTCAAAATACATGGAGCACCAAATATCAAAAATATATCTAATAGTTGCGAGGTAACCACTTCAGCTCACTTGAGCTCTGGCGGTAATACAAATTTTGATAATGCGAAACATCTTTATTTATGACCACAACAGTCAATTTAACCATTTAGAAACGAAAATAACCAGTGGGCTAGAAGTAATAAGGAAAAGGCTGATGCATTTGGAACACATCTAACGAACATTTTTCAACCATACCCATTTATGTCATCGGAAGAAGAAAAACGTGAAGTGCAAGAATACCTGATATGCCCATTTCAAATGGATCTTCCTATACAAAAATTTAAGTTAAAAGGCGTAAAAAGAATAATCTTAAGAGCTACAAATCCTAGAAGGGCCCTCGGATATGATCTGATTACAAAATGTCTAGTAGCCATTACTCAAATTTTCAATGCCATTGTTAGATTAAATCATTTCCCAGACTAATGGAAAGTTGCTCAAATCGTGATGATACACAAACCGGGAAAAAAATTAAATGATATAAAATCTAACACACCAATCAGCCTACTCCCTGTGCTTTCTAAAGTTTTTGAAAAATTACTGCTTCAGCATAAAACCTATAATTGAAAACCGTAAGCTAATACCTAATCATCAATTTATATTTTGCAGATCTCATGGAACTATTGAGCAGGTACACAGAGTAGTTAGAAAAATAAACAAAGATCTTGGTGCTAGGAAATACTGCTCAGCGACCTTTTTGGATGTCAGTTAGGCATTTGATAAAGTGTGGCATGATGGGCTATTATATAAACTAATAAAAATTTTATACATCATGTTTATTTAATTATTACATCGTATACATATCCAACCGACATTTTCTAGTTAAACAACAGAACGAGTACACCGATCTTTATCCTATCAATTCTGGGGTGCTCCAGGGAAGTGTGTTGAGTTTTGTTCTATTTCTTTTGTTCACATCAGACCTTCCTCAAGTTAGTTCTACCATCATTGCAACTTTTGCCGATGATACTGCTATACTCACATTGCATTATCAATCCAACAAAAGCATCAGAAAACCTTCAAATATGAAATAAATGAATGAAGAATGAAATAGATAAATTATTTAACATAAAAGCACTAGAGGAATGAAACAACATCTCAAAACTAAAAATAATATTAGTGTTTTACTAACACAAATTCTTTTTATATACGGGTGATTCTTAGATAATTGTGATTTTTTGTGTCTAAGTAGTACTTTATTTATTATTCAACATGATTTTTTTCGATCAAAAAACTATAAATATAATAAATTTAATAGTATTTTACCTTCGACATTGTATATTAAAGCACAAGTATTCATGGACGATGAATAACTTACAAAAATATGCCCAAAATGTCAGTACCGTGGCATGTCTGATTTTTGTTTTTCAAACTAAATGTATAAATTTCTATAAAGACTGATCTTCTAATCTAAAGTTGAGATTTTATAACTAAAATCTATTGTATATTTCATCAAATTATGCTGTAATTATACCCCAATATTAATTGGTAGAAAGAAATAATAGTTATTGATTTATGTCCAGGAATTTTATTCAATTTTTAAATTCAAAATATTTGCCGCCTAAGCGCCATCTTTTATTCAGTTTCCTTCGCTCACTCTAGTGGCATTTTAAAGAAGGATTATTTGTGTACTATTCACAGCTGTGAGTTTATTTTTAGTCTCTATGTTATGACAGAAATAAATTGTTTTGTTTTTGAAAAGGTAAGTCATAAAATTACATGTCAGTACCATGGTATTAAAGATTAAGCGTGTTAATACAATATTTAGGTTAATTATGCTGAATTTTTATTTAATTTTACGTGTAAAATCGAAATTATTTGGAAAATTATTTTAATCATTTGCAAAAAAAATAGATTAGGTTAATTATACATTCAAATGTCAGTACCGTGGATGTCAGTACCATGGTAAAAATAATTAATAACATTTGAATTCATATTTTTTTAATGTTTTAACTTTTTATCATTTTCAATTGTTTTAGTATTATGAAAAATGGCTCCAGTACTTCGGACAAGGTAAATGTCGCTGGCTCCCCCCCAAATCGAATTTTTGGGTAAAATTTTCGTCAAGCGTTTGAGCATCGTTTGAGCATCAATGAGCTTCCAATATTTTCGTTTGAGCCTCAACCGTCGCGGAGTTATTCGCGAAAACTTTTGGGGGGGGCTGAAGACATGTTGGCCCCCCCAAGTGGAATTTTGGGGTGAAAATGGTGTCAAACGTTTGAGCATCGTTTGAGCATCAATGAGCTTCCAAATTTTTTGTTTGAGCCTCAACGGTCGCAAAGTTATTCGCGAAATTCTTGGGGGGGGCTGCAGACATGCTAGCCCCCCCAAGTAAAATTTTGGGGTAAAAATGGTGTCAAACGTTTGAGCATCGTTTGAGCATCAATGAGCTTCCAAATTTTTCGTTTGAGCCTCAACCGTGGCGGAGCTATTCGCGAAATTCTTGGGGGGGGCTGTAGAGATGTTTTTCTATTTTCGTTCTTATTTCGAATTTTTTTTGAAATTGATGTCTATCGATAGAGATTCGTTTGAGCTTGAATGAGCTTCCATTCCCATCACTTTAATTTCATTTTCTGCAAAGTTACGAGCATTTCAAATTTCGAGTACTCCGGGCAAGTACCGAACAAACATTTTCTATTTTAATTCTATTTTATCGGATTAAAAATTTTGATCTGATTAAAAAAACTTAATCCTGCTTAATTACCATCATCATTTTGATGGAATAATACGGAAGGTGTAATTTTAGAATAGAATATTAGGTCTGTTTGGTACCACAGTGCTAGTGCTACACTAACTACACTACTTCAAATTGATTGGTGTAAAAAGTGGGTTAGTAATTGTATCACCAATCAATTTGTAGTAGTGTAGTTAGTGTAGCACTAGGACTGTTGTACGAAACAGACCTATTATGTTTAATAGAATATCGTGGACTAATAAAATGCTGATATATTATAATTTTTTTAAAAAATTTAAAAAAAATTTTAAAACTGATATAAACTAAAAAGGTCAAAATGACATTTTACTCTAAAAAAAAACGCCCGGAATATAGCGCAACTTTCAATATTCTGAAAGTTTATGAATGTACTAGACAAATCGAATTTTCTAGAAAAAATTTTGTTAGACGTTTTATCATCAATTAGTTATCAATATTTTCATATGAGCCTCAACCTTCATGGAGTAATTTGCAAAAACTTTGGAGGGGGGAGAAGAGGTTGTTAATAACTTTATCTTTATCTCATCATAAAGTAGAATTAATTTTGTTAAATTGGTGTCAAACGTTTGTGTATAGTTGGTGAGAGACCCAAGAGTTCCAAATTTTTTGTTGGGCCTCAACAGACTTATTTGAGAAATATTTGGGGGGGGGGGAAACATACTAACGCCTTCAAGTGAAATTTTGGGGTAAATTTGGTGTTAAACGATCGAGTATCGTGATGTTCATACTTTTGACATCAATTTTATTGCAAGATTTAAAAAAAATTTTAAAACGGATATAAACTAAAAAGGTCAAAATGACATTTTACTCTAAAAAACGTTTAAGGCCCGGAATCAAGCGCAACTTTCAATATTCTGAAAGTTTATGAATGTACCAGACAAATCGAATTTTATAGAAAAAGTTTTGTTAAACGTTCGAACATTAATAAGTTTCCAATAATTTCATTTGAGCCTCAACCTTCATGGAGTAATTTCCAAAAACTTTGGAGGGGGGGAGGAGAGAGAAGTTGTTAACAAGTTTATCTTTATCCCATCTTAAAGTAAAATTAATTTTGTTAAATTGGTGTCAAACGTTAGTGTATAGTTGGTGAGAGACCCAAGAGTTTCAAATTTTTTGTTTGAGCCTCAAGAGACTTATTTGCAAAATATTTGGGGGGAGGGGGGCATACTAACGCCTTCAAGTGGAATTTTGAGGTGAATTTGGTGTTAAACGATCGAGTATCGTGATGTTCATACTTTTGACACCAATTTTATTGCAAGATTTAAAACATATATTAAAAGGAACATAAAGTAAAAAAGTCAAAATGACATTTTACTCTAAAAGAATTTTTAAGCCTCGAAATCTAGCGCAACTTTCAATATTAAGTTATTAAATGAATATGTAAACATCGAATTTTTTAGAATAATTTGAGTCATAAGTTTGAGAATCATTGAGTTTCTAATATTTTCGCTTAAGCTTCAACCGTCAAGGAAAAATTCCCAAAAACTTGGATGGGGGAGGAGATATTTCCCGTACTCAAATAAAATTTTTGGGTGAAATTAATGTCAAAGGTTTGGTATAGTTTAAGCATCATAAATTTTTAGAATATTGAAGGTTCCGCTTGATTTCGGGAATAAAATGTCATTTTGACCTTTTTAGTTTATATCAGTTTTAAAATTTTTTTTAAATCTTTTAAAAAAATTATAATACTATATCAGCATTTTATTAGTCCACGATATTCTATTAAACATAATATTCTATTCTAAAATTACACCTTCCGTATTATTCCATCAAAATGATGATGGTAATTAAGCAGGATTAAGTTTTTTTAATCGGATCAAAATTTTTAATCCGATAAAATAGAATTAAAATAGAAAATCTTTGTACGGTACTTGCCCGGAGTACTCGAAATTTGAAATGCTCGTAACTTTGCAGAAAATGAAATTAAAGTGATGGGAATGGAAGCTCATTCAAGCTCAAACGAATCTCTATCGATAAACATCAATTTCAAAAAAAATTCGAAATAAGAACGAAAATAGAAAAACATCTCTACAGCCCCCCCCAAGAATTTCGCGAATAGCTCCGCGACGGTTGAGGCTCAAACGAAAAATTTGGAAGCTCATTGATGCTCAAACGATGCTCAAACGTTTGACACCATTTTTACCCCAAAATTTTACTTGGGGGGGGCTAGCATGTCTGCAGCCCCCCCCAAGAATTTCGCGAATAACTTTGCGACCGTTGAGGCTCAAACGAAAAATTTGGAAGCTCATTGATGCTCAAACGATGCTCAAACGTTTGACACCATTTTCACCCCAAAATTCCACTTGGGGGGGGGGCAACATGTCTACAGCCCCCCCCAAAAGTTTTCGCGAATATCTCCGCGACGGTTGAGGCTCAAACGAAAATATTGGAAGCTCATTGATGCTCAAACGATGCTCAAACGCTTGACGCAAATTTTACCCAAAAATTCGATTTGGGGGGGGGGGCCAGCGACATGTACCTCTTCGGACAAGATTGAAAAACATACCTAGGCTCCAAAATTTGTATCAAAATAAGCTGACTATAAATAAGAAAGGTGTATTAAAACAGAATAAAAAAATTACTAGAGTTCAGCGGAATGAAAAATTGGAAAAAAAAGAGAAGCAGAGAGGCTACGTCGACAAAAGATAAGAGAAAACCCAAATACTCATGAAGAGTATTGTAAAAAAGAACGAGAGCGAAATGAGCAGCGTAAACGTGATAATAAACTAAAATCTATTGATCAGTTAACTGAAAGAGAAAAACAATCTCGACGAAAATTACAAAATTTGTGGCAAAAATCATCACGAGCCAAAAAAAAACTCAAAAACAATGCTCCGGTCAAAAACAATGAGATAAATAACAATAACATTAAATACCAAAAATATCTCTGTATAATCATTAAAATCTTATAATTTATCATATGTTTTATTATTTTAGGATTTTCAAAAGGTTTAGGCAAATATTTTGAATATTTCATTTAGATGTCAGTACCGTGGAGTTGAAATTTTCAATGTTTGTTCTAGTTTCTTGTCTGTTTAAGTTGTAGTAGAACTACGTTACAGGCTTCATTCTGAGCATAATAAAAGACCAATAGTACCCAAAACACAAGTTTTGGAGCATTTTTAATTTTATAAAATTTTGAGTTGTAAAAATCACAGTTATGTGAGAATCACCCATATACGCAAAATAGTTTTTTTTTTATGTAAAACCTCGGGCGAAGCCGAGTATTCAGTTAGTACTTATTATCATAAAAGGAAATAGTAAGTTTGGTAGTTAGTAAGATTTTGCTATGATAATTTTAGCATAAGAAAGTAACATCGTTTCCTGTGTTTTGAACATTAAGATACCTTGTGTGATTATATACTAATATTAGATAATATACAGCATTCTAAAGTATAATGCCCTGTGCACGAAGCGCTACTTACCGATTGATTTGGTTATTATCAGCACGACGATAGTTTTTAAAACAATTATATGTTTTAGGTTGTTAAATATACATAAATTTTTATTCCAATTTAGTATTTAGCAGTGGTTCTTAAACTTTTGCTAGATGGGACAGGACAAAAAGTTTAGGGTTAAAGTCCTTGAATTTACCAATTAATGATGTCAATAAAAATAATATCCTAAATAATATCACTTCATTCATTAAGCTTTTACGTTCTAAGTAGAACATTGCTTTTCCCTTTTTGGGAATTACAAATCCGATTAGCGGGGTGGATTAGTCCCCATATTACCTATTTCCGATAAATCAATATCTATTTCACCACACCGTGTGGATGTCCACTGAAAGGCCGAGCTAAGAAATTCGGTATAGTCCGCGATTTGAACCTAGAATTTCCGCTCTGTACTCAACCAGCGGTCACATCACTCCACGGCTGTGGCTTAAATAATATCACTATTTAGGTTAATTTGTTAGTTAGTTAATTTCTGGCTTCACCATCGAACTTCCAGTTATTCATCTCCGATATTACTCGAAAACACTAAATATGAAATAGTTTTGCTGTTGGGAAACAGAGTTTGAGAATCCCTGTTCAAACTTACTTTATTATTCGTACCTATACTACATTTTAGTACCTAAATCATTGAATATTTATTCCAAAAGTTTCATATATTATTCAAATTATTGCGAATTTGTTATATGCATTTTCTTGCAATTTATTTAAAATAATTCAAAATACTGTGTATATAAGCAGATCGATTCAGTTCTTTAGTTATACGTTATACGACGTTAATACCATGTTGAATATTTGTTTCTTGTTTACAATTGCTGCAATTTACCTATCAACAGGAGGTGAGTATTATAGTTTGACATTTTTATTTTTAAACTTGCCACATTTTTTGAAACTTAAAAATTATAATTTCTGTATAAATTTTAGATGCAAAAGAAACAGGATTTATAGTAGGAGGAAAAAATGCAGCAGAAGGTGAATTTCCCTATCAAATTTCTTTACAGTATAACTACGAGCATAATTGCGGAGGATCGATCATAACTTCTTGCTGGATCCTTACAGCTGCTCATTGTGTGAAAGAGTACGTAATCAAAAATATCAAATTTTTTTTTTTTTAATTTTCTACTCCCTGTATTTCAGTTTCCCTCAATCAGAACTGGATGTATTAGCAGGAACTACCAAATTAAACTGTGGTGGAGTTAGGGCTGCTATCGAAAAAATTATTATACATGAAAACTATACAGAACCAACCGTAAACGATATTGCATTAATTAAACTAAAAAAATGCCTTCCGCTCAATAATTCGACTATTAAACCCGTGCAACTAACAGGAAATTATATTGAAGCAGGATTTTCTGGAATTGTTTCAGGCTTTGGTTTTACTAACGTAAGTTGTTTTATTGAAAAAAATTTTTTGTCTAAAATTCAACTTTTTACAGCAAAATGGTACACGCAAAACAAATGACCTTAAAAAGCTTACCGTAAAGACAATCTCAAATGAAGATTGTAAAACCAGATTGCAAAGAAGCATTCCAGATGAAGATCTATGTACTTTGAATAAAGTAGGACAAGGATTTTGTCAAGTAAGGAAAATTGCTCCTTTAAGTATTACGACTGTTTTTGTATGATTGTGCGATTAGGCCTATTTTTAAACAATGTGAGCAGTTTAAAATGGTTTTGATATAGTTTTCAAATAATCGTAAACTGTTGCAAAAAACAGGCTTATTAATTTTAAAATATTATGATACTTACATTTTTTTTCAGGCTGATTCTGGTGGACCTTTAGTCGATGCAACATCCAAGGGTCTGATAGGAGTTGTGTCGGGAAATGTTCCGTGTGCTCGAGGATATCCTGATATTTATTTAAGAGTTGCTTCGTATTTACAATGGATTTTAAATAACGCGAAATAATAACGTAAAACAAATTACTACTTTCAATTGAGAGTTATATTATTTCTTATTAACAAATATGATTTTGAATAATGGTCACATTTTGAAATAATAATGAAATAAAGGCTACTGATGCAATAAAATATATAATATATAATTTTTGGATGAAGAAATTTCTTCGGGTTTGACTTAAAATTTTATAGTTTTATTTAATATGTAAATTTGAATTTGACGCTTCTTATTGCGATAGAAAACGTGGGAAAAGGGTTAGCTGGATAACAATAACGTGACGGCCCCCATATAATTTCGTAACCAATCAGAGTGCTTTATGTGTCCTAAAAATATGACACGCTGGCTGGAGGAGCAGCAGCAGCAGCGTGCTGGTCTTTTATATAATATGTGATATTACATACATTCAGATACACTTAATTTTTTTCCGGATGCAAACATTATAATTTTGATAAAATTTGGAATTCCGGTAGTATGCAATTCAAACACTAATTTTCTGAAATCTTCTTAGTCCTTTCATTAGGACACGGAACATGGTTTTCCGCACATTATCATGTGTGTTGAATTAAATATTATACTACTACGCCGACAAGGAATTTGAATACTCACTAACAAACCATTATAGTACACACAAATGTGAAACACTCTGCAATTTATTTTATCGCGATAAATACCAACATCAGGGCAAACAAATGAAGTTGGAGGTTTTATCATTTACTGTGCCAGTTATAACAAAAATAGTTGGAACCGTTGTTTCTATAATAGTCAAAAAATAGTTGTATTAATTTTAGTTCTAACACTAGGCATTTACAAAAATTATACCGAATTACCTGATGATGAGCAAACATAACTTTGAAAATTTTTATGGTAGCAAGTTCTTGTTCTTGCTTTTTTTTTAGATAATAAAGTTAATTTTGTTCCAAAGTTGAAATGGGTAGCTACATTTGCCTAACAAACAAGAAGGAGAATGTTCTGTTGGCGACTTTCAAAGTGTTCGTCAGCATCGTTTTGAGGCTAAACACATACACAGGTACCAATAAAGGTTATAATTAGATACTAATCAAATATTACTAGATATATTACCAAATCTAAGATCAAATCTAGAATTCACCGATCTTACCCGAAGGCGGGACTATTTATTACACCAAAATCGTTGTTACGATCTAGGATTGATGGATCTACGATTGATCCGAGAATTAATATTCGACTATTAGTACGGGCCTAAATAAGCAATATTTTATTTTTTATAAACATAAATTTTTTTAATATCAAAGTAATTATACCGAAATAGAAGTCATGCCAAGAAAATCTAATATTGATTAGAAGAGCTTGACGTTGTCATTGTTTCTAATAAAGAGAGTATTTATGATCCAATGGCTAAAAAGTTTCAAAGTCCATCAAATGCCTGTTAGTCGGAAATAATAAAACAATTAGGTAATTCCACCGCTTTGTCAATATAAAAAATTTAAAAAACTTTACGATTTGACGCATGTTGCTCGGAGTTTAGTCGAAAATTTCAACCATAACTTTGTATAAAATTAACTTGAATTATTGCTCACAAAAGCTCAGTCGAGTTCAAACAAAGTTCAATCGATTGACATCAAAATTGTACACATAAGTTCAATATGAGAAGGAAAATTGCAAAACATGTCTAAAATTCCCACCCCACCCTCATCCCAGTAGTTTTCCGCGAATAACTTTGCGACCTTTGAAGTTCAAACAAAAATAATAAAAACTCATTCAGGCTCAAACAATGTTCTAACGTTTGACACCAAATTCATCTAAAAATTCAAACTAGAGAGGCCATCATATCTACGGCACTCAGTAGTTTTTCGTAAATAACTTCGCGACCTTTGAGGCTCATTAGAAAATAATGAAAACTTATTCGGGCTCAAACGATGCTCTAGCATTTGACATCAATTTCATCCAATAATTCAAAAGTGGGAGGGGGGCACTTATATGCACCTTTCAATCATACTAGAAAAAGTATTAAATCGCAGTCCGATTGCAAAATCATCAATATAATTCATTATTTATTTTTATATTGTATCTTCATTACCTTCAGAACCATCAGGTGTAGTTTGCATTGCATTTTCAGTAGAATTTGTCTTGGTGCTGTCGGTAGTTATTTCCGCTACATAAAATTAATTAATAAACTAAATCGATTAAACATACAGATTTATTTATACAGCATCATTACCTTCAAAACCATCAGGTGTAGATTGAATTGCATTTTTAGTATAATTTGTCTCGGTGCTGTCGGTAGTTCTATCCGCTATGTAAAATAAAATTTTTTAGTTAAACTGATTAAATATTGACATGAACCGTGGTAATTGCCCATTTTGAGAATTTCCACAATTTAAGATTAATTTGTTATTTTCTTGAATTTTGAGTGAATTTAATTTTTACTCGGACGAATGGAATTATTTGTATTCATTTGTTGTACTGATAGTTATGGTGCGCAGAAACGTAATTTTATAGGTGGATTTTTGTTCCAGAACCTGAAAGAGTTGAATTAATCAGAAATGGAAAAGCGTTTAATTTTGGCAATGTAATTTTTTTTTATGTTTTGTTTTCTTACCTAATTTTAAATTAAAGTGTTGTGCGGTGGTAGCAGACTGCAATCGTTGGTACGCCTTAGAACTACAAGATTGTGTAATAATTTATTGTGTAGTGATTTTGAAATGTGCAACTTGGCAATAGATTTTTCAAATTTGGCGGGTGGAATTGACCAACGGGCGTTCGAGGAATTTCCAAAATCTAAAAAGAACTGGAAGTAAAAATTGGAAAAATGGATAAAAAAGAGGCAGAGTGACGATGAGCGAGATGGAGTCGTGAGCTCAACCACCTCGTTGTAGATTTTCTGATGTTTGATAAATTTAATAATTTGCGAATAGTTTTGCAATAATGTTGAGCAACTAAAAAGATTATGGTGAGTGCAACGATGATTTCGTGTGATGGGATGATTGATGGTTTGGTGGAAACATTGGAAAGAAGACTTACCTGTCATGCTGTATAATCTGGTCTTTCATTTTGTTAAGTCATGGATATGAATTTTATATGGCTCAATTTTGGTTTCTTTGGATCATCTTGTTGGTAAATAGCATCTCAATTCTTTTATTTTGAACGTTTTCAACAATTATTTTCAACATTTTCGTCACAATGCAATTTAAGATTTTGATGTTAAACAAGATGCACGTTATGGAAAATTTGAATAGTCGTGTGCAGTTAATAATTAATTTATCGCACTTTGCTAATTAAATTCACCAGAACTTTTATAATCACTATTCCAATTTATTCAGTTTTTAAGAAGATTAGTTTATGGAAGTGTTTAACTTGCGACGTTTTAGGGAAGATCGTGCGTGCTACACATTTTCTACTAACTACTAGTACGGTCATTGCTACCATCAATTTGAACTATTTTATTCGGCGCCAGACTTAAATATAAACGAGAACAATTTATCATTTTTTTTGGTACAAATTTATTTCAGATTTATAAAATTTTATTAAACGTTATAATTGTCTTACAAGTTGTAGAAATTATTTCGTAATTAAATGTGTAAATTTGTAGGACAGTGATGTGAAATTTTTGATATTCCAACTGCGTTGAATGATATTAACGATAAGATTACGTTTCATTTATATAATTCCTTTCGATTTGATTACAACATTCGTCTAAGTAAAGATTTGTTCATGCCCTGAAAAATGTGTTTTATTTTTTTTTGAGCTCACTCCCTGGGAAAGCCTTATATTGCAAACTCCGATCAAGACAGCACGGACCTCTTTAGCGCTTGTTCAATAGAACACGACAATATATAGATTTATTTATACATCATCATTACCTTCAAAACCGTCAGGTGTAGATTGCATTGAATCTTCAGTAGAATTTGTCGCGGTGCCGTCGGTAGTTCTTTCCGCTATGTAAAATTAATTAATTAATTAAACTTATTAAATATAGAGATTTATTTATACAGCAGCAGCGACTATATCCAGCACTGAGAAAAAGAAATCCGAAACCAAACCAAAATAATATTCTAAACAATATAATAATTATTTACAATATACAAGAATTTTTTCTCAAATGGTACATTAGCTGAATGGAATGCCAACGGCTTGTGCCAAAGAGCACATGAACTTAATACATTCTTAGAAATGCACAAGGTAGATGTGATGTTGGTTTCGGAGACCCATTTCACAACTAAAAGTCACCTAAAATTCCCTAAATTTGATGTATACAACACCAATCACCCCGATGGAGCTGCTCATGATGGAACAGCGATAATTGTTAGAAAAACTGTCAAACACTACGAAGTAGAGAAATATCAGCATGACTACTTGCAGGCAACTAGCATAATTGTTGAAGACCAAGTAGGAGAATTAGTAGTTTCAGCAATATACTGTCCACCTAAACATAATAATAAAAGAGAACACTATCAGCAGTTTTTCAACACACTGGGGAACAAATTCATCGCTGGGGGTGATTTTAATGCAAAGCACCTACAATGGGGTTCACGGCTTACCACCACAAAAGGAAGTAAACTGCTTGCAACTATAAATAATAACAATATGACAAGTTTATCGACAGGGCAACCAACTTACTGGTCCAGCGACTCAACAAAGCTTCCAGATGTTATTGATTTTTGCGTCACAAAAGGCTTGGATGTCAAGAAGTTCAGAATAGAGTCGTCACTAGATTTATCATCGGACCACACACCCATTCTATTGACATTAAATTCTCAAATCCTCTACAAGAAGAAGCAACCGTCACTGTTCAGTAAGCACAGTAAGCACAGTAAGCACACAGAAGAAGATCTGGAAAATTCAGTACAATATCTAACAAAAACAATCCAGAATGCGGCGTGGCAAGCAACCCCCGACTCAAATGAAACATTTCTAAAGAAATCACCTCCACTAATAATCAAGCAAAAAATTGCAGAAAAGCTGAGAGCTCAAAAACATTGGCAAATTACAAAGTCACCTGAAGACAAGAGTAAGGTTAATTGCAAAGCAACAGAACTTAAAGAATTACTTCTTAGTCTCAAAAATCAATCGTTTAACGAATATATTGCTAATTTATCACCTACAGAAGCAAGCGACTACTCACTCTGGAAAGCTACAAGAGCAATTAAGCGTCCACCACAACATGTACCACCAATTAGAGATTCTAATGGGAAATGGGCAAGAAGCGACAATGAAAAAGCCAATCTTTTTAAGGAACACTTTTCAAATGTATTCAAGCCATACCTTTCTGTTCTTACAGCAGAAGAAAGCTCTGAAGTTTATGATTACCTGGAAACACCATTCCAAATGGATCTCCCTTTTAAAAATTTTAAAGCAAAAAAAGTTAAACGAGTCATCTTCAAAGAGGTCAATCTAAAAAAGGCACCTGGGTTTGACCTAATTACTGGAAAAGTGCTACAACAACTAACACCTAAATGCATCCAGTTATTAACATTCATTTACAATGCAATCATACGGTTAAAACATTTTCCAAACCAGTGAAAAGTGGCCCAAATTATTGTCATCCCAAAACCAGGAAAAAAGCTGGAAGAAGTAACATCTTACCGACCAATCAGTCTGTTACCATTACTCTCAAAAGTGTTTGAAAAACTTTTGCTCTAACGACTAAAGCCTGTACTAGATAGTAAAAAGCTGATACCAAATCACCAGTTTGGTTTTAGAGGACAACATGCTACGATTGAACAAGTACATAGAATTGCCAAAAAAATCAGCAACGACCTGGAAAACAAAAGATACTGCTCTGCTGCTTTTCTCGACATCAGTTAAGCATTTGATAAAATGTGGCAGGAGGGGTTGTTTTACAAACTTAAGAAAAGTCTTCCATATCACTTCTATCAAATACTTAAATCTTATTTAAGCGATAGACATTTTTTGGTAAAATATCAGGAAGAATATACCGATCTTCAACTAATATGCGCAGGAGTACTTCAGGGCGGTGTTTTGGGGCCCATACTGTATTTGTTGTACACGGCGGACTTACCAACCTCAAGACTAACAACAACGGCTACGTTTGCTGATGACACAGCGATATTGGCATCACATGTTGATCGTGTCTGTGCGTCCAAAAATCTTCAAGACCATTTAAATAAAATACAAAATTGACTCCGCAAATGGAGAATGAGAGCGAATGAGACAAAATCTATCCATGTGACGTTTACAATGCGTAGAGAAGATCTGCCTAATCGAGTCAAATAGATAAATTGTATATATTTAGGAAAACATTCATTGGAATGTTTTTTACATGACATGTATTACATCACCACATTTGCTTATTGTTATTAAACAGATTGTAAATAGTAATTGAATTAAAAAAAAATTTATATAGCATCATTACCTTCAAAACCGTCAGGTGTAGATTGCATTGCATTTTCACTAGAATTTGTCTCGGTGCTGTCGGTAGTTCTTTCCGCTATGTAAAATTAATTTATTAGTAAAACTGATTAAATACAGATATTTATTTATACAGCATCATTACGAAGTAGTAAAAGTAGCTCTCTTGAAATTAAAATCAACCTGTCTCGTTAAGAAAGAAATAAAAAAATTTCGCACCAAAAGAGATAAAATTACAGTGCTTTACTTAAAATTAGTTAAAAATAATAATAAAATTAGAGTCATTGCTAATCGGTCCATCCAGAAATTGTTTTATTCTTTTGTGTTTGAAAAAGATTTTTCCCAATTTAATACATCAAAAAAAATATAAGGCGATTGGAAAAAATTTCTTATTGCTCTTTAATAAGAACAATAAAAACTATTTTGGCTTGGCTTGCATTTTCTTGACACCCACAGAATTTTAGTTTGAAAATCCCCCGAAAAAAAATTAAACCATTTTGCAATTGTTGGGGGCGAATTGTATTATTAGTACCTATTATTTTTTTATCAAAAGTTTGCAACTATTAACTATGATTGTAGGTGATAGAAATTTAAAAATATAATCAAATTAGCAAAGCTGTAACACTCACCGTCTAGACCTGTTGAAATGTCAATAGCAATAATTGTAAATAAGAAGCAAATATACATAATTGACTTCATATTGTTTAGTGCACAGGAACGAATTGAGGTGAGGTGCTTAACACGGGAGGCTTTATAATTATTTGAAACTTTTTCTATGAATATGTAGGACCATATCATATTACTATCATAATATTTGCTCTTTGTTTTGCAGCTATACTCGTCTTTTGTAACCTACATGGGATATCTGGTAACTGTTTAAATTTTATTTACATAATGAATTCCAACAGCGTTTCTAAATCTTTATAGTTACACTAAAGGTACACGATCAGAAAAAAAGCATTCTATAGTTTCTGGTAGCAAGAGCTAAAAATCTACACATGATAATAAGTAATAAGTGTGCCTGCACGGAGCGTACAAAAAATTTTCAAATGTAAAAGTTAAAAATCTTTTTTTTGTACACGTACTTTAATTTTAACAATTAAATAGTTCAGAGTAAGTACAGAGACTTAAATCCAATACTTTTTGCTCTATGTTTTTCTTCTTCAAGTGCCTATCTAATTCCGGATATTAGCGATTCTCTTGGCTGTAAGTCAAGAAGATTTAACTAGGGAATTATAAATGAGATAGTTTTCCTTTTGCCTTCCCCATAGTTCACAGATTAATGGTGCAATCAGGATTAGAACCGCGGTTTTCCGTTCTCTAGTTTATCCATCCTTATTTGATTATCCTTTTTATCCCAGGCTGCTAGTCTATTTTCAAATAACAAAAGTTTTAGAAACTCTGTAAATGAATAGATTTATTTTAAAAATGCATATTTATTGATTATATTTGAATTTTTGTGTCAACTTAGAAAAAAAAATTGTTTAAATAAATATTATCGTAGTATTATTTTGCCAATTGTCTATACTGACAACTGATTGTAAAGGGCATTATACTTTAATTAAAAAAAAATGCATAGTTTGCAAATGTTGCAAAAATATTTGATAAGCTATCATTATGTTTAAACAGGAAACGATGAACGATATATGTACCTACCTACCAAATTCTATAACAATACTTTTAAATCAAATCAAAAACTTACGTGGAGAAGACAAAAACGGCTTTGAGAAGAGATGACTTCAAAACGTAAAACTTATTTTATGTTACCTTTTATTCCCCATGACGTTGTACCATGATTTACAGCGGTTTATTATTGCTTTCCAACATCGAGAGATTATTTTATCGCATTTGTGATTGAAAATGTCTCACCTTTCCATCTCAGGCAGTCAGAAAATACATCGTCACAGATACGGTAAACCATCGATTACTTTAATTCTTGTGCTATAAAGTTTGAACTGTGCAGTCTGTATTATTATTATCTTTTTCCTTGGTTCTTTTATCTTAAATAGAGTTTAGTGAGCTTTTCAACAAAGGATTTTTTTGGCAGATTACACCCGGGTGATTTTCCATTACTTGCCTAGGGGAGACAGCCAGAATAAGATTCTTACTTTATCCGGAGCCAAACCGGGATTCCTGCATTAGCAGTCAGTGCGTTTAATCGTTATGCTAATGACCGTCTCACCATTATTATTATTATTATTTAAGCATTACATTCCCGCAAGAATATTGCTCTCCAATTTCTAGGATTTACAAATCAGCTGTTCTGTTTTTGTTATGCTTACGAATATCAGCTAGTTTAATCAATTTATATATTAGAAAATATTTGTAATGGTGGCTGCCCTTCTTAATTATAATTAAACATATCCAAAACTAACTAATATTGACATTATTAATTGGCAAGGACTAGAACCCAAAACTTTTTGTCCTGTCTCATACTATCAAAAGTTTAAGAAGCACTGCTGAATACTAAATTGGAACAAAATATTGTGTACATATATCATAATTAGGGCAAGTTTTTGACACCAAATGCAACTTTTTTTCACGAGTCGCAAACTGTCTAAAAACAACAAAAAACTGTATTTTAATCGCATCTGATAAAAAATAAAGGCGAGTTTTTAGCGCAACTAAAATGCAACTTTTCACGTTAATGCAACTTTTTGCAACTTTTCACATATTTGCAACTTTCTTGCAACTTTTAGCAAAATTACAAGTTAAATAAATTTTTTTTCCAATTTTTCCTTGAATTTTTAATTTCCATGAATCTTAAGCTCGTTATGACCAACAAATGGTAACTAACCAAAGGAAAGCACGTGTTAGTATCCATCAGACGTTTTCTATTGATTAGCTACCATTTACTAAGTACAACCGTTGATTGAGAAATATATTTCTCAATGTGAGAAAGTTTCAATTGAGAAAGTTGATTTCTCAATCAACGCTTAAACTGTACTACTGATACCATGTGGAGTTCTCCACGAGGTTACCTTGGTTAACGGTAAACCTCCCTAAGCCCTTACGGTACTTAGTACGGTACTCCCTGATAAGGGGTTCTCAACACACCTCCCCACCTGAAGATTAATTAACGGATAAACAAGCCGTTAATTAATTGTACAAAAAAAAATAATAATCAAAAAAAAGGATAAGATACAAAATAAAAAAATAATAAAAATGAAAAAAAAAAAATAATAGTACAAAATTACAAGAGATATATACAGACGATCACATAATTAATTAAAACAACAAAATGATATATACATAATAGATACATAATAAATAAGGAGTCAGCAACAATTTCACTTCCAAAAATTTTCTTTCTTCTCAACACAATTTATTGTACGTATTTCATTACTAATTCTCAATTCACTTCCAAAAAATTTTCTTTCTTCGCAACACAATTTATTGTACGTATTTCATTACTAATCCTCAATTCACTTCCGGAGCAATTCAAAACTAACAACGCACATGCCTCCCGTGCATGAACCTCATCGTGGTGATGATGGCGATTACCGTCTTGATCGAATTATATATTTTTTTTCAACGGATTGGACCTTCTTGGAAATACCTGCAGCTGCCAGATCATCCAAACGTGAACACTTTCACATTTCCACAATTACCCCGGTGGACAACTTGGACTTTGGTAATTTCATGGAGCGTCTTATCCAGAGTTTAAATTTAACATAGCTCTTTATGCATAAGGTTTACAACTAAAGTTTTAAAACTTTTCTTCTTTTGAACATTTACGCAGCCAAGTAGATCTAACTTATCTGGCCATTACGCAATTTTGCATTACTATCCGAAACAAGGTTAATTTTAGAGCTATATGGATGGAATATAGGATATAAACAATGGAATGAAAAGGAAATAATATATGCTATTGGAAGATTTCATATTTAATGAAATGAAAATTTAATTTACTTTAATATTCGGGATTTTATAGTAATTGTTAGGAGATTCAAAGTGAATAATAATTTATTATAATTGTTAATTTGAAAAAGTTTCTTTTCGCGGTAAAATCGTTTGAGTAAAAATTAAATGTTTTGTTGCTTCGTTCGACTAACTTCAAGTTTAAAAAAAATATATAATATAGAATTTAAAATAATTAGAATTAACTGAATATTACTATATATGTAGTACATGTGACTAAATTTAAAATTTCACGAATCAATTTACAGACTGATTATGGAGGGGGGGTCATCCTCTTCCCTTAGTACAACCGGCTTAATAAGATCGTGATGATAAGTAGCACATTTGTTCTTTCTTAATCTTAATTTCAAGGTATTGTTGTCGTTTACTTTAACAATTTCATATGGTCCCCTGAAATTTTGGCTTAGTTTTTTGGTGAGACCAGGTTTGACTTGTTTATTTTTGATGTAAGCAAATTCACCTGCTTCAAATTTATTTTGTTTAACTTTATTCTTTCGATCATAGTAATTTTTTGACTTTTCTTTGTTCTGAATGAGATGTAAATGTGCCAACTCGTAAGATTTATTAAATTTAAGTTTCAAATTGGAATGGTAATCTTCGTATGAATATCGAAATTCCGGCACAGAAGAAAGTGAATTGGGTATATAACTTTTACGGCCAAATATTAATTCAAAGGGTGTAAACCCTGTGGAAGAATGAATATGGTTATTATAGGTGAACATTGCTAAACTAACATATTCATCCCAATCATTTTGATTTTGATTAATATAATGTTTTAGATATTCTTTGAGGGTAAGATGACTTCTTTCAAGAGCGCCGTTAGTTTGGGGATGATAAGGGCTACTAAAGACGTGTTTAATTTTCAAAAGACGATTTAATTGTTTAATTGTTTTGGAACAGAAATCTGATCCTTGATCCGATAAAATTGTTTCTGGAATACCAAAGACGGTTATAAATTCTAACAGTTGATTTGCTACAGTTTTTGTTTCGTGATTTTTTATGGATTTAGCAAACGAGTATTTAGTTAAATCATCTTGCATTGTTAGGATGTATTTATTCTCATTTTCTGTTATCGGTAACGGTCCAATTATATCTAGCGCCAATCTTTGGAAGGGACGCTCACTCGTCGTAGTTATTTGCATGGGGGCGGTCTTAGATTTACCCCCTTTATTGATTTGACATGATTTACAAGATCTTATGTAAGCTTTTATATCACGTTTCATATTAGGCTATTTGTAATTTTCTTTCACGCGTTTATAGGTTCGTGCATAGCCAGCATGTCCTGAAATAGCAGATGCATGATTTTCCTCCAAAATTATCTTTATTTTCTCTTTTGTTTCGGGTTTAAATTTAGGTTTATTCACTAGTGAAACTTTCAATTTATATTTTGAAAATAAATACTGAATTAGGTTGTTGAACATATCTTGCTTTAAATTAGAATTTCCCTCAACTGGGTTTTTTAAATATACGTGGTCAATGTTTACCTTAACGAGGTGGTCGCGAAATTTTTGTAGCGAGTAAAATAAATCTTTGTACGATAAAGTGTCAGAATGATTTAGTTTTGATAATATTAGAAACGTTTTCTGACTTTTTGAATTAGATAAAGGGATAACATCGTATAGAGATATATCGTTAGAAATGGAGTTAATATCCTGTACCAAAGAAAGATTTTCAAAATTGTTATTGTTTTCATCTAAATCCTTCGAAAATATTAAAGCGTTGGGAAATTTGGTAAAGATGTTGTCTTTAATTAAGGGAATACGATATAAACATATCGTAAGTTTCATTACTTTGCTGAACTGCAAGTACTGGGTTTCTGGATAAAGCATCTACGTTTGAATTAATTCTACCCGGTTTATATTTAATTTCGTATTCGTATTCCTCAAGTTTGAGTCGCCAACGCACTAATTTACTGCTGGGATCTTTACAATTAAAAAGCCAAGTCAACGGTTTATGATCTGTGATTATACAAAACTTTTTCCCAAATAAGTATGGTCTAAAATGCTTTGTTCCCCAAACTATTGCTAGTAATTCCTTTTCCGTGGTGAAATAATTTACTTCAGATTTACTTAAGGTGCGCGAAGCATATGCAATAGGCAAATCTTTACCTATTTCTCCTTGTGATAGGACCGCTCCTATGGCATAATTAGAGGAATCGGTGGTAAGTATAAAATCTTTATTGAAATCTGGAAATTGCAAAATAGGCTCCGAAGTTAATACTTTTTTAAATTGCTCAAATGCTTCCTGCTGTTGGCATAACCACTGAAATTTTATATCCATTTTTAGCAATGATGTTAAGGGTTTAGCAATTTTTGCAAAATCTTTCACAAATCTTCTGTAATACCCAATTAGTCCAAGGAATTGTTTAATTTGTTTAGGAGATTTAGGTGTTGGATAATTCACAACGGCTTTAATTTTCTCATCGTTGGGTGCAACTCCGTTTTCGCTAATTTTATGACCTAGATAAACAATTTCCTTACGCATAAACTCGCATTTATCTGGCTGAAGCAAGAGATTATTTTCTCTAAGACGATTAAGAACAGCTTTCAATTTAATTTTATGTTCTTCGAGTGAAGCGGCAAAAACAACAAGATCATCAATGTATACCAAACATTGCATGCCTTGTAGTCCAGATAAAACTGTATTCATCAACCTTTGAAATGTAGATGGAGCATTCCGTAACCCGAAAGGCATTCGTAAGAATTCATAATGTCCTAGAGGAGTAGAAAATGCCGTTTTGGGTATATCATCGGGTTTTACTTCAATTTGGTGAAATCCACTCGCTAAATCGAGCGTTGTAAAATATTTCGAATATCCAAGTTGATCAAATATCTCGTCTATGGTAGGTAGAGGATATGCATCTCCTATTGTTACGTTATTAAGGCCCCTATAGTCGATAACTACGCGCCATTTCTTTTCACCTGATGCATCAGATTTTCTTGGTACCACCCATAGAGGACTCGAATACGGAGATACCGATGATCGTATAATTTTTTGGTTTAACATTTTTTCGATTTGTTTAGCCACCTCCTTTTTGTGGATGTCGGAGTATCTGTAATTTCTGGATTGAATCGGAGTTTCATTTGAAAGTTTTATCTCGTGAGTCACAGTGTTTGTTGACGTTAGCTCATCGTTTGGAAAGTAAAAAAGATCGTTGAATTCAATACAAATTTCGAGTACGGAAGATTTTTCTTCTGGATTAAGATGATCAGTACGAATATTTTCTTTTAATATTTTTAGACGGTCCGAAGAAATTTTAGTAAGTTTATTTTTGGAATAATTTAGTATGTGTGAATGGTTTTCTTGAAACGGTTCGAGATACAATTTAATATGCCCAATTTTTACCTTACGATTATTTGTATTTAATATTGTGGTGATTGCTTTTTTGTTATTGACTTTCACCAATGACCTTGCTAAATAGACACCTTCACAAATGAATATTTCAGGCGTTATTCCTGCTGTAACATCATTGTTTAGTATGTCCACTTCGATCAATGTTTCGGATCGAGGATTTAAAAAGTATGTCTCAGAATTACTTGATTCTAGGTTCAGATGTAAATGTCAACTTTTTTTTACTATAAAAATCTCTGGTGACTACTCATATACCTAAAAATTTATAACAATGACATTCCTGTTGACCCAAATGGTGACAATTTTATCATTTTATAGTCATAATCTCATAATGGAATTTAAAAATGTTGGTAGGTACTTTTACTAGCGCTGTCTATTTTATAAAAGCTGAACTACGTTCTGTATTATAATTACCGACTTTTACAGAAAAATACTGGTTTGCAGTGCGGATTTAGAAGAAAAATGTCCAAACTTAAAAATTTTACATCCAAATACGGGAGAAATTGAGCTGACGTTAATATGTGATTAAATTTTGATATTAAAGTTTTAAAGTAAAATTAAATATCCATTTTACATTATGTATATCTCAGAATTTTGATTTTTTCTCGCAACATACAGAAAAACCGTATGTATAAAAAGAATTTATAATTAGTGATTTTCAACATGCCATATTTTAGTTAATATAAATAATTGAGCGTTAAAATTTAGCTTATAATGTAGATCAATCTTTCTACTTTAATTTATATATACATTATTTTCTTGTAAGTATGATACTTTTAGCTGCTCAAACGCTCCTGTTTTACACTAAAAACGCTACGATTAACATTGTATTAACAGAGGCCGAATCACCACCTTAAGGGGGATATATAAGAATATATTTATATTATTTTTGCTGTATATATGCTTTGTTTTCCACATTCATAGTGACATTAAAAAAAGTGAATTTCTGAGATATTCTCAAGGCACTTTTTGAAATTTAAAATTGTTTTTGTTATGTTTCCCGAGGAGTCCCGCGACTTCTTTTTTTATAAACAAATAGTCAATGGTTTCAGCTTTCAATTCATGCTAAAAACGTTTCCTCATTCTTCCGATTTTTAAATTTTTTATATTAACTTCGATTTTGTTTGTTTTTATCTTATTTAAAAATATTATTGTTTAAATGTTATTAAATTTTACTTTTTATTATTTAACTTGTCATTGAGTGACCATTACCCAAAAATAAATAAATAAATTAAGTTTAAAATAATTTTTTTTTTAATTTTAAAATTTAAATTATTAAAAATTTAATTAAATTATTATTAAATAAAATAAGAACATAATAACTTCAGTAACCCTCTAAATAAAATTATCTATCCAATATGACCTCATTTGAAAGCTCAAATAATTTTGTCTAGCTAGATTGGCTAAATACTCTACTGTGGGCCGCAGAGAACTTGTTGGCGGGCAACGTGTTTGACATGTCTAGTCTAGCTTATAAATGGGTTTGCTCGTTTGTTCTGCACTAACTTGAACTGAACACTGTTGTAAGACGTCACTATACAACTTTGTGCAGTATTATTTTGCACTATACCCTATATTTTTAATTTAGTATATTATTTAATTTAAGGTACTAAAGTAATTTAAACACCTCTTAATAAACCAAATCAAGCCCCCATTTGTACCACAAATTGCTCTTAATTTGCGTCGCTTGCCCTGCTGATCTGCGATGGAATGGCAGACAGGCCAGCTAAGGAATTACACCCCCGTCCAGTACCAGAGCATGGGTCGCGCATGCGCGGTTTGTAAGTTTCGAAGACGATCTTCGGCAACTAACTAAGGAAAAAATATAAATCGGGCGCCAGTCTTCTAAATAAAACACAAAAGTAGAAGAAGGGGTGGTTTTATTTATAAAACAAAAGTCAAGATAAAAGGTGGGGTTGACAATGCTTGATTCCAAAACTCCATATAGGAGACACACAAACACATAACAATTCAAGTTAAATCCAGGATACTCTGAAGGGATACCCTGGGACAATAAAAGAAAAATAAAAGAACTAAAAAAAATACAAATGAGTTGCCATATGAAGACAACCCACCAAAAGTAATATCGCGCATCTAAGAAACTGCCTAACGCAGACATAACACGTCGGTAACATGACTACAAATACTCATTCGCAAAAGATATCATCAAGTAGAATTAAATACAGTAATTGCCTTTTCAACTTACCCTTCCACTACAATCATTCCGATTCAACATCGCTATTCTTTTGGAACCTCTGGAATATTAATGATTCATCGTGCAAACTAAGTTTAAGATGTAAAGCTAAAAATAACAAAACTGCAATAATTAAACAAGAATCAATTCACCTGCGAACGGTAACATCTCAATGTCGATGTAAATTATTGAAGTAAGCTAATTTCCTAAATACGCTCTTAACAAAATAAAAATCCATGGTTTTCCGGTCATCCCACGTCGTCAAAATTATCAAAATCAAAGCCGATAGGGCGGTGACGTCAAACGGACAAGGTCAGCGCAAGTGGACTGATAAGTAATAAAACCAGATGCGGAAAACTCCATTAAAAACATCCATGGGAACAAAAAGTAAAACGTCCTCATGGAAATGGCTCCAACACGCTGATCGAACAACAGAAATATATCAACTCCACTTTAAGTTTGCTTCCAGAAAACCATAAACAAAAGTTGAAAACCAAAATGGACGAACACAGAAATGGACAGGTGGTAATAAAAAGCTAAAATTTATCAAAGTCAACATCAGCTCAAAATGGAAAATATCAATGTAATGCTTACCCACAAACATAAAACTGAAGGTTATTAAAAAGATCACTTCATTAAAATAAAGTTTGTGGCTTTTAAAACTCAAACATTACACAGAACAAAAATGAAACTTCCATTTTAGATGGTGATAAACGGAAGAATGCCAATTTGATAAATTTTCGAAATGTTAACGCTTGCGCGTGATGGATATGCACAGGATGATGCGTAGATTTCAAACCAATTTAAATAATAGCATTTAGAATGCTAGAATTGCTCGGTTCAAGTTAGTGCAAGTAAACGAACAGAGCTAATAGTAACCTATTAATATTATGGTACTATCAGTTTTACAATTTTAACCTAATAACTTTTCAAACCACATTGCATTTAATTCATAAATAAAATTCATCTAATAATATCTCTAATAATAATCTAATAATATATAATAATAATCAAATAATCTAATAATAATAAAAGGAAGCTGCCGGACATGGTTATGCCCAGCTTAACAGGTACTCCTCTAAAACTAGCCGATGAAGTCAAGTATCTGGGAATAATACTTGACAAAAAGCTGAACTGGGGAAAACATTTAAAAATGAAACTTAAAAAAGCTAAGCTGACTTTCTGGCAATGTCGAGGAACAATGGGACGGTCATGGGGCTCGTCTCTTAAGATGGCTCTACACCGCTGTTGTCAGACCCATGCTTGTATGGTGCCCTTGTATGGTGGCCCAGAACCAAACAAGTAACAAGATCATACTCCTTACACCAAATACGGAGAACAGTCTGTTTGGCTGTAACTGGGGCAATGCAAACAACACCGACTGCGGCTCTTGATACTTTCTTTTGCCTCCCACCACTTGATCTTCATGTGCAGGAGATGGCGGTTAGAGGGCGCTTAGGCTACGTAGTTGGAAGATATAGGACAATAAGCATGGAACTACGGCACATACGCGGATTTTGGAGGAATATTCCAAGGGAATATCTCTACTGCACTTGGAGCCAGGTAGAATCCAACCTAAATACATATTTGACAGAAAGTATAACGTTCTGTTAAATACTGTTAGAGCACTTAACATACGTCTATACTCGGATGGCTCCAATAATGATGCTGGATCAGGTGCAGGAATATACTCTGCAGAACTCGACCTAAGCATAAGTATAGCGCTGGGAATATATGCATCCGTATTTCAAACTGAACTTATGGGTATACTACGATGCGCCAAAATAGTTCAGGATAGATGTATCCAGAACCAACATATTCATATTATTTCAGACAGCAGGGCGGCACTCGTGGCACTCGTGGCACTTCGGAACCACAAAGTCACCTCTGGTCTGGTGCTTGACTGCATTTAGATACTGAATAATATATCTAGCCAAAATGTTCTTTCTCTTTGCTGGTTTAATGGACATCAAGGTGATGAGGGCAACACAAGAGCTGATGAACTTGTAAGACGCGGTTCCAATAGTCTTCCTTGCGGCCTGGAGCCGATGATCACGCCTTCAGTTAAAGCTCTAGATGCACTCTTAAAACAACACACGCTACAACTGCACACCTGCAGATGGGTACAAAAAACATGTCGTCAAGCAAGGGTTGCAATAAGTGCACCCTCTTGGACACATGCTAGATACTATCTGAAACTGTCCAGAGTCAATCTGCGGAAAATTGCAGGAATTCTAACTGGACACTACAGACTGAACAAACATCTTCACATGATGGGATATGCAGAAGACCTAATATTTTGTGGATACAATGAAGAGGAGGAAACAGCCGAACATGTACTTTGTTACTGTCCGGCGTTAACTTCAACAAGAGGATCTGTGTTGGGGGACTTCTGGCCCGATATGGCCAGAATCAGGGACATTCCACCTGCCAGGATCCTAGAGTTTATCCTAAAGCTGGACTGGCTCATTGAGGAATGACAAGACTGGGGTGTAACTGAAACCGGAGGTAGTACAATGGGTCCGATTGGTGGCTTAAGTGCGCGTGAGCTTGTCTTGCCCTCCAGAATGAATCCAGAATCTTTCCTACATACATTCGTTAAGCAACATTCGTTATCAAAAAAATTAGAAAACTTTATTCGGGTTGCATCGTATAAAATAAATTACATGCGGAACTGCGGAATCCCGTTCCACCCAAGACTGAGTTGACAAAATGTCCCGCGCGGGACTAAATATTTAAAATATCTTGCGGGAAAAAAATATCTAGCGGGATATCCCCCGTACCGTCCTGTCCCGCATTCATCTCTAATTGATATCAACCACGACTGCCCACTCTCTGTAGACGTTGACCCTACTAAAACATATCAGGTTATATAGATCAATAATTACTTAGTATATTTTCATAAATTTTTAAGTAGGTACATTCAAATATTTTTAACTAAACTGGATTGTTGCAGTTCTACAAGTTGAAGAAATTGACTTCAGTGTTTGCTATGCAATTCCAGCCAAGGTATAAATTTAGAAATTCTTGTATACCAGTCGGGCCTTCCATCTGCACAAGGAGAGTAGTTAGCTGCTGCGATTGCAATTACGAGATTTGTTGATACTATCACTAATGGGCCACCCGGATCACCCTTAAACAAAAACGGTTGGAATTAAATGGCACTTAAATTGTAGAAAAAAACTGTCTTACTCTGCAAAATCCTTTTCCTTCTCCATCGTTCGCGCAAACGATACTATCCGGAAGCTTGGGACTGGTCGATTGTTTACATACTTCATTAGTGACTGTTGTTACATTTACTTTTTTAAGATTGTTTGAATAATCAGAATTATTGTTCTAAACAAATATAATAATTATTATAGCTGCCTTATTAGAACATAAAAAAGCAGTGACGGTATTAGACTGTAACAGAGGAACTCTTTAAAAAGATTTTATACAAAGACACACAAAGTCACAATGACAATTGTGCCGCAAAAAATTTTTTGAAAAATTTTAAGGTAAAATGCTTTAAACTGAAAATTTTTAACAATTTAATACAAATACTACCTAATTAATATAATATTTCTATAAGAGATATTTAGTTGACTTGATAATAATTAGAATGTGAACTAACAAAAGATCCATTTGCAAACCCCTTGAAGTGATCCACCATTTGTTATTTTGTAAGGTCCATTTCCCCAGCCCCCCCCCATTTTGATTTTTGGATCAATTTTGATGCCATTCGTTTGTGCATCGTTTGTGTACGTTTGTGCAATTATTTTTTTCGTTTGTGCATTCACCGTTCGCGAATTATTTAACAAATAAATTTGGAGGGCTGGAGATATGCCAGCCCCCCCCCCCATCGCGAATTTTGGGTCAAAATTGGTGTCAATCGCTTGTGCATCGTTTGTGCACGTTTGTGCATTCAATATTTTCGTTTGTGCAAGCACCGTTCGTGATATATTTACAATTTTAATGGGGGGGCTAGAGAAATGCCAGCCCCCCCCCCATTGCGAATTTTGGGTCAAAATTGTTGTCAATCGTTTGTGCATTCAATATTTTCGTTTGTGCAAGCACCGTTCGTGAAATATTTACAATTTAAATGGGGGGGGCTGAAGAAATGCCAGCCCCCCCATCCCGAATTTTGGGTTAAAATTGGTGTCAATCGTTTGTCAAACAATCGTGTAAAACAAATTTGTCAATTTGTTGACTACATACATAGTTATAACTTATAAACAATGTGTCAAAACAGCAAAAATCAATTACTGATATTGATATATGAAATCAGTATAATTCAATTTTCCTGCGCGTAGATACGCAGGGAAGTGTTGTTTCGATGACAATTTCTGGAAAATTAAAATATTTTTAGCATATTCTTCAGTAGACTAGAATAAATTGCAATCTAGACACTATGGCAGTTGTTGCTCAGAGATATATAAATATTTATTTGTTAAATAATTCGCGAACGGTGAATGCACAAACGAAAAAAGTAATTGCACAAACGTACACAAACGATGCACAATCGAATGGCATAAAAAGTGATCCAAAAATCAAAATGGGGGGGGGGGGGCTGGGGAAATGGACCTTATTTTATAGCTATTACAATGTCAACTATATCTCTAGGTCCACGACCTATATATTGCTTACACTGATATAACCCCAACCAGAAACCGTTCCAGTAGTACCATTGCTGATATTAGTTGGTAGTAAAATGGAAAGTTGAATATTTTTATTTAATTTAAGACAATGCTTTAATTTAATCAGTGCAATATCATTATTTACAATGCTGGGGTCGTAATCTTCATGAAGCACAGTTTTTTCAACACCAATTCTCACACCACCAGTGTTTAATTTAGTAGTTCCTGCTAATACAGAAAATACTGTTATATTTGGTCTAAAACAAATATTTCAAAATTTATAAGTATTAAAATCTGCTTTAATTTAATTACGGTGCTTTTGCGCAACCTGCCGTTGTAACAATCCAGCGATGTTTGAGAATGATGCCTGAACAAAAATGTTTTTCATTATACTGAAGAGATACTTGATAAGGTATTTCATTGTCTTCTACATCAACTCCTCCTACTATAAAGTTGCTTGTATCGGCATCTAAAATTAATTTTAAAATATTAAAAAACACGTTCGGTACATTGAAAGGTTGCAAAATAACCAGTGGCGGCTAGTGAAAGAGAGCTCGGAAGCGTCGCTCCCCCGAGTATTGCATTGCATTTCTCTCTATAAATATAAAATAATTGTTTAAAAATTTGTCTAAATTGAAGTAATATGAATTTGTTTTTTGTAGACTAATTTCTACGGATGATTATCTTCCCTTACAAATATTGTTAATAAACTTTCTTGCAATAATTTACAATAGACTTTTTCTCCCATGAATATTATTATATATAATTATAACCAATCAAATTTAACTATTAGAAATCAAATCAGTAATAGTACAGTCATTTGGGGCTTAAAAAGAGGGTTACCTAGAAAGTTTTGAGGGAGTTTTGAAAATTAGTATTTTTATAGATTTTGAGGTGCTCTTTTTGAATTTTTACTTTGCCACCTCGTATCTTTGCCGCTCGCCCCGCCATATTAAAAAAATGGAGCACAAAAACAGTTTTTGATCAATATCTCTTTCTCTACTCTATTTTACAATACTCTACTCATTTTCCAATAAAAATAGTCATATAATAAATTAAACTAGAGAAAATTTCCTATTATAATTTATGTGTTAACTTTTTTTTTGTAAAATAAATAGTTTTACCGTATGAGCGCCGCAAAGTCTACTCCAACATGCATTTTGGCCAAAAAACTCATTTTTACACTACCTTATTAAGTAAAATAGCTTGTTTTTTGTGGTAACCCCAGTACACTTAATCTATATTATATAAATTATATAAAAAAATAAAATTTAAAAAAAATAAAATTTTGCGTTTCCAGCTTCGGGTTGGGTACAATTCGCCGAGAGACAGTTCGGCCGCCATTATTCGCCTGGAACGTTTTGCCAAAAATTGTTCAAAAGTTAGGTAAAACAATAATCATTATTTTTTTTACTACTGTTTTTGTATTTTCCTGTGTAATTATTTCATTATTTGATGTATTTGTACATCATATGGAGGCATATGGGGGACTTTGTTACGTTGGTAAGAAGAGTCGGTTGGTGTTAAGAAAGTTATTTAGTTGAAGGTCAGTAGAGGTTACGAGAAGGAAGTGGAGAGTGACCAGAAATGGATTGAGTAGTGAAGTTGAGTAAGCACAAAAAGTCGGGTTGTTGAGAACAACAACAACAAACAGGTCGACTAAAAGCAGAATTTGTTAAATTCAAAGTTTAAAGCACAATTTTATTTAATTTTGCTTACAACAGGTATCTGATGTCACACATAGGTGACTTTTAGGAACCAATCGGAATTACCCTGTTCTCACATCGACAGCAATTGGTCAATTAGTAACAGTACAAACCCATTCTTAATTATCATTGGTCAATTATGGCATTTTTAATCTAAGGCTAAGAATCATTTACAAATCAATCAATAAAAAAATTTAAAAAAAAACTAAAATTACTGGAAAAAAGTATAGAAGTAAGCAAGAATCAATTTTGGTATTTTTCTTAATCTATAAAATCGCCCTCCTTGAAAAAGTTTCTGAATTCGCCCCTGTTACAAATTACGAATACATTAAAAATCTATTTTATCCACATTTCCCGATATTTTATCCGATGGGCTGCGGCTGCGTTCCCTCCTTCTTTGCTGGCGATCACGATTGTAGCGGCGGTCCTCTGACATCCTGGGTTGTGAGAGGCGGTACTGCTGCGAGAAGGGGTGCTGACCTCGGTGACCTTGGTAGGTTTGTCGCCGTTGTGAAAGTCTTAGTGCCGGGCGGGAGTATGCATTGAGCCTTGGTTGAGGGTATTCACTGCACCTCTTGTAGTTGGCCGTGTGAGGGCCGTTGCAATTGGCGCAGGTGGCTGGCGTGTCGGGCTTCTTTTCACACGTCGAGGTGCGATGGTCTTTTCCGCATTTCACGCAACGGGGCTGGAGCCTACAGCAACGTTGCAAGTGCCCAAATCTTTGGCACCTATGGCACTGCGAAGGGGCGGAATGGGACGTTTCGGCGCAGCCGGTTCGGCGCGACCGATTTGGCGCGGCCGGTTTGGCGCGAGCCGGTTCGGCCCAAGCCCATTTTGGCGCAAGCCGGTTCGGCGCGAGCCCGTTTCGGCGCGAGCCCGTTTCGGCGCGAAACCGTTTTGGCGCAAGCCCATTTCGGCGCGAGCCAGTTCGGCGCAAAGACTTTTCGGCGCGAGCCGGTTGGGCGCATAGGTTTTTCGGCGCAAACCCATTTTGGCGCAAACCAGTTCGGCGCGAAGACTTTTTGGCGCAAATAATTACAAACATTTAATTTTCCTTGAATTTTAGTCTTTGAATTTTTTTCTTTGAATTTTAATCAGGCAGACATTAGATACAAAAAGATACAACTAATCATCTAATAGTTACAAAATAATCATTTGAGTTTGACTTTAATCGCACTTGGTTAAGTTTTTTTCTGATAAAGACTAGAAGTTCTATGAGCGTGGAATCGTTACCAGAAAGATGGCAAAAGGTCATCAGACAAAATGGAAAATATATAATAAATTGATTGAAGTTTATTTTTAGTACAAAAACAAATTGCAACAGAGACGTGCTCAAGGGGGGGACGTTGAGGAAATACTAGAAAGCCGGCAGTTTTTAATCTAGAATTGGGGTTTTTGTATAATCGATTTTTAAACAATACAATACAAAAAAAAGTTATTAACCACACTACACAATATTCATCAATATTTATAATTTTTTAAACTTTTTTTTATTGTTATTTTTGTTTTTATCTAATAGAATGTCAATACAGAGCATTATATAAGGGGGGGGGGAGTTTGGAAGTTCAAACCCCTTGCATGACATAGCTATAAAGTAAAAAAAGTTTTAAAAGCTTTTTTTTGGTAAAACCCTTCTCGTAGCATAAAAAAAATTTGTTTTAGGTAACCCCCCCACATGACTTATGTCTAGCTACGGTCCTGTGTCAATATGATATCCATAGTTTTCTGTAAGTTAAAATGCATACATGATTAATTGAATAAACCATTAATTAAACCGAACGATCAGATAAAAGTCAAATAATAAATAATTTTCTACATCCGCATAAATAATGATTTATGTTTATAAATAGTAGTTTATATCACAAGGGCGATAAAAGGGGTATTTTCATCCGCCGGGCGAAAGTTTATGAAACGAGCCGCGCAGCGGCGAGTGAATAATCGACCGAAGGATGAAAACCCTTATCGCCCGAGTGATATGAACAATTTTTCGTTATTTCAGGAAAAATATCCTACAAAATTCGCGATTTTATATAATAGCTCTAAAATAACAATCGATAGATGGCGTGAAGCTTGCAAGTCGTTGATCAATGTTTGTCTCTTTGGAGCGAAAAAGGTTGATTTTCTTTTGAAATTTCCGAACGACGGACAATTTGGTCTGACGGACAGCATGTTGAAATAACGGACGGATGGGTCACGTTATGCAATTATTGCAATAAAATCTCGAATTTTGTCGGATTTTATCTAAATCTATGATTTTGTAAATAAATATAAAGTAACACTTAATTTAATTGCCAATTTTTTAACTAAAAGTGTCGTAATTTCGTTATTTTGGGGATAATATCCCACAAAATTCACGATTTGTTTGCTCTGATATAACTATCGGTAGATGGCGTGAAGATCGCAAGTTGCTTGTCAAGTTATTAACAACATATCGATAAACGTGTGTTTATCGACGGGTGAATTGCTCTGAAATAACTATCGATAGATGGCATGAAGATCGCAAGTTGTTAGTCAAGTTATTGACAACATAAGTGAAAAACAGGAGTTCACCCGAACGGACCGAAAAACAGGAGGTGAATTAGGTGAACGGGCTAAGGAGAGGACTCTAGTTTGGCGGGGCTAGGTTCGATCCCCAACCCGGCCACAAAATTTATCCGACTCCGTGGTTCGGATTCCACGTAAAGCTGTAGGTCCCACAGGTTAACACAGCCAGGACTTAGCTTCGCGCTAATTTTCAGAGGTACGCCTCAATAAAAATCATCCGACGTAACGTTGCGGGCAAGCCCGCAACCTTACTCTTCAAGTCTGCGAAGATATGGGGCAACAGCCCTGGTGCTTCGCACCAGACCAGAATAAATGATGAACGGATGAATCTAGTTTGGCGGGGCTAGGTTGGATCCCCAACCCGGCCACAAAATTTATCCGACTCCGTGGTTCGGATTCCACGTAAAGCTGTAGGTCCCACAGGTTAACACAGCCAGGACTTAGCTTCGCGCTAATTTTCAGAGGTACGCCTCAATAAAAATCATCCGACGTAACGTTGCGGGCAAGCCCGCAACCTTACTCTTCAAGTCTGCGAAGATATGGGGCAACAGCCCTGGTGCTTCGCACCAGACCAGAATAAATGATGAACGGATGAATCGTTCGGGCAGGTATCTCAACAAGGACTGTTTTTATAAGTCCTAGGATCTTATAAAGTTAAGTTTTATAGGTCCTAGGACCTTATAAAACTTAGTTTTATGGTCGTGTTGGTCCCCCTTGAGGTGACCTTTTGAGAAAAGACCCCTTTTATAGGGCTCAAAACAGATACGTAACGGGGTCATTTATAACCTGAAATAACGAAAAAGTATTTTATGCCTATGATATTAAATTCTTGCGCCGAATCTGTTTGCGCCGAATTGGCTCGCGCCAAATCGGCCTCGCGCCGAACCGCCTTGCGCCGAACCGTTCTCGCGCTGAACCGGCTCGCGCCAAACCGTCTTTGCGCCGAACCGTTTTCGCGCCGAACCGTCTTCGCGCCGAACCGCCTCGCGCCGAACCGTCCTTGCGCCGAACCGGCTCGGGCCGAACCGTCTTCGCGCCGAACCGGCTGCGCCAAAACGGTCACGACAAATCGGCTGCGCCGAAACGTCCTAGACCGGCGAAGGGGTGGTTCTAGGCCGGAGGGATTCAATTTATAAGTTAGTTACCATTTATATGTAAGTTTTATGTAAAATTTAGCATCATGTCATACGGACTTTAAACACGAAAAGTTGCATTTATTATATTTTTTTTTATTTCGTGAAAACAATAAAGAATATACGCATTGAAATTTATAAAATAAATAAATACATTGCCATATTTAATTTTGTTATAGAATAATTATAATTAGGGCAATTTTTTTGTTGCATTTTAGACACACTAAGTTGCATTTATTAATCTTAAAAAATCATAAAAACTTACAAAAATAAAACTAAACAATTCAAAATTCAAAAATAACTCGTATAAGGTCGTACTTAGTAAATGGTAGCTAACTAATAGAAAACGTCCGATGGATACTAACACGTACTTTCTATTGGTTAGTTACCCTTTGCTGCTCATAACGGGCTTAAGATTTATAGAAATTAAAAATTCAGGGAGAAATTGAAAAAAGAATTTATTTAACTTGTAATTTGTAAAAGTTGCAGGGAAGCTGCAAATATGTGGAAAGTTGCGGTAACGTAAAAAGTTTCGCTTTTGTTACGCTTAAAATTCCCTTATTATTCATTAGATGCGATTAAAATACAATTTTTCGTTGCTTTCAGACCGTTTATGACTCGTAAAAAAGTTGCATTTGGTGTCAAAAACTTGCTCTAGTATTAGGGGAGAGGTTTGCAAGTTGCCAGTGCTTGCAGGTTGCCAGGGTCTCTGAATTTCGGCATCTAAGCGAGCCACACAAAAAATTTCGACTGAAATCGTCAACAAAAGAGGTGTGATTAATTTTAAACTACTTTTGGTCCAAAAATATTCAATATTACAGTGTCTACTGAAGAAAGTGTGAAAAAGCGTAAATTTAAAAGTGAATAATTAAAATTGTGTTTTTGTTTTGTGATTATAAATTGAACATTTTTATATAAAATTCAAAGTAAATATTTTTACTGTGTTGTATTATATTCAATTTAATTCATTCCAAAAGAATTTCAAAAATAAAACAAATTGGAAATTTTTTGTACGAATTATTGTAAAATAGCTTCAGAATGCAGGTTGCCATGCTTTAAGACTTGTAAGTTGCCACCCCTTTTTTTTTGCTTATTTCAACTTGTATGCCAGCTTTCATGGTTTTTTGATGATTACAATTGTTATTAAGTCAAAAGTAAAATGTTTTTCTTACAATTCTGAAATATTTGTAGTATGGCAGCGCGTAGATCTAGAAAATGCGACCGCGGTATTAAGAATTATGATGCATTGCTCGTCGGGCAATTTCATGCCAATTTACACAAATTTTTTTATAATTTTGTTTTTAAATATGACTAAGAACAAAGAAAATGCAATATATTTTTACAATCAGATGTTTTTCTTTCCGTTTTTCTACATTTTCAGCAATTTCACAGGGGGTGGCAACCTGCAAACCTAAATTTCAAGGTGTCGATTTTAGGTACTTTAGAAAATTGCCTGTAGAACTTTTATTTTTTGAAATTTCAAATGATTTCTACTTCAGGATTATGGCATTATAGTTCCTCTTTCCAAGGTATTTTTTTTATTTACAATATATTAATTTTAAGATTAGTTATGATAAAAAAAGCTAAGGGGTGGCAACCTGCAAGTCATTCCCCTACCAATTTACAAAATATTTACTATTATAAAAGCATTGTACTTTCATTTTGGTTGACCATAAAATCTGACATCCAACATTTTTATTGATTCTCATTTGACAGATGACAGGTGAAATGAATAGTCGAATTTATTCAATTTAAATTAATTATTCGAATATTTTCTTTGAATATTCGAATAATCGATTACGAATTATTCGAATAATCGAATAATCGAATATTCGAATAATCGAATATTCGAATAATTTGAATAATCGAATAATTTGAATATTCTAGTAATTTGTTGAACGAATATTCGAATACTAAAATGTTAAAAATTTCCAGCCTTTTTCCCAGCCTTAAAAAACCAGAATTTGCTATCTTTTTTTGTTTTCGAGTTATAGCCAAAAGTTCGATAATTGGACTTTTCTATAAATGTCGATATCTTGGTTGTTTTTGAAGTTACCAAAAAAGTGTTAACACTTTCTTGAGACACTTTTTTAAGGGCACATTTAAACCATAGTTGGCTATGACATTTTTAAGTGGCGTTTTTTATTCTCTTTTCAATGATGTAATTGTATAACATGTGGGGTCTAATATTTTTGTTTCATCCTATTTTATTAAAAATGCAATAAAAATAAAGAAGAATGAAAAATTTAATATAATAGTAACTGTTTTTAGTAGATAACAATAAAAAATATTCAATACCTAACAAAAATTACAGTAAGTATTCAAACTGAACTCGGTTGTTTACAATACATATAACTTTGTCAAAACAAACTCTACGAAATTGGCATCTAAAAAATTCTTTTACCCATTAGTTTTTAGTAGGAAAATATTTGTTTGGTTAGATAATTACTAAAATACGTTGCACATGCAAGAACAGGATTATATAACTAGCTTGAATGAAGTACTCCAACATATCGTATTTTTCATAGTGTTCATAAGCCATTTTACACACAGAGAGAAATCTGTAATCACTAGTTATGAATAATGTGTTCATAAATTCCATATTTAAGAACATTTATAAGATAAGAATTATATTATCATGTTATGAATAATACGCATAACATATTCCTAAAAGTTCAGTTTGTATGAGTAAGGTATATTCATGGATTATGAATAGGATTTATAAATGCATTAAAGTTATGAATTGTTAATCATGTTATAATAAGCCAGGATTACTGAAACATACGGTAATCGGTAAAATAGGCTAAGGGAAAATAATCTACGGTAAATTAATCTAGGTAAAAAGGTCTACGGAAAAAAAGTCTACGAGTAAAAAAGTCTAGGTAAAATAGTGCAAGTAAAAAAGAATTTTTTTTAAATTTTTTTGAGTATTCTTAATATGAGAAAAACTTTAAAACGTCGGTAAGTGACGTCAGCTACCGGTAGAAGTGAACCAATCAGAACTAAAAATGTCCGATTTATACAACAGCGCATAATTATGCTTAATTATTATTGGTCAATCATGGAGCTCAATTTAAAAAATCTTTCAAATTTCAAGTTATTTTTTAAAACCTTAAGCCCGTATGACACGATGCATAATTTTCTATAAAATTTACATGTAAATGGTAACTAACCAATAGAAAGAGCGTATTAGTAGCCATCGGACGTTTTTCATTGGTTATTTACCATTTACATGAAAATTTTATAGAAAATTCTTCATCGTGTCATACGGGCTTTAAGGTTGAATTTTGAGACCAACTAATTATATATTTATACTAGGTGGAAAGCCCGTCCACGGACGGGTAGGTAGCAGGTGGATCTCTATTTTAGCAGTATTAATTTAAAAAAATTGTTTCTAAACACCAACACTAACCTCAGCTCAACTGATGGATCTCAGTAGGAATCACAATATTGTCCAAATTTTTTTAGGGGGGGGGGCAATTTTATAAATATAGATTTTTGTAAAAAAATACCAAAATTAATAGCACCTTCTATACTTTTTTCCAGTAATTTTAGTTTTTACCTTATATTTATAATGAATAATTTTTCCAAGGGGGAGGGGGCAATTGAAAATTAAAAGTTACACTGGGTTACACACACATATTTACACTAACACTAGAGGCTCTACCGTCGAGCTTTATCGCTAATTCTTTTATAAGAGAGCAAGTAAGTTTGACGTTAACACTTCTAGCGTTAAAAAAGTGAACTTTATCTAAAAACTTTTAACTCGAGAGAACGCTAACGTCAGTTTTCTCACTCCTCATAGAAACTTAATCTAGACAGTTACTAAATATTCAGTACAGGCAAGTTTTTGGTGGCAATATATCAAAAAAAAAAAAAATGAGAGGTGAGCTAAGTGAACGGGCTAAGGACCACACTCTAGGCTAGCAGCCCTAGGTTCGATCCCCAACCCGGCTACACAATTTATCCAACTTCATTATGATGACCCACTTCTATCGGAAAGCAATGGCAAACCACCGAGAGTAATCTGCCAAGAGAACCATTTAATACCAAAATTAATGGTTACGATACTTCTGTCAAGAAGCAAAACGATTAGAAAGAATATCAAAAAATAGTTTGCACGATTGACCAAAGGTTATCGACTGGCCAAGTGATGACGTCATTAATTGTGCAAACATTGGTTTGAATCCATTGAACCCCCTCGAACTTTGAAATTTTGAAAATCAAGTTATTAATAAATTTCAATTTTATTTTGGATTTTTAACATTGAATTTAAATTTTGGCCCCCCGTTTTGCGGTTTTGGGCGTTTTTTCAGTTAAAATTTGGCGCCACAGATTTTTAAAATCTGACAACACTGGTTCTATTTAGTTTTATAACTAAATACTAAACAGACCACCACAGAACTACCTGTTGCCTGTTGGTTGTTCGAGACGCGCCGTGCACGTGTACGTGTAGTTAATTTGTGATTCAATAAGTTACAAGATTTAATTTCAATTTACATCATCGTCATCATATCAGCTAGTGAAAAGGTAAGCCATTGAAAAGAATGTCCATTACTTTTGCAAAGCAATGGTAGTCGTCTTGTAAGTATTGCATCCGACTTGATAAAAGAGGATCTTATTTAATTATTTTATTTCAGATTGATATAGATTTTGAGCTAACAATAAGATTTCATCAAAGTTAAGGACAGTTAAGGAAAGTTAAGGAAGTTAAGTAAACATATACTTGGTAATGAATGAATACAAGATTAATGGATTTGATCGGCATTACTGCGTGTATATGATTAATGAACCTATTAAAAAAATTATTTGTATTAATTTTCTTCAACTTCAATACAAAAAAAACCCTTTTTGTTAAATTATCTTGCCGGCGATAGAGGAAAATCTTTTATGGTTAGTAACATGTAACATTGTTTAGATTTAGATATTATATTATGTATTATTGTGTGTTGTAACAAATAATAAAAAAAATGTGCTGTAAATATAATGTATAAATGTAAAAAAATAAATATTTTTTGAAACTTATTGTATTGCGAATCAAAAATTGAGTTTGATTAATTTCTGGTTAATCACTTAGAAGTATACAAATACTATGTATTATTGTGTGTGGTAACAAATAATAAAAAAAATGTGCTGCAAATAAAATGTATAAATGTAAAAAAATAAATATTTTTTGAAACTTGAAATATACGTTTTACTAATTTATAAAATATATAGTAGAAATACCTTATGAATATTCCGTATAAGAAGAGAAAAATTAACTCTGAAATTATGATTATTATTCATAATTATTGATCCAATATTCTGAATATTACTTAATAAGCTACTTTATTTATCACATTTTATGATTAACTGCTTAAAAAGTTATTCTTTATAAATTATAGTTTATGAATATTAATCATAAATATGTGATTATTAAGTGTATTTTTTATGCTTAATATGATCAGCACTTATGAGTATTACTCATAAAGATATGAATATTAATCATAAAAAAGTGATTATTAAGTGTATTTTTTATACTTAATATGATCAGAATATATGAGTATTACTCATAAAGATATGAATATTAATCATAAAAAAGTGATTATTAAGTGTATTTTTTATGCTTAATATGATCAGAGTTTATGACTATTACTCATAAACGTATGACGTATTACGCATATATAATGAAACTGTTTAATTCATAAGTTATGAATTATAATCATAAGCGATGCGATCATGACTATTCATAAATTATGAATATGGTTTATAAATTTATGAATAGTTAGTAGTAGTACCTTTTTATGAGAAAATTATGCATAAGTTATGCGTATTCCGAATTATATCTGAGAACATTTCTCTCTGTGCATTTACGTGAAATAACAGGTAAATGGTTAATATAATAACATATTATTAGAAATTAGAATATTGCTAATAAATATTAAATATTTTAATAACAGCAACTAAACAAATATTTTCCTACTAAAAACTAATGGGTAAAAGAATTTTTTAGATGCCAATTTCGTAGTGTTTATGTTGACAAAGTTATAGGTATGTATTGTAAACAACATCGCACCTTTGCAGTGCGTGACCTTCTAATAAGAAAATTTTTCTTTTTAAAAATTTAATTCTTCTTTTCTAAAATAAATCAAAAGAAACACAAAAACCTTTGCTGAACTCAAATTTTATTATTACTAATGCAAAAATTTTACATCGAATTTCGCAATGCACAAAATCACGACCTTGCAGCACCGTGGGTCGCTTGCAAGTCCATCTCAAAAATTTTCAATTTCCCCATCTTCGCTATGACACCAGAGGCGTCACAAATTTAAATTTACAAAAATTAAATATCAAATTAAAACAAGCAAAATAAACTTCTTCATCCCAAAAAAAATACGACAATATACTTGCATTATATGTATAACTATTATAAAAAATGTGGCAAATTTAAAAATCACTTGATTTGGAGGTTTAAAAATTAATATCAAATTAGTGAAGTTTATGATACTCACCCCCTGCTGATATGTACATAGCAGCAATTGCAAACAAGAAATAAAGTTTCAACATGGTTTTAACGTCGTACACCGTATAACTAAATAGTTAAAGCGAACTGCTTATATACACGGTATTATGAATTATTTAAAATAAATTGCAAGTTAATGTCCATATAATAAATTCATAATTATTTCTAAAATACATATTATATAAAGTAAATTATTTATTTAAAGTAATTCATAGGATAATTTTCATATGTTAAAGGCTTACAATATTTTACATATTCAAGTATTTCATATTAGGTAGTACTTATCTAAAATGTATTCGCATAATAGATATCGTGGATATTCTGCAAAAAAGCGCTAAGTCAATATTTTGCTGTTTTGACATAATCATGAGGTTGTATTGATTGGTGAACGCTAAACAAACTGCGAAAACGGCAAAGTCATATTTCCAAAAATAACAAAGATACTTTTTGTTATAAGTCAAAAAGCACTTAAATATGTTTAGCGAAAAAGCAGTAAGAGACTTAGTGCATTTTTGCAGACAAGTTTGTGAATTTTACTGACTAATAAGTCAGACTTATTCTTTATCGCATAAAAATGACTTACTTCGTATATTAATGAATAATGATGTCTTTTCAAGTTCCATCTGACAAAATCGTAATATCTGCTGTATAATACTATTCATTTATGAGATAAACGTAGTCCATCCAATATCCAAATTGGTTGTTCTATATTAGCACATTTTCACTTAATTTAAAAATCTTATCATTATAAAATTTGAAAAAAATTAGATTAAACGATTTTTCCAGGAAACCGTTTTTGGACAAAATAATTAACAAATAAATGTGATAAATAGGCAAAAACTGTTACTGAATCTTAATTGTACCTTTATCAGTTAAGAAAAATGCACCAAGTCATATACTTTCCATCACTTTTTTTTTAATTAACCAATGGGCAAATATTTTTAAATAACAAATGGGGGAATATTGATGTTGATAAAGTAATGCATTGTTTGAAACAATAAATTTTCTGATATCTTAATAAATATAATACTTATTCGAATACAAACTTTCAAATGTAATTATCTCAAAACTATGATTATTGACTTAGTGCTTTTTCGCAGAATACCCACGATATGTTGAAACAGGGATTCTCAAACTCTATTCCCCAATAGCAACTGCATATTTTGTATTTTGACTTCAGGTAGAATTAGAGATTTTAAACTCTTACCTCGATGAATAACTAGAGGATCGATGATGAAGCCTAAAAATGCATTTTGCCATTTGGAAAGAGACAAATTAACCTAGATATCAGAATATTTCAATTTAAGTATTTAAATAAAATAATATATTTTCGGTTACCCAAGTAAGTATTATTTTTTGTATTTGTATGGCGAATTGTTCAGATCAAATTGACTATTAAGTAAGGTAGATTGGTATTTAAGTCTATTAATTTCCATAGCCTCCAAGAACTCTAATTTTTTACTTTTTGACTCAACGTGTAAAATTTTCTCACCAAGTTGTTTATGATTATTTTCCGTAAGATGCTTCGCGAAAGTGGATTTTCCGTCATTTAAACGATAAGATCTAGAATGTTCTTTGAAACGCGTTTGAAAAGTTCTGCCCGTTTGTCCGATATATTTTTTTGAACATTCACATGTGAGTTCGTATACTCCAGATTTTGATAAAGTGTCCGATTTAGATTTGGCGTTATTAATGAATTTGCTAAGTTTATTGTCTGTTTTGAAAGCGATGTTAAAATCATGTTTTTCTAAATATTCGACTACATTTTTTGAAGATTTTCCGAGATAGGTGATTAGCTCAAATTTTGTTTCGGTTTTTTTGAAATTATAAGGATAGATAGAATTAAGCATATTCTTTTTTAGTATTTGATTTAATAAATTGTCTATTAGTTTTGTTTCATAACCGTTGGAGACCGCGATGAACTTGATTCTGTCTAGTTCTTTTTGAAAATTGGCTGGGCTAAGGGGGACTCTGGTGAGGCGGTTAATAAAAGCTCGGAAAGAAGCCATTTTTTGAAGGAATGGGTGCTCAGAGCTGTTATGAATAACAACACCGGCTTCAGTAGGCTTGTTATAAATATTAAATGCATGACCGTTGTTTTCTTTAAAAATTGAAATGTCTATATAATTAATACTGTTATTGGTTTCTATTTCTTTTGTAAATTTTATATTAGGGTGAAGATTATTAATAAAGTTAAACAAGGGATCCAATTGTCTATCTGAACCTTTAAAACAAACTAAAATATCATCTACATATCTGTACCAATAATTAATAGAATTTTTGAATTGAGAATTGAGAATTTTTGTTTTTAAGTCATCCATGAAGATACATGTCGATACATTTTTGGTTTGCCTAAAAAATTGTGATATGTTTATCAAGTTGCACTACTTAGACCACACTGTTATAAATTATTGTCATATTTTCCTGCACTACAAATTTAAGTGCTTTGACGGCTGCTGAAGCCATCTACATGGATGGTACATTTGAATATTGTGCGAAGTTTTTTTATCAATTATTTACCATCCATGGCCTTTTTAATGGCCATTATGTTCCGCTGGTTTTTTGTTTGTTATCGGATAAAAAACAAGCTACGTATCTTAATTGTTTTAAAGAAATATGTAGTCTAGGTTGTTCTTCCTTGATTGACGACAGTTTCCTTTTCACCACCAAAAGTTTTCACCTGTTTCAAATACCCAGAATTGTTACTGATTTTGAGGTTGCAATGAGAAATGCGTGTACTACCCAGTGGCCGGAAGCAAATGTCGAAGGTTGCAGGTTTCATCTTGGGCAGGCGTGGTACCGAGCTCTCCAGAGATACGGTTTGGCTTCAGACTACCAGAATGTCGATTCTGAAGTTGGCACATGGTTACGGTATTGCTTTGGTTTAAAGTTTTTGGCAGCGGACGACGTTTTGGGGGGTTACAATGATTTAATAGAAAGCAAACCGAATAATGCAAATCTCGACAAGTTCTGTGAGTATTTATTCACTTACTATGTGGAAGGGTCAGCTGTGTTTCCTCCGGTGGTTTGGGCTAAGGCTTCTGCAGACATAATTTCGACGACTAATGCTTGCGAATCATTTCATGCTGCATTTAAACAAAATTTTAATTCTGGTCACCCCAATATTTACAAATTTGTTGATGCTCTTAAACAGGAGCAAAACAAGGTATATGGGTGATTCTTAGATAATTGTGATTTTTTGTGTCTAGTACTTTATTTATTATTCAACATGATTTTTTTCGATCAAAAAACTATAAATATAATAAATTTAATAGTATTTTACCTTCGACATTGTATATTAAAGCACAAGTATTCATGGACGATAAATAACTTACAAAAATATGCCCAAAATATCAGTACCGTGGCATGTCTGATTTTTGTTTTTCAAACTAAATGTATAAATTTCTATAAAGACTGATCTTATAATCTAAAGTTGAGATTTTATAACTAAAATCTATTGTATATTTCATCAAATTATGCTGTAATTATACCCCAATATTAATTGGTAGAAAGGAATAATAGTTATTGATTTATGTCCTGGAATTTTATTCAATTTTTAAATTCAAAATATTTGCCGCCTAAGCGCCATCTTTTATTCAGTTTCCTTCGCTCACTCTAGTGGCATTTTAAAGAAGGATTATTTGTGTACTATTCATAGCTGTGAGTTTATTTTTAGTCTCTATGTTATGACAGAATAGTAGATTGTCTTATTCGGATTAAAAGTGAAACTTTGTTTGACAAGCAATTTTTGCATTTGCGAGGCGGAGCGCTAGCGGAGCCGAGCGAAGGCAATAATTGCACGTCAAACAAAGACACTTTTAATCCAAATGAGACATACTACTTTTTCTCCAACCAAAAACTAAATACTACGTACATCATTAATAATGCGAAATTAAAAATTTAAATTATTTCAAAAATGCAATAACTGGATTTGCTGGAATTTTTGTTTTTTTATATTAAGTTGTCATAAATTGCTTGTCAAACAAAGTGCGATGGTTTAACGAAAAAAATATAAAATCCTATTTTGGAAGAACGTTTTATTGGTATATTTTTCGAATTTGTCTAGTACAATAAAATCTTCAACACTTTTGCCACAATATTCTATGGTTAACAGAAACCATGTTGGTGAACAGAAAGTAATGAACAACATTAACGTGGATATTGGAAAATTTTCAAAGTTACGTGCATTTTTAAAAAAAGCAAATGATGATAAATTTGTAATGATTGAGGTAAACTTAAAATATTAAAAATTGAAGTATACCTAAATTTTATATACGTTTTTAGGTTGTTTTAATATTTGGAATTGCCGGCGCATGCCGTTGCGATGAATTAGTTCACTTAACTACTGTTATTAAGTATTTTTTGATTATTATTGTTCAAGTAAAATATGTAAAATGTTGTATAAGCCAATAAATTATTGATATTAAAAAATATATTTAATTCACTTTTAAGTCTAGCACTAAAAGTAGTTTTAGTGCACGTAACAAAAAGTGTTAGTTGCTTAGCAATGTTCGCATTTCTTTATTATAACAAAAACGTCAACTTTTAGTTGACATAATGCTATTAAAAATGCACTGCTTTTATTACGGTTGGAGAAAAATAAATTGTTTTGTTTTTGAAAAGGTAAGTCATAAAATTACATGTCAGTGCCATGGTATTAAAGTTTAAGCGTGTTAATACAATATTTAGGTTAATTATGCTGAATATTTATTTAATTTTACGTGTAAAATCGAAATTATTTGGAAAATTATTTTAATCATTTGCAAAAAAGTTAGATTAGGTTAATTATACATTCAAATGTAAGTACCGTGGATATCAGTACCATGGTAAAAATAATTAATAACATTTGAATTCATATTTTTTTAAATAAAATACCAAAAATATCTCTGTATAATCATTAAAATCTTATAATTTATCATATGTTTTATTATTTTAGGATTTTCAAAAGGTTTAGGCAAATATTTTGAATATTTCATTTAGATACCGTGGCGTTGAAATTTTCAATGTTTGTTCTAGTTTCTTGTCTGTTCAAGTTGTAGTAGAACTACGTTACAGGCTTCATTCTGAGCATAATAAAAGACCAATAGTACCCAAAACACAAGTTTTGGAGCATTTTTAATTTTATAAAATTTTGAGTTGTAAAAATCACAGTTATGTGAGAATCACCCATATGTAGCTTAGAACAGTCTTTATCAACCGCCTATTGGAAACTCTAATTGTAAACTAAGGCAGTCACTTGTTGAGAAAATGCTGCAAAAATACAGTAAACAAGAAATATCGCGGTTGGAGTTTCTGAAGACGGTCTCTTTTTACAGTACTCCTCCTATTCAAAGTATATACTTTGAATATAATTCGTTCCTTGTTGTATATATGTATAATGTGTATTAATAAATATTAAAAATAAAATAAGTAATTTATAAATTTCATGTTTTGCTGAAATGTATTCCGTAAAAGTCGGAAGTCAACCCAAAGATATTAGTTTTACTATCCGTAAATTTTTTTCTTAAGGTGGGGTTTTATGAGATGGAAAATTGACTTATATCTTTTGCTCTTGTCTATAGGTCCAGTCGGTAGTGTTCTCTTACAACCAGAAGAAAAAGTTAAATAACAATAAAATTACAGATTACTTTATTTAGTTTCACCAACTTGAAATAGATGTAGAAAGTAAAAGAATTAGTCCTGGATGTAACATCGGAGTGACAATAACCATCGATCTTATATTACACTAGATGCAGGACTCCTATCTAAAAAGCATTGGTTGTTGTGAAGCCACCCATAACATGTTTATATTTACATTTTATTTGTTTACTGTTTACGCTACCTGTGGTCCCTCTATTTTTAAAGATTTTTTCAAAAACTATTGATTTTGAAATAAAAGAAATTTTGTTAATCTACCTACTCCAAGGATGAGCAACCTTTTTCTACAACGGGCCAGGTATAAATTTAAAAATATGTACAACTATTTAGGTTAGAAAATTTAAATTTGACGTTGAGGGACCAGGTAAACATAAGCAATCTTGAAAGCACCAATGAGATCCAGAGACTCGGTAAACAAACAAAAAGCACGCCACGCTAAAATAGACCTTATGGTGGGCTTCAATATTTCTACCTGTATCCACCATCTAGTTAAATAATAGATCGTTGACAATAACAATAGTACCCTTTGTGGTATTACCTGCAAGGATTAGTGCGGTTAATGCCTAACGGTTTACAATAATGTAATAAAGGCAAAAAGAATTTGAAAAGTATTGGTGTAATCCTTAGATCATATATATTACATAGATACCAAGTACCTCCTAAGTTAGTGAATCCAGATCGTTACGAAATAATAATTTGTAGCTGTCTTTGTTAAACACTACAGTTCGCCATCTTGTATCTCTCTCAGAGTCCAAAATCAAACGGCGCATGTGCAATTTTATTGTAATATAACAAAAGCAATATTTGAGAAACTGTCAAATGTAAAAATTTGCACATGCGCCGTTCGGGTTTGAACTCTGAGAGAGATACAAGATTGCCTCTGTTGACTATAAGTATAACAAAGATAGACATACTTATTATCGGGGACCACAAATTGCGCCAGCGGTCAAGGGTTTTTTTAATCCTACCCGTAAATTGCGCCAAAAATTTTTGCGGTTGACCGTAAATTGGGTCAAAAAAAGGTTGTTATATTTTAATCCATTGCTTGTTTGACAAAAGGATTAGTACTACTGAAAAAAATTGGGTCTTAATTTAACAGAGGTGTATTTAACTCATATTTTCACACTGTAGGAGTTTCACTGATTTTTACGTTAAGAGCAATATCCAGTGCTTAAGTACAATTTTTGTGTTTTATGTAATTCATTTCCAGGACGTTACAAAAATTTAAATAATTGCTAGCATGCCGAAATCTTTTAACACTTCTTCATGTAAAGGCGCTAAAGGCAATTGATTTATTTATTGGAATACCACGTTATTTAAAAACTAGAATTGGGGGGGGGGGGAGAATCCCACATTCTAGTTTTCAGATAACGTGGTATTCCAATAAATAAATCAATTGCTTTTAGTGCCTTTACATGAAGAAGTGTTAAAAGATTTTGGCATGCTAGCAATTATTTAAATTTTTGTAACGTCCTGGAAATGAATTACATAAAACACAAAAATTGTACTTAAGCACTAGATATTACTCTTAATTTAGACATTTTCTATTTCTGAATTTTAGCAGAAATTATAGGGTGTCCTTTTCATGTCAGTCAAGCGTGGTACCGAAAACTTAAAGAATTTAGACTTTCAACTGAATATCAAGATAAAAATTCGCTTATTGGAAATTGGTTGAAATGGACATTTGGGCTGCAGTATTTAAACCCCGCAGAAGTATCTGAAAGTTTTGATGAAGATTTAATGCAAATTATACCCGTAAATGCCAGACTTTCTAAATATTTTTCATATTTACATAACACATACATACAAAAAAAATCTTTGTTCCCCCCAAACATTTGGGCATGGAATACATCAAATATGTTCCGAACAACTAACGCATGCGAGTCTTTTCACAATTATTTTGCTAAAAATTTTCATACAGCTTATCCAGACTTTTACATATTTTTGGACGCCGTATTAGATATGCAAATTTCTGTTTACGTTAAAATCGATAGTATTAATCAACAGAATCAAATCCGTACTAAAACTATACTCAAGCAAAAAACATTGCAATTCAACATAGCATTGTATCAATCGAAGGAACTAAGCAGATTTGATTTTCTAAAACGTAAATGTCATCATTTTGCAGATATTTATTAAAAATAATTAATAATAATCTTCATTAATAATTATATATTCTTGTTTATATTTTGTTTTCTATATTGTTTTAGAAATGATGCCAAAGAAATTGAATTTGCGCTGATAGGTACAGCTGTGCGTAGGTTACAGTTACTTTTTTATATATTTTCCTAAAAATAAAACCTTCTAAAAACTACGCCACTGTGGGAATTACATAATATTATAATTACTACTAAATACACCACTTTTTGGGTATTACAACTTAAGCTCCCTAAGCAACCGCTGGCGCAATTTGCTAGTTGTCCTTAACCTACCGATCAAAAAAAGCCAAGAAAATATTGACCGTTGGCGCAATTTACCGGCGTCCCTTATTATGTCGTAACTATCTAATTTCGGGCGATTGTAGCTTCCACCGATGGGTCAAATCTTTTTTAATCCGACATGTAAGTTCCACCAGTCGGTTTTGGGTCACTTTTATCCCATATGCAAGTTCCACTGATGGTGGATTAAGTCGAGGTGATCAAATGTCAAGGTATTAAGCTTCTAAGTATTTTAAATTCTTTAAGCTTTCATTGTGTCGTGGGACTTGATTTTCATTCAAATTATGCAAAAATCTTGTGATTTATGAATATGACACAATTTTAACTTAGCTCTAATTGTAAGTTATTTCTCTAAGATATTAGATGGCTGTTCATTTCAGGGTCGTACCTAATCTCAAAAAGAGGAGGAGAGGTATGAAATTAAACGGTTTTACTAACTGCCGAGTTGAATATATTTAATTATTGACTTCCCCTTTTTATGCTGCTACTGCTGTTGCCCCTCAAGCGTGTCATTTTTTAGAAGACATAACGCACTCTCATTGGTTGTTGTCGTTGGTCGTATCAACTTAAAATTACTTTACTTGCTTAGGTGATTACTTTACTTACTTAGGTGATTTTGACTAGGTGAATAAATTAAATTATAATAAAGTAAATTAGGTGACTAATTTATGGAGGGGGGTTTTGTTTCAGGATATTATATTATGCTTACATTTTTCGAATAAAATTTGATTTTAAGTGATTGTTTATTGCAAACGTAATACATATAATGAAAAATATGAAATGAAGAAAATACAGAAATAATAGTTTGAGTTTTAATATTTTTTACATTAACTGAATTTGAGTCTTGATGTAAAAAGGGGAGGGTTAGGTTATTGTTATTGTTTATTATGCTATGTTTACTATTTCATAATGCATTCTTATTATTATTTATTTATTTTGATAATATAACAAAAAATATTATATAAAGAAAATAAAGAAATAATAGTTTGATTTTTAGTATTTTTTACATTAACTGAACTAGAGTCTTACTGTAAAAGAGGGGGGGGGTTAGGTTACTGTTATTGTATATTATGCTATGTTTACTATTTCTTAATGCATACTTATTATTTATTTATTTTGATAATATAACAAAAAATATGAAATAAAGAAATAATAGTTTGATTTTTAGTATTTTTTACATTAACTGCACTAGAGTCTAAAATGTAAAAAAAGGGGGGTTAGGTTACAGTTATTGTTTATTATGCTATGTTTACTATTTCATAATGCATACTTATTATTTATTTATTTTGATAAATTATATTCTAAACACACAGCATACTCGCAAATTTTACGTTTTACAAAATATCTCTAACCATATCTGTGGGATAGTGGTGGAAAAATCATAATTTAAGGAGTGGGAGAAGTTAAAAGCAACATTTTAGAGTTTCTTTTCAAGTAAGCGATATTTTAAAAAAAATATAAAAAAAATCAACTTTCAATTTTTAAAAATTATTTTGATTTACAACGATATAATGTTCGTCATATCATTTCTATCACAATTTTAAATACTAAGTACTATAAACGGCTTTGTGGGTCTTAATCCAGTAATACCTTAAGTTAAAATCGGTGGAACTTTCATGTTTCGTTCGGTTACCTTTTTTACCAGCGGTGGAACTTGCAGGTAACCTTCTGCAGCTCAGAAAAAAAGAGGATTAAAATTTGACCATCGGTGGAGGTTACCCCTATCCCTAATTTCACTAGCTTCAATGCATTGGGATAGGGCACTTGGTATCTATGTAATATATATGATCTAAGAGTTTACTATTTTCAAAATAACTAACTGTAACCTACCGACAGATCTACATCCTCGCGCCCGATCTACCTTTTCGCGCAGATTTGTATGTTTTCAGCTTATTTAGTTTAATTTCCTATAGAAATAGTGGAAGATTTATGTTTATAGTTTACAATTTAGGAAAAAAATTTAAGGATAGTAAAATGAATATCTTTGGGTTGACTTCCGACTTTTACGGAATACATTTCAACAAAACATGAAATTTATAAATTACCTATTTTATTTTTAATATTTATTAATACACATTAACATTATACATAATATACAACAAGGAACGAATTATATTCAAAGTAACCGAAGAGTACTGTAATAAAAACTTTTTAACAAAAAATTAAACCGACCTCAAAAAGAAAACTAAAAAGCATGCTCTGCGTGCTTTCTGGCTATTATAAACGCTACCCCGTTTCTACCCTGTTTCATGTCTCCAGAGTACAACATGGTATATCCGTTCTTCTTATCCTTTCATCTAACCTCCTGTATCGCAGCTAAATCTATATTGTATGTACTTTTTAATGTCATCGATCACCTTATTTATTCTTTCAGGTATTAGAATCGATCTCACGTTTCAGGTCGCAATTTTCAGGCTTTTTCTCTTTTTTTTCTTTTTCTTTCCCATTTTCTGTTTTCCTCCGTTGTAATTTGTTAGGGTTCAAATTTAAAATGTTAACATTTTTTGAATTTTAAATTTTGGTTATCAATAAATTAAAGATTCGTTTATGCAAATTTAATTTATTTCCACTTTTGCATTGCATTGAAACAAGGATTTTTTTTTGAAAATTTAAAATTATCACCTGACTTGTTTTGATAAGGTTTATCTTTACAAAAAGTTAAAATTTAGTAAACGATTATCCGACATTGTAATTTACGTTTTGCATTTTGCATTGTTTTTGGACGTTCAAGTGACCTGATTGTTGTTGGACTAGTGTATTTTTTCCAACCCAATTATTTGAGATTAATTCAGTCACTGCGAGTTTGAGATTTCCCTTGGTTACCGGCTTCTTGTGAAGTATTTGCTGGAGAAATCTTATCTTCATTTGAAGGATTTTATAGTTCGAAATTTTTAAGATCTTTTTATGGAAATCGTTACGGATTTTATCTGGAGATCATTGGACCCTCGACTAACACCTTGAGGTAATTAAATCATTTTCAAAGTTTCAGTTTTTTTTACGATTGAAACCTCGATGTTTTCTGAAAGAGTATATTTTAAATAAGAGAATTAACTAAGACGGAATGCCTTAAAAGCACCTGTTTTTTCAAAAATCGAATTTAGAAAAGCTCGATTTTCATAGCAATTTTTAAGTTCAGTCGCTCGGGATTGGTGAATCAATGCATTCTATTGACAGTCCGTGTAGTTTGAACTAGTCTTAGCTTTGCGCAGAGCGGCGATAACCGGAGCGACACTTGCATTGGGATGCTTTAGCAGTGCACGTCGAGCAAAAATCATGGTTTTTAATAGTAAATGTGCAGGAAAAATGACTTAAAGCGCCCGAGCGCAGCGAGGAGTGCTTTAAGTCGAATTTTCTTTGCACAACCACCCTGCTTTTAGAATCCACTCAAACGAGTTTCACCCCTCAAAGATCCACCATTTTCCTTAATCCACGGGCCTAGGGGTATTTTTAAAATGAGTGTCGTTTTCATCAAAAATTTTGATGAAAACCACCATGGCACGAGTAACTACCTAGTAACTAGTAAGTAAAAAGTAACTACCATTCGTTAAATTTAAGTAACCCTTTTCTGAAGTAATTTTGGTCCTTAAAAGAACGTATTCCTACCTTAGCGTACGAGTTACTGACAAATTTGTAGCATAGCATAGCATCACATTGTGAACAGAGTTTGTTTGGAGGCGAAGCTTCCATTACCTCTTTCAACATCTGAGAACATCGCGTGGATGGTTTACAGTATGGTATACTAGAGCAAGCATAGCAAGCTTTGATGTATGAGTAAATTGCGAGTTAGACGGCAGACGCAACAGTAGCCGCATTGGAATTGTACGGTTGAAAAAAGGTTTTCTACCATACATGCCCGCGGCTAATTCACTTAAGAATTGATCTAGGTTGGTGCCGAGACATTTGTTGCTCCTTGTATTTTGCAATCTGATAATGTAGGAGAGTTTGTTAACAGAATTACAAAGGAGCTATTTGTATATTGGCCAAAATTAAAAACTATTTATGGAAAACAGTGAAATAGCCAGAGTCAAGATTTTGTTAAAAAGGCCAATTATGACATTGAAAAAAGTTGGCTTCGTGGATGAAACACAATACCACTAGTTGTTCAAATGGTGGTTGTTATGTGCGATTTATAAATAATAGAGCCCTTTAATTAGGCCATGTTTGAAAGTGAACCAAGAGTATGACTTCTCTTTTGGAAGTTTTCCCTAGTTTGAACGCATCGGTTATACCTTCACTTGTTTCAAAACTTGTATGTGACAGAGGTAACATAGTGGATAAAAAATTTTAATGCATCATTAATCTTTATTTCATTATTATTTTAAAATTTAATAGTTTTCCAAAAATGTAATTGGTAATAAGCAACACAAGTAGTAAATTGAAAGTATATAAATAATTTTCTTTAAGTTATTTTTTAACGTTAGTTTTAAGCCATTCTATATACGCAGAAACTCTTGTATAAACTTCAGGATATCCTCGAGCACATGGAAGATTTGTTGACACAATTCCTATCTGAGCCTTGGATTTTTCATCAACTAAAGGTCCACCAGCATCAGTCTGCAAAAAAGGATATAATAATTTTAAAATAATAAGCTAATTATATAACAGTTTAAGATTATTTAAAAACTATTAAAACCATTTCAAACCGCGCAAGTTGTTTAGAAATAGGCCAACTCATACATTTGTACAAAAACAATCGTAATGCACAAAGTAGAAATTTTCCTTACTCTACAAAATCCTTCTCCTGCTTTATTCCAAGTACATAGATCTTCATCTGGTATGCTTAATCGAGTGCCTTTTTTACAGTCTTCATTTGAGATTGTCTTTACGGTAAGCTTTTTAAGGTCATTTGTCGCTTCTGTACCACTTTGCTGTAAAAAGTTGTATTTCAGAGAAAGAATTTTTTTCAATAAGACAACTTACGTCAGTATAACCCCAACCTGTAACAATTCCAAGAGCACCTCCTTCAATATAATTTGTTAATATTTTCACGTTTTTAATAGTTGATTTATTGAGAGTAAGGCAGGTTTTTAGTTTAATTAATGCAATATCGTTTGTATATGGTGATTTATATTTTTCATGTGGAATGACTTTCTCGATACCAACCCTAACTCCACTACTATTTAATTTGGTAGTTCCTGCTAATATATCTACTAGGGCTGATTGATTGTATCTGAAATACAGGGAATAGAAAATTTAAAAAAAGATATTAATATTATTGATTATGTACTTTGCTACACAACGGGCACTTGTAAGAATCCAGCAAGAATTTAAGATCGATCCTCCGCAATAATGAGTCTTGTTTTTCTGTAAAGATATTTGATAGGGAAATTCACCTTCTTCTGCATTAGTTCCTCCTACTATAAATTCTATTTCTGAAGCATCTAAAATTTACACAGAAATTATAATTTCAGTAAGTTTTCAAATTATGGGGTAGATCTGTAAATTACAACTATTGGTAACAAATTTTGGGTAGAAAAAGGAGCATTTATTTTTAGTTCTTTTTCAATTGAGATTAAGGAGTGTGTTAGGTTTACTTTGAATACATGTACTATTTAGTTTTCAATAGGTCTGGTTCAACCAATCGAGAAACCGTACAATGTACAGTCAAGCTCGTGCGCAATAAGTAAAAATCATGCGCAGTAGGACAAATTGGTTTCTTTTTATCTATTACGCAGAAGCGTGACCGTTTATTGTACGGTTTCTTGGCAGGTTGGAACAAACCTAACATATTTTAAATAACGTTTCTTTGTACAGTTTAAAATAGTACTATATATTCTTTTAATTATAATATGAGGTTTATTCCTCAATATTTACTGTAGAATTGGTGGAATATAATACTAAACAATCATTGAAAACATATTTACTTATTTTCTTTGTACTCCTTTTTGTAAAAAAAAGAGTTTGTTTCAAGACTAAAAATTTTGGTTAAATTATAACAAAATGTGGCAAATTTAAAAAACATTTGATTTAGATGTTTAAATATAATATCAAATAAGTCAAACTATAATACTCACCTCCTGTTGATAGGTAAATTGCAGCAATTATAAACAAGAAACAAATCTTCAACATGGTCTTAACGTCGTATAACGTATAGCTAAGGCATTGAAGTAAACTGCTTATATACACAGTATTTTGAATTATTTTAAATAAATTGCAAGATAATACATACAATAGGTATATTCGCAATAATTTGAATAATATTAACAAATAATATATGGAACTTTTGGTATAAATATTCAATGCTTCCCTAAAATGCTTAGGTACAAATAATAAGTAGGTTTAAATAGGGATTCTCAAACTGTTCCCCAAAAGCAAAACTATTTGGTTTTCATGGTTTTCAGTTAGAATCGGAGATGAATAACAAGGGCTGGAACCCAAATCCATTTGTCCTGTTTCATACTAGCAAAAGTTTAAGAAGCACTGTTAAATACTGAATAATAACCAAAATTTGGGTATAATATAACAACCTAAAAAATATAAAAATATTATCGTGATGATATTAACCAAATATATCAGTAAGTAGCGCTTCGTACACAGGGCATTAAACTTTAGATTTCTGTATATTATCTAAGATATTATAATATAATCACACCAAGTATCTTAATGTTCAAAAACACAGGAAACGATATTATACTTTCTTATGCTATGTTTTAAATTTAAAACTAAATAAGTAAACCGCAAAAATGTTTATCGGCTTCACAAAACTTTATATTTGCGCTGACGCAAATTTGCAAAAGTTAAACAATTTAAATTGAGCTCCTTAACCTTATAAAACTTAGCCAACGATTGTAGCTGGAACTCACTACCTATACGCAGTAACATCAATTGCAGAATTCAAACGCTGCAAGCAATAAATAAATCGCCGCTTAATTTCAGAACTGTTTTAAATTATCGACATTTTAGTCAAACGTCAATACAAATTTGCAAATTTTGGTCCACTACGACCAAGATGACCTTCTATCTCAACTTAACGTCTTCTTCGGCGTCCCAAAATCGACTCCTTCTAGACTCAACTTCCACTGACTTCTTTTTTTTTAATTTTCTTTTTCCAATAGACTCTTTAAGATAACACACCAAACTAGCGTTTTAAAAATCGCATTATCACGACTATGCGCGTAGCTTTTAAAATTTGAAATAGTTTACAAATCAAAATAAATTCAATTTTCAAAATTAAAATAAAATTTGTTTGTGTGTTTAAAGTTACAATGTTGGTCTCCTTGATAAAATAAAACAGCATAGAAAATAAAACAAACAAATTTATTAATTTCGATGGGTTAATTTGGTTTTTTATATGGCGTTTCACGACACTATAGTATATTGAACCATTCAAATTAAAATTTAAATGGAACTGAATCAGATGTTGATGAAACCTAAACCATCTATTAAAAATTTTACTTACTTACTTGAAAGTTACTTGAAAGTTCGACTAAATTAATAACCAAAATACCCAAAAAGAACTGACACTGCGGTTTTAAATTATTTTAATAGTCGATTGTAAGTTCCACTGTTAAGTAAAATCTTTTTAATCCGAATTCTAGGCTCTACCAGTTGGTTTTGGGTAGTACCTATTATTCCACATGTAAGAAGAAAGTTGGTTCTTCATCCCAACGATATGATGTTAGGTATTCTTCTCTAATTCTAACTTCTCTAATGATAGGAAAGAGATGTCGTATATTTTTTTAGGATGAAGAAATTTAGTTGATGACAATTTTTATATTTTTAATTTTTGAAAATTTTAAATTTGTGACGCCCCTGGCGGTTTTGTGCATTTGATGTAAATTTTTGCATGAATAAATAAACGTTGAGTGCGGTGGAAAGTTTCCTTATCAATTTATTTTTTAAGAGAAGAATTGAAAATTTTAAAAAGCAAAATTTTTTTATTTGCAAGGTAAATACTGTAAATATGCAATAGAAAATTCCAATTGATCTAAGCTGGGCTATGATGGAAAATAATCCAGTCAATTTTAATTTTAATTTTTGAAATATTTTAAAAATGATTTTACGAAGAAAGTAAAGGCGGATAATTTTTATGCCTATCTAAATTATAATTAATTAAAAATAACCAAAGCTAATATTGACATCATTAAATATTGGTAAATGCAGGGACTAGAAGCAAAAACTTTTTGTCCTGTTCCGTACTAGCAAAAGTTTAAGAAGCACTGCAAAGTGCTGAATGAGAACATAGTCATGAATGAATGAGTTTAAAGTCATTGATCACGTTTATTTTCAGTTTCTGCGGCACTAATTAAACAATAATACTTATAAATTCCAATGTATCAGAATGTTTTTGAGAAATTCTTGGTGTTATATAAACCAAGGAATTGGGTGAGTGTGTTAGAACAGTCAGTCTATTTAAGGTAGAGTTTGGTGGTCATAAACTATTTCAACATTAAATTCAGAAAACATTAATTGCAGTTTAGATTAGTCAATATTTTCTGCCTCAGCGCTGCCCATCTAGAAAGCTTTACAAGTTTTATTTGTTAAATAATCAGTGCTGTGATGTACTTTTAAAATATAACATAACGTAAGTACGTTATGTTATATATAACATAATATGTTAAGTTGGTCATTTTGGTGTGACGTACAGTCATAACGTTTTTCAAATATGTTAACTTTTAACATATTATGTTATAATTTCGCCAAAAACATGCGACATATAACAGGCAAGTTTTACATGCCGTTAACTGTCATCCGAAAGTTTTTAAGTCGTTTGAAAAGTTTTAAAATCAAGTTAAAAGCTTGAATTTTGGAAATATTTTAAATATTGCTTTGTTTGAAGAACTAAACAATACAGTGAAAAGGTACAGTAAAATTTCAATTGAATAATTAATCCAGTGTGAGGTTATGTTTACCATTTAAATTTGTTTCAAATTTTAGGAACGAAATAAACGTCCAAAGAAGGATTCTACGAAATAACAGTAATCCCTTTGAATTAAGAGAAAAAGAATTTCAAAATAATTTCAGATTGTCACGAGATTTAGTCTGGCATAATACAAATTCTTCAGCCACATCTTTAATCAAATGGATTAAGACTCTCCCACATGATGTGCATAAAATAACGATTTGGTCAGACAACTGTGCTGGTCAAAATAGGAATTCGATGCTGTTTTCGATGTATCTATACGTTGTTTAAAAACTGCAGCATATTAAGGAAAATAATCATAAATTTCTCCTCACTGGTCATACCCATATTGAGGTTGATGGGGTACATGCAGTGATTGAAAAGAAGAAAAAGAAACTGCCAGGAATGTCTATTCAAACTCCTAGAGAGTGGGCACAGTTTGTGCAAACGTGCCAAATGAGAAACAAACCGTTCATAGTACATGAAATGGCTCAAGAAGATTTTGTTGACTGGTCCACTTTGTATTCTGGCAAGTCAGAATTAGTGGTTCGGAAAGTAAATACGTTAGGTGAACCGTTTATAATCTCCACAGTGATCCACTGCAAAGCCCAAACTGACCATCCTGGCAGTTTCTTTTATAAAACATCTTTCGATCAGGACGACTTTAAAGAAGTTAGCTATAACGCAAGAAAAGGGAAGATCTACATTTCTATGATGATTTATTGCCTTTACGAATTGGCAGACTTTTGCCAATAAAAAAGCTAAAGTTTGACAATCTCATGAACCTTTTGCAATGGGTAGATGCCAGGCATCATGATTTTTTATAAAAATCTTCCTTACATTGAAACTACCAATGAAGATTCGGATTAATATTTTGTTTTATTATTGTTATGTAATTTAACAAATAAATTTTTTAATAAAAATTACAATTTTACGTAGTTTTTCTCTTAAATTATATTTTTAAAAGCCCGATGTCCATCAATGATCATCAAAGATGTTACACCAGCAGAAATTTCAGTAATGGCCGTTTATCTCAGTTTGACAATTTTGGACTCCCGCCCTTTCTATTTCAAGGTACAGATTTAAACTCTCATATTGCGGTTTGGTCATTTTTTTCATACGGAGAGCCATAACTACGCTTGTATAAAAAAATTTTTGCCACCAAAATTATTTAAAGTGACATAAACCGTTTGAGGTCATGCGCACTAAATTTATGAGCTTGTTCTCTTTCTAACTTACGACATCTCTGTATAGCGTTGTCCTTGTCGCATAAAAACAATACTTTTTTCTACTTTAACATATTTGATTTAACGTAAGCCATAACGCTTATGTTATCTGGGTGATACATCACACCAAATTTACATATTTACGTTATCGGGACAGTTATCATAATGTGTTAAGTTAACATAACGTATTTACGTTATGTTATATTTTAAAAGTACATCACAGCACTGATTACCTATATTATAATATAAAATCCAGTGTGGAAAAAAAAATTATGATTTTTTTTTTAATTTCAAATTAAAACATAAAATTAAAATATTGAAAATCGTTTTTTAAAATGAGCTGTGGTGTAAGAATGCAGATTATTTGGCATGTTTATCATGTTATTAGGCACGTCAACAAAACTTATGTTTCTTTGTACGCTTTCAAATAGTACCACATATTTATAGGAAGGAAGTATTTTGGGCCCCTTCTTCTTCTTACTCTTTATGAATGACCTCCCATCAAATGTGATAGGTGAAATCATTTTGTATGCGGACGACACAGCATACACGTTAGGAAGAGACGAACCGCTGCAGGTGGGTTTGGGAAAGCTGTTGGAATGGTTCTCGTCCAATAAACTATTACTAAACCCAACAAAAACGCAGCACCAAAAATTCTCGGTGGACAGAAGAACCGATCAAGGAGAAAGAAGTACAACCAAATATCTGGGCATAATCTTAAATACATTACTGACCTGGAACGACCATGTATCTTATCTAACCAAGGCACTAGGAAAAGCTGTCTACGCGATAAGCAGAATAAGAGAAACGGCCGGGGAGGCAGCAGCAAAAACCGTATACTTTTTTATGTTCCACGCTAGAATGGTGTACGGTTTTTTAATATGGGACACCGACGCGCATATCAACAAGGTGTTCACCTTACAAAAAAGAGCCATACGAGCATTGAAAGGAGAACAAAGACGTACACACTGCAAGCCACTATTCCGATCCCTCAAGATAATGACTCTTCCATCGGCATACGTATATGCCAGTGCAGTGGGGATACGATGCGATCCAAAAACACTACAAAGTACTGCCACACACGGACACAATACTAGACGACATCAGAACAGAACGATACCGACTAAAAAGCTCCGAAACAGAAAACCAAAGAATAAAAATCTACAATAAGTTGCCAAACGACGTGAGGAGTCTTCCATTGACCAAGTTCAAGCGGAGGATGAAAGACATGTTGATGGAAATGGCATTGTATAAAGCAGAAGACTTCCTTTCACAGCAAACGGAAATATGAGAGCGTTGAGATGAAAACCAGCATGTGCTGACACTTTCTACATCTGTAAACATTATATGTACATTTACCTGATGTAATAAAGATTATTATTATTATTATTATTATACGATTTCTTGCAAAATAAGCTTAAGAATTACAAAAAACTGAAAAAGAAAATAAAAAAAAAATAAGAAAAGAATAAATTGTTCTGCATTGTTCAAAGTTGTTAGAAGAGCCAACCAAAGCAAAGAAAAAATATTGGCTTCGTGGATGAAAGACAATACCGCTAGTTGGTCAAACGGTGTTCCGATATGTGCAATTTATGGAAAATAGAGCTCTTCATTGCCACCATGTTTAGAATTAAACCAAGGTCACCTTCATGAAATTATCGAAGAAATTTATTCAGAGCAAAGTAAAGATAAAAAAAGAAACGAAAAAAGCAGAGGAGGAGGAAGAAGAGGCGCCACCAGTTGATATAGTGTTAAGGATTTCTCCAACCAGAAAGGAAACACAAGACATTTTGAAGAAACAAACTGTTCTGTTTTTTGCAATTTTTCATAGTGTTATCTTTTTCACTATTTGTCATTTTTGCATTTTCTTATTGAATGCCCTTACCATCTGATTCTTTAAGATTTCATGTGCTTATGTTTTTAATTTTTATTTATTTCTTAATATTGTGATTTGTTAGCAGAGCTACGAGGAACGCAAAACTCTTTTCGACTGCACACCAAGCAAATATCGGGGATCACCACAGAGTGTGGATGTCCACCGGAAAGAAGGAAAAAATGTGCAATACGTTATTTGAACCCAGAATTTCGGCTCTATACTCAACCAGCGATCATACCACTGCACTGCCGTCCTAAGAAAGAAAGCCTTAACTCCAATTATTTATTAAAACGAGTTAGATGTTTCAAACGCATAATAATCTATTAAAGTTTCATATTACTAGGCTAAAATATTTTAAAAACTTACAAAAAATGTAAGTATATGTACCATAAGTCGTTAGTTTTACTTTAAATCTACTGGGTGCCATCAATAAACAACTGTATAGCTGCCTAGTTCAAAAAAATTATTGATGGAGTTAAGGCTTTCTTTCTTAGGACGGCAGTGCACTGCTGTGGCTTATTTACTAAAATTCCAATTGGTAATTCCAAATGTAAGTCCTAACAATAGTTATTTTACATTATTTTGAAGCCATTGTACATATGTACGAAGAAAGTCTTGTATAAATATCAGGCTTTCCTAGAGCACATGGAAAATCTGCCGATACAATCCCGATCTGAGCCTTGGACGTTTCATCGACTAAAAGTCCACCAGCATCACCCTGCTTAAGGTAGTACTGTCGGTTTTAGAATTAACGTTCAGAATTTAACGAAATTTGGAATATTAGTAGATTATGATAGGATAATCATGCAGTTAAATTTTTGAAGAGCTACTGAGAACCAGTTACAAAATATAGACATTTGAAATTTTATGCATTTTAAATTGAACCTTATGGGAAATCATATATTTTATTAAATTTTACAAAAACTAGCGTTGAGATTTTAATAAAAATAGAGTCACTAAGAGAAAGTAATACGTTAAACAATTTAGACACTTAAAAGTACTCGTTTACAGCATGTGATAGTAGTAATTAGCAAATAAATTTCAAAAATGTACTTTTTGTATCATAGTGTTTTACATGTGGCAACGTCGTAAATAGAGATTACAACGCGCGCTAAATTTAAAAATGCTTGGAATATAAAAATATACATAGGTTTTATAAAAATTCTTAACTAACAATAACATGAACGAGGTTTTATATACCTAGTAGGTATATAATATTTTATAATAAATATAATGTAATATTTTATTTTCATAAAACGTTGCTGTTATTTTTTTTCTTCATTTTCAAAAAAAAAACAAATGTTTTTTATTATTTTTTTGCTTTTGGTAACTTTGACAGCGCCGTTTTCATCTTTGCCTAAAATTTGTAATAAACCATTATATTTATTTTTCTTATATGCTTCTTCAATCATTTCGTAAGACACGTGAACAATTCGACGACCCTCAATGCCATCGGATGAATTATTATTAATATTCACTTGAATGTTAGCGTCAGTATTCACGTTAGATGAATTTTCACGATTGTTATTCAATTCATTTGCTAATGTAACTTGCTGCAGTCTTTTTTCGTATACTTTTTGGGATACTCGTTTACATTTCCAACGAAACATTTTTTGATTGTTATTTAATTATTTTAACGGTAATACTATATTGTTTAGAGTAAATGTAGGAAAGAAATTCAATAAGTTAAATTATGAAATAAAAGGGGAAAAAATCTCGTCTGGCGCTGAAGTAAATTTTTTAAATATCCTACGGAACAAAAAAATATCCCACGGGATATCCCGTCCAGTCCCACGTTTAACTCTAATTATCAATTGCCTTTTTAACATCCATCGAGTGGTCTTTAGATAATTTTTCAGCTGAGGAGACGTTCGGTGGTGGTATAATGTCGGGTAGATTAGCTTGTCCTTAAACCAAGGTGGCTCAAAGAGTTATTCGGAAATAGGATTGAATCAGGATCAGAATGAAAAGACGTGGAAAGTAACTTTTTAATAAGTTGACGGTTGATAGGTAGGGTCGTCATCTTTGTTATCAGATCAGCCAGCGTTAAATTTAAAAACAAAATTGTTGTAAATAGACGGTTCTAGAGTGGGAACTAATTAGATCGATATACCTTTATTGAATGAGTAAACGCTAGAAGCATTATCATCCTCGATTTGAGTACTTAACTTGAACCGAGCAAGTTAGTGCAAAATAATACTGCACAAAGTTGTATAGTGACGTCATACAAACGCGTGTTCAGTTCAAATTAGTGCAAGGCAAACGAACAAACCCATTGATAAGCTAGACCTATGAGTAAAGAGCGGATTTATATGCGATAACGGACCGGTCTTAAGGTATAGACTAATATAAATCACTGTAAAAAACGATTATTAGTATACTAATAGGAGTTTTATATTGATAATAGACTTTGCTTAACCAATTGCTTAAGAGGTGTTACCCTTACACGGGTCTGTTTTCGCATATAAATTCGCTTTTTATCTATAAGATTATTAGTTGAGTTCGGTCCTGCACAATGTTGACGTGTGCGACTTGCGAGCGGAATATAACAAAGTATGAAGATTTAATACAATGCAAAATGAAATGTAAAGCTAATTATCACATCAGGTGTATTCAAATGAATATAGAAACACTGCATGAATTAACTAATATAGGATTGATCGATCAATGGGTTTGTAATAAGTGCGAGACGGCAAACATAACCTCAAACATGCCTTCTATATCCTGCATAAACACATCCAACTATAACGATAAGAAAGAATCATTGGGTAATAAACTAATTATTGAGAACGACCACCTAATAAATCTAAACCAACCAAAACAAAGGATGTTAACAGAAGAACATCTCGATGATGCAATCATATCTGCAACACATCAACAGGTAAATGAACAATTCAAAACTGTCAATAATAAAAGATTGCGAAGCCCTGAAAATCTGTTCACACGGAAGCAGCCAAAGTTAACAGACTACTGGTCGGGTAGCAGACAAATTAACTTGAGCAATAGGTTCCAATCGTTAGAAAGTTTAAATGAAAGTGAAGTTACACCAAATAATATTAAAGAAACAAAAAAACAAGAAATTGTAAAACCACCACCAATTTTTATCCCCAATGTACAAAACATTAAAAATCTGGTAGCCATACTTGATACTATCGCTAAGGATAGTTATGTTTTAAAGCTGATTAGTAGAGAACAGGTGAAACTACAGGTATCAGAAACAAAAAATTATTCGAAGATTATTGAACTACTCAAGAAAAAGAGATGAATTTTCACACTTATCAATTAGGACAGGATAGAAATTTCCGTGTCATTATAAGGGGGCTTCATTCAATTTTTAATAAAGATTAATTAAAAGCTGAAATTGAGGAAAAAGGTCACACAGTAAGAAGCATCGTGGATGTGGTAAATAGAGTAACTAAAATACCGTTGCCAATGTTTATTGTTGAATTGGCTCCAAACACAAACAATAAAGAAATCTATAATGTAAAAGTCCTGCAAAGTCAAATAATAAACGTGGAACCACCTTACAAAAAACGAGCTATGCAATGGCAAAACATACCGCAAACTATAAGGGATGTGCAGTTTATAAAGAGATACAGATTCGAAAGTTCCCCTCACTGAGACCCAAACTGCCAACAATCCAGGCGGAAGAAATATTAAACAGGCTACCTCAATCCTTTGATGAAGCAAATTATCCCCCTCTGAGACTCTAACATGAGGAATCTAAAAACCATGCACAAACCAACAAAAATCTTCAATTGAATAGTCAGTCAAATGCAAATCCAACGTATTCGGACGCCACTAAGAAGAACTTACAACAAAATCAATACCTTGAGAACCCTCAACCAAGACAAGAAATTCAAAGTGAAAGCCCAACCATGATAATGCTGACAAAGATGCTGGAACGTATGGACAAATACATGAAGAGAATCAATAAACTAATCGATCTCTTAATTGTTTTCATGTCAAAGAAACCGTAATGAATACATCCCTTAAAATAGCGGTTTGGATCGCTAATGGCTTGTCTTAGCATGAACAAGAGTTAACCCTACTTATACAAAATCACAACATTGATATAGTTTTAATCTCTGAAACGCATTTTACAAACCGTAGTTACCTGAAAATTTCTCGTTATTCAATATATCATACACAACATCCAGATGGAATGGCTCATGGCGGAACTGCGATCATAGTAAGAACATCTATAAGACACTTCGAGATAGCAAAACATCAAGAAAATTTCCTGCAAGCCACAAGTATAACAGTTGAAGATCGTAATGGACCTTTAACTATTTCTACATTCTACTGCCCTCCGAATCACACAATTAGAGAAAATCAATTCTCTGACTTTTTCAAAACGTTGGGAAATAAATTTATCTCTGGAGGCAAAAACACCAAGAATTGGCTAATCCCAGAGAAAGAGAATTGTTAAAAACGATCAACAAAAACAACTATGAATACATTTCAACAGGGCAGCCTACATATTGGCCGACAGATAGAAACAAAATACCAGATGTAATTGACTTTTGTATTACGAAGGGCATCGCTTCAAATTATCTCGAAGTACAATCTTGTCTTGACCTAACATCAGACCATTCCCCTATTATTGTAGTATTAAGGCTGGGATCTGTGAGTCGGGTGTTCATTTAGGCTCGCGTGGGGGCGCGCGAATATTAGTATGAATATAATTAAATACATAGGCAACACATTTAGCTAAAATTAGTTCAACTTTTGATTCAGATATGTCGCCCTTGAAGTACAGAAATCTATTTTAAAACAGAATTTATGTTGTTTTCTACGAGTGTATCTATTTCACGAAATGTCCCTCCCTCTCTTTTTGCAACATATTTCACCTTGAGATAAAATTCTTAAGACGATAAGAAAACGTATGAAATGTACACCCATATAATAAGAATGTCTTAAAAGATAACTATCCTTATCTACATTACAAAGTTTTAACTTGTAAAAATTAATAAATGTAAATTTTAATATTTTAAAATTCTCTACTTACAAATAAATAAAAATAAATTGAAATAATAGGTAATAAATTCATTATTTGAGTATTTTTTATCAGAAATTTAATTTTCAAGAATTAAAAACTTTAGCAATTTTTAGCAAAAAAATCAGAAAAGAAGAGGTAATAATTAATTCGTTTACGAGATAACGATGTATAAACTAGGGAGTAACATGCGTAAATGCTCTTTACGAAGAAATGGAAAAATGTTTGCTATTAATAACACAATTATTTCGACACCTCCTACGTAAACTATCGTATGTGCAAAATCTTAATTTTACAGGAGAGAATTTAAATTTTATTTTAAAAGACCTTACCACAATCTACACGATAAATAAAATAGAAATTTCTAGACACCATAAAATCCTTTATCTGAAAAACGTAGTTTGGTATAATACTTGCGACTATTTTCTTTGGTAACATTAATATTAGGTGTAATGCAATTAATTTTTCTTTTGTGGGATACGATAGTTTACGTAGGAGGTATCGATTTAGAAAAAATATTGTTTATAGATAACATAATATTTAAAAATTATTTCCAGTGGCGAGCAAAGTTACCTAAGTAGTGGCAGCTCTTGAATTTTTTCATGGTTGAGTACAGAGAACAAATTCTGTGTTCAAATCGCGGACTATACAAAATTTCTTAGCTCGGTCTTCCAGTGAGCATCCACAAGCTATGATGAAATCAATATTGATTTATCTGAACTATGAAAAATAATAAAGGGAAAAAGCAATATTTTACTTAGAATGTAAAAAGCTTAATGAATTTATAAACAAAAACTGTTTTGTCAAATCATTTTGTTAAAAGTGATTTATTAGGTACATTTTTACAGGTCCGGAAATTTGAAATTATCCCATTACTAAACTCTGTTTTCGTCTAGAATAAAATTAATGTCATCTATAAAGGCGCGTTCTAAGTTTTGTTGAACAATTTTAGTTGATCAACAAAACTTGAACGAAATCTACAGTGAGAACATGTGTTTCAGCAAAGTTGAACAACTTTTTAATTGATCAACAAAAGATTGGCCCAGTCAATCTTTTTTATCGTTTGATTTCGTTCAAGTTTTGTTGATAAACTAAAATAGTTTAACAAAACTTCATACGTGAGAACAGCCGCGTTCAAGTTTTGTTGAACGATTTTAATTGATGAACAAAAGTTGAATACGTCTTGAACGAGTTCTTGTTCACACTTTTTACTTTTCTTGATCACACAAATCAATCATAAAAATTGATTCAATTCATAACACATTTTCAATTTAATTTGTTGTAAATGACGTCAAAAGTAAAATACACATGCACGAGAGTTGAAAGCGAATCGAAATTGACGTTCAACTTGACGTTCACACGTATCAAGTTTACTTTTTACTTGAAAACAAATGACAGACGATTCAAAACTTGAACGATAAAGATTGACTGGATCAATCTTTTGTTGATCAACTAAAAAGTTGTTCAATTTTGTTGAAACACTGTAGATTTCGTTCAAGTTTTGTTGATCAACTAAAATCGTTCAACAAAACTTGATACGTGAGAACATGTGTTTGTTGTTGTTTAAAGTTGAAAGCAAACTTGATACGTATAAACGTCAATTTCGATTCGCTTTCAACTTTTGTGTATGTGTATTTCAACAATGTGTATTTTGTTTTTGACGCCATGTATGTACAACTGAATTAAATTGAAAATGTGTGATTGAATCAGTTTTTATTGAAACGTGTGAACAAAATCTCGTTCAAGTCGTGTTCAACTTTTGTTGATCAACAAAAATTGTTCAACAAAACTTGATTCGTGAGAACGCGCCTTAAGATTCATTTTGATAAATTATTTATAAAAAATTTAATGTTTTATAAATACGATCCCGATAATTTTAGAAATTTTAAGTTAAGATCTTACTTGTAAAACTTATTTTCCGCTTCAAGTGACTCCTACATTTAGGTAGCTACAATAACCCATATTTACAAGACAAAAGTTGCTATTGGGATGTGAATAAACGTTTATCAACAATTATCTTACTTGTAACGCTATTAGACACTTTACGGTTAGATGAATAAACCGGCCCTTAAGAACAATATGCCCTCACTTACTGATACTGGTATTTTAATCCTGCGTACCTACATATTTCTTCTTCTCAGATTCCTTCGTCCTACGAAAGGACATAGTGACATTTTTTCAAATGTTCTCTAGGCAAATTACACCTCGGTGGTTTGCCGTTGCCTTCCGAGTGTAGACGGTCAGAATAATATTCTTACTTCACTCGGAGTCGAACCGGGTTTTCTGTATTAGCAGTCTGTGCGCTTAATCGCTATGCTAACGACCGTCTCTATACGTATACGTCACCTACATATACGTCTTATGAAAAGAGATGTCCATTAATTACGTAAAGCGTTTTTTCTAAATTGGACTCTCTCTTTTTACCTTTAATGAGATGTGATGTGCCCCTCCTCAGTGAGATTTACCATATAATTTATTTTTAAATTTAAATTTTGTAATACAAAATGTTATCTGTTATAAATAATGTATATTTTCTGAATTAAAAAGTTGATGTGAGAATTTTATTGCCTTCTTTTAAATGAGATTTGGGGAAATTTTAATCCACTTTTAGCTCAAAATTATGTGAAGGTACCCGGTACACTATTCGGGTAATAGGTACATGTTTATTTTTGCAAAAAAGTGCATTTACTAAAATGTAGTAGCTTTCAAAATGGTTTTCATACGTTAAGAACTATTGCTTATAAGATGTCACAAAATCCCATCAGATCGCTGTGAAAAATACAAGCAGAGATATTCGATAGCAAAATTCAAAAAAGTACCCAGTACCCCGATCCGGGAACATTAGTGTTAAATTATGTATTTTCATGTTGCCGTTTGTTCGAAGCCCTTATTTATTTATTAGTATTTAAATTTGAAAAATGTTAACGCTATCTAAAATAAAATGCAGCAAAAAAGTATAATAACACGCGTGCAATGATTTGAAGTTTAACAAGCAAAACTTTACTTTCAACATTCTTTAAAAATAATACTTTACGTAGTCATACTATACTTCTAAAACAATAAATTACTTTATTTCCGATATGCAATTTACACTAATAAATAAATTTCATAATTGCACTTTTTAAAATTAAATTTAATTACCTATTACAAAAATGTTATTTAAAACGCTTAGAAGGTACAAGATTTGCCATAATCCTATTATCAAGTAACAACAACAAAATTAGAGATAAAACAAGTGGAATTTGCACCCAAGGTCGTTTGCGCAGTGTTACTTGAATTAAAATTTAGCTTTATAACTTTTCTAGAAGTGTAGGTAGAAAGCTTAGCTAAAATAGATATCTGCCTATATGATTAACAATATGCGATTGGAAAACCATCTGCGTAATAATAGTTGAACTATATTATTTAATTGTTGCTACCCGGGTGTTTAAATTGCCTTATTGTTATAATTACATTTTTAGTATGTTCTAGGTAAAATAAACTTTTGAAAATTTACATATGTATTCATTTTTGTTTATATAGTATTTCAATTAGTAAAATTTAATTAATTGATAAATAATATAACATTTTAAAATTATTACTATTGTTGTACATAAAATTGTTATGTTTAAAAATATCTGTTTCCCTGCGCATTGGTACCATAAATATTATCCCAAAATTTCAAAATTATCAAATCATTTGCTTTCGAGTTAGTTATGTAAAACCAAATTGATTTAAACCTCCCCTATTTTTAATTTTATTTTTATTTTTAATTGTTTATAAGTAATTAATTTCACCAACTTAATTTTTGCTAAAAAATTTACAAACGGGTTATTTTAAAATAATTAATTGAAAAACAATTTATTAAAAAAAATAAAATAGCTGAGGATCGTCCTTAAGATATCATATATATAATTTAAAAAATTTATGACAATCCATTCATCCGTTTTTGAATTACTCATGTATAACCTCGTGCACTCTTCAATATCCTAGCCTTAAAGAAATAAAACTTTGTATTAAAAGTATTAACCCAAAGAAATCACCAGGCTACGACCTCATAACTGGTAAAGTTTTACAGAACCTTCCCGAGATAAGTATTAAATTAATAACATTCATATTCAACGCAATACTACGACTCGGGATTTTACCTCCTCAATGGAAAATGGCACAAATTATACTAATTCACAAAGTAGGTAAACCAACAGAAGAAGTCAAGTCATATCGTCCTATTAGCCTCTTGCCGGTTCTTTCAAAGGTATTCGAGAAGATGCTGCTGACGCGACTATATCCGCACTTAATAAAAGCAAACATTATACCAAAACACCAGTTTGGTTTCAGAAAACAGCACGCCACTACTGAGCAAGTGCATCGAGTCGTCGATATTATTAATCGAAGCTTTGAAGGGAGAAGGTACTGCACTATAGCATTTTTAGATATATCACAGGCATTCGATAAAGTGTGGCATCCCGGATATACAAGATAAAAACCAAGCTACCACACTCTTATTTCTCGATTTTAAAATCATATCTGACAGATAGAATGTTTCAGGTTAGATTTCAGAACAATTAGTCTGCATTTTACCCAATAGAATCTGGAGTTCCACAAGGCAGTGTGTTGGGACCAATTTTGTATTTGATATTCACATCGGACTTACCAACTACCACCAATACGTCAATCGCAACTTTCGCAGATGATACAGCATTAATAGCTTCGCATAGCGACCCTGTCCAAGCATCAAGATATCTGCAAGCCCATCTTAATAAAATTCAAATTTGGTTAAAAACTTGGCATATCCAAGCAAACGAAAGCAAGTCAACTCACGTCACATACACCTTAAAGAGAGATACTTGTCCACCAGTTACATTAAATGACCAGGTGTTACTTCAGTCGGATGAGGCAAAGTATCTGGGAATTAATCTCGACAGACGTCTCACTTGGAAATCACATATCGACCACTTTTGAACCCGACCTTTTTTGATTTTCCTGAAATTTTTACATATTATACTATCTCACCAAAAACAGTTCTGTGAATTTTTTCAAAATTTTTTACTCAACCCAAAAAAAGTTACGAATTTTTAGAAAAACTGATGTTTTTTTTCTTCAAACGATCGTAACTATTTCAAAAATTGACTAATCGGAACGTTTTTTTTGTTTTTGTTTGTCTTTAAACGTACTTTTCAGGAAAAAATACAAAAAAAATATTCAAACTTGGATTCTACAAAATGTTTCATTTTTTCGGAGAAAATCATTGATTTTTCAAATTTCGACACTTTTGATTTTTGATTTTTTTATTTAAAAAAAGACTGATTTATTCCGCGTATAACAACGCAAACCCCATAATGGGCCGACATTTCTTTCTATTTTTTTTTGTTTAATTAAAAAATATTTTGTTTTATTTTTACGTAAATAATATTTTTCGTTTTCATTGTTAGATAATTTACTGAATGTTAGTGAGTAACAGATTGTAAATAATAAAGAATGTTATAAAAAAAAAAATTTATGAGATTAGAGAGAAATCAAATAAAGATACCGAACGCTTTCAATGAAGGGTATTGTTGGATAAAGACTACGTTTTATGGGTTCAAATCTCATTACTGAAGTGTTGAAATGTTTTCAATTTTATAATATACCTACAAAATTTATCTTTTTGGTTTATTAAAGTTTATCCCTCACTAAAATATTTTTTGAATATTGTATGAGTGATTTTAGTTTAATTATTTTCACGTCTCAAGAGCTAATCAAATTTAAGTAAAAACTTGCACTAAACTTTACGATGAAATGAAAATTATTTAATCAAAGAAGAATGAATGGTAGACACAGATTACCGAATGTCGACAAACCCGAAATCACAACGAAAAAAATAAATTCACCTGTGTTTCTGGCTTTTTTGCAGTCATCGGCACACTTCTAAAATCACTCAATTGCATAATAATAGCAGAACACGGCTATCGTTTTATCAATGCAAAGAGACAGCAAAACGCATCATGTCAAATTTTACTTATCAAAACTATGCCAACGTGCAATTCTCGGCGCATGCCAGGATACACATTGATAAACAATCTCGCATAATATAAAATTGATGCAACTAACTTACAATAAGTAAAAACTTGCACTAAACTTTAAGATGAAATGAAAATTATGCAATCAAGGAAGAATGGCAGACACAGATTACCGAATGTCGACAAACCCAAAATCACAACGAAAAAAATAAATTCACCTGTGTTTCTGGCTTTTTTGCAGTCATCAGTACCATACACTTCTAAAATCACTCAATTGCATAATAATAGCAGGACACGGCTACCGTTTCAAATACCTATAAATTCAAATTTAGTTTTTTTGACAATATGGAGTTGAATGCTTCCCAATCAGTATATTTATTTATCGATGCTGGTGGTGCAGGCTTCATAATCACTTTACTTTGAAGGGTAACTTGAATATAGGGGCATTTCACGTGAAGCGGACCACGAAAAAAAAGTGAGGTTTTGAAATTTGTTTATATTGGGCATATTTGTACTTCTAGGGGATATGAACGTGTACACATAATATTTTTTTTATTTGAGGTTTAGTTTTTAAGATATGGGGTTCTAAAGATTTACCTGATTGACGGAAGGGTTTATTTCTATTGTTTAATTTTTTTTTAAATGTTGTCGATCGATTATTATCAATTAAATATATTATATTATTGTAACCTTCAAATGACAGCTTTATTGTTTGAAAATAATATTTAAATTATATACCACGAGGGATTCCTGTGTTATTCATTTTTTTTTGTCCAAAAGAAACACTAACTACTTATCATTGATTTAATTATTTAGTGAAATTTAATTGCATTTAAATCTCATATCAAGAAAACTCGTACATCGCAAATAGTAGTTTATATCATAAGGACGTAAAGGGTCGTTTTTCGGCAAGAGGCGTGTTTTATGAGCCGAGCCGCTAGGTGGCGAAGCCGCCTAGGCGGCGAGGGGAATAAGAGAAGCCGATGGCCGAAAAAACCCTGACGTCCGTGTGATATGAAATACTTTTCGTTGTGAGGGAAATATATCCGACGAAATTTACAATTTTTATGCAGTAATTGCGTAAATGTCATAAAAAATGAGAAAAAAAAATTAAGTAGGTGGTGACAATTGACGTTCGGGATTAATTAATTAGTTGTCAGATACGATTTTGTTAGTTGTTGTGCACGAATTGAATCAAAAATTCCAGTGTTGTGAAGAAAGCTAACGTACTCTCTAAAGAGCAAGTGTATGATTTTCTAAAAAGGGCAGACAACCAATTTTTGACGGCAACAGTAAGTACAATTTACACGTTTTCATTCGCATATTTTAAACACATTTTTTAAATTACAGGTTGCGTTAATATTAGGCGTCGCGGGGGCCTGGCGGTCTGACGAACTTACGAATCTCACAATATGACAATTGTGGTCGCATCTATCGATGTTCGTGGACACGTTGCAAAAAAATTTTGCAAAAAATCCTTTCGGCGACATTCGGAAAAAAAGAGTGACGAAAACAGCCAAACTACGTCCGCAAAAAACCCGAATAACCCTTCGGAAATCTTCGGAAAAAAGAGTGACGAAAACAGCCAAACTACGTCCGCAAAAAACCCGAATATCGCCTTCGGAAATCTTCGGAAAAAAAGTGAAGAAAACGGCCAATTTACTTCCGCAAAAGTGATATGAAAAATAGCAAAGTACATACCCGAATAACGAAAAACTAATTACAAGCTGCTTCATTAGTTTTCTCAATATTTTTGTTTATTTAGCAAATAACTTTTGTAATTTTTGTCTACCCGTAAACTTTATTCCTTCTTCATGCAATTTTCCATAAATAATGGTATATATGAGAAAACCGTCTTTCGCTTTTAGGTGCAATTCCCTTCAGGATGTAACCCAATTCCATTATTTTTCTATTGTTATTATATCACGGTGCTGCACTTTATTTATTAATAAATGCAACGGATGTTTAGTTCCTCTTTAGTTTCTCAGGAGAAAATAACATTCTTATTTTACGCTTTCTGTAAAGTACCCTTATTTTCAAGTTTTATCGTGTAAAGATTAAAAAAGCCAAAAGCAAAAAAACTTCCAATTGAAATTCATTCTTTGGTAGTTGCTGACCATCAATGTAACCGTCAAATTACGAGTGATTTACAAGTGCCAAAAAAGTTTTGCAACCCTGAAAGTGTTACAAAAATCAAGAGGTAGCAAAATTAATTGCTCTAAAAAAAGGAAAATGTAGATTTAAGGGGACAATAGGACAATGCTTAGATAAAATGGCCTTCTGAGAACGACGTTAGTTCAGTGTTTTCCATATGATGGTGGAGGTCCTATTATGATGTGGGTTTGTATTGGTGGAAAATACAACGTTTTCGAGTTCTGCAGGCCGACTCAACTGAAAAAACACCTGGAATTATGATGTGATTTATTCCAAAAATAATGACAAAAAATTTGGCTCCTTTTTAATAGCCGTACCAAAGACAAAAGGCGCCTAAATATTGAGAACTTGTTTTCACCATAGAGCGCTTTACGTGTGAGTAGCGTTCATTTTGTGTAAAACATTTTTACAAAAATAGCAATTTATTCATTGTTGTTCGGCATTTATTTCGTTTTGAATATGGATTATATTACTTAAATCAATGTCGCAGAAAAGTTCGATTTTCTCTTGGGTTAGAAAGTTAGAGGGTACAGGTTTAACATTAAATCAAAATTTACAAGGACGTCCAAGGTCAATAAAAACTTAGGAAGCAGTTAACAAAGTTAGGTCTTCTGTACAAAGAAAACACGGATTTTAATTCGGAGAAGATCAGCTCAGGTAGCCATAACACGATCATCTTTGCAGCGCACTTAAAAAAAGATCTTAAATTATACTCATGTTTAATTCAACTAGTGCAAGAACTAAAGCCAAATGACGATAATTTACGCCGTGTTTTTGTCAAAGCAAAGTTTGAGAGCTTTCAGAGTTTAAATAATATTTTCCTTTCGGACGAAGCCCATTTTCATGTTAATAGACACGTAAATAAACAAAATTTGAGCTATTAGGCAGCAGAAAATCCAAAAGCAAAACATCAAAAAACCTTATATTCATCAAAAGTTACAGTTTGTTTATTTTAATTTAAATATATTGTCATGTTTTGAACCTCCTCGTATGAGATTGCGACAGGGATGTATAATTTTTTTTTAAAATCTAGCTCCACCCTGAGAAGTATGTCCCAACAGATGGATCTTGGTTATTTGTTTTTAATTTTAATTTCTGCTTTTGGTTTGCCGGACAATAAAGATGCAATAAATCAGTCATCGGAATTCCATAATCTTTATCATTATTTTCCCTTGTGAAAATCATTTGAAGGGATGAGAATTAGATCTTCTCAGCTGAACAGCTTGGTTCACGGAGGCAATTCCTATAGGCATGCGGAATAATTTTAGTTGATTTTAGTTGTTAATTTGTACAGTTTTATTTTTGAAAATTTTATTTATGTGAGGCGTATTTGTTTTATTTGAAAAATGTGTTGTAAATAGTTAAAATTGGGAAGTGGACGAGAGACATGCGCATCGCGCAACAGTGAAAATTTGTAGAGAGTTGCAACGTCAGGGGGAAAGTGCAATGTTGAAGAAAGTAGGCGAGCAAGCACAAAGACATGCGCACCGGGCAACAATGAAAATTTATAGAGAATTGCAACGTTAGGAGGGAAGTGCAGTTTTGGAAAAAGGAGGCAAGAAAACACAAAACGGCTCAAGAATGGCTTTTGAGTGTTAGCGCCCGTAGGCGTAACACGTATCTGATTTGAAGGCGCTATAAATGCGAATCAAAGTGTTTAATTATTGAAGATAGGTTTGATAATTGTGATAATTTTGCCTGTATGAAAATTGAGACCGTGAATGTGGAAAAGCCAAGCGGTATTTTTAACACGGAAGTTGAGAGATTTTGTGCGTGCCTTGAAGCGGTTCAACGTTGGAACGCCACGATGCCTTCCTATGGATGGTAAAATTTTTAAACTTTGTTTTCAAATATTATTTTTTATATTACATCGAGTATTTCTCTACGTTATGAATTACCAATTTGCATTTTTGTAATTCGTGGTTTAAGAATTACAGAACTTTGAATTTATGCGCGCATCTGCATGTGGTTGAATTTGTTGACCATATGACGAATACATTTGATGCATAGTGGACAATTTCAATAAACAACAGCAAATGTGCGATTATTTTATGTTTGATTTTGAATTGAATTTTGTATGATTTTGTAAATAATTTTATGTCTCGTCCGATAACTGTGAAAGTGCAGGACAGTTTTGATTTAATTAAATGTCACTTTCGCGGTTATTTGACCTGTAGGAATTTGACTGTAGTCATAATAGGCTTCAGAGAAGGTCTAATGTTTTGTTTAATTGTTTATGGGATGACTGATTTATTCGTCGAATTACATTTTGTTTGCTATTATTTTTTTGAATTTTATTTTTCCACCAAATGATAAGTGTCCATCATTGGGACGTATGGCTCCATCACTGAGCTAGCGGGTAAATTTTCATTTTTTTGCAGAGGTATAAAAGAAACCTTGGCGGGAAATCTTCGGTTTCCCGCAAAAGCTTTTTTATCATTGCAATATTTTTATTTAGTAAATTGACTGAATTTCCATTAACCAAGCTACTAACCCCCACCATCCGCACCCCGCTCGGACATATCGTTCAAACGCAGTGACGTTTTGAGATAGGAAGTCTTTTATGGCTCATTCTATACAATATTAAAAATATCGTTAAGCCAAAACGAATTAACATTCAAAGTGACTTTTGGCTTCTTGCTTTTTTAATCCCATTTACGACATTTACGTGAGAATTCACCGGTTTTCCGATTGTTTACTTTTAAACGTACCTGCTCTCCAGGCAGTGGCGGCCTTAGAGCGGTGCAAGCGGTGTGATCGCACCGAGCAATGTCCAAAATAGGCGTCAAATCCTAACAGGCTGTTCTATTTAGTAGATGTTTTAGTAACAATGTCCGTACCTGCACTATCTGGTGCACAAAGCTTCTTCTTCTTCTGCACGTTTTAGGTTTTATTATCGGTTCTCTTTTAAGCGCACAAAGCTGAAAAAAAAAACAAAAAAGGCAAGGTAAAACTGAAGAGACTGCAAAATTGATGAAAAAATTTTTGAGAGTTGAGAAGTCATCTGAACCATCATTATCAGAACTAATTCAAAACGCGACGGAAGAAAACCTATTTAATAAGGTTCTTCAGACGAAGCCTATAAAGATGAAGAGTAGCATGCACAAAAAGATTTAGCTATTTCTAGAATGTCATCTGTAATTTAAAATATTAAAGCAGAAGGTATGTATTCCAGGCATATCATCACCGTCACCTATTCAAAATACTAATTATGATGATATTTCGAAGTGATTGCCCGTTAACCCTACAACAATAGATAAAATAATTTTCCGAGGCTCTGTTAATATAGTGAAATGAGCAACAAAAAATATCGGGAAAAAGAGGTTTGAGTTAAAATTAATGTAAAAATTGTATGTTATCAGTTTAGTATCTAAATGAGATATCGCATCACCTGAAAACCTTGCTAAGGCCTTTTTTCTAAGATGATTAAGCCCGCTGGACCCGTTAAAATGTGAAGAAACTAATGTGAAACCAGGGGACGTCTAGACATATGGAATAGCCCCCAAGATGAAGAAGTAAATAAATGAATTTACAAAATTGATAAACGCAAATTTAATTCTTGAAAGAATATCTTTTTTTACTTCTCTTCATTTCTCCTATTGCTTACATTTAATAATACCTTCCAGGTTAGAGCAAGATTTTTCTAGGATCATAAAGAACACAATACTTAATTTTAACACAATATGGAAAGACCGCTAGATTCCCGTTAGATTCCAGAAAATGTGAAGGGGTATGGAATACCCCCCAGCTTAAGCAAACTACATGATACTTAATTTTATCTCAATTTTTAATTGTTTTTCTTATTTTCGGGGGTACCTAAGCCCTCTAGCTTATTTTTCTCCTTAAATTACGCAGGTAGCTTGCATCACATTCACCACGCTCTTAGTTACGTATTTGCCCACCTTTTTGGTAAAATTTTGATAGATAAATGAATGGTGTGCATAAAAGTAAGCATAGGGTTTTTCAATAAGAGCGATTGAACTTTGACAGTGTATAGCTGCCATGTTGGTGAAGACTCAGCTGTCAAATTTGGAAGTTACAGGAATTGATGGCAAATTATCGTTAAAAGTTACAGTGTTAAACAACTCGTGGAAATCATTAAACTTAAACAAACATCTGCCATTGGCGAGAGGTACAGGTCAAAGATAACTAAGTTGTTTGTGGCCTAAATTAGAACACATGGATCTTGACAACATGTGGTTCTAACAAGACGACGCTACGTGCCACACAGCAGAGCAACAATGGATCTTCTGCACGACAAAGTCGACGCCGTGGTTATCTCGATTTTCGGAGACGTCAACTGGTCACCGAGATTGTGTGATTTAAGGCCTAAACAGAATGAACGCTCACAACGCGATCCCAACGTCGAACGTTGGCAAACTTAACGCGAAACGACCACTACCATCTACAATTTGGTGAAATAATTTTTAATAATATAAGTTGGTAACATTATTTGTCATTTTTATAAGATACATTAAATATAACATGTAAAAATTTAAAAATAGTTCGAAATCATCCATTGTCTTTAATTTTAATAAGAATAAGCTAAGAGAATAAGTTAACACGTCAACAAAAAATAACAACACTTATTTTAAAATTATGCAGGTTATAGGCTGTGAGGTTAGGTTTTCGACGTCGCGTCGGTTTGGCGCTATTCTGCGCAGTATCGTTTTGAAAGCGTAACGTCAGCGTTTGACGGACGTTACGTCGCGTTGGTTTTGCGTTCATTCTGTTTAGGCCTTTAACGCCATTAGACTTTTTCTTGTAAAACTACATTAAATGACGGATTTTTGCAAATAAGCCGCAGATGATTAATGTCTTAAAAATCAACATATCCAGTGTCAGTTTTTTGCCATTTTGCTCGATCTTTAGTAATATTTATGATTTTCAAGCGCTGTGCAACACTGTAACTTTTAATAATGATTTGCTAAATATTAATTATTATAATCTCCAAATTTGACAGCTATAGCTTCACCAACATGGCCGCTACACACTGTCAAAGTTTGATTGCCCTTATTGAAAATCTATATTGGGATATACAGCTAAAGAAGACTCCATCTAGCGGAAAATGTAGAACTTCAGCTAGAGACATAATTCTATTAAGGCCTAAACAGAATGAACGCGAAACCAACGCGACGTAACGTCCGTCAAACGCTGACGTTACGCTTTCGAAACGATACTGCACAGAATAGCGCGAAACCGACGCGACGTCAAAAACCTAACCTCACAGCCTAACCTGCATAATCTTAAAATAAGTGTTGTTATTTGTTGACGTGTTAACTTATTCTCTTATCTTATTCTTATTAAAATTAAAAACAATGGATGATTTCAAACTATTTTTAAATTTTTACATGTTACATTTAATGTATCTTATAAAAATGACAAATAATGTTACCAACTTATATTGATTTAAAAATTAAATCACCAAATTGTAGTTGGTAGTGGTCGTTTCGCGTTAAGTTTGCCAACGTTCGACGTTGGGATCGCGTTGCGAGCGTTCATTCTGTTCGAACGTATTGCAACTACATACATTTAACTTTTGACGGACGTTACGTCGCGTTGGTTTCGCGTTCATTCTGTTTAGGCCTTTATTCTTCTATTTTTAACTTTGTATTATAGTCTCATTTATAGTAATTATATTATGTAATATTCAACTTTATAATAAAAAATTTTAAAATTCTTACTCTAACTCGTGCTCTAAAATCCTTTGATGTCTTCAGGATTAGTTAAATTTCCGCCACCGTAGCGCTGCAATCTTAACGTTAGATCCCAATAAGTACATGGTAATACTACGATAGAATAGGGGAAAAACCGATAAAAGGAAAAATAAATCTTTTTAAGAGTTTTCTATTGTTGTATTAGCAGATACTTCGTTTTTTGTATTACTTTGACCTTTAAATTATGCAATAGTAATATAATAAAATACTTGCATTGCAAAATTATAACAGTTTTGTTAAATTTTTATTAACTAAAATTATTAAAATAATTAAAAGAAAATTTGTTTTTATTTTTCTTTTTCATTAAATTAGTATTGATAATAAAAATTATATTTACGAAGTATATGAGAAAAGTGGTATTTTTATCTTAAAAATTGATAGGTATCTAATCAACGAAAAATACATTAAAAAAATTAATTTTATCTTCAAATCAATATTTATTAAACGAATGAAAAAGTTACAAGTTTCTTATAACAGTTTGTTAAAAATATTTTTCCTATTATAACCGTATTGAACCCTGAATAACAACCGCAGGTATGCATGTGAAAATTCCTGTTGTTCAGAAAATTTGTTATATAATTCGAAGAGGAATAAAGTAATTATACTTAATTGCAGTTAATTATTCATAATAAATACGTACTATGATTTTACACAAAGAACGACAATTTTTTTTATTATAATAGCTTTCTCATGACCTAATAATACCTCGTATTTAAAATATTAAAAAGGCAAATTTATAATAAAAATTAAATAAAACTGTTGGGAAAAAATTGCACTTAGATTTATTTCCGACCTAAAGGAGACGTTCTGGTAAACCTTTTCTAATAACTAAACACATTTTTTTATTAATTGTTATAATACCTAATCATATAAATAATACTCAACAGTATTTAACAATAATTAAAGTGTACAATTTAAAAAAGTTTAGAAAACCAAAAAGGAACTAAAAGTATTAGCAACCGCTTGGTGGATTTTCAAAAAGGCTGCAAGCGGTGTCCAAAAAGTTGCGTAAGGCTTGACCTTGGAGGTCTGAATCGTACTTATCGTTAAAAACTATGGTAGGTACGAAGGTAATAATCGGATCGACTGCATGTGTTTGGTCGCCATATTTGGCGAGCAGTTCATCTCCTTCTGCACTGTTAGCACAATCCAGTATAGTTTGGCTAGGTACGTCCAAGTTTGAAGCGCACTAAAAGAAACAAAAAACGATAAAAGGTAAAAAATCAAAACAAGTCCAAAACGGTTACCTTTTCGATGGCGTTGTTGCTGGCTGGATTCGATTGACTCATCACGCAATCAACAAAATTGACATCTTTGCATTGGATATCGTTTTTTGCTAATCCACATGCTTGGGCTTTATTTCCCCAGCATTCGTTTGGACCGTGTTGGCATTCAAATTTCCAGACTCCGTTGACTTTCTCATGCTACAGTGAAAATGTTTTTTCGTTTAAAATTGTGCAAAATTTAAAAACAACAAATACCTACAGTTGCTTTTCCGTATGGTACAAAATCGATCAAGAGATGTGATCCTATTTTTTCATAAGCAGGGTAGAGTTGTCTGTTGATAAATCTTATACTGTCCGGGCATAATGATTCGTAGTATATCGATACCTTCAGTTGATCGTTTGGTGCCTAAATATGGGAAATCAAAATTTTAATATTAGTTTTTAGAAGTGTTATATTTGTTGCTTGCAAAATAAAATAATAATAGGATGATTACAATAACTACGTTCTTATCATTTACAAGTTTAGTATTTCCTTATCGGTTCTCGAAAATGTTGAACAATAAATAAATAATTTATGAAATTTGAACCTTTAAATGTCAATGTTACTAATGTCACTTTTAAAAAAAATTGCAATTGTCATTCTGCGATATATTCATATTTTCAATTTAAATCTCATATTAATTTGTTAAGTTTGGTTAATTTTTCATAACTAATATTTGTATAATTTTTTAGATATTTTGGTACAATGAAACTTTTCAAAGTTTTTTTTGCATGTGCCCCGTGTCCTAACCTACCCCACTATACCCTAAGAATACTTTGTATCGCTAAATTTAATTTAATTTCCAATTTTGGTCAATCAATTTTCAAATATACAATCCGTAAATAATTAACGATTTGTTAGTAAATATTGCTAATTAATTTAATTGTTTTTAATGGTACACTATTACATTTCAAACTTTATTGCTTGTTTTCATAAAATTTTAGTAATTACTAATTAGCCGCATTATGATTTAATGCAAAAAAAAAACACTTGAAGTTTTCAAAAATTCAAATTTTAAACGACTAAAAAAGTGATAGTAAAATAGAAAATTAATTTAAAAATATTATCAACACCTAATTAATAAAAATATTTTAAATTAGTAGTACATAATTACGAAATGTTTTAATGTAAAAAAACAGATTACTTACTTGAATTGTATCTTTTAGATACAAAAATTGTATGAGCAACACAATAAAGCAAACTCTCATTATGAAGTTGTCTAAACCACTTTTCAATACTAAATGACGTGATAAAACTTATTTTAGTTTTTAAGGGCACCGATGACACCGCTCTACAAATTTTACAGCTACTTGAAGTGTATTCAAGTCGACGTATTCGTTGTCTATCAATAATGACAGATTGAATAAATTAAGCATGCCTTATCTCTAAGGCAATTTAATAAATATTTATGATTAAAGTTAGAATTTCCAAAAAACACCAAAACTTTTGACAGATACCAAAATTCAAGACCTAGGTGACATACAGCTCCAAAAAAAAATTTTTTATGGAAGGGTAAGGTTATTAAAAACTAGAGAATACGCAAGAAAACAAATAGCGTGAGAAGAATTTTTGATGAAATTTACTATTTACTTACTATATGACTTGACTCTATTAACATTAAGTAGGAACCCCCCTAAAACAAAATTAAAAACCAATAGTGCTAGTGTTTTGTACCTGATTTGTACCCAATTGTACCATCGATAAAAAATTTTGTACCTCAACAGTTTCCCGGAAAAGCGGAAATCAAATGTGGGGTTCCTACTTAATGCTGTAACCCCCATGTCAGCAAAATTAAAAACGAATTATGCTATTGTTTTGTACCTGATTTGTACCCAATTGTACCATCGATAAAAAATTTTGTACCTCAATAGTTTTCCGGAAAAGCGCATACCGAATGTGGGGTTCCTACTTAATGCTGTGACCCCCATGTAAGCAAAATCAAAAACCAATTATGCTATTGTTTTGTACCTGATTTGTACCCAATTGTACCATTGATGAAAAATTTTGTACCTCAACAGTTTTCCAGAAAAGCCCAAACCTAATGTGGAGTTTGCGCATTGCAGGCAAAATATTATAATTATTTGCATTTTTTAATTACTGTACCGTCCCTTTGTTGTATGCCAGCTTCAAGGGATTATTCGTACTTTATAATTTACATTGTGTTTATTTTTCTAAGAATTTTTCTTTACTGGGTATTCCCCTAAATATTTTGTACTACCAATACTTAGTAATACTTTACCGTTATTACTGTTAAGCTTTTTTTGCCGCCTTCTTATTTGTTAAATTTATTTTTAATCAGTTGATTGTAAGATCTCAAGCGAGCAACGTAGACTTCAGTTGACTCCGGCATTTTAGAATTTGTAAATAAACAATTTTTACTAAATAAATTTTTCAGTAAAAAAATTGAAGCTTACACCACCCATGTCTTTTGTACCATGGTTGATGCACTGTGGATACATAAATATAATTTTTTATTTAACCACTAAATGCTATTTAGAATAATATGCTTGACTGATACGTGAGAAATTATTTTGTCACTCAATAAAACAGTGATTTGAAAATTTAAGAGTTACCAACTTTTCAATTGCATTAGATATTGGCAGTACGTAGATATTATAATTACAAATTGTAATGTTAGTTTGTATTAAATTTACAATATCTGGACTCAGGGACATGCTCAATGGAGAGATGGGAGAGAGATTCTCCCACAATATTTTTCAAATTTGGCAAAACAATCATGGGCGTCCATTGGGAAGAGCAAAACGGTCAGCTGGCCCCCCTAGCTTTTGGCTACTTAAGTTTTTTTAGACATTTAATTTTTCACCAGCCCAAATTTTTTAAATTTTCTAAAACTTTCAGTTTTAAATGATTAAAATTCTTTTATAATAAATTTTTTTTTTGCTTTTTATCCCCCTGAAAATGATCTTATAGACGCCCACAAAAAACACTCCAAAGTTGGTCAAGTTGGCATTTTTTTATATCTAAATTTACAAAAAGTTGCAAAATCTAGAAAAAATGGGCAATTTTTAATTAATTCAGTTGGCAAATTTGCAAATTTGAAATTGCTCCCCCCTGAAAAAAGTTGGTTATGCACGTCCCTGTCTGGACTTTATTGCTATTATGTATATTTTTAGAAGCAGTATTTGGCATTGTTTTCTTTTAATAGTTATTTTAAAATATATATCTGCTCATCGGTACAATTAAATTTATTTATGATGATTAAAGGGCGCCATGGTACCTATTACCTATAGCAAATTATAATAGCTACTACACAATGTAAATTACAAAGTATTAATAATCCCTTGTAGCCGGCATACAACAAAGGGAAGGTACAGTAATTAAAAAATGCAAATAATTATAATATTTTGCCTGCAATGCGCAAACTCCACATTTGGTTTGCGCTTTTCCGGAAAACTGTTGTGGTACAAAATTTTTCATCAATGGTACAATTGGGTACAAATCAGGTACAAAACAATAGCATAATTGGTTTTTGATTTTGCTTACATGGGGGTCACAGCATTAAGTAGGAACCCCACATTCGGTATGCGCTTTTCCGGAAAACTATTGAGGTACAAAATTTTTTATCGATGGTACAATTGGGTACAAATCAGGTACAAAACAATAGCATAATTCGTTTTTAATTTTGCTGACATGGGGGTTACAGCATTAAGTAGGAACCCCACATTTGATTTCCGCTTTTCCGGGAAACTGTTGAGGTACAAAATTTTTTATCGATGGTACAATTGGGTACAAATCAGGTACAAAACAATAGCACTATTGGTTTTTAATTTTGTTTTAGGGGGGTTCCTACTTAATGTTAATCTTGACTCTACGTTCTCTATCGTGAATTTATATTTTTTTCATTTTTGATTTTACCACCTTATTGCATTTTTTTTATTGCTTAAGTTTCGTGTAACCATAACACAATTTTGCATGAAACTAAACAACTTGCAGATTGGTGGTCTAATTTATGACGTAGTTTATGTAAAAATTATGATAAAAGCAAAAAAGTTTATAAATATTTTACTATTTGTATAAACAAATAAATGGAAATTCAGAGAAAGTTATTTTTAACTAATTAGTAAATTAATATTCCATGTAATAATAATAATAATAAGGATGTTCAGTTTATAATAGGTAATATTTTATAAATGAATATCACCATATTAAAAATTGACTAAATTGCATATATAAAATTAAAGAGTAAATTATGTAATTATATGAACACTTAAGCAAATGAAATAATACGATTTTATGATTATGTATTTTTAATTTATGATTGCTTGTCTATCACATCACACAAAGTCCCTTATCGCATAAAAGATTGGAAATCTTGTCTAACAAAGAAATGGTAAAAACTCAACCCATCTACAATCCTTCTGAAACATTTTTTTAATTTTTCCGGTATATTTACGCTTCTTCGTCCGAATTCCAAGCAAACTGTAAGTACATACAGTCGACTCTCGTTAATTCGAAACTCGAGGGACTCTTAAAATATTACGAATTATCGAGTGTTTGAAATATGAAATGATTCAAACTTTTTTTTTTCAGCAATCGTCAAACATTTATACTTTCTAGGGCTCATAACTAAGACCCATTTGTGAGAAGTGTGTGTCAAATAGTCAAACTAATCATAGCAAACACAAAGGCTCGTGTACGTTGATAAGTTTAAACTTGTCGCAATCGTTATTTATATTAAATTGTTACAATCTTTCCGCCTCTTTCTCTCTGCAACTTTGAATTGTCGAGTGTTGGACTCCTATGAGTTCGAATTAACGCTTCGTTTTGTTATATCGCAATGATTTTTTCGTTCGAATTACCAAGTGTATAAAAATGTATTGATTTAGTTTGAAATATAAAGAGATTTTGTAGGGACCTCGTGATAACTTTGAATTGTAGAGAGATTCGAATTATCGCAGGTTTGAATTAACGAGAGTCGACTGTATTATCAATGATCAAATCACCTGCGACGCTTCTACGTCCTGGAGGCAAAAGTGGAAGCCATTCAAACACGCGATTACAAGTTTACAAGATTACAAGAGTACGTTGGTCTAAGCTACCAATGATGATAAGACGACCAAGCTTAAGCTTATTAGAGCTGCAGATACATAAAATAACTATTTCTGCATAAATCGGGATCAAAATTTTTGAAAATACAGGGTCTCTTACCTTAATTCACAAGTGTGGCTGAACTTGGTTCACCGATTTCCTACTAAAGTAGCTGGAATTAACAATTTTCGGTGAAATTGTGCGATAAAATATACCATAAATAAAATAGTCGCATAAAAAAAAAGTAAAATTTATTTAACAGAATTTTACACAAAAACAGGTACTACAAAATTATTGGCTCAGTCAAATAAGCAGAAAAAAGAGGTAAACCTCAAAATGAAAGCAAATAAGCTGAAAATTTTGAATAAACCTTTATTATGTAATTCTATAAGTTGTCTCAAAAGTCTTATAAGATCTCATGTCCGCGTCACAAGATATTGAAGGTCAAAGGTCACAAAAATTGTTTTTTGTAAATATCTCGTTTTCTATGCTCTAAATGACATTTTGAATTATTAAAAAAGTTGTAGAACATAAAATTCTCTACAAATTAGGTCCTAAGAAATATTTTGTACAATTAACCGTTCTTAGGATGCAGCGCAAAGAGTGGGAGCGCTTAGCCATTGGAAACCAATGCATAGTACCGTATGTAAAGTTAATTATTTACTAAAAATGCTAAAGCAATGGAACAATTGAGAAGAACTGCTGCTCTTTCAATATCTTATGAAGTTTGTTTTGATGAAACCATGATTGTACCTATCAGCCAAGAATAGTAGTTTATATAACAAGGGCGTAAGGGGTTGCTTTTCGTCACGAGACGTAGTTTATGACACGAGCCGCAAGGCGGCGAGGAAAATAATAGTCGAGAGATAGAAAAACCCTGGAGCCCGAGTATTATGAACAGCTTTTCGTGAATTTGGGAATAATATCCGACAAAATTCACGATTTTTATGCAATAATTGCAGAAATTTCATAAATTTATAACACGTTTTAATTGACATCGTGGTAGTGTAAAATCAACTTCTACTTGTAACTATGGTGTTTTTCTTGACACCAGTTGGTACTTTGGAGGGCGGCCATGTTGGGACGCCATGTTCATTTTGATTTCTGCTCTCGTGATGTTTGAACGTTTGTGTATTGTGTCGTGTGTTTACAATTAAAAATGCCTAAAAACCAAGAAATAATCGTTAAATAATCAATAAATACCAAATATCTATCCATGTTCATGGATACGTTGCAAAAAAATCGAAAATTCAATATCGATGGAACAGGAAATAATCTCCCTTACATTTAAACTTGTATTATAATAAATTTACGATAAACTGTTGGTAAATAAAAATAGGTATAATAAAAATGTATTTAAACTGTTTCATTGTAATATCAGATTATTAATATGAATTAACTAAATATTATTAAACGGATGTCTTATTTATGAATAATATCTGTAAATATTATTTTCAAAAAAAGATTTTTGTGACCTTTGACCTTCAATATCTTGTGACTCGGACACGAGATTTTATGAGACTTTTGAGACAACTTATAGAATTACATAATAAAATTTTATGCAAATTTTTAGCTTATTTGCTTTCATTCTGAGGTCAAATGCTTATTTGACTGGGCTATATCGGTGATTTAATAAGAAACCAACCAAAAAAGTTTACCAACTTTAAAACAATTTTACGACTTAAGAAACAGACCCACGTATCTGATTTGTCACAGACCCCTACCAAACAAAAATTGTAGGAGCGTAACTTTTAATTTCTTTTCTCGGACGCATGTAAATTCCACTAGTGATCCCACTCAGTCGTCCCATGTTGAGACAAAACTTTCCCGATTCCGTCCATTTTTAGTCAAATTTTAACAAAAAATTATATTCGATAGTATTAAAAATTTTATTTCAACTTTTTCATTTTGAGAGGAGTTTTTGGCTCAATGTGGGACGGCTGAGGGGAGTCACTAGTGGAAATTGCATAGATCCTACTTTGCTAGAAAAAGCTCCTCTGCCTTCGTATCTTTTATATGTGAATTAAATCCGGCTTGTCACAATCCGAGTGCCGAAATAGTATGACTTTATGGCCTTTAGTGTACGGTAGCATTTTCCCTAAATAAGAATTTAGTGTTCAAATTGTTTGTTTATAAGCAAGACCACGCCCGCTTTAGCTCCTATATTCTGTTCTTCTCTAAATATAACAGAGCCATAGTGATAATATAAATGAAAAGCGCATGTGGCAAACAGGATACTTGTGCAAGGATGACCTTTGACCTTTTGTTTTATAAAAAATACGATTTTTGTTACACGAAACCGAATAATGGTGGTCTTATAACGTTTTTGACCACTGCAAAAAATATTTTTTCTCCTTGTCCAAGAATTATTATTAATGTCTTTCCATTAACCCGAGATCCTCAGGTTTTTGATTGTTTATAGTTTTAAAGATATCCTCCTGGTCAGAGAAAGATTTTTTAGAAACAAATTTTAAACTACATAAAACTTCATTTCATCTCATTGTTTTAGATAAACCCCTTAGCTCCTTTTGCGCTTCAAAGTTTCATTAAACACCAAATAAAACTTTGTCATCAATCTATGTAAATTTTTAATACCGCAAAATTAAAGGGTTATATTTTAAGGATGTTAATGAAATATTTTATCCGTTTTATCCGTTTTTCTAGATTGGGGTAGTAATTAAATTGTCCATACTATGCCAAATCAGTTTTATTTTATAGAGAGCAAGAATACTGACGTTAAAGACCTTTAAAGCCGAACTCTCAATACGTTGCTGTTTTGGACTACAATTTTTTTCCATCGATGGCTCATTTCCGCTCTTATGAAGAAGTAAAAAATTGGATTCGATTAGTGGATTGCCTCAAAAGATGAGCATTTCTTTCGACGCGGAATTGGAGCGCGGTCAAGAAGGTGGGAAAAAGTAGTGGCGAGTGACGGACAGGACAGTGGACCTATTTGAATATGAAGGAATAATTTGCAATAGTCGAGAAGCAGAAAGAGGTGATTTTGGATTAAATTGTCCACTTTTATAATAGAGAAGAAAAGTAGTCATTTTATTCATTTTACGACATTCGTGCAAGTTGAAACTAAGTAGGTAGCATATAGAGTTTTTTGTTATAACCTGCAAAGAAAGAAATACATTTCTTTCTTTAAATATTTTTGAATTTCATTTGAATAATTACATTTATTTTAATTTACTCCTTTGTAGATGCAAAGAATACGATAAATTATCAATTGAAATATGTTAGAGTAACAAATTACAATTGATAAAAAGAAACTGTTAGTTTGAAGGTAAAAGTTAATTAGCAGAAAATTATCCATTTTCATATTATCTAATTAAATTCGTCAACATTTTGTTATTTTATTAAGGTGTTTTATTATAATTCTGGTGCTTACATTGAAATTGGTTTAAAAAAAATTCACTTTAAGAGTCAGAATTAATCGGATAAACAAAGATTGTGTTGTCTGATCGTTTTTAAAAAGAGTTTTTCCCAAATAATACTTATTTAAAAATAACAAAAAGCGATTAGAAGAGTACAAATTAAAAAATAAGTACAAGTTATAAATTCAAATACAATTTTCCATTAGTACCTACTTAAATAAAAATTTACTTTTATTTCAGTTTTTACTGCAATGGAGTTTCATTAAAATGATTTAACATTGTAATTTTGTAATATAGAAAATAATGTAAAACGAGCTCTGTCTAGCAGGGGAAAGGACAAAAATTACCAATTTTGTAGAAAAGATGTGACAGATCTTAGTATCCGGTGGTCTCTCCCCCCCCTTACTAAAGCAAAATTTAAATAAAATAAATTTATTTTGTTAGCTGTTAACAGCTTATTAGTAGTTAATAACTACGATAGAGAGAGTAATAGTAATTTATAATAAATTATATTATTATAAGAGAAAATTGTTGCTAAGTTCGGCGGTTAATGGAATTTTTGGAAATACTTATAATCGCAGTCTAAGGAAGTAAAATCGTTTCCTGTTTTTTTAACATTAAGATAAGGTACCTTATATGACTATACCTATATAACTCGTAAATAAGATAATTATATAGATTTTAAAAGTATAATGCTTTGTGCTGGAAGCGCGACTTACTGATTTATGCGGTTGTTATCGACACTTGGTATACCACGATAATATTCATTAAAACAATCTATTATACGTTTTAGATTAGGTTATACACAAATTTTTGTTCTTATTCAGAATTTAGCAGAGCTTCTTAAACTTTTGCTAGTACGGGATAGGTAAAAAAAGTTTCTGGTTCTATTCCCTGCACTTACCATTTAATGATGTCAATATTAGTTTTGCATTCGATTCAGTTATTTTAAACTCAGTGGCGAATTTCCCATTAGGCGCAGGAAGCGCGCGCTTTGGGCCTCCGAAATCCAAAGGGCCTCAAAATTCAGTTCTCAAAATAAAATTATTTTATTTAATTATTTTTTTGTATGAAAAGCTGTTAATAAGTACATAGTACATACATTGTAGTGATCCATATTCTATGGTACCTACAGTATTATTGAAAGTCAGTGGTGGAATTCAAAATTTTTTTTAATTTCTTGTCAGTGGCGGATTTCCAAATAGGCGCCTCAGATCTTATAAATCAAGGGGGCCTCAAAATTCAGCTCTCAAAATAAAAAAAAATTTATTTAATTATTAAAAAAGTGAGACTGCTTGGATATACGTATGTTAAGGTTTGCTGACGTTTAGGTTGTATTAATTATAAAAATTGAAACTTATTGGTACAAGAATTATCAATGTTAATTTGATAAAATACTTAAAAAAAACCACTTTCAAAAGTTTATCAGAAAGTTTTAGTTAAATATGTGAAAATTTGATGGAACTAATTTTATGAAAAGTTCCATAATGTAGTTTGAGTATTAAAACAAGATCTCAGGTGAAATATTCCAATATAAATTAGGTAGTATTTAAAAAAAAAATTGCCTGCGGGGCTAACGGCCCCCCTTCTGTGTTAGGAAGCCGGAAGTTAAAAAACATTGCTGTAAATGTAATGTAAATGAGTAATGCAACTATTGAAAAAGGGGCTTCAAAATTGAATTGCGCCTGGGGCCTCATAAGTGGTAAATCCGCCACTGTTTAAACTATAACTTAAATGAACGTTACCATTATCCCCTATACATCAATTGATGAAACTAGCTGTTATTTGTAAATTGTAAACAAGGAAATATTCTAACTTTACAATTTTGCTAGAGTAACTATTAAAGTGGTCTTTTAATAATTTTTTTATTTAAATTAAAAACTTTAATTTAAAAATACTTAATTGGGTAACCGAAAATGTATTTATTTAAATAATTAAATTAAAATATCCTAATATCAAGGTTATTTTGTCTCTTTCCAAATGGCAAAATTTATTTTCAGCTACATCTTCGATCCTCCAGTTATTCATCGAGGTAAGAGTTTAAAATCTCTGATTCTACCTGAAATAAAATACAAAATAGTCCTGCTCTTGGGGAACACAGTTTGAGAATCCCTGTTTCAACATAATTAACCCATTTTAGTAGATAAGTACCTAGTATGAAATACTTATACAAGAAGTTCCAAAAATAATTATAACTGTATATAAAATTGAAGTATATGTAAAATATTTTAAGCCTTTAACTTTGAAAATTATACTATGAATTACTTTAAATAAATAATTTACTTCATATATGTATTATATAAATAATCATGAATTTATTATATTAACATTAACTTGTTATTTATTTTAAATAATTCATAATACCGTGTATAAAAGCAAATTGCTTCAATCCCTTCGTTATACGGTATACGACGTTAAAACCATGTTAAAACTTTGTTTCTTTTTTGCAATTGCTGCCATTTACATATCAGCAGGGGGTAATGCAATTAAATGCAATTTAAATGCAAGTACGTATAAACTCTTTTTTAAATTTCAAAAGTTTAAAAAATAGTAATTAAAGGTGTTTTTCAATAAATTTTTAAGTGCTTATATAGTAGGGGAGATCCTTGTACTTTGGGACAGCTTGTACTTCGAGACATTGAGTTTTTAATACTAATATTCAATTGTATCGCTTTTCGTTTTAAGAGGTTATCCTGCTAACGGATAGAAGTCATTTCACCATAAAATAAATTATAAATGCCCGATTATGTGTTTGTTGTTGAACGTTTTGCGTTTTAAGGTAGATGATGTATTATTTAATCGCTTAACTTCCACATCTTTACCAGGTAAATTTTATTTACAATGGTTTTGTTGCATACGGTATTACTTAATGCACATATAAGACTAACTATTTTCTCATAGTGTTGAATTTTAACTTTTACGTTTGGACGGTTATACTATGTCAATAATAATAAGTAGTGCTGTACTTGTACCAGAAGGCTTGTACTTTGGGAAACTCTCGTGATTGTTTTATAAATTTTAAGTTTTTTTTACTTATTTATTGTCGTCCTGACGTCAAATTAACATTGAATTAACAATTAAAATTAACATGTACTTGTAGTACAAATCGAATTTTGTAGAAAAATTTGTGTTAAATGTTTGAACATCAATGGCTTTTCAATATTTTCGTTTGAGCCTCAATTTTCGCGGAGTAATTTGCAAAAACTTTGTAACGGGAGGAAGGGGGTTAAATCCACATTTGATTTTGGAAATAACAAAAATATTAGGAATTTTTATTTTATATTTTTTATAGGTATTAGGAAAATATTTTTATAATAACGATAAGTAAACAAGTTTATTTTTATCCCATCTCAAAGTGAATTTTTGTGTAAAATTGATGTCAAATGTTTGAGTATAGTTGGAGGGCAACCTAAGAGTTCTAAATTTTTTTTTTGAGCTTCAACAGACTTATTTGCAAAATATTTGGGGGAGATATACTAACGCTTTCAAGTAGAATTTTGAATTGAATTTGGTGTCAAACGATTGAATATCATTTGTGCCTTAACGAATTTACAAATTTTTTGATGCCGATACGTTTGCCACCAATTTCACCTAAAAATTGGACTTGTTTTTCAACTATTGGCTAATAACTTCGTAATGGCTGCGGTTCAAACAACAATATTTGGAAAATTTTGTTATAAATCCACATTTGATTTTGGAAATAACAGGAATGTTAGGAATTTTTATTTTATATTTTTTATATGTATTAGATATGTAACTAACTATTTTTATAAATTAGGTAATGTAAAAAGTTGAGCTTTTGTTGGGATTAAAACTTCCATATTATTCAGTAGATGTTGCATTTGGCGTCAAAAACTTGCCCTAGTTATTTAAGGTCCTAGATCAATAGGAGTAGATAATAATATTCAACAGATGTCACTAGTTGCTTAATGATATTTTATTGGTGTATTTTATTGATATTAATCGATCCTTTACTTCTGATTGGTTAAAATTTGAAATTTCATGTATATTGCTTCAATTCTAGTGTCAAGTTCATCTCAAAAACGAATAACCGTAGAAAGTTTAAATTTTTAGAATATACATAAAAGATGGTTTTACATAACATAAGCTATTTTATATTTACAACAAAAATTTATTTTATAAAAATTAAAAAAAAAAAGATTTTTATATTAATTGTTTTAAAATAAAAAATAGCTTATGTAAAGTAAATTCATATTTTACGTATATTCTGAAAATTTCAACTTCCTACAATTATTCGTTTTTGAATAGAACCAGACACAAGTTCAGCCCTTATTGATCTGCCACCTTAAGAATATTCTAAAGCCACTTTAAAAGATCGTAAGTTTTCTGATAATAAGGAATTCATAATATGAATTTATTGATTAATATGATTAATTTTAGTTATATTATAACTAAACGATTAAATACTTGCGGTTGAAATTTTAGTAGGTATACCATGGGAGAAAGAATGTAATATTTTTAAAAATATCACTTTAATACTATACTTGATAAGTTTTTAACTAGTGGTAATTAATTAATAAAATATATAGTTAACAATGTAATGATAAAATTACAAAAGAGCAGACGCATTTGAAAAAAATGAGGTTATGTCATATGTGCTTATGTGATAACTGAAATGTCAAACAAAAATTCAAAATAAAAATGCTAAGTGAAGACACGTACCTACGGCGCATGGTACTTTTCAGCCAATCAAAACAAGTTTTTGACCACGGTTGCGAGAGAGTGTAAGAGGGGCATTTTTTTCAGGGCCCTTTTAAATTAATCAACAGATGGCGCCTACTTAAATATTTTTATAAAATAAGAGGAATTTGCTATATTTAAAATATAGCAAATTCGTTGAGATAATACTATTCTATAAACAATATTCTTGATCTTAACCTATTTTGAGTTCGTAATATTTATTTATAAAAACACAATTCGTAATTAAAGTTTAATTATCTTTTTTTGTAAGTGAGTGTGTTTTGATATACTCAATACGAACTCAAAATAGCTTAAGATCAAGAATATTGTTTATAGAATGGTATTATCTCAACGAATTTGCTATATTTTAAATATAGCAAATTCTTCGTATTTTATAAAAATATTTAACTAGGCGCCATCTGTTGATTAAATTAAATAGGCCCTCAAAAAAATGCCCCTCGTAAGGAATGTTAATATGCCCTCCGTACATATAAGCACACCACCTCAAAAATGCTTTTCTACTGTTAGTTACACAAAGTGAATGCAATGTTGTATATTATTTGTTTCTTGTTTGCAATTAATGCTGTTTCTATATTCTTCTTCTCTATTCTTTTTCTATATTTTTTTTTACTGATTTGATTTCTAATAGTTAAATTTGATTGGTTATTGCCAGATGCGGCTAGTAAATATGAGGGGAAAAAGTCCATTGCAAATTCTTCCAAAAAAAGTCTATAAACAATATTTTTATAGGAGAATAATAATCCGTAGAAATTTGTCTACGAAAGAACAAATTCATATTACTTCAATTTAGACAAATTTTTAAACAATTATTTTATATTTATAGAGGGATTAAATACTCGGGGGGCGACGCTCCCGAGCTCTCTTTCACTAGTCGCTACTGGTTATTTTGCAACCTTTCAAAGTATTAAACGTATTTTTTAATCTTTTAAGATTAATTTTAGATGCCCATACAAGCAACTTTATAGCAGGAGGAGTTGATGCAGAAGACAATGAAATACCTTATCAAGTATCTCTTCAGTATAATGAAAAACATTTTTGTTCAGGCATCATTCTCAAACATCGCTGGGTTGTTACAACGGCAAGTTGCGCAAAATCACCGTAATTAAATTAAAGCAAATTTTAATACTTATAAATTTTGAAATATTTGTTTTAGACCAAATATAACAGTGTTTTCTGTATTAGCAGGAACTACTAAATTAAACACTGGTGGTGTGAGAATTGGTGTTGAAAAAATTGTGATTCCTGAAGATTACGACCCCAGTATTGTAAATAACGATATTGCACTAATTAAATTAAAGCATTGTCTTAAATTAAATATAAATATTCAACCTGCCATTTTACTACCAACTAATATCAGCAATGGTACTACTGGAACGGTTTCTGGTTGGGGTTATATCAATGTAAGTTATTGGTCTCCTAAAGATATAGTTGACATTGTAATAGCAATAGCAAATGATGGGTCACTTCAAGGGGTTTGAAAATGGACCTTTTGTTAGTTAGGAAGATAAATTTTCTTAACAACAGGTTCACATTCTAATTATTATGAAGTCAACTAAATATCTCTTATAAAAATATTTTATTAATTATTTGTATTAAATTGCTAAAAATTTTCAGTTTAAGCATTACCTTTTGCGGCACAATTGTCATTGTGACTTCGTGTGTCTTTGTATAAAATTTTTTTAAAGAGTTTCTCTGGCACAGTCTAATGCCGTCACTGCTTTTTAATGTTCTAATAAGGCAGCTATAATAATTATTATATTATTTGTTTAGAACAATACTACTGATATGTCAAACAATCTTAAAAAAGTAAATGTAACAACAATCACTAATGAAGTATGTAAACAATCCAGCAGTCCCAAGCTTCCGGATAGTATCGTTTGCGCGAATGATGGAGTAGGAAAAGGATTTTGCAGAGTAAGACAGTTTTTTTCTACAATATAAGTGCCATTTAATTTCAACCGTTTTTGTTTAAGGGTGATCCGGGTGGCCCATTAGTGATGGTATCAACAAATCTTGTAATTGCAATCGCAGCAGCTAACTACAATCCGTGTGCAGATGGAAGACCGGACTGGTACACAAGAATTTCTAAATTTATATCTTGGCTGGAATTGCATAGCAAACACTGAAGTCAATTTCTTTAACTTGTAGAACTCCAATAGTCCAGTTCAGTTAAAAATATCTGAATGTACTTAAAAATTTATGAAAATATACTAAGTAATTATTGATCTATATAACTTTGTAATATATTTTAGTAGGGTGCAACGTCTACAGAGAGTGGGCAGCCGTGGATAATATTAATTAAAGATGAATGCGAGACAGGACGGGAGGGGGGATATCCCGCTAGATATTTTTTTTCCCGCGAGATATTTTAAATATTTAGTCTGTCTACTCAGTCCCGGGTGGGACGGAATTCGGCAGTTCCGCATTTAATTTATTTTATACGATGCAGCCCGAATTAATTTTTTTATAACGCATGTTGCTTAGAGTAAATGTATGTAGAAAAGATATGCGATATGTTAAATTATGAAATAAAAGGGGAAAAAATCTTGTCCCGCGCGAGATTGGATTGACATCTCGTTCCGCGCGAGATTGAGTTGATAAAATGTCCCGCGCAAGACTAAATATTTTAAATATTACGGGAGGGGACCAAAAATATTCCGCGGGATATTCCGTCCCGTCCCGCTTTCATCTCTAATTATTAATTGCCTCTTTAACCTCTATCGAGTGATCTTTATGCCTTAAATGAAATGTGGTTTGAAAAGTTTTTAGATTAAAATTGTAAAACTGATAATACCATCATAATAATAGGTTACCATTAGCTCTGTTCGTTTACTTGCACTAACTTGAACCGAACAAGTTAGTGCAAAATAATCCTGCACAAAGTTGTATAGTGACGACTTACAAACGTGTACAATTCAAGTTAGTGCAAGACAAATGAACAAACCCATTTTTAAGCTAGACCAGGCATGTCAAACACGTGGCCCGCCAACAAGTTCTCTGCGGCCCGCGCCCACCAGCTCAAACAAATTTTGCAGATTTGGTTTATGATAAACGTTGAAAAATAAATAAACTCTTGGTGGTAAACGAGTTTGACATGTCTGAGCTAGACCTATGAGTAAAAGGCGGATTTATATGCGATAACCGACAGGTCTTAAGGTATAGACTAATATTAATCACAATAAAAATCGATTATTAGCCCTAATAAGAGTGTTATATTGATAACACTGGTCAACACTAGTTTTACTAGTATACTGATTACATTAATAGAAAAAAAAAACAACATTAATTACATTATGATGTATATAAAATCTTTCTTTTTCTCGACTTTTGTGAATGAGGTGTAGTGGGACTATCACGTTGCATCCCCCAGCAATAATCAGCCATCATAATGTTGATCTCATTTTTAAGTCCTAGTGAAACAGCTCCCCTTGTTCTTTGCTGTAGGATCCAAGATTGTCTGGAAATTGGTCAAGTTTTGCTTTAGATCAACACAAATACTCCATTGGTGTTTACAAGGACGTGTCCATAGGTGGGGTGGGGAGGGGGAACCTGATGTAGACGGTATTCCTTTGAAAGCACTGGCGCTATTCACTTTCTTCAAATGATGGTTCACGAATAGAAGAAACTGTTGGAACAAATACTTTCTCTGAATGTGGTCAGAGTATTCTAGCCAAATCCAAGTCTTTCCATTGCATGGGCACTCCAAACCTCATACGACTTCTTTGACCATTGATCCACTGTCTCAAGTGTTCACGGCACATTTTACAAACAATTTGGGGTATCCACGGCTTGTATTCATCCACAATTTCCGACTTAAAGTAAGAAAAATAAGTACTTTTTATAAAATCTGTTATAGGTTTTCTGAACTTTTTAACTGTGTAATTAGATAAATAGATTTTTTTTAACTGTGTATTCACCACAAATGTAACAAAACACATTTGGATCATTGAGACAACTTCTTCGCGATGAAGACATGATATAAAATCATATTATTTTTAGAAATGTATCGATAAGAAAGCAAATTGTGCAAACGCAAGAACTGATTACAGCCAATATTTAAAACTGAGGGTAGATCCAAAATGACACGTAGGGAAAAAATAAAAAATATTTTTAGTGTTGCCAATGCAACCCTAACACAAAACAACTAACAATATCTCGGCACCAAAATTTTGTTTTGATTTTGTTGACCTGTTGTTTTTTGTTTGTTGACTTTGCTTAACCAATTGCTTAAGAGGTGTTGCCGTTAGACGGGTCTGTTACTGCATATAAATCCGCCCTTTACCTATGAGATTAGAAGGAAAAAAAAAACAAATAAATGTACCGAACTCTTTCTATAAATGGTATATTGTTTGTAAAAAACTACGTTTTATGGGTTCAAATCTCATAACTAAAGTGTTACTCATAACTAAAGTGTACCTTCGTCACCTAGAATTAGAACTGCTTCTACCTTGATTAGTAATAGAAGAGCGACACTGCTAAGGAATTTTCAGTTTACAACTGCCATGTCTCAGTTTAACACAGTTTTTAATGCTAATGAGCGTATGCTGGATTTAATTATTTCGGATATAAATTATTTTAATGTACAACAGACTTTCACGGGGATCAAGGAGGATACACATCATCCATCCTTATCTTTCAATATCGATGCTGGTTGCGGAATCAATGCACCGTTTCAACCAGACACATCTTGTCGCAAATACAATTTTGTTAAAGCTAATCTTGAATTACCGTACACATTATTCAGCGAAGCGGTCTGGTCCTCAGTGCTACTCTGTTCTAATGTTGAAAATTTATATGGTTATTTACGGCTTTTTTGATGTCGCTGTTCCTATCTTTAAAAATAAGTCAGATAATCGGTATTACCCACCATGGTTTTCAAACGAAGCTATTCTTTTGATTCGCAGGAAGAATAGGGCTCATAAGCACTTTAAAAAGCATATGGGGATTTTTTTCTTTATGGAGTCTTGAGTGATTTGAGACGGCAAGTAATCATTCTTACTGATGCGCACAGAGCAAAGCAAATAATACCGTTTATAACGATCCTAACAGTATCTGCCAATGCCAATCTGAACATTAATGGTAGTAATATCTTTGTCTCTGAAGTAAACATTGATGAAGTTTCCTCTCTTTCGTGCGTCCACTAAAACATATGTTTGATCTCATATGCTGAATACTTCCGTTTATTGTAACGTCTGAAAACGTGACCATTCTGACTCTGTTTTAAAAAGAAGAGATCTCTCGCTCATTTCCAACTATCCTTCTATATCAATTTTATGTCACTTCTCAAAGTTGATAGATTTGATTTTGTACTCTCGTATTTATGCCTCGGTAAAGAATTTTATATCCTCATCGCAACACGGGTTCATGGCTCACAGGTCAACCATTACCAATCTCGCCTGTTTCACACAATTTGTCTCTGAAATTCTTGACGGTGGCGGACAGGTTGATGCCATCTACTTGGACTTCCAAAAAGCTTTTGATCAAGTCGACCTACACATTCTTTTGATTAAACTATAAAGATTACGCAGAAATGGAAGGTTTTATCTCACCCGCTGTACTCTCTAGACCTTATTCTTTTGGACTACGATTTGTATCGATCGATGGCACATTTCCGCTCTTACGAAGAACTCAAAAAATGGATTCGATTAGTGGATTGCCTCAAAAGATGAGCAGTTCTTCCGACGCGGAATTGGAGCGCGGCCAGAAAAAAGGAAAAACTTAGTGGCGAGTGACTGAGAGGACAGTGGACCTATTTGAATATGAAGGGATAATTTACAATAGTCAAGATGCAGAAAGTGGTGATTTTGGATTAAATTATTCACCTTTATAATAGAGAGGAAAAGTAGTCATTTTGTTCATTTTACGACTTTGGTGCAAGTTGAAACTAACTAGGAAGAACATAGGATTTTTTGTTATAACCTGCGAAGAAAGAAAGACATTTTTTTCAATAAATATTTTATAATTTTATGTAAACAATTTTGTTTAGTTTAATTTACCCTTTTGTAGATGCAATCAATACGTAAAGATATCAATTGAACTAGTATGTTAAAGAGTTACAAATTATAACTGATAAAGAGAAATCTGTTAGTTTGAAGGTAAAAGTTTATTAGTAGAAAATTGTCAATTTTCATATCTTCTAATTAAATTCGTCAACATTTTGTTATTTTATTATAATTCTGGTGCTTATATTGAAATTGTTTTAAAAAAGATCACTTTAAGAGTCGGAGTTAATCGGATAAACAAAGATTGTGCTGTCTGACCGTCTGAGAGATTTTCCCAATTACTTATTTTAAAATTAGAAAAGGCGAATAAAAGTGTACAAATTATAAAATAAAGTACAAATTATAAATTTAAATGAAGTTTTCCATTACTTAAGTAGTTCACACACCAGAGCGGTGGCGGTAGCGGTAGCGGTGGCGAACATGTGGGTGTACATACTAGGTTGCTATAAATAAGATCTAGTTTCCAATACATAGGCAACGAAGCAACAGCGTTTTTAATTATTATTAAAATAAATAAAAAAGAGTAAAATATGTTTGTGGCTGACGAAGAGCAATTTGAAGAAGAGGTACTTTTATTGGCAGCACTACTGGAAGATGAAAATGGTAACAAAAAAGCTAAGTAATTATTATGCAAAGTAATATGAATAAAACTATTCTTAATTACCTATTTATAGAAAAAAAAAAGAAATATTTGGATTCATGACGTAAATCTAAGTAGAAAAGAAGAAGGTGAATTCCACACATTATATACCCAACTTCGGATGAATGAAGACAGATTTTTTATATATTTCAGAATGAATATTGAATGTTTTGATGAAATATTGAATTTAATCAAAGACGATATAACAAAAGAGCATACGCATTATAGAGAACCGATTGGAGCAGAAGAAAGATTTATGATAACTTTAAGGTATATATTTTTTTATTATTAAAATTTAAAATTAATACATAATTTTTAAGAACATTGTAATATTATATATCTAAATTTAATTGTTTACGTTGCCTGGAAGGTTTTCATACCAGGAAGTACCAAAAGTTTGCTCGTTGATGAATTGACTAGTGGTTGGTGTGGATGACGAACCAGTATGAAACGACGAGGTGCTAGCACAAGTTAAATCAGAAGCACCAGTTCCAGGGCGACTAATATTTTGGAGTTCTTCATTTTGCTCATCTATTTCTTCTTCCATAATTAATTTTGCTACTTTAAATTTTATCATTGTTAGACGCCTATTTGATAATTTTTTTATGCTAGCTGCATAGCCAAGAAATGTCATATCGATGTCGTCGTGTGTCGGCTTTGGAGTAGCATTTCTCTTGTCCAAATACGACAGCACGCTGTCAACCGCAGATTTTTGCGCTGGTATTTCGGAAGCTTTCCTTTTTCTATGAAGAGGAAAAGGTGGTATAGCATCCAATGGTGCTTAGGATCCCAAGCTGAATTGGGATTCACCAAACACGTTATCTTCTCCTTCTGCATCTTGCGAATCGTTAACAAGGGCTATATTCGATTCGGTTGGTGAAAATTTTAAAAAGGTTTTGAAATATTCCATATGGTAAAAAACATTGTTGACGAAGTGTGTACTGCATTATGGAATAAACTACAGCCCCTCTATATGCCAGAGCCGACAAAACAATTATGGGAGGAATCAATGTCGGGCTTTAAAGATCTTTGGCAATTCCCTAACTGCCTCGGGAGCATTGATGGCAAACATGTCTCAATTAAATGTCCGCCAAAGAGTGGATCGAACTATTTTTGTTATTTAAAAAATTTTCGATAGTATTAATGGCTATTGTCGATCCAAATTATAAGTTTATCTGCGTAGATGTGGGTGGCTATGAATAAAACAGTGATGGTGGTATCTTTGAAGCATCAAACATGGGTCAGAAATTTGCTACAGGAAGTTTAAACGTTCCTGCAGACAGACCACTACCAGGTGGGAATGAAAATGATCCGTGTGTTTTAGTTGGCGATGCAGCTTTTGCACTCTCTCCATATTTAATGAGACCATTTCCATATAGACAATCTCGGTATGATAATAGGAAGGAAAAATTTAATTACCATTTGTGCCTTAGTAGGCGTGTGGTCGAAAACGCCTTCGGACATCTAGCGCACAAATTTAGAATATTTTTTCGCTTTCTAGAAGTTAAATTACCGTCAGCCATTTTTATTATAATTTATAAAGGCTTCTTGCGTATTACATAATATGATCATAATATGATATTACATAATATGATCATTTCCAATTATGATCAGGTTCCTGCAACATTTGCAGGAACCTGACAACAATCATCCCAGACAAGCATTCAATAATATGATAGTTGATCCAAGAAGAGCACCTAATTATGCGTTTAATATTAGAGAAAAATTTGTTGATTATTTTAGTAACTTAAATGGGTAATAATAAATCTTAAAAGCATTAATATTTTATTTATAATTCAAATAAAAGTAAAAACTTATAAAAAAGTAATTAACTAAACGAATTACATTTGCAGATTTATTTTATATGGCTTTATTACCTACAGAATCACACAGTTCTGGTAAGTATGAAAATTTAAGGCACAAGGGTAGGTTAACAAAATACAAAATTATATTTAATACCTAGCCACAATGTCCGCCCCTTCGTAGTGACATAATTTCCAATCGGAAATCATCACTGTTCAGCAGAAGTTAAAAAGTTATGGTATTAGAAGAAAAAGTCAAATTTAAGGTATATTTAAATTTTTAAAAGATTACGTGAAGGTAATCGATTAATTGGTTATAAGCCTTATAAGTTTTTCCCGTAGCAGGACAATACTGTAAAAAATATGTTGCTCTAAATTTATTAAAAATTACCTTACCAATGCCATGATTAATGCTACAAACTGGCCACTCTAAAGTTCAGATCTTTTTTTACAATTTAATTACTGAATATGGTTGAGAGAAATGAAGAATTTTTTTTTTTTAATTAGATAATAATAATAAAATTAGAGTCATCGCTAATCGGTGCATTCAGAGATTGTTTTACTTTTTGACTGCTTAAAGTTTTTTACCCAATTTAATACATCAAAAAAATAAGGCGATTGGAAAAAACTTTTTTTTGCTCTTTAATGAGAACAATGAAAACTATTTTGACTTGACTCGCTTTTTCTTGACACCACAGAATTGTACTTTGAAAAACCCCCGAATGGGAAATAAATAAATTAGGTGAAAAACATTAAATCATTTTGCAATTATTGGGGAGCTAATTGTATTATTAGTATTATTTTTTTATCATAAGTTTGTAACTATTATTATCTATGATTGCAGGTGATAGGAATTTAAACATATAAAATAGAAATTAAATCAGCAAAGCTGTAACACTCACCGTCTACGCCTGTTGATATGTCAATAGCTAGCGAAAATTGTAAATAAAAAGAAGCAAATATACATAATTGACTTGATATTGTTTAGTGCACAGGAACGAATTGAGGTGAGGTGCTTAACACGGGAGACTTTATAATTATTTGAAACTTTTTGTATGAATATGTAGTACCATAATCATATATTACTATCATAAAACTTGCACTTTGTTTTGTAGCTATACCCATCTTTTGTAACCTACATGTGATATCTCATAACTGCTTAAATTTTATTTACATAATGAATTCCAACAGCGTTTCTAAATCTTCATACACTAAAAGTACACGACCAGAAAGAAAGCATTTTCTAGTTTCTGGTAGCAAAAGCTAAAAATCTACACATGATAATAAGTGTGCATGTACGGAAAGTACAAATTAATATTCAGATGTAAAAGGGCAAAACTCTGTTTTTTTGTACATACACGTACTTTAATGTTAACAATTAAACAGTAGAGTAAGTACAGAAACTTGAACTTAACACTTTTTGCTTTATCTTCTTTTTTCAAGTGCCCATCTGATTCCGGATATTGGCGATCCTGCTCATAATCCTTATCCTACTTTTAAATAACAAAAGTTTTAGAAACACTGTAAATGAATAGATTTATTTTAAAAATGCAAATTTAATGATTTCGTGTCAACTCAGAAAAAAAATTGTTTAAATGAATATTATCGTAGTATTATTTTGCCAATTGTCTATATTGACAACTGATTGTAAAGAGCATTATACTTTAATTAAAAAAAACTGCATAGTTTGCAAATGTTGCAAAAATATTTGATAAGCTACCATTATGTTCAAATAGGAAACGATAAACTTATAATATATGTACCTCTACCAAATTCTATACTTTTGTATTGTTCAAATCAAACCAAAAACTTACATGAAGAAGATAAGAACGTCTTTGAAAAGATATGACTTCAAAACCTAATATTGGTTTTGTACAAACTCCAAAAGCAAAATCCTCTAGTGAATTAGGATTAACACGCCCGGGTATGAGTGTTTGGTGTATGACTTCCTAACCGTGAACCCGAGGGATCAGTAAGTAAGAACCTACGTGGCGGTCTCGAGGAGAGAAAATCTTACTGGACCGGTTACCAATGGGGGACGTCACCCAGCAGACATTGGATACAGACCTTGATTGCAAAATGGCCATGGGGTGCTTTGTCGGCGTAAGCCGGTAAGGTTCCCCTTTCTGGTGAACGGAGGGGACAATAAGTTGGTACCGCGTAGTATTTGTATTGCGCGATGGGGTAACTTGGGACCCAAAGGGAACCTTCCTTTCTGGTGAACAGAAGGGATGAAAATTTCAACCCTTACAGTGGTAGCGCAGTATGGATTTGAAATCTCATCTCCCGACGGAAACCAAACGGATAACTAAGGAGTCACAATTTTAACCTGCTACAGGGAGACCTGGGCAGCGCGGTAAGTTGTTGACTTCGGTGGGCTCCGAAGCTTCGGCTTGAACTTTGAGATTGCAAGTAAATCTCTAAAGGGCGTTAACGCGACTTCCTTGAATCAGTTAAACTCCACGATTTAGGGGAGGATTCGAATAAATAACCGTCTGCGGGAAGACGGGAGCCCGGGGCTAATTCTCGCGTATGCGTGCTTAGCCTCCCCGTCTTTTGTGGGCTTGCTCACTGAGGAGGATTCGCAGTGGCTGGTGGTTTTTGGGAATAGTAGCAACGATCAACACTAGGCCTGTCTGCCGGGGAACCTTGCCACCTACAGGTCTCTACTCAGATCTTGCAGCCCTTGGAGAGAATAGGTATGCTAGCTACCTCAGCGGCTTTTGGACGTAGTACCCAACGTCCCCGATAGCTCTCTAGGGGGAGGTTGCAGTATAATTGTTAAGTCTATATATAGCAACTGAAACTAAAAGTCCTATCGATCTGTCCCACTTTCTATTGAGCTGAAAAATAACCATATCGGAGGATTGCATTCAAAATAATTTTAATTAATTTAAATCCACTTTCGGGTTAATTTTGCAGAACTCTTCCTCTTATTAGGTCATATCCAAGGGTCTTTTTTGGGTTAATCTGTTTGATGATAATTTTGATTTTGTTTATTTTGAAATCATTCATTATCATTCATTTGATAAGAGGCTTTAAGTAGCTGGTAGGCAGGGTATTTTTCTTTTATAGAAATTTCTTTTGGAAGTGGTTGAAAGACTTTAGCAAGGTTTTGAATTTTTCCAAATCCTTCCAAGCCCAGTTTTTACCATTCAAAGGTTTACTAAAAAGGTTTTTGCTCCTTGATTTTTGTTCTCAACAAGAAGCCTTTTTAGTTGTTGCGTAACTTTGTTCAAATTGGCTTTTTTACTTGGAGTGAATAATTCCCCTGGGTAGGAAAATTATCCTAAGCTGAAGCGGTGGCACCTGGACGTGGAGAGGTCTTCGGGTGAGGACTTAAACAAACGAGTGTTCAAGACTCACTGAATAATATATATAAAATTGTCTCTTTTATACAAAAATATGTACATAAGAATAATAAGTTAAACAAGAACAAAGTATGATCGTAAAAATTATTGTAACTCAGCGTTTTCTTTATAGTTATTTCCGTGCTTCCAGGATGATTCATTTGTTACAATGTAACTAGTACAATTTATTACCTAGTCGTCATTTTTATAAATTTATAAAATTATCAATTATTGATTATAGATTACATTTCTATTTTGAGTAAATTATAAGTTGTAATTATAATGCAAGTTCATTGCCTGCCCTACTGAATATAAATACATTTCATTATTCTGCATTTTTGCTATCAATCCTACCTTGCAATTAAATTACAAAGAAGTAAACGTAGTTTTTGTATAAGAAATGAAATTTCGATGTTTAATATTGAAAATGACAATTTTTAATAATTAAACATGAAGCATGAGTTAATTACCACGATTTTCTTGGATTTCTTTTTTCTGCTATCTTTTGTTTTATATGTTTGGGACAACAGCCGGGTTTATCAATATTTGAGTTTGGTGAGGATGCGGTCAGATGATCTACAGTTTTATCGATTTCACTCTCAGTTTTAAGTGGTATATTGAGATTTCATTTGTATGATAGACTGCTTTTAAATATTTCCCAATTTGTACTTTGGTTAAATAGAGCAAGTAATTTATTAATTTTAGAAACTTGCGGATTTATGGCAGGTCTAAGCATATTTTGATTTTAAGATAATTTTGCCATTGTGCTTTGTGGTTACCTCCTGTAATAGAGCGATGACCAAAGGAGTCGAAAAATGTATGAAATTGATCTTTTTTAATAGCTAGGTTAGAAGGGAAGATACCGCGCTGCAAGGAAGAGTTTTTAAATTGTTTTCTCTATTTCGTGATGTTTTAGGTTGTTTTTAATGACAATTGCAGTTTCTCCTCGTGCCGTACCATCAGGATCATCATCTTCATCAGCTATAACATCCATCGTCGGATGTAAGCATCCCCTTTTAAACTCTTCCCAAGTGAGGGAGAGGAGTTGTACCCATAACTCACCACGCTAGGCGGGCGGGTTGGCGAGTAGTCCAAAGATCAAGTTTGGACTTTTTAGATCTTAGCACAGATCTGACGCAACCAGGATTAGAACCGCGGTTTCCCGCTCTCTAGTCTATCCGTGTTTAATTTACACCAGACTGCTGGTCTGGCATCAGGATGTTAGGTGTGATATGTATGTAGATAGTAAAGTTAGGAATTTCGACAAAGCTTTTTAGTCATGTGGGATTCTAAATTAGGAATGTCTAAGTTTTAGTTTATGATAAGTGATTTGAACTCCAGTCCTTGATTGAGTAGACCATTTGCGTTTCTCACCAAAATCATTTGCATTGTTAGAATTTGATTTAAAGTTGTGTAATCATTTATGTTATTAGGGCAGTCAGGTGATCCATCATTTTCCCTATTTTCTCCATCATTATCGGTATCTGCATCGATGGATGTCCCGACTACCTCAGATAGGAAAGTGAGAGATTCTCAACCACAGTTTCGATAAAACAATCGCTTGATGTTTGAAACTAATAAAGCGCAATTAAGCGCAAATAAAGCGCTTTGTCTTTTTCATGTAAATTTTTGGTTTAGTTTAAAATAATTGTCATAGAATTTGATATACTATACGTATGTGTTATAAGTTTATTGTTTCCTGTTTGAACAAAATAGTATTTTGCAAATTTTGCAGAAAATATAATACGGGTTGCAGGTAGCTATCGTGGTCCCGTTAATACAAATTTTACGATTGAAATCTCGATGAATTATTTATATAATCTAATCTACAGTTTCTTATACTTTTGTTTAACTTATTCTTAAACTTAGAATGCAGTTCTAGAATCGTTGGAATAAATAGCGTAAAATATATTTTAATCAGTAATGATAATATTGCAAATAGGTTGCAATAATAGTCATAGCTATAGTTTTAATCTTATAATAATAATATTTTAAATATCGGAAGGAAAAGTTTAAAATAATTATAATGACTACCCATATATAAGTACATCACTTTAATTCTTTTCTGTTAGTTAAACAACATGAACGAAATGTTGTGTATTTGTTTCTTGTTTGCAATTATTGCTGTGAACATAATATCTGCAGGTGCAGCTGGTAAGTGTTGACGCTTTACAGATTTGATTGGTTATTGCCAGTGGCAGCTGGTGAATATTTCGGTAAAGGAACTCATGTAGAAAAAAATGCGGTATGAGCTATTAATCCCGTTTTGTAAACAAATTGTGTGCAATCAAAACGTCGATTATGAAACTCGTTTAATATACTATTTTTAAATTAAGTTAAGAAAACCCTTTAATTCAGGGACTTTCAATTTAATCAACAGATGGCGCTTACTTAACTATTTTTATACAGATCTTCGAGGCTTATGTATTTAAAATATAGCAAATTCATTGAGATAATGCAACAATATTCTTGGTATTGAGCTTTTTTGAACTCAATTTGTAATTGTAATTCTGAATTGTGTTTTAATAAATTAATATTATGAACCCAAAAAAGCTTAATACCAACAATATTGCTTATAGAATTCAATTATCTTAAGAAATTTATTGTATTTTAAAAACAAAAGCCTTCAAGTTATGTATAAAAAGAGTTAATTAAGCGCTGTCGACGCCATCTGTTGGCTGAATTAAAAGTCCCCGAATTAAAGGCCCTTCTTAAATGCGATTTAAATAAAAAATTAAATAAAAAATTAAAAATTTTTAAAAAAAACCTTTTATTTAAAATTACAAAAGTGCACTAAAAAGTAGAAAATAATTTTAATAAAAGCAAACAAAGCTTCGTGAAAACATCAATATAAAAGCGTGGGGCTATTTATAGGTGGATAAGCAGGCTAACTATTGGTGTACAAAATTCATAACCCCACGCTTTTATATTGATGTTTTCACGAAGCTTTGTTTGCTTTTATTAAAATTATTTTCTACTTTTTAGTGCACTTTTGTAATATTAAATAAAAGGTTTTTTTTAAAAATTTTTAATTTTTTATTTAATTTTTTATTTTCTAATTTTTTAGTCATATCTTTTCAAATACAGTTTATGTATTTTAACTAATATAGGTTCATCCTATCAGATTTCTTTATTTATGTGTTTTAGATGTTTGATACTTCACCCTGTATAAATCATTACGACGAAAAACTTTACCCTGAATGCGGTCCTTAAAAATGAGATTTAGAATTCTAAGTTACTTTCCACCCTGTATGATAAAATTGTCCAATGCGCATCGACGCATGCGCTTAGTGGGTTTCAGTTTTTTTCCGATTTTTCGCTTATTTTTCAGAATTTTAGAAAAACAAAATTAAAATATGAAAATGCTCTGCAGGTGAAAGCTGTGTACCAAATTTCAGATCTCTAGGACGTCGGGAAGTTGCTTAAAAATGGCCTCAAAGCGGTCGACCCACACGGACGACGGACGACGGACGACGGACGACGGACAACGGTCTTCCCAAGTTAAATAAAAGCTTTTAAAAAGCAGCGTCCGTGAATAGGAAACTTATATTAGGTTTAAAGAATTTAAACCAATCACAATTTGTGTTTCTCTAGAGCGCTTCTCACCAGCCGCCATTGGTTATTGCAAGTTGCAACCTTACAACGTGAGTAACTGAATGTGTTTTTTAATATTTTAAATTAATTTTAGATGCCCGTATAAGCAACTTTATAGTAGGCGGAGTTGACGCAAAAGACGATGAAATACCTTATGAAGTATCTGTCCAGAATAATAAAATACATTATTGTTCAGGCGCCATTCTCATCGTTGGGTTGTTACAAGTATTAGTTGTATTAGAACTAATATATCAGCATTATCTGTATTAGCAGGAACTACTAAATTAAACACTGGTGGTGTGAGAATTGGTGTTGAAAAAACTGTGGTTCATGAAAATTTTATAAAACCGATTACAAATGATATTGCACTAATTAAATTAAAACATTGTTTTAAATTCAATAAAAATATTCAACCTATAGTTTTGCTACCAACTGATATTGGTAGTGGTACTACTGGAATGGTTTCTGGTTGGGGTACTCTCAGTGTAAGTTATAGTCCGCTTCAAGATTACATGGTTGATATTAAGAGGAGTTTACAATGAAGTGGGGTCTTCTGGCAAGCGCCAATCAAAATAAACAATTTTTAAATCATAGAAAAGAATAGAAAAAAATACTTTAATCTAATTGGTGCTTGCCAGCTTTCTACCAAAGCAAGGCAAAATTTCACTTCACTGTGAACGCCACTTTATAGTTCACTTCAAAGGGTTTGCAAATGGACCTTTCGTTAGCTAGGTAGACAACTTTTTTTTAACAAAATGTTCACATTTTAATTATTATAAAGTTAATTTATTATCTCTATGTAAAAATACAACACAACTGAAGTTTACTTCTTTTTACATGGAATATTTTAAAAAGTTTACCTGTTTCTCATTTATTTTTGTTGGAGGGCTTGCAAATCCTAACTCTGTCACTGCTTACTTATGTTCTAATAAGTTAATAAGACAACCATTAAAAATTTTTGATTTTCTAGACTAATAATTATACTACCCCAAATGATTTACAAAAACTAAATGTAACAACAATCGATAATGCAAAATGTCAAGAATCATACAACTTTAATGTTCACGATAGTGTCCTTTGCACGAATGATGGAGAAGGAAAAGGATTTTGCAGAGTAAGTTATTTTTTTAACGATTAACTACTATTTAAAATACAAATACTAATAATTTTAATCACTTTTGTTTAAGCGTGATGGGGGTGACTCATTAGTGATGGTATCAACAAATCATTTAATAGGAATCGCATCAGCTAACGTTCCTTGTGCAAAAGGAAGGCCCGATATTTACACAAGAATTTCTAAATACATAGATTGGCTGGAATTACATAGCAAACACTGAAGTCCATTTCTTCAATTTGTGGAATTGTTATAGTTCCGTTTTGTTAAAAATAGTACTTAAAAATTTATAAAAATATACTAAGTAATTGATCTATACAATTTGATATATTTTAGTAGGGTGCAACTCTGTAAAGGAATATAAAATATTTTTAGTTTTTTAATATATATTCAAGGATTGTTTAAATGAATGTTATTGTAGTGTTAGTACTAATAATATTACTAGATTATAAAAAGCATCATACTTATTATAATATATTCTACAAATTTGCAAAAAAAAATTATATAGTAATAAGCTACTGTTTTGTCCAAACAGGAAGCGATAAACTTATAATATATACGTAGGGTGAAGTGGGGTAAATATGAAACAGATAAAATATAGGGAAAAAGTGAAACAAGCATGTAATTAATACACAAATTAATTAATTACAAAAATAAAAACGGCATCATATTCTGTATAGTTTATGTTCAATTATATAATAATATGAAATATTTTATTTACCTAGTTGTACTGCAGATAATGCCTTTTCGTAAAGGATCTAAAAATGTGTAAAATTATTTTCATTTCTTGTTGGACAACTTTCTCTATTACTGCAATATAAATTGGAATTTTGAATTTATATTAATTTTTCACACAGAGAATAAATGAAAGATGATAATGCCTTGCTTTTATTTTTTTGATAAATTGTTTTTCTACACTATTAAATTAAACTTTTGGGAAAAAGTGAAACAGCAATCAGGAAAAATATGGAACACCTGTAGAGAAATTATGAACCAGCTTCTGCAAGTCAATGTAAATTTTGGCGGCGTGATAATCCTTAACTTGCATGATTGGATTCATACCATGATATATCTACGCCTACGTTTCATAGAAATTGCTTAGAAAAACAATATTTACCAGAATACTACAAAGTAGGTAAATAGAGTTTCCGGAGGAATCTATTGTAAATAGTTTTGCTTTTACTGCAATATATCCTATAAACAGAAATCAGCAAAGTCAAGATAGACTGGATATAAAAAAGCTAAAACAGTATCGTGAAAGAAATAAACTGAGTAGCAACAATTTTGATGACAATCAAGATCCACAAATCTGAGATAAAGAAGTTTACAATATCGCTATTCCTATATTTGTAGAACCTCAGCCAGGCTGTTCCATAATCTCAAATGCGTCATTTGAAGATTTGCTACTTAAAAAAGTGTGCAAATCTACTCGCTCTGCAAAAAAATAAAAGTCCGAAAAAAATAGTTTTGCTGAATCCGAAAAATCAAGTAAAAAATCAAAAATGAAGTGAAAAGGTTTCTTTCAAAAATCGATTTTGAGGTAACTAACCATTAACTTTTTTTTCATAGTTTTTGATTTGTTAATTATTTTGAGAAATGCAAAGTAAAGTATTTTCAACCTTATTTCAGCTTTGTTTTAATTTTCATTACCTTGTTTTGTGTTTTATATTTTTTGTGCAGAAATATAAAACATAAACGCTTGCAGCGTACATTTTTTGTGCAGTTTTCTCCGCTCTTTTCATATGTGTAAAAAAAATTTTAATATCACTTATAGTGTGGTAGTTACAGATTTGTTTCACATTTTCCAGTGCATGTTTCATTTTTTCCCGTAATCAAGGTAAAAAGTGAAGCACGTTTTTTTATTTTTTCAATACTTATTTATCATTCAATTTTTTTAAATCTTAGATAATTAACAAGAGGGCGTAAAACTACAACCAATAGTGATGCTAAAAATTTTAATTTATCTATTTCAATTCCTTAAAAATAGAAAGTTGTTACGACTACGTCGAACAGTCCTTAAATTCACTTAAAATTTTGATTAAATCATAAGATTTATTTGAACGAGCCTGGTATATGTCACAGACAACCGTCTCCACTAAATTATTTTTAGAACTTATCTACGTGAGAAACATGCAATTCTTGTGCTTTGGTTCTAAGAATTCTGTCCTTAACTTGCAAACAAGCAGAATGAAGAATTACGTCATGTACCTCGACGAGAAAAATAAGAAATCGGTTCATTTTGACTCCTATATCTAGGCAACCCCTTAACCTTTGAAGAAACTTTAAGTAAAAATCCCTGTTAAATTTCAAGAGCCATCTTGGAAATGACTTCACTTTCTGTCGTACTTCCATCGTGGGAAGATGTGGTCAATATTTCGTATCGTGCTCCACACAATTAATTTAATTATTTCGTGTACCTAAAGTCAAATAAATAACTTGGACTTTTTATCTGTACCTCGAGCAAGTAAGATGTATTCACCGAGTTTAACTTTCCTTTGTGCCTTCAAATAACAAACATGTGTAAAGTGTTTCGTGTACCTAAAGTCAAATAAATAACTAAAACTTTATCTTGTGCCTCCAAACAAATACCTGAGTAATAGTTTCGTGTAACTAAAATTAAATAAATAACTTAAAACTTTTTACCGATCTATCAAACAAAATGTGTTTTATAATAAATCTATCTCGAATATGGCAAATTTGAATAAAGGCAAGAAATTTAATATTTTCGATCATTACCGACGATGCTAATTCAATGAAAAAGAATAGACAAATTGTTGATTTACGATAAATACTTATACCTACTGGATGGATAAAATTTGGATTATTAAGAAGATAACGTATACCTATGGGATGAAGGCGATTTGGATTATCAAATAGTCAACAACGACTACAAAGGAAATGGAATTGGAAGGACGGTGTGCAATCAACAGGTGTATCGATAAACCAGCTTTTCCGAATTTGAATTCAGGAAAAATAATTAGAGTGCAACGACTTACCACGTTTAACCGGGTTAAAGGTTAGTTTTTGTTCAATTTGATTGTATGTAACCGCACGTATCTAATTGTAACGATTGATTTGATGTATTGCTTATTCAACGACTAATTGGTCCATTTTTCATTATGATTACATTAAAAATCAATCATACAATTACCTATATTGTTTTTGTATAAATTATTTATTTGTACAAATTATTGAAGTGGAAATCAATCCGTAAGGATGATGAAAGTAAATGGTTTACTATCATTGATTTTGTTCTAAATAACGCTTTAATTAAGTAATTTTAATTAAATCTTGCGGAAGCTTCCTTGATCATTTAGGTAAAAATTAAGGAAAATTTGTATTTATGTTACGTATTTGTGTCGAAGTTTCGTTTAACGTTATTATATTTCTTTACATCAAATATCTTTTATTTCAAGAGCGCCGAATTCTTTTCAGGATTGTGTATATATGTAAAAGCGAGGTAAGCGTATATTTTGTTTCACGTAAGTACCACCCTGAGATAAAGTTCTCAGTATTTTTTGAATTCAAGTTCGAAAAATCTGCTCCACCGAAAGAAGTGAGTATAGCAGAGGAGGGGTAACATTTGGCGCATGGAACGTGGGACTCGACACGTATTACGTATTTGCGTGTTAACAAAATATATCGACGACCACCAGTGGCGTATCAAGAAACATTTATCGTAAATTAATAATTATTTTTTTATCTCAAAATGAATTTAAAGCATTTGTCTTCACATGAGTTGAACTTTGAATTACTTGCACGTTCAATTTTACCTAGGGTTACGATTACTAGTCGTAGAATCCAGTTACAAATTGCCTTAGAAGAAGATATTGAAATTTCAAAAGACCCGTGTACCTGGGAAATCCATTTTCAGGAAATTAAATTATCTTTAGCGGAATTAAATCGCGAATTAGAAAGACAACTATCGGACCAACAAATAGAATTTTTGGAAACAAAAATTGCGCATATATCGACTCGCTTAAATACCGTGAATACCGGAAATGACGAACAAAAAATTATTGCGATGGAAAATTTTAAGATTCAATTGAAATTAGCGGAAACGACCTTAACTAATAATGAAAATAATGTTTTCTTTAAACAAAAAATACCGGTAGAAATATCTAAAACCAAATTTATACCTATTTATAAGTGGAACTTTACCAAGTTCACAGGTCATAACGATTCTCGGGATATCTTAGCTTTTCTTGAAATTATAAATGAATTAAAAATCGCTAGGGGTGCAACGGATAAAGATTTATTCCAGAATGCACAAGATTTATTCGAAGGCGAAGCTACTATTTTTTGCAGAAATGCAAAGAAAAAGGTAATAAATTGGGACGAATTTTTAAATTTATTAAAAGTAGAATATTTACCTTTCGATTACCAAAGTCAATTGGAAAAGAAAATTCAAAATATAACTCAAAGTACCTTTAATAATATTTTTAATTACATTAACGAAATTGAAATGTTAGGTCATAAAATCGAACGGAAAATATCTGAGAAAGAAATTATTGAGATTATTTTACGTGGAGTGGATCCCTATTTTTCAAATATTTTAGTTTCTTCCGAATATCATACCTTAACGGAATTAAGAAATAAGTGTAAACAAATACACGAACTTAAATTACGTCAAGATAATTTAAAACCTGTAATTAAAAGAAATTTTACGACACCTTATCGACCGATGGCTAAGTTGAAAATTTCTACTAACCCTGAATTAAATGTTCCTAAGAATAATTTACAAACAGGCACTATTCCTAAAAATAATTTACCGTTACCTAGTAAAATTTTAAATTGTTGGAATTGTCATAAACCAAATCATAGCTATACAAATTGTATAGAAAGGAAAAATATTTTTTGTTATGGGTGTGGCAAAGCCGACACATTTAAGCCACAGTGTTCTCATTGTACTAATATCGAAAATGTTCCAAAAAACCTGTTAAGGGGAACGGATCAGGTCAATCTCGCAACCCCAACATTTCTTACCGACCAAAAATTTATTGCTACAAAGCAAAACAAAATTACGTCATCTCGAGAAAACGAAAACCGTTTTCAAAAATAACTCGTAAAATAAATTCAAATTTTAACAAAAAATCTTTTTGTTTTAAATTAGATAAGAATGAATGGAATAATTGGTTATCTGAAATATCGAATTTCTTTTGTGATAAAGTACCTAAATTAGAACCTGTCTTTTCTACCCAAAATAAAGACAACCGAATTTATCTTACCTTTCAATTACAAAATCAAGTCATAGTCGCGCTAGTAGATAGTGGAGCAACAGTTAATGTTGTGGGCAAGAAAGGAATGGAATTTTTAAAATATATTAAAACTCAGCACATAACATCTACAGTTGAGAAATATATAAAAATTGCCGACGGAAGTTATTCTCCTATCTTGGGTAAAACCAAATTTACTTGTACCGTTGATGACAGGAAAAAATCAGTCATTTTTTTAATTGCGCCCGAAATACCTGAAACTTTTATCGTAGGTGCTAACTTTTGCGAAACTTTTGAATTACTATTACATTTTGGAAAAATGAATTTACGTCCATTTCCCACATATGGAAAACAATTTACCTTTAAGAAATTTAATGATAATCGACCTTTTATCGACATAACTCTTTCGAATAAAGTTTTTTCAGTGCTTGCAGATACAGGTGCAACAAATAATTTGATGGGTTCACCTGGTATCGAATTCCTAAAAAATAAAAATTTATTTAACCCAACATTTTCAAAAACTTTGGGAATAAATATTGCAAACGGCTCGCTTACGAAAGTCATTGGACAAATTTCTTTACAAATAACTTTAAATAATGTACAACGTACAATTGATTTTTTAATAGTCCCTGCAGTACCACAATCTTTCATTTTAGGTGCTGATTTTTTACATGAATTTAATTTAACTTTGAACTTCCGAACTCATTCATGGCAAATGCCCTCTGAAAATATCGAATTTATGTCAAATAGTAAAGAAACTTTAAATTTACCTAAAATTACGGAAACAAGTATCTATTTTGCCGAATTAACTTTTCCTAAGAATACCGAAAATATCGAATATATCGAACCTAATTTTGAAAAAATAAATAAAATTTCAAAAAAACAAAAGGAATTAATTTTGGCGCAAGTAAACATACCTTCTGAAATTAATGATGAATTAATTTCTGAAGAATTAATTAACGTTACCGATAATAAAGCTATCTTAACCGATGAACAAAGCATTCTTTTGAACGCGACTATTTCTAAATTTAACACTTTGAGTACAGCTGCTTCCGGATGTGTGACAGTTGCCACCCATGACATCGAAACACTGGACAGCAAACCTTTCAAAAAACGCCCGTTCAATCTCTCACCGGCAATGCAAGTTCATCTGCATAAAGAAATTGATGAAATGTTGAATGATGGAGTAATCCAACCTTCGAATTCTCCCTATTCAAGTCCTTTTTTGTTAGTTAAGAAAAAGAACGATGAATACCGTTTTTGCTTCGACGGAAGAACTTTAAATGCAATTACCGTCAAAGATTCCTATCCCTTACCTCGAATAGATTCAATTTTGAATAGATTAAGAAATACTAAATATTTCTCTTCGATTGATTTGCGCAAAGCTTTTTGGCAAATAAAATTAAGTGAACGCTCTCGACAAAAAACCGCTTTCTGTGTACCAGGAAGAGGGTTATTTGAATTTCTAGTAATGCCTTTTGGACTTTCTAACTCACCCCAAACTCTTCAGAGAGTTATGGACGAAATTTTAGGATCACTTATTCATACCGGTAAAGTCTTTGTATTTCTTGACGACATTATGGTAATTTCCGAAACTTTCTCTGAACACATAGATACCTTAAATAATGTATATGAATGTTTGAAAAAAGCAGGATTCCGAATTAATACGGAAAAATGTAATTTTTGTATGAGATCATTAACTTTTCTTGGATTTGTCGTTGACGAAACTGGTATCCGTACCGACCCGTCAAAAGTTGAATGTATTCAACGTTTTAAAACTCCAAAAACTACTACCGAAGTAAAGCGACTCATAGGTATGGTCAGCTATTACCGAATTTTCTTACCCGATTTATCTACTATCTCATCTCCTATCACTGCTCTTATTAAAAATAAGAAAAAAGGACAAACTATTACCTGGAATAACGAAGCTGAAATTGCCTTCGAAAAAATTAAAGAATTAATTTCAACAGCTCCTATTTTAATTTCTCCCGATTTCTCAAAACCTTTTTTTTTGCAAACTGATTCTAGTGCTGTAGGATTAGGTGTGGTCTTGTTTCAGGAAAAAGACGGTTTAGAACACCCCATTGCCTACGCAAGCCGTGCTCTTACGTCCGCCGAACAGAAATATCATGCTACAGAGCGTGAATTATTAGCTATCCTTTTTGCTATAAATAAATTTCGTGGCTATATCGAAGGTACTCACTTTACTGTAATAACTGATTGCTCAGCATTACAATGGTTATCTAAATTTGACGAATCTTCTGGTAGATTAGCTCGCTGGTCATTAAAATTAGCTCAACACTCGTTTGATGTACGCCATCGCCCGGGCAAGCTAAACATTGTTCCCGATATTTTATCTAGAGACGTTTGTCTTATCAAAGCACAAAATTTAGTAAAAGATGATTGGTATCATCAATTAGAAACTAACGTTTTAGAAGAACCCGAAAAATATCCCCAATTTAAGGTGGAAAATGATTTCTTATATAAGTTAGTACCGACTTTAACTCCAAATTCAGCTAATCAAGTTGAGTTTAAATTGATTATACCTTTAGCTAATAGGAAAGAAGTATTAAAACAATGTCACGACGATCCGACATCTGGACATTTTGGCATTGCCAAAACTATTTCTCGCGTTACCGAACTTTACTATTGGCCAAAAATGATATCTGACGTTAAAAATTATGTCCTCTCTTGTGAAATTTGTTGCGCACAGAAAAGCTCTCAGCAAGCTAGACCTGGATTAATGGGAAAACCCAAACATGTCTCATATCCCTTTCAGTTAATTTCTATGGATTTATTAGGACCTTTACCTAGGTCAAAGAAAGGAAATCAACATTTGTTAGTAATTACAGATTGGTTTACAAAATATGTTATAGTAAAACCTTTAACTAAAGCTACCGCAATCCAAATCACTCGATTCCTTGAACAACAAGTTTTTCTAGTTTACGGTATCCCACAAGTAATTTTGTGTGATAACGGAGTTCAGTTTACCTCTCATTTATTTAAAGAATTATTATCTAAATATGATGTTCAGAAAACTTATTACAATTGTAAATTCCATCCACAATTTAATCCTACCGAAAGAGTAAACCGAGTATTAGTTACCGCTATCTCTTCATATATTACTAACGATCATACCCGTTGGGATGAAAATATCTACAAAATTGCATTAGCAATAAATACCGCCAAACATGAAGTTACTAATTTCTCTCCTTCATTTCTAGTCTTTGGTAGATATATACCTACCGATGGTTCCTATTACGGTCCTGTACCTACAGATACCGACGTCTTTCAAGTAGACGAACGGATTCGTTGGGACGAAACTCAACAACAACTCCCTACTTTATTTGCCGACGTACGGAAAAGTTTACAACGAGCTTATCTTAAAAGTAAACAACATTATGATTTGAGAAAACGCCCTTTAGTTTTCCAAGTGGGTGATATCGTTTGGAAAAGAAATTTTGCTTTATCTGATGCCTCTAAGCAATTTTCTCATAAACTTGCGCCTAAATATTTACAATGCCAAGTAATTGCAAAACATGGTGATCTCGCCTATCGTTTAAAATTAGTGGATTCCCAGAAACAGATTGGAGTCTGGCATTTGAAGGACCTTAAATCGTTCCATTCTGTCGATCAATAAATCCCTAAAGAACTTTTTTATATTTTCTTATTATTACCTACCTATCTGATTCAATTAATTATCTTTACCTTATTATTGACTTTTTTATAACGTACTATTTCTTACCTTTGTCACTTATCTCTAATTAAATATTTTTCTTAAATTTACTAAAAATTAATTTACCTATCCCGAATTTTGTGGTGTGTATGTATGTTAGTATAACTTTTTTGTTTAACTCAGGGCCCGAGGAAACAAGAAAACTGCTTAATAATTAATTACTTATCTGCAAATTCGAATTTTAACTTTACCTCAATTTTAAATGTTTATACCTTGAATTTTGAATTATGAATTATCTAAATGAAACCCAATTCTTATCTGAATAATTTTTATCTTTATAATTATCGATTTACCTATTTATCTTTTCCTTTTATCGAATTTCTAATTCCTAAAATATTATCTTATTTATTGCTATATCTGTTACCGTATCTTTATCTTATTGAATTTACCTTTTTTAATGCATTACCTTTATCTAATTAATTTTACCTTATTATCTCCTTTCTTATCGAATTTATCTTACCTGAATCAGTAACTTATCTTAATTAATTCCTTGTATCGAATTGTAACGTACCGAAGTACCTAGAAGTGAAGAAAAAGGAAAAATGGAAATTATTATTATAACCTTAATAAGCAATCATATGATTGTAAAATTGTTTTGTTATCGTTGAATAACTTAACTAAATACCTTATACCTGTTACCTTTTACCTAATATCGCATACCTTGTCTAATGACATTAAAAATCAATCATAAGATTGTAATTTTGTTTCGTTATCGAAGTGAATAACTTAACCATATATACCTATTATCTATTATCTTATATCGCATTATCTTGTCTAAAAAGACACTACCTTATCTTACCTTATTGTTATCTTTAAGGATATCTTATCGGTCCTGATCAAACCGAATACCTAATGAATATTATCTGATAACTTTTTATCTAATAATTTTATGCGATAAAATTAAACAAGGTTAATAATTTCCAATGAATACAAACATTTTTGTTTGAATCACAAGGTGATATCTGTTCACCAACAATTTTAATCGTCTGGATTATAAATAATTACTATTACATAAAATTTCATAAGAAATTTTAAACTTTATACAAGGTGTTTCACCTGTTCCGAACCTAACTTGTAAATTTGATTGATATTTGATCATCCCTGGAATTTAGACTGCCTTATTAAATTAAGATACGGTTTATACTTGTGGGAATCAGGATCGCAAATTGACTCGGATATTTGAGAACCTCCCTCTCGTATCGATCGACATCGATTTTTTATACAGGTCCGTCCTAAGCCCTTTGATGATTTATTTTATTTTATTTTTTTTTTCATCTTCATTTAATTTTAAGAATCATCCGTACTTTATTAAACCTCGGAAGGCCAAGGAATTAGAAAAAGATTTTAATTTTGTGGGATTACAATAGTTTTTCAATCCCGTGCGAAAAATCGTTGCCCTCTTTATTTATTCTTGCTCAACTTTCTAACCTACCGAGTAAAGTAAAGCTACATTAATTTTAGTTGAATAGGATTGAACTACTAGGATTTTGTAAATATGATTATAAAACAATTTTAAATTCCGACATGATGCGTCGCTACGATTATTAACACTGTCCTTGTAGGAATTTGGTCGCTTTCGGATCCCGTGAAGAAAATGACTCCCTCCTTGAACAATTATGCGTCGTTGCGTGCTGAATTAGGTCTTTAGATAAGTTTACTTAGTAGTAAATTATATTTTTTATTCATTTTATCGGCCTGTAAATATGATAGCCAGCATTTATCTGTCTGATTTTCTTAATTTTACTCCCAGATAAATTAAGACAAAATTGAGTGGCGCCTAACAAACCTGAATTTCCTCCCCAACCAATCAATAGTGATGATTATAGACATGTAAATTTGATAGTCTCCCAGAGCTCATCTCAATTCATTCCTCCTAAGATCAATAGTGATGATCATATACTTGTCAACACCATTTTTCGACGAGCTAGACCCTTCCGCGTTTTATATTTTCCTATCTTAAAAGTTTATCTTATTTTCTTTAACTTTTTTCTCCCTATTGAAGATATCTATTATCTATCTCTCTTTACTATATATAACTTTGACTCATTAACTATTAACTTTTTGACTCATGGTCCCAGATATGACCCTAAACTATCCTATCGTTGCGTTTCTCGCGATTATGGTCCAAGACATGACCTTAAACTGTTCTACAGTTCCTCTGTTCTATTACCAGTTTGTCACCTTTTTTGGAATCAAACTCCACATCTGGTTTTAGTTAAACTATTCTACCTTGAGAACTTTCATCGTTCGTTAATTCTATACGAAATCGATTACTTTTTCTTAAAAGTAGTTTTAATTCTATTAAAACTATCATTTAAAAAAAAAAACCTATGGTTGAGTCTATTGGTAAATCTTAGATTGAGACTTATGGCTGTAGATCCATAGCCAGGTATATACCTATAATAAAATAATAATATAAATAAAGAATTAAAATATCGAATATCTATGAATAATTAAAGGCATTAGCCGAATATCAAGAATAATTAAAGGCATTAGCCGAATATCAATAATAATTAAAGGCATTAGCCGAATATCGATTAAATAATAAAAGGCAAAGTCCGAAATTTTATGTGAGATAATACCTATATCTAGTGGTTCCTCACCTTGACAATAAATACAAGTATGGAACAGGAGGTATTATTGCCTCTGCGCCCCCCATACCATTCTTATTGTCAAGCAGTTATCTGCGTTATCTGACGCGATCTGCGTTATCTTACGCTGTTTCCCGTTATCTTTGCGCTGTCCGCGCCATTGCATTTTCATTTACGCGTTCCTTCATAACCGTAAAGGTTATGGATTTCTATTGTGTAACTTTGCACTTTTTTGCGTTACTTACGCAAAATTCTAAGTTAATAACCCTTCCGGTCATACAAAGAATATTCCTTGTTTCAAGTCTCGTACTTGCGTTATTTACGCGAGATTTCGGTTTCCGAAAGATCCTATACCGGTTGCGCTTGTTTTCAAGCTATGCGCAGTTTGACTTTTATTTAGTTTGAGTATTAACTCAAAACTAAATTTTTTCATTATAAGTTTGTCTCCCTAGAGCCATACTTATAATTTTTTTTACGTCCTTGACGTACTTTTTTTAGTTGGATGAATGAGTGTGAGAAAGGTAGTGGTACGGGTAGTTCTAGTGTGACTGGCTACCGACCCTAGTTCACCGTTCCGCCCTTGTGTGTGTCTGTCAGTTTCGTGACGGTCTGTAGATCCTCAATCGAGAGGCGAAGATTTGCTCCCGACCCTCTCGATCGGCTCTTAAGACGAGTTTTTTTGCGACTTCATCATGAGGTGACGATTTGGCCCCGATCCTTATGAGGAAGTTTCGTGATAATTTTTCTCTTATAATTATTTCTATAAGAAATACATTGACGCTCTTGGGCTATGCCCAAAGAATTTTGATATCGGTGCCCGAAGAGGAAACCAATGGCTTCACCGTTTCCGTTTCGTTGTCTGCGCTTGGCCTCACCAAGCAGAGGAAAAACGATGACTGCAATGCCATCGCATCAACATGACATTTGTTTTCATGGCGATAAATGTGTCCTGTGCACAGGGGGTGGGAAAATTTCGTGCACAGTATCTTCAACCGAAGTAACCTAGCCTTATGGTAATGATGGTTACAACCATATTTCTCTGGGATGGGATTTCATCATATTTCGATTTTGTGGGTTATCTATCGGGGTATCATTATCTAAATTGTTTTATTATCCTTATCGCAGCTTGGAAATGCTGATTAAACAGTAACGTATCTCTATCTATGCCTTAACATGAATTATGTTAACTTATATTCCTACTATGACTTTTACGCTTTTTTTTTATTGTTTTTTATTAACGATAAGGATATTTGTTACGACTACGTCGAACAGTCCTTAAATTCACTTAAAATTTTGATTAAATCATAAGATTTATTTGAACGAGCCTGGTATATGTCACAGACAACCGTCTCCACTAAATTATTTTTAGAACTTATCTACGTGAGAAACATGCAATTCTTGTGCTTTGGTTCTAAGAATTCTGTCCTTAACTTGCAAACAAGCAGAATGAAGAATTACGTCATGTACCTCGACGAGAAAAATAAGAAATCGGTTCATTTTGACTCCTATATCTAGGCAACCCCTTAACCTTTGAAGAAACTTTAAGTAAAAATCCCTGTTAAATTTCAAGAGCCATCTTGGAAATGACTTCACTTTCTGTCGTACTTCCATCGTGGGAAGATGTGGTCAATATTTCGTATCGTGCTCCACACAATTAATTTAATTATTTCGTGTACCTAAAGTCAAATAAATAACTTGGACTTTTTATCTGTACCTCGAGCAAGTAAGATGTATTCACCGAGTTTAACTTTCCTTTGTGCCTTCAAATAACAAACATGTGTAAAGTGTTTCGTGTACCTAAAGTCAAATAAATAACTAAAACTTTATCTTGTGCCTCCAAACAAATACCTGAGTAATAGTTTCGTGTAACTAAAATTAAATAAATAACTTAAAACTTTTTACCGATCTATCAAACAAAATGTGTTTTATAATAAATCTATCTCGAATATGGCAAATTTGAATAAAGGCAAGAAATTTAATATTTTCGATCATTACCGACGATGCTAATTCAATGAAAAAGAATAGACAAATTGTTGATTTACGATAAATACTTATACCTACTGGATGGATAAAATTTGGATTATTAAGAAGATAACGTATACCTATGGGATGAAGGCGATTTGGATTATCAAATAGTCAACAACGACTACAAAGGAAATGGAATTGGAAGGACGGTGTGCAATCAACAGGTGTATCGATAAACCAGCTTTTCCGAATTTGAATTCAGGAAAAATAATTAGAGTGCAACGACTTACCACGTTTAACCGGGTTAAAGGTTAGTTTTTGTTCAATTTGATTGTATGTAACCGCACGTATCTAATTGTAACGATTGATTTGATGTATTGCTTATTCAACGACTAATTGGTCCATTTTTCATTATGATTACATTAAAAATCAATCATACAATTACCTATATTGTTTTTGTATAAATTATTTATTTGTACAAATTATTGAAGTGGAAATCAATCCGTAAGGATGATGAAAGTAAATGGTTTACTATCATTGATTTTGTTCTAAATAACGCTTTAATTAAGTAATTTTAATTAAATCTTGCGGAAGCTTCCTTGATCATTTAGGTAAAAATTAAGGAAAATTTGTATTTATGTTACGTATTTGTGTCGAAGTTTCGTTTAACGTTATTATATTTCTTTACATCAAATATCTTTTATTTCAAGAGCGCCGAATTCTTTTCAGGATTGTGTATATATGTAAAAGCGAGGTAAGCGTATATTTTGTTTCACGTAAGTACCACCCTGAGATAAAGTTCTCAGTATTTTTTGAATTCAAGTTCGAAAAATCTGCTCCACCGAAAGAAGTGAGTATAGCAGAGGAGGGGTAACAAAGTTTTACAGTTTGTTTCATATTTATCCTACTTGACCCTATGTATTAAATTCTATGACAATTATTTTAAACCAAACCAAAAATTTTCAAGTTTTAAACATCAAGCGATTGTTTCATCAAAACTGAAATCTTTCACCTTTCTATCTCAGGTAGTCAGGACATCTGTCCATGCATATACTGATAATGTTGGAAGAAATGGACAAGATTATGGATCATCTGACTGTTCTAATACACAACACAACTTTAAACAAAAATGTAATAACCCTAAAGATTTCGGTCTGAAACTTAAAAGTTTTAGTTAATCATGCACTGGAGGTCAAATCATTTATCATAAATCTAAACTTACATGGCTAAAAAGCTTTATCAAAATTCTCAACTTTACTATCTATCACACCCAATCTCCTGATGGTACAGCACGAGAAGGAACTGCAATTATCATTAAAACATCACAAAATAGGGAAAACAATTTAAGAAACATACAAACTGCATCAGTTGTAATCGATAACTGGCAGGGATCACTTACTCTTTCAGCAGTATCTTCCCCCTCTAACCTAGCTGTCAAAAAAGTTCAATTTGATACATTTTTTAACTTTCTTATTCATCGCTCTATTGCAGGAGGTAACCGCAATCACATAATTTTCTTATAATCAAAATATGCTTAGACCTGCCATTAAAAAAAAATTAATAAATTACTTACCCAATTTAATAAAAATACAAATTGAAAAATATTTAAAAGCAGCCTATCATACAAATAATCTTAACATGCTATTTAAGACTGAGAGTAAAATCGATGAAACTGTAGATCATCTGACCGCGCAATACAAAAGCGATCATGGAGAGCTACCCCATCAGACTCAATTATTGATAAACCCGACTGATGTTCCAAATATATAAAAAAAACCATTGTAATTAACTCAATCTCCAAGAAATAGAACCAATTTAAATAAAGCCACAAAGCAACTGCAAAGCTTCTTGTTGACACAAAAATCGAGGTGCAAAAAACTTCTTAGAAAACCATTAAGCTAGTAAAGCAATAACTGACTACTCTTAAACACAAAAGCATTTCTCTATTTCTCTAAGGAATTTACACCTATACCTGCCATAAAACCAACTTCAACCAAAATGAAACTCTCCCCGTCTCCTGATTCTGACTCAATTCTAACTCAAAATAAATTTACTATTTGGGCCAACTTACATGAAGAACAAATCAACCTACAGGACACCATACCACCTTCAAACGACTTTCCAGTTAAAAATCCATCTCAAAACCTCTCAATAGAGATCATAAAGAGATGATAACTGCCCACCCTCTACTGACGTAGATCCCTAAATGTTTAAAGTCAATAAAATGCAATGTATATCAATTACTTCGTATATTTGCATAAAGTTTTAGATACATTCAGATGTTTTTAACCAAACTGATGATTTTTAAAATTTATATTGCTTTGAATTCCACAAGTTGAAGAAATTGAATCAGTATTTCCCATTTTCAGTGCCAGCCAAGATATGTACTCTGAAGTTCTTGTATAAATGTCGGGCTGTCCTTTTGCACAAGGAATGTTAGCTGCTGCGATCCCTATTAAAAAATTTGTTGATACCATCACTAATGGGTCACCCGCATCAGCCTTAAACAAAAACGGTTAGAATTAAATGACAGTTAAATTGTTTAAAAAAAAAACAGTCTTACTGTGCAAATTCCTTTTCCTTTTCCATCGTTCGTGCAAAGGACACTATCCGAAATGTTAAACTTGAATGATTTTTGACATACTTCGTTAGTGATTGTTGTTACAATTAGTTTTTTAAGATTGTTTGGAGTCTGAGTATTAGTTTTCTAGAAAAGTAATAATTATTATAGCTGCCTTTTATACAGACTGTAACAAAGACGTTTTTTAAAAGGAGAGTTAACTTCAATTGTCACAATGAAAATTGTGCGGTAGGCGAAGTTTTGAGATATTTCGAAGTCAAATGCTTTAAACTGAAAGTTTTTAGCAATTTAATACAAATAATTAGTAAAATAATTAAAATAATATTTTTACAACAAAAAAATCTGTAGGGCGCAAGGCATTTGTCTAGGCTGTCATCTTGAAATAAGTGGAAGCCGTCCGGAGATATTAGGTTGATGAACCTTTTGTTAACAAAACTTATCTACCTAACTAACAAAAGGTTCATTTCTGAGACCCACTTTTGTGCTACCAAATACCTCAGTGCGTTCCACTTAAAGCGCATGACAACCACGGTCGTTTGTCAGACCAATCAAATAACCGCTCTCGATCTTTAGTCCAATCAAAGAACAACGGGACCAAGCAGCGGTCCCCCATAGGCTTAAGTGGAATCCACTGTAGGTGACCTATAGCTTACACTGAGATCACCCCAACCAGAAACCGTTCCAGTAGTACCACCGCCAATATTAGTTGGTAGTAAAATGGCAGGTTGAATATTTATATTTAATTTAAAACAACGTTTTAATTTAATTAGTGCAATATTATTTGTAACCCTGGGTTTGTAATCTTCATGAACCACAGTTTTTTCAACGCCAATTCTCTCACCACCAGTGTCTAATTTAGTAGTTCCTGCTAATACAGTCAAATATGATATATTATTTCTAAAACATATATTTCAAAATTTATGTTAAAATCTGTTTTAATTTAATTACTCTGCTTTTACGCAAGCTGCTGTTGTTGCAACCCAGAGATAATTGAAAATGATGCCTGAACAATAATGTTTTTTATTATACTGAAGAGACACTTGATAAGGTACTTCATTGTCTTTTGCATCAACTCCTCCTACCAAAAAGTTGCTTGTATGGGCATCTAAACTTTATTTTAAAAGATGCAAAAATACGTACAGTAAATTGAAAGGTTGCAATTTGCGATAACCAGTGGTGGCTAGTGAAAGAGAGCTCGGAATTGTCGCCCCCCGAGTATTGCAATGTATTGTTCTCTTTGTTAAATTTGTTAAAATTGAAGTAATATCAGTTTATCTTTTCCTAATCAAATTTATACAGATGCCTATCCTCACCCAAAAATATTGTTTATAAATTTTTTTAAACAATTACAATAGACTTGATTCCTTTATTAATATATTCACTAGCTGCCACTGGCAATAATCAATCAACTTTAAACATTAGAAATCAAATCAGCAAAGCTGTAATACTCACTGGCTGTACCTGTATATGTGGAAACAGCAATAATCGCAAACAATAAACAAATACACAACATTGTATTCTGGATTCTGGATTCTGGATTGGATGTGGAGGGCAAACCATGGTTCACGCGCACTCAAGCCACATAATCGGGCCCATTATGCTACCTCCGATGTTAGCAGCCCACCAGCCTCCTATTCCTCAAGCCACCCCAAACTCAGGGCGAACTCAAGTACTTTGGAGGGCGGTGTGCCACTAATACTGGCCATGCTAGGCCAGAAGTTCCCCAACATGGATCCTCTTTTCGATGCTAACACTGGGCAGTTGCAAAGCACATGCTCCACTGTTTCATCTTCTTCTTCTTCACATCCACGACATAATGGGCTTTCAACCAGTCCCATAGTGTGCAGATGTTTGTTTAGCTTACAGTGTCCTGTAAGACATCCTACGATAACTCGTAATCTGTCCCGAGACAACTCCAGATAATATTTTGCATGTTTGTCAGATGGTATGTTAATTGCAGCCTTAGCCTGACGGCATCCAGCCACATTCTCCCATCTTTCAACATGCAGTCTACGGGTATCCCCTTTTATGATGGCATCAAGGGCCTTAACAGCCAGCGAGATAAAAGGCTCCGGACCGCACGGCACGTTACCAGAACCTTGCCTCGCCAGCTCATCAGTCCTCTCATTGCCCTCATTTCCTTCATGCCCTTTAACCCAACTAAGAGTTAGAACATTATGAGTGGATATCACGTTCAGTGTCTCAATGCATTGTAGCACAAGACCGGAGATGATCTTGCAGCGGTTTAGCGCCACAAGGACCGCCCTACTGTCGGTGATTATTTGAATAGTTTTGCCCCGGACATTTCTGTCCTGGACTTCTTCTGCGCAGCGAAGCACCCCAATGAGTTCCGCCTGGAAAACAGAGGAGTACCTCCCCAACGATAGTTTTATATCTAGCTGCAGTTCCGGGGAGAATATTCCCGAACCCGAGCCAGTATTATTTTTGGATCCGTCCGTGTACAGACATATGTCAGCCCGGTCAGATCCTTTAGTGTCTAACAGAATTTTAAAATTCCTCTCAAACACGTATTTGGGGGGGATCCTGTCAGCATCAAGACCCAAAAGAGGCAGCTTTTTTGAGCAGTCCTCCAGAATCCGTGTATGCCCAACCGATCCCCACCTTATAGGTCCAGAGACCCCAGGCCCGCATTCTCAGGGAGGCCCTCAGTGCCTGTTCCTTCACATAGATATCCAGTGGAGGAAGGCATAAGAGAGCCTCCATGGCCGCAGTAGGTGTTGTTCGCATCACTCCCGTCACCGCCAAGCAGACCGATCTCTGCAGCCGCTCCAGAGAGGACACTACTGTAATCAATCTGGTTCTGGGCCACCAGACGAGTGCGCCATAGCAAAGCATAGGCCTGATTATGGCAGTGTACAGCCAGAGGGCAATCTTTGGGGAGAAACCCCATGACCTTCCCAATGCTCTGCGACACTGCCAGTAGGCCATACTTGCCTTCGTCACCTTAGTGCTAATGTGTTTGCCCCAGTTAAGCTTCGAGTCAAGTATTATACCCAGATACTTGACCTCTGAAGTTAGTTTAAGAGGGGTTCCTTTTAAGCAAGGCATTTTCATGCTCCTCAGCTTTCTCTTTTTGGTGAACAGAACAAGCTCAGTCTTGGTTGGGTTGACCGAAAGAGACTGTTCCGAACACCAATTCTCTAGGATTCTCAGGGCGCCCTGCATCAATTCGCACAGGACATCCTCAAAAATCCCTCTAAGCAGTATGGTAATATCATCTGCGTATCCGACAGTGTAGAAACCACTGTCATTGAGACGCTGTAAAAGGCTGTGCACCACAAAGTTCCACAATATTGGCGAGAGTACACCTCCCTGTGGGCAGCCCTTATTAACAGCCCCTCTTATGTACGCATCTCCCATAGCAATCTCAACAGCCCTACTATTCAGCATAGAGCTGATCCATCTAATGATGGCGTTAGGCACATCGTGTTCGTGTAGAGAGATGCCAATGCAGTCAGAGGTAGCATTGTCAAATGCTCCCTCTATATCTATAAACGCTGCCAGGGTACATTCCTGAGATTGTAACGATTCCTCGATACGCTCCACCACCTTATGTAGTGCAGACTCAGTAGATCTCCCTGGAGTGTATGCATGTTGATTCGGGTGTAGTGGGTTTGGTACCAGCACCACATCCCGAATCTCTCTGTCGCACAGTCTTTCCAATGCCTTCAGAAAGAAGCAGGTAAGACTAATTGGCCTAAAAGATTTAGCCAGAGTGTAGTCACTACGCCCCGGCTTAGGTATGAAAATTACCTTAACCTTACGCCATTCTTTAGGTGTATAGCGGTGGGCAATGCACGCCCTGTACACCTTCACCATAGGGCCGAGTAGGAGGTCCAGGCCCCATTGGAGTAGAGCCGGATATACCCCATCCAGCCCAGGCGATTTGAATGGACTGAAGGATCTTATTGCCCATTCCGTTTTGGTTGGGTTAACAGTGGAATTTGCACTATCCCAGTCCGCCTCAGTCGGTGTCCAAGCGATACGCTCAGTCCACCTATAGTCCGAGACAGTTGTACTACCAGGAAAGTGTGTTTGTAACAGTACCTCAGCAGTCTCCCTGAGGCTCTCCGTAAAGGAGCCGTCAGCTCGAAGGATCGTGCCGAGCTGTTGGTTTGGGTCTTTGGAAATGATCTTCTTTAGTTTGGCCGCATCCGTAGTAGAAGTAATGCCACTGCAGAAGTCTCTCCAAGACTCTCGTTGCTTTAGGCGAATCATCCTCTTGTAGTCCAACCGGAGGTTTTTGAAAACCTCCCAGTCAGCCTCACTTTTGGATTTCTTCGCCTTGTTACAGAGTCTCGTGACTGCCTTCTTCAGCCGCTCCAGCTCCTTGCACCACCAAGGTGTTGCTTGTATGCCAGAGCCAACCGTTTTCAGCGGACAGGAAGACTCATATGCTTTTGTGAGTGACTTGTGTAATGCGTTAACGCATAATTCAATCTCCTCAGTGTTTTCTAGTCGATTTTTATTTATGATTGCCTTTGGCATGTCGGCCTCCAAGGTGCTGGAGAGTACATCCAAAAAGATATGCCTGTCCAGCTTCCTTGGATTCCTTACTTGCTTAGGCTCGACTTTCAAAGCTTTAATTTTAAAGCATAACCATCTGTGATCTGACATAGTCAATTCGTGTGACACATGCCAGTCAAAGATTTTTGTTGAAATACTTAATGACGCCAGAGTGATATCAATCACAGAATGACGTTTGGGGGACACATAGAAGGTGGGCGTGTCACCCCTATTAAGAATTTCTAGGTAACATTGTATTCATTTTGTTTAACTAACAGGAAAGTATCGAGGTGGTTTGCTTATATAATTATACAAAAGCCCTGGTAATTATTTTAAAATTTTTATATTAATATTTAAAATATTACCGGTATATTACAATATTTGCTATGTGGATATGTTACAGCTTTGTCCATCTTTTGCAACCTATTTACATTATTATTATTATGACTGTTTATAATATATTTTAAATTATTTATTCCAAAGATTCCAAAACTATGTACATTCTAAATTTACAATAAGCTATATAAAAGTTTCAAATATTCTCTTAGAATGTAATGTTGAATTTTTATTGTTTTTTTGATAAAATGTTTTGAAATACTTTCTTACAAATTGAGAATGAATATCTTAAATTGACTAATTATAATTGCTTTCTATCGAGTGGTTTATGGAAAATTTAAAATTAAATCCAGAAATATATTTTCCCAAACAGTAGATCACTCTCTTTTCTTCGGCTAGCTCAGGGTACATAAAATTATCAAACAAATGAAACTCCGAATTAATTTTAAGCGTTCATTGAGCAACTCGAAAAGCTACAATTTAGCTATAACTATAACCATAACACGCATAACTGTTTTTAATTGGCAGTCAGTAAATTTTCACGTCGAAGATTGTCATTAACTAATAGATTGTTAATTAACCACCACATGTTGACTTTGAACTGTTATCACTTTGAAGCAAATGCAAAAGTTTTAACCTTTCATCCAATTTAATTTTACAAATAATTCTTATCATATCCAATTAATTAATTTCATTGCACGTCTGGCTTCTATAAAATTATAGCAATTGAATCTTCATCAAATTTAATTCACACATTGATTTTCCATTTTTTTCATTTTTAGTTTGCGCCATATTTGATAAAATTCTATCACCTTCATACACTCGTAATTAATCAGTATTCCACTAATTAAACTTCAAAACTCGTTGGATAAATTAGTTAAACTCAATCATATCGTTCACACTTAAAAATTATACACTTTGACTTTTAACGTAGTTCACACATCAATATTCTTAGACTACTCAAAGCAAACTACTCAACTTCCCCAAAAAAATCAACTCTTTCAAACTTTCATTCCATCTGTTTTCTGTGGTTTAAGTTTTCAATTCACTACCATTTTGCTGGTTATTATGATATTTTACACTTTGTTTATAATTTTCACCAATAATTAGGATTATTACAGGAATAATTCAGTGAACAATCATTAAATTTTAAATATAAATAGTAAATTTCACGGGAATCGGACATTAGGTCTCATTCGGATTAAACAATTTTGAAGCAAATTATGAAAAAAAAAAATGAACCAAGAAGCAATTACAAAACATAAAAAATATGAACTGTTGCAAATAAGACTTATTATTAAAAATTTTTGAAAATCGCTTATTTGAAGCTTTGAATAGATCGACTGGGAGCAAGTTGTTCAATGCACAGATGGTGCAGTATTACCGCATTTAAAAAACATAAAAAGTATATATACCATATTATATTAATTTACATTTAGGCAACAAATATATTATTCAAATAAAAAAAGTTTGCTTTATCCTTTTCTGAGCCGTTTGGAAGGCATTGCCTTCTCTACTACAAGCTGTGGAGGTAGTAAAAAGCTTTTATCATCCTGCTCTGGTATTTTTTCGGGCTCCAATGGTTGGTTGAAGTGATCGTTGTCGTCATCATTGTCAACTACATGTAGTAAAGTGTTGTCACATTGTTGACCACAGCAGTGCTTGCATATGGAAGAGCACTTCAAACCAGCTTTACGGCAAGAGATGGCTCTTCTACACGTTATCTTGCAAGCGCATGACACTGTCTTAAGTAAATATAAGGGAGCCACATTTCTGGTAGTTTTTAGTGACACTAAACTCGCATTACTACGCACCCATCCCCACTCTTCCGGATTTACTGTGTTTCCCAACCATATCTGTATTTGATCAAAACACCGATATGAGTGGTGGCGTGCAGCATCGTAAGTAGGTGGGAGTCTTGCGAGGTCCACTTTTCCCTTGGTTATAGCTCGTGTGAACGTGGAGTGGCCCAGAGCTACGTCGGTAGAGTTGCCAGTGTAGAGGGCCGCAAAAACACGCGCATCGGCCTCAGCAATCTTATTATGGGTAGTGAATCGTTTGAGAAAGCGTTGGAAAAAGTCCTTAAGTTCTTTCTAAAAGGTGACCATACTGCTCAACTTTATCTTTCCTTGGCCAAAAATAGCAGATGTCGTATCCACATCACCAGTACCTCCTCTTCCAGGCTTTACAAAGACCAAATTGATGCATGACTGGCCAAGCCCTATCAGCCCTATTCTTTCAATTATTGTGCCACTTTTATGCTGCTTAGTCTTAGAAATGGCGGTCTTAACAATGAGCAAGTTAGCATGTTCCTGAGCCTGATTGACTTCAATGAGTCGACTTTTACTTTGCTCATTGACCAAAAACTTTTCCTGAACGACTTGGTTAATTGTATTTATGTCAAAAATTACTTCGGGGGATTGGTGAATTTTTATTCGCCGTAATCACTCGGATCTTTTGGTGCCACTATGAGCGGGACAACATATGAACAACGGCAACATTCGTGGACTCACAGTGTTTCTTTAAAAAAAGTAGTAGCTTACGCCTTGTTGACTTGCTTCCTTTCCGCATGGCTTCTTCTGCAAAGAGTGACATTGGTTAAGGCGCAAGTTCGTAAGTGAAAAAGTTTTTTAAGTCTTCCTCTGATTGCTTTATAAGGCACAATCTTTGAAACAGTGTCAGAGGATCAGTAGAAGGTATTTTGAGGTTTTCCATCGTAAGACAGCTTACAGCAGATGCCAAGGTTTTAACTTTGTCTGTCTCTTTGAGGGTGGGACTAAAAATCATACATCCTGGACTTATACAATATAATGTATTAAATCTAATATGCCAATTACCGGAAATCGGAAGATTGCTAATTTAAAGAGATATAGTTGATCAAATTTAAAAATATTAGTACTCATTGGATGAAGAATTTTACAATCAACAACTTTTGTTTTATAAGTTTTTTTCTTAGAGTATACTCATTACAATGCTGCAGACTCATTATAAGAACTACATCTTAAATTTTGACAAAGTTGGAAAAATTGTTGTTCTTTGAACGTGATTTTTGACCATATTACTAAATCAAATTTTTAAGTGGCCCTACTCATTCGACACAGAATTTAATTTTCTTTAATTAGTTATATTTTAACTTTTTTACTAGGATGCACTGTTTAGGAGTTATAAGCAAAAAAGCTAAAAAAGTTATAAAATTTGAAGGTTTTTTGGAGGCCAAAAGTTCTCCCGAAGTCTCCCGTGTTAGCATTTTTGTTTTTTACATGTTGCCACCCATATGTACAAGTTAAAAAAATAAAATCTTGTACACCACCGTTTGCAAGGTACAATGTCTATTTCGACTGGCCGGTGTTTTATTATAATTCTGGTGGAAAAAGCGTTATTAATTTAAATGAAGTTTTCCATCACTTAAATAAAAATTTACTTTTATTTCAAGTTCGGCGGTCAATGAAAGTTTTGGAAATATAATCGCAGATTAAGGAAGTAAAATCGAGTCCTGTTTTTTAAACATTAAGATAGGTACCTTATGTGATAATAACTCGTAAATAAGATAATACATAGATTTTAAAAGTATAATGCCTTGTGCTGGAAACGCGACTTACTGATTTATGCGGTTGTTATCGACACTTGGTATACCACGATAATATTTATTAAAACAATCTTTTGTACGTTTTAGGCTTTTAGGTTAGGTTATACATAAGTTTTTGTTTCCATTCAGAATTTAGCAGAGCTTCTTAAACTTTTGCTAGTTCAGGATACGTAAAAAATTTTTCTGGTCCTATTCTCTGCACTTACCAATTAATGATGTCAATATTAGTTTTGCATTTAATTCAGTTATTTTAAACTATAACTTAAATGGACGTTACCATTAATTTCTAATATACATAAATTGATGATGCTAGATGTTACTTGTAAACAAGAAAATATTCTAACTTTACAATTTTGCTATACTTATACTTGGGTAACCGAAAATATATTTAATTAAATAATAAAATTAAAATATCCTAATATCAAGGTTAATTTGTCTCTTTCCAAATCTCAAAATGCATTTTCAGGCTTCATCATCGATCCTCCAGTTATTCATCGAGGTAAGAGTTTGAAATTTTTATTCTACCTGAAATCAAAATACAAAATAGTCTTGCTCTTGGGAACATAGTTTGAGAATCCATGTTTTAAAATAATTATTATGCGAATGCATTTTAGTAGATAAGTACCTTATGAAATACTTATACAAAAAGTTCCAAAAATAATTATAACCGTATACATATAAAATTGAAGTATGTAAAATATTTTAAGCTTTTTACTTGTGAAAATTATACTATGAATTACTTTAAATAAATAATTTACTTCATATATGTATGTATTTTCGAAATAATTATGAATTTATTATATCGACATTAACTTGCAATTTATTTTAAATAATTCATAATAACGTGTATATAAGCAGATCGTTTTAAACCCTTAGTTATACGGTATACGACGTTAAAACCATGTTAAAAATTTGTTTTCTGTTTGCAATTGCTGCCATTTACATATCAGCAGAGGGTGAGTATCATAGACTTCACTTATTTAATATTCATTTTTAAACCTTTTGAGCATCAATGAGCTTCTAAATTTTTCGTTTGAGCTATAATTTTAATTTCATTTTCTGCAAAGTTTTGTTTTAAATTTCGAGTACTCCGGGCAAGTACCGTACAATCACTTTCAATTTTAATTCTATTTTGTAGGTACGTTTAAAATTTTCGATCCCATTAAAAAAAATTAATCCTGTTTAATTACAATCATCATTTTGATGGAATAATACGGAAGGTGTAATTTTATAAAAAAAATCTGTTTAATAGAATATCGTCAACTAATAAAATCGGATACTGTTATAATTATAAGTATGTGCACCAACTATACTGAGTTTCTCAAATTCAAAATTTTTCCCAATTTCAATTCAACAACATAATTGATACATTTTAATTTTATTAAAAGAATTTAAAATAGTTTTAAAAAAGACGTATAATAAAAAGGTCCAACTGACATTTTACTAAAAAAAAAAAATTTTGAGACCCGAAATCAATAAGCGATATTTTGCGGAACAAATAATTTAGTTTTGTTTTCCAAAAATTAATAGAATCAAATTTAGCAAGTTGACAAATAAATTTAAATTAAAATGTTGCCACTTGATCTTAAAAATCTTTCTTCCGTCTTTTCGTTTTTTTCTAAATTTTGGTTTATGCGCTACGTCTTCCTTTCAACGGTGTTTCCTCTAAGTCTGACCAAATTTGTTGTATAAAATTTTTTTTAACAATTTCCACTTTCATCCAATATTTCCTTAACAAATTTTTCACCACCAATTGGTCGTTTTATTCTTATTTTGAACACTCTCGTATCGATTTATTAATGATGGAAACGATTTATTTATTTTGTTCCAATTTAATTTTTATTGTATGTACTTTTTCGTTTTTACTTAAGTTTACCGACTTAACACAATTTTACTAACTAAAAGCTAATGCTAAACTTAAAACTAACCGAACCGTCAATGACCCGTCAACTCTCGATCAACCAGAAAACATAAATTTTCTTTTCTTAACATAATTATATTTGTTTCTTGTTTGCAATTAATGCTGTTTCTATATCTAGAGATGCAGACGGTAAATGTTACAGCTTTGCTGATTTGATTTATAATGATTCACTTTGATTGGTTATTGCCAGTAGCGGCTATATAGTAAATATATTCATAGGGGGAAACAAGTCTATTACAAATTATTGCAAAAAAAGTTTTTAAACAATTATTTTCTATTTATAGAGAGCACAATGTAAGGCAATACTCGGGGGCGACGCTCCCGAGCTCTCTCTCACTAGCCGCCACTGGTTATTTTGCAGCATTTCAATTTACTGGACGTATTTTTTATAATATTTTAATATTATTTTTAGATGCCCGTACAAGCAACTTTATAGTAGGAGGAATTGATGCAAACGACAATGAAATACCTTATCAAGTGTCTCTTCAGTATAATGAAAAACATTTTTGTTCAGGCGTCATTCTCAAACATCGCTGGATTGTTACAACGGCAGCTTGCGCACAAGCACCGTAATTAAATTAAAGCAGATTTTAATATAAATTTTAAAATATATGTTTTAGACCTAATATATCAGCGTTTTCTGTATTAGCAGGAACTACTAAATTAAACACTGGTGGTGTGAAAATTGGCGTTGAAAAAATTGTGATACATGAAGATCACGACGACAAGACTGTAAATAATGATATTGGACTAATTAAATTAAAGCATTGTTTGAAATTAAGTTTAAATATTCAACCTGCCATTTTACTACCAACAAATATCGGCGATGGTACTACTGGAACGGTTTCTGGTTGGGGTTATCTCAGTGTAAGCTATAATATAAGATCGCTTAAAGATATAACTGAGAACTGACATTGTAATAATTATAAAATAGCAAATGGTGGGTTACTTCAAGGGGTTTGCAAATAGACCTTTTGTTTCTTAGGTAGATAAGTTTTTTTTAAAAAAATTCACATTCTAATTGTTATGAAGTCAACCAAATATCTCTGAACGGCTTGTAAGGTACTTATTTTCAGTGAAGGTATGATAAGACGATGGCAGCCTAGACAAATGCCCTGTTCCCCGCAGATTTTAGTGTTATAAAAATATTATATTAATTATTTGTATTAAATTGCTAAAATTTTTCAGTTTTAAAGCATTTGACCTTAAAATTTAAAAAAAAATCTCTTACGGCACCACTTTCATTGTGTAAAATGAAGAGTATCTTCGTATAAAATCTTTATAAAGAGATCCTCTGTTACATTCTAATGGCGTCACTGCTTTTTAATGTTCTAATAAGTCAGCTATTATAATTATTTTTTTTTTTTTAGAAAAATACTACTGTTGTTTCAAACGATCTTAAAAAACTAAATGTAACAACAATCACTAATGAAGTATGTCAAAAATCGAACAGTCTTAAGGTTCCGGATAGTATCCTTTGCACAAATGATGGAAAAGGAAAAGGATTTTGCAGAGTAATACGGTTTTTTTCTACAATTAAAGTGCTATTTAATTCCAACCGTTTTTGTTTAAGGGTGATGCGGGTGGCCCATTAGTGATGGTATCAACAAATCTTTTAATTGGAATCGCAGCAGCTAACGACGTTCCTTGTGCAAAAGGAACGCCCGACTTTTACACAAGAATTTCTAAATTCATACCTTGGCTGGAATTGCATAGCAAACACTGAAGTCAATTTCTTCAACTTGTAGAACTGTAATAATTCAGTTCGATTAAAAATATCTGAATGTACCTACTTAAAATTTAAGAAAATATACTAATAAATAATTGATCTGTATAACTCGATATATTTTTCTGGGGTGCAACGTCTGCAGAAAGTGAGCAGTCGTGGGTGATATCAATTAGAGATGAATGCGAGACGGGACGGGACGGAATATCTCGCTGGATATTTTTTGTCCTGCGGAATACTTTGAATATTTAGTCCCGCGCGGGACATTTTGTCAAGTCAGTCCCACGCGGGACGAGATTCCGCAGTTCCGCATTTGATTTATTTTATATGATGCAGCCTGAATAAACTTTTCTGATTTTTTTGATAACCAATATTGCTTAGAGTAAATATAGTGTTGAAATTCAATAAGTTAAATTATAAAAAAAAAGAAAAAAATTTGTCCCGCGCGGAACTAAGGTCCGGTTGCACCAACGCAACGTCTATTAAAATTGACATATTACCATTACACAAGAAGAAGGCGCTATTACCGTAATTGCTATTACTCTGTTAAAATTATTTTAATAACGTCATTAGGCTATTAGTTTAATATTTTAATAATTGCTAAGGCAACGCTATTGTCATTGTCATAAATTTTCAGTTAGAACTGCCCTTAAAAATGGTATATTTTCACGTTAATTTTCATATCTAATAAAAAATGCATCCTATGTTGTCTATTTTCAATCTCATTTTATATACAGTGTGATGTTGAAATACATCACGGGTGATTTTCGATAATTTTTTTTTGTTAATTATTCATTATTAGTTTGGAAAATTTAGTTACAATTTATTGAATAATTTTTTCTGGGTTAAATTCCAAATAATTTTAATAATTTTAATTTAATAATTTTAATTAATAATAAGTTTAATAATTTTCACCATGAGTCAAATTAGTTGTAATCAGTTCCTGTTTTTAATTTTGGAAGAGAATAATTTTTGCGTCAATATAAATTTAGTATTTAGCTAAGTTACTTAAGATCAGTAATTACGATATTTTCTATAATAATTTGGTACCAAACTTTTCTAAATTTGGGGAATACCGATCTTAAAAATTATATAGAAAATGGATTTGTCTTTATATGGTTTTGTATTATATTAATTATTTCGTTAGCCATAAGTTTAGTATTTTAGCATTTCGTATAGGGAATTATCAGCGATGATAATTGATTATTTAGATAATTCCACGCGTGTAAAAAACTGTCCATAAAAGCCGTCGAATTATCACAGTTTGCTAGCGGATAAATTACGATAGGCGGAGCATTTGCGGATAAACCACGAACTAAGGAAGGCATCAAAATGCACCTGGCTATTTTTTGAGGATATTTTTTTGTTTACCTTTTTCAATTGTTTATTCTCGTTGACAGTTCAATAAATTTTCAAAGTTTTAAATACTTTTATTTGTATTATTAACTATTTCATCGTTCACTACTGGAATTATCTTATCAAATACAACTTGAGCTTTGATTTTAATCCTGATAATTTTTAATTTCTAATCACTCAGACGTGCTTTTAAAATTTAGCTTGAGAAAATTTGATCTGGCGATAATCACTCGAGCGACCTCGCTGCGCTCGATCGTTTTCGTGATTATGGATGATCAAATTTTTTCTCGATCAATTGTTGATCACGTCTTCGTTGAAATTAAAAATTATCCGAATAAAATCAAAGCTCTTGTTGTATTGCTTATGATAATAACCACATATTGTGAGTAAATACATAGAGGAATATTAATTACTCAAAATGTAGTAACAAATTAACAAATTTATGTCTTCATCTGTACTCGAAAAAGAAGTTGCAGTTGACATTTTTTACCGGTACACGTCGTTTCGGCGACCGCAGTTCAGCGAAAGCAATTCGGCACCGTTTATTCGGCACCGGCATTTTGGCGATTGCCATTTGACGACAGAATATATCAGCTGTAGTTTTCAAGATGCAGGTAAACCATGTTTCAAAAGAAAAACCAATATTTACTCAAGAAAAAGACATTAATTTAAAACAAAATTAAAATCTATTACTTAGTTATTGGCTCCCACGAAACTTAGAAAAAAATGTTGCTTTAGGGAGCAGCAATTGTAAGATAAATCATATGCATATCCCAAAAACTTTGATCTCTTCTCCATGACAAGCAACGCTTGGTGCATACGTTCTCCTTGTTTTTCACTTCAATCTCTTGGATTTTCAGGAATTTGGTTGAGATGACTTTGTAGAACATGGATTTTGATACTCATGTTACATCCTAAATTTTCATTTAGGTCTAGGTTCTCCGGGGTAGTAGAAATCGCTATCTTCTGAGAGTTCTTGAGATATACCTATTTGAGGATGTTTTTTTGGAGGTATTGGGTTGTGACTGTGGTACCAACTCATCGTTAAAACCCTTATCAGGTCTAATTGCAGATTTTAAGTTGAGATAAGTTCGGTTGGAACAATTTGTGAAATTTACTTCTGGAATATTTGAAACCCAAAAATATCAAGCATTATGATGGTTTGACGGTTTATGCCAAATCGTTGGAGTTTTATACTTAGAAATAAGTCTTTTCTTATTTATCCATAAACCCAAAAATTTTACGCAGCCTCTACATACCAAATTTTGAATTCAAAGCTTGATATTTGATTCTATTGGTTTCCTAAAGTAGTCCATGTAGGCTTGGTTTACTAAGTCCGACTCATTTAAGTGACATTCTTTAAACATATACCTACTCACCGCAAAAAAAAACTGTTTTACTTGTTTGTACAAGTTCTTCTTGACGACGGAATCACGATAGATTGGTTAATTCTGATTAATTACTACACCGTTCATAAAAATTTGTTTACTAAGAAGTGAATATCTAGAGGGTAGCTGTATGTATCTCAAAAGCTAGAGGTGTTAGATAAAATGTGAGATAAGATTTAAAATCAACAACGCCAAATTAGTAAAAAAACAGTTGAAAAACTTCAGGCAACAAAACAAAAGTTTGGTTTTGTAAACTAGTGTATCAATCGTCTCTTTAACCTTCATCGAGTGCTTTTTAGATAATGTTTCAGCTGAGGAGACGTTCGGTAGTAGTATGGTGTTGGATGGATTAGCTTGTCCTTGAACCAAAAAGTCTCAAAAAGTTATTCAGAATTTGGATTGAATCAGGATCAGACTGAAAAGATGTGGTGATAGTTTATTTTTGGCAAGTTGACGGTTGGTAGGTAGGGTCGTCTTCTTTGTTATTAGATCAGCCGGCGTTGAATTTAAGAACAAAATTGTTGTGACTTGACGGTTCTAGCGTGGAAACTAATTAGATCGCTATACCTTTACTTGATAAGTAAATCTGGAATCATCATCATCTTCAATTTGAGCATCTATTTTGCATGAGTTAGAGTCAGTTACCTTTTTTATCTAGAGATCTTTTTATCTATTCAAAAGAGTAGAGCGGTTTCTTCTAATTTTGATTGATTACTGAATACTAATTTTGATTTAATATTGCATGCAATGACTTTGACGGTATTGTTGTACGTGGGATAGGTAGAGATTGGTTCATCATATCCCAGTCCGAAAGACCAAATGCCAAAGCGGCGGCAAACGGAGGCAAACTTAAAGTTAATCATCAGCTACGATCTAAAGTTGTCAGGACACAATACTGTACAAATCTCCCCATTGTGCCGTTCGTGCCATTTGATTTTCAAACTGTCCAATTTTGGACTAATTTGCGTTTTTCAAAAGTGTTTCTCGAATATTCACCATGTGTTTTTATCTCTGCAGAATTTGGAATATTATTTTGAGTTTTTAGAACAAGTGTCGCTTTCAAACATTGTGGTCAATTTTGGGAATTACATGGTGTATAGTATAAACGGCATTGTTATTAATTATTTTTGTAAGCCCATTTAGTCCATCCTATCTAGAGATTGAATTGAATGCAATAAAATAAGTACAAGTTATAAATTCCAATAAAGTTTTCCATTACTTAAATAAATTGTAATATAGAAAATAATGTAAAACGAGCTCTTTTTAGCAAGGAAAAGGACAAAAATTACCAAATTTGTAAAAAATATGTGACAGATCTTAGTATCCGGTGGTCTCTCAAAGTATACCTATACATCCCCCTTAATGAAACAGAATTTAAATAAAATTTAAATGTATTTTATTAGCTGTTAACAGCTTAATAATATACTACGATAGAGAGAGTAATAGTAATTTCTAATAAATTATATTATTATAAGAGGAAATTATTGCTAACTTCGGCGGTTAATGGAATTTTTGGACATATAATCGCAGTGTAAGGAAGTGAAATCGTTTCCTGTTTTTTAAACATTAAGATAAGGTACCTTATATGATTATACTTATATAACTCGTAAATAAGATAATATATAGATTCTAAAAGTATAATGCCTTGTGCTGGAAGCGCGACTTACTGATTATGCGGTTGTTATCAACACTTGGTATACCACGATAATATTCATTAAAACAATCTTTTATACGTTTTAGGCTTTCAGGTTAGGTTATACACAAATTTTTGTTTCTATTCAGAATTTAGCAGAGCTTCTTAAACTTTTGCTAGTATGGGACAAGTAAAAAAGGTTCGGGTATTTCCTATGCACTTACCATTTAATGATGTCCATGAAAAAGATGCAGCTGCCTTCCCCCTGGCTCTTGGCTGCTTAAGTTTCTTTTAAACCCCGTTCACACTACATTATTTCTCATGTGACTTGTCACATGACTTCTCATATGAGATTTTTTTTACGTTCAGACAAAATGATTTTTGATGTTATAGAAGTTATGGCTTTTATGATTGGCTGGTATAATGGTATGATTTTAGCCATAACTTTTCTTATGAGTAAGTCATATGAAAAAATTGTAGTATGAACCATCTTTTAGACATTTAATATTTCACTAGTGCAAGTTTTCAAAAATTTTTCAAACTTTTGGTTTTATATGATCACAATTCTTTTATAAAACATTTTTTTTTATTTTATCTTTCCTTGAAAATGATCTTATGGACGCCTCTGATGATGTCAATATTATAGTTTTGTAGTTATTTTAAACTATAACTTAAATGGACGTTACCATTATCCCCTAATAAGCATAAATTGATGAAACTAGCTGTTATTTGTAAACAAGGATATATTCTAACTTTTTTATAACAATTTATATAATTTTATATTACAAAAAATAATACTTAGTTAGATAACCAAAAATGTATTTATATAAATAATTAAATTAAAATATCGTAATATCAAAGTTATTTTGTCTCTCTCCAAATTACAAAATGCATTTCAAGCTTCATCATCGCTTCTCCAGTTATTCATCGAGATATTAGTTTAAAATTTTTATTCTATCTGAAATCAAAATACAAAACAGTCTTGCTCTTAGGGAACACAGTTTGAGAATTCCTGTTTTAACATAATTATTATGCGAATACATTTTAGTAGATAAGTACCTAGTATGAAATACTTATACAAAAAGTTCCAAAAATAATTATAACCGTATATATATAAAATTGAAGTAAGTAAAATATTTTAAGCCTTTTACTTGTGAAAATTATACTATGAATTACTTTAAATAAATAATTTACTTCATATATGTACATATGTATTTTCGAAACAATTATGAATTTATTATATCGACATTAACTTGCAATTTATTTTAAATAATTCATAATAACGTGTATATAAGCAGATCGTTTTAAACCCTTAGTTATACGGTATACGACGGCGACGTTAAAACCATGTTAAAACTTTGTTTCTTGTTTGCAATTGCTGCCATTTACATATCAGCAGGGGGTGAGTATCATAAACTTCACTGATTTAATATTAATTTTATATATATAATTCGGATTGCTTAATACATTGCAAGGTAAGTAACAAATACCTGCTAAACACATCACAATGCACCACGCTACAGCTAGAAACCGTTTTATCCGTTCCCAAACTACCAACCTTGTGATTGGGTCTGGTTTTAAAGCTTTTTACTTTTTTTACCTATGACGAGGAGCTGGCTCGTCGATAGAACCCCCAACCTGGAGGACCAGCGAGACGGCTGGTATACAGTTGTAACTTCACCCGGATTCGAACCGGGTATAAAGGTACGCGTTCATCTGTCGGCATCGGACGGATCGTATCGGTCCCTCGGATCGAAAAAAAGTATTCTTTACAGTGTTTCTAATAAACCATCGTTCACTATGTCGTATCGTACGCGTCGGGTCTCGGCAAATCCGATGGGTTTGCTCGAGTAGGCAACTTTTCCGATGACTGCGATGCGTGCAGCTGATGCGATGGACTAATTCGAGTAATGAACGATAGCAATCGCAACGGCTTGATTGCAGTTTTCGCATTTTTCATATAATATTTATTGCATTTGGACAATTATTATAGAATTTAATATTTATTATGCTTAGTTTAGTATAAAAAGCTATTAAATAATCTTAAAACTTTAATTATTTCGAATTACTATAAATTAAATAATTTAATTGAATTTTTTAATTTAATTTAATTTATAGTATAACTCGAAATAATTCAAGTTTTAAGATTATTTAACATCAAGGGGTTAATAATATAACATTTGAAAAAGAAATTAAGTGATTGATTACTATAGACCAAATAAGTCACCAACGATTTATGAGGCACTCAAATTCATGTTTAGGTTGTAAAAGTTTTTAAAAAATTAAAAATTTTAAAAAAAAACCTTTTATTTAAAATTACAAAAGTGCACTAAAAAGTAGAAAATAATTTTAATAAAAGCAAACAAACCTTCGTGAAAACATCAGTATAAAAGCGTGGGGTTATGAATTTTGTACACCAATAGTTAGCCTGCTTATTCACCTATAAACAGCCCCACGCTTTTATATTGATGTTTTCACGAAGCTTTGTTTGCTTTTATTAAAATTATTTTCTACTTTTTAGTGCACTTTTGTAATTTTAAATAAAAGGTTTTTTTTTAAATTTTTTATTTAATTTTTTTTAATTTCATTTTCTGCAAAGTTAAGAGACTTTCAAATTTCGAGTACTCTGGGGAAATACCGTACAAACACTTTCAATTTTAATTCTATTTTGTTAGATTGAAATTTCGATCCGACTAAAAAAACTTAATCCTGCTTAATTACCAACATCATTTTGATGGAATAATACGGAAGGTGTAATTTTAGAAAAGAATCTGTTTATTAGAATATCGTTAACTAATAAAATTAAATACTGTTATAACTATGATGTGCACCAACTATACCGAGTTTCCCAAATTCAGAACTTTTCCTAATTTCAATTCAACAACATAATTAATACATTTTAATTTTATTGGAAGAATTTAATAAAGTTTTATAAAAGTCATAAAATATAACGATTAAACTGACATTTTTCTAAAAAAACAAATGTTTGAGACCCGAAATCAAGCCCAACTTTCAATATTTTGAAAGTTTTTGAATGTACTAGTACAAACCAAATTTTTTCAATTTTTTAAAAAACCAAAAGTTTTGTTGCTGTGAAGAAAGAGAAAGATTTTCATAAAAAAAGTTGTTATTAATTACCAGCAAAGTGGTGGTGAATTAAAAAGCTAAACTTAGGAAACAGATAAATGAAAGGTTAGGACAGGCCCGTACCCAGGATTTAATTTCGGGGGGGAGCACTTAGTAAAAAGTTAAATTTTTAATGGTTTTTCTTTCGAGAATTTTTATTATTATAAACAAATTTTCATTTACTTTAAACAAAAAATGCCAAATTTAGCCAACTTTTTGCCAAATTTATAAAATATTTGAAAAAACACCCCCCCTGAGTACATCTCTGATTGTAGTATTTAATTAATTTTTAATTATTTTTATATTCTTTAAATCAGCGTTTGTCAATCTTTATTCATCTCTTCCTCCCTTTATTACAATAACAATGCATACAATAGCTTTGTTTGGTATCACAGTAGTAGAGTGCTACACTAACTACAAATTGATTGGTGTAAAATCACCTGAACCCACTTTTTACACCAATCAATTATTGCAATTTTTACACTAACTTACTCGAAGTAGTTCGGTGTAGCATACCAAACAGACCTAATAATAATGTTGTATTTTAAATTTCAAGCTACACTATGACTTTAATTATTAATTAGTAATTACAAATCTTAAAAATCATCAAGAATATAACAGAAACAAAATTTTATTTTTTTTTAATGTTATTTGTTTCTCATCCAAACTTAGACTACTATATCAATATCTCGGAGGTCTGAGTTATAATAATTAAAGTAAAAATTGTTTGTTTTTTATCAGTTTAATCTATACATAGGGGAGGGGGGGCAAAATTAGATTTCGCACAACCTGAAAATCTTGCTAGTGCGGCTCCTGATTACATCAGAGATAATCAACTTGTGGCCCATTACACTTTTCATGCGACTTTTCAAAGATTTTACATTTTGACTTTTAATAAAAATTCGCACAATGTATCTAGGTTTATTTGGTTAATAAAGAGATAATTTGAGTTTTTACAAAAAGTTTTTTCAGAGACGCGCCCAAGGAGGATGGGGGTAGATCCCGCCAATATTTTATAAATTTGGCAAAAACAATCAAAAGTTGGTCAAGTTAGCATTTTTTTATGTCTAAATTTACAAAAAGTTGCAAAACTTACAAAAAGTTGGAACTTCTTAATTAATTCAGTTAAAAAATTTGAAATTGCTCCCCAACAACATTTTTAAATTTGTAACTGGCCCGTTGTAAAAAAAAAGATTAAAGTTGGCAACGCTGCCTGTTACGCTAATGAGCTACATCCGGATTTAGTATTTGTTTGAATCTTAAATCAATGTTTTTAAGAGGGGCATTTTTTTCAGGGCCTTTTTAATTAAATCAACAGATGGCGCCTAATTAAATATTTTTATAAAATAAGGGGAATTTGCTATATTTAAAATATAGCAAATTCGTTGAGATAATACTATTCTATAAACAATATTCTTGATCTTAAGCTATTTTGAGTTCGTATTGAGTATGTCAAAACACACTCACTTACAAAAAAAGATAATTAAACTTTAATTATGAATTGTGTTTTTATAAATAAATATTACGAACTCAAAATAGCTTAAGATCAAGAATATTGTTTATAGAATAGTATTATCTCAACGAATTTGCTATATTTTAAATATAGCAAATTCCTCTTATTTTATAAAAATATTTAAGTAGGCGCCATCTGTTGATTAAATTAAAAAGGCCCTGAAAAAAATTCCCCTCTTAACTTTTTTGTTATTTTTGCATCAATCAATCAATATAAAATATCAATCATCAATTTGTGTATTGATATTATCTTATGTACATCGTACATACCAGACCCGTAGCCAGGGGGAGGCACCTGGGGCACGTGCCCCCCACCGAAATGTTAAAAAAAATATTTGTTTTTGAAAATAAAAGAAAATTAGTTTAAATAGATAAATTATTAACTCGTTGATATTAAATTATATTTAAACTTCAAAATATCGAGTTATTATTAAAAGCGCTGATGGTGCTCAGTTAACTATTTTTATACAGAACTTGGAGGCTTTTATATTTAAAATAGAGCAAATTCGTTGAGATAATAGATTTGTTTATGTAAAAGAAACTAATTAAGGTCAATTAAGATACTGAGGAATAAAACTTTAATTCAATAGAGCCGGGTAGTCTGAGAAAGTCCGAAGAAGTTTGGGTAGTTTGAGGAAGTCTGAGGTAGTCCGAAGAAGTCTGGGTAGTCTAAAAAGGTTTCGGGTAGTTTCAGGAAGTCTCGGGAAGTCTGGGGTAGTCCGAGGAAGTCTCGGGTAGTCCGAGGAAGTTTGAGGAAGTCTGGGTAGTCCGGGGAAGTTTGAAGTCTGGTGTACACCATTTATGCCCGTGATTTACCCCTCGAAAATATATTTTAAGCAGTTATGATAATAATGCAAATAGGTTGCAAAAATGGACACAGCTGTAATATAAACTGCAAATACATATTTTAATGCATAGCTAATATTTTAAATATTAATACAAAAAGTTTAAAGCAATTATAAAGACTCCCGTAGGTAAATATAAGCACACCTCCTCAATAAGCTTTCCTACTGTTAGTTACACAAAGTGAATGCAATGTTGTATATTTGTTTCTTGTTTGCAATTAATGCAATTTTTCTTCTCTATTCTTTTTCTATATTTTTTCTTTACTGATTTGATTTCTAATAGTTAAATTTGATTGGTTATTGCCAGTAGCGGCTAATAAATATATTCATTGGGGGAAACAAGCCTATTGCAAATTATTCCAAAAAAGTATATAAACAATATTTTTAAGGGAGAATAATCAACCGTAGAAATTTGTCTACGAAAGAACAAATTCATATTACTTTAATTTAGACAAATTTTTAAACAATTATTTTATATTTATAGAGAGATTATAGAGAAAGCCACTGTGACGGTCGAAGAAGTAACCTAGTTTTTAAGAATTATTTTTACAGAGGTAACTAATTAATTAAAAAATAGGATTATCGTTATTTTATTAAGTATACATTGAACTTGTTCTATATAAATTTTTTCGTTATTCCAGGTTATAAATGACCCCTTTATGTATCTGTTTTGAGACCTATAAAAGGGGTCTTTTCTCAAAAGGTCACCTCAAGGGGGACCAACCCGACCATAAAACTAACTTTTATAGTGTCCTAGGACCTATAAAACTTAACTTTATAAGGTCCTAGGACTTATAAAAACAGTTTTTCACTTATGTTGTCAATAACTTGACTAACAACTTGCTATCTTCACGCCATCTATCGATAGTTATATCAGAGCAAAAAAATCGTGAATTTTGTGGGATATTATCCCCAAAATAACGAAATTACGACACCTTTAGTTAAAAAATTGGCAATTAAATTAAGTGTTACTTTATATTTATTTACAAAATCATAGACTTAGATAAAATCCGACAAAATTCGAGCTTTTTTTGCAATAATTGCATAACGTGACCATCCGTCCGTCAATACGACGGACCGTCCGTTATTTCAACATGCTGTCCGTCAGACCAAATTGTCCGTCATTCGGAAATTTCAAAAGAAAATCATCCTTTTTCGCTCCAAAGAGACAAACATTGATAAATGACTTGCAAGCTTCACGCCATCTATCGATTGTTATTTTAGAGCTACTATATAAAATCGCGAATTTTGTAGGATATTTTTCCTGAAATAACGAAAAATTGTTCATATCACTCGGGCGATAAGGGTTTTCATCCTTCGGTCGATTATTCACTCGCCGCTGCGCGGCTCGTCTCATAAACTTTCGTCCGGCGGATGAAAAGACCCCCTTTATCGCCCTTGTGATATAAACTACTATTATCTAATTATTTTAAATATTAACAAAAATATGCGCCGTTATGTAAAGACTAATAAAAAAATTCCCTCTCCATGGTGGCATCGATATCTCGGTGAAGAGATATCCGAAAATAAAAATGAAAAAATCACCAGAATTTAAATGAATGTAGCTATCGTTCTACGTAGCCGATTTTAAAAATTTTAATAATTACTATGTTAATAAACTGCTTGAATGAAAAAAAAAGAGTTTTAAAATTGAAATAGATTTCAATTTGTTGCCATTTTGTAAATAATCAAAAAAATAAAAAACGGCTACGTACAACGATAGCGACATTCATTTAAATTTTGATAATTTTTTCATTTTTATTTTCGGATAACTCTTCACCGAGATAACGATGCCACCATAGAGAGGGAATTTCTTTATCAGTCTTTACATAACGGCTTATATTTTTGTTAATATTTAAAATAATTAGATAAAAATTTATATAGAACAAGTTCAATGTATACTTAATAAAATAACAATAATCCGATTTCTTAATTAATTAGTTACCTTTGTGAAAATAAATCTTAAAAACTAGGTTACTTTTTCGACCTTCACAGTGGCTTTCCCCTTTAATGCAATGCAATACTCGGGGGGCGACGCTCCCGAGCTCTCTTTCACTAACCGCCACTGGTTATTTTGCAACCTTTCAATGTACTGGACGTGTTTTTTAATCTTTTAAAATTAATTTTAGATGCCCATACAAGCAACTTTATAGCAGGAGGAGTTGATGTAGAAGACCATGAAATACCTTATCAAGTATCTCTTCAGAATAATGAAAAACATTTTTGTTCAGGCATCATTCTCAAACATCGCTGGATTGTTACAACAGCAAGATGCGGAAAGGCAGCGTGATTAAATTAAAGCAGATTTTAATAGTTATAAATTTTGAAATATTTGTTTTAGACCAAATATAACAGTGTTTTCTGTATTAGCAGGAACTACTAAATTAAACACTGGTGGTGTGAGAATTGGTGTTGAAAAAACTGTAATTCATGAAGATCACGACCCCAGTACTGTAAATAATGATATTGCACTAATTAAATTAAAGCATTGTCTTAAATTAAATATAAATATTCAACCTGCCATTTTACTACCAACTAATATCAGCAATGGTACTACTGGAACGGTTTCTGGTTGGGGTTATATCAATGTAAGTTATTGGTCTCCTAAAGATATAGTTGACATTGTAATAGCAATAGCAAATGATGGGTCACTTCAAGGGGTTTGCAAATGGACCTTTTGTTAGTTAAGTAGATAAATTTTCTTAACAACAGGTTCACATTCTAATTATTATGAAGTCAACTAAATATCTCTTATAAATATATTTTATTAATTATTTGTATTAAATTGCTAAAAATTTTTCAGCTTAAGCATTACCTTTTGCGACACAATTGTCATTGTGACTTCGTGTGTCTTTGTTTAAAATCTTTTTAAAGAGTTCCTCTGTTACAGTCTAATGCCGTCACTGCTTTTTAAAATGTTCTAATAAGGCAGCCATAATAATTATTATATTTGTTTAGAAAAATACTTCTGATTTGTCAAACAATCTTAAAAAAGTAAATGTAACAACAATCACTAATGAAGTGTGTAAACAAACGAGCAGTCCCAAGCTTCCGGATAGTGTCGTTTGCGCGAATGATGGTGAAGGAAAAGGATTCTGCAAAGTAAGACAGTTTTTTTCTACAATTTAAATGCCATTTAATTTCAACCGTTTTTGTTTAAGGGTGATGTGGGTGGCCCATTAGTGATAGTATCAACAAATCTTGTAATTGGAATTGCAGCAGCTAACTACAATCTGTGTTCAGATGGAAGGCCCGACTGGTACACAAGAATTTCTAAATTTATACCTTGGCTGGAATTGCACAGCAAACACTGAAGTCAATTTCATTAACTTGTAGAACTGCAATAATCCAGTTCAGTTAAAAATATATGAATGTTGTAATATCGACCTTTGAATTTGAATTTCCCGTTCTCATTTAACTCCACCTATTAGAAATTCAAACAACCTCGTCGTAAGCCTGTGATCGTCAATGAACCTCCACGTTGTAAATGCGCAAGCCGTGATAAGAACCCAACTTCTTTTTAGAACCGAAAGACACAGTTCGTGAGGTCAGTGCTAACCTCCTAACCAAACTTACACTTCGATGCCTGGGTAATGCTAAAATGTCGTTAGTAAATCTACATGATTACACAATGATTCAACCTCAGATCGTCGGATCGCATCTAAACGACACCTATTTCTCCACTCATTTAATAAACAGAATAAAACACTAAAATAAGCTTAATTCATATTTATTTATGTAAAAAAAAAGAAAAAAAAAGCAGGGATTGGAACAACAAGCCAACTTAAATGGGCACCACCTCTCAATTATACTTGAGTAACAGAACATATTTGAACACAAATTGATATTTGTTTGATTTTCTTTGAGAACATTTTATTATTGGTAATAGTTTAATTATAATTGTATTATATTTTCATGTCTTTTGACTTTGTCGTATTTATTTATTTATTATCTTTTGATACATAGAACCTAAAATTTGTAATTGTTATATTCATCACCTTTCTCAAACCAATCAACATCACACCACAAAGTTTTACCCCTCGGATAGTGCAATACCACCGAACCTACACTCGGGACATATTTATGGTAGATTGGGGGACACTCTACTAGTGCTGGGACATCGATGTGAGCATAACATCGGTTGCAAAACATCGATGTTTTCGTGACATCGATGTTATTGCATATTAGTTTAAATAAATCAGGAAAAACACTATTAAAACAAAAAATTTATTTATGAATATTAATAAACGCAACAAATTACAAAATTAGCAAATAAAATAAGCAATTATTTAGTGGCTACGCTACATATCTACAGGGACGTGCTCACGGGGGGGGACTCCCCCCAGAAAGTTGGTAAAATGGTAATGCTGCAGAAAGTTGACAAAAACACCCCTAAAGTTGGTTAATTTGCCATTTTATTATGTCTAAATTTACTAAATGCTGCAAAACTTACAAAAAGTTGGCAATTTTGAATTAATTCAGTTGGCAAATTTGAAATTTCTCCCCCCCAAAAAAAGTTGGCTGGGCACGTCCCTGCATATCTACCTGTAACATCGAAAGGCTAACATCGAAAAGCAAACATCGATGGTTTCGATGTTTCAAAACGTCTGACGCGATGTCAAAATATCGAACATCGGTTGAGCTAACATCGATGTTTAGAAAACATCGATGAACATCGCCCAGCACTACACTCTACTAGATAATGGTTTACTAATGCCCGTACTAATAGTCGAAGATCAATCCTCGGATCAATCCTAGATCCAGCGATCCTAGATCGTAACAACGATCTTGGCGTAACAAATAGTCCCGGCTTCGGGTAAGATCGGTGAATTCTAGATTTGATCTTGGATTTGGTAATATATCTAGTAATATTTAGTTAGTTTCTATTTATAACCATTATTAGTATCTATTTTATAACCATAATTTTTTATTTTATTATTAATTTTTAAAAAAATTTTAATTTTTAATATTATATTCCTGTTCCTGTTCAGTTCCTATAATAAAAGTTTTTAAAAATTATTTAATTATTATGAGGGTTAATGCACTATGACAACATAGCAAACACGCATGCGCCACAATGATCCGAGGATTAATCCTGGTCAAAGCAAGATCGGTTTTCGAGGTTCAATACTGATCTCGGATCGTGTTCAATCCAGGATTATTACGACTATTGGTAGCATTTTTGAACGATCCGAGAATTAATCCTTGATCTCGGATTGATCCTCGACTATTAGTACGGGCATAAGTACATTCATACTAACTAACGTGTACGATTTTAGATGCCTATTATCCCAGCCTGCGAGACCTGTGCAACTAGCCTCGGTTACGGATTGTTCTAGATCTAGTCTACGCAGGTCGTACGTACTACTACATTCACACCAGTCAGTTCATGATATTACGCTAGCCTAAGGCAAAATTCGTTGTCTAGTGACGTCACCCTATCTCAAAAGTGACGCTATACCGGCGCCATCTTGTTTTCATACCTTGAATTTGTATAAATTCACCAAATCTCTCCATCTATTAAAATCACCTTTTAATACCTCAATAAAACCTCAACACCAATAATTAATTAATAATTATGAAACATATTACATACTCTGTACATTCCCAAAACCCATATAATTGATTATTTAAATGTCATCACCAGTATTTATATACAAAATATAATTTATAATTATTAATGCAAATAGAGATAATTAGTTTAAGCAGTTATGAACAAAGCAACATCAATTTTAAACCACCCTGTATTATGTGAACCGACTAACAACCGTTATCATTATGACGCATCGCACGTGCATGCAAATATAAATATTATTTAAAACCTTTAAAATTATTAATTAGAAATATCAATTTAAAATTACTAACATAAAAATTGCAGTTTATTTATAGTTTATTTGATTATTAAAATCAAAAAACTCAAGCGAACAAAACTAAAACTCGAAAATCAGACACGTCTGCACCAAAGTACGATGTAAACAAAAAAAAGGCTGAGATGACGGTTTCACGGTGCGTCATCCCTTCGTTCCCTTGAAGTCCCGTTATTATCGCATTCTTTACAAATCTCACCAGCGGCGTACCAAAATATACTTTTACTATAATGGTAGTTTATATCACAAGGGCGTAAGGGGTTGTTTTTAGTCACGAGACGTAGTTTATAACACGAGCCGCAAGGCGGCGAGGGGAATAATAGTCGAGAGATGAAGAAACCCTGGAGCCCGAGTATTATGAACTGCTTTTCGTGAATTTGGGAATAATATCCGACAAAATTCACGATTTTTTTGCAATAATTGCATAAATTTCATAAATTTATAACACGTTTTAATTGACATCGTGGTAGTGTAAAACCAACTTCTACTTGTAACCATGGTGTTTTTCTTGGCACCAGTTGGTACTCTGGAGGGCGGCCATGTTGGAGCGCCATGTTCATTTTGATTTCTGCTCTTGAGAAGTTTGCATGTTTGTGTATTGTGTCGTGTGTTTTCAATTAAAATGCCTAAAAACCAAGAAATAATCGTTAAATAATCAATAAATACGACATTGTGGTCGCATCTATCGATGTTCATGGACACGTTGCAAAAAAATCGCAAATTCGATATCGATGGATCACGTGGTAGGTACTATCGAACTCAGCAAAAAGCGGTATTTATGGGGCGAATTTATACATTATTTCCTATTTCAGGCTACAAAGCCACGATTTTTTATGCGCCGACAGGCGCATATTTTGAAGATCAAAAATGAAAACGACGAAAAGCACGTTCGCCGAAGACAACCGCAAAACGTTGTAGATACGCAAGACAGGCAAGTTTTTAACAATTATGTGGTTAAGATTAAATATGTCAATAAATGATTTTTGAAAATTTTTGTTTTTTTGAAATTTTTTGGCATTTTTTTACTCCCGGGAGAAAAATAAAGTGTGACGAAAAGAGCTTCTTTACTCCCGAAAAACCGGGTGTAAAGTAGTCACTTTACACCCAAAATCACGAAAATAATATTTCGCAAGTAGTGGCCATTTTCTGTTCCGCACATTCATGCTCATTTCATACATTTTCCATAACTTTTGCTTTTTATGTGTTTTTAATTTAAATGTTGTTTTTTCAGCTCGGACATGGTCGCTGGCTTATTGACGTACAACTGCTTATTTCAAATAAAAGCATTCAAACCATAACAATCGTTTTGTGTCGCCCTGTATATATTGATATGTTTAAAATAATGACCATTTATTTAAAAACTAGCTGGAAAGCCCGTCCACGGACGGGCAGCTAGTCGGTGGATCCCTATTTTAGCGGTATTAATTTAAAAAAAAATTGTTTTCAAATACCAACACTAATCTAAGCTCAACCGATGAATTACTCTTTTAACATTCTCAATTAAAAAAATAAATCCCTAATTCTGACAATTTTAATTGTTCGCGTTCAAACGTCCTCAATGTTGGAAACTCGTTTGGTGTGCAGCTCGATCCCAGGGGAGTAGATTTTAAGTTGCTAAAAACCAACGGCAACAATCAATCAGAGTGCGTTGTGTGTCTTAAAAATATGACACGCTGAAGGAGGAGAGGGAGGTAGAGAAGTTGCTTGTGCTGCTCGTTTATTATTGTGAAATACATTTATTGAAAATGTAAAAGTCGAATATTAAATTTTCTTCATGGATAATCTTCGAATTAACTGAAATAAAATTTATATATAAGTACCCTAGTTGAAACTTACTTGGTATGCAACTCGATCCCAGGGGAAGTAATTTTAAATTGGTAAAAAATTGGATCGTTTAATTAATATAGCTGGCTCAACCACAGACGGGCGTCCCATCAAGGTTGAAAACTTGATTGGTGTGCTACTCGATCCCAGGGGAGTTGATTTAAAGTTGCTAAAAACCCACGATATCAACCAATCAGAGTGCGTTGTGTGTCTTACAAAAATGACACGCTGAAGGAGGAGGTAGAGGAGTAGCATGTGCTGCCCGTTTATTATTGTGAAATACTTCATATGTGTATGGAAGCAATTGTGAAATACATTTATTGAAAATGTAAAAGTCGAATATTAAATTTTTTGGATGGATAATCTTCGGATTAACCAAGATAAAATTTATATATAAGTGCCCTAGTTGAAACTTACTTGGTATGCAACTCGTTCCCAGGGGAGGTGATTTTAAATTGGTAAAAAATTGGATCATTTAATTAATATAGCTGGCTTAACCACGGACGGGCGTCCTATCGAGGTTGAAAACTTGATTGGTGTGCTACTCGATCCCAGGGAAAGTGATTTTAAGTTGGTATGATTAACGACGACCAATTAGAGGGCGTTGTGTATTTTAAAAAAATTACAGGCTGCTACTGCTCCAGCGTGTAATTTTTTTTTAAAACACACAGCGCACTCTGATTGGTTGTTGTTGTCGGTCCAACCAACTTAAAATTACTTAACCACTCCATATAGAAATATATATAACCTTTTCTGAATGGAGTACTAAGCTGATTTTAAGTTGGTACGACCAAAGACAACAACCAATCAGAGTGAAAAATGACACGCTGGAGCCAAGGTATATAGATTTACAAGGTATGATACTGCGCATCTTTAAACGTCAAAATATTCAATATGGCGGATTTTACGAGACTGAAATGACAGCTTTTATTTTGTTTACATTTAGAAGTTTGTGAAATCAAAGATAAATTTGTGGTGAAAGAGCACCGTTTTTGTTAATTTAACAATAATATTTAAGATGAAATCGCTACTGTAGATATTGCATCTAAATTTTGAATAAATTAAATGTAAAACTTCAACATTAGTAAAGAAGTGGAATCATTTTTATGTGAACAAAATGCGTACAAAAACCGTTCAGATGTGTGTAACTCAATTTGTTGAGTATTTATAAATAAATACAAAAGTTTACTCAATTTAAGGTATATTTATTTAATAAAAATAACATTTTACAAAGTAGTTTTCTTAGCTTTTCTTTTTTGACCAGGAATGTACATGGCTAGCTCTTTATTAAGCTTTTTCATCCTGAAGTACATTCGTGATCTGAAAAATAGTTTTTTTACATTTTCATCGCATTCAATGTGTGCAGATGTATCTAAATGTAGCTTAAGAAAACCTTTAGTAATTTTGATACCATCGCCATTTATATCATTGAATATTTTTTCCATATGCTCCATTTGCTGCATCAATTCATCTGAGGGTTTTCTTAAACCCCCTTCAGAGAGATGGTTGGTCCAGGTATACGTACTTTCTGGGGCATTTGATTGAATATTCAAATCAGGCACGTTTTTCAAGCGATGACAAATGTACCCAGCTAAATGCTCTAGTGCATCATACTGAAGATCTTCTAATTCGTCGACTTCAGGTGTCAGTGGTACTGCCTCTGTTATGCTTTCAAAATAAAGCGAACTTAAGTTATCAACAGAATCCAGATCTGGTGTGTCATCAATGGCTGTATTGCCATGAAATGATACATTCCCTTCATTTCGACCTAATATATATGCTCGTAGCCTATACATAAACTGAAGTTGATCGGGATGATCGTGTAGGCCTCCTTTAGATCTGATAACTCCGAAAATATACTATACGTTTGTTTAGCACAGCATTTTCTAAAAGTAACTTACTATCATTATAATTCGTACTAGAAAATGACTCAATTCTAAAATATATTTATTAGTAACATGACAATAATGATTAAAAACAAAAACTTACTCATTTGAACTATGGACTTCATTATTGCCTTGATTATTATCAGCATAATTTTCAACAATGTTATCGGTAAATCGATCTATTCTGTAATAAATATATTATTAACAAAACAACAATGATTAAAAGCAACATTTACTTGTTTAAACTATCAGTTTTGGCTTCATTAAAACTATCGGTTTCATTATCGACTTGATTATTATCGGTAGAATTATAATCATCAACATTGTCAGTCAATCTCTCAATTCTATAATAAATATATTATTAACAAAACCATGATTTAAAACTAAAAACTTACTCGTTTGATGTTTTACTTTCATTTCTTTTTTGAAGTCGATCATGTCGCATTGAACTTTCTTGTACTAATTTTTGTCGAGGTAAATACTTTGTTGGTACTGCATCACCTTTTAATTTTTCAAATTGTTTATGGATACCATACCTTGCTAATAGAGAATCTACTTGGTAGTCTTCTTCAACAAAATGAATTGAACATACCCGAGCAGTTGCAACGTTAAATTTGTCACTTCTTCCACATAAATGCACCCACTTTTTCAGTGATGTTTGATTTTTAGGAAACATATGATACTTTACACCTGCAGTAGCGTTTATACCTTGATTGGTATTATTACAACCGAATATTGCACACCTCATTTTAACACAACACAGTTTTAGATTTTCATAAAATTTCATATTTGTTTTGATAATACAAGTATTATGCACACCATGGCTTGTTACCAACTTCTCCATTTTATTAAAGATTAATTATTATTTTAAAATTTAAAGAATTATTATTTAAAAACGGTGATTTATACTGACGTTCTAAATGTAAACAATTCAGAGCTGTCTCGATGGGTACGCCATATTTGAATGCGCAGTAAATGACGAGTTTTGGTTCGCATATACCGGGTGCTGAATGAGTTAGGCGAACATAGGATATTAACATGTAAAAAGTTATTTTTGCAAATTCCTGCTTCCCTAATTATTTTAGAGAAAAATTGAAAGATACAAATATGATGTAGAAATATAAACTACGAATGATAAGAGCATTAGATTTTATCTAGCTTTTACGTAAATGATCAAAAAATCTTTTGAAATTGTTAAAATTTTTATTTATCAAACTGGCCATGTATAAGTTTCCAAGGTAATATTCCATTTTATGAAATTGAAATTTAATAAAGTGCAAAACTGTCAACAACGTGCAATTGTTTTTTATTACTTATCAAAAATAATTATCTCGGAAACTTCCATGGCAAGTCTGATAAATAAAAGTTTTAACAATTTCAAAAGAATTTTTTGACCATTTACGTAAAAGCTAGGTAAAATCTAATGCTCTTATCATTCGTAGTTTATATTTCTACATTATATTTGTGTCTTTCAATTTTTCTCTAAAATAATTAGGGAAGCAAGAATTTGCAAAAATAAGTTTTTACATGTTAATATCCTATGTTCGCCTAACTCATTCAGCACCCGGTAGATCATACCTTGTAAATCTATATACCTTGCGCTGGAGCAGCAACAGCAGCAGCAGCGTGCTGGTCTTTTATATATGTGATGTGAACTTCAAAAGTGAATTTATCTTCAAAATGAATATTCAATTGAATAATATTCTTGATGAATTAGGTTTTTACCTTTTTTTTAATTTTAGCTCCTATTTTTATTTTATTAATACCAAAAATCTTGCCTTTACAACGCGACGGCAACGCTCCTAAATTAAAATTTTTTATTGTTTTTTTTTTTAAATTAAATTGATTGTTGCAATTAAATTGTTATTAATTTAAATAATCGGTGCAATTTTATAAAAAAGTCGTTATCGCAGTTGTTACTTAATAACTGAAAAATAGGTCTGACTCAGTGTAATTATAACAACTAACCGTCACTTAACAACCAAATTCAGTTGTTATCAATAACAACTTTTCTTAGAAAATTGCATCGAATATTGAATAAATGCAGAAAATTTTCACTTTTTTGAAAATTTTACACTCTTCTTCACTTTGTATAAAATAGTAGTTTTTACTTTACTTAAAAAAATAAAACTAATCAATAATGATTGGTTTTATACATTTTTTACAATTTTAAATTTAAATTTGGTTTAACAATTATAAATTCAAAAACACAAAACAAAGGCGCAATTTTAAGACGTCAACTAAAAATATTATAGGTTATGTTGTTTTGAAAATTATAATCAACCAATTAGAACACATTACTCTTATACTCGCATTGTACTATTACGATTAAAAACATCAGCCTTGCCTTTACGTAACGACAACTACTAAGGGACAAGAAATTACCCAAAGGATGAGTTAGAGAATGCGTTTTTAAACGGATCCTTTCAGGTACCCTGCCTTTACATAAAGGATCTTTATTTAAGGGACGAGTTAGAGATTACGACCTTTATTTTTATAAATTTGCAAATCATTATTTTTTTTGAAACACTTATGTAGAAATATTTTTTTATTAAAAATAATAAAAGTCCAAAAATTTTGTTAAATTTAATTTTAGGTTAAATTCGCACATGCGGATCGTACGACGATTGAGTTAATAATACTGAATTTATATGTAAAATTTCATTATTTTTTCAAATTTTACCCTTGTGGACAAATTTGGAATTACATTTTTTTCTAAATTGTTTCAGATCTTCCTGAAATTTTACAGAAAGTTTCCTTTATACTTCCTATCTTTACTGAACAAATTTCTCTTCTCAAAGTTACCTCAAACTCGAGTAATTAATTAATTAAAATATGACATTTAAGCAGATAATTTTATAAATGATAAATTTTGATAAATTTGTTAATATTTCTTTTCTTTAGGTAAAATTTGTACTATCTGTGCTGGGGACCATTCTGCACGTCTTTTCAACACAATTTGATATTTAATCATCCCAGGACAACCACATGGTCAATTTACCTTTTTCAACGATAAAGCTTGTTCATCTCTCCTCCAGTGTATATTCTCCAAAATTTTACCATTGTTCATGTTTACAATTTAGCACTTATTCACAAAATTTCACATTAAATCTAAATTTTATACAATTTTATAATTTTGTGCTACGCACTTATACATCGGAACGTCAAATTTGATTGTTTATGCTTTCAATTTATTTTTTAAAAAGTTAATTTGATTAGGGCATGATCTGCTCTGTTAATCTTTACTATTTATAAAGTTTCAAATGTTTATGCCAAAATTTGTGGCTTTTATTGACTAACTAAGGTTTTCACATATCGCTTCCTCACTTGTTAACAAGAAGTAGGTGTGTTTTTGTGATTTAGTGTAAAATTTTGTGTTTATTGTAACTGATCTTCATCAGTGAATTGTTATGTATCATTTTGTTTATAAATTGCTTTGCCGATCCCTCATTAAGTGAGACGACACCACTATTTGTAGCCAAATCACTAATTTATATGTTAATTTGAGCCTTCAACATGACAGTATGTAGAAAAGATATTCAATAAGTTAAATTTTGAAACAAAAGAAGAAACCATCTCGTCTCGTGCAAGACTGAGTTGATAAAATGTCCCGCGCAAGACTAAATATTTTAAATATTACGAGAGGGGATCAAAAATATTCCGCGGGATATCCCGTCCCGCATTCATCTCTAATTATTAATCGCCTTTTTAACCTCCATCGAGTGGTCTTTAGATAGTGTTTCAGCTGAGAAGACGTCCGGTGGCGGTATTCAGTGTTGTCAGATTTTAGAAATCTGTGGCGCCAACTTTTACTGAAAAAAACGCCCAAAACCGCAAAATGTTGCGCCAAAATTTAAATTCAATGTCAAAAATACAAAATAAAATTGAAATTTATTAATAACTTAATTTTCAAAGTTCAAAATTTTTACAACATAGATTTTTAATATGAAACTGAGCTATTATTTCCTTCAAGAAGATCCGTAACTGAACATAGCTGATATCGGGAAGGGGGGGGGGTTATGATGAACACAATAATAATAATGATTAATGATAATATTTATTTTTTAATAATTATAATTCTTTGGAATTACTTATTCTATGGGGGGGGGGTGAATGGATTCAAACCAATGTTTGCACAATTAATGACGTCATCACTTGGCCAGTTGATAACCTTTGGCCAATTGTGCAAACTATCTTTTGCTATATTGCAGTAGATATATATTGGAGAGTACAATATATATCTACTCTATACCATAAAAAGATAAGGGCACAATATGTAACGTTTTTATGTAACGTTTTCATGTCACATTTTTATGAAACCGAAATTTGGTAAGGCTGTGCCTACCGTTCTTCCTTGATTGTATAATTTTTATTTTTCATCTTAAAGTTTGTGCAAGGTAATTTTTGATAACATTTGTTTTAAATCAAGCTTTATAGACATTAAACCGTTGAACCGTTTATCCGTTAAGATATATTATTAATCATTAGAAAAAAATGTTGTATGAAAAGAAGTTTTATAACTTGAAGTTATTTTGTTTATGTGCTAATAAAGCCGCGAGGCGGCTCGAGGGGGATGGGCCGCGGCAGCGGCTCAGGGGGGCAGAGCCCCTCTAGTACTTTATAAATTTGATAATTTTTCCATGGACTTGGAGAAACGCTCCAACCACTTTAAAATAAACTTTAAAAAATTGTCATAAGCAATACAACAAGAGCTTTGATTTTATCCGGATAATTTTTAATTTCAACGAAGACGTGATCAACAATTATTTATCGAGAAAAAATTTGATCATCCATAATCACGAAAGCGATCGAGCGCAGCGAGGTCGCTCGAGTGACTATGGCTAGATCAAATTTTCTCGAGCTAAATTTTAAAAGCACGTCTGAGTGATTAAGAATTAAAAATTATCAGGATTAAAATCAAAGCTCGAGTTGTATTTCATAAGATAATTCTACCATTGAACGATGAAATTGTTAATATGCTTCGGCACATTTTGATTTGTAACTTGAAAAATTATTGAACTGTCAGAATAAACAATTGAAGAAGGTAAACAAAAAAATATCCGCAAAAAATAGCCAGTTGCATTTTGATGCGCTGTCTATCGTTATTTATCGGTTAGCAAACTTTGATAATTTGACGGCTCTTATGGACAGTTTTATACACGCGTATGGAATTATTCATGCAATTCGATTGCTATTGGTTGAACGTTTCGTTGTTTTTAATTCCATTGGTCTAATGACAGCTGAGTGAAATAGTCATAAGCAATACAACAAGAGCTTTGATTTTATCCGGATAATTTTTAATTTCAACGAAGACGTGATCAACAATTTATCGAGAAAAAATTTGATCATCCATAATCACGAAAACGATCGAACGCAGCGAGGTCGCTCGAGTGATTATGGCCAGATCAAATTTTCTCAAGCTAAATTTTAAAAGCACGTCTGAGTGATTAGAAATTAAAAATTATCAGGATTAAAATCAAAGCTCAAGTTGTATTTGATAAGATAATTCCAGTAGTGAACGATGAAATAGTTAATAATACAAATAAAAGTATTTATTTAAAACTTTGAAAATTTATTGAACTGTCAACGAGAATAAACAATTGAAACAGGTAAACAAAAAAATATCCGCAAAAAATAGCCAGTTGCATTTTGATGCCTTCCTTAGTTCGTGGTTTATCCGCAAATGCTCCGCCTATCGTAATTTATCCGCTAGCAAACTGTGATAATTCGACGGCTTTTATGGACAGTTTTTTACACGCGTGGAATTATCATAAGCAATACAACAAGAGCTTTAATTTTATCCGGATAATTTTTAATTTCAACGAAGACGTGATCAACAATTTATCGAGAAAAAATTTGATCATCCATAATCACGAAAGCGATCGAGCGCAGCGAGGTTTACAACTTTACAATTTTGCTAGAGTAACTATTAAAGTGGTCTTTTAGTTTCGAATACTGTAATTGTATATTAAAAAAATACTTAATTGGGTAACCGAAAATGTATTTATTGAATTAATTAAATTAAAATATCTTAATAACAAAGTTATTTTGTCTTTTTCCAAATTACAAAATGCATTTTCAGGCTTTATCATCGATCCTCCAGTTATTAATCAATGGGTAAAAGTTTAAAATCTCTGATTCTACTTGAAATCAAAATAAAAAATAGTCTTGCTTTTGGTGAACAGTTTGAGAATCTCTGTTTTAACATAATTATTATGCGAATATATTTGAGATAAGTAGTATGAAATACTTATACAAAAAGTTCCAAAAATAATTATATTTGTATATAAAATTGAAGTATGTAAAATATTTTAAGCCTTTAACTTGTGAAAATTATACTATGAATTACTTTAAATAAATAATTTACTTATATATGTATTATATAAATATTCATAAATTTATTATATTAACATTAATTTGCAATTTATTTTAAATAATTCATAATACCGTGTATATAAGCAGATCGCTTTAATCCCTTAGTTATACGGTATACGACGTTAAAACCATGTTAAAACTTTGTTTCTTGTTTGCAATTGCTGCCATTTACATAATATCATCAGGGGGTGAGTATCGTAAACTTTACTGAATTGATATTAATTGTTAAACCTCTAAATCAATGATTTTTAAATTTGTAACATTTTTTATAATATTTAAATCAAGTACATACATAGCTTGAGAATAGAAATTTTTGCAACTTTTGCTATCCGAATAATTTTCATCTATTAAGAGAGTAGTATAGTAGAGAGTAGTTAGTAGCCACAGCAGAGCAGTAGAGTGATGTGATCGCTGGTTGAGTATAGAGCGGAAATTCTGGGTTCAAATCGCGGATTGCACAAAATTTCTTGGCTCGGCCTTCCGGTAAACATCTACACTCTGTGGTGAATCCTGATATTTGTGTCGACGTCATTACCGTAAATGCGGCTGCGTCACACACGCAAAAGTTTACAAGAGAAATTAAGCAGAAAAATGGCGATTTATAGTCATCAACCCTGTGCCTGCATGGCCTGTTAGCGCTTGCTTATATTATATAAGAGAGTAGTATTACATCATATTATTACTTAACCGTCGCAAGGTTATTGGCAAAAACTTTTGGTCTGTAGACAATCTAGCCTCCCCCTTCCAAGTGGAATTTTTGGGATGGTGGAAAATGGTGTCAAACGTTTGAGCATCAATGAGCTTCCAATTTTTTTGTTTGAGCTTCAACCGTCGCGGAGTTATTCGAGAAATTCTTGGGGGAAGGGGGGATGTAGACATGCTTTTTTATTTAGAATTTTTTTGTGAAATTGATGTCTATCAATAGAGCTTGAATGAGCTTGCATTTCATCATTTTAATTTCATTTTCTGCAAAGTTACGAGACTTTCAAATTTCGAATACTCTGGGCAAGTTCCGTACAAACACTTTCAATTTTAATTCTATTTTGTAGGATTACAATATCATTTTGATGGAATGATAAGGAAGGTGTAATTTTAGAAAAGAATCTGTTTATTAGAATATCGTAAACTACATAATAAAGCTTGTGAATGTAGTACGAGTACTAGTAGAAATCAAATTTTTTCAAAACGCAAAGTTTTTTGTTGTAAAGAAGGGGAAAAGTTTTCAAAAAAAAAAGTTGTTATTAATTACCAGCAAAATGGTGGTGAATTAAAAAGCTGAACTCAGAAAACAGATGGATGAAAGGTTATAGAAGATATTGATTTTTTCAGAGAGGTTGAGGTGTTCGCTTTGAGTAGTCCAAGAGGAATACTTTTATAGAAGCCAGACGTGCAATGGAATTAATTAATTAAACATGAAAACAATTATTTGTAAAATTAAATTTGATAAAAAGTTCAATATGTGGTCGTTAATTAACAATTTATTAGTTAATGATAATCTTTGATGTGGAAATTTATTGACTGCTAATTGAAAATAATTTTGCGTGCTGTGGTTATGGTCATGGACAGACGGTAGCTTCTTCAATTGTTCAATGTTCAACAATCGATTAATATTTTTGATTAATTAATTCTGAGTTTCATTTATTTAACAATTTTATGTACCTTGAGTTAGCCAAAGAAAAGAAAGTAATCTCCAGTTTGGAAAAATACTTTTCTGGATTTAATTTTGGATTTTCCATAAAACACTCGGTAGAGAACAATATAATTTATTAATTCAATTCAATGTAGGCAGAAGTTTGGCCACGTTTAACAAGCTATTCATTCTCAATCTGTAAAGAAGTATTTCAGAACATCTTATTAAAAAAAACCTTAAAAATTAAACTTTAAAACCTTTCACTTTAAGAAAATCTTTTATAATATATTAAAATATAAATAAATAAAATATTTTAAAATATATTTTAAGCACTTATGATAATAATACAAATAGGTCGCAAAAGATAGACACAGCTGTAATATAAACTGCAAAATATTGTAATATAATGATAATATTTTAAATATTGATACAAACAGTTTAAAATAATTATAAAGACTCCCGTACATATAAGCACACCACCTCAATGCTTTTCTGTTAGTTACACAAAGTGAATACAATTTTGTATATTTGTTTCTTGTTTGCAATTAATGCTGTTTCTATATCTAGAGTGCAACCTGTGAATGTTACAGCTTTGCTGATTTGATTTATAATGGTTAAATTTGATTGGTTATTGCCAGTAGCGGATAGTAAATATATTCATGGGGGGAAAGAAATCTATAGCAAATTATTGCAAAAAAGTTTATAAACAATATTTTTGGGGAAAGATAAGCATCCGTAGAAATTTGTCTAAGAAAGAACAAATTCATATTACTTCAATTTAAACAAATTTTTAAACAATTATTTTTTATTTATAGAGATAACAATGCAATACTCGGGGGGGGCGACGCTCCCGAGCTCTCTTTCACTAACCGCCACTGGTTATTTTGCAACCTTTCAATGTACTGGACGTGTTTTTTAATCTTTTAAAATTTATTTTAGATGCCCATACAAGCAACTTTATAGCAGGAGGAGTTGATGTAGAAGACAATGAAATACCTTATCAAGTATCTCTTCAGAATAATAAAAAACATTTTTGTTCAGGCATCATTCTCAAACATCACTGGATTGTTACAGCGGCAGGTTGCGCAAATTCAGTGTAATTAAATTAAAGCAGTTTTTAATACCTATAAATTTTGAAATATTTGTTTTAGGACTAATATATCAGCGTTTTCTGTATTAGCAGGAACTACTAAATTAAACATTGGTGGTGTGAAAATTGGCGTTGAAAAAATTGTAATACATGAAGATTACGACGCTAGGACTATAAATAATAATATTGCACTAATTAAATTAAAGCATTGTTTGAAATTAAACATAAATATTCAACTTGCCATTTTACTACCAACTAATATCGGCGATGGTACTATTGGAACGATTTTTGGTTGGGGTGCTCTCAGTGTAAGTTATAGCTTATAGGTCTCCTAAAGATATAGTTGACATTGTAATAGCTTTAAGAGTATTAGGCAATGGAAAAATCAATATTTTTTTTATTACATTTTCTGAAAGTACTATCCTTCCTGAACAGGATACCGTTTGGTTCATATCGAAATTGGTAAAATTGTTGATTAGGCAAGTGAAAAGGTGGCAGTGTGTGGACTTGATTTCCGTCTGCCGCTGGTAGTCGAGCGGAGAACATTACCTGGGAGAGCTCTAAATATTACGATCTGAGTTCCTTATCGTAAAAATTTGATATAATTAAATAGGACATTTTAAAATATATAAAATTTGATAATTTATCATAATAAAGATTTTTGTAAAATTCAAATACTTTGACAAATATGGAACAAATCGTAGACATCTGCTTCATTGCATTTTCAGAAGGTTTAAAACCAAAATATCGTGGTCCAGCTATCGTTATAGAATTGCGGATTGATTTTTACTTTATTACAAAGAAAAATATTTAAAAAAGTTAGTTTGGAGTTGTTCACATTGAGATCAACATTATCATGATATTGCAATTTCATTTTATTTTACCTGTAGTCCACTAATAAAAAAATAATTTTTCTCGACTTTTCATTTTCGTTTGGTTTTGCCTTGATTCCAAAAAAACGGAAGCCTCTGGTGACTTGAAAAAAATGGAGGATACGTAAAACATGTATAATTTCGGACTAAACCTCCAAAATAATCCATAAAAATTCGAGATTTCTTTAAAAAAATTAAAAAGTCACGATTTTTCTGTTCACTTACAAAAAACTCAAATTTTTATCGTAAAAATCGCGGTTTTTTGTCTATAAGTTTAATAATTCCATTTCAATCGTAGTGATTTTAGGTTTAGTCCGAAACTACATATCTTACGAAAAGAAAGACTATTTGCAGACCCAAAAAAAATTATCGTTTTAGTACGATAGTAGGGAAAAATGGAAAATAAACGTGTAAATACGCTACAGATTGTACCGCCATTTTGTAAGCTTTTATGGGCTCCATGGTACAATTTTTTTCATCATTTATATATCAATAAGTATTAGTTAAAATTACGCATGTGTATCTACTTTCTTTCTATGTTAAAATTAAGAATAAATAATAAAAAAGAATAAAAATAAAGAAAAGCGCCGATTTTGCCAATAACCATTGCCTAATACCCTTAAAATAGTAAATAGTGAGTTACTTCAGGGAGTTTGCACATGGACTGTACTAATTTTCAGTGACGGTGTGATAAGAGGATGGCAGCCTAGACAAATGTTCTGTTCCCCGCAGATTTTAGTGTTAAATACATATATATTATATTAATTATTTGTATTAAAGTGTTAAAATTTTTGAGTTTAAAGCATTTGACCTTAAAATTTTTCAAAAAATCTCTTGCGGCACAATTTTTATTGTGACTTCGTGTGTCTTCGTATACAATCTTTTTAAAGAGTTCTTCTGTTACAGTTTGATGCTGTCACTGCTTTTTAATGTCCTAATAAGGCAGCTATAATAAAAATTTTTTTTAGAGTAATAGTTCTGATACTACAAACAATCTTAAAAAACTAAATGTAACAACAATCACTAATGAAGTTTGTCAAAAATCGATCAGGTCAAAGCTTCCGGATAGTGTCATTTGCACGAATGATGGAAATGGAAAAGGACTTTGCGGAGTAAGACAGTTTTTTTCTACAATTTAAGTGCCAATTAATTCCAACCGCTTTTGTTTAAGGGTGATGGGGGTGACCCATTAGTGATGGTATCAACAAATCTTGTAATTGGAATTGCAGCAGCTAACTTTATTCCTTGTGCAGGAGGAAGACCCGACTTGTACACAAGAACTTCTAAATTCATACCTTGGCTGGAATTGCATAGCAAACACTGAACTCAATTTCTTCAACTTGTAGAACTGTAATAATTCAGTTCGGTTAAAAATATGTGAATGTACTTAAATATTTATGAAAATATACTAAGTAATTGATCTATGTATATAACTTGATATATTTTAGTAGAGTGAAACGTCTAGAGAGGGTTGGCAGTGGTGGGTGATATCAATTAGAGATTAATGCGGGACGAGACGAAACGGGATATCGCGTTGGATAATATAATAAATAACTCTAAATAATATAATAATGAAATGGTTCTCTTGGCAGATTGCTCTCGGTGGTTTGCCATTGCTTTCCGAGAGGAGAGGGTCATAATGAAGTTGGGTAAATTGTGTAGTTGGGCTGAAGATCGAACCTAGGGATGCTAGCCTAGAGTCCGGTCTTTAGCCCTTTTTTATTCTGCGTTTTTTATCTATCATTTCACGATCCAGAATTCTGATGGTCTCGTGTTTAATGAAATGTGAGTTCAAAATCATGTGTTTGCATGGAGCAGTATTATGTGTTTTCACTTTCTTCTCTGAAACCGCGAGCTTTTCTCACATCTCTCGTATATTTCTTTATGCGAACACCAAACTTTCTAGAACTTTCATTCAGTCACAATCCTGGCACGGAATACGATAAACTATACCGCTTTGATCAGATAAGATCAGAGTTTTTTATTGAAACATCTAAAGCCAAATTTGACGTTTAAAGATAGGTTTAAAAACGAAAACAAGTCTATCAGATAAGCTTCTAAATATAAGTAAAACTATGAAATTGGAGTTTAGGGGGGAGGGGCAGATCAGATGACTTTGAAGAGGGAAGAAAGAGCCCGAAACGTTGGACAATAATTATAATTGTTTCATTAGACCTAATACCTTAACCATATATTTCTTTATATAACTTTTTAATATTTACTTAAAATTTACTAATTTAAAATTGAAGATAGAAAGTGGTTGTTAGAAGTGCATCCTCAAAATCAAGCAGAATTGTTTTGTCTGTCTAATATTTCATTGTCTAAATCAAAACATATTTGGAAACGCTGAAATGAAAGATTTTATCCCACTTCTACACTCCTCTACTAAACGTTGCTTTTTTGGACTACAATTTGTTTCGATCGATGGCACATTTCCGCTAATAGGAAGAAGTCAAAACAGGGATTCGACTATGGCAAAAAGTAGAAGCGAGTGACTGAGAGGACAGTGGACCTATTTGAATATGAAGGAATAATTTACAATAGTCGAGATGCAGAGAGTGGTGATTTTGGATTAAATTGTTCACTTTTGTAATGGAGAGGAAAAGCAGTCATTTTGTTCATTTTACGACATTGGTGCAAGTTGAAACTAACTAGGTAGAACATAGGATTTTTTGTTATAACCTGCAAAGAAAGAAAGACATTTCTTCCTGTAAATATTTTTGAATTTTTTGTAAACAACTTCAATTAGTTTTATTTACTCTTTTGTAGATACAAAAAATATGATCATATGTCAATTAAACTATGTTAAAGAGTTACAAATTATAATTGATAAAAAGAAATCTGTTAGTTTGAAGGTAAAAGTTTAGTAGCAGAAAATTGTCCATTTTTAATTCTAATTAAATTTGTCATTAATTTGTTATTTTACTAAGGTGTTTTATTATAATTCTGGTGTTACATTGAAGTTGGTTAAAAAAAAGAAAATCACTTTAAGAGTCCGACTTAATCGGATAATCAGAGATTGTGTTGTCTGATCGTTCTTAAAAAGAGTTTTTCCCAATTAGAAAAAGCGTTATTTTAAATGTAGTTTTCCATTACTTAAATAAAAATTTACTTTTATTTTAGTTTTTATTGCAATGAAGTTTCATTAAAAACACATTGTAATGTAGAAAATAATAAAATTGGAGATGTGGCCATCACATGACTTTACCATATATTAATCTTATGGTATACGATATTATGTTTTGCGCACTACTTTAAACAGTTTACAAAAAAGTACGATTTACGATTTTGGCCGCTCTCTATTATTCGGCGCCTATGTGCAGTTTGCACAGTATACCCATGATCATTACATTACAAAAAATAAATAAAAACTAATAAAAAAAGGCATTTCGTTAATGCGCGTCATTAATTTACTCCCAATCTTACGTTTCCGTGGACCGATTTTAACCAAAATCTAATCAAATCTAAATTTTAATATAAAAGTACTAAATATAAAATTTGGTTGAGAAATTCCTATTAGTTTGGGCGCAAGAGCGCACACAAAATTAAGTGACATACAGACACACAGACATTTTTTGATGTTGGGTCTTTTTCAACTCGTTTGACTTCAAAAACTGTAAATTCGTGAAAATCTGAAAAATAAAAATTTTTGATTACATAGCTTTCTCATTCGGTATGGTAAAGTAATAAAACGAGCTCTGTCTAGCAGGGAAAAGGACAAAAATTACCAAATTCGTAGAAAATATGTGATAGTTCTTAGTATCCGGTTGTCTCTCCAAGTATACATCCCTCTTACTGAAACAGAATTTAAATAAAATAAAAAATGTATTTTATTAGCTGTTAATAGCTTAATAGTAGTTAATAACTACGATAGAGAGAGTATTAACAATTTATAATAAATTATATTATAATAAGAGGAAATTGTTGCTAAGTTCGGCGGTTAATGGAATTTTTGGAAATATAATCGCAGTCTAAGGAAGTAAAATCGTTTCCTGGTTTTTAAACATTAAGATAGGTACCTTCAATGATTGTACCTATCTAACTCGTAAATAAGATAATACAGTCGAGTCGCAAAATAGTGAATTAAATATGGCAAAGACCTTTCACTTTTACGGGGCTGTTCACTATTTCGGTACTTACAAAATTTACAAAAAAGCCCCGTTTTGAAAATTAAAGCTTTATTTTAAAGAAAATTAATACAATAATAATTATTACTTAGGAAAAATGATGTTATTTTTGATTGTTTTTGTTTTTTATTTAATTTAATAGTTAATACTTTTTCCCTTAAATTGATACACCAACATGTAAAAATTCCATTCTATGCTAAGGTTACGCGTGAAATAAAGTGTAAATATAATACCTAATGTAAATTCTCAATGTTGGGGGAAGTCCCTATAAATGATGTCATTCAAACTACACGATTTATAGTACGCAGTTCACTGTATCGGGGTTACAAGGGCGATAAAAGGGATCTTTTCATCCGCCGGGCGAAAGTTTATGAAACGAGCCGCGCAGCGGCGGGTGAATAATCGACCGAAGGATGAAAACCCTTATCGCCCGAGTGATATGAACAATTTTTCGTTATTTCAGGAAAAATATCCTACAAAATTCGCGATTTTATATAATAGCTCTAAAATAACAATCGATAGATGGCGTGAAGCTTGCAAGTCGTTGATCAATGTTTGTCTCTTTGGAGCGAAAAAGGATGATTTTTTTTTGAAATTTCCGAACGACGGACAATTTGGTCTGACGGACAGCATGTTGAAATAACGGACGGTCCGTCGTATTGACGGACGGATGGGTCACGTTATGCAATTATTGCAATAAAATCTCGAATTTTGTCGGATTTTATCTAAATCTATGATTTTGTAAATAAATATAAAGTAACACTTAATTTAATTGCCAATTTTTTAACTAAAGGTGTCGTAATTTCGTTACTTTGGGGATAATATCCCACAAAATTCACGATTTGTTTGTTCTGATATAACTATCGGTAGATGGCGTGAAGATCGCAAGTTGTTTGTCAAGTTATTAACAACATAAGCGAAAAACAGGAGTTCACCCGAACGGAGAGGAACTCCCATAACCCATCCACTGCATCCTAGTCTACCAAACCTTTCTCTCGCGGATCCCTTGCGGGTGAAGCCAGCCAGGACTTAGCTTCGCGCTAATTTTCGGAGGTACGCCTCAATAAAAATTATCCGACGTAACGTTGCGGGCAAGCCCGCAACCTTACTCTTCAAGTCTGCGAAGATATGGGGCAACAGCCCTGGTGCTTCGCACCAGACCAGAATAAGATGAACGGAGAGGACTCTAGTTTGGCGGGGCTAGGTTCGATCCCCAACCCGGCCACAAAATTTATCCAACTCCGTGGTTCGGATTCCACGTAAAACTGTAGGTCCCACAGGTTAACACAGCCAGGACTTAGCTTCGCGCTAATTTTCAGAGGTACGCCTCAATAAAAATCATCCGACGTAACGTTGCGGGCAAGCCCGCAACCTTACTCTTCAAGTCTGCGAAGATATGGGGCAACAGCCCTGGTGCTTCGCAACAGACCAGAATAAATGAACGGATGATCCTGTCCAATTAATCTTCTTCTTTTTCAGCTTGTGTTTTTAATTTTTTTTTCTTTCAGCGCCTATTGTTAGATTATTGTTGAATTTGTAAATTGTAAAAATTTTTTTTTTTTATATTTTAATAAAAACGCTGTAGCAACGGCGCGACTGAGGCTCTGTTATTGTAGAAGGGGCCCAAGGTAAGCACATCGCGCCGCCGCGGGCGCGGGGATTGTCTCACGCGTGCGTGCACGCGCGGACAATTCGACGTTAGCCTCCGGCCCCGCAGTGCTTACCTTATAGCGCAATAATAAACAAGACACCGGCTCGACGCCGCTCCTCGGGTTTGAAATCCCTGTATAAAATTCTCAACGTCAGGTCTCAAAACCAGATGAAGGAGATAAGCGGGCTGTCGCCCGCATCTGCTCCGCAGATGCCAAGTGTCAGCTACAGCTACCGAACGGATGAACCGAGGAGGTGAATTAGGTGAACGGGCTAAGGAGAGGACTCTAGTTTGGCGGGGCTAGGTTCGATCCCCAACCCGGCCACAAAATTTATCCGACTCCGTGGTTCGGATTCCACGTAAAGCTGTAGGTCCCACAGGTTAACACAGCCAGGACTTAGCTTCGCGCTAATTTTCAGAGGTACGCCTCAATAAAAATCATCCGACGTAACGTTGCGGGCAAGCCCGCAACCTTACTCTTCAAGTCTGCGAAGATATGGGGCAACAGCCCTGGTGCTTCGCACCAGACCAGAATAAATGATGAACCCGTTCGGGCAGGTACCCCAACAAGGACTGTTTTTATAAGTCCTATGACCTTATAAAGTTAAGTTTTATGGGTCCTAGGACATTATAAAAGTTAGTTTTATGGTCGGGTTGGTCCCCCTTGAGGTGACCTTTCGAGAAAAGACCCCCTTTATAGGTCTCAAAACAGATACATAACAACGAAAACCTGAAATAACGAAAAATATTTTTGGATAACTTCCCTATATTAATATTATACCAATCAGAATATTGCATGCAATTATTAGACAAAATTATTGCGTGATTATCATCACCTTTGGTACATTATAGCACAGATTACTATTATAGTAATCTGTGATTATAGTTATAGCTGATAATTTTATTGATAAAATAATATTAATTATTCTGACGGAGAAACTCATTTGAGCTCGAAAGCTTAATAAAAAATATAAATTAATGTGATTATAAATTATTATTTATAACTTGATACATTTAAAAACATCATAAATATAAATAAAACAATCTTTTTTAATTAAGATTCTGATGTTTATTTTGTAACTTTGTAATGTAAAAAATCTAGTTAAGCTACAATATTATTTTTAAATGTCAATAACGCATTCAAGTGTGTTTCCCAGATTATTTACCCAGGTAGTACCTATACGGCTTAAGGGTTTACTTTCCTTCAAGGCATGATACTATTTATAACGGCATAATGTATGTATCTATAATAAAATTTTCTACTTGAGATTTCATGAGGTATTTTAGAAACGACATCTATGAAGCGTATCCAGTAGCCACCATAGTTCAATGTCGTGATGTCTCCCAGAAATGCGTCTCTGGTAGTCGTCTCCAGTACTAACATAATTTCAGGTAAAAAATGTGTTAACCAATTTAACAATGGGGTTGGCTATCTGTATAGTAAGCTGACCCGGCGAACTTCGTACTGCCACAGAATCAATAATTTTTTCGTGAATTTTTGCGATGTTTTAATAGTTATTATGCTATTCGAGATGGCGAGAAATCCAACAAATCAAAGATCATAAAAATCGGTTCAGCCGTTCTCGAGTTATAAATGGTGTAACTAACACGACTTTCTTTTATATACCTATGTTAGCGTGAGCCAAAATATTTGCAATAAATGAAGCTAAAATAATATTCTTCTCGATTTTCTATATTTAGGTTCTTCTACTGTCTTCACACACACACCTATGATAAACTGTGTTTTGATATAGTAATACTGTTATAGTTGATTACCAACCTAATAATACCAAATTAATTTGGTATTACTTACTCAACGCATTTATTTAAAATTATTAGTCAGGGCAGAGTATTTCATTAACGTCATATACAGGTCCGGGTTCAGGTTTAGTAATCCTCGCTTATTCTAACACGGCCTTCCTGCAATTGTCGCGTCCCCGTGACATTTTTTTTTTTGTTTTTTTTTGAATTTTGAATAGCGCCATAAATAATTTGGCCGCAACGCCTTAAATAATTCGGCCGCAACGCCATAAGTAACTAGGCCGCAACGCCATAAATAACTCGGCCGCAACGCCTTAAATAATTCGGCCGCAACGCCTTAAATAACTCGGCCGCAACGCCTTAAATAACTCGGCCGCAACGCCATAAATAACTCGGCCGCAACGCCATAATAATTTGATTCTACCGTCCGTAATAGTTATTTATGCACCAAGTCCTGAAAGTGCATCTTCTTGGCATGAGCGCGGAAAATTATAGACTGAGGCGCAGACGAAGTCTATAACCACGCAAATGCCAAAAAGGCACCTTAAGGATAAAGCGCATAAACTATTTTATGTGTAATTGGAATGAAATGCACATTTTCTGCAAAAAATGTACGATAATAATTTAACGAAATACGTATGGTGCTAAGCAATAAAATATTTAAAATTCACAAAATACGTCAAAAATATATGTCAAAGTGTACATTTTAGTAGGATTGCACATAAAACAATTGAGGTTTTGACATTTCTGTACTGTAAACAGCTACTTTCAGTATTGTTTTGTATATGTGAAAATGTACATTATAGTATAAATGTACTTACCAAAGAAAAGCAATAAATCAAATTGCTTCACTAGTCATATTTTCCTCAAAATTGTCTGTTAAACCAGCCTCTCAACTGTTTATAAGTAGCCTCTTTCACTAGTTTCTCCAACCTCCAAATACGCAACGTTCGTTAGCCAGCATTTCTATAATTTTGCTTAGTCCCAAAAACCTCCCGCTTAGCTTTCCAAATCTTACTGTTGCCAAATCCTATTTCCGCTTGCGCGATTCTTCCCTCAGAACATAAATGCATCCGACGTATATCAAGTTGCCAAATTTTTACCTTCATTAAGTACTGCTTCAATTCCGGTCAATATTGCAAACCATTCAATCTCCTTTCTGTTGTTCAACGCACTTTTCACTAGATCAGACAAGACTTTTATCACTGATTTTACCTGTCCGCCACCTCTGGGCAGTCCCACATTTATAAGGTGCAGTTCAACATCTTCTCGTTTAATGCCCGTTTGCACCACCTATCCTTAAAGTATTAAGCGTCCCATAAATCAATAAGTGTCACTTATTGCGTTGCACCACTGAATTAAGTGTCACTTAACATCGTAAGAAACACTTAAATTTAAGCGTAAGAAATTGGCCGCTTAGACCTGTCACTTAGCTTAAAATTTGTAATATTTGTCAATTAACAAATTAAAACGTCAAATTCGAAGTTTACACTACAGTTCGAATTTAACTTTTTTGGTACAACCGGCCAAAATATTGTCAGTTAGTTGATGATGATTTAGAAATTTTTGAAATTATTAATCATGGTTTTAGCCACAGCCGTGGAGTGATGTGACCGCTGGTTGAGTACAGAGCGGAAATTCTAGGTTCAAATCGCGAACTATACAGAATTTCTTAGCTCGGCCTTTTAGTGGACATCCACACGGTGTGGTGAAATAGATATTGATTTATCGGAAATAGGTAATATGGGGACTAATCCACCCCGCTAATCGGATTTGTAATGCCTAAAAAGGGAAAAGCAATGTTCTACTTAGGACGTAAAAAGCTTAATGAATGAATAAAATCATGGTTTTCCTAGACAAATTTATGAAAAGGCAACCTATATGCTTAGTGTGGATGATATAGCATTTTTTAAAAAATTTCGACTTCCGAAAAAAACAGTTGTTCAAGTTTTAAGAGAAATTGAGACGCAATTAGAATATCCATACGACAGGAATAATTCTGTATCAACTACTTCCCAAATTGTGGAAAAAGTTTCGAAAGCGATTGCAGGGTTATATGAAAGTGATATTAAATTTCCAACTACGGATCAAGAAATTATGCAAGCGCAGAAAAGTTTTTTTTGGCATTGCAGCGTTTCCTCGTGTAGTGCGATGAAGATGAGCTTCCTTGCCCGGATGACATAGATCCACATGAATTTAATGAATTATTTCATTCTGGGCAAATTCCTCATATACCATTAGGCATAGTGTTGGTATAGCTGCATGTGTTTGCAATAATTTTATAAATCAATATTTTGCGGCTTTGTAAAATTAATTTGTAATTATGTATGTTTGTAACAATTTTATAAATAAAATAAAAAAAAACAAAATTTGACAACTTCAATCAGGTATACGAAGCACAATAAATAATTAATAGCTGTAAACAAAAAACTTACGAGAGGTTATGTTTTCATTTAGTTTGTCGAAAAATTATTAAAAATAACCAAAAGTACTACATAAAAGCATTGTTGCCAAACTTATGTTAAACTTAGTTAAGCGTCGACTATATTAGGTTGGTGCAATGTAATTTAAATTTAAGTTCCCCTTATGATAAGGGGCGGCTTAGCTAAGGGTCAGATTTAATCCGAGGTCGTGCAAACGGGCATAAAACAATTAACGAATTCCGATGAAGTGAAAATTTCCGCTTTATCAATCATGACTGCCTTTGGATGCCAGCTCGTTTAAACAAAGAACCCAAAGTAACTATAGACTGTTTAGAAGTTTTGTTCTCTACGAGAGCAAATACACCGAAAAAATGATTTGGTAATAGTTAATAAATCTTATTTGGTGTAACATTACGGTTGGTATGAATACAGGGAACCAAATATAAGTTAACTATAACCAAATCATTTGTTTGAGGAATATCTTTACTGTAAACTTATATTTGTTAACTATTAACTTATGGGATCTTTACAATAAAATTATATTGTGTAACCATTAACTTATAGGAACGTTAAAAAATAAAATATTAAGTTGACGCAGAATCCACTTTTTTTTTAGGTTTCAATTATTATTTATTATTTATCATTTTAATAACATTTTTCTATTAATGCCCTTTGGATATGATGTTATAGCAGTGAATCTTTTTTTTTTTTTTTTATTGTAACTAATGCTAATTAACAATCAGAATAAATACAAATATTCTATAAGTTAATTTGTTGGCTGTTGTCGTGCGGGGGAATATGCCCATCGGCAGTACCCGTATACAAAAATAATTTATGGCAGTAGATCACGAAGCCATTTTCTTCTAAGACGTCTGAATATGTTGTCCTCTAGGAGTCGAGCCGTACTAGGATTAGGATGATCTTGAAGTTTTAGGTCATGTTTTTCTGCCCGTTTTTTAATTTCTTCTTGAATATAATTAATGCGTAGGTCAGTGTGGAGGGTTTCGTTAGAGATGTACCATGGTGCATCTACCATCATACGGAGGGCCTTTGATTGGAATCGTTGTATGACTTTTATGTTGGAAATGCTGGCGCATCCCCACAGTTCTATTCCGTACGTCCATATTGGCTTGATGATGACTTTGTATATAAGCATTTTATTTTCTGTAGTAAGAATAGACTTCCTGCCAAGTAACCAATACATTTTCTTTATTTTTATATCCATTTCTTTTCTCTTCTTTTTTATGTGGGTCTTCCATGTAAGTCTCCTATCCAGGTGCAGTCCTAGATACTTTACTTCTGTCTTTTGAGGTATCGCTACATCGTTGATATATACAGGTGGACATTCTGCGCGATTTAAAGTGAATGTAACGTGGTTTGATTTGGTTTCGTTTACTTTTACTCTCCATTTAAATAACCATCTCTGCAATTCCGCTAAGTGTATTTGTAACAGTTCAGAAGCTCGTTGATTGTTGCTGTGTCTTGCCAAAATGCAAGTATCGTCCGCGAATGTGAACAACTCTGTAAACAAAGAGGTGGGTAAGTCTGCAATAAACAATAAGTATAGTATTGGCCCAAGTACACTTCCTTGTGGAACACCTGATAATATGGAATAAATTTCAGACAAATCTTCGTCTTGTTGAACCTGATAACTTCGGTTTTCCAAATATGATTTCAGAACTAGGTAGTAGTGGTATGGTAAAGCTTGTTTAATTTTAAAGAGAAGTCCTTTGTGCCATACTTTATCAAAGGCCTGTTTTATGTCTAGAAAGACTGCCGAACAAAATTCCTTTCCTTCTAGTGCTCTATAAATGGTGTCTACAATTCGATGGCATTGTTGAATAGTTGAATGATGTCGTCTAAATCCGAATTGATGATTTGGTATTAAATTATCTAATAAGTAGCTATCGACCAAACGTTTTAAAATAAGTCTTTCCATCAACTTAGATATTATTGGCAGCAAGCTTATTGGTCGATAAGATGAAGCATCCATCGGAGGTTTGCCTGGTTTCAAAATTAATAAAATTTTGGCAAATTTAAACTGCAATGGCCAGTATGACAATCTTAGGATGGAGTTAAACAAGATTGTTAAAAATTTTATTCCTGCCTTGGGTAATTCGTTGAGTATTTTACCCGTTATTAAATCATAACCCGGAGCCTTGGTCTTATTCAACTTCCTTATCTCTTGCTCAACTTCGATTTTCTTGATTTTTTTTATTGGCAGCGACATTTGTAGAGGCGCGTCTAGGTATTGTTCGACATCTTCATCCGGTTCATTAAAATGAGGTTGGAAAACGTCCATTAGGTGTTGCGCAAATAGTTCAGCCTTTTCCATATTTAATCTTGCCCAAGAATTATTTCGATTACGAAGAGGAGGGATGGTCACTTGTGGTCTTTTAAAACTTTTTGTCGCATTCCAGAGGGAGTTATCTTTCACCGTCAAGTTACTTAAATAGTGATTAAATGTTTCATTTTTTGCTTGTTTATTTAATCTTTTTAATTTATTGGCAATTCTATTGAAGTCTGCTTTGTCTAGAGGGTTTTTACTTTGGTGCCATTTAGCTCTTGCTTTTCGTTTTTCTTTAAGTATCTGACGTATTTGCAAAGGTATGTTGTCTATATTACCTGGTTTATCTTCTCGCATGGGAGTTGCTTTCCAGCTAGCATCTTGAATTGTGGTTATGAAGTGATTTGCTGCTTCATCTAATTCTTGGTTTGTTTTAATGGGCAGTGTAAAGTCTAGTTTTTCCGTTACGTGTTCTTTAAATTGATTCCAGTTGGTTTTTCTATTATGAAGAGATATTTTTTGCCGTTTTCTAATGACAAAATCACTAATCGTCAATAAAACTGGGGTGTGATCAGAAGTGAGTTCTAAGCTTGATTTGACTTCCATTAAATTGGTAGAAACTCCGTTGGTTATGTAGAAATCCAGCAGATCAGGAATTTTATTCACATCAGTAAGCCAGTATGTTGGTTCGCCTGTCGAAACTGCACAGTAGTTTTTCGTATTAATAATCTTTAGGAATTCTCTACCCTTAGCGGGATGGGACGTTTCGGCGCAGCCGGTTCGGCGCGACCGTTTCGGCGCGGCCGGTTCGGCGCGAGCTGGTTCGGCGCAAGCCCATTTCGGCGCAAGCCGGTTCGGCGCAAGACCGTTTCGGCGCGAAACCGTTTTGGCGCAAGCCCATTTCGGCGCGAGCCAGTTCGGCGCGAAGACTTTTCGGCGCGAGCCGGTTGGGCGCAAAGGTTTTTCGGCGCAAGCCCATTTTGGCGCAAACCAGTTTTGGGCGAAGACTTTTTGGTGCAAATAATTACAAACATTTAATTTTCCTTGAATTTTAGTCTTTGAATTTTTTTCTTTGAATTTTAGTCAGGCAGACATTAGATACAAAAAGATACAACTATTCATCTAATAGTTACAAAATAATCATTTGAGTTTGACTTTAATCGCATTTGGTTAAGTTTTTTTCTGATAAAGACTAGAAGTTCTATGAGCGTGGAATCGTTACCAGAAAGATGGCAAAAGGTCATCAGACAAAATGGAAAATATATAATAAATTGATTGAAGTTTATTTTTAGTACAAAAACAAATTGCAACAGAGACGTGCTCAAGGGGGGGGGGTTGAGGAAATACTAGAAAGCCGGCAGTTTTTAATCTAGAATTGGGGTTTTTGTATAATCGATTTTTGAACAATACAATACAAAAAAAAATTATTAACCACACTACATAATAGTCATCAATATTTATAATTTTTTAAATTTTTTTTATTGTTATTTTTGTTTTTATCTAATAGAATGTTAATACAGAGCATTATATAAGGGGGGGGGGAGTTTGGGGGTTCAAACCCCTTGCATGACATAGCTATGAAGTAAAAAAAGTTTTAAAAGATTTTTTTTGGTAAAACCCTTCTCGTAGCATAAAAAAAAATTTGTTTTAGGTAACCCCCCAACATGACTTATGTCTAGCTACGGTCCTGTGTCAATATGACATCCATAGTTTTCTGTAAGTTAAAATGCATATATGATTAATTGAATAAACCATTAATTAAACCGACCGATCAGATAAAAGTCAAATAATAAATAATTTTCTACATCCGCATAAATAATGATTTATATTTATAAAAAGTATTTTATGCCTATGATATTAAATTCTCGCGCCGAATCTGTTTGCGTCCAATTGGCTCGCGCCGAATCGGCCTCGCGCCGAACCGCCTTGCGCCGAACCGTTCTCGCGCCGAACCGGCTTGCGCCAAACCGTCTTTGCGCCGAACCGTTCTCGCGCCGAACCGTCTTCGCGCCGAACCGCCTCGCGCTGGACTGTCCTCGCGCCGAACCGGCTCGCGCCGAACCGTCTTCGCGTCGAACCGGCTGCGCCGAAACGGTCGCGCCGAATCGGCTGCGCCGAAACGTCCTAGACCGACCCTTAGTGGTTATCAGTCTGGATCTCCAGTGCGTATGCTTTGCATTATAGTCTCCACCCGCTATAAACTTGTTGCCTAATGATTCAAAGAATGGTTTTAAATCATTTTCCTTGATATTATGTTTAGGTGGACAGTAAACTGCTGCAATTTTTAGTGACTCATGTAACTTATTTACTTGGATTGTAGTAGCTTGAAGATACTCGGTTTCATACTTGTTTAGTTCGTGGTGAATTAGTGTTTCTCTAATTATTATGGCAGTTCCTCAATGAGCCGTTCCATCCGGGTGATTAGTAGAATATATTTTGTAGTAAGGAATTTTTATAAATGATTTTGCAGTGAAGTGTGTCTCGGATATGAGTAAGATGTCTATTTTGTACTCTTTCATGAATAGTTCAATTTCTCGAACTTTTGATGTTTGGAAGCCATTAGCATTCCATAAGGCAATTCGTAAACAGTTTGCCATTAACGTATCAGTTTTTGTATGACTGTGTTTAGTAAATTTATCATCATGTTGTTTTTTTTTTGATGAAAAATTTGATGAAACAGATTGATGCAGATTTGATGAAACATAGAACTTTGAACAATTGATAGACTTTGAATATTAAATTATACGAGATAGTTGTTGTAAAGCACAAAAAACTAGAGTTATCGTTATGAAATTCTAAATATCAGAAATAATACATACTATGTTTTTAAAAATTGGGATGGTGTAGAACACTCAAAGCTAAAAAATGAATTATCTGAGTAGAACGCAAAATATTATATTTTAAGGGACTAGGCTACAGTAATATAGTATAAATTTGAAAAGTTTATTTACAAAAGGACCCCGCTACGGCCTTATGGGTTTTGGGTCCCAGTCAAATTTAACCATAATGTAGGATATTGTAGTTTATAACATGCTGATAAAAAGTGTCCATGGACACAAAGTCAAAAAATGGACAGTTTCCGAGATATAAGGCATTACAAAGTTTGTCCAGTCATTCTACGAAAGACACAATGATAAAGTCAAAATCGATACTACCCGGAAACAAAAAATAGGGCTGTGTAGATGAAAGAATTTTAAAAAAGATAGAGTTTTTTGCATCACTCTAGCTAGTGTATTACATAACCTAAAAAATTAAACAAAGTCGAAAATGCGGTTTCTTGCGATTTAAGAAAAAAAACAAAAACGGCAAATTTTGACGGCATTTTTTGTTTTTCTCAGAAAATAAATAATGAATCAGTATTTTAACTTTCTACAACTAATTTTCTACAACTTTTTCATTTAACTTTTTTTTTGTTGGAAAATTCATTTTTTTTTAATTTCAAGAAACCGCTCTTTCGACTTTGTTTAATTTTTTAGGTTATGTAATACACTAGCTAGAGCGATGCAAAAAACGCTATCTTCTTTAGAATTTTATCTTCTACACGGCAGTATTTTTTTTTCTAGGTGGTATCGTTTTTGACTTTATCATTGTGTGTTTCATAGAATGACTAGATTAACTCTTTAATGCCGTATATCTCGAAAACTGTCCATTTTTTGGCTTTGTGCCCATTGACACTTTTTATCAGCATATTATGAACTACAATATCCTAAATTTTGGTTAAATTTGACTGGGACCCAAAACCCATAAGGCCGTAGCGGGGTCCTTTCAGAAAGTTGGCAAAAAGTTGACAAAAACACCCAAAAGTTGGTCAATTTGGCATTTTTTATGTCTAAATTTACTAAAAGCTGCAAAACTTACAAAAAGTTGGCAATTTTGAATTAATTCAGTTGGCAAATTTGAAATTCCCCCCCCCGAAAAAAGTTGGCTGGGCACCTCCCTGAGTAATTTTGATAAATTATAGCATTGTGACAGCTTGCAATAATGTAATTTTGGATATGGTAGTCAATCGTCGCAAAACTTCCACGAGCAAATTTCGTAGGAATTTCTAGTGAAAACGTAAAAATGATGCGTTTTTAATAGTTTTGATGGTCTTGCAGGTGGAATTTTGAGCCCCCTTTTAACTTGTAGGGTTCCAAAGCAGAATCACTTCAAATTTTCCTAGTGGTCAGAAAGTTCTAACACTTTTAAATAATTTTTTAAGAAGTTGATCAATTTTATTTTTTGTGGAATTTAATCTGTAAAAATTTCCAATGGCTTTTGGGACATTTTTAAATTTTCTGATTTTTTTTTTGAGATTTTTCGGAAATCTTTTCGTTAGTAAAGGAAATGAAGAAATGTAAAAAAATTATTTTTTTCTATTAAAGTCAACAGGAATTAAATTGAAAGGCTGAAATTTTGCGCACGACTGTGTTTTTATAAATCGGAGGGGGGGCACATTTGACATACTAATTCGATTAGACTTTTTTAAACAAAAATTAACTTATAATTAGAAAGTCAACTAATATGCCAAATTTGATTAAAATGTTGTACGCAAAATAAACAAGTAATAAACAAATAAACAAGTTAATTATTATAAGCTTGAAAATATGAGTTTTGAAATTCTCGAACTCATTTTGTTGCAAGATTGTTGTAATAACATGTGTATGGAGGGGATTCGATGTAATTCGTTTAATAAAGCAGTCTTGATCAAGCACTCGTTTATATAACATGGTGTCAAGTTAGCGGTCAAAGTGCGGAAAGAAAGAACAGATAATAATATTTTACTAAAGTGTTAATATTATTCAAAGAACAGATAATAATATTTTACTAAAGTGTTAATGTTATTCAAAGACAAGAGATTATAATTTTACTAAGTGTTAAGTATAATCAAAAACTAGAAATTAGTTTTACTAAGTGTTTAATCTAATAAAAGCCAGAATGGAAGCGTCCATGAAACCGCCAAAAGGACTCACGACAGGAGAAACGACGAACTGGACCAAATTTATACAACAGTTTCAGTTGTACCTGAAAGCGATAGAAATGGAAAATAAAACAGATGCAAGAAAAATTGCCATATTTCTAAATGTCGCAGGAGAAGAAGCAATAGATATATTTAATACGCTCAAATTAACAGAAGAACAAAAAGGAAAGTACGATGAAGTCGTAAAAGCTTTTGAAGCCTACTGTAAACCAAGAAAAAATGTAATAACGGAAAGTTTCAAGTTCTACTCCAGGTCGCAAATGCCAGATGAAAGATTCGATCATTTTCTTACCGAAATTACAATTCAAGCTAGGTTATGTGAATTCGGGGACCAAGAAGAAAGAATGATAAGAAATCGGATAGTGATGGGAACAAACGACCCTCAACTAAAAGAAAGAATGTTGAGAGCACCAGACTTGAATCTGAATAAAGCCGTAGATTTTTGTAGAGCAACAGAAATGGGTAAAGACGAAATAAAAACTCTGCAGCAAGAAAATCCGAGGGTATCAGTGGTGAGGAAAAACAACGCCAACAACACATGAGTGTGAAAAGTGCGGGAAAGTGCATAGCGGAAAGTGGTGTCCGGCTTCGGGAAAATTGTGCATGATTTGTAAAAAAAAGGGTCATTACGCAGTGAAGTGCAGCAACAAAGACAAAACAAGTGAAAAGAAGCCAACGTTTAAGAAGAAACTACACACCGTAGCACAAGAATCATCTGAAGAAACATCTGAAGACGAAGACTACGATGAACGCTTTGAACTAAGCGAGCTTAAACAAGAATCCAACAAAATTGAGCAATGGTTAGAAAATGTATACGTAAGTGGCACAAAAATAAAATGCAAAATTGATACAGGGGCTGATTGTAATGTTTTACCCTTAAAATATTTTAAAATGTTAAATCAGCACTTAGAGCCAAACTACACGAGCGTTATTTCCGTCGCGTATTTATCGTCGCGTATTCTCCGCCGTATTGAAAACCACACGTTTAAATGGAGCAAACTACACGAGCGTAAAACACGCTGTGTGGTTTTCAATAGGCGGAGAATACGCGACGATAAATACGCGACGGAAACAACGCTCGTGTAGTTTGGCACATAGTGTCCATATTTGCCAAGGACATAAGTAAAGTTAGTAACAGGCTGCAACGAATGATTTTAAAGTTATTAAAATATGAACTTGTTATAAATTACATGCCGGGTAGTAAAATGTACGTCGCCGATTACTTGTCGAGACATTTTCTCAGAAACAATGCGCAAGATGATGTCACGTTGTGTGAAATGGTACATTGCCTCGAAGTCGATCTACCAATTTCAAAGAATAGGTTACAACAAATAAAACTTGCGACTAAAGAAGATCAAATATTAAAGCAAGTTCTAAATTGGCATTATCAGGGGTGGCCAAAAAGTAAAAAACTGTTAAATAAAGAACTTAAAGTGCTATTTCAGTTACGAAATGAATTAACAATTCAAAATAATATTATTTATAAAAATAATAGAGTAGTTATTCCTAGTAAAATGCGGGCTGAAATGCTAAGCTTATTACATGAAGGTCACTTAGGCATAACAAAATGCTTACAAAGAGCACGTACCTTGTTATATTGGTATGGTATGACAACAGATATCATAAAGTTAATTAATTCTTGCTCAGCTTGTGAAAGATATCGCGTTACAAATAAAAAAGAGCCTATTCTATCACATAAAATACCAAACTTACCGTTTTTAAAAGTAGGAATTGACATTTTATATTACAGTGGAAATGATTATTTAGTTTTAATTGATTATATATCAAATCACTAAAATATAAAACTAAAATATAAAATAAAAATATAAAAATTACGAAACTAAAAAATATTTTTGCAATTCATGGAATACCAAAAATCATAATAAGTGATAATATGCCTTTTGGAAGTTCAAAGTTCAAAAATTTTGCCAATGAGTGGGACATGGAAATAATAACATCCAGTCCTAGGTACCCAAAATCAAATGGGTTAGCGGAAAAGGCAGTAGGGATAGTAAAAAATATCATGAAAAAATGTAAAACCGGCAATTCAAACATTACATAAAAACCTGTTAGATTTACTTTGTTTAATTGTTCATTGAAAGTTACTTTGTTTAGTTGTTCATTAGAATTAGAATTTTAATGTTTAATTGTTAATTAGATTTAAGTTTTACAAAATGTACTTGTTTTTGAAATTAAAACCCTAATGTAACAAAAAGGGAGATGTTGTAATAACATGTGTATGGAGGGGATTCGATGTAATTCGTTTAATAAAGCACTGATAAAGCAGTTTTGATCAAGCACTCGTTTATATAACACAGATCTTGCAGTTATTAATTTAAGATTGCCATTTATATTATAATTAATTGTTACTAGTCAGACACAACTTATTTTGTGAATCATTTTATTACTTCCAACTACTGAATTTCATCATCTGACATTCCACTGTTACACCTTTCGTCTTCTTCCCTATATGCAATAATTATAGTCTAATCGTAAGTTTCATACCATTAATATTTTTCAACTTTGTAATAATAAAACATGAGTATTGTGCATCGGATATAAATTCCTCAACATTAACGGATGGAACATCAGTTCATGATAGATGAGAATGACGTAATACGCGAGAAAGCTTACATTTAAATTAATTTTCACCTTATCGAACTTCCACACTACTACGAGTTACGAGTACCATATAATAATTACAATACTTTAACAATTAAAAGTTATTGTTATGTTTGCAATTTCGGGGTCGTTTGGAAAAATGGCAAGTTAATCTTTTTTAAGTTTTATGGGATTATTAATAAATAGCATCGAAATGCGTCATTCGATATTTTTCAAGGTGTTTATTTTAACAAAAGCATAATTTTACTTTACTGTTTATAATTACCTGTTCTTCGAATAATCCTAAAATAAATTATCAATGTACTAATTTTCGAATATCTATTTTTGTTTTTCATATATTTAACTACTCCCTGCTCTCTAGAACATTACTACAGTCCTTACCATAGAACTTTGGTGTTACGTCATTGCAATCAAAGTTTCGCAGTTGGTTTTTTAGGTTAGCTTAGGATGACGTAACGTCAAACTTTTGCGGTAAGGGTTATAGTATGTAACATGAAAAGAATAAATTGCATTATTTTTAAAAAGCAGTTCGTGCGTCTCGGCTTTGCTTCGCTTCGCCTCGGCTTCCGAAAACTCCGCCCTTCGGGTGTAAAATCTTGTTTTACGTCCTTGTGACGAAAACTACTATTTTCAAGCTTTTTATAATTTTTTTCTCTATAAGATAAGATAATTAAGATAGTAGTATATAATTTAAAGAAGGTACTGCTGTTGGTTGGGATGAAATGAAAAAAAAATTTTAACTCAAAAATTCATTATTATAATCCTGTAGGTATTTAATGAGATTATTTTCTTAATTCGCGAATTAAATTAACAAAACGCCACCACACGTATTAATTTCAAACTAAAAATTGGACGTTTTGTTAGTTATGGTGGCGCCACCAACGGTAAGATAAATGGCGAATAAATAACATAATTTAAAATCTTTTGAGTTAGTTAAAATATTTAAAAAAGACTAAGCACCTACAGAATTTATTGTAATGATGAATTAGTGAATAATTAGCTTTATTTTTAGTTTTCAAGTATTTATTTTTAAATTTTGCACCAGCCTACAGCAGAACCAAGCAGAAATAGTTTGCTATAAGTAGATCACCCTGTATAAATAATAATGCACGCTTTTGTTATTATTTAATTTTGTTTTTGTTTTAATCTACAATAATTTTTAAAACAAATTTTTTTTTTAGACGGTTTTGTTTTAATTGGAAATGGAAGATGACGACGAATTTTATGATACTGAATCATTAACTTCACATGCATCAGTCAACAATATGAGAAGAAGTTTATCGAGAAATACCATATATCACTCGGCAGTAGATTTAGAAATGGAAATGGAAAATTTAACCGAACCATCCAACCAAATAAATCATCAAAATAAGGTCTCTAAAACTAAGAAGACTGTAACGTATTCGGAATGGAAATATGGAGTATGTTATTCAAACTTTTTTTACTACTACTAAGTATTGGCTTTTGTCTTAAATTTTAGCAGTACACTGGTATGCAGAGAAATAACGAATAATATACCTTTCATTGTATTATAATAATAATAATAATTTAGGTGGTATACAGGGTACTACGTGCATGTGTTAATTTTCGGGTACATTTCAATGCCAAAAATTTGATTGTCTGGCTCGTCTGGTAGTCTGATGCTTAGGGAAAATTAAAGGAAAGTCTTATTCTTGTATTTTTAATTTTGGTTTGTTTACGAGGCGGTCTTGATATTTAAATACAGTATATAATTTAGAAATTTAATTTTTTTGTGCTACTTGGGACTGCTTTTAAAAAAATTCTGATTTCTGAACTTTAAGTATAATTGTTTGGGACTTGCGTGAAAATGTGCCAAAGAAAACTACAATTTTGGAAAACGTGGATTGAAACTGATTCAATGACATCTTACAAGTCTTTTTATGAAAAATCGTTCGCCTGGAAGATTTGGTACTTTCTAATTACATGAACAAACTTGAGCGGTATAAGTTCTCATCGTTTTAATTAATTTTCTTCCTTCAGCTCCCTCCATGAGCTAAATTGCTTGTTAAAAAAATACTTCCTTTCAATAATTTTTTGATTGCTTACCGCAATCTAAGGTGATATTTAATCCTAAGATTATTAATTTTGTGATAATTTATATTTCCAGCTTTAATTCAGAAAACATCAATATTGCCGCTCTTTTGGGTGGTCGCTCTGAGAGGCCGTTTGACATTCACCTTGAATCTTTCTGGTAAGCTTTGCGACGCTGCTGCATAGAATAGATGGATGGTTGGGAGGCCGGAAGTATTGGCTAATAATCTAAACTGCAATTGACGCTTTCTGAATTAAAGCTGGAAATGGTGTAGTTCATTGAAATTGAAGAGTTGATACTCATTGGGCTAATTAATTTTTGCTTGACATCGCTTTTTAAAAATAACATCAGATTATTAATAGGATGTATTGTTGTAATCTTCTAACCTAAATTATTTACATTGACGAACAATAATTCTTAATTTCATAAATCTGATTTGACGATTAATTTGAAATTTGATTTCTGACTATTCGTATGGGCATAAAGGTGACGTAACTGATTAAATACCAAGTATTCAAGCTAGTTGAAACAAACAAAAATTATCTGCAGTTTCAATAAAAATCCATGATCAACAGGAGTCCAAAGAAAACCCCAAATATATTGTTTCTCTCTAAAGTAATTAGAGAAGCAAACAATTAAACATTTAGAATTTTTTTAATTTTGTTATTCTTAATATTATTAAAGTGTTATTGCTTTGCAAAAATATGCTAAACTTGATAATTTTCGCAGAATTTGCAATTAAAATTCTGAAATTAACATAATTTGCATTAAATTTATTGCTTTTATACAATTTATACGATAAATTAACTTCAAAATATGAGAAAATTATACACCGTTGCAATTCAAAGAACTCATCTTTTCATTCGCGTCTGGTGGCGCTACAGTACAACGCGGACAAATTTTGAAATAAATTATTTTGATTAGATAATTTTGTGTTCTTCATTTTTGATCTCGTGCTAATTTTTCATAAATGAAATTAAGTGAGTTATAATAGTCGAAAAACTTTTTTGGGGGCTAATAAAATCTTCAATTGGAAGGATAAGACCTAACAGACAATTTTTGGAGTTTCATTCAAAACTGACTTTAAATTAAAAAAGTTCTAAACGTGACCCACCGCCAGTAATGGTGCAGTTGCTTTAATTTTCAATTTTGTTAACTGGGGCTAAGATTAGCCTTTTTTCGTTTTTCAGGGAGGAGGAAATCTAAAACGAGAAACAATCTATAGGGGTAGTGTCAAACTTTTATCGACTAAAGCCTCCCCCTACCCGCACTTACACTACTAACGGTGCTTTGTCCGTTTTACTCCTTTCGTTTTTGCCATTATTTTGGCTTGTTATCGTTGTTGATTTTCTTCGTTCAGGATGCATTGAAGCATCCATAGCCGCTGAAGGCCATGAGTCGCAGTGTCCACTGACCGACTTCGGCTTCTCCTCATCTGAGATGTTAGCGTGCTAGGGTGTCTTTGTGGGCGTTCACTTGTCTGGTCTATAAATCTGTTGATGGCATGTGGCATCCGACGTGGTTGAAGGCGTTGAGCACGGTGAACATTAGGCTGAACTTGCGTGTTCTGTGGGTACCGCTTTTAGCTTCACGGATTGTCTCGGTGATCTTCTTGAGTGCATCTATGTATGGTCGACCTGCCTTTCCTAAATCAAATTTGTTTTTTGAGAGACCCCTTGTTCTCTCGATATCCTCATTGAATCTTTTGGGGATCTTATTTTCTAAGAGCTTCCCGGCGTGATTTAATAGACACAGTGACCTGTATGAGGAGAGTTTTTTCAATGGCTTTTGGCCCTTTTTGATGAGCACCAGGTCCGCCTTTTTCTACCGTGAGGGGAATTCTCTTTTATCGAGGTAGTCGTTGAAGGTGGACAAAACTCGGTTTCGTGCTCCTTGGCCAGGGCTTTTAATGCTTTTAATAAAATTGTCTACCGGGAAGTTGGCTACTGCTTTTCTGAACTGCTCTGCTGTAAACGGGGTTCAGATCTGAGATCTCAGAAAGAGTGCATTTGTTACCCGCTTGACTCAATCTGGATACCTTTGATAATCTTATACGCCTTTCCTGAAGGTTTTTTGTTGAGCTGGGCCAGGAGTTGTTTCTGGCATCTTTCGTTCCTTAGCTCCTGTCTTGCTCCTTGGTAATTCTCCAAGACTATTTTGTGTTCATGGGTATCTACTTCTCTGGACTGATTCGAGGTTCTCTGTAACTGCTATTGTGATCGCATCGCAAAACAAATGCCACTTTTCCGCGAAGGTTTTCAACAGCTTTTTCTTATTTTTTTTATGGGAGAGCCAGCCTCGTGAGACGTTGAGCTTGTCTGTTGTTTGTTGGACGTCGAATGAGACGCATTTGTAATCCAGTTATTTTCTGAGGGGTTCAGGGGGGTGCGAGAGTGAGGTCCAAGAGGGATGCGGACTTTATTCACATATGTAGGGGTTGTCGCCTACGTTGCACATCATCGGTTTAGTGATTCCCATTGCTTTTGTGATAGCCTCCCTTCTATTGTTTTCGAGAGGGGAGCTTCCATTACGTCGCCGTCACCAGTTCAACTTGCTGTTTGGGTCAGAAGATGATCCAATTGTTGGTACACCCGCAGTGGGTCGTTTGTAGCAGCTGTAGACCGTGTTCTCTTAATTTTGGCCTACACCGCTCGCTTTTTCCACTACCCTTAATGGTTTAAAGCGCCAGTAGATGAAAAAGAAATAGGAAAATCGACTAGTGCCACGTCGATTCTCATAGGTTTTAAGACCTAGTAGGTCTTGGGCCTTTCTGGAGATGTGTAGATCGTCTTGCAAAAACCGGACTGACTTATTTTTTTAGAAGGGACCTTGTCTTCCTCGACGCGTCCGGGTGTTTCAATATCTCTTTTTTTTTTGTTTTGGTGCGGCAGAGGAGGGGGGAATTGGATCAGAGAATGGATAGTACCTACATTAGCCTAGATGACGTTTAATTTAGTTCTGATTCAGATAATTAGGTTGTATGTTTGGATCCATCCAAAGTAAATAAAACTCATTATATCTTTCTGGTTAGTATCCACACGTGAAAAATACTGTTCAATGACTTACCACCCAACTTAGTACAATATAGTAGTAGTAATAGATTTAATTGATGTAATTCTTGAAAATCTGTTCAAGAGCACATTTCAGGATTCAGTTTTCAAAAAGTTTTCTTAATACTGGGGAACTATTAAAAATAGTAAAACTCTTGCACCCTAGTCGCATCTAATTTATACCACACCTTCATATCACTTTAGTATTTTCTTTCACACCCATCACCTTCATTACAGATCAAATTAAATTTCTAGAACTGGAGACGTTTTTCGAAAGACGACTTATGCATCGATTTTGTATTGGCACACACCGACCGCAATATCTTGGGTCATAAAGTCGAAAAATGTAAAATCATAAAAATCAAAAAACGCTGGTTTTTCGAAAAAAGTTTGGAAGATGTGGGTTTTATTTTGGAAAAAGAAGCGTATCAAAAAGTTACTTTTGTTAAAATTCACGCCCCAAAAGAGGTGTTAATTCAGTATGCCGAGGTTCTCAAAATGAGATTGCCCATCAAACAGGTGAGTAACATTTTTCACCTAAAACGTTTTTTGAACTTGAATCATATTTTCTTAGGATTATTCGGAAAGGGAAAATACTAGGAATTTTGTTGACTCACTTTTAAGGAAAGCTTTAAATTATTTTCGAATTCAGTTAGACACTCAAAAGTTTCCTCAAAAAAAGAACGTCTTAAGCGCAGTATTTTCAAAAGACAAAGATTATTTGTATGTATTTTCTCCGGATTAAACTATTTCCAAGGTTACAATTTTCACATTTCTGTAGGTTTGATGTTGACGCAGAAAACTTTTTTTGTACATCCGCGAGAACCGAAATCGTGTCGTACATTTTACAAAGGGAAAGATTCAGTCAAGACGAGCAAGATCAGGGAATAAGAAAATTGTTGACTGAAGGGGTCTACAAGGCTGCTTACCCATTACACGATGTTAGTTTCTTCCAAATAAAATGACGCGCATGCACAAACTGACGAAATTTGAACTATTCTTATTTTAGGGCGATATTTTTACGGAAGGTTCTCAAAGAAAGTTGTTGTATGACGAATGGGCAACAATAAGCAATTGCTTTAAGTTTCAACCAATCGACAATATAAAGGAATATTTTGGGGTGAAAATAGGTTTATATTTTACTTGGCTCGGATTTTACACGCACATGTTGATACCAGCATCGGTAGTTGGTTTAATATGTTTCATTTACGGTCTATCGACTTTGCATAGAGACATGTTGGTAAAAGAAATATGCAATTCGACCGCTATAATGTGTCCACTCTGTGATAAAAATTGTGATTATTGGAAGTTGTCGGATACCTGCACGTATTCAAAAGTGGTGCATGTTGTAGATAATTCAGCTACTATATTTTTTGCGGTATTTATGTCCTTTTGGGCCGCCTTATATTTGGAGTTATGGAAACGTTACAGTGCAGGAGTTACTCACAGGTGGGGTTTGACCGGTTTTGGAGCACAGTGCGAACCACCCAGGCCTGAGTATTTGACCAAACTAGAAAAAGTTAATAAAGTTAAGCGTAATGCTATTACGGGAAAAGTGGAACCTCACGTGCCTTTTTGGAGAGTTAGACTACCGTCGATATTTTTGAGCTTTTCCATTGCCTTTTTTTGGGTAAGATTTGCCAAAAAAATTGGAGCAATTTTTATCATCCCGTTTGATGTGGAATATTGCCAGAAAATAATACAGATAATTTTAGGTTTTGCTTGCAGTTGCAGTCGTTTTTGGTATAGTAATTTATCGTATGGCTCTTTTGGCGTCTGACAAATTGTATGGCGATACGATGGGTTATTCCGAGTACGTTCTGCCGCTTACAGCTGGAATATTGAATTTGATTGCAATTTTTATGCTCAACTTTGTTTACAATTATTTGGCAGAAAGGTTAACCGAATTGGAACTGCGGCGGACTCAAACAGAATTCGATGATAGTTTGACCTTAAAGATTTATATGTTCAAGTTTGTCAATTACTATTCATGTATTTTTTATATTGCATTTTTTAAGGGCAAGTTTGTTGGGTATCCTTTGAAATACAATCGCATTTTTGGATATAGACAAGAAGAGGTAAGCTTTTGATTTCTGATGATCATCATCAGAGTTACATTTTAATCTTCCTATTACAGTGCAACCCTGGCGGCTGCCTAGTCGAACTAACGATTCAGTTATGCATAATAATGATTGGAAAACAAGCTTTAAATTCCTTTTTGGAAATTTTGATTCCTTTCCTTTATAAAATGTACAATTCTTTCAAACAAAGCACAGGATTTAAGAAAACTCATCTTTTTGACGAAGACGAAGAAATCATAATTAGCTGCAATCAGTGGACCGAAGATTATAAATTGTCAGATATGGAACCCCAAGGTTTATTTCACGAATACTTAGAAATGGGTATGTACTATGCTTCTATAATACAACAACGAATTACGTATTAACTTTTTGGTGTTAGTCTTGCAGTATGGTTTTATCATAATTTTCATAACAGCGTTTCCATTGGCGCCCTTATTTGCGCTCGTAAATAACGTCCTCGAATTGCGTTTGGATGCACAAAAAATGATCAAATATTATAGACGCCCTGTTCCGCAACGCGTGCGTGATATTGGCGTTTGGTTACCAATTATGGATTTTATTGGTAGGATAGCCGTTATTTCCAACGCATTTATTATTGCATTTTCGTCACACTTCATACCTCAACTGGTTTATTACATGCAAAACAACAGCAAAGATTTGTACGGCTATTTGGATTTCATTTTAGCCCATTTTAATGTGAATGATTTTCCCAACAATACGAAACCTGTAACGACTAATTTTACTGTGACGACTTGTCGCTACATGGATTTCAGACATCCACCAAACCACGACATGAGGTACAAAAAGAGTACAATTTATTGGAACATTTTGGCAGCTAGGTTGGCGTTTGTTGTTGTTTATCAGAACGTCGTTGGATTTGTTATTTCTGTTGTGCAATGGGCTATTCCAGATGTTCCACAGAAGTTAAGCAGAATAATACAAACGGAGAATTACCGAACAAACGAAATTATTATAAAGCATGAAACCGAGAGGGCGAAGTTGAGGCTAAGAAAAGGTCAGTCATTTTTGGTTTTTTTTTCTTACTAGAATTTTTTACCATTATTTTGGGGATTTTCACGTTTTTTGGAATTTTTGTAAGTTAATCTATCATTTCATAATCCTCTATTCTCTCATCAAAAGGATGAGGATGACTAATGAATTGTTTACAGTAGTCCCATACAATTTCAAAATCAAAAGTTAGTGAATTTGCAACTTTTTAGAGTCTTTTGACTCTTGAAATCTCCCTCTCTTTATACATTTTTGCGCAAATAATAGCGTCGATTTCAGCCTCAAATGTGGGTGACGTGATTCCCAGTGACACGAAGAGCCTGAGTTTTGATTCAGATGCATCTGCTCCAACTCCAGTATCTATTATGTAGTCATCAGTGTACCAGGTACTGATATCTTTACCTAGTTGTGATATTGTGGCTGCAATCTTCGCACATGTGTTTATGACACTTTTTGTAGTTATTATAATTTAATTTTTTTGCATTATCATTATTATATATGTAAGGTAAATTGAACTAATTCTGGTTCATCTGGTTTAAAAGATTTGGCCAGGTCCAGCTGTGACACTCATATTAAATAACCTATCTCCCCTTACTTTTTCAGATTCAAACTAATTCAAATCTTTTGTGTTTATGTGTTGCTTATTTTTACGTTTTAAAATTTCATCAGCACTTATGCATACATTTAATGATTCAGAAACTTTACTAACCTCTAATCATCTATGAGGGTACTTCTACACAATTCGGGTAGCTGTACAGATGAATTACATGTTTTTTACCGACCCTTTCTGTGCTTAATTTTAAATGACTGCTAAAAGAGGCGGACACTCCAACGCACGAGTCGTCCCGCCGGATTTTTTATGTATTTGAGCCACAACAAAGAATAATGATCGTATATTACCTTCCACCATAATAATGGTCTAAATTTTTCGTTGACAAAAATTACAGTGAGGCATTATCTTTCCGTGACCGAATAATTCCGTTCGGCCTTATTGAGGGTACGTGACGCATACTTCATACCCCTTGAGTTAAATAAAACACAGCCTAAACCGTACTTAGAAGCACCAGATTGTATGGAAAATCGTTTATAAAAATCTGGGCTGCCTAGAATAAGCGCTGAAACTAATAGCTCTTTTAAACGTTGAAATGACTAAATGACCTTGGAAGTATAAGTTATGGTTTGGCGCTTAACACGACCCTTAATGAGCTCAGTTATTGGAGCTGAAAGTGACGAAAAATCAGGTACATATTGTCTGCACCAACCAATCATCCTAATAATCGTTTAACCACAGTAAAAGTTGTGGGTCTAGCCACCTTTGTGATTAGTTTGTGTAGTTATTAAATTATATTATGAAGAATAATTTTCATGCAGGTATTTGGAAGATTTCAATTGAGTAATACAATTTAGTTTTGGAGTCAGCTTTGAAAAAATGGGTAATAGCTGTTTTATCTATTTTACCACAATTTGTTTACTTATTTCTGCCTCGATGTTCTATCTGGTCTTCATAGGCGACCAGCTAAGAGTTGGACCTCCTTCAGTTATGTTAGATGGGTCGTAAGTTCTTTCTACTAGCGAATGAGGAGCGTCCATGCAAAACCGTAGATGTCCAGTAAAACCAGTTACCAGATGAAAGCAAATTTTATCTGTAATGTAGGTCTTTAAGATTTTGATATTGTTATTTTATGAATTATGTAACAGATAACATACAACATATAGCTATATTTGGTCGTGGCGGGGACGTCATATTTTGCATGATTTATTATTAAAGACGTCAAAATCAGGTTATAAAATAAAATTATATTAATAAGCTAGCTAAAGATAAAGAGTTTTACAATCCAGCTCTAAACAGTCTCTCATTGGTTCGTCTTCTATTATTTTTGAGTTGCCGTAAATTATCTCTTTATAAAATCGAAGTTCCGGCAGATCTTCCAATTTAACATTTTTTTTGGCATTACTTCTATATTGCTTTTCCAGCAAAGTCTTCACATTTTCTTTTTTTTTTTTCATAATCTCATTGCCAAGGGGCTGAATTTTTAACTTTTTTGGTCTTTGACAAACAAAATACTCTTTGTCTAAATGAAACTGATATGATGGATTTCAGGATATTCTTTAATTTCCCAAAAAGGCCATTCTTTGTTTCACTCTTCTTGCTACCTACTATTAAAGTTTCATGTTATATCTTACTTCATTGTTAAAAGTTGTCACAAGTAACGTCCTAGTAACGAAGAGTACCAATCTATATGATTTTTTAATACAAAAATTTGAATGTATGATCTTTGTAGCAAAATAGGGTAAGTCTAGAACATTTAGGTTGCTTAGAAATCTTTTTCGTATCGAAGCTTATACGGAGGGTTACCTTTAAATTATAAATTAAATTCTAACTTATTTTTTATTAACTTTTCAGTTAATGTACTATTTGTGAATTTGGATTTGGTTTCATAAAATAGAATTTTTTTGTGTTGAAGTTTAAGGCGGATCTTTGTATGTTTAAAGGACACACTTCCAATGTGAACCACTCCGAATCAAATGGAGTCCATCTGGAGGAGGCAAATGAAACTCAAAAGCGAAACAGCTGAAGGAACTCCCTATATCACGACATAATTGAAGACACCTAGCAAATATTAAAAGCGGTTTATTTAGGTTTAAGAAAAGTTAAAAGATATTTATATTGTAAAAGGGGGCACAATTTCCTACATAGTCTCATCATCACTTGCCAATTTTCAAAGTAAATTGTTAATTTTCATACTAACACTTACATTCTCAAGATATTTTTTATAAAGATAGACTATTCAAGTCTGTTAAGTTTTGATATTTTATAGAGAATATAGAAAACGTTGCTTCGTTATAAAATAAAGCATGTAAATACTCACAGTTTAAAAGTTAAACATTTTAACGAAATGTTTTTGAGATTTTTATTTATGACGTAAAAAATCAAATTGTTGGTTTGAAACTACAACTCACGAAGGAATCTCATCTGTAATTTGAATTTTTAAATCGAATCTGTTTTATCTTTTTTTATACACAAATAATATTTTTTACATTATTTTATAAGCATTGTAAAATAATACATTTAATTAATTATTAATAAATTATTTTAAAATTAAAATTTTGTAGTTTCTGTAATAAACCTAAGAATTATACAACAAGAAGATAATTTCAACAGATCGAAGTGATTAATCCAGACTTGATAAACAAATTATTTTTATTCCATTCCCCACAACCACTACAATGTGCTTCCTTTTATTATTATCAATTACTTCTTACTTGACGAGTGTACCGAAAAAAGGTGAAGATTAAAAATGAGTTCTAGAAATTTGGAAGAAGTTACGCTTTTCGAGTTCAGAAATTTTTTAAATTCGTTTGATTACGTTTTGTGTGATTGTGACGGTAAGTTTTTATTTTTTTTATTTTATAAAAGATTGAATAAGATTTTGGGACCTACCGTTTGTTCAAATCAAAGATAATTCTACAATTGGGCGGAAATGCTTCCGACCTGGTGTAGATAAAGAATACCACAATTCAATATTTTGTCATAAATTGGAAAATGATAATTTTAAATTTGTCTAAAATCGTAATTATTAAAAACAAACTTAAAAAATTTTGGGAGTTTTGAATTCTGGTTAAACTTGGGGTGGTGGAGGTTAATGGGCTCTTCCTGCTAGTAATTGCTAAAATTGGCTACTTCTAACAGCAATAGCTATATGCTCTTATAAGAAAGCTTAAGATCTGTTAATGATCGAATTCTTCAGGTTTCTTCCAGTACATTAATCGACTTAAGGCTGTTCTCTCGCAACCACTTTTTTATTTACAATTTTCTGACTTTATTTTTGAAAATAATGAGTTAAAATTTTTACAGTATGTCTGAAATGTTATTTACAATATTATGTCGGAGCGCTTTTATCGCGAATATATAAATCGAGAAAAAAAAATTTTTTAACGCAATTTTAAAAAAGTTTTGGCTCCGACATAATATTAAAAATAACGTTTTAGACATACTGTAAAAATTTGAACGCGTTATTTTCAAAAATAAAGTCAGAAAATTGTAAATAAAATTAACGCTAAAATGCACGTATCTCTTGCATTCGCGATTTTTTTTACACATTACTTTATTTTTTATTGTACGTTTTTGGTCAGCTACTGTTATTGTACACCAAATAGTCGATTTTCCATTTAAAATCGAATTTTCATTCTAAGTGACAACACAGCCTTAATTTAGACAAGTACATTCGACATAATTTTAGGCGTAATTTGGATATTGGGGCAAGTAATCCAAGACGTTCCAGAAGCAATTCGATTGTTGAAATTGTGCGGGAAAATCATTAAATTCGTTTCGAACAACAGCGCATTTGGTCTAAACGAAATTTATAAAGGTTTAGCAAAATCTGGAATAGAAGAAGTTCAATTAACTGACGTCGTAATTCCAAGTTTGACTGTAATCGATTACCTAAAATCGGTTAATTTTAACAAAGAGATTTTTATTTTTGGTACCTATTTAATGAAGAAAGACTTTATTGATGCAGGATTTACAGTTTCGAACCAGAAAGTCGGTTTTATTTTACGTTTTGTTGAAACAGTTGATCCAAAATAAAATTTTAGGTCACTGAAAATCTTGAAGAAATAAGTGGGTTTCTGAAAGAAATCCAAGACGACGAAAGTATTGGTGCAATAATTTTTGATTTTGATGCAACGTTGAGTTACATAAGCCTTCTCAAAGTTTTGACTTATGTATTTTTTATATCGAATATCAGCGAAAAAGCATTGTTAGTGAATCCATCCACCTTTTTAATGGGTAAGTTTATTTATTTCCTGTTCCTTTAACACATTTTGCTGTGTTTAGGTGCAACTGGGTTTATATCTATGGTGGAAGAGTTTAGTGGTAGGAAAGCTACAAACTACGCAAAACCATCGGAAACCCTAAAGGATTTCATAAAAAAACATTTCAATATTAGCGATCCCAAACGAACCTTGTTCATTGGAGATTCGTAAGTTTTTATGTTATTTAAGGAACGTTAATTTAGTTTCCTGTATTGCAGGTTGGATCAAGATATGGAATTTGCCACCAGTTGCGGTTTCCAGAAATTATTAGTTCTAACCGGGACTACAAGATTGGAAGAATTGAACAACTGCACAGATAAAAATTCAATACCGGATTTTTATGTCAACAGTTTGGGGGATCTACAAGAACTGATTAAGAAAAATCTCAACACAATCTAAAACATTGTAATCGAACTAAATTAGTTAATAAAACAGTGATTTAATCGCGGTACTTTTATTCATTCTTATGGTTGGGGAACTGATAACTAACAAAATTTCCCGGTCTACGAAGGAAATAGACGGCTTAAGGTGCTTCAAACTACCGGTATCAAATTAAAATGTATAAATAGTTTTTGATAGTGTGCATTAGTAATTCTATTTAATGACAAAATAAAATTTATACTCTTTTTAGTCAATTTTTGAGAAGCTTGGTAATAAAAGTTTTGTTTTCTTTGCTTGTTTAAAATAAATGAGTAGACGTTTTAATTCTTATTTTATCTCCGGTTTTTGGCCGCCCCTATTATTCGGCGCTTGTGTGCGACATACACAGTGTACCTACCTGTAATTTAGTGAAAAATTAAATGATTTAATTTTTACACAAAGTAATACAATTTTTCCGTAAATCAGGGGATTCTCGTTAATCTATTCATGAGCGTCTGTAACACCTTGTTTGTAACAACCATGGTTACTTTGGTAACTTTTGGAATTTTGCAAAAAAAGGTTGGCAACGGGGATTGGATGGCAAGGAAAGAGAGTGGTCGAATTTTCTGGAAGTGACTTCTTTTTTTTGTGATTTTCCTGGATCAATCCTTGATCCAGTTGTGCGATTTGCATTTTTAGTGGTAGCTTGTGGTGTGAAGTTTCTTTTCGAATATTTCACGTAAGTGATTTTACACTTATCTACTAACATCTTTTGGCTGCAAATTAAAAAATCTATTTTGTTGGTGATAAGTTCTTTTATCATCAACTGGCGCCCAAATTCCATCTTTTGCAGATTGTGTCATCTGTGGGCACTAAGAGCTTCTTGTGGTGAATACGCTAGATCATTTTTTCAAGAACTACGAAACGCGCTGTGCGCGACCCGTTTGTTCTCCGGCTGCAGTTAAGAACCAAAGTCTAGCTACCTTTTTTTTTTCTCTATCTTAAAAGGATCAAGTGGCGTGTGACCAACTTTACTGCCAAAGTTTGGTGCACAAGTTTTGACGCTCAACGTATTGGGGCAGTTACTCGAGCAAATTTTTGTCATTTTAAAAAATTTTGGTAGCTCGAGTTTTTCGTTAGGCAGATTATTTAATTTCTATAGTGTATTTTACCACAAATATTTTACATCTCGTTATACCAGTTGGCACTATCTGCAATTTTATTATCATTTTATTTTTGCAGTCAAATTACATTTGTGTGTTATTCGAATAGGCAATTTTTAACTAAGGTTATCATTAAAAATTTTACTTTTATTTTGTGACTGGAAGATAAAATTTGTTAAATTTTTCTTCAAATATTTTTATTATAATGATTTCGAAAAACCACGTTCAGTTTCTTCTTGCTGAAGAACTGAAATGGGAACTGGAGGTTAGAGGTTTGTCTTTTGTAGGTGTTTCGGTTCCAGACAGGCGTGTCGAACTGAAAGAGGCTTTGGTTAGCGAAAGCTTAGACACCAAAATACGCTCTAATTATCCGATTTTAAATTTAAACGTGACTACGCAATTGAATCTTATTGAAGAAAAAATTGTAGAATTTCGGGAGAAAGTTGATATATTAAAATCAAAACCATCTTCGTTGGCATGTAATAAGTTAATTGCCAGATTGACACATTTATTAGGTAGATTATCTTATCTAATTAATGTTAAACCAATTACCGAGGAAGAATTAACTAACATTAAGTCATCTCAAAAATTGATTTTGAATTTGCTATCAGATGTGGAATCAGCTCAATCGTCCCCCGAAACTACCATTAATGATTTTAAACAAAATTTATCTTTTTTACAGCCACCTGCGGTTGATGATGCAGGTACTATTTCAGATCTTTTGCGACGTGCTTCAGGACCGGCTTTTGCTTCAAGTCCACTTCGTGCGTCTTCAGCAAATGCAGGTTCTTTTCATAAACCTGATTTAATTGCACGAGCTAATATTAAGTTCACTGGTGACACTACCGCTGTAAGTGTTAACAATTTTTTGGTAAAAGTCGAAGAATTTCAAATTTCGAGAGATTTACCAGATTCTTTTTTATTCAGGTGTGCGCATGAATTTTTTGAAGGCGAGGCCTTAACTTGGTTTCGAACGATTAAACCGCGTTGTTCTTCTTGGGAAGAAATTGTCGAACAGCTTCGTACCAGATTTTTGCCGGTTGATTATGATCTTGAACTTTTTTCTGAAATAATAAATCGTAAACAGGGTGCATACGAATCTCCTTTGGTATTTCTGGAGCACATGCAGAGTTTGTTTAGTAAACTTCGTGAGCCATTGCCAGAACACAAGCGAATTCGTCTCATTTTCAACAATTTAGCTCTTAAATTCAGCGAAAAAATGATCTTTCATAATTATCAAACGGTCAATGAGATGGTCATGGACTGTAAACAATTGGAAGACGCTGAGCGTCGTCGTTTAAATTTCAAGTCTCATGTTCCAACACAACATCCTTTAGAACCTGAACATGCAGTTAGGGATCCTCTTCGAAAATCAACCTTCAATAAAGCGTGTGCTCTGAATAATTACAATAATTTTAATGACAATTTTTCTTTAAAATATGGCGATGATTGTGTAAATTATAACGATCAGCCAACTCATCTTGTCAGCAGTAGCGCTGGTAGGCCTAATTCGGGAGCCAATATCAATGCTCTTAATTCTCAAAGTGCATCACAAAAATCTAGAAATTTTGGCAGACGCTTAGGAGCCAATGTCATGTGTTTCAATTGCAGAGAAAACGGTCACCGTTTTGAAACCTGCATACGCCCCTTGAGAGTTTTTTGTTTTGTGTGTGGAACTTCTGGAGTTCGGTATGCTAAGTGTCCTCGCTGTTCAAAAAACGCAGAAGGGCAGGAGTAGAGCACAGCCGACTACCGTCCAGCCCATTTTCCTTTAAGGCTGATCATCCGGAATGGCAACGCTGGTTGTCCCATGTAAGATCTTTTTGCGCTGCGACGCCTGATGTCGATACTCTGTTTGCACATCGACCGTTCGATAACAGAGCATACATTCACGTCGATATAAGAGGTTTGCGCGTACTTGGGTTTGTTGATCCTGGTGCTAACCAGACAGTGTTAGGTCGGGATGGTTTACACATCATAGATACCTTAAATTTGACTATTAATCCTTCCGATAAGGTGCCTTTAACTTCGGCTGATGGCACTTATCAGCATGTCTTGGGCACGGTTCTTTTACCCTTGTTGATGGCATAACTAAAGAGATAACTGTCATAGTCGCACCTTCTATTGACTATCCACTCATCCTTGGTTACGAATTTTGTAAAATTTTTAAGCTCAAAGCTGATTTTGCAGCTGATTCTTATGAAATTCCCAGGGAGGTGAAACAAATTACCACTCCTAAAGTTATTAATGCTAGAGCAGATCTGTCTCTAGAACAGGTACAACAGCTCGAAGAAGTCATTAATCTTTTGAAGACTATTGCTCCTTCTAAGCTTGGCAAAACATCTTGTGTTGAGCATGTTATTGATACTGGCAATTCACGACCAGTCAAGCAGCGATTTTATCCGCTATCTCCACCTATGCTTGAGAAAGTTAATGCTGAGGTCGATGAAATGTTACGTCTTGGAGTTATCCAACCTTCATACTCGAGTTGGAATAGTCCTATCGTTTTAGTGACAAAGAAAAACGGCAACACTCGGTTTTGTTTCGACGGCAGGCGCCTCAATGAGGTTACTAAGCCTGATGCTTACCCGCTGCCTTATGTCAGCGATATTCTAGATCAACTTCGAGACGCGCGTTTCATTTCTTCCATCGATCTCAAAAATGCATTTTGGCAAATACCATTATCAGCTGATTCTCGCGCTAAAACTACTTTCACTGTACCTCGGAGGGGGTTATTTAAATTTTTAAGGATGCCTTTCGGTCTAAACAATGCACCTCAAACTTTACAGAGGCTTATGGATAAATTATTTGGTCCAGGTTATGAAGGTATCTTTGTGTATCTTGACGATATCATCATCATAGCCAAAACGTTTGAAGAACATTTAGCTCTTTTGCGTAAAGTTTTTGAGCGATTGCAATGGGCAGGTCTGACTGTCAACCTAGAAAAGTGCGAGTTTTGTAGAGATTCTCTTCGTTATCTCGGTTTTGTAGTTGATGAGATGGGTCTTAGAACCGATCCGAAAAAGGTGGAAGCAATCGTCTGCTACCCCACTCCGAAGACATCCACTGAGATTAAACGGTTTCTTGGTTTGGCAGGATGGTATCGCCGCTTTATACCAAATTTCAGTACCGTGGCTGAACCCATATTACGTCTTTTAAAGGGTAAAGCTAAAGGTCAAAAAGTCGTTTGGGGAGAGGAAGCGGAGAATGTCTTCCGCACTTTAAAAAATTCATTAGTGACGGCTCCTGTTCTTAGTAGCCCAGACTTTTCCCAACCGTTCATCATTCAGACGGACGCATCCGATTTAGGACTCGGAGCTATATTGTTGCAGGGGGAAGGGGTGAATGAGAAAGTTATCGCTTACGCAAGTCGGACTTTGACGAAATGCGAACGGAATTACCACGCAATGGAGAAAGAGTGTTGCGCGATTTTGTTTGGCGTCGAGAAATATCGTCCTTACATTGAAGGCTCCAAATTTACTGTTGTCACTGACAATTCTGCGTTGAAATGGCTTGGTAAAATCAGTTCTCCTCTTGGCAGGCTTGCTAGGTGGGCACTTCGTTTGAACCAGTTTAACTTTGACATTGTTCATCGTAAAGGCAAATTCAATGTAGTGGCCGATGCCATCTCTCTCGATCTCCAGCAAACGTTCACATGGTTTCGCTTACACCTGATGATACAGATCCTTGGTATCAAAAGACCATCGATAATATTTTAGCACATCCCGATCGATACCCTAATTTTAAGGTAGAAGACACACATACACATAAGTATGTGCCTAATAAGCACAATATTATTTCCAATTTAATTGAATGGAAACTTGTGGTGCCAAAGTCTCGTCGTCGTGAGATCATGTGCGATTGCCACGATAATCCTTTGTCTGGTCATTTCGGTGCATTTAAGACGCTTCAAAAGGTTTCCGAGCAGTACTACTGGCCTCGCATGAAATCTGACATTTCTCGCTATGTTTTAAGGTGTGAGGTTTGCCTTGCAAGCAAATCTTCCAATCAATTAAGACCTGGATTAATGGGCAAGTCCAAGAAGGTTGAGTATCCTTTCCAGATACTTTCCGTTGATTTGATGGGACCTTTTCCAAGAACTAGGAAGGGTAATTCTTATTTATTGGTGGTGTCGGATTGGCTTACTAAATTCGTGGTTGTACATCCGTTGAGACAGGCTACTGCTACTTCGGTCGTGCAGAAGCTCGAGGAAATTTTTCTTATGTTCGGTGTGCCACAAATTGTCATGTGCGGCAATGGTACACAATTCACAGGCAAGTTATTCAAAGATCTTATGTCGAGATATCAAGTCCAAAAGACTTGGTACAACAGTTCTTACAGTCCACAAGTGAATCCGGTTGAAAGATCTAACCGTGTGATTGGCACTTGTTTGCGTTCTTTTGTTGAAGACGATCATCGTTCTTGGGACTTGCATGTGTACAAAGTTGCTCATGCCATTCGTAACTCGGTACATGAGGTTACCGGTTATACTCCATCTTTTTTGAATTTGGGTAGGACAGTACCTAATAGTGGTGCTTACTACGGGAAGCTTTACCAGGCGGAACCTGGAGAGTTCTCATTGGGAGACCGGGAACAATTAGTTACCGATGTTAATAATATAAGTGAGTTACATCGAACAGTTGTTGAAAGAATGCGCAGAGCATATGAACGTGGTAAAGCTCGGTATGACTTACGGAAACGTCCGTTATCTTTTAGGCGCGGTGATACCGTGTGGAAGAAAAACTTTGTGTTGTCCAGTGCCATAGACAAGTTTTCTAAAAAGCTGGCGCCTAAGTACGTCAAATATCGAGTATCGGAGGTTACTGGGTCAGTAACTTATCGACTGTGTAGCGAAGAGGGTAAAGATCTTGGGGTGTTTCACGTTAAAGACCTCAAGGCTAACCCTGATTAACCTTGATTTTGTGTACTTACTTGTTCGAGGGTGCGTAATGTGAACATTATTTTCTGCTTTGGGATTTGAGGAAATTTTTTTTAATTTCTTATTATGATTCTTCGTACGGTGTAGTCTCTGTATGAGCGGGTAACCAGACCCCACCATTTTTTCGTAGTTATCTACGGTGGCCTTAGCACAAGGTCGTAGTTAGTATTTTTTTGGTGACTGAATCCGGTGATGTTTGTGACTGGATCCTTTCACGGCTATAAAGCCAATTGAAGAATTCTGTAATGGAATTTTTCGCTTTACCTTTCTGTAGGAACTGGTTTTTCCTAGGTTTTTTCTTTTAGAGTTCTCCCGCTATGGGCATTTGTTTTGTTTGTGATTCACAAACTCTAATGAACTCTGTTCCACCGTTTTACTTTAAGCTTTCGGCAGAATCACAAGGATTCTTGTCGATAATGCTGAAAAACGGTTTATTTTTTTGAATCATACTCCTGAGAAATAATGTTTACATACGTACTGTGTGGTGGGATGACACTTGGATTCGAGTATCTAAGTGCATCCGTAATAACTATTTATTTTTATGTGTAAAAATTAACATCAATTCGTGTTTACACTTTGCTACCATTATTATACCATCATTATGTGATCTATGTTTTTTTCCTTTCAGGTTTTTATAGACTGGGTTTGAGATACTCTGTGTCCCAGTACAGCTACCTAGATTACTTCGACCTTCTAGTGTTACTTGTTGATCGTACCTTTGTTACGAAAACTTTGTTGGTTAAATTTTATTCTCCACGTCCTTGCTGTTTTCTTGGCAAACTTTGCTTGGCCAGTTTTCCGCTTGGCAGGGGGGGAGTGTAACACTTTATTTGTAACAACCATGGTTACTTTGGTAACTTTTGGAATTTTGCAAAAAAAGGTTGGCAACGGGGATTGGCAATCGAACAAGGAAAGAGAGTGGTCGAATTTTCTGGAAGTGACTTCTTTTTTTTTGTGATTTTCCTGGATCAATCCTTGATCCAGTTGTGCGATTTGCATTTTTAGTGGTAGCTTGTGGTGTGAAGTTTCTTTTCGAATATTTCACGTAAGTGATTTTACACTTATCTACTAACATCTTTTGGCTGCAAATTAAAAAATCTATTTTGTTGGTGATAAGTTCTTTTATCATCAACTGGCGCCCAAATTCCATCTTTTGCAGATTGTGTCATCTGTGGGCACTAAGAGCTTCTTGTGGTGAATACGCTAGATCATTTTTTCAAGAACCACGAAACGCGCTGTGCGCGACCCGTTTGTTCTCCGGCTGCGGTTAAGAACCAAAGTCTAGCTACCTTTTTTTTTCTCTATCTTAAAAGGATCAAGTGGCGTGTGACCAACTTTACTGCCAAAGTTTGGTGCACGTCAAACAAACTCAAGTTACCGTGAACCAATTTTAACCAAAATCTAATCATTTCTAAGTTTAAATGTAAAAGTACTAAATATGAAATTTTGTTTTGAAATATTTATTACTTTGGGAGATATAGAAGCAAGCGCGTGCTGGGCTGTGATTAAATGGGCCGTGGATTTCAGGACCAAAAAAAGTCATCAATCTAGAAAAAGAATAAATCATGGATATCTTATAAAAAATTTAGAAAAACAATTCGAATTTCCCGGGCCCTAGATGGTCCCGAAAACGCTACTAGGTAAAGCGTACACAAAATTGAGTGACAGACAGCCATTTGTTGATGTTTGGTTCAATCTTATATTGTATCAAATTGGAAAATCTAAAAAGTTAAAAATTGATCTCCGGATTATTTTGGCATAATAATAAGCGTATATCTTCCCTTACCTCTTCCTTCCATTCTATCACTGGTCTACTTTTTCTATTTTCTTCCTTTTCCGCGCTTTCCATATTTTACTGGATTTTTTGTTTTGATCCACTCTTAGTAAATACCCCAAACCCCAGCCGCATTTAATTTTCTGAGCTTTTACCCAACCAATACCACATAAAATCTTTAGTTCCTGATTTGTTTTTCTTAAGTACTGCAGGGGCGTTTCCAACCAACTGGCTTAGGGGGGTAATTTACCTATATCAATGTAAATTTCAATATAGATTGCTTTTTTTGTTGAAAAGTAAAGAGTAAATAATAAATTCTTAGGGGGGGTAATTACCCAATTACCCCTCTCCGAAACCGCCAGTGAAGTACTGTTCTTCTATCATCTCCGCGCCATAGATTTCTTTTTGACACTTTCTCTCTCATATCTTCAATTTTTGCTGGTCTTGTTTTTTCAGTGTCCAAACCTCATGTGCGTGTACATTACATTTGGTCTTAAGATAGTCTTAGCCTTTTCAATATTAGTCTGCTGTTCAGCACCGTTCCTACTTTACAAGTATTCCTGGTATCAGCCGCTATTTTAAATATATGATATTCTGAACCTTTTCAAAAGTCCCTCTACCTATTTTTTGAGTCTGACCTTGACATATTATTGCCTGACTTCATGTTTTGGGCACCTCTTCCTTGATCCATATCTCTCTAACTATCTTTTCTTGGAGCTCTGTTGTTTTTTATTTTGCCAATTATTTCTACAACTTTCTCAAAATCTGGAATTTGTTCACTTGCTTCATACTCGTGTTGTGGTGTTTGTTCCGCTTTTTCCTGATATTGATTGCTATTTGGGAGCTCCTAGAAATATTTTGCTCACCTTTTCATTGTTGCTCTTTTCCACTCACCAAATTTCCTTTCTTTATCTTTAAAACTTTATTTATTACGAGTTATTATAAATGATTCAAAATCAAATAAATTATTTATTAAGCTTTCGGAACTAACACGTCCCTTCGTCAGAATAATAATTCTGATTTCTCTGTTAGCATATTTTTCCTGTATTTTATCCAGTATCTTCATTTTATGTTTCTTCTTTTTTCTCCTGTTTAATCTTTTGCATTTTTTTTGCCGTTCTTACTATATTTTTTTATTTCCTTTTTTTGGTTCCAATATCATGTTGCTCCCTTCTCTGTATTTTGTTGTTGCATTCTAGATCAAGCCATTTTTTTCTTCCCCTTCTTGCCTTAAAGTTTCTTTCGAAAATATTCAACAAAATTGGCTCAAACTACCCGATGCCACAAATTAAATATTGCTTATTTTAATTCTTCTATAAATTTATTAATATTTGGTCTTTTTCAAAAGATTAAGATGTTTGAAAATTGTTATATTTTTCTACTATGCCGCCACCTATTATTAAAATTCCGGCAGTCCCCATCTTAACAAAAGGTTCACATTCTAATTGTTATGAAGTCAACCAATAAGTATCTCTGGACGGCAGGTACTTATTTTCAGTGACGGGGATAAGAGAATGACAGTCTAGACAAATGTTTTGCTTCCCGCAGATTTTTGTGTTATAAAAATATTATATCAATTATTTGTATTACATTGCTAAAATTTTTCAGTTTAAAGCATTTAACCTTAAAATTTTTGAAAATATCTTTTGCGGCACAGTTTTCACTGTGACTTGGTGTATAAAAACTTTTTAAAGAGTTCTTCTGTTTGCAGTTTAATGCCGTCACTAATTTTTAATGTTCTAATAAGGCATCTATAATAATTATTTTTTTTTTTTAGAATAATTCTGTTTCAAACAATCTTCAAAAACTAAATGTAACAACAATCACTAATGAAGTATGTCAAAAATCGTACAGTTTTACGCTGACGTATAGTCTGCTTTGCACGGATGATAGAAAAGAAAAAGGATTTTGCAGAGTAAGACTTTTTTTTCTACAATTTAAGTGCTATTTAATTCTAACCGTTTTTGTTTAAGGGTGATGCGGGTGACCCATTAGTGATGGTATAAACAAATCTTTTAATTGGAATCGCATCAGCTAACTACAATCCGTGTGGAAAAGGAAGGTCCGACATGTACACAAGAATTTCTAAATTTATTCCTTGGCTGGAATTGCATAGCAAACATTGAAGTCAATTTCTTCAACATGTAGAACTGTAAAAATTCAGTTCGGTTAAAAATATCTGAATGTACTTATTTATGAAAATATACTAAGTAATTGATCTATAGAACTTGATATATTTAAGTAGGGTGCTACGTCTACAGAGGGTCGGCGTCGTGGGTGATATCAATTAGAGATGAATGCGGGACGGGACGGAACGGAAAGTGGTAAACTGAGCCAAAAGTAAATTTCACTAAAATATTGAAAATGGTAAACTGGGCCAGAGATGCATTTTATGGTCGGTACGTGTGCGGTCAGACAAAAGAGTCCGGCTGATGACAATTTTCTCATTTAGTCGTACGGGAGACCCGTCGTACGCAATGTTAACGTACGGTTAATATTTTTTTGCGTGGATCCTCCTCGTGCCATAGGTGTTTGTATAAAAATTCACCCTACGCTAGCTTTTTTTTTATATAAAAACCACCATGGCGCGAGGAGGATCCACGCGAAAACAAGTTTTTTCTCTCAATGATCCACCTTTTTCTTAACCCACGGCCTAGGGGTATGTTTATAATAAGTGTAATTTTCATTAAAATGGCCCGGAGTTTACATTCACCCAGAAAGTAAAATAAAATTTTCCTTGTCTACCTCAAAGAAGATGAAACTTGACGAACCACCACTGGTAAACTGAAAAGTTTTTAATACTGTCATAACAGAAGTCGATCAAGTTTTAAAAGTTTTTTTATTCACTTTGTATATAAATTTATGTTATTTTTTTGGCACCATCTGTTATTTTATAGGAACATTAATGTATATTTGAGGTATGGTTTTGACATAACCTCGAATTTCAAAACTTGGATTTGAGTTTATATAATTTACTTGCAACCGTGCTTGCAACAAGAAATGTCGGCCACTCAATCCGATATTTTAGAATCATGCATAAAATTGTGGTTCGGTCCCGTGATGGCCGAAGTGACCAGGTTACTGTTGCGAGGTACCTGTTCGATTTACAAAATTAAACAACAGTCACAATTACCGCTTTCTCAGGTACGTTACGTTGCAACTTCCACTTTTGGATCTTAGTCTGACAACTTTTAAATTTCAGATTAAAGAGGCTCTCTGCTACTTGGTAAAGTACAATTTTGTCAAGTGCCGGTTAGGACCCGGTAAGTTAAATGCGACTTACCATGTGGATATCGAGAACATGAAACTTTTAATTCGTTACCCTAAGTTTATACCTTTAATTAAGCGTAAGTTTGGCGAAGAGTGCGAAACGTTGATCGAAATGTTGATTCACTTGGGGTGTGTAACGGCATCTGATTTAATTGTTCGTGTTGCTACTATTTTGAAGGACGATAAAAATATAACTGTGTCTTTGAAGGACATCAAAGATAAGTTTGTCAGTTTGGTGAACGCTAAGTACGTGAAACATTTTCAAGACTGTAATGCAAATGAAGCCGAAGACAGCTTTGTACTGCCTCCTATTGATATTCAAGCTTTAAATGTTAAAGAAGAGGGTGACAAAGAACGTGAGGAAATTGGTGACGAGGGAGTGTACTGGACACTGAATGCGGATCGTTTTCATCAAGATATTAGGGATCAGCTGATTGTTCAAGCTATAAAGAACAAGTTTGATGAAAATGTTGGGGAACTGATGCGAGTTTTACTTGAACAAATGTATATTCGCACTTTACCTTGGGAAAATGTGTCGAATCCAATCCCAATATCAGAAATAAAAGAGATCACACGGAAGCAAAATTCCCATCCAGATTTAATCAAATTTTTCGATCAGTACGTTACTATTTTGGGTAAGAACTCTGGTTTTTTTTTATTATTTTAGCTTTCTTGGGGCGAAATTGAAGTTGGATTTAAATTTGGGGATGGTAATTTAGTTGTAATAACATCGAATTTTTAAATACAAAATCATACATTATAACCCACATGAGTAGAGATGCAAACCAGAATTTTTGAAGGTGTTGCAGATGGAATTTTTATATCTTTTTTTTTTAAATTGTAGGAATTTTTTAGAGTTTTAAATACAAATTTAAAAGAACAAAATTTATAGCCTCAAGAATAAATAGTTGTAAATTTACCATTTTGATCTGGTTACAAATAATTTCCGGTCCAAACCAAGACAAACAATGTTATCTGAAAAATATTTTTTTGCTATAATAATTGTCGGTCTTGGTTTGGAAAAATCTTAAGCACTTTTTATTAACCATAATTTTTTTTAAAGAGGAACATCAAAGTGAAATCATCACAAAAGTTGGAGCAGTTGGTGGCGGTTCCTACCGAATTGAAATGAAAAAAATAATGAACCACTTAGCCTACGAAATTGTGCGCTACGTGATTGAAGAACGGTTTGGACCTGAAGCAGCTAGAATTTACAATCTCATTGTACTTGAGAAGTACATCGAAATTGACCAAATTGTAAACACGGTGATGCTTCCATCAAAAGACATAACCTTGCTGATTTACGAATTGTTAGAAAATAATTTTATATTTATGAGCGACATGAAGAAACCCACTCCAAATACGATTTCGTCGAGCAGGTCCAATGTTTTATTTTATACCAAATTAGACACAACGGTGTATTCAATATTAGAACTATGTTACATGGCTTTGTATAAAGGAGTGACTCGAAAGGAAAATGAACGGAGCTTAAATAAACAAATTATAGACAAGAAGCGAAGGGTTGATACAATTGTACTTGCTATGCGAGCGCAAAACGCAAGTGAGGAGCAATTGGCAGATATTGAGGACATGATTACTCCCCCTGAATACGAGCTATTGAATAAAATTTCGTACAAGTCAAAGAAATTGGACATGATTGAGATGGAAGTTGATGATACCATTTTTTTGTTAGAAACGTATTTGAAGTATCATTAAGTTTAAATTCTTATTATTTGTATATATTATGCTGTAAATACATTATTATTTTCCAAATTTTGGTTGATACTTTTATTATTTTGGTAGCTAACATGTGGATCAATCAGTGACCACAAGGATGCTTTCAATGAAAGCACGGGGGAGGGGGGAAAGAAATTCATTTTAGTCATTTCTATATTTTACAACACATACTGTAATGCTATAATCACACCTTACTCTTGAAATTTTATTTTGAAGATTAATTTTCTTTCATAGTACTCATTTTTGGTGTGAAAGTATGTCGTAAAGGAAACCATTTAAAGATAATAATAATGAAGACAATAAAAATGCAATGTTGCATTACCATAAAATATTGCTAAGTGACAATTTAATAGTTTTTTGCTATTTTGGAATAAATACTAAGTACCTACATAATCACAATTTTATTAACTATATCCATATTTTAGAATCACTAAAGATTGAGTATTGGAGTACATTCATTCCGTCAATAATAAATTATGGAACCTTAGTTCCACCTTCACAGCTTCTACCAGAGATAAGGAGAACTCGACAAGGAGCAGAAGTTTTTTCCCAGATGTATTCCGAAACTCAATGAGTAATGACAGCATACCCTTATCAGAAGCACTGATGATATCATTAATTTCATCATGCATGGCTGTAGCGCAGCTATGAGAAGGTCTAAATCCCAACTATATGTCATACTCATCCAAAGAGGATCTCAGCTGCCTCTCTATAAACCCTCTCGACAATTTTGGATAGCACATTCAACAAAGTTATGGGCCTCAACTGAAACAACTTGGAAGGTGCTCTCACCTTTGGCAAAGGACTTTCTAATGCTTTCTTCCAAACATCAGGGAAAATGTCGTCCAGCATATGATATGAGTGATGAAGGGATAAATATATGGATCACATAAACCAAAAATAGAGATACCTACTAAATCCATCAGTCCCAGTAGCACCAGTCCCAATAGAAGCAATAACCTGGCTTCAGCTACCCCAACCAAACTAAAATGAAAGGTTGTAACACCCTGTATGCTTTCGAGTGTTATTATTTTTTAAATTTAATTTTTATGGATTTTTTCGCCTGAGAGTATGCAATCGTGGTTACTCTCAAATATCTTTAATACTTTTTTTAGAGACTTTTAGAAAATGAGGTTGCGATGAAGGAGCGAAATCGAACGAGTTGAGGTAAGGGTGTTAAAAAGTTCAAGTGATTTTTTTTTAGATTTTTTTGATCAATTATTGATCAGATTGTTTCATTGCAGCTTGGTTGAAAGGTCCGCTCGAGTCCACGTAAATAATTTTGCATTTTATATATAACATCTTTTAGCTGCAAACTAAAAATATATTTTGTTGGTGATAAGTAGGCCTAGTAATAAGCTATTATTATTCTTGGTTTCTTATTATCCACTGGCGCCCGAATTTCCATCTTTTCAAGAGTGTCACTGAAGACGCTACAGAGATTTGTCGTGGTTAATACACTAGATCAGCGTTTCTCAACCTATCAAAAAAGTTCCTCTGGGGGTACCGGTTGAGAAACGATTTTATCGCAATTTTAGAGTATTAGTATGTCATATTTAACAAAAAATTCGAATTATCAATGGATTCGTGAAATTATACGATTAATCTCCATCAAAAAATCTATATAAGCATTGTAATCGGTACTGGTACACAGAAAAAAAGGTGTACTTAAAAGTAGAACAATTTGTGCCTAGATTGTCTACAAGTACAAATTGTGTAAAAATTTAGCACAATTTGTGCTATAAAATAGTACAATTGCGCTAGAGATGACTAAAATTGACTAAAATTAAGTACAATTGTACCTAATTTTCACCCAATTTGTACTTGTAGACAATCTAGGCACAAATTGTTCTACTTTTAAGTACACCTTTTTTTCTGTGTACTATAAAAGCATAAGACCGTTAGAAAACGAAATTTGCAATGGGAAAGAACAGAAAGTACGATGAAAGTTATATCAAACATGGATTTACGCACACTGGAGAAGTAATCGCTCCCAAGCCGTAGTGCATTATTTGTAATACGATATTATCAAATCAATCCATGAAGCCTTCCCTTCTTCGACGTCACTTGCTAAGAAATCATGAAAAACTTAAAGATAAACCTTTCGAGTTTTTAAAAAGAAGTTAACGAAGTTTAACAAGAAAAAAAATTGTCAAGGTCCGAAACAAATGAACAAGCCTTGGAAGCATCATATCGTGTAAGTTTGAGAATTGCTCAAACTGCAAAACCTCACACTATTGGTCAAACATTAGTACTACCTGCTGCTAAAGACATGGTTAGAACTCTTTTTGGGTATGAAGCTGCAACAAAACTTAAGGGTATTAGGCAATGGTTATTGGCAAAATCGGCGCTTTGGTTATTCTTAATTTTAACATAGAAAGAAAGCAGATACACATGTGTAATTTTAACTAATACTTATTGATATATAAATGATGAAAAAAATTGTACCATGGAGCCCATAAAAGCTTACAAAATGGCGGTACAATCTGTGGCGTATTTACACGTTTATTTTCCATTTTTCCCTACTATCGTACTAAAACGATAATTTTTTTTGGGTCTGCAAATAATCTTTCTTTTCGTAAGATATGTAGTTTCGGACTAAACCTAAAATCACAACGATTGAAATGGAATTATTAAACTTATAGACAAAAAACCGCGATTTTTACGATAAAAATGTGAGTTTTTTGTAAGTGAACAGAAAAATCGTGACTTTTTAATTTTTTTTGAGAAATCTCGAATTTTTATGGATTATTTTGGAGGTTTAGTCCGAAATTATACATGTTTTACGTATCCTCCATTTTTTTCAAGTCACCAGAGACTTCCGTTTTTTTAGAATCAAGGCAAAACCGAACGAAAATGAAAAGTCGAGAAAAACGAGTTTAAAGTTTCTTTATCAATTAAAGTGATTTTACTTAAATTTATCTCCCTTAAAAATATCCAATAGCATAGAATGATGTTTCTAGTAGAGCTTCGGCATCAGTACGTTTTTGAAAATTATATTTTTATTAGTGGACTACAGGTAAAATAAAATGAAATTGCAATATCATGATAATGTTGATCTCAATGTGAACAACTCCAAACTGACTGTTTTAAATATTTTTTCGTTATTTCAGGTTATAAATGACCTCTTTATGTATCTGTTTTGAGACCTATAAAAGGGGTCTTTTCTCAAAAGGTCACCTCAAGGGGGACCAACCCGACCATAAAACTAACTTTTATAAGGTCCTAGGACCTATAAAACTTAACTTTATAAAGTCCTAGGACTTATAAAAACAGTCCTTGTTGGGGTACCTGCTTATGTTGTTAATAACTTGACAAACAACTTGCGATCTTCACGCCATCTACCGATAGTTATACCAGAGCAAACAAATCGTGAATTTTGTGGGATATTATCCCCAAAATAACGAAATTACAACACCTTTAGTTAAAAAATTGGCAATTAAATTAAGTGTTACTTTATATTTATTTACAAAATCATAGATTTAGATAAAATCCGACAAAATTCGAGATTTTATTGCAATAATTGCAATAACGTGACCCATCCGTCCGTCAATACGACGGACCGTCCGTTATTTCAACATGCTGTCCGTCAGACCAAATTGTCCGTCGTTCGGAAATTTCAAAAGAAAATCATCCTTTTTCGCTCCAAAGAGACAAACATTGATCAACGACTTGCAAGCTTCACGCCATCTATCGATTGTTATTTTAGAGCTATTATATAAAATCGCGAATTTTGTAGGATATTTTTCCTGAAATAACGAAAAATTGTTCATATCACTCGGGCGATAAGGGTTTTCATCCTTCGGTCGATTATTCACTCGCCGCTGCGCGGCTCGTCTCATAAACTTTCGCCCGGCGGATGAAAAGACCCCCTTTATCGCCCTTGTGATATAAACTACTATTCGTTATTTCAGGTTATAAATGACCTCTTTATGTATCTGTTTTGAGACCTATAAAGGGGGTCTTTTCTCAAAAGGTCACCTCAAGGGCAGATCAGAGCAAACAAATCGTGAATTTTGTGGGATATTATCCCCAAAATAACGAAATTACGACACCTTTAGTTAAAAAATTGGCAATTAAATTAAGTGTTACTTTATATTTATTTACAAAATCATAGATTTAGATAATATCCGACAAAATTCGAGATTTTTTTTGCAATAATTGCAAAAAAATTAAATTAAGTGTTACTTTATATTTATTTACAAAATCATAGATTTAGATAAAATCCGACAAAACTTGAGATTTTATTGCAATAATTGCATAACGTGACCCATCCGTCCGTCAATACGACGGACCGTCCGTTATTTCAACATGCTGTCCGTCAGACCAAATTGTCCGTCGTTCGTAAATTTCAAAAGAAAATCATCCTTTTTCGCTCCAAAGAGACAAACATTGATCAACGACTTGCAAGCTTCACGCCATCTATCGATTGTTATTTTAGAGCTATTATATAAAATCGCGAATTTTGTAGGATATTTTTCCTGAAATAACGAAAAATTGTTCATATCACTAGGGCGATAAGGGTTTTCACCCTTCGGTCGATTATTCACTCGCCGCTGCGCGGCTCGTCTCATAATCTGTCGACCTCAGGGATGAAAAGACCCCCTTTATCGCCCTTGTGATATAAACTACTATTTCTTTGTAATAAAGTAAAAATCAATCCACAATTCTATAACGATAGCTGGACCACGATATTTTGGTTTTAAACCTTCTGAAAATGCAATGATGCAGATGTCTACGATTTGTTCCATATTTGTCAAAGTATTTGAATTTTACAAAAATCTTTATTATGATAAATTATCAAATTTTATATATTTTAAAATGTCCTATTTAATTATATCAAATTTATACGATAAGGAACTCAGATCGTAATATTTAGAGCCCTCCCAGGTAATGTTCTCTGCTCGACTACCAGCGGCAGATGGAAATCAAGTCCACGCACTGCCACCTTTTCACTTGCCTAATCAACAATTTTACGAATTTCGATTTGAACCAAACGGTATCCTGTTCAGGAAGGATAGTACTTTCAGAAAACGTAATAAAAAAAATATTGATTTTTCCATTGCCTAATACCCTTAATGCAATTTCTTTATCAAATGATACTGTCGGTAGGCGTATTCGTGAAATGGCAGTTGACGTGAAAGAGAATCTTATTAAGGAAGTAAAATAGAGCCAATTTTTTTCGCTGCAGATAGATGAGAGTACAGATGTAACTAATTTTGCCCAATTGATGGCGTTTGTCCGATAAGAAGCCGAACAATCGATAAAAGAAGATTTTCTATTTTGTGAGCCCCTTGAAAGCAATACAACCGCAAATGAAATATTTAACAAAATTAATGCATTTATTACAAGAAATGAAATAAATTGGCAAAATTGGGTGTCCCCGGATACACTTTACATAACTTAGGTGGTGGTAGAGGACACTTTTCTAAGAAACATTTTTAACAAAAATTTTTTTCTAAATTCAAACCCTGGAGAGTTAGGCCTTTTTGAAGCATTTTTTTAAATTTCCACCTTTGCGTGGCCATAGCTCCGAAAATATTGATTTTTCAGTAAAAATTGTTCAATACTTTTTTAAAGAGCATGCAATAATCTACAAATTTATTTAAACCGTTTATTGTCTAAAATCAACGGTTTTCGAGTTATGAATTAAAGTAAGTTAAAAAATGTTGAAAAATTCGAGCCTTTTTTTTCCTTTTTTTTTCAAGACCCTGTAACTTTTAAACGAAACATTTTACAAAAAATCTGACGCCCCATTCCGGAAAGGAAATTTAACGGACTACAACTTTTGTCTAATAAAAATTTTTGAACAACCAATCCATTTCACAGAAAATAACAAAACCTATAAACTATTAACCTTATGTTTAGACATTCGAAGTTCAGCTTGTAATTTTCTTATGCTAATTTCCGGATTAATTTCTACTCTATCCATTACTTCTTGGCTATTTGGTAACTCGTTGTCGCTGACAGCATTCTGAATATTTTCTCTATTCCTATTTGGGAATTTTCCTGTTTCTATTAAGCATCTGCAGGAATTTGTTTTTAAATGTTTTAAAACAGATAATGTATTTTGAATTTAAATAAAAATAATTTTTATAACAAACCTATGTAAGTTAGAGAAAACCCAAGCAGATGGAAGTCTTCTTTGCGGATATCGTCTTTGGTATTCGATTTTGGCTGCTCTTGCGCTGCCATTACAATAGCCATATACAAAATGCAAATCGGCATATTCATTATTTGAAAATGACATTATAAATGTACACACGAAAACAAAATATTGCTTTTAAATAAAAAACGCTGAAGATAGAATAAAAGATAAAACTGGTAAAGCAAACCAATTAAACACAGTTTTGACGTTAACGAACGGAACCTATCACATTAGGTAAGATTTCTTGTGAAGAATTGGGTTATAAATTATAAACATCAACCGTCATTTGTTTTTCTGTGATTTTGTGAATTTAATTTTTTGTTTTGTAGCTGCCTTGTTTATTATTTTCTGATTTTCTGTGAAATGGATTGGTTGTTCAAAAATTTTTATTTTTGACAAAAAAGACAAAAGTTGTAGTCCGTTAAATTTCCTTTCCGGAATGGGGCGTCAGATTTTTTGTAAAATGTTTCGTTTAAAAGTTACAGGGTCTTGAAAAAAAAAGAAAAAAAAAAGGCTCGAATTTTTCAACATTTTTTAACTTACTTTAATTCATAACTCGAAAACCATTGATTTTAGACAATAAACGGTTTAAATAAATTTGTAGATTTTTGCATGCTCTTTAAAAAAGTATTGAACAATTTTTACTGAAAAATCAATATTTTCGGAGCTATGGCCACGCGAAGGTGGAAATTTAAAAAAATGCTTCAAAAAGGCCTAACTCTCCAGGGTTTGAATTTAGAAACAAATTTTTGTTAAAAATGTTTCTTAGAAAAGTGTCCTCTACCACTACCTAAGTTATGTAAAGTGTATCCGGGGACACCCTGTATATGCGGAAACATGTAAATACATATAAATCCATCCTCTATATGTGATTATAATCACATACATAGATTTTTTTAAAGTTGATAATTAAATAATGGTGAGTCAAGGTGAGTCTATAATAAGTATTAAAAAAAAAATGATGATCACAAACATTATAAAATTATTACTCTGCATTGAAAAGCTTATAGGTACGTGAAACTTAACACGTGCCACGTGGTAGTTAATAAGCGAGTCGTCAAATAACTACTTATATTTTAATAAAACTAAAGTTGATTGAGCATAAAAAGATCGACCCTTACATTAATATAAATTAATTCACTTCAAAAGTTACAATTAATAAATGAATTAATTTTATGTCTCAAAAGATAACCTGAGCTTTAATTTTTTTAAATACAAAAAATGTATCCTTTTATCGTTTTGTGTATATAAATTAATTTTTAATAATTAGATTAAATTTTAAATTTAATTTACGTTATAATAATATGTGAACAATGTTACAAAGTTATTTAAATTATATCACTGTCTGAACGCATTAATATTAAAGCGATGTGAAAATGCAATATCGAAGCAATATTGGTACAATGTTACTATCACATCGCATTAATATTAAAGCGATGTAAAAATGCTACATCAAAGCAATGTTGGTACAATGTTACTATTACATCGCATTAATATTAAAGCGATGTAAAAATGCAATATTGAAGCAATGTTGGTACAATGTTACAGATGTTAAAGCAACATTGACGCAACGTTTTATTGTAACGTTGTATTAACATTGAAAAATTAACATCGCCGATGTTAATTTAATGTTACATGTCTAGTGGGAAGTTGGAATATCTAATTCAAGATGTGGACAGAAACATAATTCTTGAATTTCCCACTTTGGAAAATTTTATTACGGAGAATATGCTGATAATAAAAGAAGAATTAATTTTGGATATAAGGAACTATTGTTCTCAGCTTATCTTAAATTTTCGTTTCTACTTTCCGGAAAATTTTGAAAAAGACAACTGGATAAGACACCTGTTATCGCGTACGCAGATTTTACCTTACGATTTGTCTGTTGAAGAGCGCGAAATATTAATTGATATTAGACATGATTTTGAGCTTCAGAAGGAATTTCAGAATGAAAATATGTATAACTTTTGGTTAAAAAGAAGAAGTGCATACCCCTCCATTTCCCAAAAAGCATTAAAATTCTTAATGCCGTTCAGAACGTCGTATTTGTGTGAAACCGAATTTTCAACCATGCTCTTTATTGAAGATAAATCTTCCCGCAGACGGTTATCTATTTGAATCTTCTCGTAATCGTGAGTTTAACTGATTCAGGGACGTGCCGTTAACGTCCTTTAGAAATTTACTTGCCATCTCAAGTTTAAGCCGAAGCTTCGGAGTCCACCAAAGTTTCATTTTCTGCGCTGCCCAGGTCTCCCTGTAGCAGGTCAAGAATTCTACTCCTTAGGCGTCCGTTTGGTTCCCTTCGGGAAAAGAGATTACTGCTCCGTACTGGTTACACCACATTGCGCAAATACCTTTTGCACTTTTGTACGGGTTAAATTTCTTCCCCTCTATTTGCCAGAGAAAGTTTCCTTTGGGAGCAGAAGTTACTGCACCGTGCAGTACTAGTACTCTTGCTCTTCGGAGTTACAAAGTGATGGCAAATCAAACTCATTAGCAAGCTTGTGCACATTTAATTAATAACAATTTTGTTGTTATATCCGAACTTCATAAAGGACATGAATTACTTTTAGTAATTAATTTACCTCAAGTGGGTATGTTATATATATGCGTATGTTTACTCTCGGTTAACACAAAAACCAATTTAATATTTGAATGTTCATTAAACGCGCCTTTTTGACATTATATCCTTTTTATGATATTATAACTGTCGTGCCCATGATTGTGCTTTTTCTCAACGCCTCATATTTTTGTATCATTTTAGGCTTCTATACAAAGTATAAAAGAAGCCTTATGTAATACTAAAACCTAGAACATTGTCACGTTGAGTCGTCACGAAAAGCAGTAAATACGTGCACCGTATTGGTCCCTCTATTTTATAAAGGAATTTATCCTTTATTTAAAATTTGTGATATACCAACCAAAGAAAAAATTTTGATAGAAATAAGTTGACAGATGTAGATTTTCTGCCATTCGAAGTAGCAGACCAAGAACCTGAAATCACAGAACTACAAGACGATATTGATGATGAAGAGAGGTTCATATATTTTAACCATGGCATCAGCAATGACCTTCCACCGGAGTCATAATTTCTTGATAAATTCGGGTTAGGCCGTTTTGACGCGTGTCCATTTCGGCGCAAATAATTGCAAAACATTTAATTTTACTTGAATTTTGATCAGGCAGACATTACATACAAAAAGATACAACTATACATCTAATAGTTACGAAATACTCATTTGGGTTTGACTTTAGACGCACTTGGTTAAGTTTTTTGCTGATAAGGACCAGAAGTTCTATGAGCGTGAATCCATAAGAAAAAAATTATTGCAGATACAGCTACAACCGAAGTTGAAGATTATTTCTTTAAACTGGAGATTATTTATAATAATATAAATTTTTTCGAGGTGGTGTAGTTAATAAACTCGGCATCGCCACCACAGATTTATTTTTTATTGCAAAAACTTTTGAACACAAAATTAGAACAAAATTAGGGTATATTTAATTTTTTTAAATAAAATTTTTACGGGTTGATAAGTAAACTCAGCACCCCCACTACAAATTTATTTATTACTACAAAACCGTTGGTTCTCGTTCCTCGATTGGAGCACATAATTAGCATATTTAATTTTTTATTTTTAAAAGATTTGTATAGGTGGAGGATAAGCTTTATTTGCTAATCCAACGATCGGCTTACACAAAATCCATTAACTAAATATTCAAATTTCAACTTGTTTTCAATTAAATAATAATAGACTAATTTTTATACTTTTAAGATCAATAAATTTCAAATTTATAACAATTTCTTTCTTACATTGCAATAACATATTTAAAAATAGAAAAAATATGATAAGGATAACAAATAGGGAAAAGTAAATATTGATAAAATCTGACCACAACAGTCGCATTTTGCGGCGCTCCAATAGTTGAAGATTATTTTATTCAGCGTCGCGACGTCGGTCGGTCGCTTGTACTGGATTTTGCTAGACGCACAAGTTTCGTCGCCGAGGAAAGACGAGACAACATGATATCACTTTTAAGTTGATTTCGACGCGATATGTTTTAATTTTATTTCTAATTTTGAATAGTGACTTTTTTATTTTCTAAATTAAATAATCGAAATTAAATATGGTTAAAACAAGTCAAAGTGTCTGTGTAAGTTCGTCGATGAATTTTAAACCCCGTTTGAGAAATTGCTGTTTAGACATTCGTATCAAAGATGCTTTGCAACATTTAGGTTTATTGTTTACATTAATGGCCTACACACTTATCGGTGGAATTGTAAGTTTCAATTTAAATTTAAATCAATTTACAGAAAATGCTATATTCTGGCTTTTGTATATATTTGTTTGATTAACTAAAAATATAAAAATTAGAAGGTTTTTATAAATATTTATTGAAAAGGTGAAGATGAAAGCGACTCGAAAAGTTACAAGTGACTTGAAATTGTAAACAAATTTGTAATGTAAAATTATTCTCTTGATTGAATCTTTCGATTACAAATATTTTTTAAAGAATTTTGTAAATTCTTGAGAAATTTTTCGTAAAATTCGTGTTTATGATTTTGTTGTTGTTATTCTGAAATAACAGTAGAGTTGTTTCAAATTTCACTATATGCCGATCACAAATCAAGTTAATTGACTTGGTCGATGAACTAAAGTAATATTTATTAAAATATACTTACGATCTTTACTTATATAATCGAATACATAATATGTACATATATTCACTAAGATTTTGAAATTCCATACTGTGATATAGAACAAGGTAAACATCAAAGCCACTTCTATAAGGTAGCGTGGGGTTGGTTGGCTTACATTGAAATGGATTGGTTAGGACATTAGATTTTGTTTGCCCCTTTCCTGCTGTTTTCAGAGAGTCATAAGTGTCACTTACCACATTTTCTATTTTTCAGCAAAGATAAAGAGATACTTCATTAATACAGAAAAGTTTATAGCTCCACTTTACCACGGGAAAGATTGAGCTCAATCCTTGTTGATCCAATTGACCAAACACTTATTATAATTAAGTAGTTAAATAATCCAGGGGCATAGCTAATGGAATTTTAGTGTTTCCCAGCTCAGGAGATAAGAGAAGGAGAGAAGGACCCGGATACATTGCGAAGTACATCATATTTTCATATTTTCACTCTTTAATTATATAAAAATGGAATCAAATTAATCAGGATTTTTTTGGGCTTGAAAATCTTATGGATGAGGGATAATCCATATCCTCAGACTCCCGGGTTCTATGGTCACTCCAAGTCGATTCTGCAAGGTATTGAGACCGATACCCAATCAAAAAACTACAACTAAATTTACAAATCTGACAACTATTCAGCGCTTTTTGCACTTGAGATCCTAATATTGACCACATAATCCTTTATTATTTATGCGGCAATAGTAATTCTCTTAGCTCATTTGAAAGTTAATCTGAATTTCAGATTCAAAGCAATTTGATTTGCTCTATCTTGCTAGTATTTCTTTGTCTTTATATATACTAAAACTTTCGGTTGCACAATCCTAATCTATAAAAATGTACGACAATGAAGGCAAAACTTGCTAGAATTTTATAAGGATTAAAAAATTTTGAGGGAATAACAACACTGAAAATTAAAATGTAGTGTGACCATTTTAAAAAACATAATATAAAAGCTCAATATGAAAATATGTGCTAATAAGACAAAAGGTCACGATTTATCGATCTCGCCAAAAATTTCGTTAACCTCTGAATACATAGTAAACCTGCACTGCAGAGTTTACTTACTGTGCACAACATAAACCAGGTATTAACTTCCAGTAAAAGTTTAAATGCAGAATTTAATTATAGTAAAAGTTAACACACGCAACATCAAGTTCGAATCTACAATCCAATTTAGTTTAGTGGAACATTTGCACAAAATTTCTTAGTTCAAACTCACTAAAATGTTGAGTTGGTTAGTAAATTTAACGATACACTGAGGTAGTAAAACGGTCGTCAATATTTCAATTTTTTACAATTCAAGATAATTTGGGAAAAATTGTTTTTCCGACTTTTGAGCATTTCAATTTTTTTATATTGTTCTCGTACAACAACCTCGTCTCGGAGAAAAGGTCAAATCAAGACTTTTTGTGATTTGTCAGCGTCTGAGACGAATATTTATTTCTGGCAAAAAATTTTATAGGATATTTGTCTAAAAAATCGGAGCGATGCGATGCGACAAAGATATATTTCAGCATTATCGTCCTTACAAGCCGATGAGTAACTGAGCAAATCTCTTGAAAACCAGAGATATCATCTATAGTTGGTCAAGAATAAAAAACGATTTTTTAAAGAAAATTTTTAATAACATTCGTCACATTTGGGGTTAAATAAATCAAAAAAAAAGGTTGACGTAATATATGTTTATCATGAACTTCACTGTCAGAATGGCTTTATCTTGCCACAAATTTAATCAAAAATTTATCTTGAAACTTTTCTATCTTACAGTTGCTCCAATATTTACCAGGCCCCCTTTTATATGGTAGATATAAATATTGAATAATTTCTTTTGTTTCCTATGGGAATAAATAAAATTTTTGTTCAAAAACGTTGCAAAACTGTCAAAACAACTTATAAATATTTATAAGCCACTGCAAAATACTCTTAAAATCTCTGAGATAAACAAAGTAAATTTTGCAGTACTGAATATCAAGTTTATTTTACAAAAAAAAATTTAATAATTTTTTGTGTAAAAATTTGGCTGTTTAATTTTGTTTTTATACTTCAACAACTAATAACGGCTAAATTTATCTTACAAGATAAAATATTTAATTTTATTTATTGTGGTTTTATGTAATGGAAGATTATAAACTTTATTAATTAATTGAGGATGAACAGTGTCCTAAATTTTTATAAAAGCTCTTAATAAATAATTAAAGCATAAACTGATGAATATAATTTGAATAAATGTAGTAAATTAAACATGATATGTTTAATTACCAAAAATTTTTTTTGCAAAAGTAAGATCATGGCCAGTCTCATAAATCAAAATTTTAACAATTTCAAAAGCATTTTTTGACCTTTTAGGTAAAATCTAGATCAAATCTAATGCTCTTATCACTCGTAGTTTATATTTTTACGTTATATTTGTGTCTTTTGAAACAATCTTTAATTGTCAAACTTTTGGCGTCTTTTGCGAATTACAAATGCCGTCCCAGATATAGTACGTCTTACATATCTCGTAAGACAAATTACAAAAATTTTTCCGAAAAATGATGTGGCAAGTTTTTTTAATCATCAGTCAAAAAACTGATGAAAGCAGAGCACCCACTAAAAAAACAAAAAAGGGTGCAGAGCGCTCTTGGAAACGGGCGCCATGATGTTTAGCTGAGGTTAACTGTGGCCCGTATAATTCTACTTGAAATTATCGAAATGAAAGAAATCTGAACATAGCTTGACCTACGGCCTTCTCATTTCTTATATCTTATATAGTACAACTCGGCTTGAAACTTCACATTTCTATCGGAAAAAGTAAGTATACCTCTTATTTGACATGAGCTGACTTGAAGCGTTCGTCTTCGTGATATGTTAGTATTTTTAAATTATGATGCAAAGCGAAATATGTTAATAATTCGGGATGACTACTGTCGATACCCGTCGACCCACCTTATCTTTGAAGAATCGATCATCTTGAGATTTTTTACCCTTTTGCCTACCCCGTACCTACTCTACTTCACCTCGCTCCCTCTCCATCCTTATCTCTCTTTTTCTAATTTTTCTAAAGTTTTTTAATAACTTATACCTTCATCTCTTTGCATCTATCTAATCCGATTCTATTCCCTAGTATTCTCCTAGTTTTATTTACTAACACTCTTGAGGATAACAAGTTACAAATATTTAACTTGAAAACTTTTCCTTTTCGTTATTTTCAACGAGATAGTTTTGATGATCAGAGTTAGGCCAATGCTAGAGCTTCTCTCATGGGACTTTATAAATTGAACAAAAAAGATTTTATAAACACCTCACATACGTACAAATCGACCACTTCAACATTTTATTTTTTTAAGTTTACTTCAACTCACCGAGTATTTCTAATAAATGTGGTTCAAATCTCATTTAATTTTTTTTAACCACCCCTTAATAATTAGAATTTGTTCCCTAATTTTCTGTCTTTACAAGTTTAATGTTAGTTTATTTACAAATTTGTAGTAGGTACTATATTTAAAAACAATGTATTTTTTAATTAAAAAATTTATAAAAACCATAATGGTTTTGGAATTTAAATAAACCCAATTTACCTGAAATTTACAGCTAGTATTAAGAGTTTTAAAATTAAATACTCCCTTTGAATAAAAGTAAAAGTAAATATCAAATTAACCAAAATGTACTTTTTGAAAACATCAGAGCTATCAGTTAAAATTTTTTTTTGTGATTTTGGGAGTAAAGTGACTACTTTATACCCGGTTTTTCGAGAGTAAAGAAGCTCTTTTTGTCACACTTTGTTTGGGTATAAAAAATTTCAAAAAAACAAAAATTTTCAAAAATCATTTATTCACAAATTTAATGTTTACCACACAATTATGAAAAACTTGCCTGTCTTGCGTATCTACAACGTTTTGCAGTTGTCGTGCGTTTCGTCGTTTTCATTTTTGATTTTCAAAATATGCGCCTGTCGGCGCATCAAAAATCCTGTAGGGGAGACTAGAACACGTAGATCGACTATCGTGGCTATGTAGCCTGAAATAGAAAATAATGTATAAATTCGCCCCATAAATACCGCTTTTTGCTGAGTTCGATAGTACCTACCACGTGATCCATCGATATCGAATTTGCGATTTTTTTGCAACGTGTCCATGAACATCGATAATTGCGACCACAATGTCGTATTTATTGATGATTTAACGATTATTTCTTGGTTTTTAGGCATTTTTAATTGAAAACACACGACACAATACACAAATGTGCGAACTTCACGAGAGCAGAAATCAAAATGAACATGGCGCCCCAACATGCCCGCGACCAGGGTACCAACTGGTGCCAAGAAAAACACCATGGTTACAAGTAGAAGTTGGTTTTACACTACCACAATGTCAATTAAAACGTGCTATAATTTATGAAATTTATGCAATTATTTCAAAAAAATCGTGAATTTTGTCGGATATTATTCCCAAATTCACGAAAAGCTGTTCATAATACTCGGGCTCCAGGGTTTTTCTATCTCTCGACTATTATTCCCCTCGCTCGCCGCTTTGCGGCTCGTGTCATAAACTACGTCTCGTGACGAAAAACAACCCCTTACGCCCTCGTGATATAAACTACTATTATTACTTTTTCTGTCTATATTTTTTTATCTCAAACATAAAATTTAAAAAAAATGCTTAGTCTGTATGAATATCGCTATCGCGTGAACTTTGGAAAATATTTTTCATTAAAAAATATTAAAATTGCATCAGTTTTTAAAAAAGATACCTAAAACTATAATTTTTCTGCATTCTTTACGTTAAAAAATGTAAATAAAAATTAATTTTTACCTCGTTTTGATTCACACGATAGTTATGTATATTGTACTAAAATATTCCTTTTCTTCAAACTTTCCATTCAATTAAATATAATTTCGATTTTATAATTTTCCAAACTTTTTAAAATAAAACAGGATTATTCAGTAACTTTTGTCCAGCCTGCTCAATCGGACTTTTCTTCCTCGATAACGTGCGACCTTCTACGTTAATAAAATTTTACTTAACCCAATTCAAATCAAAATTAATAATATTAAATTTTCTTCACTAAAATTTTATTTTTCCACTAATTTTCACTTTTTTACAAACTCAAAAAAAATTGCTCTTTCAAAACTTCGACCATCCGGTCGAACTCGTCGTTCGCCAATCTCTTCATTCATTTTAAAATCAAAATTCCCCCACCTCTGCTATCATAACCAGAGGCGTTACAATTTAAATTCTTAAAATAAAAATATAAAATAAAAATAATTAAATAAATTTCTTCATCCCAAAAAAATATACGACATCATATGTACAATCTTCTTCTTCTTCAAATACCTATACGAACCCGGATATTGGCGATCTTCCTGGCGAATCTAGCAGACTTTTCTTTTGCCTTCCCTCATAGTCCACAGGTCGACTTTGGACTTTTTAGATCACAGCACATCCAATGCAATCAGGATTAGAACCGCGGTGCCCCGCTCTTTAGTCTATCCGTGTTTAATTTAAACCTTCTAAAATTTTATTACCGCCGAACGAAAAAGTGTCGTTTTGAGAAAAACCCGTTTTTACATTTATGTACCGATCAGTCAGTCAGTTTCTTTATTGTTTCTTGCTTTCTATCTTGTGCTAAACCACAAGCCCATCAAGCAAAGTACTACGTGTACTTATTCATTAAGTTCCGGATTTTTTTTTATAAAAAGAACACGTTATATTAAGAGCAAAACTAAAAATGCATTATTCAAAGTATTTTCTGTCGCTACCTACACTTTTTTCTCATGTATCTGGCAATTTGTGGATCTCATGTCAGAAAAACTGTTTGTTCTTTGTAGAAAACCATTCAGATTAGTAATCAAATTGGTAAAATAAAACAAATGGCAATCAGAAGAAGCCAAGTCTGGTAAATAAAGTGAGTAGGGTAAGAAATCCCAGCCAAGTGATATAATCGTATCCTGAACTGGTTATGATTTGTGTGACGGTACGTTGTCATGGAACAAAATTACCTTGCCGTGTCTACTAGCTCATTCTGGTCATTTCTTGATCAAATTATAGTTCAAATTATGGTCATTTGGTGTTGACGGTGAAATTTGGACGGCAGTTGCACGTTTTCCCTCCACATTTAATGCACAAGATATTTCTCGTTTATGGTTCAACTTAGTTTGAGCCCATTTGAATTTCCATTATTAAATTTCTATAACCACTGCATCAAATTCAATTTATTGTAATAGGGACTGTTAATTAATTTTAATTGATGTTTTTTTAAAATACCATTTTAATTAATTTTGCCTTTTGAATAATAATTATAAAAAAAATTCCATTTCATTTGCAAACTTGAAGAGAAAAATAAATAATCAATTTTTAAATGGCATGCTAATTAACCAAAATATAATTTATCTTTTGAAAACCACTTAATTAATACTTACAATTTTTTATTCTTTTTTATGTCTTCACACGTGCAATATTGGTCTATTTACAAATTTGAAAGAAATTTATACAAAATGTATTTTTTATTTAAAAAATATTATAATTAATAATTATCAGTTCGTAAGTAACAAAGCTCAAGAGCTTTTTTATAATTTAAGTTAAACGTTCAAATTTTTTTATTCATTCTTTTACCATCGACTCCTAACAGCTCACTCAAATTACGTTATTAAATTTTTATAGATATCATTGAAGGGAACGATAACAATGATGAAGACGTCCATCTAAATTTTTATATTTTGGTAATATTACACATGAGAATGGCAAAGCAGACTCGTAAAAATAACTAACGCCCACCATTATAAAAAATTATATTGACAAAAATTCCGCTTTTTCTCAAAAACCCCTAAACAAAGCTCGACACGATATTGTACAAAAATTGTTGCTAACTGGATTCATTCCTTAAATTTTTTCATTATAACCTCTAAGATAAACCAAAAAGCAATTTAAGATGGTCGTTATAGTATAGGTAATGTCGTTGTAAAAGATTGTATCATTTTGTCAACGATTACCTTTAAATTCGCAGTTTTATAATCATAAAATTAAACTGGCTCAATGCCAAGTGATAATGCAGCTAACAGCTCGCTAAATTTTGACCAAGTATCAGCAAACCAACAAAGAATCAATAAAATTACTAAAAAGCACAGTTGGATAATTTTGAAAAATCCATGTTAAACATCCAGACTGACATTTATTTAGATCTTCACATATTATGCTGAATCGTGAAGGACAGGTCATTGTTGTAATTAGTTTTTCGAGATTTTGTATTAAAATAAAGTCATTTTTCGATAATTAGATAGGTAGGGCAACGATTGCGGTTATATAAAAATAATTCGCAATATTCATTCGATAGGAAGAATTAGTTCAGAAAAGGAATAAATTGGATTTAATTCGACCTTTTAGTTTAATCGGTTTATTGGATAGAATTCCTTTGCAAGTTCTAAAATTAGGAATTTGAATTATGAGACGCATCTTATGTAATTTAAGTTTTCGCTTTTACTTTTTTGTAAATAACATCTAAGGGAGTCATTATCACCTTTATAGCGAGATGAATGAAATTTGGGAAGGGGTTCGTTAAAACCTCCTTACATCCAATTTAAGTCATTAATTACTTTGCCTTCTGAAGTAGTCATTTCTTCGTAATTATCACGCAAGGGATGCGTCGCTGCACCCTTATCTACTAATGTTGCTATTAAGTTGTTAATTTCTTTTTATTTCTTATTTTGTATAATGCATTTTCGTTTCGTATTTTTAGTTTATATTAAAATTCTCATCTAACATCTCAAGTTTACTTTGAGTAAACTTATGGCTCTTGTTGCTATGTTGTGGTTCTCAATAAAAATAACATCACTCAACTTCTCTCTTCCTGCACCCTTTCTGCCATCAGGATTGATTTCGTATTCGGATAGGCAGCCGGAAAAAATACTCAAATTACTGTAAATGTTCTTCAATTTGCTGTCAAATTTTTGCTGTACTTTTCTCAATTATTCACTGTAAAATTTTCTAACCTACCTCCTTTCATGTCGTTGCTTCTCTTGATAAGCCATAAATGCTGTTGTTCCTTAGCTCTTGTTTTATTGGAATGCTGGACGTGCTTTCCATATTGCCTACCAAATTTGAGTTTATCCAGCACATCCAAACTTACATTACACCTGTTTTACTTTCCCATTTTGCTTGTTTTCCTAATAACCCTTTCGAAAGGAGATTGTCAAAATTTACATAACACGAATTTGCAATAAACGAACAAAATTGAAGAGAACACGTGGATGGACTAAAAAGTAACTAATATAGCTATACAAAAAAAGAGGAAATTGAAACATTAAAAAGTTACGCTCTCATATAACAAAGAGCTAAAGAAACAACCCCATTACATTTTAATGATAAAATGCTTTCACAGGGGTTGGGTTTTGTATTTTTAAACATTATTAGTAATCCAAAAATTACCAATTAACGCAATCCTTTTTTTTACACAATTATTCGTCCCTTTTGAGATATTTGTGGTAAAAACTTGAAGAAAAATTGAAAACCTGGTTTTACGTGATCGGCGTACGATGAAACTTGGAGCATCGAACTCCAATTGACCCACAATAATAAATAGCATTGAGCTGAGAGAGGATATCGATTTTTGGGATTCAAGGGTTAATTTAATTTTTTGCTTGAAAAATAATTTAATTTTGAAATATTTTTAATTAATAAACCAAAAAAATTGAATAAAACGCAGTGTTGTTCAAATTTATAGTGTGAAAGGGTTACTCGCACCCCAATACTTTAATAAATTCGACATTGAAATCGTCGAGTTTCGTATTAACCCAATTAATTTGTATGATTTACAATTTACTGTGGCGCTTAATATCGCAAATTCGGTATAATTTTAATACAATACAAAACTGGTAACCGTAAACTCAATAGCTTTATGTTTTCGTGCTGCTCTGCACGCAACCTTAATCTATCTTTTGCCTTAACAGTATAGCGAATCGACAATCAAATCCAATGAATAATTTATAATCCACTGCGTGATGCTTTGAAAAAACTTAATAAGTTAATATTCGGAAGGAGACCATCGATTTGTGGTAAGAATCGGTCACTATTTTGGACACTTTTCACCTTCTTTTCTTTATAGTACATTTTGTGACCTTACTCTCATCTGTTGGATTAGTAAAACTGAGAATACATAATTAATTGTAAACTAGAGAAACCGAGCTGCATAAAAATTGAATATCTACAAGGAAAACTTCCTGATCTTTTTTCGAGTTCCTTCACCAGGTCTCTTTGACGACCTTCTCTCCCATAATCGGTGTTATCTCATACATAGAAGACCTTCAGTTTAACGTGGGTTCACTTTATTTTGAGAAGATTTGTTAAGCATATTATACCTCAATGATTTTCCATTGTCTTTCGAAGAGAAAGGGCTAAAATGAAATTCTTCCTTCACTAAGAATCGAACGCTTTGGCACTAAACTATTTGTGTCTCCGACTGATAATATAAGAATAAATTTGGTTAGAATATTTTATCTATCTTTGCATAACCGCGCTGCAAAAAACACAACTGAAACGTTAAATTTATTTTGAAAAAAAATCAATGATGGTGGAAAATATCCCAAGTGCATTGAAATGAGGCTAAATAACTAATTGGATTTATTAGAACGTCCAATAAAAGCGTTTATATTTTCATGAACATGCCAATTCTAGAGTTCGTTCAAACATTATTTGTAAATTTCTTTACAAAAGTATTAATTTTTCACAAAAAATGCACAATATTTGCAAGATTACAATGCATTAGCTAAAAACAAGCAATAAGAATTTTCTTCAGCTAATGCCTTCCAAATCATTAGCTTGTCTCTCTCAAAATCTTTTACAAAATATCTTAAATATTTTTATTTTTCTTTCTCTCGAGTTATTTCATTACAATCGATATTACAGTACCAAGCAATTGCTTTTGGCTTGCTTCCAAGTCAACACTTTTCGCTGCAGTTTAGTTTACTATTGATGCAAACGTATGGATTAATAATAAATGTTTAAAAGTATCGTTAATTTTGATACCCATTTGGCATGCAAAAAGTTTTTGTAAAAAGTTCACTTATTTTGTAAATTTATGAGCTCTTAGTTTTTACTTAAAATTGGCCCTGTTCACAGAACATATTTTAATTTTGTAAAATATGGCATAGATTATAGAATATAGATGATAAGCTATAACAATAAATTATAAAGCAAATTTAGTCCCGAGTGTAAAATTTATTTGCACGAGGCGAAGCCGAGCGTAAGTTATTACACAAGAGATTAAAACATTTTAATTCAGTGTTATGTATGCTATTTATTTATTTACTATGTACTCTTGGGACTTAAGTTACAAGTAATTTCATGTCAATATAAAGTAATTATATACATCACATCACCGTGGCTTGCTCCAACAACTTCTTACGTTTCCATTTAAATAGTTCAGAGTTTAAATTTATTTTAAATCCCTTGAAATTTAAAATGATGGGAAAGGAAATAAATATATGAAATTACAGCATTTGGGGGACTGAAATTAAATGAAACAAAAATTTTTTTGGTCAATTAACGCAAATATTTTGTCTCGTATTTTGAAATTTTTAAGAAATCTGCAGGAAACGTATCCTCAAAACTATAAATTTTATATTAAATTTATTAAAAAAATTATTTAATTTTTTTTAAGGTTTGAAATTATAGCATTTAGACTCTGGCCACACGTGCAGTAGAATGACGCTGGCAGCAGCAGTAAAACTGCAGGAACGCCCATTCTCAAGGTAAATGAAAGGTATAATGTCGCAGCTTTAGCAATGCACTTGTATCAGGATTACCTTGAAAATGCGCCTTCTTGCGTTTTTACTGCTACTGCTGGCTGCATTTTCCTGCACGTGTGGCCAGAGCCTTACTGCATATTAAATTTAATTAATGCAAATCTTTTGGCTCTTATCCTGAAACTGTCAACATGCAAAATCCGCAAGAACAGAACCTCAAAACAATCAATTTAAAACGAAATTTTTTAATGGCATTTTAATTAATGCGGTTGACAAACTGAGGATTTTTAACACACCTCCTTTCCACCCTCAAACAATTGATCAAATCCATCAGTAGTCTGCGAACCGCATCCGGGCCTCATCTAAAAAATTTCTAGTCGGTAATTTGTTGTTTTTGGTAGTAGGTATGGGGGCGATTTAGCCTGGAAAAATTTCTTGGAGCGAGGAAACTTCTGTAATTCTTTTGTAAATGCCACAAACCTAAAAAAAAAATTTTTTTAAACAAGGGTGTATTAACAGGTGTAGAGCTCTAAAATTGATGACCACCCGAACCTACTCTGATGGTGGCCTTATCAGTGTTAGAACTCAGTTCACGTTGTCCATATAGGACCAAGATGTAGGAATTTTTTATTGCCGTAAGGCAGATGTTAGCTCATACTCTAGTATATTGTCGTATATTTTTTGGGATGAGATATTTAGTATCTGATGACAATTTTTATATTTTTCATTTTTAAAAATTTAAATTTGTGCCACCCCAGGTGTGATCGTCAAAGTAGGAAAATTTTTAATTTGTGATAAGGACTCGCGAGTGACCCACGGTGCTGTGAGATCGCGAGATTTAATATAAATTTTTGAAAAATAATAAAATTTGAGTAAAGTGCAAAGTTTTCTTGTGGTTTTATTTCTTTTAGAAAAGAAGAATTTAATTTTTGAAAAGCAAAATGTTTTTATTTGCAAGGTCGCGCACTGCGAATATGCGAAACTTCCGATTCAGCAAGCTGGGTTATGATATCGAATAATCCGGTTATTAAATTTAAATTTTGGAAAACTATTTGTTTAAGTAATTTTGAAAAACTTAATATAGAAGAAATTTTAAACAATTTGGAATTTTGTAGGCTGGATTATTTTATGTCAATATATTGTCATATTTTTTTTAGGTGTAATTTTATAATTATAATTTTTATATTTTATTTTGACCAGCAGTCTGGCGTAAATCAAACACGGATAGACTAGAGCCGTCTGCCCAGCGTGGTGAGTTATGGGCAAACCCCACTCTTCCCCCACTTGGGGAGAGTCTAAAAGGGGAGGCCTAACGTTCAGAAATGGACGTATAACGGCTGATGAAGATGAAAATATTTTATTTTGTAAAATTGAATTTTGGCGCCCTTGGTGTAAGAAACAAGAAGGGAAAATTTTTGATAGTAGAAGACTGGCGTGCGGCTCATTAAGTCGCATGGATGTATGATTTTTGAGTTTTTAAAAACTGTGAGGAAAATGTTGATATTAAAGTCTCAGAATTAAGAAAGAAGAAATCATTTCAGATGAGAAAATAATTAGAAGACAAATTTGAAAGAGGCGATATGGGTAAAAAGGTTTTTATTTTGACAAGGAATTTGAAAGCGAAAAGTTCAGAGTAAAAGAAAGATTAATTTCAGAATAAACTTTGAAAATTATAAAATAAAAGAACAAATGTAAAGTAAAGAAAAACAAAAGTACAGGTAGAGTTATCATTTTGGGAAGATATTTCGACAGGGAGGAAGTGGCCGGATTAAGAAATTGGGAGGAAAAAAAAGAAAAAAAGGATACCAGAAGTGAAAATAGGTTGATTTTTTTTTTTAATTAAATTGGAAAATTCCAAAAAGAATGGAAGTGGGAAGAATTCAGAAAAGAAAAAAAAATCATGTTTTGGAAAGATTTTGGAAAAAAAGAGGGGACTGAGTTAGCCGAGGCGCATTGCATTCTAATTCCAAGAATTGGTTTTATTATTTTTGGAAAAGTTTATTTTTTGAGATTTGATTTTATTGGGAGGTTAAGAAAATATTATGTCAATATATACCTATTTCCTTTATGGATGACTGCTGGTTTTGAAAACCCACCTTACCGACATCCGGAATTGATGCTCGTTCTCGATGAAAACCTCTGGTAACAATGTTGTTTTCAAAGTACAGGTTACAATAAATAACAAATGAAATAAGGAAAAACCGCAATCAAGGCAAAGAGAGTTTGAGCTGATTTTGCATCAAAAATACATGCCATTACCACATTGGTGTAATCTTCATCATCCGATCTAAAAATGTTAGCGCAAATTTTGATAAATGATGGAATCTTACAGATTACAAGGTATTCCAAAATTAAGACTAGAAAATGTATTTAAAAAGACAATTCCAATCCAAAAAAAACCATCGCTATTCAAAAATAGAAAAGGTATAAAATGTCACAAATCATAACTCCGCCTTCGGCCTCGCACTTTTCCCTAAGAGCCATAATAAATATAAAAATGTTATAAAAAATTTAATTTCTATTTTATACGTTATGATACCATTCTCGACGCTCATGAATGGATTAACGAGGTTCTTGCTACCGACCGCTCACTCACTGCAACCACAAATTTATATTAAAAAGAAAAGCTAAGTTGAAAAATATTCCTAACGTATCCGTATGAATTTCAACAACCTAAGATTAAGCTTCTACGTTTCTAAACCTATCAAAGTTTTCTCTTCTTTTTTAAAATGAATTTGTAGTTTGTGGACGGTTTGTAGCGGGAATCTCGTTAATCCATTCATATTTTAATTTTTGTTTTTTGTTTTTGTAGTGGACGTCAAGATATCAAATACACAATAAAAATAAATTTTGACTTCGACAGTTGACGTTATCCAGTATAATAATATTCACGTTACCGAGTGTACTTACAGAAAAAATTGAGCGTATACTGAACTGAAATGTTTTTAAATGCGAATGTTTACGTTATTGAGCTATTATAAAGAACAAAAACCCAACATTAAATTTTGTTTTAAAATTGCTAAAAATGCTAACGTTTAAAATGCTTAAAATGTGAGTTTCTTATGGTGATAATTATTTAAGCAAAACACAAGTTTTCGAGTGACATCAAAGATGTCAGAGATGGCCAACTATTGATAACGATTTCCGAAGAAAACAACCAAAAAGTGAGTTATTTCGTTAAAGTTAGCCGGAAATTTGCAATGAGATTCATGAAAATAGAACTTGGTATACTAAAAGCAACAATTCGTCGTGTTCTGAATATCGAGAAGCAGGCAGTTTACGATTATTGCAAGATAATGCACCTTCTCATAGTGCGAAAATTGTCACTGATTTTTTTTCCAAAAATCAAATTTAGTTTTTCAGCATTTTATGTTCATTTTACCGCTTTTAGCTTTTTAAAAATGTCCTTAACTTAAGGCATTGTATTTTGGATTACACTGAAGAAAATGTCATAAAAGTTTGACGGTTTTCAAATAAATAAATAAGAAAAAAAAATTTTTGTAAAAATAATTACTTTTTTCTTAATTCATTCCGGTTATTTTTTGCTTTATTTTTTGTTTTCAGGTAAAATCATTAAATGCATTGTGGTTATTTGCAATTTATTTTAATATTTTATTCAATGGAACCATGGATCGCAAACCCAATTGAATAAATCCTGATTATTGCACAAAAATACACTTAATTTATGAAATACTTTCTTTGCTCTCAAACAATGTTGAAGATTGTAGTATACAGTGTGTTCACGAAAAGTGGTAACAGTGAATAATTCTTAAATATTACTAGATACCAAAAAAAGTTTAAATAATTTTTTATTCAACTCCAAATTTTCTATTGGAAACTGACAAAGTATATTTTTTTATACTTCAAATTCAACGAGAAGTAAACATAAAATTTTTTTTTCAAATAGCAACATGTCTTTTTTTAACATTTTTGTAATCTGCAATTTTTTCTCTATAAATACATATAAAATTTTCATAAGGTTACATAAGAAAAAATTCGGGAAAACACAAGATTTAAACAAACAATAATAATTTACTGATTATTTACACATGGGTATGTAGAGTGCCATGAAAAACAAAATATCACGACACCGAAAACACAACATTTCATTTATCTGATAAATTTTTCAAAATTGCCACCGTTTTGTTCAAGATATGATTCTAATTTTCGCAGAAGTTCTGGCGATTTGGTGATAATTGATAGATGCTAAATTAATTTTGGTTTTTAAATTTTTTAAATTTAAAGATAGATTTGCCTAAACTACCATTTTTAAATAACTCCATAGAAAGAGTCTAATGATGTAATATCATAATAATGGTGTTTTGTTTTTCATAGCACTCTACATACGTAATTAATAAATTATAATTGATGGTTTAAATCTCGTGTTTTCTCGAATTTTTTCTTATATAACCTTATGAAAATTTTATATGTATTTATAGAGAAAAAATTGCAGATTACAAAAATGTTAAAAAAAAAAATGTTACCATTTGAAAAAAAAAATTTATGTTTACTTCCGGTTGAATTTGAAGTATAAAAAAATATACTTTAACAGTTTCCAATAGAAAATTTGAAGTTGAATAAAAAACTATTTAAACTTTTTTTTGTATCTAGTAATATTTAAGAATTATTCACTATTACCACTTTTCGTGAACACACTGTATAATAAAACCCTTTAAAATTCCACGCTACTGATTTTCTTTAAAAAAATTGTTTTTATAAGTGTTTATCAAGCTAATTATTAAAAAAAACTCGTTCTTTGATGAAAATTTTGTAAAAACATGTAAAGAATTGCCAACAACGGATACTTCGAAATTTAACACTTAAATTGCACGACTTACAATTTTAGGTTTTAAATTACTTATATGGCGCTACCAAAACTATAAATTTACAAAACTAAAGCAATTCAATTTACACAATTTTCATTCAAAGAAATAATTCAAAAATATTGTGATTCTGACAAAATTTTACTTTCAAGTATTTTATTTTTAAGAAAATAAAAATCCATTATTTATCCTGTTATATCACATCCATATTTTGAAGATGTTATTTAGAATATGACAATATAATATTATATTAAAAAATAGTAATATTTTACAGTGCAACCTCGATAATTTGAACTGTTAATGAAATTCTGAGTTCGAATTATTGTATTAGTAAATTTTGTTCAACGATCAATAAACGCATTCTAGTTATAGTCAAATTAATAGTTTCACGTTTATTTTTATTAAGAAATGCATGTCATGGAAACTACTAATGAATTTCTCAACAACCATTACTATTATACCACCCCAATAAGGTACTTGCATTTGATTACGTTGATTCATTCATTTTGTTCAAAAAATAAAGTGGAAAATTTTTACCAATTAATATTATACTTAATTATAGGATCAATAATAGTTTATTAATAATAATTTACAATATCAAAATGATAGGCCTCGTGGGTAATTGAAGTAATGAGTAAGTGAATATCATTCGTAATTACCACGTAAGTAATTGAATCCAATCAACTACTACGAAAAGTGGCAAATCTATAATTAAATTATAAATAAAAAAGATGATTTTTTATTTATAATTGCAATTTAAAAATTACTGAGTTAATTTAACTCAAAAAAATCAATTCTAATGCTTTTGAGCTTTCATCTATTTTTGCAGTTTTCGTAAAAAAATACAGTTAAAATAAACTCACTTCTAATGAACTAAAATCATTTGTTGTTCTAGTCCATTATAAGCGGAATCGGCTATGCATTTTCCTTTAATCTGTTCATTGCAATGCCAGTTACTACAAAGATGTTAAAATTATATATTACCCAGTATTTACTTTAAGACCATTCCCGGATTACAAAATCTTAACATAATTTTCACCACTATTAGGGGAAATCTTTGTCCTCGCCTACGCCTCGAACAAATTTCAAAACCAAGTTAAAAATCAGAAATACAAAAAAATTCTGAATTTAGGCTTTCCTACATTTTTAACGATTTCTTCTCAAACTTAATTTTCATTCTGAGTTTTCTTTACAGGTTTTCCGTCGTTTGGAAAATCCAGCCGAAGCAGCACGATTAATACGCTTAAACGCAACAGTGGTGGAACGTAGACGCCAATTTGTAGAACTTATTGTAAATAACACCGATTTATCAAATTTAGCAGATTTCGTTTACATGGAATTGGAAGATTTCGAAAGCGTTTTATATGACGGTTTCGGTGGTGGTTTGCCTGCCAGTAGTAATTTTGAGATACGCGAATTGGAAAAATGGACGATTTTAAAATCGGTTTTCTTTTCATCGACAGTGTTAACTACCATAGGTAAGCGAATCATTTCAAGCAAATTTCATCCTTTATATTGCATGTCGAGGAGTTTTATACTGTCAGATAAATTCCTAGTTAGTTTGCATTATTAAAATACCAACCAGGTTGGATGTGCTAGAAGCAAGATAAGATAATTAGTTACCTAAAGCCGAGCGACCACCAGACGCAAGTTTCTTATTTCGTTTCAGCAAAATTCGCTTAGTTAGTGCTGTGGTGATCGCTGCGTTAACAAAGTTTTTCACTAATTAATCAGGTTTTTGTCATATTTTAAATGTTTGCAAAATCACAGTCATGCTATTTTCCATTTAGGCGCTATTCGTTAATGCGTACGTACCATTTAGTTAACTGATACCCATTTTTTCACACACGCGACACATTTTTGTGTGTAACAATAAAAACATTTCAAGTTTTGGTGTAAAAGCTTCAAGATTTATGACTTTTTGGACTCTACCATTATCATGTTAGGAAAAAATACATTCATCACTATAATTGGTTATTTCCTGATATTTTTAAAGTGGAAACTCAATTTGGAATAAGAAACTTTTGTAGGAAAACGCAACTATTTACCTAAATTGCAAACTTTTAACACATATAAGCACTACATCAACTTTTTCTTTGTTCTCATCACAGTGGGATTAATTAAAAGTTTTTCAAGTTCTGCTAAGTTTCCTAAAAAATTTTAATTGAAATGGGAAAAAAATTGTTTCGCTGCTCTAGCGTTTCAAAATTTATTGCCTGAAACGTCGTTTTAATTATTATCCTTCGGGAACTTCAAGCAAAGTGGCAAAGTTTGTCAGGATATAAAGACGGCCATTAACTCCACTGTCAAGTTTCTTCAACCCTACAACTTATTAAGAATCCCTCGTATTATTATAAAAGGAGGGTTGTTAGGAGGTGGCGTAAATTACACCCCCGCAGGTATCTGAAAGGCACTCGAAACAACCGTTAATATTTTAAAGACGTTTTCGAATGGAAAAAATTATGCGGTGTGAGGAGGGGGGGGGAGGGGTCTTTTTCAACCGATTGCGAATATAAAAATGATAAAGTAGTCCTCGATTGTGTCGTTCGTGTTTTAATTTACTTCCTGTTTTGCATGTCCTTAAGAAGAAATTTGAATTCCTAAAAGGTAAATCGTCTACTCGGACGGAAATTTACAACATACAATTTTCTTTTGGACACTTTTACGGGTGAAGGTTGCTATTTATTCATAAGTTTGAATATTTTAAGTTACTTTTTACCCTTTCATGTAAAGTGAACATTACATGTTGGTTAGCAGTTCTACCGACACGTAAAACAAATTTTTGCAGTATTAACATTTTAATAATCAAATTGTTCGAAGCGATAGTAAATATTGATAACAGAATTTAAAAAATCGATGTTTTCAAGGAACCTTCACACTAATTCGTTTGATTGTCGATGACCTACTACCCCTATTGCAGGTTTTGAATATTTAATGTATGTATATATGATAGATGTTCATTTTATACAAAAAGGTATGGCTTAATTACGACAGGAAAGTTATCGATTAACAATTTCCAAATTTTAAATTTTCTTTGGGCTTTTAATACAAAACCAGAACAAATCTAACGTCATTTCCAAAATTATAACAGTACCACACACAATGAAGTCAGGCGCAGCTGTAATAAATATGCTCCAATTAGACAAAATTGAAGCATTGTACTTTCACAAAAACTCAAACACATTCGACCAAATTAATCTTTTCAGTAATATTTAGTAAATAAATTTAGTCACCGCCTGAAATCTAATAAGATCGAAACTTGTATACCGTTAATAACTCCTGGTGTTGACCCTTTTGATTATAATTTTGCTATTTGTTGCCAGAACCCTAAATATTATAAAAATTTAAACTTTAAAATAAAACTTTGTTTAATTCGTTATCAACAAATGCGGCTGAAATATTTCCGACTTTATCTATGTATATCTCATCCATTACGCTTAAACGATATGCAAATGACTAGGTAACATAGGCAAGAATTTTTTGCGATTTTATTGTTATCGCGCATTAGCGTGATTATTAGTGGGAACAATAAATCAACGTTTTAAATAAACGTATTTTACGGTTATGCATCAACCATTAAAAATAAATTTTTTAAAATTATTGTTCATGTTACATGAAAATTAAAACATTAAAACGGTTTTGCTCATGCAACTGTTTTATCTTACATTAAACAGAACCGACTGAAGCAAAATTATTGCAAAAATGAAACCAAACAAGTCACAATAATTTTCCCATATAAAACAAAAGTCTACGATGTAATCTCACCAATTAATTGTTTACGGAATACTATTAAAATATCCTAGTCGAATCCTTGATTATATTATGGTATCAGATTGACAATTAATTTATTGTTGGTTTTGGAAATCCCAATATACTTCAAAACAATATCAACAGATGGCGCTACTACATTTGAATATTTAATCAATTGCTTTAGCGCAATCTTTTGGTAGATTTTTAAGTAAGTAGATTAAGTTTTTCCCAAACCGACAATAAGATTGCGAATTACATTATCCTAACCTAACGATTGGTAATAAGCATTCGGCAGCAGATTTTCAGCATTTTGATTTAAAAACTTTTTTTTTAATTTAATTTAATTTATTTTTAGGTTATGGAGATACAGTTCCAGTGACTACAGAAGGACGGGCGTTTTGCATAGTGTTCGCTTTAATAGGAATTCCTTTAACATTAACAGTGATCGCTGATTTAGGTCGCCTTTTTGCATCAACTCTTACATATTTAGCACATCGCTTGCCACAATGTTGCAGGTAATAAAATTCTTTTAGAACAAAAACCATCATTTTACTGTGCTTTATAGGAGCGCTACAAGAGCAAATAGAACGTCGACTTACGCCCTGGGAGCAGTTGGGTTCTTGTTTCTTTATTTAGCAGCAGGAGCGGGACTTTTTGTTATCTGGGAAGAGGATTGGACGTTTTTCGAAGGCTTCTACTTTTGTTTTATAACAATGACCACTATTGGATTTGGCGACCTTGTTCCAAGTAAGTGCTGTTAGTTTAATATAGCAATTTTATTCCATCAGCTATAGAATTTAAACAAGTAAAAAAATAAAATTTTGCTTTTTTTGCAATTTTGCTAAGAAAAATAAAATTTTGCTTTTCTAAATTAAAATACCAAATGGATACCAAATTTCTCTTTATACAACGTAACCCCTCTAACACATAATTTCTGGATGTAACATTAGATAAACAGCCCCTTCACGAAAAGAGAGTCCATAAAATCCATAAAAAGGAATGGTAAAATACGAGGTCATAAAGACAAACTAAAAATAATATGCAGTTGGGGCAGTTAGAAATAACAGTTACATACTTCCCCTAGTCGTATTTTCATTATTCGCCACCACTATTAATCTGGGTTATAAATTCCAAACAAAAGCTTAAGCTTCAGAGAGAAAAGATAAGATTGATACCGAAAATGTATAAATCCTGGCACTTAGATTCTTTTTTATAGAGAGGTGATCAAATTTGCAATTTAGAAAATGGAATTTTGAAGTACGTTATATGTAATTTATAACTGGCACGCTAGAGTTCGAATCCGGATCGAGAAATAGTTTTTCAGCACATCACATCAGACCTCGAAGGCTGAACACGTTATCGAGAAGTCTGCAGAAACAAAACGTTGAGAAATTCTACTAAAATAACAGCTCTGCTAACAAGTAAATCTGATATTTTATTGGAATTAGGAACCTGTCACAATATCACTTCGTTATCGAATATAGTATTTTTCATATTGTATTAGTTTTTTTTTTGGTAATTATGATGGGAGTAGTAACCCAATCAAAATGTCATTATTTGATAAGATCAGATTTTACAAAAAAAAAAGCAGAAGTGTTTTAGAAGTGGGGTCATTAATACCATCGATTAGCGAGAAATCCTTTACCCTAAAAAAAATATTAAGGCAAAAATTATCATCGTAATATTGCGGAAAAGCTACAACTTCTTGTAAAACCTCTTTAGGTAATATAGCCAAAAGTTGTCAAAATTTAATTGCATCTTCCCATAAACCAAAAAAGTTTAGCTGGTATAAAATGACAAGAACAAAACAAACAAAAAGGTAAAAATATAGTTAGAAGTTTTACATCCTTAGATCTTTCTATCCTGGAAGGTATCATGACCAGCCAGGTCAAAACTGAAAACTAAATAATAAAACAATTAGGATAAATCGTTTTAAGATTTGACAGTTTACTAAAAAATGCATAACTTTCAAAGATAACCTTTAATAATCATAAGTTTTTTGTTATCGCCGTTCCTAGTCCAATAATACGAAGGGAATCAAAATTTTTATCGTTGATGGAGAGGAAAATCATTTCTCTGGTGATTCAAAGACGTCACGTTAATGCCATTAGAGAGTTACTTAGACTTCTCAAATTTAAGCTGTCGCTTTTGGGCTCTACCAGGATTTTGGTCTTCCGCCCACGCAAGTCTCCTTGTTATGAGTTAAGGCTTCTGCCCCTTAGGCGCTCTATGGGTTCTCTTCAGGAATGCACCGTAGAACACGGGTTAAGAGCACATTCCTATCCGTTCACCAATCATTACAATACTTTTGGACGGCTTCAGCCGGCATAATAATTTTAATAGTACTCTAGTGGCTCCTGCGTCTATCTCTTTGATGTGCCCGGGGTAAATGACAATTTCTTCCAGCTCCTGTTTGTACTCTTGCCCATTCATAGGGTTTTTATATGCAAGAATTATCCCGGCTTTTAGCTTATTAGTCAAAGTTTTGCCAGTTTGATGGGTTTGGCCAATTGCGACATTCTCTGCGTAGGTTAAGGTTGATAGACCTTCCCGGTTTCTACTAGTAATTCTAGCGGGCTAAAGCCGTCGCTCTTTTAAGTTCTAGGGTATGCTCGCTTTAGTCTTTTTGGTTGGTTTCCATCTGAAAGTAGCGTTAGTACACAGCAGAATATCCCAAAGTATCACATGAGTATTACCAAAATACCATGAGAGTACCACAGAGATATCACAGAAGTTTCTCAGCAAGAAAGACAAGCCCAGAGTTTTTTATGCGTTGGAAGAGGGGAAATCTTCAAGAAAACACCAACAACCCGTGCTGTTGGTAGTGTGGGGTTTTGGATGTAAATGACTCACTAAAACCCCTCTCCAAGGTGATGTTTCAGTGATGTCATCACCTTTAGTGTGTTTAGCATTGGCCGGGATAGCAAGTGGTATTACAAATATATTTTTTTCCTTGCTATCCGGGATGGGACTAGGCTATTCTGCCAGCTTCATCCTACCCCCTGATTGAAATATGAGAAAGCGGTTTACTATGAAATTTCACCCTTTCGGGACTTTGTTCTTTTTATGAGGCCGCTTCCCCTTGCGGTGTGTCATTCCATTCTATCTTTGCGCTGTCTGTCGCGTTCATTGTTTTTCTTCGTCGTGAGTATGGTTGTGACCATACTCTTGATTTTGTCCTATTTGTCCTGACTGCTCAAGAGCGCCTCGATGAAGTTCTCCGGCGCGACGTCAGGGCGACGCCAACCTTCTCCCGCATAGCAGTCCACTCTGGGCACTTGAAAAGAGTGTGCTCTAGAGAGTCTTCCTCGTTACAATAATTACGGATCGGGGATGGCACTTTACCGATTTTATGATGGTATTTATTAAAACAGCCATGCCCCGTTATCTCTTGAGTTAGATGGAAGTTCAACTCGCCATGAGGCCGGTTGGTCCATTCGACCGATGACCGAGGCCGGACGACCGATTCACTCCATCTGCTCTGCCACTCTTCTTCCAGCATTTGTCGGTGAATTTTTTTGCTAAACTTGTTGCTGTTGTGATTGCGACTCTTTTCTACTGCTAAGAGATCAATCGACAGCATCCCAGCAAGTACCAAAATTGCCTCGCGTGACACGGTTCTGTATGCGCAGCACACTCGTAACGCCATTTTACGCTGTACTTGAAGCAGCTATGACCTATTCCTATTAATCTTCATAGCACTCGACTATATTGGGGCCCCGTACAGGATAACCGAGTGTATCACTTCAGCCAGAGAACCCTTCTTTTAGATGCTTGAGGACCTCTCTCATTCGGCATAATTCAGTTCAGGGCAGAGTAAGTCTTTTCTGCTCTGGCTTTTACTTTGGTTATATGCTGGCCGAATTTTAGATGTTTATCAAGGGTAACCCCGAGTGCTTTCAGGTATAGCTGCGGTAAAATGGCGCAGTCACCCATCGTGAATATTAGTCATTAGCCATATTACCGGGCAAATCTTCCTTCGGCCCGTGAACAGTACGGTTTCCGTTTTTTCAGGGACCAGTTGCCGGCCCTTTTGCAATCGCCTTTGCCTTTGATAATCTCGATTGCCTCGTTTTCAACTCGCATGAAATCTTCTTACGTTTTAGCACATATAATCATGTTGAGAGCGTCTGCAAATCCAACGAGCTCGACCCCCGGCGGTAAAGGGGGCCTCAGCACCTCATCATATTAGATATTCCATAGTTTCGGGCAAATAACCGAGCCTTGGGGTACTCCGCTTGTTGGTTGTACGGAAGTTTTAAGTTGGTGTTTGTCCACTAGGAAGAAATCCGAGAATATATGGACAGATGATAGAACTTTTGGATTTTTTAGATCATTTCTCTGGTAGATGCGGGTTTTGATTACTTCTTCTTGCTCTTGGTTGCGCTTTTGCACATCCAGTCATAGGTCATACTATATTCAAGAATTTCTCCGGCTGTTAGCCGGTAAAGCTTCTGCTTCCTGGCTCCCGCCAAAAAGATTGGAGCTTGTTGGTTAAGATCGTCACACTTTTAAGCTCAAGAACATTTCAGTTCCCGCTTGAGCCAAATCCTTCGTGCCATGACGTAGTCATGTGGTGAGATTATCGCTCATTTAGTTAATAAAAAAGGATCTTGGGCACGAGGGGGTCGCACAAAAAAACACAAAACGGGAAACGTCTACCGGTTTCATGACTACCGGACTCGTGACCCAGGTGTAAAATAGTTTTTTTTTTATATAATAGTGCGCAGGGGGTGCGCATGGTTGTCCCCCTGCGCACCGTTTTACCGTTTTACACCTGGGTCACGAGTCCTGATGATGATTTGGTTATAAATCGAAACCGGTAGACGTTTCCCGTTTTGTGTTTTTTTGTGCGACCCCCTCGTGCCCAAGATCCTTTTTTATTAACTATTAATTGGGGTGAGAAAACTTTCTTCATCGCTCATTTAGATTCTGAGGTACACTCCAACTTTTGGAGCTTCTCCAGGTGTAGTTCGGTAGGACTCCTTTTATATGAGCACAAAAAAGTCATAGACTTATGCCTTATTTGAACTGCTTCGCATAGGTAACCCATGCTTTTGGGATATGGTTCTCTTTCCGCTTCAGTGTCCGTATTAGGACTGGAACTTTTTATCGATTAATCGATAAATATCGATAGATATTCAGGGCTATTATGTATCACTAACGATATTATAAAAGTGACAGTTATGACAAAAAATAAAGTTTTTTAAATAATGTTATAACGGTCACCTTTATAATAACGTTGGTGATACATAATAGCCCTGATTGATCAATAGAATTACGATATTAAATATATTTTTAAAATTTCTGTTAATCGATATTTCGATAATTACTATCAATATATAGATAACTTTCTTTTATATATGGGGCATTCCACACCAAATCGACCACTTTTGAACCCGACCCCTTTTGATTTTCCTGAAATTTTTACATATTATACTATCTTACCAAAAACAGTTTTGTGAATTTTTTCAAAATTTTTTATTCAACCCAAAAAAAGAAAAACTGATGTTGTTTTTCTTCAAACGATCGTAACTTTTTCAAAAATTGACTAATTAAAACGTTCTTTTTTTTGTTTTTGTTTGTCTTTAAACGTACTTTTTAGGAAAAAATACAAAAAAAATATTCAAACTTGGATTCTACAATTTTTTTTATTTTTTCGGATGAAAATCATTAATTTTTCAAATTTTTCTACTTTTGATTTATGATTTTTTTATTTAAAAAAAAACTCTGATTTATTCCGCGTATAACAACGCAAACCCCATAATGGGCCGACATTTCTTTCTATTTTTTTGTTTAATTAAAAAATATTTTGTTTTATTTTAACGCAAATAATATTTTTCAATTAAACAAAAGAAATAGAAAAAAATGTCGGCCCATTATGGGGTTTGCGTTGTTATACGCGAAATAAATCAGAGTTTTTTTTTAAATAAAAAAATCAAAAATCAAAAGTGTCAAAATTTAAAAAATCAATGATTTTCTCCGAAAAAATGAAAAATTTTGTAGAATCCAAGTTTGAATATTTTTTTGAATTTTTTTCTGAAAAGTACGTTTAAAGACAAACAAAAACAAAAAAAAACGTTCCGATTAGTCAATTTTTGAAATAGTTACGTTCGTTTGAAGAAAAAAAACATCAGTTTTTCTAAAAATTCGTAACTTTTTCGGGTTGAGTAAAAAATTTTGAAAAAATTCACAGAACTGTTTTTAGTGAGATAGTATAATATGTAAAAATTTCAGGAAAATCAAAAGGGGTCGGGTTCAAAAGTGGTCGATTTGGTGTTGAATGCCCCATATATAGATTATCGTTTGAAATTTCGACAGTTATTGTTCGATATTTTGATTACTAATACCTCGGTATATCGGAAGTATCGGTATATCAATACTCCGATATTTATCGAAAAATATCGTTTTTTAATTATCGATATTCGATATTGATATTTGGATATGGTACAGCCCTAGTTCGTACTACAACTCTTAGTTCTAGCAGTCTACGGTCGCGCGCAAAGTTGCCGCTAGTACCACCCTGTTGACCTTTATCGTAAGTGGTATTTGAGAGGTGATTTGGGGGCATGTGCCCAAAAGTCATCTTTAGGGTCGCCCCCTGAGCATCCACTTCACTTGAGGTTGTAGCCCAAAAACCATTTTTTCAAAAAGAAATTGTTGGATTACTCACCCCCCTCCGCTGATTCTAAAACAACACAAGTATCTTTTCTTCAAAACGTCATTATCATGGCACACGGCAGCTGGATTTCTTAAGATATCCTGCACTGTAGTTACGGACCAAGAAGTCATGGACTTAATACTCATTTTTAAGCTTGTTAATCTCCTCTCTATGAGATTGTGCCGATTCGTCCCAGCAGTCTTCACCTCTTCATAGGGTAGGACGGCAGGTACATTCTAGCAAAAAATTTGATGCAAATATCTTTTTTCAAAGTAAAAGTAAAAAGGACTCTATTGATCAAAAAAAACTGTTATGTATTTGATTTTTAACTTAAAACTAGCAGAAATGGGCCTGATAAAGTATCGAAGTTACTATGGAAATCTTATGAAAAGGAATCGAATCCATCTTTGTAAATGTCGACCAAGGGATAGAATATGGAAATAATTTGGGTTATATTTATGTATGTGAGAAAAATTCAGGAGTGGTAAAGTTGGAAAGTTAATAATGTATGAGAAAACGTGAATAAATATTCTGACTTGATTTTTTTATTCGTTCTTTTCTTTATCTAATATTAACGTCGATTTACCGATCATAATGACGAGTACCCGGTTCGACTCCAGATGAAGGAAGAAATTTCCCTCAAAAAATTATTGCAAACCATCACCGAGATGCAATCAACTTTTACAAAATTAAGTATAGCTTTCGCACTTTTCGTGGTTTGAAATCCACGTTAAACTGTAGGTGTTCATAATAGATAAAATTATTACAAGACAAAGACGTAAAGAAGTACACGAAAATACTACTGCGTATTATTTACATTTTATGAAAATTCAGGTGATTACCATGAAAGCGTTAAAATTTATTATTTAATAAAGATTATTTTAAATAAAAACTTTGCACCGAAAAGTTTCTTATTAAAGCATAAAAGCGACACAAACGTAATATTTTTCCAAACTTTATGCTTCACGCAACTTTCTCTGTAAAATGAACAATAACCCTTAAATATAAAGAGTCAACCCTAAGATACATATTCTAAAAGGCATCATAAAAAATTTAATTAAATGAAAAAATTGTTGTCAACTGTAAATTAAATTGTAGCTTCCCCTTTTTCATTTCAAGATTCATTGGAATAAGTGAAGTCGAAATAAAATTTAAGATTTTTTCTTTGCTCCATCAGCCGTAATGGCGACTAGGCAAAAATTCAAAATCAGAACTGGTTGCGATTGTGTCTGATAATTTCAGTGTGGCTATGAATTCCACCTTTAAAATGGAACAAAAGACCCATTATTCTCTTAAGTTAAAATCACAATTTTAAAAATTATCCTTGATGTCTAAGTGGTTACACAAGCAACTAAAATAAATTTAAAAGTATCTCCGATGATTTTTCTAACCGAGCACATACATTAGTAAAATAAACAATTAAAACGAAAGAGCAAATAAAATGAATTTCTAAAAATAGCATCCTTATAAAAGTAAACGATAAATTATACCCTTTTGTATGTGGAGGAAATGGATTCCAGTTGACAAAATTTTCTACAAGATGTATGTATATTTTTGTATTGGTTTCAGAAACTTTTGACCAACAGAAGGTTGAATGCTTTTCCCATTAAATTTTGGTATGAGAAAAAATCAGGCGAGGTTAATATTATTTTCCTCCCTTAACTAGGTCGCATCTAAAAACTGACTTTAAATGATTGTAAATCTTTGGTGATTTTATTTTCAGAAAGACCTAAATATATGCTACTATGCACCATTTACATATTGATCGGATTGGCTTTAACGTCCACTATCATAGAACTGGTTCGAAGGCAGTACCTGCAATCTTGGAAACAACTCCAAGCGATGTCGGGACCTCTAGCAGATACGCTTCGTAAAATGGCCGATAGCGCGCCCGGTTTAGACGTTTCCGCTTTTCAAAACGATCTGAGAAAAGTTTTGACTGTGGTAAATACATAACATAAACATTCGTTATCCGTTTTATTTTAATTTTTCTGTCGCAATTTTAGGTGACAATGCCGAAGAAGTTTGCAAACCACCTTGATCGAGGATCGAAGAAAACGAAAAAATTGGATTGGGAAAGAGAAGTCGAAGCGGTAATTAAAGATATAACTACTGGAGTTAACAGCAAACCACACTCACCTAATGTTGTTCAAATAGTCGTTTACGAAAGCTCGGTTTAGCAAAATTTTTGATCAGTTATTTATTTTAAAATTATGCCATAATAAAATATAAAACTTTGTTTTTATTTTTCCTATACCTTAAATTAATTAGGGGAATATCTTCCGAGTCATTAGTAAAAACAATCTCTGTTGTGCTCCGGCTAGCTTGTGTAAACACTAAAAAAATAATTAAACTTTCGATCTTTTGTTAACAAACTGTAAGTTCCCACTACGCTAGTCACATATTAGGAAAACCATGGATGTCCAAAAAAAACTTTCCATAAATTAGCAGAGAAAAACAATCAAGAACTGAAGCCAAATTCTGACGATCGACCCCATAAAAAATTAGGTAGTTTTTGAATGAAATTTAATTTTCTACAAGTTAACGATTTCAGTAACTTACGATAAAGCGTTTCCCAGAAATATGAGATTTTATGCCAAAAAACTGAAATGTGCTGAGTAAACATGTCGACTTGAGATAAATATGTCAGTTTCCTAATAAATGTGAAAGCCTTAAAACTTTATAAACTACGACACTTCATTGAAATATTTTTATTTATGAAAAACTAATAAATTTGTTTTTCGTGATGTACTTCCCAGATTAACTCAAACATTTTTTTCCAAGTGCACGATTTCCCTGGGTGATAAATCTAATAAAACAATAATTTTATAGAAAAAAATGTATTCCTTTATAATGGTAATTAGAAATTCTCATTCAAGTTCGAGTTCCAACAGCAATAAAAATAAAACCAAAATTTATTGGGTCGTTTATTCAAATTGCCTCGTGCAATTTGTGTCAACAACGCCAACATAAAGCAAAACAGATTTGGTTTATTCGAAATTCAAAGATTATAGATAAAAGTTATTGTTACGTTAACTCGGCTCACTTTGCTTTCAAGTGCGTCGAAAAAGATAAAGGGTAATTTGATGTGCAGAATCAATTAGCCTCGACGACCCCATTTGAAGTCAACAAATTATTATTCGTTTGCTTTATCTAATTTAGGTCTGAATTCTGCGTCTACAAAAACAGAATTTTACATCAAATCATTTAATTATATCAGTGTTAACGTATTGCATTTATATTACCGTAATATCAACCCTAATTGGAAGGTAAAATTTTTCATTTAATAATTTATATATTTTTTTTGATTACTTACCTCTTTTGGTTATTCAAAAATTTAATCTATAAGCCTAAAATGACACGTCGGTAGGCACGAATTGTAAAAGATAAAATATTACTTACGTGGAGCTCTGGTAAGTTTACAAACTTGTGACAAACGCTCTTTTCCAACCGAATGGAAGCTGATGAATGATACACTTGTTCCAAATTAACAGTTGACAACATAGTTCAAGGTTAAAGATATAGAATAAACTAATGAAACGATAGAGTATCGACGGTCAAGCAATAAATAAAACAAGAAAAACATTAAAACTTTATATTTTGTTTTGTATAAAATTTAAATAAAATTACAAACACAACTTAAATAATAATAATTCTATTATACGAGTACAAAAAGAAATTCTGGTACGATAACAATGTTATTTAAGTAAACTACACCTCTTCTAGGAGATCCACTTCTTCGTCTCGGTGAACTTTTTCGTGAGAAATATTAGAAACGGGATTTTGTGAGTACAAGAACATGGCATACAATACCGTAATTATAGCTAAAATTGTGTTTAAATAAATAGGAATATTAAAAAATAAATAAGACAAAATCGCTGTAAAAATTAACTCTAGTGCGCTGGCAAATGTCTTTAAAATCGAATTTAAATTTTTTAAAAAGAAACTGGTTATAATACCAATAGCAGTGTTGTTCATCATGATGATTATAACTTTAAAATGTAACACTTCTTTTAAATTATCCGAAGAGAAGGTACGAACGTTGCCTTGCAACAAAAGCAATACAACGTTACAAACAATCGAATCTAAATACATAAAAACATTCTGTATAAAAATATTAACATTAGCACCGGGTTCTTTTAGTATGTATTCGTTATAAACACCAGCTAAGCACGAACATGTCGCCTGTATTAATATAAGCACGGCGTTTATGTCCCAAACGAAACCCGTCGATTTGGTGATATCAGATTCTTTGGCTTCCTGTTTTCCATCGAAACTAGATGGAAAACTGACTTGCTTAAACATACAACCAACGGTTAGTATCACGAGAGATAACCACTGTTTAGTGCTTAACTTTTTCTTAAAAATAACCTAAAATGATATAAGTAAACAAAAGTATGTCAAAAAAAGGGGAAGTACATACCTGAAATAGTATCGCAGTTATAACGACCCTGAACTGTAGTAAGAGATAATATGTGGTCGGATCAAAAGTCGCCAAATTGACGAACGACAAATTGTTATAAAAACAGTACAATAAAGCAGGTACGAAGTATAATCCTAATATATGTTTGTGTTTCGTAACGTCCTTAACTAATGCGATGAACGAATGACTACAAAAGAATATAAATTGTTAGGAATGGTGAAGATTTAAATGGTAAAGCGTAAATATTTGACAGTTTAAATTTCGGGTACAATTTAGACTACCCAAGCTAATGTAACTTGATGATAAACAAGATATGTACTATGTATATAAGGTATATACTACATAACATTTGAGTGGTGAATCTGATGGTAGTATGCTAAAATGATGAAAAATGACAGCGTTTAAGGAGCAGGAAGTGGCAGTAAACACAAATAAATGGGCAGTAAGTTAGAGTTAGGGTTATCTTGAATATTTGACGTTATTTGGTGGTTTTAAAACCTCTAAATAAAGGTATTTATTGTGATATAACAATAAAAGATAAATTGTCGATAATATAATAGCAATGTACATTGTATTTTATTATATACCTAAATAAAAGCTAAAAAAGTTATAAACTCGTAAAATTGTAATATGAAATAAAAAATTTAAAATATTTTTGAGTTAATTCGAACACAATAAAATAATAATATATTATAGGTAATATAATTTACTACTTTTGCTTATTTAAATATAATAAATAATTCCTAGCTCCGATGCAAACATTACATAATTAAACTGGGAAAACTCAATAAAGTATTATATTGAGGATGGGCCAGAGGTCCCCATTATTTAAAAAGTGAGAGCAAAGTAATTTCAGCTTCTTTCAATTTTAAAATTTTCCGGTTTGCATTGTTATTCGCCCTTCAATTTCATAGATAGATACCCACCCACCACCAATATCAATTATACTTAACTGTCAAATATACGCCACGCTGTCTCAATATTAAGGCCTCCCAGCAAATACATTTTTTATGAGATTTCAGGGTATCTTCTGTAAATTTTCCAATCGCTTTATTTGTTTCAATTTCTTGTTATATAACATACGGGTATGTATAAAAAAAGTAGGGTACATGTTGACACAAATCTTTGGAAGGCTATCCGATGGTGGCTAATAAACTTCAAAATAAAATAATTACTTCCTTGCATGACCTATCTTCTATGTATCTAAAATGACCTAACTAAAAAAATTGACAAAAACTGTCCATTTATTATAAATGTTTTTGTGAAAAATACATTTGTCTACAACTACCCCACTGCCGTGTGCAGTGGACTAAGGGTTAAATGAAAGAGGAAATGAAATGAAAAGAAATTATTATTGAAATTTTCAATTACGGTTGTCATCTTTTCAACGAATTTTTGATGAAAAATGGGGGTTGGTTATAAACTGGATTTTATGAGTTCAAATGCCATAACTGAGGTGTTGGTGCTATTCTTTTTCTAGATAAAGATTAATTATTATAAAATTTCTGAGCTAGCCGTGGTGAACAAAGTTTGTCTTTGCTGATTGCTAAAAGAATTTTTCCTTGTTATTTTTTTACGATAGTTTTAGCATTAGGACAATTTTTATGACATACGACTGCTAGGGTATTTTTGGTGAATTTTTTTTTAGTTGATTTTGAAAGAAATTTAAATTTAAAAGTAAAGCAGAAGTTCACTTCACTATAACCGTGAGATTAAGTTTGTTTTCTTTAGTAACAATTTTTTTGAATTGCTTTCACAATTATCCACATGGCAAATAAAAAAATCGCGGTGGCAGAATTTATGATACTTCTATAATCAAATTAAATAAATTAATGGATTATAGATATTCACAGAAAAAAATTTGTACTTAAAAGTAGAACAATTTGTGTCTGGATTGTCTACAAGTACAAATTGTGTGAAAATTTAGTACAATTGTACTTAATTTTAGTCATCTCTAGCGCAATTGTACCATTTTATACCACATATTGTACTAAATTTGTACACAATTTGTACTTGTAAAGAAGCTAGACACAAATTGTTCTATATTTAAGCACAATTTTTTTTCTGTGTAGATAAAAAAAAATTTCAAAGGTAATATGCATTATTATTTATTAAATTTTAGTAAACAAAAGCTTATACGTTAATAAAACAAATTCCTTTAAATTTAAAAACATAAATCACTCAGAAATATTTTAACATAAAAGAGCGGGTAAAATTTCAAATAATTGCGTTTTTAAAGTTGAATGCAACAAAAATCCGTTAGATGGCAGGCGAAATCACTCCGATCACTCCGAGTGATCAGAGCAATGAGGTATTCGAACGCGGTCTACTGTAGATTTGATAAGTAAAAATAAAAATTTGTAAATATTATGATAAATTAAAATCACCAGATATAAAAATCAATTTAAACAAAAACAACAATGAATAATGAACTAAAATTAAAATGACGCACAATTAAATTTAAAAAAATTGTAATATACTAAAATTTAATAACACAATTGATAACTACAATTTTAGGAAGATAAGCAGAATAGAAATTTGAAACTTAATCTTGAATTAAAATTTTTCTAAAGAAATAAAACTGAAAAGTGGAAAAGTACAACATTTAATGATAAAATTTTTAGACTCTTATTTAAACAACCTAATTTTGAATTATTTGATTATAAAGTTAATGTTTTGAAAAAATAAATTTGCCGCTGTAAAACAAGAAGAATTGAATAATTTATTAATTAAAATTAAATTATGATGATTAAAATGCTACCGCTCGTGGAAAAGTAGATGTTGTGTTTAGGAAATTAAATAATTGAAAATTTTTTAAGTAATTTGGAAAATTAGAAATGAGTAGAAGCGGAGAATTACAAAATTTAGATGATAAAGAAAAGTTGCAAAAATGGGAAGAAATAAAATTGTTGAATATTTACGGAGGAAAAATTGGAAATCGTGGAAGATTTTTTGAAGTTTTGCTGGTATTTTGAAAGAAGTTATTATTGAACCTAGAAAAGTAGAAAAAAATTAATTACAATTAAGACAAATTTTAGTGCGGTGATAGCATTTAATTTTGGATAGTTTGGAGGTGATTCAATTGGTTAAGTGTTGTAAATTTGGTTTGCTTAGTTAATTGAAGAGTTTCTTTCGAGATATTTTAAAAATTTATGAATTAAGACGAGTTAACTTGATTAAGAAGGATCCTCCAAGTTGCTTTAAATTAATTTTATTTATAGTTAAATTTATTTTAAAAATTTTAAAATTTACAGAGATGACTTGTTGAAGCTTCAACATGAAATGTCACATTCCCTATTTCAACTTAGGGAGAGATGTCATCTTGTGATTTTCATCTTGAATAAAAGCACTACAAGTGATTTATTTTTAATTTTAAAAATTTTAGAATTTTAATTTTTGAAAAGGATGAATTTTTAAATTTGTGCATTTGTTTTTCAATTTATTTAGTTCTTATCTACAGTTGTGCCTTCAAAAATATTTAAATAGGTAACAGCTCCGATAAAGAGAAATTTTCATTGCGTTAATGGGAAGTTTAAATTGTGTTAGGAAAATTTTAGTTTCCAGGGCTGGCAAGAAACATCCAGAAGTGATAAAAAAAAAGAATATTTAAGTTGTTCGAAAGACCTTTAAAATCAACCCAAAAAAAACTAAAAACAAAACCAACTGATAATATTTGCGTTACAACCCAAGTGGCACTCTTGCATACATTTATTTATCAGAAATTAAAATATGACTGTTAAATCTTTTAAAATCCGGCTCTTTGGTTAATAATTATAAATGGCGGTTCTTTAAGGCATTTCATTTTAAGACTTTTCACTTCAGAAGATGAAAAAATCTTAATAAATTAAGTATATCAAAAAACATGTTCGCATTTTTAATCTTATCTGGTTTATAAAAAAAAATGCATTCCAAGTTTAATAGTGAGAACTGGGTCGATTTATCTATACTCACGTGTATTTCCTTTTTTTATTAATTGTATTTATCAAACAAATATTAATTATCTGCTTTTCCACTTCCCTACTTGAAAAATTGCAATGAAAATTTTAAGTGTTTGAAATGCTTTTAATTCAATAGCAACCACATCTGCCCGATCAATTAATTTTAGATTACATTATTTTTAATATTATTGTAATAATTGTAGAGGTACAGTCAAACCTGTCAAAGTCGACTCAGATGGGACCCCATTTCCTGTCGGACTATACAAAGTGTCGGCATTTACAGGGAAACCGAGATTGTAATAAATATCACAATATGTAATTTATTCATAGTCTGCAAGTCTCATGTTTTTCTCAATTAAAATTATAACGTACATTAGTGTCTTTGTTAATTATAAATACTTCCTCCGTCATTATTCAAAAATTGAAGTTACGTAAATAAAACTTTTACATGTTACTTACATAACAATAAATTTTAAAATTGTTATCAAATTAATTTTTTTAAGTATTCAATTAAAATAAAAAATTTAATTTTTCAAATTAAACTTTTGTTAAAAAGCAAGGTACGTAATTAGATAGTTACAACGTGATAAGAAATCGTATCAGCAAATCACTTTTGTAGTGAATTTCTGAAAAGTGACGGATTAGACAGTGTCGACTTTGACAGGTTTTACTATATTATTAATTTGCTATAATGATACCCTTTCAATAGTGTTAAATATAAAATGAAATAAACTCAACTTATCTACAATAAATTAAATTGAAACTATAGTTAAATTAACTTTTTTTAAATTTTCACGCATAAACATGAAAATTTCGACTGTCCACATGTACCTACCCCTCCCTGCCTTACTAAAATTTCTGACATTTTACAAATAGAAAATTGTTTTCATCAAACATTTAAAAAAAATTTTGAGACCTTTCCTGTTATCTGCCCACGGCTTTATTGCTATCTCTCCACTATCTACTGACTCAGTTTACACTGTTATCTTCTTTCTTTCTCAGTTTCAAGTTTCAAAATGTATTAAAAATAAAACAAAAAGTATTTGCTATCCAATGTATTATTTTTATATCAATTTATAATATAGCAGTCAATTTTCAGTAGTAAATTTTAAGATTTTTTGTTTGAATTTTTATATTTGTATTTAAAAAATTCAAAAATTTGAAATTTCAAAATGTCATTTCGACTGAAAAAAACCAAAAACCTTTAGCTATATATTCAAAAGTAATTTTTTTTAGAATTTCTAAAATATTTTGCCCTTGAAGATTATTTTGAGATTTTAATACCAATGCTACTATTTTAAAATTTCAAGATAACTGAGTGGCCTGAATATTAAATAAAACTATGTCACTTACTCTCTACAATAAAGAACCACCGATGTAAACAATTTCAAAACTTCCGTTAACAGCACGACGGTTATTATGTCATATTTATAAGCGTTATTCGATTCTTGAGATGCAGTAACCAGAATGCCTGCAAAAAAAGCAATGTAAATCTTTCAAATAATTATATCAAAGACAAAGAACTCACCTTGATTAACAAATAATATAATGTACAAAACGAACACCACAATGCTACATTTGGTCGGAAACAATTCCGACCAATTTATACTGCCCATAATGTACAATTTAAATTACTGCTTCATTAAATAATAACATATTTGTATATCACACTGTTTTGAAAGACTAGCAGACATTATTGAATCGATCAACAATACAACATTTACTACATAACCTAGAAATTGTAAACTATTTATTTGAAACGTCAAAATTGACAACACAGCTGGTAATCCAGTGATTCCCAAACTATTCTTAGTAGCAGCACTGTTTTGATTTCACAGTGTTTTTGTTTTTTTACTTTACCATATCGCACCATGAGTGTAAAACCGTAGTAAGTGCAAAAGTCATAGTTCCAAGATAATGGGAGTTAAAGTTTTTATATTATTATGATAAATAGAGTATTTACACTAAAATATTGAATTTTGCTGTTATTAAAAATATTTAATCTAGCTGCATAGGTAGCAGGAATGGCGTAAAACCAAAATATGTGCAAAAACTCTGGTTTTAAATTTACAAGAAAATTAAATATAAATATTAGTAAATCCAAGTATCTGCTTTTTCATACATAAAAGTATGAATTTGCACTTACTAGTGTTTTACACTATTAATTTATTACTAATACAGTTGTTTGGCATTAAAATAAAAAAAAATTTGCACTTACTATGGTTTTACACTCATGGTGCGATATTATGGGTATACGTGTATACCATACGATACCGCATACTTGATACGATACCATAGTAATCCAAAAAAAAATTTAGATTTTGACAGATTTACAATTTACACATTTGGGGTATTTTTTACGAGTGTCTCGCGACAGTAGCTTGGCTGTGACTGTGGCGCCATCTGTGGTGCTCTTAGAAAATTTAAGTTGGCTGTGAGGTTATGCGAATTTGGATAATGTACACAGCAGTCCATGGTACACAGTTATGTACTATGGTGTAATGTGAAAATTACAGGTTACGCATTTTCGATTTTTTTTGTAAGATTTAAACAAGTAATAATAATTTACTGATTATTTACACATAGGTATGTAGAGTGCCATGAAAAACAAAACATCACAACACCGGAAACACAACATTTCATTTATCTGATAAATTTTTCAAAATTGCCACCGTTTTGTTCAAGATATGATTCTATTTTTCGCAGAAGTTCTGGCGATTTGGTGATAATTGATAAATGCTAAATTAATTTTGCTTTTTAAATTTTTTAAATTTAAAGATAGATTTGCCTTAACTACCATTTTTAAATGACTTCATAGAAACAGTCTAATGGTGTCATATCATAATAATGGTGTTTTGTTTTTCATAGCACTCTACATACGTAATTAATTAATTATTATTGTTTGTTTATATCTTGTGTTTTCTCGAATTTTTTCTTATGTAACCTTATGAAAATTTTATATGTATTTGTAGAGAAAAAATTGCAGATTACAAAAATGTTAAAAAAAGACATGTTGCTATTTGAAAAAAAAATTTTATGTTTACTTCCGGTTGAATTTTAAGTATAAAAAAATATACTTTGACAGTTTCCAATAGAAAATTTGGAGTTGAATAAAAAATTATTTAAACATTTTTGTGTATCTAGTAATATTTAAGAATTATTCACTGTTACCACTTTTCGTGAACACACTGTACATTTATGTATATGCATACGTTCTATAAATCCTACTCTAACAGGTTTATATTCCTTATTTTTATCAAAAACAACTTTTTAGCAAAAGCAGTAGTAGTATAGTTGTAGCAAGTAGTAAAACGACATCAAACATGAATTTTGTTGCTAAAAAATATTTAACAAATTTTATAAAATTTTACGAATTAATTATCGTAATAATTTTAATATTAGATCAAGTTAGCAGCTCATTGCCAATCGGCAACAATAAGGGTAAGTCTACCTAGTTTAACAGTATTTGGACAATATTATTGTACCGCTTCAGGGGATTTCCAAAAGTTATTACGTATAATTTGCCAAGATCTATTTATTGAAGGTCGCCAGCATTGGAAATTAAGGATTTTGAAACCTTGATAATATGAAAATTAAGTTAAAATTGTAAAATTATTGGCTTTAAAATACAATATAGTCATTATTTGTTTTTGTTTAAACCTAATTACTAAAATTTAACAGGAACCATTTTTTTCATATATTTTATGAAATTACGTACTTTTAATACCTACATAATATATAATTATTTTTTGAAAATGTTTAATTTACTAAAGGTATATAAATATTGCAAAACAACCACTCTTAGTACGTACTTATTATTATTATTAATAGCACAACACTCTACAGTAGAATATGGCTGTCTTATCGGAGAAAATCCATTTTTTGAGGTGGATTAATCCTCGTTTTAACAAATCATTATAAATCCCTATGCGACTTAGCTTCCTGCACAATTTTTCTCCATGCCTTACGGTCCTTCACCTTTCTCAACAGATCACTCACACCCATCGTCTCAAGGTCGCCAGCCACTCCATCGCAGTTTTGGTTTTCCTCTGGCTCGCTCTTCCCCAGGCATCCATAACATAATAAATTTTCCGATTTCTTTATTATTAGCTCGCATCAAATGTTCCCACCATCTTATTCTTTGGGCCTTGATAAATTTTACTATATCTTCCCCATCCATTTCTTGAAGAAGTTCAGAATTTGTCTTACTACGATATTGGCCATATTTATTCGCTTGTATCCCACTATCGCTCTTAAAATCTTTTTCTCAAATAATCTAAGCCCTTTTTCTTCTTTTCCTGTCAAGCAAATAACCTCCGCTGCATACGTGAGAACCGGTCTTATTAAAGTTTTATAAATCTTTATTTTTGTTCTTTTTGATAATGTTCTATCCTTCAACAGATGTGTATTGGCATAGTATGCTCTGTTTGATGCCAGTATTTTTGCAGTGACTTCCATGTTTCTGTTGTTTCTGCAATTGACCTGAACTCCAAGATAATTGAATTCTGCTACATGCTGAAATACAGAGCCATCTATTATTAAATCTGAAAGTTAAAAATAGTTAGAAATAGTAGTAGGTAGCTGGTAGCTGTGTTTGAATCCTGTAGTTTATTAGGTCCCCGTACTTGCATATCTTCTATTTCATTTTTGTAAAGTTAGCTCGTCAAATAAGAACGTTAAATAAGTTGAGATTATTTTATTTTGAGATTTGTGATGCGATTCTCAAGCTTTAACGAAAGATTACTCAAGTTAGTACAATAATATTCTTATTATATAATTCTGTACTTACACCTTATTGGTAACCTTTCATTTACAAAATCTTTTAAATTTAAAAAAAATTTATTTCTAAATTAATATCCTTCGATTTTGATAGAAAATCAGAATTTTCAAATATAAATGGTGCTAAAAAGTTGTATAATAAAGTTTGCTTTATGGTGTCAGGAGTAATATTATGAGGATCAGATCTATTAAACAGAAAATTATATTTAAAATATGAAAGTACATAAATCTCTACATTATATGCATAAAAATTAAAAATTAATTATCTCCTACAAAGTATGTCCATAAGTAGGTGATAAATTCTTATATTATAAGCATAACTTTCTGATCTTTACTGTTGAACATTATTAAATTCAATAGGTAAATTATGTAATAGAAATTTTTCATATACACTGCATGCTCCGTTCTTCTTGTTGTCCATTTTCATACTATGTAATTAAACATTCGCTTTGTTTTAGGTTCGGTATACTTTGACAATGGTACAAATTACTTTGAACACATATTATCAAATGTAAGAAGAAACAAACGTCAGAATAATAACAACGGGTAAATATTAACTAAATTTAAGGCCGGTATTTCCATCTCCTAATAAAGTCCCAAATAACTTTATTCGCCGAATAAGTGCGTATTTCCATCCTTGAATAAAATGTTACTATTGGACGAATTTAAGTTATTTGCCAAATAAGTTATTCGGAAATTTATTCGGATCTGGAAATACCGGCCCTTGGCTACGAACACTAAAATTCAAAAATTTATGTTTTGCAATATATTATTTTAGAGGAAAATGTCAAATTCCACCTAACCCATTTCAAACTAAATATCAAATATTGGGTAATTCTGGTATAAATTACAAGGCTGGTGACTTTGTTGATCAATTTAGCGCATTGCATATGGGTTGTCTTACCGGATATGCTCTAAGTCAATTTACGCAAAACCCTGTATATTGTATAAATGGAGCATGGAATGAACCACCGTCAGCTTGTATCCGTAAGTAAATTTGTCGATACCAATATTGAAGAATAATTGTAAATAGAACGAACTGCAATAGTTCAGAAACATTTTCTTCCTGGCAGAATTGTCGGGACTTATATGACTGAATTTTTCAGATTATTCTCTTCATATGATTGTGTTTATCATTTACCTTCTAACATTTCTAACAATTTTCATGGCTTGCTCCAATTAATTTCTTGACTTTGTCAGTTCATCTTGGAACTAATATTTTGATTAACAATTCGCATAATTTTGTTCATGCCATTAGTGATTTATTATGATGATACCTGAAAGTTTTTTTGACTTGCTACAACATTTTAGGTACTTGCACATCATTAAATTCGACTGTAACAACGGCTGTTACGTGCAGTTTAAATAATAAACCATTAGATAACTGCATCAATCCGGTAAAGGGAACAATTGCATTATTGTCGTGCAAACCATTGTACGAAGATCCCAATATCCTAAGAAACCCAGTACGTTTATGTAGGGAAGGAAGATGGGATCCTCCTATATCTGCTTGTTATCCAAGTAAGTGTATAGTACAAATAATTTGAATTTAGCTAAAAAAATGTATTCAAACACTTATATTTTTATTCTAATTTAGCTTGCGGCATTAAGCATCCGAAGGGAAACACCAACATAATTGGTGGTAACACCGTTCAAGTCGGAGACTATCCCTGGCAAATCGGAATTTATAACAGCACCACCAAGTCGTTCTTGTGCGGAGGTTCGATTGTTGATCAAAATGTTATTTTAACTGGTATGCACTGCAGGCAATTATATACTAAAAATATTATAATATTTTGTTACAAATTTAGCTGCTCACTGCTTATCGGATCATTTTGGAAAACCCGAATCACCTGCTAACTATGTAGTAGCGGCAGGAAAATATTATAGTAGTTATGATGAACCGAGAGATCGGTTTGTCCAATATTCAAGCGTAAGATACAGCGAATTTTTAGAAAGCTGTCAGTTAATTACTTTATGTATAGGTACTCACAATTCACCTACCAGAACGATATACAGGACTTACAAATGCCTTTGCACAAGATATAGCCATTATGGTAATATCAAATCCGTTTATTCTCTCAGTAGCTGTTCAACCTGTCTGCGTTGAATTAACTGAAAGTTATGGAGATATAACTTTTATACCTGATAGCAATAATGGAATTGTAAGTTTAAAACTTTACAATTTTACTGAACTTACTTGTAGAAAATCATATAATGCGTTTTAAGGTTACCGGTTGGGGTTTAACTACAGAAAGTGGAGTGATATCGGCAGAATTAAAAGAACTTATAATACCCAGGATTCCATTTGCTCAATGTTCTGAGGAAGTACCAAGTAGTTTTAAACGCTATATCACAGCAGACAAGATTTGCGGCGGTTATTTGAACAATGGCAAGTATTATAATATTATATAATATTATTAATATTTAAGTTTGGTGGCGTCGTATGTTTGGCACTACATTTCGATTGTTCAATTTGTAATATTCCGTATACATTGTAGGAATGTCTATATGTCGTGGGGACAGTGGTGGAGCATTAGTTTTCAAAAACCGAATAAATGATCGATATTTCGCTAAAGGGATCGTCAGCACATCTCCTGCAACCGAGTCGTTAACATGCGACTCCAACCAATATAGCTTATTTACATCGGTTGATAAACACAGAGAGTTTGTGCGATATTATATAGCACTCAATCAATTGTAAGTTAATTTAACTAATTATTTTAGTTTATACACTGAAAAAACTACTTTACTTAATTAATTTTTACATTAAGCTTTTTACGTTCTAAGTAGAACATTGCTTTTTCCTTTTTGGGAATTACAAATCCGATTAGCGGGGTGGATTAGTCCCCATATTACGTATTTCCGATAAATCAATATCTATTTCACCACACCGTGTGGATGCCCACTGAAAGGTCGATACTTAATTACTTCACTTAATAGAAACATCATTTTGGGGTCTATATTGTATACAAATCAAAGTTGTGTTAACACCATGTACTATATTATATACCTTTCTAATATTTCCTTCTAATACAATTGCAGATATCCTTATGCCCATTAAATATATTAAAAATCAAAACTCAAATTATGATACTTTTAAGCATGCAGTTTCTTTCAGTTTAGGGTGAATTACACATCACAGCCGTTAATTAGTTCTGTGCATAATATTACACCTTGGGGTGGTTTATAATTCTACCTTTACAAACAAATGTGAACATTGGGTACTTTTTTTCTTCTTGCTGGTTTCTAATTTGGTTCTTACAATGTCTTTATTGATACATACAATGTAGGATTTTGTTTCAAACCTCTCTTCAAGAATGGCTCAGAAAGATGTTAAGCAATGAAAAGTCGTAAATATTAATTATGCTTTTTACTGTGCTACCCCATAAGTTAAATTTTAATTGAATTGATTCTCTATGAAATCGTTTTATTTAACAGTCGACCACAACTGGAATGCATCAATAGTAACTGTATAACTGAAGAATATCATAAAGAAGAAGTGAAACCACAGAATGGTAAGAACAAATTGTATGTTATATATCCTGTCATATATCGATTAGTTGAGCTAATAATCGTTTTTAAATTTTCCAATTTTTGCTCGAAATTTGACTTCTTGGATGTATTCTGTTAACGGTAGGTATGAATTTACTTACAAGGGGACACAACAGTGAGTATGTCGCCAATCAAAATCTCAATTTTTTTGGTGATTCTAGGAGCTAAAATAATTATCACTTTCTTGATTTTTAGTCCATTGGGCTTTAGTTACAGAGTTTTACTAAAGCCCAATGGACTAAAAATCAAGAAAATGATAATTATTTTAGCTCCTAGAATCACCAAAAAAATTTGGATTTTGATTGGCGACATACTCACTGTTGTGTCCCCTTGTTAGTCTAAAAAACAAAAAGCTACCAATTACAGTAACTCCAGTAAAACCTACGTCGTCGTGCATTTAACATCAAGCAAATATTACGGTTTAGGGATATCTACGGCAAATCTTGAATCTTCCCTAAAATCTGAATCATATACTATCTTTAATATTTATAAGCTTATGCGTGGTTGTGATTATATGTGCTGATATAAAATTCTCAAGGTCAGGTTTCTAATCAGACGAAGGAGATAAGCGGGCTATCGCCCTCATCTGCCCCGCAGATGCCAAGTGTCAGCTACAGCTACAAGGAAGAAGCATAGCATCGTTCTATCAGTTTTTGAATTTTGACATTGAGTTATCAATAAAAGGGCGATGATCCCTGTAAGTTGACTCGATTCACCATCAAATTAGTGATGCACTAATTAGGTACAAATTGTATTAAATTTGTGTGCAAGACATAATATTATACCATAAAATTAATGTATAGTAAAGTCATGTGATGGCCACATCTCTCATCCAGTGAGGCCAAACAACCACATTCGCCTCACATCCACTCGTTTTTTAGTGGTTAAACATCAATGCATTTGAACTATTAATAAAAGTTTCATTTTTTTGTTTCGTTTTGTTTTTGTTTTTGCAAATCAATTTTCTTAAAATTGGCTGAATTTTGGATTGTTAAATTTTCATCTCGTAAAGTTCTGAGTGGAATTTAAAGATATAATAGTAGTGGTACAGGTCAGTGACGATCCAAAAGTTGGCCTTCTCTTTGTGATAATACATATAATTTATAACTAATTTGTTCTATTAATATCTTTCATACACGATACAAAAACACGATAATTTATAATTTTTGTTTATAGATATGGTAAATTTCCGCATGGTATGCTACTATAGATCACGGCGTAACTCAGGAACTGCATATCTTAAGCCTGGGAATATAAATCCCTCCTTGTGCACGCACATCGTTTATTTATATGCAGCTGTAAGTAACCATACCACTTTCATTCCTGGGTACGAATATGAAGACATCTCGTTAGGTGGATATGCACACTTTACAGGACTTAAGGACCATAATAAAGATTTGAAAGCGTTGATTTTTCTTTATATTAGTAGAAGCTCGACAATAGTAACGCACGCTAATCCAACAGCTGATGCAGAAAATAGGCAAAAATTAGTTAATAACGCGATTGCATTTGTACGTCGGCATAACTTTGATGGTTTGGAAATATTTTGGCAAAATATTAGTCCACTTGATAATGTGTTCTATTTATCATTAATACAGGTTTGTTTTAGTAGTTGATTCTTACGTAAAAATAGATATTTACGATAGGTGTATTCACAGTGAAAAAATTGAATTTCAGTTATTCTCGCACCAATTTTGAAGTAAATTTTATTTCAATTGATGTCAAATTTAGTTCAATTGTATTAAAATTAGCTTCAAAATTGGTGCGAGATTGATATGCACTTCAATTATAGTAAAAATTACTTCAATTTTTTCTCTGTGTTGTAATGTAGAATTTTACGATACGCGATTGAAAAATTGTTCAACAAGCCGAAGGCGAGTTGGATAATCCGTCAAGTATCGTAGAGATACATAACGATACAAATATTGTACAACGTTTTATCTACATTGATGTTGTAAGTGCCATATTTCTAATTAGTACCTACACATATTTTAGTGCTTGTAGTTGAATTTTTATAATTGTGTTTATGAAAAAATAATACGGCGGCTTAGTTGCGTTATAGTTACAAAATTGTTTCATTGTTTCTCAAGCATTTAAGTGACAGCAAGTGTTTACCGCACTAGTACGGCAAAAACTATCATTACGATATTAAAAAATGTTATGAAATATGGCACATTAAAAATTCAAAGTAGATAAACATATTTTCATGTCATCAAAAAATCTTATCACAAGAAATAAACGTTAATGGGTTACAACCCAGGTTAATGGATTAAAATCTTCATTTTATTTACGTTACATAGTTAAATGTAATATTTTGTGTTGCATTAAGTAGATGTAAGCTTTGATTTGCACTCATTATATCAATTATTACTATTAGGATCTTTACGAAGGATTCGAGAAGGAATCGATAGAAACTGGTAGACCTCGATTGCTATTAACCGTATCAATTGCAACTGACTCGCGGAACATAAATAGTCTTAACGAAATGTCAAACATTGTTCGGTGAGTTATACTGATGAAATTATGACTTTAATAGCTATTATTTCCAACAGATACTTGGATTGGATGGCTCCTGTAACTTTTCAATTTTCGAATATGTTTAACCAAAAACTCAGCCATCTAGCTCCATTATATCGTGTAAACGGAATCGTGGATAAGGAATTAGATGTTGTAAGTTTTTTCACAAGAACATGGCTGTGAATATTGTTAATATTGACTGTAAAAAACTTCCAGAACTTTACTATCAATTACTTTGCGCAATTGGGTATGCCCAGAGAAAAGCAGCTTTTAAGTATTCCAACTTTCGGAATATGCTACATTTTAAGCGATCCATCAATGACGACTTTTGGTTCGAAAACCGATAAGGTTTGTTCCAAAAACCCGGGTACGCCTTACAAAGAGGTAATTTTTATAACATACACCACTACAATTTTAATAAATTAACCGTTTTTAGATTTGCAAAGATATTAAAGATAACGGTTGGACTGCAGTGCGACCGTATCCAGATGCCATGGGGCCATATGCTTATAAAGGCAATCGATGGATAGCCTACGACGATGAAAATGCAGTTCAAAAAAAAACTGAATATGCTGTCGAAAATAAACTAGGCGGAATTGTATTTTGGGATATTGGTCTTGAGGATTATCTAGGATATTGCACTGGAAAGCAATTCCCGTTGATCCACGCAGCAAAGGAAGTGCTGAAAAACGCTGATATATCCGTAGCTTGGTAAGATGCATTCTTTAATGACGGAAAATAAACTGTATTGGCGCTGTAGTTGCAATGTATTTATATGTTCTATCAGTTAAATTAATAATAATAAAATATAAATAAAAATTTAACCTATTAATTAAATAGATACAGTACTGCTTGCAGTACTTTAGATATAATCAGGCCCATATTTCTATATTATATAATATGTTACTGGTTTTCTTGATTGTTGCGGCAAGAAAACTTGATTTAGATTTTTGATAATAAACACAATAATGCTTATGGTTGTTTATTGATGATAAATACTAATCGGGTATGTGCCCTTTACAACTGCTTGGTTGGTAGTTTGTACAGTACTGAAGGTTGATGAATGTCTTAAGATTAATAAAGGATGCAACCCTACTCCAAGAATTGAACTAACATCCCGCCTACCTTGAAAAGAAATTTTTAATGAAGAAAATTCAAATGATTAAATATATTTATATACCTACGTAATGCAAATGGTTAAATCGAAATTCTAAATTATATACAGCAAGCAATGAAAGAAGAACAATGAAAACAAAACAAAAACTAAATGCTAAAAAATAGAATGATTGGTTGAAATAAATAGAATAGTGGTCACGTTGCACATAATGTTTTCCTTTTTTTTTAAAGTTAATTGCACATCACACTTACACAACACTTAGTTCGTTGATTTATTGTCTGAATTGTTAAATAATTCCGCAATCTTGCTTGAGGTGCTTGCGATTCGTGCATCAGTGTGAGGGCGCCTAGTTGAATTGATAAATTTTGACGACGTTGTCATTTTGCTCGTTGTTGTAGCAATGTCAAATAATCTTGAGACCATAACTTCCAAAATCTTTGATGCATTTGTTGAACCATCTCAAAGCGTTTGAGCCGATTTTGTTTCATCTCAATGAGTGATGGTTCTAGTAGTGCCATTAGTGAGTCTCCTACAAGAAAGTAAGCAGGACTTAAAAAGTATAGGTCTTGAGGATTTTTGGATAGGGGTATGAGCGGTCTTGAATTAAGGATTGATTCAATCTGACAAAAAAATGTATTAATTTCCTCAAATGTGAATTACGAGTTGCTCGCAATTTTATGCAAATGACGTTTTGCGGATTTCACTGCTGATTCCCACAGACCCCCAAAGTGGGGTGATTTTACTGGAATGAATTTTCATTGAATAAATTGTTTGCTTAAGAAATCTGATACGACGTTGCTATGAGTTTGATTCGAGTGTAATTTGTACCATTTCTTGATTTCTTTGCTTGCATCTACAATAGATTGAGAGATTTCAGTTTGCTCTTCGTATAAACTAATTTTTTATTTTTTAATAATTGAAATTTGTCAGCAAATAACTGTAATTAAACGCATTTTATGAGAAGATGTAATGAATGCTGTAGCTCTATTACTGTTAAGTTACCATCTGTCTTGGTCTTAGTTTTGCGACAATTATTAAGGAATCTGGTGCAATAAGCTGATATTCTCTGAAGTTTTATCAATTTTGAGTTTGAATTTATGAGTGATAAATGATTTTGTCTGGACTATGCTAGTATTGCAAGATAGTACGGTTTGTTGACTTCTGGTAAATTTGAAAATGATTCATCTAATGATCGCGGTCAAGTGGATAAATCTTGAGGCATATATCTTGGTCCAAACCACTAAAGTTGAGAATTAGATAGTTTCCTTACTGAAACGCCACAACTTATACAATATCCGCGAGATTGTCACCTGATCGAACGTGATGCCAGTCAGAAATATTTGTTAATGAGATTATTTCCTCCTGAAGTGGAGAAGTGCCCCCGTAAAGCAGACAAAGCCTGTTTATCTGAAAAAACTGAAATAACTCTCTCTGGTCATTTTCAAAAAGAAAAACTTATTTACTACTGTGTTCACAAAATTGTCCATATTATTCAATCCTTTTATCAAACAAAATAATAATTAGTAAATTACGTTAAAATTGAACCCTAAAAATTCACTTGAAAGCGATGTAAAGATATGGGGTAATGAGAGACTCCATCAAGCACATACTCAACCAGCACTCACACTAGTGAAGAACCAACATCATTTCCCCTGTCGGCGAAAAACCGTTTGTCGAAATATTATAAAATCCTCCCTTGGTGTCTGTCAGTGTAAGCAATTATTGTGAACTATTTTGAAACAAATACCAAATATAATGAGACATTTTCATGTTTGGGGGAGAAGGAGGGGTGAGGGGGGATAGTCATAGATGTTTACAAGATGTTTATATTGATGAGTGATTAATATAATTAACATGAAAATGACAGTAATAAATAATTATAGAGGCAAAACCTTCGTTTGTCTATTCTTTTGCATTTTGAGAAACTTTGGTTAACTTTAATTAGCTGTATCTCGATTAATATTAAGTTTAAAAGTTCTGTTTACTAACCAAATTTTAGAAAATGTACTGCTTTATAACTTTATAATGTACTATGATACCTAAAATATGCTCAGTTTAAAAGATATAAGCAAAAAACTAAAAAATAAATCAAAAATGTTAAAGTTTTTGGCACCCTTGAGTTAGCACAGGGTCTTTGAAGTCAAGAACCAAAGATAAACATTCTAGAGTATCCCCCAAGCAACCTGTCAAAATTCCATTAACTTCTGAATATTTTCCAGTTAATAAGGGGATTACAACCCTTAAAAAACATTAGCAAAAGGTTTCAAAATGTAAACTTTTTATTTTTTAGTATAAGAAATTCAAAAATTCAAAAACATTAAAATCCATTCACTATAACTGGGTTCCGAGATATAAAACTAATTGCACTGGACTAATTGTATGTAGATACACTTATGCTCATTGAACTTATTAAAAATCAAGACTCCAATAATGCTACTTTTAAGCATGCAGTTCCTTTCAGTTTATGGGCCGATTACACATCACAGCCGTTAATTAGTTTTGTACATAAATTACACCGGGAGTGGTTTATAATTCTACCTTTACAAACAAATGTGAACATTGGATACATTTTTTCTTATCGCTGGTTTCTAATTTGGTACTTACAATGTCTTTATTGCTACGGACAATGTAGGATTTAGTTTCAAACCTTTCTTCAAGAATAGCTCAGTAAGATATTAAGCAATGAAAAGTCGTAAACATTAATTATGCTATTTATTGTGCTACCCCATAAGTTAAATTTCAATTCAATTGATTCTCTATGAATTCCTTTTATTTAACAGGCGACCACCACTGGAATGCATCACTAGTAACTGTACAACTGAAGAATATCATGAAGAAGATGTGAAACCACAGAAAGGTAAGAATAAATTGCAACAAATTGAACAAATTGTATGTCATAATATATCCTGTTATATATCGATTAGTTGAGCAAATAATCGTTTTTAAACTTTCCAATTTTTGCTCGAAATTTGACTTTTTAGTTGTATTCTGTTAACGGTAGGTATGGATTTACTTAGTCTAGAAGAAACAAAAAGGAGGCTACTTATTACAGCAACTACAGTAAAACCTACGTCGCGTCGTCGTGCATTTAACATCTAGCAAATATTACGGTTTAGGGATATCTACGGCAAATTTTGAATCTTTCCTAAAATCTGAATCATATACTATCTTTAATATTTATAAACTTATGCGTGGTTGTGATTACCTGGAGCATGCGTGGAGTTTTTCCATTTAGCGGCAGCTAATGCAATGTGGTTAAATAGAAATTTTTTTGGAAATTATAAGACCTTATTATAACAATCCTTAAAATTTCTGTTTTATTATTACTTATTGAGCCGTTTTCTGCTATTCTGTCAAGTGACAATTTTCAAATTGAAGTCCGGGACTTAACGATTTTCCGATTTTTTTTATTAGTGGACCGTTAAAAGATGAGAGATTCGCCGGTCAAACTAAACGATCGGCGCCCAAACGTCCTGGCACCCAAATAGCGGCACCTATAAATGTCACCTATCGTTTTTAACGATGAAATACATTTTTACTATCTTTACTTTTTTGAATATAATATACATGTCATTTCCGGGAGGTTATGTACAACCACTTAGTCGTTACGATATTGCCAAAACTGTTCACTTTGGCTCTGGAAGATGCTTTAAGAAGTTACTATGGGAGAAGAAAGGTGTAAAAATTGACGGTTTATATCTAAGCCATCCAAGATTTGCGGATGATATTATTTTGATGTCGGAAGACTTAGAGGAACTTAAGGACATGCTCCGCCAACTGATTCAAGCGTCTAAGGAAATAGGTTTAAAAATAAATATGAATAAAACCAAGATTATGACCCCAGATGACGTAAATATCGTTATTGAGAACCAAACAATTCAGAATGTCCCAGAATACATATATCTGGGTCACCTTATAAAACTTGGCAAAGACAACCAAACTGCGGAGGTAACAAGAAGAATTGGGCTAACTTGGGCGGCTTTTGGAAAGTTAGGACACATTTTAAAGAATCCAAAAATACCAATTAACTTAAAACGCAAGGTGTATGACATGTGTATTCTACCGGTAGCCACGTACGCCGTGCAGACGATGGCTATAACCAAAAATATGGCTGACCGCCTTAGAGTGACCCAGAGAGCGATGGAAAGAGCCATGCTTGGTATCTCATTGAAAGATAAAATCAGAAACGATATGATTAGAAAAATGACCGAGGTGACGGACGTGATGCGACGAGTGGCGGAGCTAAAATGGCGCTGGTCTGGACATGTGGCAAGACAGGAGAGAGATCGCTGGACGCTACGAATTACGCAGTGGAGACCAAGAGAGACAAAAAGAAGCGTAGGAAGACCGCAAAGAAGATGGAAAGATGACATCAGAAAGACAGCGGGCGTGGGATGGCAACAGCTGGCACAGGACAGAGAAAAGTGGAAGGAAAAGGGAGAGGCCTATGTTCAGGAGTGGACGGAAAACAGCCGAAGAAGAAGATGTACAAACACGTACTAACTGATTTTTTTTAAGTGGTTAAACATCAATGCATTTGAACTATTACTAAAAGTTTAATTTTTTTGTTTCGTTTTGTTTTTGTTTTTGCAAATCAATTTTCTCAGAATTAGCTGAATTTTGGATTGTTAAATTTTTATCTCGTAAAGTTCTAACTGGGATCTAAAGATATAATAGTAGTGGTACAGGTCAGTGACGACCCAAAAGTTGGCCCTCTCTTTGTGGTAGTACATATAATTTATAACTAATTTGTTCTATTAATATCTTTCATACACGATACAAAAATACGATAATTTATAATTTTTGTTTATAGATATGCTAAATTTCCGCATGGTCTGCTACTATAGATCACGACGTAACTCAGGAACTGCACATCTTACGCCTGGGAATATAAATCCTTCCTTGTGCACGCACATCATTTATTTATATGCAGCTGTAAGTAACCATACCACTTTCATCCCTGGGTACGAATATGAAGACATCTCGTTAGGTGGATATGCACACTTTACAGGACTTAAGGACCATAATAAAGATTTGAAAGCGTTGATTTTTCTTTATATTAGTAGAAGCTCGACAATAGTAACGCACGCTAATCCAACCGCTGATGCAGAAAATAGGCAAAAATTAGTTAATAACGCGATTGCATTTGTACGTCGGCATAACTTTGATGGTTTGGAAATATTTTGGCAAAATATAAGTCCACTTGATAATGTGTTCTATTTATCATTAATACAGGTTTGTTTTTGTAGTTGATTCTAACGTAAAAATAGATATTTACGATATGTGTATTGTAATGTTGAATTTACGATACGCGATGGAAAAATTGTCCAAAAAGCCGAAGGCGAGTTGGATAATCCGTCAAGTATCGTAGAGATACATTACGATACAAATATTGTACAACGTTTCATCTACATTGATTTTGTAAGTGCCATATTTCTAATTAGTACCTACACATATTTTAGTGTTTGTAGTTGAATTTTCATAATTGTGTTTATGAAAAAATAATACGGCGGCTTAGTTGCGTAGTTACAAAATTGTTTAATTGTTTCTCAAGCATTTAAGTGACAGCAAGTTGATTACCGCACTAGTGCTGTAAAAACTATCATTACGATACTAAAAAATATTATAAAATAAGGCACATTACAAAATCAAAGTGGATAAACATATTTTCATGTCATCAAAAAATCTTATCACAAGAAATAAACGTTAATGGGTTACAACCCAGGTTATGGGGTTAAAATCTTCATTTTCTTTACGTTAAATAGTTAAATGTAATATTTTATGTTGCATTAAGTAGATGTAAACTTTGATTTGCACTCATAATATCAATTATTACTATTAGGATTTTTACGAAGGATTCGAGAAGGAATCGATAGAAACTGGTAGACCTCGATTGCTATTAACTGTATCAATCACAACTGACTCGCGGAACTTAAATAGTCTTAACGAAATGTCAAACATTGTTCGGTGAGTTATAGCGATAAAATTATGACTTTAATAGCTATTATTTCCAACAGATACTTGGATTGGATGACTCCTGTAACTTTTCAATTTTCGAATATGTTTAACCAAGAACTCAGCCATCTCGCTCCATTATATCGTGTAAACGGAATCGTGAATAAGGAATTAGACGTTGTAAGTTTTTTTCACAAGCAACATGGCTGTGAATATTGTAAATATTGACTGTAAAAAACTTCCAGAACTTTACTATCAATTACTTTGCGCAATTGGGTATGCCCAGAGAAAAGCAGCTTTTAAGTATTCCAACTTTCGGAATATGCTACATTTTAAGCGATTCATCAATGACGACTTTTGGTTCGAAAACCGATAAGATTTGTTCCAAAAACCCGGGTACGCCTTACAAAGAGGTAATTTTTATAACATACACCACTACAATTTTAATAATTTAACCGTTTTTAGATTTGCAAAGATATTAAAGATAACGGTTGGACTGCAGTGCGACCGTATCCAGATGCCATGGGGCCATATGCTTATAAAGGCAATCGATGGATAGCCTACGACGATGAAAATTCAGTTAAAAAAAAAACTGAATATGCTGTCGAAAATAAACTAGGCGGAATTGTATTTTGGGATATTGGTCTTGAGGATTACCTAGGATATTGCACTGGAAAGCAATTCCCATTGATCCAAGCAGCAAAGGAAGTGCTGAACATGAACGTAGAAGTACAGGAATGGTAACTGTCCCTTAATTTGCGTGCGCTTAACCGTATACCCCCCAACCTGAACCACCAGGTGGCGCAACAATACAAGAGTGTTACGAAATAAAAGGAATATAACAAGAAATAAACATTATTTATTAAAAATAAATAACAAAATTAAGTTTTTAATAATTTAGCGTGCTTTTTCTTTTGAGAACTTTTTTTTACAAAGTTCTAAATTCAAATGGTGCGGCAAATTTTTACGGCGGCAAATTGTAAATGTAAAAATAAAAAATAATAAGTATTTTATTACAAAAAAGTATTTTTCAACCATACATTTTCTAATTTATTAGCTAACTCGATACGCTTAACAAGAATTGCTACTTATAGAGCCCCTAAAGTAACTCCCTGTAACTCTATAGAGTTATGGCTTATACAGAATGAACGCGAAACCAACGCGACGTAACGTAACGTAAAGTTAAATGTATGTAGTTGCAATACTTTCGAACAGAATAAACGCTCGCAACGCGATCCCAACGTCGAACGTTGGCAAACTTAACGCGAAACGACCACTACCAACTACAATTTGGTGATTTAATTACGTTACGTTACGTTACGTCGGGTTGGTTTCGCGTTCATTCTGTTTAGGCCTTTACATTTGACTACAGAACCGCAGCTTAGGGGTACTGCCGCCCGTGTGCAACGTTTATTGTGGCCGCTCTTGTACTTCACTTTTTTACTACAATTTGCTAAATTTCTACTACTTAGTCTTGGCGTAGCGCGTAGGTAAAGTAAATGTCCATTTTTTAAACCCCATTTTTGGAATTTTGGCCGCCCGTGTGTTTTGCACTCGCAAAAATCTGCTGACTTCTAGAAAACCAAATAAAATGTAGGCATTATTTTGTGGTTACTTTTGAGTTGTGATTGCAAGTATTTATTTTTGTACTTTAATTGTGACTAACTATTTATATACCGACCGCCGATCTGAACATGTAATTTTATTTTGAGTTTTTAATAATAATTCATTCATTAAGCTTTTTACTTTCTAAGTAGAACATTGCTTTTCCCTTTTTGGGAATTACAAATCCGATTAGCGGGGTGGATTAGTCCCCATATTACCTATTTCCAATAAATCAATATCTATTTCACCACACCGTGTGGATGTCCACTGAAAGGCCAAGCTAAGAAATTCTGTATAGTCCGCGAATTGAACCCAGAATTTCCGCTCTGTACTCAACCAGCGGTCACATCACTCCACGGCTGTGGCTTATTTTAATAATAATTAAAACAAAATATCAAGTGTTGGGTATCTGTAGACGCGGAAAAGTACTCTTTAAATTAATGCATGCTTATCCGTTATAATTAGAAGCAGAAATTTAGAAAAAATCAATTTCTCATGTTATTTACCTATGTTCAGATAAGCAGTCGCTCACCTTGTATACATTCGTATCGTAAGTTAGTCTCGTGCGTTCTTTGATAGCAACTGTTAAAGTTTTCCAGTCACTTATGTTAGAGAAACATGTTCATTCTTTGTATAAATTTCATAAATTTTAACTGGAAAAACCTTAAAATTCACAATTGTAAACCAAATTTTCAAAAAAAGTTTTTGGACACCTATGGTTTTTGGCCGACTACTTTTTAACCTTCAGCCTATCACTTTTTAATATTTTTGTGTAAGAAAGGGACGGCAAATATTATTAAGCCTACGAAAGGTAAATTGGTAAATCCGGCTCTGGATACAATATAATTTGATTTCGATATTGCGAACTATAACTGCGTTGAAAGTTTCGAATTTTTCAGCTTTTATTTAAACTTTTACTGAATAAATTCCAGTCGAGTTAATACTAAATAATAATATGCAGCATCTTATCAACAACTTCTTAGCAAGAACAGTAGTAGTATAGTTGTGGCAAGCAGTAAAACAACATCAAACATGAATTTTGTAGCTAAAAAATATTTAACAAATTTTATAAAATTTTACGAATTGATTATCGTAATAATTATAATATTGGATCAAATTAGCAGCTCATTGCCAATCGGCAACAATAAGGGTAAGTCTACATAGTTTAACAGTATTTTCGACAATATTATTGCAACGCCTTAGGGAATATATAAGAATTAATTACGTAAAATTACAAAGATCTATTAATTGAAGGTCGCCAGCATTGGAAATTACGGATATTGAAACCTTGATAATATAAAAATTAAGTTAAAATTATTTTAAAATTATTAGCTTTAAAATGCAATATAGCCATTATTTGCTTTTGCTTAAATCTAATTTCGAAAATTTAACACGAACAATTTTTTTCATATATTTTATGAAATTACGTACTTTTCTCTTTCTCACAAATAATACATTAAAGAAACCGGGAAAAATTAAAAGAATGCTAAATATGGTCCGTTTTTATGTCAATATATTGAATAAAATTTTCGTTTTCTGTAAAACAGCTACAATAATTTAAACGTGAAATTGTTGCATTTGTAGGTATTATTACTATAATAATGATGATTTTTGTTTAATTTAATTCCATTTCTTATTATGTAATATTCGATATAATAAATTTAAATAGTAATAATAAATTATTGTTAAGGCGCAATTAGATGACGCGAGTCAAGACACGCGAGTCGCGTCGTTTAATTTCAAATTTCACCTCTAGGTAGGTTTTTATGTCAATATTATAATATATTGCAGTAACATTTTATGTTTAATCTTTGGTTTAATTTAATTTTTATTCAACTTTGATGAATATTTCTCCAACAAATTATATTTTAAAAATGTTTAATTTTACTCAATGTATTTTACAAGTAGTCGGGAATTTTCTATCGAGGTATTTTTTACTACTTCTTCTATTGGGGAAATTGCGTGGTTGGTAGCTTGATCTACTTCCTCAAAGATATTGGCTATAACTCAAAATACTTAATAATTTTACATCTTTATTTAATTACAACGAGTTAAATTAATAATCGGTAAAATAAGGAGGTTAAAGATTTTTTTAACTAAAAATTATTAAACTGGGCTTTAGAGGTAAATAAATTATTTTAAACTCTACCAATGTCCGCTACCAAAAATATCAATTTTTAATAGTGAAACGACGCTCGAGTAATTAGTAAAGCATTATCTCTTGTTGCTCCGGCCAGCGTATACCTATACACTCTATTATTGCAATTTTAAATAAAGAAATTTAATACGAGCGACTCTTAATTAAAGAAAATAAACTCATTAAAATTTGATGCCAAAAATATGTATAATAAAGTTTGCTTTATGGTGTCAGGAGTAATATTATGAGGATCAGTTCTATTAAACAGAAAATCAAACTCAAAATTTTGAAGTACCTAAATTTCCACATTATATGGGTAAAAATTAAAAATTACTTACCTCCTACAAAGTACTATGTCAATAAGTAGGTGATAAATTCTTATATCATAAGCATAACTATTTACACTTTCTGATCTTTACTGTTGAACATTATTAAATTCATTAAGAAAATTCTGTAATGGAATTTTTTTATATAAACTGTAGGCTCCGTTCTTCTTGTTTCATACTATGTAACTAAAACATTTGCTTTATGTTAGATTCGGTATACTTTGACAATGGTACAAATTATTTTGACCACATATTATCAAATGTAAGACGAAACAAACGTCAGGATAATAATAACGGGTAAGTTTAACCGAAGTTTGAATTATAAGTTTATAGTTAAGTTACGAACACTAAAATTCAAAAATTTATGTTTTGCAATATATTATTTTAGGTTAAACTGTCAGATTCCAGCTAGCCCACTTCATACTAAATATCAAATATTGGGTGATTCTGTAACAAATTACAGGGCTGGTGACTTTGTTGATCAATTTAGAGCATTACAAATGAGTTGTCACGCCGGGTATGCTCTAAGTCAATTTACGCTAAACCCTTTATTTTGTATAAATGGAGCATGGAACCATCCACCATCAGCTTGCATCCGTAAGTAAATTTAAATAATTGCAAATAGAACGAACTGTAATAGTTCAGAAACTTTTTCTTTCTAACAGATTTGTCGGGACTTATATGAGTATGGCTAAATTCTTTAGATTATTTACTCATAAATGTTTCTCGTTTAACATTTCTAACATTTCTATAAATTTTCATGGCTTGCTTCAATTAATTTCTTGACTTTGTCAGTTCATCTTGGAACTAATATTTTTATTAACAATTCGCATAATTTCGTTCATGCCATTAGTGATTTATTATGATGATACCTGAAAGTTTTTTTGACTTGCTACAACATTTTAGGTACTTGCACATCATTAAATTCGACTGTAACAACGGCTGTTACGTGCAGTTTAAATAATAAACCATTAGATAACTGCATCAATCCGGTAAAGGGAACAATAGCATTATTGTCGTGCAAACCATTGTACGAAGATCCCAATATCCTAAGAAACCCAGTACGTTTATGTAGGGAAGGAAGATGGGATCCTCCTATATCTGCTTGTTATCCAAGTAAGTGTATAGTACAAATAATTTGAATTTAGCAAAAAAAAATGTACTCAAACACTTATATTTTTCTTCTAATTTAGCTTGCGGCATTAAGCATCCGAGAGGAAACACCAACATAATTGGTGGTAATACCGTTAAAGTCGGAGACTATCCCTGGCAAATCGGAATTTATAACAGCACCACCAAGTCGTTCTTGTGCGGAGGTTCGATTATTGAGCAAAATGTTATTTTAACTGGTATGCACTGCAGGCAATTATATACTAAAACATTATAATACTTTGTTACAAATTTAGCTGCTCACTGCTTATCGGATTATTATGGCAAACCCGAATCAGCTGCTGACTATGTAGTAGCGGCAGGAAAATATTTTAGTAGTTATGATGAACCGAGAGATCGGTTTGTCCAATATTCAAACGTAAGATACAGCGAATTTTTAGAGAACTGTCAGTTAATTAATTTATCTATAGGTACTCACAATTCACCTACCAGAACGATATACGGGACTTACAAATGCCTACGCACAAGATATAGCCATCATGGTAATATCAAATCCGTTTACTCTCTCAGAAGCTGTTCAACCTGTCTGCGTTGAATTAACTGAAGATTATGGACATATAAGTTTTTTACCTGACAGCAATAATGGAATTGTAAGTTTAAAATTTTACAATTTTACTGAAACAACTTAGTATAGAAAATGATATAATGCGTTTTAAGGTTACCGGTTGGGGTTTAACTACTGAAAATGGAGAAATATCGGCAGAATTAAAGGAACTTATAATACCTAAAATTCCATTTTCTCAATGTTCTGAGGAAGTACCAAGTAGTTTTAAACGTTATATCACAGCAGACAAGATTTGCGGCGGTTATTTGAAAAATGGCAAGTATTATAATATTTAAGTTTTGTGGCGTCGTATGTTTGGCACTACATTGCGATTGTTCAATTTGTAATATTTGGTATAATATTGTAGGAACATCTATATGTCGTGGCGATAGTGGTGGAGCACTAGTTTTCAAAAACCTAATAAATGATCGATATTTCGCTAAAGGAATCGTCAGCACATCTCCTGCAACCGAGTCGTTAACATGCGACTCCAACCAATATAGCGTATTTACATCGGTTGATACACACAGAGAGTTTGTGCGATATCATTTAGTATTTAATCAATTGTAAGTTAATTTAGCAAATTATTTTAATTTATACACTGAAAAAACTACTTTACTTAATAGAAACATCATATGGGGTCTATATTGTTTACAAATCAAAGTTGTGGTAACACCATGTACTTTGTACCCTTTCTAATTCGCGTTTTTCATTACCGTTGATGGCGCCACCGTCAATAACAACATTACGTCTTTCAGCTTCAGCAGTTCCATGTTTGTTTCTGGTGTTTATGTTGGTACTTATTATACGTTACAAATAAGTTTGAAATTATTCCGCGTGGTGGCGTTTTGTTAATGTAAAACGCAAATACAATTATATTCTTTTCTAATACAATTGTAGATACCCTTATGCATATTGAATTTATTAAAAATCAAGTCTCAAATTATGATACTTTTAAACACGCAGTTTTTTCAGTGTGTGGGGTGGTTTACACATCACAACCCGTACTTACATTGTGTGCGTTCAGCGACCTCAACTGCATAGTGTCATCAGTCAACTATGATGAGTATGATGACAGTCAGCAGTTTGAATTTTTCTAAACGATGTGCTTACAGTCAGCAACCATTGTCTGGCAACCTTAAACTAATCATAAGTTAAACAAACGCAGCGTAAAATTTTTGCGCTTAGTTTTTTAGTCAACAGTTGTAATTAAGCGCTCCGTTCAGCGAAACCTAATTAGTCAACTTCTCAGCCGCTGAGCTTCGCTGATCGCACACAATGTCTTTATCGCTACAGACAAGACGTAAACATAAATTATTCAATTTATTATGCTACCCTGTAAGTAAAATTTCAATTAATATAATCCTGTATGAAATCGTATTGATTAACAGTCGACCTCAACTGGAATGCATCAGTAGTGACTGTTCAACTGAAGAATATCATGCAGAAGAAGCGAAAACACAGAAAGGTAAGAACAAATTGCAAATTTCTTGTTAAATAAAGTTCTGTGTTCGTAAAATCAGTAAAAATAAATTTTTTGTTTAGTTTTCCAAAAAAATTAACAAGACGTTTATTTTATTTTTAGGAAAAGATTGCACAAAAAAATTCAAGCTTAGATTTAGTATTAGGGTAATATTTTTACTTATTCGTTCTAGTTACATAGCTGAGACTCGAAGATATTCGACGGAATTTGATAGATTACGTTAAAATGCAGCGTTTTAGATACGGACAAATTAATATCATATATCGATTAATTTCGCTAATAATCGATTTTAAACTATCCAATTTTTTCGCAAAATTTGACTTTATGAACGTATTCTGCTCTCTCAAAGAAGAGCCTACCTATTACGGCAGCTCCAGTAATGTCTACTGTGTCGTGCATTTAACTTCTAGCAAATATTGCTGTTTAGGGATATCTACGGCAAATCTCGGATCTATCCTAAAATCTGAATCATATATCTCTAATATTTATAAGCTTATGCGTGGTTGTGATTACATAGGACATAGGTTGGGTATTCCTTTTAGCGGCAGCTAATGCAATGTGGTTAGATGCAAGTTTATGTAAATTTTCCGATTTTTGGGAAACATAAGCCCTTATTATAACGATCCCCAAAATGTTTGTTTTATTATTGCTTTTTGGATAGTTTTCTATTATTCTGTCTAGTGACAATGTTCAAATTTGGAGTCGCGGTTTTCGATTTTATTTTATTAGTTGACCGTTAAAAGAGAGATGCGCCGGTCGAACCAAACGATCGGCGCCCAAACGTCTTGGGACCCAAATGTAACGTAGCGATTTTAATTTTAACGATAAAGTACATTTTTACTATTTCACTTTGTTGAATATAACAAGCATGTCGTTTCTAGGAGGTTCTGTACAACCACGTGCCAACAGATTTTTTTTAGAGTGGTGATACATTGATACATTTGAACTACTAAAAGTTTTATTTTGTTTTCGTTTTTGCAAAGCAATTTTCTCAAAATTGGCTAAATTTTGAATTGTTAAATTTTCATCTCGTGAAGTTCTAACTGAGATTTAAAGATGTAATGGTAGTGGTGCAGGTCAGTGACAACCAAAGCTGGCTCTCCCTTTGTTAGTACATATATAATTGATAACTAATTCGCTCTATTAATATATTTCGTACACGATATAATACAAAAACACGATAATTCATAATTTTTGTTTATAGATTTGGTCACCTTCCGCGTGGTCTGCTACTATAGATCATTTCGTGAGTCTAACCCAGAAACTGCAAATCTTACGCCTGAGAACATAAATCCCTCTTTGTGCACGCACATCGTTTATTTATTTGCAATAATAAAAAACAAAACCACTTTAAGCCCTGGCTACGAAAAAGAAGACATCTCGTTAGGTGGATATGCAAACTTTACAGGACTTAAGGACCATAATAAAGATTTGAAAACGTTGCTTTATGTTGCTTTTGGGAACAGGCCAACATTAACAAACGATAATCTAACAACTGATGCGGAAGAAAGGCAAAAATTAGTTAATAACTCGATTACATTTTTACGCCGGCATAACTTTGATGGTTTGGAAATATTTTGGAGTTATGATTATATAAAGACACTTGATAAATTGTACTATTTTTCATTAATACAGGTTTGTTTTATTTTAGTACCTATTCTAGATTCTAACGTAAAGAAAACATTTTCCACTAAATGTGTTATGCATGTTACTATATTGTTAGTAAGTAATAGAATTCAAAATTAGGGGTGAGGGGAGAACAAAAATTAGGATACATATTTTCGTGGCATCAAAAAATCTTATCGCAAAAAATAAACGTTAATGGGTATAACCACATATTTTCATTTTATATATATGTAAGAGGCATTCCACACCAAATCGACCACTTTTGAACCCGACCCCTTTTGATTTTCCTGAAATTTTTACATATTATACTATCTCACCAAAAACAGTTCTGTGAATTTTTTCAAAATTTTTTATTCAACCCAAAAAGAGTTACGAATTTTTAGAAAAACTGATGTTGTTTTTCTTCAAACCATCGTAACTATGTCAAAAATTGACTAATCGGAACTGTTTTTTTGTTTTTGTTTGTCTTTAAACGTACTTTTCAGGAAAAAATACAAAAAGATATTCAAACTTGGATTCTACAAAATTTTTCATTTTTTCGGAGAAAATCATTAATTTTTCAAATTTCGACACTTTTGATTTTTGATTTTATTATTTAAAAGAAAAATCTGATTTATTCCGCGTATAACAACGCAAACCCCATAATGAGCCGACATTTCTTTCTATTTCTTTTGTTTAATTAAAAAATATTATTTGCGTAAAAATAAAACAAAATATTTTTTAATTAAACAAAAAAAATAGAAAGAAATGTGGGCCCATTATGGGGTTTGCGTTGTTATACGAGAAATAAATAAGAGTTTTTTTTTGAAATAAAAAAATCAAAAATCAAAAGTGGAAAAATTTTAAAAATTAATGATGTTCTCCGAAAAAATAAAAAATTTTGTAGAATCCAAGTTTGAATATTTTTTTTGAATTTTTTCCTGAAAAGTACGTTTAAAGACAAACAAAAACAAAAAAAAGAACGTTTTAATTAGTCAATTTTTGAAATAATTTCGATTGTTTGAAAAAAAAAACATCAGTTCTCCTGAAATTTTAACTTTGTAAAAAAATTTGAAAAAAATTACACAACTGATTTTACGTATTATACTATCCCATCAAAAACAGTTCTGTACATTTTTTCAAAATTGTTTATAAAGTTAAGAATTTTTAGAAAATCCGATGTTTTTTTTCTTCAAACGATCGTAACTTTTTCAAAAATTGACTAATCAAAACGTTCTTTTTTTGTTTTTATTTGTCTTTAAACGTACTTTTCAGGAAAAAATTTAAAAAAAATATTCAAACTTGGATTCTACAAAATTTTTTATTTTTTCGGAGAACATCATTAATTTTTCAAATTTTTCCACTTTTAATTTTTGATTTTTTTATTTCAAAAACAACTTTGATTTATTCCGCGTAAAACAACGCAAACCCCATAATGGGCCGAAATTTTTTTCTATTTTTTTTGTTTAATTAAAAAATATTTTGTTTTATTTTTACGCAAATAATATTTTTCTATTAAACAAAAGAAATAAAAAGAAATGTCTGCCCATTATGGGGTTTGCGTTGTTATACGAGGAATAAATCAGAGTTTTTTTTTAAATAAAAAAATCAAAAATCAAAAGTGTCGTGAAAAATCAATGATTTTCTCCGAAAAAATAAAAAATTTTGTAGACTCTAAGTTTGAATATTTTTTTTGTATTTTTTCCTGAAAAGTACGTTTAAAGACAAACAAAAAAAAACGTTCCGATTAGTCAATTTTTGAAATTTTTGAGGCGGCCAGAATAAGTTGTTACTTACCCGGATTCGAACCGGGTATCGAGCGTTCGTAGTCAACTCGCTTGACCATTGCTCTCCGACCGTCTTTTCCGGTCTTTTCGTTTTTTCATCTCTCCGACCGTATTTTCATTTTCATTACGTTAAATAGTTAAATGTAATTTTTTATGTTGCATTAAGTAGATGTCAACTTTAATTTGCACTCATGATATCAATTTTTACTATTAGGATTTTTACGAAGGATTTGAAAGAGAATCGATAACAACTGATAGATCTCGATTGCTATTAACTATGGCACTTCAAATTAGGCCGCAGGACACACAAAACTTTGACGAAATGTCAAACATTACACGGTGAGTTATACTGATGAAATTATAACGTTAATAGCTATTACTTCCAACAGATACTTGGATTGGATGACTCCTATAACTTTTCAATTTCCGAATATGTTTAAGCAAGGGCTTCCACTCAGTCATCTTGCTCCATTATATCGAGTAAACGGAATCGTAGATAAGCAATTAGACGTTGTAAGTTTTTCTCACGAGCAACATTTATAACTGTGAATATTGTGAATATTGACTCTAAAAAACTTCCAGAACTTTACTATCAATTACTTTACGCAATTGGGTATACCCAGAGAAAAGCAGCTTTTAAGTATTCCAACTTTCGGAATATGCTACATTTTAAGCGATCCATCAATGACGACTTTCGGTTCGAAAGCCGATGAGTTTTGTTACAAAAACAAACTAAGTACGGCTTACAAAGAGGTAATTTTTATAACATACACCACTATAATTTTAATAAATTAACCGTTTTTAGATTTGCAAAGATATTAAAGATAACGGTTGGACTGCAGTGCGACCGTATCCAAATGCCACGGGGCCATATGCTTATAAAGGCAATCAATGGATAGCCTACGATGATGAATATTCAGTTAAAAAAAAAACTGAATATGCTGTCGCAAATAAACTAGGCGGAATTATGTTTTGGCATATTAGTTTGGAGGATTTTCTAGGACATTGCACTGGAAAGCAATTCCCGTTGATCGAAGCTGCAAAGGAAGTGCTAAAAAATGTTTGAATGTACCAAGGCCGCGTTCGGTTTGTCATCTTCTATGATTGTTTTGACAATGAACTGTTTTGACGCTGTGCGATTCAGTTTAATCGCTTTGATATTTGCAATGATATATTTGTTCCGTTACCAGCTTCGTTTTTCGTCCGCAAACCCGCCTTCACTCAGGAAGCAGTCTAAGGCGATGTTTTGTTAAAATTTGGTAATGTTTTCAAATTTTTATTTACTAAAAACCGTCGACCATATTTCGAATTTAGAAAGTTAAATATATTCCGTGATTAATCTGTAAAGCACTGCTGAAATTTACTTTCACTGCTCGCTGCTACGGTAAACAGTAAGAAAATCTTTCCAGGTGTTGTGGTTTACAATTGCTTATTATACTACGGCGAAACTTACCAAAGAAAACCAATAAATTTGCGAAACAATAAAATTTAATTGTTCTAGTAAAAATAGCAAATGAAACTAATTCAATCAAGTCCCTGGACGGGCTTTCTAGCTATCTATTAAATAATAATAATAGGTAAAAAAATTTTAAATTTAGTTTGTTATTATAATTTACCACATAATCCAACATAAATTACAATTTCTTATACATTATAAATAAGTAATAAATTATTTTATAATTAGTGTTGTATTTTGAATTTAATTTTCAATCCTTCACTACTTGACTAATAAAGATCGAACGAGGAAAAGTGAGATTTAGGAAAAGTTCAAGTGGATTCTTCTTTTTGGATCGATTGTTGATCCGATTCAATGATCGGATCTTTTCATGGTAGCTTGGTTGGAAAGTCTTCTCGAGTCCACGTAAGTGATTTTGCACTTTGAACTTAACATCTTTTTGCTGAAAACTAAAAATCTGTTTTGTTGGTGATAAGGTTTCTTATTATTTCCATCTTTCGCATATAGTGTCACTGAAGACGCTACAGAGCATTGCGCGACCCATTAAACCGGACCACGGACAAGTGAGCAACGAGTAAACTGGGCGACGTGTAAGTGAGCGACAACCTGAAGTATTTTTAAAAATTGAAATATTTAACTTGAAACTTATTGAGTTTTGAGTATAAAAAATCTGAAAATAGACTATTCCTGTGTGCAAAACCATCCCTGAATTAAATATTCCTGTATTTGACAATCTAATCTATAGACTGCTTGAGTGCAATGACGAAAGAGCAGCAACGCACAATTTTTCCTATACTTAAAAGTTCCTTTAAGAAACTAAATAATGTCAACTCACATAAGTCAGGATAATTAAAATTTACTATTATAAAAGTTTTCGGGTGCATTAGCAATTACTATTAAATCATATGATGGAAAATCAAATCCAAAATATTACTACCAACAAATCGAACAAAGGAAAGAACTAGAAAATTGTCTAAAAATTGTTAAATACAAGTTACGTTACGCAGCTTAGCTTTAAATTTTTTTTTTTTTTTGAAAAATCCGGAATACATTTAAGATTTTCTTTAAATGTATGACTCACGCTAGTAATATTAGATTTATAATAACCTTAAATAAACCTGCGTGTCCAGATGGAATAACAAAGGATTCAACCATATTATGTAAACTCTTCATTTTACCATGAAAGTCACTTCAGTTCTGAAGTGGATCCAAGATTTACCTTAATTCCGTTGCCAAAATCGACCCTTCGCGACCTCCGCTCCGGGCTCTCCTACTGGACAAAGTGTGCTACTAGGAAAGGGGTGCTTAATACTAAATAAATTACCTACATAATTCCAAAAGATTATTAATCTCGAGTTATTTAGTTATACAGTGTGTTCACGAAAAGTGGTAACAGTGAATAATTCTTAAATATTACTAGATACAAAAAAAAGTTTAAATAGTTTTTTATTCAACTCCAAATTTTCTATTGGAAACTGTCAAAGTATATTTTTTGATACTTTAAATTCAACTGGAAGTAAACATAAAATTTTTTTTTCAAATGGCAACATGTCTTTTTTTTTTTATTTGTGTAATATGCAATTTTTTCTCTATAAATACATATAAAATTTTCATAAGGTTACATAAGAAAAAATTCGAGAAAACACAAGATTTAAACAAACAATAATAATTTACTAATTATTTACACATAGGTATGTAGAGTGCCATGAAAAACAAAACATCACGACACCGAAAACACAACATTTCATTTATCTAATCAATTTTTCAAAATTGCCACCATTTTGTTCAAGATATGATTCTAATTTTCGCAGAAGTTCTGGCGATTTGGTGATAATTGGTAGATGCTAAATTAATTTTGGTTTTTAAATTTTTTAAATTTAAAGATAGATTTGCCTAAACTACCATTTTTAAATGACTTCATAGATATAGTCTAATGGTGTCATATCATAATAATGGTGTTTTGTTTTTCATAGCACTCTACATACGTAATTAATAAATTATTATTGTTTGTATAAATCTTGTGTTTTCTCGAATTTTTTCTTATGTAACCTTATGAAAATTTTATTTGTATTTATAGAAAAAAAATTGCAGATTACAAAAATGTTAAAAAAAAGACATGTTGCCATTTGAAAAAAAAATTTTATGTTTACTTCCGGTTGAATTTAAAGTATAAAAAAATATACTTTAACAGTTTCCAATAGAAAATTTGCAGTTGAATAAAAAACTATTTAAACTTTTTTTTGTATCTAGTAATATTTAAGAATTATTCACTGTTACCACTTTTCGTGAACACACTGTATAGCAATGAAATTTGGTATGTTATATTGGTAATGGATTTGACTGGTGGATATTTCCTGTCGTATAATGTTATTTGTTGTATAAATTGTGGGATAATGATCTCTCTGAGATCAGAGTGATATGAACGCAATCTGTGTGACATATTCCCAGTATAGCTTATTCTTAATTTATACTTGCTTTGTAGAACTGGCCCTTAAAGGCGGCAAAAATTATTGAAGAATAAAATAGAGATTGTGGCGGTGTCTCAGCCAAGATTTACTCCTCCTGGCAGAATGCACACCTGCGCTATTATTCAATGCAAAAAGAATGAAATGACTATCACTGCTCTTTCCAAAAAATATGGAGTAGCCAAATCAACAATTTGTGCTATTAATACAAGAGACAAAATTCTTAGTACAGTTTAAAAACACATTATTAAAAGCTAATGAGAAGTCCCAAATTACCATATTTTTCTGCATCCCCTTTAGTGTGAAAAATTGGGTTAATTTCAATTTTTGTGTTCACATTATCGAGTTTCTACTGTAATTGTAAACAAAAAACAATTGACTAATTTTGTCGAAATTAAATTTTTAATTTAAAAAGAAAGAAACAAAAAAGAAAAGAAATTAAATTTATTATGTCAAAATATTGTCTGCGAAAATAGACAATTTTGTAAAACGTAAAATTTTAAAAAAATAGAAACAATTTCAAGACCTATATCTAAATCATGGACTTCAAAGTCCATGATCTAAACATAGTAAAATAAAACTTATCTAATTTTCTATATAATCTGATCTAAATAAGAATTACATTTATATAAGTGTATCATTTTATAAACTTTGCAAGTGTCACCAACAGTAATTTACTCGACAGCAAAAAAAGCGCCTTAATACAAAACCAAAAGTTCATAAAAACACAAAATTGTAAACTTAAGTTTATATTTGAATAAAACAACATATAAAAACAATAATTAACTTACTTTAGTAAAAAAAATTAACAATCCAATTTATTCCATGTCAACTTTTCATTAATACATTTAACCACAGGTAAATGTGGCGCAAGCTTATTAGGATCTCCAAACATAGGCAACGGCAGTCTAATCGATCTGACGTCACTCTCCTTGGTGGAAAATTCCTTTAGCACATAATCGGTAGAAAAATCATGAAAATATCTTGTATCGTTGATCCTCACCATCACACCATCCACTCGCAAAAAATAGCGCAACAAAATAAAGAACGAACTAGGCATTACTCTCTGAAAATATTAATCTTTATAAGTATTTCATTTTTGTTTTTTTTTTAAGTCAAGTCTTACAATTTTAACTGTACATGAAGCAATTCCATTATCGTGCAGTTCATCTTCAAACAACATCAACTCGTGATAAAATAAAATTTTCTCCATTTGTTTTAGCCTCTCAATATTAATCCGTTCATCGGTTGGTGTTACAAGGAACGGTCCCGTGAGGGAGCCACTATAATTAGTACTAAAAGTCCAATCGAACGGTTTCTTTTCTTCCAAATTGGCGGTGTCGCGTGATTCATGCCACGTCTTGGAACAAGAAACTTTGATGTCAATCGAGTCGTTGGAAATCAACTTCAGGGCTTCGTAGGCGTTAAATTCGATCTTGGCGCCACTTAAGTGCTCGAGTGTTAGAATGTTATTTGGAAATACCATTTCGGGTAGGTGAGGTAAATTTAGAGTCGTTGTGTATCTGAAATGAAGAGGTGGCTTAAGGTGTTGAATTTAAATTTGAGCAGAAAGTGTTACTCACTTACAAAACTGGCACTTGTCTGGACAATCGGAGCACTTTCCGTTCTCTGTGCATTGGGAATGAAGTATGTGAGATTTTGTGTAACCAACGGTCCAATCGTTGAATTTCTCACTTTCCGCATTGACCGGTAAACGGCCGATGGTAACATCGCTTGAATTATTCGCAATATCCGACATACTTAGGATTTTATTAAACAAGTTTGATGAAAACGTAATTATAACATTGTCAAATTTTTTATCAAAACAAAACCTCAAACTTGAAACTGACAGTTCGTGACATGATATTTACCTTTACAAAATGAAAATTCCTAAATAAAAAACAAAGCATTCAAGCATATCCAGCGGCGCCGGAGTGGCAATAATTAAAAATTTAAAGTAAAAGCTGTGACCGTAGAAGTAGAGAACTGATAAGTGATAACTGTTCTTGAATTTGTGTCCACTTAACCGTATACCCCCTCACTTTTATGAATTTGACAAAAAAATGTAAATCGTATATTTGTAGCAATCTGCTCCTGTTATTCTTAATTAGAAATACATTTAACTTTTGATTATCATAATTACAATAATCATAATTAACTAAGATCTATGAATCGAGCCAAAAGCTTTATCATAATCAGTTTGCTACGCCTTTGCTTTTTTCTGCCAACATAACAAAATTTTATGTACAAAGGAACCAAAATAAATCAAAAAAGCAGCATGGTTATCAAGTGCCAAGTTGCAAGGATTGTCAAATAATTATTAAATTTACTTATGAATAAATTCATTTTAAAAATAATAACGCTTGAAAAATCAATTAGTTCGCCATGGGAAAGATAAAGAAAGGTCGTAAAGGTGCAAAAGAAGAGGATAGGTTAGTTAAATTTGTTGTAATATGCCACTTTAATTCTGCTTAAAATTCCATACTTCATGTTTATTTTTACTTTATCGCAGCAATTCCGAAGCCGAAATCGAAACTCAAGAAATTGTAGACGCAAAGAATTCGAAAAAGACGAAAAATGTGAACAAGTAAGCTCAACTTTCTATTTTTATTTTTGAGGTTAGGTTTGTTTTATTGAACGTGTTAAAATTTAGGAAACCGGTTGAAGTTGCCAGTGATGGTGAGGCGAACGATAAGGCTATAAAGAAAAAGAAGGGTAAGACTGTGAAAGGCAGGAAGCACGAAGAGTCTGATTCCGACGAGCCTGAAGATGCTGCCCCTAAAAATGGTAAGAAGCAGGATAAGCGGAAAACTTCTGACGGCGACATAGAGAAATCTGTTAAAGTGTCAAATAAAAAGAGTGGAAAGCACAAAAAGGATCAATCCGATGATTCGGATAGCGAACAGGTTCCTGTTGCGAAGGTCACCAAGTCTTTCGCCCTTTTGGAAGTGGACAGTGATCCTGATGTTGAATCTGATAAGGAGGTAATTAGTGATAGTGAAGTTACACAAATAGTAAAAAAGGACAACAAAAAGAATGTGAAAGAAAGTGAAGTTAGGACTAAAGAAGGTAAAAAGTCGAAAAAGAACAGAAGGAAACGTGACGATAGTGATGATGATATTGATAAAGCTTTGGCTGAGTTAGCACTGGAACATGGTATTGAAACAGATGTTGCAACAAAAGCAGAAGAAGTTGAAATAATTCAGGAAAAAACGAAAACAAAAGGAAAGAAAGATAAAGATAAAGAAGAGGTTAAAACAAAGGGTGCTAATGAAGAGGAAGAGGAAAGTTCTACAGTTAAAAGTGCTGCTCAAAAGAAAAAGGAGAAGAAAGAACGAGAAAAGTTGAAAAAGAAGCAAGATGTGACGACTAAGGTGGAAACTTCAGTCCCAACTGAAGAAGTTGTGGTACCTGAAGAATCTCAGACTGCTGCTCCTGAGGGTGAAGATGTCGAAAAGGAGAGTAAAAAGAAGAAGAAGAAAGGTGCCAAAGTAGTTGAAGAGAAGGATGCTAAAAAAGGTCCTAATAAGAAAATGATTCAGCAAATGCAGGAAGCGCTTAGAAAGACGCAAGAAGAACAAGATCGTTTGCAAAGAGAAGAAGAGGAAAGGATTAGGAAGGAAGAGGAAGCGGAAGATGCGCGGTTAGAAGCTTTAAGGATTGAGAAAGAACGTAAGGAAAAGAAGAAACAGAAGGAAAAGGAACGAAAAGAAAGGCTTAAGGCAGAAGGGAAATTTTTGACAGCTAAACAGAAAGCTGATCGTGCTAGGGCTCAAGCTATGATCGATAACTTGAAAGCGCAAGGGTTGGAGTTGCCAGATGTGGGTGAGAAGAAACCAAGGCTTGGTACTAGAATTAAACCGTCCAGATTGAAACCCCAAAGGAGTCTTGAAAAAGAAGTTGAGAAAGTGGAAGAGAAACCTGTGGAAAAGGTCGAAGAACCAAAAGTAGAGGAAGAAGTTTTGGAAGAAACTTCAAAGGAATCAGATAATGATGTTAAAGATACTTGGGATGCTTCATCTTCTGAAGAGGAAGAATCTGAAGAGATTCCTGCAGCTAATGGTAAGTTAAATTTCAAAATTATCTTATTATTTCCTGAGTTATCAACTTTCACAAGATTTTCTTTTTATGTCTTATTATTCTCAAATTTCTTGAATTTAGTCGAAGTGTTTAGTAATCCATCTATGATGAATTCACTTATAATTAAAATCCACCAATAATGTAGGAATTTTCTAGCGTTTAAGCCAATGAATACCAAACTGGGAGGCACAAAATTTTGTTCTGAGAAAAGTTTTATTTGCATTAATTGATTAATTTAATTAATAATAATTAATCCACAAAAATGTGTGGATTATTTTATAAATCATAAAAGTGCGAGGCGTCAGATTAGATTTTTTTCAAGGGGGGTGAGGGCGTAGTACCATAAAGTTTTGAAAACACTGGGTCAAGTGGTCATTTTTGAAGGGGGTAAAACAGCAAAAAATTTATTTGAAACTTTGTAAAGTGGACACTGCAAAATTGTGAAAAAAATTTAATTCAAAAAATTTTTGAAACTGTATATTTATTAATGTTAAATCTGTAAATATTGCAAAACATGGTGAGAAAGTTTTAATCGCAAAGGGTAATTTTTGAAGGGGATCATAACAAAAATGTTGTTTGAACTATTTGAAACTTTGTAAATAATTTATTATTGTTAAATTTATTAACACTGCAAAAATAGTGCAAAAAGTCAAACGAAAAAGGGGTGGTTTTTGAGGGGGTAAATAATAAAAAATTTGTTTTTAAAATTTTGAAACTTTGTAAATTTATTACTCGCAAACACTACCAAAAATAGTGAAAAAAATTTATTTGCTAAGGTAGTCATTTCCAAACCGTCCAAACAAATAAGCTGAATTGGTTCTTTATTTCCTTATAATAATTTTTACTGTCCACTTCAAGTGTGAATTCACTTTAAAAAACTTTATTTTTTAAAAGCTAAAACTGATACAGATAAGAAAACTGATGCAAAAGAAGATTCTGATGAGAGTACAGACGAATCTAGTGAAGAAGACTCTGAAGAGGAAGAAGAAGGTGATCACCGAACCGATGCTGAGAAGCGTCGAGAGAAGGCCAGATCCCGAATTGAAGTAAGTTCAAGTTGATGTAAGTTTCACCCAACTTATTCTATTTATTCTAGCAAAGAAAAATCGACGCCGAGAAGAATAGAACTACAGATAACTTAAGAGCTGCAGTTGTTTGTGTGCTAGGGCACGTAGATACAGGAAAAACTAAGATTTTGGATAAACTGAGACGAACAAACGTGCAAGATGGGGAAGCTGGAGGTATAACACAACAAATTGGTGCTACTAATGTACCCATAGACGCAATTAGAGAACAAATTAAGCATGTAAAGGGCTTTGCCAACATGGAATTCAAATTACCGGGTTTGTTGATCATTGATACTCCTGGTCACGAATCTTTTAGTAACTTAAGAAGCAGAGGTTCGTCTTTGTGCGACTTTGCAATTTTAGTAGTTGATATTATGCATGGGCTGGAACCCCAAACTATAGAATCTTTAAATTTGCTGAAGAGCAAGAAAACTCCCTTTGTTGTTGCTTTGAATAAGGTAGATCGTTTATATGATTGGCAGACCATGAATAGGCGAGATGTAAGTGATATTATTAAAGGTCAAGCTCCTAACACTCAACTGGAATTTGAGCAACGCAAAAATGAAGTTATTGTTCAGTTTGCTGAGCAAGGTTTAAATGCTGCTTTGTGTTATGAAAATCCTGATGAACGTAGCTACGTTTCTTTGGTCCCTACCAGTGCTGTGACTGGTGAAGGAATGGGAAATTTGTTGTCCTTAATTGTGGATCACTGTCAAAATAGGTTAACTAAGCGACTTATGTTTTCCGAAGACTTACAAGCAACTGTTTTGGAAGTTAAGGCGATATCTGGGTTAGGCACCACTATAGATGCTATTTTAATAAATGGTACGTTAAAAGAAGGAGATACCATGATCCTTGCTGGTACTGAAGGTCCCATTACAACACAAATTCGTTCCCTTCTTATGCCACAACCTATGAAGGAGCTAAGAGTGAAAGTAAGTAATTTTGCGTGCTTAATTTCTATATCTTTTAGTTTTTTGGGGGGGAGGAGTTATATAAACGTGTATAAAAGATCATTAATTTTAAAATTGAAGTTTTTCCACAATTTTTTGGAGACTTCTATTAGAACATGAAATTTGGTTGGAAAGCAGAGGTGGGTGTTTTCTTTTGTTATTGAGTTCTATGCTATCATGGGCGTAATTTGCCCATATTATTTCAATTTTGTTTGACTAGAAAAAGTGTAAAAATACTTTCTCAAATTTGTATTACTTTCTTTAAATATTTAAAGTAATTCTGTTTTACCTTTCAAAATATTTTGTAAGATAATTTTTTACATTGTTATAACTGAAATAAATTAGTAAAATTTAAATACTTCAAGAAGTTGACATTGTTATATAAATCTTATATAGATGTTATGTACTAAATGCTATATATTTCAAAAGATTATAAAATATAATTTTAAAATACTTAGATATTATGTAGAAAAATACTAATAAGGATTCTATTAAAATTAACTTGGATTTTGTGGGTAGCAAAAAAATTAATTTTTAGTTTTTGAAAATTGATCAAAATCAAGATGTTTTCTGTAAATTTTGAATTAAAAAAAAGAATCAATAATTGTTCACAACTTGATAACAAAAAAAGGTAACCCAAATCTCTTTGTGCAGCTTATCTAAATGGAAAAATTTATTTAGGACAAAATTATTACTATTAAGGGTTATTAACAGCTAAAAGCAAACAAAAAGTTTTAATTTGGTACTTTCTTTTTGGATTTACTTGGCATTTCAGTTTTGTAACCGCTCATGTGTTTAATTATTTATTTTGTAATTTTTACTTTATGGCTCTTTCGGTCACTCAAGAGAAGCATTAGAGATGTATCCCATTTTATGTCCTTCCTACACTCAATTTTTCCAGCTTAAAGAACTGATTTTTTTCCAGTAGCAGATTTAGCAGAATTCAGGCAAGTTGAAAGGTTTATTTAAGTACCCAAGTACCCAAATTAATATCTTAAAATCCTCGATGGACTCTTTTCGTGGAAAAGCAAAATTAATATTTTTAACGCTTCCCTCCTGTCCAGCCTTTAATTCAGTTCATTTATTTTATGTTGTAATTTTTACTTTCTGGATTCTTTCAGACATTTAAAAGAAGCATTAGAAAGCTATCTTATTTTTTGTCCCTGCTACATACAATGTTTCCTACCTAAAAAACGGATTTCTTTCCAGCAGCAGATTCTGCAATAAATTTAGTCCTGGCAAGGAACACTTTTTGGTTGCAGAAATTCAGGCCAGCTGAAATTTGCTAGACATGTTTATTTAAGTACCCAAAGGAATCTCCTAAAATCCTTGATGTGTATACTTTCCACTTGAAAAAACAAAATTTTAACTTTTAACCCCCAAGTCCAAGTCTATCCGCTCGTGTCTTCAATTATTTTATGTTGTAATATTCACTTTATGGATTCTTTCAGCCACCCAAAAAAAAGCATTAGAGGGCTAACTTTTTTTTAACCTTACTCCATACAATTTTGATTTTTTTCAGCTACAGATTTTGCATTAAATTTAGTCCCTAACAAGGAACATTTTTTGTTTGCAAATTTAAGAAAATTTTGTAAACTTGTACATTGAGTATCCAAAGGAACCTCCTAAAATTCTAGCCCCCATGGAGACGTAAAATTACAACTTCTAAGTTTTACTTCAACTCTTACAATTTGTGCACACTTAAGTTCATAAAACTTGATTTCCAACACAATTTATTAATTTTAGGGATTATTTTAATCAAAATTAGATCAAATCTAATGTCTTTTATGCATCTATTGTATTTTCTAGCTCTCTTTTCACTTGCACAAGAAAATGCATACTCTTCTTAACTGGTTACATAAATAGATCTTCTAAATCAGCGGTCAGTAACCTTTTAAATATTGCAAACCCTTAAATTCTCTATTAAAATTTTGAGGACTTCTTATTAATAATTTTGACCTTAGTTGAAAAATTAATTACCTTTTTTTTAACCCTATTTCATAATTGAACGAGCTTATTACATTTTTAATCCCGAAAATTGTTTTTATTAACTTTTTTTAACCATGTTTCATAATAATTGAACGAAATTATTGCATCTCTGGTTTACATTTGCTCTGAACAACATGCGTTGAGCGCATTATTCCCAGCAACATCTCGATCGCGCCTGCTGTTAATTAACTCAGCAAATCTAAATAACATCTAAATTTCTTCCCGGACCTCTAAAATTATGCCGTGGATCTCCCCCCCCTTTCGGACAATTCTCTAAATGCTTGAATTATTATTATGAATTAAATAATTTTGGACATTTTCTACAAAATTGAAAGGTGTAATAATTGCTTTTATCCGGATTTAAGGGGTTAGGTCTAGTAATTTTAATAAAAATTAACAAAATTTTGTACTAAAAAGTATCAATTAGTAGGTACATGTTTCGAGGTACTCGTATACATTTTTTAATTAGAAAATCTTGACAACTGAGGGAAATATGGCCCTTGCTTCAATAAAGTAGATCTCATTTGCATATTCTTATATGGAGCTTATGAAGGAAGGATTTAACGAAATTTTAATTAAAACACAAAAAATTGCGGAGGTTTTCCTAAAAAATGTATTTTTGGGGTTAAAAACTTAAGTTTTTTGGCTCAAAAGAATAATAAAAAATTACTACCAAGAGGTCCAAATGAAAATCTTTAATATCCCCCCCCCCTCCCAGTCCACTAATCAATACTCTTTAGGGTGACTTCTATAGATCTAGTTTAAAATTTTAAACTGTAGATTAGTCAATCACAATAGTCAAAATCCGAGTTTAAACCATAGTTACCGGTTAAACTTGCACTATACAAGTGACCCTTGGTGTATTTTAATGAAATTTAGACTAAAAAGATCTTTTAACTAAATATAACCCCTTAATCCTGGCACCACTAGCACTGTAGTGGAAATTAAACTTGAGCATGATATTCTCAATTTTTGGTCAATCATTCTATTGATAATCTTTTGAACTACATCAGGTGTTTCCAATGCAATATCTGATTTTATTATAACCAAAGATTCAACCGTTCATAATTCAGATAACAGAATATATTATTCTTTTTTTTTTAATTCTTGAAGCAATGAGTGACCGCGGTTTCGGTGTTATGTACGTTTTATCATAGAATTTCCATCTCAGACCCATACAAATAATTTCACCATTATTGGAATATATCCATATTATGTTAAGGTTATGTTCTAGTAATGATTCAAAATAATGAATCGTGTCACAGGGTGAGTTTGTTTGTATTTTCTTACATTTCCATTGTGAGCCTGACAAGGTAATCTCTAAGACAGAACCCAGATAAAAATTAAACTGTGGTCACTCGTTAAGATTCGGCAATTTGAATTTTACATGCTATTTTACATTTAATTTTTAATTATAAGGCTTTATTACGAACATACGTGATTTAAAAAATCTTACTAACATTTCCGTAAAAGTGGGGGTTGAGGAGAAAATTTAAAAGAAAAAAAAAATTTTTTTCTTTTGCTTTATTTTGTAATTTAATTTCAGAACGCTTATGTCGAATATAAATCCATCCAAGCCGCACAAGGTGTGAAAATTGCAGCAAAAGAATTAGAAAAAGCAATTGCTGGGTTGAACCTTTACATAGCTCAACATCCAGATGAAGTTGAGTTAATCAAGGAAGTCGTAGCTAAAGAACTAAAATCCGCCCTTTCTGGAATTAAACTACAAGAACGAGGTGTTTATGTGCAAGCATCAACTCTCGGTTCCCTAGAAGCGTTACTAGAATTTTTAAGGACCAGTAAAATACCGGTAAGTGAATTTACATTTTTATTAACCAAAAAATACTTGAAGTCTGATTGTCTAATCAGAGTTCTTTACTGTTGACATGTTAAAGTAGGTCTTGTTCCTCTTACGATGGTGTTGTGTGACCTCCTTTGTTAATAAGTCCAGCCCTGCATCTGGGGCTGCAATGACCTGTATCCTGTCTGTTACAGTGTAAAAAGGAAGTATTTTATTCCACCTCCATTCCACTTACTTTAGCATTTATTCATAGTTTGCATTGATTTGATGGCTCTATTATGCAAAGAATTTTATTATTGTGCCTTAAGATTTCCTTTAACTATTGAAATCAACCTTAATTTTAACTGCAGTTTTATTTAATTCGCTTTCCTTATTTAGTAATTTCAATAGTACAAGGAAAGCTAATTTTTATTTCATGCTTCGCTAGATTAGCACTAATTAAAATAAAATAGTGATCGGTGCTTCATAATTATTCGAAAGGTAAACATGAGACATCTTTGTTATCCTTCCTACTTGGTTGTTGAAGGTGACTTGGTGTTTGTTATTTTTTCTACATATCTAAACAATGTCGTTTTTCATTGGCTGCACGTGTTCATCTTAATTCTCAGAAGTATTGTTTGGCTTTTTAGATTAAAATGTATAAAAAGTGTTATTTTTATTTTATATGTCCATTTGCTTATCTATCTGAAATATTTAGTCGAAGATAAATTTCTTGGAATTTTAAATGGTTCGTCTCGTTTGGTCAGGAGTTTCTTGATTGTGAAGCTTTAATTTGTCTTGTGAGTAATTGGTTGTCTTGATTTCGTTTTTATATTTTGAACTTGACATTCCAGGATAATGCGGTGTATATTATAGCAAAGTTTGAATTATCAGACTTTTCTTTTCCTAATAAGTGGATTATTTTAAATGCTGGTAATATTTTACAGTAAAGGGAACGAGAAGGTTAAGGCGGCCTGTCGGCCGTTGTTTCCAATTTTTTGGGCTGGTGATAAACGAACAACTAATCAGAAGTGTTAGAGAGCGCCGACAGTTTTCTACGACATTCTGACATCTTCCAACGCAGAAGAACTATCGCCATGAAAATCCATCATGGTAACAACAGCTGGTTGAAAGCATTGTTAAAATCGTGGGGTTTTTATCTTATACTTGAGCTGTTGTTTGAGCTGCGTTGGTGTTAATTATAAAAATTAATTTTTACATTTTTGTGAACGCATTTTGCAGTTTATGTCAACAAATGCCTTGATTTTCAAAAATAAATTTTGGGCTTCAATAACAAATGCAAACCTGGAACGAGCAATGTTAGTACATAATCGCAAAGTAAAGAAAATTTTACTGATAATAATTTAGATCACAAAAATCGTCTAAAAATAAAATAAAATTTGTTTTATTTTATGTATAGCCCACGGAAAATTGTGGATTGTCAAGGTGGGCTGCAGAACGATTTGGGTTGGTCATGCTTGATTTAAATCAATAGATTCAGTCTTGTAGTTTTCATCGTCTGTTGTGTTTGCAAAAAAATGGTCTAATCTTCCATAACTTACTACGTTGATGCTAACCTTAAAAAATAACAACATCGTAAAATTACAGAAATTTTAAAATTGGGATTGTTTATATACAATAATAGCATTTTAGTTATGGGGTGGTTTTGCTATCGGATACAAACGGGAGAATGGAATTGTGAACTTCGGCACCGTAACCCACACAGTTGTTAATGTTTATAATACGCAATATGCTTACGAAAGCATATATATATATTACAGCTCTACAGGCCTAGAAGGCCCATGGCTTGATTCCCTGCCTACCTAACCTGTCTTGTAAACTCTCGTGTGTGACGCAGCCGTATCAACGGTAATGACGTCGACACAAATATCAGGGATCACCACAGGAGTGTGGATGCCCACCGGAAGGCCGAGCCAAGAAACTCTGTGCAATCCGCGATTTGAACCCAGAATTTCCGCTCTATACTCAACCAGCGATCACATCACTCCACTGCTGTGGCTCACGAAAGCATATAAGCATATTAAAATTTAACAGTGTATTTGCACATTTTGTATTAATATTTTTTAGTACCTACTAAAGTTTTGTGGTTCAATCCCCGCTGCTGATTTATAGTACCTGTATTTTTTAATATTAAGTGGAAAAAAATTGTGAAAACATTATTATTTTTATTCTAGCTGTAAGAATTTCGATCAATTTTGAAGATATAAGCTCGATATTATCAGCAATAATCGAAAATGCTACTACTGTTTTATTAAACTGCTTATGGTTCTTGGTAACGGAAATCTACTTAAAGTAAAAACGAGAATATAAGTGCATTGTTAGATGAGAACACTTAAACAACAGGAAATTGAAGTTTGCATTTCCTTTTTACGTAAATCTTAGCAGCTTTGATGTTGAATATTTCTTTTTTCTAGGCTTGGGAGTACATAATTATTTTATCATCTGCATTGGATTGAAGTGGAAACGGAAATTAATTAACTTTTATGTAAATTTCTTCATATTTTATTAGTATTACTTAAATTTACATTATTTGGTATAATTTTATAGATTGTTAACCTTTTGCAAAATTCTACAGTTACCGTGGCGCATTCGAACCTTTCCCCTGCATCCCCTAGTTATTGTTAATTTCTACAAAACAATTTTAATTTTATTCATTTAATCGTTAACCTTCATTAAACACTTGTTAATTAATTTCAAACTCATTTAAAACATGTATGAATGAAGTTCATTGTGAAAAGCCATTAAAGTAACGGCGCAATGCGCAACTTGTGTATCCTTATATTGATTTTTCTCGTAAAGGAGACTTTAATGAATGGCTTGTGTGTTACTGTTTCATGAATGTAAAGGAAACAATACACTTTGTGTTGCGATTCTCGACCATTTGCGTACATGGAAGCAATTTTTTTTAATTCATCCAAAAGTAGCAGTAATGCATTATGAATGAACTTACTTGAAAAACCAGTAGCTAACCCACTCACTTACTTGATGCACCGGAAACGACCTGTCAGAAATTTGAGATATGTTTAAGAAAAAATTATTACTACTTTATTATTTTATGGATATGTACAAGATAATCAAACGTGTGATCTTTTTTGTGCTACACCCATGTACATTATTAATATCCCTGCATACGTTACACTAGCAAATTTAAAGTTAATGAGACGGAAAATTAAAGAAAAACTGCAAATGCGGTTTACCAATTTAGAATCGACTCGTGTAGAAGTTATTACCACTACCCACTCATCTAATTTAATCGATTTAAATGATGTTTTCGGAAAGTTATCGATTTAATCATGTTTCTCGAAAGTGGATGGGTGTCCATTAGAAGGCGATTAACAGTTGTTGTTCTTCCGCAGCCAGGTCTCACGATTTGTTATGCAAAAGTTACTTTTTTGGTTAAAACACCTTAACCGGAAATTTAAAAAAATTTGTTTATAATTTACGAGCGGACTCGTCGACGAATATTATTATTTCAATTTTGTAACTGTTAATGAGCAACATGGGCGTAGTTTTCATTAATAAACCGATCTTTAAAATTGGATTCGATGCGCCGTTGGTTTTATTGGTCAATTTATCTTCTTTTCTGGTAAAAGTGTATCGGGTTAATGAAAATCGAAGCGAAATGATAAATTGTTGTCGTAAAGTACATAAATGTATCCGTTGTAAGGTTTCAGACAAAATGGCGTCAACATTTATTATACTGCCATACATAATATATTTACGCAATGTACAAAAGTGTATATAATATAAAATAGGTATGTATATGAATGGCCGGATGTATACTTATCAATGAACTAATTATCGTTCTTATCTGCTCTTAAGTCTTGACAAATATAACAAGGTCGTTAAGGCAATTCCCGATAAAAATGTGTTTATATTATTAAGTGCTTTTTAAAAAATGTATTAACGACTATTTCTACCACTTAAATTTTTTATTAACTTGGTATCGAACCTCCTTAGGCCGCACGCCATTCTAATTGACGTAAAAATCCTCCAATATTATCGATCCTTCAAGGTGCCTTAAAAACAACAACTGCTTTGTTATACTTTGCTTTTTACCTTATCAAGTAATTATCGAAAAGACTTGTTAATGAACTTTGAAACAAAAACTAATTTGAAGCAAACTTTACAGTTAATTGCGGAAACTATTTTCGAGTTATTTTTAGACAGACGAGGTAAATTAATTATAATTAAATTAATTTGCCCGCATTACATTACATTTTTATCGCCTGATAATGAGATGGGATAGGTGCGTAGATACAGATATTTTTATTAATTAAAAAATTGCCGTATTAATATCGTATTACCTCCGATCGTTTTTTAATTTCTTCTTGATTAAAAATTGTAATATAGAAATCTATCAGAATAAAATTACCGAAACCGTCAAATCGAGTATCGTCAAATCTTCAGAATTATTGGTGCCTTACGGAAAATTGACACTTAACTAAGGCGTAATACAAAAATCCAATAATATAAGATTTTCTCAATCTCAAGTGAAAATGCTAGAAATTGAAAGATTCTTGCAGAACCGAGCTTGAGTTACATTCGTGGAAATTTAAAAGAGGGAACTCATGCGATTATTAACCAATTAACTGTGAAAAATTGGGTAGATGAAATTGGTCAGCTGACGCAATAATAACGTTAACAAATAAAAAGAAGAAAGTTTTATATTTTTTTATATGACAGCAAAGAGAAAAAATAAGGGGGCAATAATATAACGAAACCTCCTCTCGGAGCCGTAAAATAGGCTTGGAAGCTTAGCTAACCTAAAAAAAAACACTTAAAAAATTAGATAAAATTAAGTATTATGGTACAGTTTATTTTTCTGAAAAATAGCATATTATACACCGAGCGCTATATAATACCAGCGGGAGAAAAAGTAAATTAGCGGAAGGAAAAGCAAAACAATTACAAATTTTCCGCTCGGGATTAACGTGACTTTTCGCCCTTCTGGTAATTTTTACCCTCGGCTTCGCCTCGTGTAAACAAACCTTTACCTTCATGACGAAAAGTTACTTTCATCCCGAGCGGAAAATTTGAAATTGTTTTGCTGTTTCTTCCGCTAATTTACTTTTTCTCCTGCTGGTAAGAAAAGTGGCAATTTGCTTCCGGAAAGGCAAAAGAAACTTTTCTTGATCTGGAGAGTATGTGGGGGGTATAAAATACTCTCTCTCTCTCAGCAATAAGATGGTTTTTTAAGAATTAAATCTGCGGTTTGATCAATTTTGAAAAATCATCTTGTTATTTTCTAATATTAAAGGGTATTCCAGACCCCCCTCTCTGGTTTCCTCCAGTTTTTTTACGTTTTAGGGGATCTAGCGGGCCTAACCACCTTATTAGACTAAAAAATAAAAAAAAATCAATTTAAAATGAGATAAAATTAACTTTAAAAAATCCTCTGACATCGGGGGTACTTTTAAAAGTACCTAAACAATCGGAAAACTGGATGGGGGCATGGAAAGTTATTCATTGTTGGACAAGGAGAAAATATTATTTTTTGTCGAGTAGACAAAGAGAAACCACTATTTTTAGTTTGATATAATAAAACATAATATTTAATTTTCAATATCCCCCGTGTCGATGGGGTTAAAAATACAAAATGTCAAAGGAATACTACAAAATATTTCTGGATAAAAAATAGTTGAAAGCTAATAAAATCAATGACTCCTGTAAATCACAAAAGTAACTGCAAAATTTTTCCCGAGAAGATACAATAAACAAATCCGTAAGATTTTCAAAATGTTATTACTTGGAAAAATGGCTAAAGATGTTGAGATGTTTTTTGATTAGGTGGAAAGATGATAATTTTAAGTAGATTTTGGAAATGTCATGGCAAGTTCGATCGACCGCTATTTCGTCATTTCAAATTACAATTTTACCCTAGCAGTGGCTTGGTGTGATCACCGATTGAGTTACAGAGCACATATTCCAAGTTTGAATGGCACACTTCACGTAATTTCTTGGCTTGGCTCTCCGGGAATTTAAGAATTTGTTCAATATTTACATAAGTTTGGTTAATTGATAAAACGTCCAAAACAAAAAAATAGATTAGAAAAATTGGTAGTAGCACGAGAACCAATCCTAGAAGATATTAAATTTATTAATGAAAACTCGGTGGAATTTGGAAGTTTAAATCGATTTTAACGTTTACCATTTTACGCAGAAATCCACCATAATCGCCGCATTCTATTACCCGTTCGTGTTGATTTAATTAGGCTTGAGAGTAATAGCAGTAGTAGAGTGTTTCCTCTACACCCACTGCGCACCAGATGGCCGCATCACTTCCAAGATTTATTGTCTTAACTATATAATACCTACACCATGGTAGCGTTAACATCGAGCTATTTCACAGTTCAGGGTTATTTTTACCCTTAAAAGAAAGAGCCACTGATTGAACTTAGGTTAGTGTTGGAAACCGATTTTTTTTTATTCGAAGACCGTTAAAAGAGAGATCTACGGATTGAGCTTAGGTTAGTGTTAGAAACTGCTTTTTTTTTATTAAAAAACCATTAAAGTCAATTACTATAATTTCTTATGTTCTCAATAAGGGTTAATAAATATTACATAAAAACACATAATATACAAAAATAATTTAATGTCAACTAAAAGTAAATAAACATGAAGTTAGTCCAAAGTCAAATGTTGTTATTAAGCGCAGAATGCTTTATGAAATATATTCATATTTGATGGTCGGGTCGGCTGATCAAAAGTTTTATGAAAGAAAGATTCACTAGTTGAGCTTAAGTTAGTGTTAAAAACCGATTTTTTTTTAACTCAAAATAAAGCCTTTTCAAGTAATTTTTGTCTTAAATTTCTGCTAGGGGGTGGGCGATGCTTAGCTCATCGCATTTGCGCTTTTTTAATTTCTGGAGAAATTTCTATTTTCAATGGTCCACAAAATCTTTGTTTTATAATTACTGTCCTGTCATATGAAAATTATTAAATTAGGCTTGCTTCTCATGCTGTCCCCGAAAAATTGCAATTTAACTTACCCTTTCGCTACAATCCGCTCGATTCCTTGTTTCAATTCTTTCAGGTCTTCCGGAAGGTCAATGGATCATCGTTTAAATCGTGTTTAGAATACACACAGTTACAAGAAATGTAATTTAAAACAAAGGTCTCCCATATTTTTGTAAGAAAATTCTAATTAAAGTAATTCGTGGTCGGATTTTTTTATTTTATTATTTTTTGCGAATTTTTTTAAGTGATAGTGGAAATCTGGTTAGTCCATTCCTGCGAGTCATTAATTGCTCTTGCAGATACCGATACACTAATAAAAGAGCAATCCATTAGTGTAAATGCCATCAAAATTGGTTCAGTATTTCAAACTCTTCGAAGGTATAAACAAAAGAACATACACACAAACATTCTAAACGCACGATTACAAAAATTAAGGTCATCTGAACTCTCCCAAGTCGTTTGCTGCTTCATCTATCAGAGATAGATAGATAGGTCTAGTTCTAGAGTTCAAACCCAACTTTTTCAAAGGGAAGAAGTCGATGTCGAAAATCAGGAAATTCTAATATCGCATAACGTGACTGGGTTAAAAGGTTATAAAAGTTTTGAACCTATCTAAAATTAAATTGAGCAAGTAAGAAATTTTTTCATCTTCGTGTCAGGGGAAACTCACCTCGTTCGCTCGATTTTCAAACTTAATCCAAATTTACTGAGCGCTCGTGTTACCTCGCAAATTAAATTAATAATTACTAAAATTATTATAACCACTTACTGATATTAAATTTCTTATATCACCACTGTATCTTTCAATTGAATTTTTCGCTTGAACTAATACGTTATTCAAACGCAATACCCAGTGATTGACAGAGATTGCGTATTCGCTTTGTGCAAAACATAGAGTGGCGACACCAAGCGGTCAATTTTGAACTGCTGTTAGTGTAAATCAGGGGTTCCCAATCTGTTTTCACCTGCGTACCACTTGACTGTTTGAGAAATTTTGGCGTACCACCAGACTTAAATATTATAATAAACGTATAATATGTACTCTTCTGATAGAAGACACCACCGGGGGTTTGGGATTTTCCGGGGGATTTGGGGGTTAAATTTTTAAAAACTGGAGCTAGAATAGCGAGTTTTTAACGATTTTTTAAACCGACTTCAAAAAAAGGAGGAGTTTCTCAATTCGTCTGTTTGTATGTTTTTTTTTTTTTTTTTTTTTTTTTTCTTATGTATGTTCGGGCATAACTTTTTACAGAGTGATCCGATTTTGATGAATTTTTTTTTATTCGATAGAGTATACCTCCATGGTGGTCCCATTTAATTTTCACAAAAAAATTCCATTCGTAAGGGTAAAAAAATAAGGGAAAATTGCACCCGTAAGGGTAGAAAATAGGGAATGATTGTTTTTCATTTATTGATTTTTATTATTTACTTGTCAACCTATTCTGTTGAAAGTTTGGGTGGAGAAAAACTTTATATCAAGCAAATTAATTAATTAATTAAGGTAGTAATTAGTAGATTTTAATCACTAAAAATTAAAAAATAAAAAACTTTTTAACAAAAAATTAAACCGACCTCAAAAAGGAAACTAAAAAGCATAAAATAAATATATTACATTTTGAGTCTTAATAAGTAATGTAAGTAACTAATTTTGAGTCGGTGCAAAAAATCAACGATTACTAAATTACTTTAAAAAAATTATCAAAACAAAAGTCACCCACTCTGCACCGACTTAAACTTAGTTACTTACATTACTTATTAAGACTCAAAATGTAATATATTTATTTTATGCTTTTTAGTTTCCTTTTTGAGGTCGGTTTAATTTTTTAATGATTAAAATTTAAAATATCAACATTAGGAGTAATGGAACTTATCGTCACTCTTGCACACATCACTCACGCGTACCACCTGAAACGTTCCCGCGTACCACCAGTGGTACGTGTACCACCGGTTGGGAACCCATGGTGTAAATAGCAACGTAAATAATAATTACGTAATTACAATTACGTAAATGTAAATAGTAAAGTGCTCGCACACTTAGGCGACGCGACACCACACTACACTACACACAGAAGCACACACAAAAATGTGCGGACCCTACCAAACTGTCGCGTCGCCTGGTGTGTTGTGGGCTTCTGTCTGTGGTGTCGCGTCGCCTAAGTGTGCAAGCACCTTTATTGTCGTAAAACTCGTACCATTAGTTTTGAAATGCAGTCTGATTGATTCCGACATCAAGCGGGGCATGACCGTGAGTAGGAGCCTTAACACACAGAAAAAAGTTTCATTTACTAACGGAATTCTCTGTTATCTTGATACGGTAAAACTTTTTTATACCTATTTAAATTAATTTTAATTCAATGCAACGACTACTTTGCACTACATAAAAAAAAGGTGTACTTCAAAGTAGAACAATTTGTGCCTAGATTGTCTACAAGTACAAATTGGGTGAAAATTAGGTACAATTGTACTTAATTTTAGTCAAATTCAGTCATCTCTAGCGCAATTGTACTATTTTATAGCACAAATTGTGCTAAATTTTTACACAATTTGTACCTGTAGACAATTTAGGCCAAAATTGTTCTACTTTTAAGTACACATTTTTTTCTGTGTAATTATTGCAAAATTTCTTCACCCTTTTTTTTATAAAAAAAACTTTAGAAAAACTAAAAACGAGGGAGAGGTTCAGCCTAAATCAAATAATATAATACATTTAAACACAAATTGCATATTTTTCTTTCGCTGGTTGACATTTCCTTCCAATCTCGATGAATCTTTCAAGCTTCAGTGTGCGCCCGCCCCTCTTACTACCTTCAGTTTATAATAGTATTTCTAACACCACAAAAGTTGTAACTTGTTTTCCGAAAAAAATCATTATTTTTTGTTTTTGTGGCAACGAGAATGATGAAGCGTTTCAATAATCTGTTACCCATCGCTAAACGACACTAATCGAAGATTACGGTAATGTAACGTTTTTGTGAAGAGGAAGTCGTGCTTCAAGTTGAACGTACACCGAGTTTTCTATAATTGCGCTCCTAATATCATTTAAATGTTGTTATGTAAATTCCCAATTAAACTAAACGAGAAAATCGTGCACGGAATCTTTTCGATTTACACTCTCGGATCGTTACAGATTTTATTCTATTTTTTTTTTTTTTTTTGAGAAAACAAAGAATTTTTATTAGGATGTAAGATCTTTCGATAAGTGGTTTCCTGCCTTGTAGATTTTTTTAGTTTAATTTTAGAGGAACGACCTCCGTCTATAATTAGTCGAGCGGAAATGTGAGACCTCCGTATATTCTTGTTGGGAAGCCACTTCCTGTCAATATTTCTTGTTTGAAAATTGGATAAATTATATAATTGGTTAACATAATATTTCAGTCTTGTACTGTTTAATTTATCTCGTCTACCGCAATTATTTTGTACAGAAGGTTGGGGCACGTTTAGGTTTTCACAATGCATTTTCGTTATATATTATTATGATTACTACAGTTATTTTTTAATTCGGAACTTTATGCTGATAGCACGGACATTTAAAATTGAATACGTGATTGCCATAGCAAAGTTTTGATTTAAATTTCACACTCAAACGAAATTAAATGGGTAGGTCGTGTTTTATTGAAATTGGAACGGTCGAGATGTACCATGTACTTTTAGTGCAATCGAACCAAGCTAGCGAGACTTTGGTTGTCGTGTGTGGCCGGCCTTAACCTCCACTTTTGATTGAAACATTTCGTACTTAATCAGTTCAAAATGTGTGAGCTTTCATTTATATCAATTATGCGCTGAATAATGACCTAGGATTGAAAAATAAATTAATGGGCTCTATTTAAGAATTGTAAAGCTAAAAATAAAGTTTGTACTAGCATTTATTTTTAAATCTTAATGTCGAAACATAAACAGAAGGTTCTTATTGTAAATAGTTTTATTATGAATATTAATAAGTAATAAACTGATTATTAGTCGTCGGAAGTCTCGTGTAGGTATATAAGACGCTGTCTAAAAAGGTATACATGTGCGTGTCTCCGCTCCTACATTGTACGATTTGCGACACGGCACGTTCTTCGCATCCGGCAGTAAGCAGCTTTCAATGCAGTTGCAAAAAAAGCTTTTCTCTTTTTGACTTCTCTTCTCGTTCCGAACCACTTTTGGATTCCATTTTGGTAAATATTCCGGTTCTTCTCTTCTAATGAATGAATTGCCCCGGCGCGGCGACAAAACTCGTTTTGTATTTTACAAATGATTTAGGCCGCGTTTATTTGTTTATTGTAGCAGGTATACACAAGAATCTGTAATTAATGCACTACCTTATACGTACACAGTAGGAGTCGTATAGTCGTTTCTTGGAACAACGAACACCCACTGTCTTCCGGTAAAGACAAGCTTTTGATTTTGGACCATACCTGAATCGATTGTGTCTACCAACGCGACATTTATTTATACGCCCTTTACATACTTCGACCATATGGTTCTTACTTTCTTATTACCAAGCTTCTCTACACCGTAGGAAAGAACAAACTCCCTAATAATCTATATTGTGAATTCATAATGGCCGTAACATTTGACACTTGTCAAGATTTTCAATGTTCTTGTATCTCTTCGCTTGCATTACTCTCGACGAGCAGTGTGGAGTAAAGGATACACCAACAGACTGTGATCTAGAAGTATTACTTCGATCTGAAGGTTATTTAATATATCTAGCAAGGTTAGCGCTCTATTAGAATATTTTGCTCAAGTCCTAATAGATCTGCACTTAACACATTTTGTCTAGTTACCTTAGTTACAAAACTAGATTAACTAACCTCCTTCCCTGTGCGGCCATTATTGAAGTTAGCTTGGCAAATTGTGGGTTTTGTACTTCATAGCACTGTCAACAGATGGGGTTATTACATTTGAATGCTTACTAAATTACTTAGCATCTTTAGGTACTTTAGCACCATTAAAATCCAAGAAACACAAATCGCTGGTGACACTAGCCAGGGGACCCAGCTTCGCGCTAATTTTCAGAGGTGCTTGCACCTCAATAAAAATTATCCGATCCGCTGTTACGGCCAAGGCCGCAAACTACGTTCATTGACAGTCATTTCTTTTATACGCTTATTAGGCTAAGAAACTTATTAAAATTTAGATATATTATGAAATAAATTCTTGCACTCTTCTCGTATATTATTCAAATATCTTGCACAAACTCGGCACGCATGTTACTCGGAGTAGAAGCTGAGCGTTGCTTTTTCGAGCATCCACAATTTTATGGGGCTAGACAGATGGAGGCTTAAACTGCAATTGAATTTCTATTAACTGTTAACTCTTAATTATCATTATCACGTCATTCAACACCACATCAATGTTAATTTATATCTTCAGTATATAGCGCTTAAGTATTTCTTATACTTACAGCCACTCCTACTTTACAATACAAATATGAAACACATCTTATCAAAATAATAATTAATTGCATTTTTTTTTTTAGTATTCCGGAATTCGAATTGGTCCGGTCGTTAAGAAGGACGTGATGAAAGCTTCCATTATGTTGGAACACGATAACCAGTGAGTATTTCTAGTAATTTTAAGACGGAATTATGCTATTTCCATTTAAACTAATTTACAAACACAACTCCGCTACTGTATTAAACATATCTCACAACCTCACTAATTCTTCCATCCTAAACAAACAAGAGATAAGAATTAGAACTAAAATTTACAAGATGTGAGGGTTAGGATTAACATACAAATTTATTACCCCACAGATATGCTACCATCTTGGCGTTCGATGTGAAAATTGAACGGGATGCCCAAGAACTTGCAGACAATTTGGGCGTCAGGATATTCCAGGCCGACATCATTTATCATCTGTTCGATAAATTTATGTCTTACACGGCAGAACTGAAAGCAAAGAAACGTGAAGAATTTAAAAACATTGCAGTGTTTCCTTGCAAACTTCGTATTTTACCGCAATTCGTGTTCAATTCTAGGGACCCTATCGTCGTTGGTGTTATAGTCGAAAGCGGAATCGTTAAAGAGGGCACACCAATTTGTGTACCTAGTAAAGAGGTAAGAAAAATTTGGAAGGACAAAAATCGGATCCGTAATTTTAAACTTTTTTTTTTAGTTTGTAGACATTGGAATTGTGACCGGTCTTGAGGTAAACCACAAGAACGTCGAAAGCGCCAGAAAAGGCATGGAGGTGTGCGTCAAAATCGAGCCAATTCCTGGGGAATCTCCAAAAATGTTTGGAAGGCATTTCGACGACAAGGATTTCCTCATTAGTAAAGTAAGTTTTTTTTTAATTAATTAGTCTACATAATAAAAATACATGACGGATATCATTTAAAATATCGCATCATTTATGCGTTAAAACGTCAATGAATCTCGTATATAAGGGGATACAATAATCAATGAAAAGCCGGGCTTGACCTACTTCCAGACATCTTCATTCACCACCACCCGCGTCCTATTTATGAAAGAAAGGAGCCGGAAGGAAGTGTTAGCTTTAAAATAAATACCCTCCCTTTCTGTCTTGAGATTTGAATTAATTTTTGATTTATTGCGTTTATAAGATATTGAAAATCGACGGGAGATTTGTTTTAATAATTCGGGGTGTTATGCGACAGTAAGCGGTGGTGAACTGGAGCAAAAGGCTAGCTGGATGACTTGACCCATTTTACATTCGACGTTATTCCAAATTACGTAATGGTTTAAATGAATGCGTGACAAATTGTGCCCTAAATTTCCGGGCTTCAGGATCCGCCTAGCGATCTACGAAATGGGATAATTTCTGTGCAAATTTTTTGCTTTAGCACTCAAAATTTTCGTACCTGCAAACGGTGGTCCATTAACCTAGATGAAATTTTGACAATTAAAATCAAACAACTTGAAGCGCGATAACAATAATAATAATCTATAGTCGTTCCATTTCCACGTCGTTGGTTGTTCGGCAACAAACTTTTTTGGATCTATGGAAGATTCATCGATACTAAAACATGGATTTTTGGTAGGTACTGAAAACTTTTTGGGAAAATTGATGTTGCTCCCCCTTCAAGTCTTCTGAACTAAAGGATCAATCAATCAGGATCTTTTGCTTTGGAAGTCTCATTTTGATTTGTTGAAATCTTGCTCAGATTTTGGCCACAATTTTGTCTATAAACGCGAAAATTTAATTAAAATAAAAATAAAAAAATTTCGATTTAATTAACAGCTCCCTCTATAAATGACATTTCTTAACTAAATTAAAAAAATACATAATGAGACTTGTTATGTATGCATTTAACATTATTTTTAATGCGATATTTTAAATTCAAAGTTTTTTACGATTCATTTATATGTTTAACAACTTTGGAATTTCATTGAGAGTTTTTAAATTGATTCTATAAATAAACGAACCTATGTTAAATTTGTAATCTTCGATTGTATATAAAGAGGATGACTTTTTAATCGAATTCAACGTAACATGACTTTTATTGTATATGCACTATAAATTACTTTTGATTGATGATTAGCTAACGTTAAGGTTTGACGTTCCGTGTAAAAAATTGATTGATTATGGTTTATTAACAATTTGTAGTTTTTTTATGTTGAGCTTTAATTCCTAGCTGTTTTGTTTTCTTCTTCTCGTCGGGCTTTTTTTATTAAATGAAAAATTGCCATCGTTCAATACTTGCATCATTTTTGCTCCGTATGCTTGGCGCCAATACATTTTTTATTATACGCTCGTCCATTCCATTGATCTATTTCATTCTGCTGCAGTTTGGCACGTTGCTCCCGACCTGATTTTATTCAATCGATAGCTGCAACCGACGAAGCGCCTTTCATCCAAAATTTATTCATGGGCTATTTTTCTGCTTTACAATTTTAATGTCGGCGCTGTTTTCATCCACCGAGGGTGTGTCTGTGTGCGTCATTGATCCAACTTTACGAAATAGGCCTTCCCAAGAGGCATTATCCCGAAGGGTGAAACACGTGTCAGAAGTAGGTCAGGTCAATCCAGATCTCGACCCCATTTCTTTAAAAAAGTTCCCCTTCGCATCCTATATAAAATATTATTAACAATTTCTTTTGATCTGAATTAAATGCGTTCTTTCATAAAATGTTCTCAAAAGATTCCATTTGCATGTTTAAAGTTGAATGAAAAATGTAACTTGTCGGTTATTTCACAATTTGCGTTTCATCATTGGTAGCACATTTTTTAACCGCATCCGAAGAATATTCACAATTTTTCCTTATCCTGTTCTCTATCTTTTTCCTTCAAATGTTAGTTCTTTCGTCTCGTTTGGTCTCATTATTTTTTCCAGAAGCAGTTGTAGTAGGTGTATCGATGATTTCTCAATTAATAATTTTTTTTTATTTCTTCCTACACAGCCGTATTATTTATAAACTCGTAATATATCACAATTACGGTTCGACTTTTTGACATTGGATGGAAATGTAATCTCGTTATAATTTTTTTTTTTGGTTTGATTAGAATTTCTTAACATTGGAGAAGGCTCATTTAAATTCATCCACCTACCGAATTGTTTTCACCATTTATCTAGGCCGTATTCCACGCAAATTATGTTAATTTGTTACAAATACTGTAGGAATACCATTTTTGTTCAATATCAAATATTTGAAATGGTAGGCGATCGTTTTGTAATGAATGACATTTTCCTCTTCTGTCAACAATTCCATCATAAGTTTTGTAGTAAATGTTTTTGTAATAATTATTGAAAAGATATGGAATTATTATAGTTTGCGCAATAAATCCTGACAGTGATGACGTAATGTGCAGAAACGAAATTTTCTGTACACAAGATGGCCACATCGCATCGCTGCCAGGATTCATTGTCTAAAGTCGAAACTATACCTAATTTTTGCAATAGCTAGATATTTGCTGTTTACAAGTGATCCGTTTGACCAAAATTTGAATCTACGTTCAGATTGCACTATATCACACTATCACATACTGTGGCTTCAACCAACACAGAAAAAAAGTTGTACTTAAAAGTAGAACAATTTGTGCCTAGATTGTCTACAAGTACAAATTGTGTGAAAATTTAGTGCAATTGTACTTAATTTTAGTCATCTCTAGCGCAATTGTACTATTTTATACCACAAATTGTGCTAAAATTTTACACAATTTGTACTCGTAGACAATCTAGGCACAAATTGTTCTACTTTTAAGTACAACTTTTTTTCTGAGAATAGTGGAGTTTTGTTCGATAGGAATCGAATCAATAATTTTTAAAGTAGGTTTAGGATAATTTTGAATTTTTGGTAGACCAAGATCGAAATGAGCCATATAAATAGAAGCATTCCATAAGCGTATGTCTAGAGCCGTGATCTTCAAACTTTTTTGTGCCGTAGTGCACATTAACCACCACAGCGCCGGCGGTCTTTCACCACAGATCTCTTAGTTAGATGTCTGTGTTCTTCAATAGCGATATTTTCCTGCCCCCATGAAGTTGCTTTGGCAGTCCACGTCTTAAGACTACCAGATGTGTGGTGAACAGAGGGGGCGTACGCCATGGTGCCTATCGATAGGGTTGAGAACCGTGTCATTAGTCCGGCAAACCTAGAAAGATGAAAGGTTCGATCTTCAACCCGGCCACAAAATTTAACCGATTTCATTGTGACTCTCTTTCCCCTCGAAAGGCAATGGTAAACCACCGGGGTGTAATTTGCCATGAAAACCTCTGTTAAAAAGGTCACGACGCTTGTGTTAAGTATAGCATACGACTAAGAAGTCCGGCAAACCATTACTAGGGTCGCTGCAAAATTTCTAGCAACTTTTTACATTACATTTCATTTTACATTTCCAACGGATGGGAAGCAAACACCTCCTTGCTTAATCGCCACTTTTCCCGTATTAAAGCCTCATCTATTATAAGGCTACTTCCCGAGAAGTAATCGGTACTAATCCACTCGATCGGTAAAGTCACTCTCTCTGCGCAGAAATTTGACTCCGCTCAATCAAGTAAGAAAAATGTTACTAATTTTTTTTAAATTACTCAGATCTCGTGTATCACGTGTCATTGTATATTCACCAAGAGCGTAAATTACATCCCTCCACTGCGGAACTTAATCGGCTCTCGAGAGTCCCTGGACGATTATCGTAATCTAGCGCCATCTAGTAATATCCCAAAAGAGACAAATTCAAAATCCGGGGTGCATGTCAGTGCTCCCCCCACTTTCGAATTTTTGGATGAATTTGGTGTCAAACATTAGAGCATCGTTTGAGCCTGAATGAGGGGAAACTTATGCAAATTTTGTTGTTATTTTTGGCGACACTTTTAAGAGTGCCACCTATTGGCTTAAAACGTATACTAACAAAACTATTGAGATTTGACGGGTGAAAATTGGCGGATTTTTAAATTTTTAGGTCCATTTTTCTTATTGTTAGGAAACAAAAAAATTAAGTTTTACAAAATCTCTCTTTTGCGGACGAAGAAGAACAAACACTCCATCCAAGAATATCCTTAATAAAGCAACATAACCTTTTTAATATGTAATGTCAAACGTCAAAATAAACGTCGAGTAGCGTTAATTTACATTTCTAATTTGTATGATTATTGTCCATAACGTGATCATGGTGTAACGTCACAGTTGGCTTTGTAAAAAAAATTTGCATTATTTTTTATTTAGTGCTTTCTTGAATTGCATTTCACAATATTCCTTGATTCGGCCCTATATTTTCATTTGTCTTTATGCGCATTTTGTGCAAGTATTTATGAGCTTGCTTGAATGCGACGTTGAATTATTTAGTCTCTTGATAACGAAATCAAAGAGCGAAGGTAATTTTGTTTCTCCTTCTTCTTCAGTCTATCCGTCTTAACAGACGCGTAGTGATTATTTTCATGTGTCCAATCGAGCCGTCGATTATTAGACTCGGTGGTTTGCCATTGCCTTCCGAGGGGAGAGGGTCATAATGAAGTTGGATAAATTTTGTAGCTGGGTTGGGTATCGAACCCAGGGCTTCTAACCTAGAGTTCGGTCCCTAGCCCGTTTACATAACTCACCTCTCGAATTTTGTTTAGTTACAACGATTCTCTTAGTGTCGATTAAGTTTGCGTTGACAAAATAATTTTGGGGGTTAAGATTATTTCCCGGACCCGAAGATATTATATTTATTTAAGAAAACTCAACGGTATTTGATAAATAACATTAAAATGAAGCGTTCACGGTGAGGATGCATCACCAATATCGATTAGTTTAGCTAATCGTTTTTAAATTTTGCAATTTTTGTTTGAAATACGACCTTATTGTGCATTGTTTTGACGGTGCGTGTACTCAAGGTTAGGCTTAGCTTGGGGAGTGGGTACCTATTTGCAGCTGGTTTAGTAGTAACTACATCAACGTACAGTTAACATCAAGTAAATTTCACTTTCCAAAAATTTTACAGTTTTGACGATGTCTGATTTGATCCACCCTAAAAAGCAGTCATTGAACGGCGAATTTCACATGTTTGACAATGCAGGGGCTGCTGCACTGCATGCGGAGCAAAAGTGCCAGCTTCTCTCATAGCGAAACGCGTTGCGCTACTTTTCATTCCAGGTGGACGGGGCTAACTTCATTATTACAGCTAATGAACTGTTGCTATTATGCCATTAACCACTTCTTCATGTAAAATTTTGGTTGTTTGAGCCTGTAAGCCCTATTATTTTGAATGGTCCGCATATTTTTTGTTTTATTTTTTTTTGCCGTTTTCTATCATTCTATTCTTCGCAAATTTTAAAAATCGCGATCTGGGATACTGAACCCTCATTTTTGGTTTCGATGATTTCTGTTTTTTATTCAAGGGTCGTTTGTCATTTCATTATCTGAATGGTTTAGTTTTTTTCAACATCTCTTTCTGGTCCAGTTTGTGTTCTTTGTGATAACATAATAACAGTGTCAGGTGCAACCTGTTTGTTGGCAACAACATCTCTATCATCTTTTGAAGCCCCACGTTGGGCGCCAATAAAACAAAAATTACTCTCTGAGACGCAACTCTTAATAAGAGGGTTGGCTAAAATTGAGACCCAGAACCTGTCGTAATCTGAAGAGATCTTCTCCAGTTTATTTAGCCACGATGTTAATAGACCAGCTCTTGATTTGTACGGAGGAAATCCTGTAGAATCTGTGGTTTGGGAGAACTTCAATGTTTTCAAGGAAGGTTAATTTGAAGTTATTTGAGTCACGGCAGTGTTAACCTTTTTACGGATTTAGAAAGCAAGATCACGGTAATCAAGGAAACGATGCGATGGGTCATAAAAAAAACATTACTTAACTTCTTTTCTTGGCATTAACCATTTTAAAGTTTAAAACAGACGACGCTAAATCAAATGCTTTTCATAAAATTGAACACATATCGTATCACTGAATCATTCATATTTTGCATTTGATGGGTTCGGGTAAGATTATTTTCTAATTCTATCATAAACAGAGGCGTAACAACTTTTCTTCGCGCCGGTGTGCCAGAGTCAAAGGCGTCTGTATACAAAAATTTTGATGTTAATAAACTTCATGCGATAGGCTGGCGCCGGCACGGACGTACCCAACCAACTTTTTTCAGGGTGGAGCAATCCCAAATTCGCCAACTGAATTAATTCAAAATTACCAACTTTTTGTAAATTTAGACAAGAAATTGCCAAATTGACTAACTTTTGAGTGTTTTTACCAACTTTTTACAATATTGGGTGGGGGGGCATGGGCACGTCCTTGGGCGCCGGTGTTTTTTGCACACCCTGCACATGGCTAGTTACGCCACTGATCACAAAAATAAAAGCACGTGAAGGGTGGAGACAGCATTGGAAGATGTTTGGATCTGAAGTTCTTGAACTGTGATTTCTAAAATAAATTCTACATTTTTGACAATCAAAAGAGAAAATTATTTTTCTTGTAAAATATTTTACGCTGAGAAGGCTTTATATTTGTCACTAAAAATTGATATAGCTCTCACAATAAAATTAATCTTTCTGCACGACAATTTCGAGCAACTTATTTTATTTTGTTCTAGTGTGATATAACAAGAATACTAGGGCTTCCATTCTCACTTGGTTGCATTCTTGATATATCTATTTCCACCGGAACGGGATATTATGTAATCAGGAAGTAGGGCATTGGTGACGTCATGCTCGACCTGATTTTAAGACGATATTCGCTATAGCCGTTTTTGAAATTTAAATAATTTTATTCCGGTTCGCTATTTTTAGTAAAATTGGGTCACCGGAATAAATTGGGGCGTCGGGAATGAACAGATCGATCGTTCACTGCGGCGTTCCTTTTTACCTTAGTGAACCAATTTTAGAGTGTTAGAATAGAAGTGGGATAAAAGAATCATCAACAGGTGTGAAGATTCTACTTCATAATTCTTAATTTCTTGGTTTCATTTCACCTAACTAAATTTACGTTTTAATTGCAGATTTCACGTCAATCAATCGACGCCTGCAAGGAGCACTTCAGAGAGGACCTCAGCAAAACTGATTGGGCCTTAATGGTAGAATTAAAGAAAGTGTTCCAGATTCTGTAATAATTACCTCTTTAGTGTAAATTCTGGAAAGTGTTTTATTAATTAAATATCTGTTAGAAAACGAGTGTAAATATTTAATCAGCTGACTTTTTTTATTGTGGCGGTTTTAATTTTTTTTTTATTTTGCTTGCCTAAAGAGTGAATATATTTTTTATAGTTCACTTTTTATCCTTGAGTTTTTTAAATATCGGGTAATAAAAACAGGTTTTATACTTAAATTGTGTAATGGTATATAATTTTACTACGGAATGTGCGTTTTTATTGTTTATTTCCCATTTTTACTTAGGGCTTATTTTTTGTGCAAATGCTTTTGTTTGCATCCTGCCGTTTGGTCTTATTATGAACTGACACGAGTCACAGTATGTTCGATGTTAAAAATATAAAATAATTAAATTTCGATGTATATTTATACCTTGTATTATTGCGAAATATATAAATACATTTATTTAATAATAATTTTGATTTTTTTACGATCCTGACTCCTGAGCTAACGGATGCCACTGATTAAAGTACGGAATTGGCTTTAAAAAAATGCATCGTAAAATATTTATAAATTTAAATCGCCTGGATTGTTTGAAGGTCGATCATACGAACCATCAGCTTTGATGGAAGTACCTAGGTTGGCCGGCGGTCCTGGCTTGTGCAATTGAAGGAACGGGTCTAGGGACTCGAAAAGAAATCTCAACAAAATTTTATAGATTAGTTTAGCTAATAATCGATTTTAAAGTTTCCGATTTTGTACGAAAATAGACCTTATGGGGCATTCTGTTAACGGTACGTCTGGATTTACTTACGCTACAGACTGAGCGTGGCAAACGAACACGGGAACAGCAGTAGCACTTACATTATGGTAGCGTTAACATCGATTTAAAATCACTGTTGAGTGATTTAAATCACCCCTTTCCTAGTAGCACACTGTGCCGAGTTAAACCGACCTGGGAGATATCTTTAATTAGTACAACGTTAGTCAATCTCGGATCCACGCTCAAATCTACGCTGGACACATAAATGATGTATTGAATGATTTTTGCAACTAACTTATGCGATGGGGGGGCTACCCTTCTAGCGGCACCCATTAATTGTAGTTACATGCTATTACGTTCCAAGAGAAATGGGTAGGTTTTTCTGTTCTGCAGATTTTCTCTACCCGTTGCAATGCACAGTCTAGTTACAAAGCAAATCTGATTACACGTCAATATTGCGTGAGCCGCATTTTATTACAACAGCGGAAATGCTATCTGAGGTAACCACGGATCTACGCAGGTAGATCAAACCTCCCTCGCCAAAGGTACTTTTAAATTTAAGCGGTTTGATCCTGACAAATTCAAAATTTATTTCTAATTTTCAGCTGCCCAAATTCACAACATCTCACAGCCATAAATGAATTACTTCCCGCCCCCCCCTCAGAACCACCGAGATGTGGATGAATTTTTGAATTGTTTTAGCTCCGGGTGAAATTTTTAATTCGAGATTTTACAAATTTTAAAATGAAATTAAAAATATTGTGGGAGTAGGACGAGAACCAGGACCGCGATTTTAAAAATTTCCACTGGACAGAATAATAAATTGAAAACTGTCCAAAAAGCAATAATAAAACAAAAAATTTGCTGATCATTGCAAATAGGGCTTATAATTTCAAAAAATCCAAAATTTTACATGAAGTGGCATTTAACGACATTTCATTGGCTGTAAAAATAAATTTGACTACGCCCACATCGAACGAAGAGAGCAAACCGTGTTACGCTAAAGCCTGTATAACACGATGCATAATTTTACATAAAATTTACATGTAAATGCTAACTAACCAATAGAAAGAGCGTATTAGTAGCCATCGGACGTTTTTCATTGGTTAATTACCATTTACATGTAAATTTTATATATTATGCATCGTGTCCATGGGCGTCCATTGGGGCGGGGCAAAAGGGTCAGCTGCCCCCTCCTGGCTCTTGGCTGCTTACATTTTTTTTAACATTTAATATTTCACCAGCCCAAATTAAAAAAAAAATTTTTTTTAAATTTTGGTTTTAAATGATTAAAATTCTTTTATAATAAATTTTTTTTTATTTTGTCTTTTTCCCTGAAAATGATCTTATGGACGCCCATGATCGTGTCATACGGGCTTAAGCGGACGAAAGCTGGCAGTTATTCTGTAGTGGACCTTGCTGTGTAAAACGTGGGAAATTCATCGTTCAAGTACTCTTCTTCGAGTGGATCCGAGATTTGCCGTGGTTGCTTTGTCAAAATCAACTCTCCGCGCCCTACGGTACGAGCCATTTTGACTAACATACAATTGGCAGAATAATGGGATTATCAGAAATAATTTGAAAGGATTAAGTTGCATTGAAAGCAAAACAAAATAATTTGAATACATTTTTGATTAAGTCATCGATCTAATTGATCAGGGCCTGCATTTTTATGGTTTTTATTTCTGTTTATCAGGGCCGGCATTAGTAAAAATGAATCTGAAATTATTTCAAATTCATCTATTTTTTTTTGTTTTTGACCCCAAAAATTAAATTTTTAAGTTTCTTATCACTTAAACGTTCGTGAAATTAAGAAATTAACTCATTTAGCATTGCAAAATTTTAAGTAGGGGAGGGGTTATTGGTTTTTTTTATACATTTTAGTAGACGAAAGTAAATTATCTACAGTTGAAATTTAATCAATGGATGAAAAGTACGAGGACCTACTTCTATGAACTTGATGCACTACAGTAACTCTCAATTCATCCAAACTGTCACTTTAAATCGTTTCAATTTAACCACCAAATTTGCAATTCAATAAGTTACATGTTATCCCCATTTGCGACTCGTTCCTGCTTCCTCGTGAATTAATGACGTGCACGTTAAATTCATTTAGAGCAAACCACAATTTTTGTTATTTGAAATTTTAAGTCCTTAAAAGACAAAAAGTTGATTGGAAACAACGAAACAAGACAAGAGACTACGATGGTGGTTAGTCGTGCCCTTATTTAAATTTGTAAATTTTAATACAGAAATCACAAATATTAATTTTTTTACGTTTGCGCCAGTCCCACGTGCGTTTCGTCCTTAGAAACGTTATAAAGAATAATAAATCGCGATTCGAAATTTTGATCAAATTTTGAAAAAAAAAAACGTATGGCTGGTGGTTTTGACAGCTGGAAAACAATAACTTTTTGATTCGTTCTTGTTTATTTGAATTAAAAAAATTCGACAGGAGCAGTCGGTTCTTGTGTAAGTATGGAATTTAACATTTTAGAAACGATTAAAGTCGAAACTTTTATTTTTGAGGACGTTTGCGCTGGTCCCGGTTGAGTTTTTCGCACTCTGGACCCCAAAATGATTTGAATTTAAAATTTAAGACACTCGGGATTTTACAGGTTAACCTAAATCCAGATTGAGGGGTATTTTTTCAGCATGCAATTTTGAATATGTATAAGTCTGCATTTCTGAACTCGGTCGAATGCTTTTTGGTGTCAAGCGTTGTTTTTGTATACATGATCCAATTTTAATTGAAGATGGCGCTGCGTTATTTGTATTTTTTGTTTTCCAAAATAGATTCCTTAGACTTTCGCATTTCAAAGGTGGATAGGCTTAAAATAGTTATTTTTCAGCACGACGTCATAAATCTCGTTCTTCCTTGCTTAACTTCCTATATTTATGTTTTTAAAATTAATTTTTACGGTTTTTCGTGTTTTTCTAGTTTTTTTTTATTTTCTTGTTACAATCGTCTTCTTTCAAAACAAGCAGCAAGTTTTGATTTATTTTTATTAGCCTTGTCCGTTTAATAAATTGTGATTTTCAACTGGAAGAGAAACAAAATATTATGTTTCCTTCGTCTTTAATTTTATATCATCACGATTGTTGAAACAATTCTTTCAGTATGTCGAGCCTTTCAAGTTTTATCATGGTTACCACAATCAAAGGTGATTTGTTGTGGGTTTTGCGTGATATACGAAGTGTTATCAAAATATAGAAACCCACTCTTTCATATGCTCATGAAAGATATCCGGCGTGAGACGTGTGGTTCCATATTAACTCATCTCATGATAGGCTCTCACACCAATCCAGAAATCCTTCACTTTCTTCACTTACAAAAACTATATTTGTGAGAACACACTGTATAATCCATTTTGAAACTAATATCGTTCAATTACAAAAATAAAGCAATATACTTCGGACGATAAAATCAAATAGAGGAAGCGACCTTACAAGAGCGCCCACGCTTAATCCACCCTTTAACATAATGGATGACGAAATAATTATTGAACTCTATTGTAGGCGGCTTTAACATATGCGTGGGTGTGAAGGGGTGGCCTAGAACTTGGTTTCAGGGTCGTAACCATAGAGATCCATAACTTCACTCCCAAAATTTAAAATGGCAACTTCTTCACAAATGAAACAGAAGTAAACAACATAAAAAATTTATATTTTTCAAAGTTTCCACCAATCGCTTTATTTTCATCCTTTGATTATTGTAATATTCGTGAGGAAAACCAAATTGGAAACGCTGTTCGGAAAACCGTGGGTAAAACATACCGGGTTCTTCCACACCCAAAGATGTACCTAGACTTACAGAACTGGAAATATTCAAGTTGAATTTAATTCAAAATTTTAAGTTATGGTATACCAACGTTTTGTAGGACGAGAAATTCAAAAGCGGAATTTATTTTTTTCTCGTTGCGCAAACAGTGGGAATCTCGTTAATCTATTCGTGCGTATTATTTCAAGTTTCCAGGGTTCCCATTAGGCATGACGCACATGAAAGGATAACTCAAATTGCAAACTTGGGAACACGACTACGCAGGCTGTACCAGGTCATAAGGTCAAACTAGTTCGATTTAGAGGAATTTTACCTCAAATCGACTAGACTAAACAATCGGTGATTAAGAAAAGATAACCACAAAATGATAAAATGCTTTTTGGGGGACAGGAAGTTAGTTATACACTGGAAAAAAATTTTAATTTTGACCGACTAAAAGGGGGCAAGGTTTATAAATTGATTGCAATTTTGTTGTGTTTTTAGCAAATAAATAAACTTTTTATTCAACGCAAGTACTTGCATCAATGAAAAAATACAAAAATGTACAAATTATTATCTGTAATAATATGAAGGCTCGTTCGTTATAAACTGATAATACCAACATCCGGTTAATCAAAATACGTAGATAATTGTGAATAAACATATATTTAACTTTAATTATTTTTTCTGTGGAATTACTACTTCATTGTTAAATTTTTCGTAAATAGAAACTCCGTCATGTTGCTTTTTCAATCTCAATAACACCACGATTGGGCTCTCATCTGATCTGTTGGTGATAAAATTTGATCCGAAGTCCAAAAATTTATTTGCCAAATGTGGATTATGTTTCGTATTTATTTTCAATCTTATCGCTCTTGATAATATTTAAAACACGTATAATTGATTTATTCACATTGTAAACAAATATTTATCTCGTTACATAGGAAATATCAATTTCCCGCTTGTATAATTTTCTAATTATTATAAGACACACATAAAAATTGCATGAGATATCACAAATATTTTGATTTTTTCCATTTCGAAGTGTTTTAACGAAAGGACCCCGCTACGGCCTTATGGGTTTTGGGTCCCAGTCAAATTTAACCAAAATTTAGGATATTGTAGTTCATAATGTGCTGATAAAAAGTGTCAATAGGCACAAAGCCAAAAAATGGACAGTTTTCGAGATATACGGCATTAAAGAGTTAATCTAGTCATTCTATGAAACACACAATGATAAAGTCAAAAACGATACCACCTAGAAAAAAAAATACTGCCGTGTAAAAGAAAAAATTCTATAGAAGATAGCGTTTTTTTCATCGCTCTGGCTAGTGTATTACATAACCTAAAAAATTAAACAAAGTCGCAAGAGCGGTTTCTTGAAATTAAAAAAAAATGAATTTTCCAACAAAAAAAAAGTTAAATGAAAAAGTTGTTGAAAATAAGTTGTAGAAAGTTAAAATACTGATTCATTATTTATTTTCTGAGAAAAACGAAAAATGCCGTCAAAATTTGCCGTTTTGTTTTTTTTCTTAAATCGCAAGAAACCGCATTTTTGACTTTGTTTAATTTTTTAGGTTATGTAATACACTAGCTAGAGCGATGCAAAAAACTTTATCTTTTTTAAAATTCTTTCATCTACACAGCCCTATTTTTTGTTTCCGGGTAGTATCGATTTTGACTTTATCATTGTGTCTTTCGTTGAATGACTGGACAAACTTTGTAATGCCTTATATCTCTGAAACTGTCCATTTTTTGACATTGTGCCCATGGACACTTTTTATCAGCATGTTATAAACTACAATATCCTACATTATGATTAAATTTGACTGGGACCCAAAACCCATAAGGCCGTAGCGGGGTCCTTTACGACCGTTTTAAACCAATTTATTGTGATCGCCTAAAAATGTTTAATTTTGCTATTAACACGACTCTTTTGAATTCGCCGCCAAAATGCACCTGTAATAATAGTAGTTTATATCACGAGGGCGTAAGGGGTTGTTTTTCGTCACGAGACGTAGTTTATGACACGAGCCGCAAGGCGGCGAGGGGAATAATAGTCGAGAGATGGAAAAACTCTGGAGCCCGAGTATTATGAACAGCTTTTCGTGAATTTGGGAATAATATCATAATTGCATAAATTTTATAAATTATAACACTTTTTATTTGACATCGTGGTAGTGTAAAACCAACTTCTACTTGTAACCATGGTGTTTTTCTTGGCACCAGTTGGTACCCTAGAGGGCGGCCATGTTGGAGCGCCATGTTCATTTTGATTTCTGCTCTCGTAAAGTTTTTTGCACGTTTGTGTATTGTGTCGTGTGTTTTCAATTAAAAATGCCTAAAAACCTAGAAATAATCGTTAAATAATCAATAAATACGACATTGTGGTCGCATCTATCGATGTTCATGGACACGTTGCAAAAAAATCGCAAATTTGATATTGATGGATCACGTGGTAGATACTATCGAACTCAGCAAAAAGCGGTATTTATGGGGCGAATTTATACATTATTTTCTTCAGGCTACAAAGCCACGATAGTCGATCTACGTGTTCTAGTCTCCCCTACAGGATTTTTTATGCGCCGACAGGCGCATATTTTGAAGATCAAAAATGAAAACGACGAAAAGCACGTTCGCCGAAGACAACCGCAAAACGTTGTAGATACGCAAGACACGCAAGTTTTTCACAATTGTGTGGTTAAGATTAAATATGTCAATAAATGATTTTTGAAAATTTTTGGTATTTTTTTACTCCCGGGAGAAAAATAAAGTGTGACGAAAAGAGCTTCTTTACTCCCGAAAAACCGGGTGTAAAGTAGTCACTTTACACCCAAAATCACGAAAAAGAATTTTTCGAAAAAAAAAACCAAAAGACTGTAAATTTAACTAAAGCAACAAATTGGTCTGGGTTTAACTGTTTCATACATTTTCTGTTTCAGTGACAATTTTTTTGATCTGCGGGTTATTAAAACTTTTTGGAGCAACTTAATAACAAATTAAATTTTTTTCAAGACTTTAAAAATCAAATTTCTTACTAGCTTTCACTCTTTTCCGAAGAAAATGGGCCGTGAGCTCAATATATTATTCTATGATGATACCAAAATATTTAAATTCATTTACGATTTGAATTTTTTTCCTTTTCAGATTAACATCCATTAAAATGGTTAACTCTAAATAACAGCATGGATTTGGCACATTATTTTTGTTTTAGACTCTAACAGAGTTTTTTTTTTCTCACATTTTTGGACACCTTTTTATGCAGATTTTCCATACAGTTCTGAGACCGGAAGTAAGTGAGACTTTCGGAAGAAAGGTAGCTTTTAAACAGCAATTTGACCTTTATTCCCAAGGGAATAAAGAAGGGCTGGAAAAAAGGAATTACCTCAAAAAATTTGTCACTGCATTTATTAATGAATTTGAAGTATTCCTCGAGGGCGTCAATAGTTTATTTTTCTTCAACAATGCCGAATTGCCTTTTGGAAAGGAAATTGGGAGAATTGTCATATAGTTTGGAGTTCCACTGTTGAGTCAGACGAAGCATCATTATCTGGTAATAGCTTGTCCAAAAGGAATTTCAGAGTAGGTATTGGATGGTGTCGTGTCACTGTATGATCACTGTAAAGCAGGGGTTCTCAACCTTTTCTTGGTCAGGAACCACTTTTATATTATTCTTGCTATCAGGAACCACTAAATAATAAAAAAAACGATTTTTCAAAGTTTAGTATCAGAAATTGCTTTTTTACACCAAAACGACTCAAGTGAATTCGATTCAAAAGCATTCTTGCCGTTCGTTCGCGGACCATTATTTTGTCTTCTGCGGACCACTGGTTGGGAACCACTGCTGTAAAGTGACAACGACATCCTTTTTGCTGTGTTTTCTCGCAGCGAGTTTATATGTAATTTCCCACTGGTTCTCTACCAAGTCTCCCTCTACAAAATTTTTCCAACTTTTTTCCATTTTTCAGAAAATCTTTAAAATGATTTTTGAATTGGTTTTTATCTTCTGGGATAAGATATCTATATAGGGTGGTCCTTTTGGCTAGATACTTTTTCCTTGCTTTTTTAAACATTGGCCGTCTACCGACGGGTCTGCTTACCCATGCAATTGAGCATATTATTTCTAGATAAGTTTCTGTATAACTGAATTAAGATCCTCTACCAAGATTCCTCACACTGTCGTTGGTCATGATGCACGTGTTAAAACGAGATTTGGTCAACACCGACGTACGGGTACCGTGGAAATATTGGAGTCTGTAATTATATGGTGGGCTAAATGCTAAGATTACCTGTATATACCAACTATAAGTGAAGAGAATAGTTATAACATAAATCTTGATACAGTCCCACTAGTGACGTCACATGTGCTTGCTTTAGATTGTATTCAAGGATAGATAGGGAGGGGCGTGTTGATAATTTTAGTTCCCAATAATTCAAATGTAAATATCAAGTGGTGAGTTACCTTCAGACACGGAAAAATCTTTTTTCATTAATACTATTTTCACATTAATTTATCTGTTACAATGGGCAGCAAAAAATCTTTAAAAAAAACTAATTTATCATGTTATTCTCGTAAGTTTGGATCTAAATTAAAGTGAGCCACCCGGTATAATGGAAAAATATAATCTAAAAAAAAAGAAATTTGAGATTTCATAGTAGGTTTACGTTTCTTAGGACCGGGCTTTAGAGCCCATGATTCAAAAGGGGCTAAACCTGGAGGTAAATATCAAATATCTGTGTGTCACTCAATTTTGTGTGCATTCTACCTCTTAAATCAATAAGAATTTTACAACAAAATTATATACAGTAATACCCCGAAATTACCGATAGGTGGGACTGACTGAGTGATAACCGCGTAAGTCAAATTCGCTTAAGTCGGGGTATAACTTTGCATATAAATATGTACTACATATAAATTACTTTTAGATGGGGGCGAAACGATAAAAAATAATAATTTAAAAAAAATAATGTTTAGTAAAATCTTAGATAACACAAATTAATACAAAATCGCAAAACCAAAGTTAATTTGATGTAGAATCAACGAGATTTGAAAATTGCGTAAGTCGGGTTAGCGTAAGTCAAAGTATTACTGTATTTAATACTTTTATTGAGAGTTGCTGTAGCTGAAAAAATTATGTTCATAAATAGCAATGAACCTGGTTCACTGGTTAAAAGCACTAGTTTTATAAAATTTTCATAAAAATAATCAACAATTTTTAAATCCAATGAATTGTTTCATTAATTTTATGAAATTTTCTTATTTAGTACAGGGAATTTCAGTTAATTGATTGAAATTCATTAATTCGATGTAAATTTTTGAGCAGTGTAAATTTTGGTTGAAATTAGTTAATGGCGATTTGAGAAAGGTAGTGACGCAAATGAAGAGATTAACGAGATTCTACTGGTTTTTGTAAAAAATGTTTTTTTATGTAATTCAGAGATGCAATTCAAGGTAGATAGATTTACAAGGTATGATATTGTGCATCTTTAAACGTCAAAACCACCGAGGTGTAATTTGCCTAGAGAACACTTGAAAAAATGTCACTGTGTCCTTTCGTAGGACGAAGGAATCCGAGAGAGAGAAAGACTATGTATCTACAAAAATTTTTTCTTAAGAACTGGAGGTCTGAATGGGTGCCGCTGGGGGGTATTCCATACCCCCCAGACCCCCCGGTTTCCTTCAATTTCTTTACATTTTGTACATGATGTCCTACAGTTAAGGACTGTAATCTCCCCAGCACTCAAAGCTAGCTTGGAACCTATGACTAGCAGTGCTAGGGACTCTAACATATGTGCACAGTGTGCAAATACATGGCGGCCAATTTAGGAGGCATTGGCAAGTGAGGGAAAAGACGCACGGGAAAGCAAAATGCATAAAAGTGAACTAACGTTAAAAAAATGTTATTAGCGTTACGGCAAGAAAAAGTAACAGAATTTAGAAAACCGATTTAAAAATAGCAAAAGTGGATTACAAAAGCGGCCAAATGAAACTTTGCACATGGGCGTAATGACCCCCAATAGCGACGGTCCTAGACTCTTATTAAACTCCAATTTTTTGGGGTCTTTACTCCTATGTTAAATTTATTACAACAAAAAACCCATTGACTATAAGGTGCAAAATGCACTTTACAAAATTTTTGGTTGCCATTGGTTACCAGAATTTTTTTTTTGGTTTAGAACTTTAGGTTAATTAGTTATCGTCATCAGTCTGAGTAGAAATTTTCCATTTCTGTTAGAGGTAATAGCATTTTCTTCAAACGGTAACTTATATTTTCTTTCTCGTGGAATGTAATTCTGCCAAATGACGGATCAGATAGTTTAGCTGCATTTATGCTTACAAAAAAATGTTACCTATTGGATTTATATAAATGTATCTTCATAATATTATCCATCTCTTGCTGTTAAAGTTGGCTAACTTTTCATCACTTTTTATAGTAAGTTTTGTAATCGTGGATTTGAATGGTTGTTGTATTTATTTTTATTCAATAAAAAATTTATTTTAGCTACATTCTGATGATGTTGAGCACCCTGATTATTGCCTTATTGTGATACAAACAAGCAGTGGCACCGTAAATCACGTGACGCTAGGTTAAAAAAAACTTAAAAGTTCTAATAAAAAAAAATGCGAAAAAACAATTTCGAATTACATTATAAGTTATAGTTCCTTACTGTAGGGTGTCCTACATAAAATGTGAAAAAAGTTGGTGTAAAACCGGGGGGGGGGAGTTACGGAGTACCCTCTAGGTAAAAAAGACCAGAAAAAAATTTTTGCAGGAAAACAACTCTAATTTTATCACATTTTGAAAATTTTTTTTATTTTTAAGAGTGGGTTAAGCCTCTCTAGCCCTCCCCTGCATCCCTCCCATCAGTGGGCACTTTCTTAACTTTGTTACAAATTGAAATTGACGCACAAAACATTAACATTGATATAACTGATTGTTATAGGTTTGAAAAAATACGGAAAGTAGAAATGAATGAATGTTCGTATTGAAGACCAAATTTAATTTTGGCGAAGAGAGGGAGGAAATTCTTAGATCACACCGCTACTACATCGAAATAATTCGAATCGAAAAACAGAGATAATTTAAGATCGATTAAGACGTTTCGTTTTTCATTCGCAATTTGATAAATCGATACTTCCAGTGTTATCACCATTTCATATCTTCGGGGTGCTTTAACAAATGACGAGAAGACTTTCAATACTTTGCACAGTTCCAATATACAAACTTCATCTTCATATTAAACTAAAAAATATAAAAACTGACCAAATTTATTACTATTTACGGATCATCCAAAATTATAACTTATCAGTTATTCATTGCTAAAAATATTTTTTGCTCAATGGTGATCAAATTAAAACATCAAAAGATTTTCATCTTCCTTTTTTACTATTCGAAATATCAATAGCTCATTAATCATATTATGGTATTAATTATCTGCATTCATCTATGGAATTAAAACAAATATCAATTTAACTTTTTTTTGTCGGAAGTTCACTTTTGATCTAATATCATCCATGATTAATTGAAACTATCCATTACATCATCTATCTGAAAGAAGGTTTTTGTTTTGAACCATTTATAATATTGGGTCGACTATCTGTTTTTGATTGGGCATAGAAGTGGCTTTGGCAAAAGGAACAACCGAGGAGGTTCTTAGTGCGGTTGTTATTTTAAGTTCCAAAATTAGATTACGCACGAAAAAATGTTTCGATTTTTTAGAATTTCGAAAGAAGTAACATACGATTCTGTCTGTATGTCTGTCTCTGCTAGGTAACATGCAAAAAATTTATTTTTGTTTTGTTATCAGCAACAATGAGCGTTCAGGAAATACTTAAATATCGCTTTCCGCACAAATTCATTATTATTTTTGAAATAATTAAATTTTCGACTTTTGTTATTTAATAGAGAATAGAATTTCCTGTGTCCCTTCACCGACGACGACTGGACTATTAATTAGCAATGAAATCACTGGTTGTTATTTGTAACTTTCTATCTTTGGCAGGTTGTCAATGAATGGTATCAATTTTAAACATTCGAGCTATATACGTAACCGCCTCCGTAAAGTTGTCGCCAACGGAAGTCACAATCATAAAAGTTTAAAAGCTAAGAACTCGGAACGAGTCTATAAACAACTCGGATGTGTTATTTTTAAGACTTTATTCGATTTAAATTATGGATTTTTCTCGAGTAAAGGTAAAGCTGATAGACAATTCATTAGGAAGATGTCTGTAGCTGCTGAATATTTATATCATAAATTATAAATCCAGAAATAGATTTTCGAGCAGTTCACAAGCCGGCATCATAATATAAGCCAGGAAGTTACACGTAGTCTAAATCTGATCAGAATGTTTATTAAAAACATGTTTTTGGCTGCTATAAAACGTTTCAACGCTTGATAATAGCAAATGGGATCATGATTTATTTGATTTATTATACACTAAAACCTTGGTAATGTATAATTAGACGCGTTCATGAGTATTTTTACTTTTTACGAGAAAGTAACGTCATTTTCATTTTTCTCATTAATGCTTTGAAACTGATTAATGATCAAAGTCTAGGACACATTTTTATTTTGGCCTGTGTAAGTCCTTTCACCACCATGATGATTGAAAACTGAACTTTCAAAGTCACCAAATCATCGAGCCCACACGTAACAACTGCAAACTGTTCGGACAACTTCAAATCGAGTGTCGTCGAAAACTTTGTAACTCGATTCAAAAATTTTATCAAATTTCTGAGTTGGCCACCTAATCAAAAATAAAACTGTTGAATTCCTTCCAAAAATTATGGCGTATAACGTTAATACAATTTCCTGCAAAACAAAACCGTGAAATTTGGAAAGCGTTCAGAAGAAGATTTGGGTAAAACAACAGTGAGAAAGTTGCGAATTTTGTAAACAGGAGGAATGGAAGGAAGCAGAACTATAACTTTGGTGCTCGAGTAAACTAACTTGAAAACCAAGACCTCCTGAAACTACTAATTGTTGATGTAAAATGGTATTGCATTCAATCAGTACGACTCTAGATTAGAAGAAGACTGAAAAATTTAAGCAACGTCATCCTTATAATTTTTGTAATACCAAAGTGGAGCAGGTATAACAAAATTAACGTAGGTTAATTTTACCACCATTTTACAAATTTTGATTTGAAAATAAATAATCGCGCATTTCAGTGAAAAAATTTATTTTATTTCTATCTAGGCTAATGGAATTCGATTGTTTGCAGGTGATTTGATTTTGGTTATCTTTGGTTGTTAGCCTTGATTCCAGCACAATTCGAAAAGTGATTCGTGAATATTCAGAGCTGATTAGAAAGAGTTGAAGTGATAACAAGAAAATTTTTTTGTTTAAAACTCTCATGTAGTTTTAGGTCCTAGCAAAATCCGCACAGGAGTTTTTGTAGTTTTGAACTTTAATCTGAATCATAAATAAAAATAATAATTTTTTCCTCCCTCGACTGAAAAGTGGTACTGTGCTTCCTATATTTTGCCATTTCTAAATAATAAAGGGTTGCCTTGCTCACACTTTTTAAGAAGCAAAGTGCCACTATTCGGCATAAGTGTGCTCCGAGTAACAATCACAACATAACAAGTAAAATAAATTATGGGATCCACTTACATGATCTGTATATGGGGCATTCCACACCAAATCGACCACTTTTAAACCCGACCCCTTTTGATTTTCCTGAAATTTTTACATATTATACTATCTCACTAAAAACAGTTCTGTGAATTTTTTCAAAATTTTTTATTTAACCCAAAAACAGTTACGAATTTTTAGAAAAACTGATGTTGTTTTTCTTCAAACGATCGTAACTATGTCAAAAATTGACTAATAGGAACGTTTTTTTTTTGGTTTTTGTTTGTCTTTAAACGTACTTTTCAGGAAAAAATACAAAAAAAATATGCAAACTTGGATTCTACAAAATTTTTCATTTTTTCGGAGAAAATCATTAATTTTTCAAATTTCGACACTTTTGATTTTTGATTTTTTTATTTAAAAAAAAAATCTTATTTATTCCGCGTATAACAACTCAAACCCCATAATGGGCCGACATTTCTTTCTATTTCTTTTGTTCAATTAAAAAAAATTATTTGAGTAAAAATAAAACAAAATATTTTTTAATTAAACAAAAAAATTGAAAGAAATGTCGGCCCATTATGGGGTTTGCATTGTTATACGAGAAATAAATAAGAGTTTCTTTTGAAATAAAAAAATCAAAAATCAAAAGTGGACAAATTTGAAAAATCAATGATTTTCTCCGAAAAAATAAAAATTTTTGTAGAATCCAAGTTTGAATATTTTTTTTGTATTTTTTCCTGAAAAGTACGTTTAAAGACGAACAAAAACAAAGAAAAGAACGTTTTGATTAGTCAATTTTTGAAATAGTTACGATTCTTTGAAGAAAAAAAACATCAGTTTTTCTGAAATCTTAACTTTGTAAAAAATTTTGAAAAAAATTACACATCTGATTTTACGTATTATACTATTCCATCAAAAACAGTTCTGTAAATTTTTTCAAAATTGTTTACAAAGTTAAGAATTTTTAGAAGAACTGATGTTTTTTTTCTTCAAACGATCGTAACTTTTTCAAAAATTGACTAATCAAAACGTTCTTTTTTTTGTTTTTATTTGTCTTTAAACGTACTTTTCAGGAAAAAATACAAAAAAAATATTCAAACTTGGATTCTACAAAATTTTTTATTTTTTCGGAGAAAATCATAAATTTTTCAAATTTTTCCACTTTTGATTTTTGATTTTTTTATTTCAAAAACAACTCTGATTTATTCCGCGTATAACAACGCAAACCCCATATTAGGCCAAAATTTTTTTCTATTTTTTTTGTTTAATTAAAAAATATTTTGTTTTATTTTTACGCAAATAATATTTTTCAATTAAACAAAAGAAATAGAAAGAAATGTCGGCCCATTATGGTGTTTGCGTTGTTATACGCGGAATAAATCAGACTTTTTTTTTTGAAATAAAAAAATCAAAAATCAAAAGTGTCGAAATTTGAAAAATCAATGATTTTCTCCGAAAAAATGAAAAATTTTGTAGAATCTAAGTTTGAATATTTTTTTTGTATTTTTTCCTAAAAAATACGTTTAAAGACAAACAAAACCTAAAAAAAAAACGTTCCGATTAGTCAATTTTTGAAATAGTTACGATCGTTTGAAAAAAAACAGCAGTTTTTCTAAAAATTCGTAACTTTTTTTGGGTTGAGTAAAAAATTTTGAAAAAATTCACAGAACTGTTGTTGATGAGATAGTATAATATGTAAAAATTTCAAGAAAATCAAAAAGGGTTCAAAAGTGGTCGATTTGGTGTGGAATGCCCCATATACTTTGGTAGAAAAAAAACTTTTTATCGATGCAAAACAAATATCAGTATCAAAAATAATATTAATAAATGTTTTTCTTTTGCTTTGAAAAGTGTCAATTTTCTTCCTTGTAGCGTAATGTATTATTGCGCCTTTTGAAAGTAAAATGTAATTGTTTCTCTTGCGATATAAAATAATAGAGAATGCAGTCTTCTATAGCAACAGAAGGAAAATAGGAGCAGTCACTTAGCAACAGAAAGAAAAGAGTGAGTTACATTACCCCTACAAGAGCGGATGGGCTATCAAAAATCTACCGGAAAATTAGCGGCCGGCGACTCAAAAACGTAATTGTCACGGCCCAAAATAGCGCCGCAGGTGAAATTTTTATATCCCAATTAACCCAATTAGAAATGAATCGACTCGGCGGCGACGGCCCCACCAGGAAATTTTCCTGTAGCCCGGTGGGCCCATCCGGCCCTGGTTACCTAGCAAAGCATGGAAAGGAATAGGGTTATTATGAGCAAGAAGAAAATAAAATGAGTAATCGAAATCTAACAGCAAAAACCGTTAAAAAACGGTTAAACCCGACCGTTTGATCGTAGGAACGTTTGGGTGCAGAGTCGTTTAAACACAAGCAATTAAAATTGTCTTTGATTTAATGTCTAATTAAATATTGTAAACCGAAATCTTTGAAAAAAGTGCTATATTATTATAATTTTTATTACTAAATAAATAACATAAAATAACATATAACTTATGCTATAAACCGAAATTAATAGGATTATCGACATGTTGTGGTACTGCGACTGGGGGGTCTGTGGGGGTTATAGAATATTTTGTAGGTTAGTAAAAAATGAACAAATTAATCAACCTCGCTTCCATAAATGATAGTGATGAAAACCCCCATTGGAAAAACCACATTATCTTGAATTACAAATTAGACAAGAGTTTTCTTAGTAATCAAAGAAGTTTAACTTGGATGGTTTCGATGGATCTATGGTTTACTTAAAAAAATACTAATTTTATTCTTAACTTCAAATGGTTGGCGGAGGTGGCATGGTTTGGGGCTCATTTGCAAGCAAGAGGAAATGCAGCTTTGTATGTGCTAATGGTAAACTGTAAGGTTATCCAAACCAATGTACTTCATATTGGTCCGGAAATGGTTAATGTTAGCGACTTTTAAACACAGTGTGGCAATCAATCAGACCCATGGGCGTCCATAAGATTATTTTTAGGAAAAGGGAAATAAAAAAAAAGTTATAAAAGAATTTTAATCATTTAAAACCGAAAATTTTAAAAGCTTGGGCTGGTGAAATATTAAATGTCTAAAAAAATTTAAGCAGCCAAGAGCCATCCTCATTCCCCCCCTCCCAATGGACGCCCATGATCAGACCCATTCAAAACGTTTCAATATATAATAATCTTTTTCTATACTTAAGGTGCATTGTAAAGTAAATTTCAAATCTGTGTAGTTAATTGATACTAATGATATTATGACCTTCATACTAATGAAGATATGGCCTAAACCTTCAAGTTCAAAACTTGAAGAAGCGTATATCCAAATATGGATGGAAACAAAAACGCTAATAAAGAAGAATGATATGACAACGATCTCCAACCTTGCAGTATAGTCACACTTTACAGACATTCGTCTGCCAGATCAATGGAAATATTTGTTGAAGCATCCATGGCTGGTGAGCACCTGCGTTAGGTGAAAGTTCATCTCACCTTGTCGCTTGGAGACCCATTCTTGAATGTTGAGTATAAGTCTCTATGTCCATTGGCTGACCTCAGTCTGCTATCATCTGCGCTGTCACTTTTCTATCATGTCTTCTCAATTCTCTGGTTTTCAATCTACCGACGGGATAGATGCCAGTATACAAGTGCAGCCTCTCGGAACACCGTTTTGCATGTGCTGGACACGTTCTCTGTTTATCTTGATTTGGTGACTATGGCTAGTATCCTTCCATTTGTTGCTTTCAATCGTCCAATATTTGGCATCAACTACCGTGCTCCGGATGTGCTCGGCAAAGTTTAGAAGTTTTGTCAAAATTTACGCCAAAGATGGTGTCAGAATCCTTAAAATAAATTTGAAAATCGTTCATTTTGATGCCAATCTGTGGCACCTTTCGTCTTCCAGAGACCATGACCAACTCCGATTTTACCAATTTCTTCTCCGCGACCCAGAGTAGAATGATCTTTATGGCTTTGTTTTAACTTCTAGTTGTTTCGTGTCTTTGTCCTGAATTAAGGGTCAGGTCCAGATAGCTTGAGATTATTCGGATTTTCCGCCCCTTCTAGATGTGCTTTCATCTTGTGCTGCTGAAGACATTTAACATATTCAAGGTTACCACCAAACAAAACTTCTGCGTTTTGAGAGTTCCGGCTCTCGTTTCCTGTACAACCGTCTTGATAGTCGACAGGGCTTCTACTGTGGACTTGCCTTTTTTGAATCCGAATTGGTTTTGGGAGAGATCTCCGCACAGTGTGTTAAAACGATGTTTTTTAGACAAACAAATCAACAGTTTTCAATTTAAAGGCAAACAGGTTAAAAAATATGGAAGATTTTTTAGAACAAAAAATAATTACAGAATGGAGCGGAAAATGAAAAAGGACTTTTTTTTAAATGTTTTTTTTTCGAAAGGAGAAAATGTCGGGAGCTTTGAAAAATTCAGTTTCGCTGAAGCTGGTGCTGAAATTTAGAGAAACAATTTTAGAGGTGCAATTTTTTCATGTTAGTTGGAACCCGGTGTTACTACTAAAAGTTTAGAAAAAATGAAAACTTTAAAAAAAATTTGGTTTTTCTAACTTGAGCTTGAAAACCATTAAAAGTGGATGTTCCTGATACAATACACATCCAATCTTGTTTTCAGCCTATGTTGTGTTTTTACAATAATTTAGAGAAAGCTAAGTCCACTTTTTCACGCTTTTTGACTCTTTCTGGGTTTCTGGACGGATTTTTTTAAAATTTGTGCTCATGATTGCTGGAAATGTGCCTAATAAGATTCTATTAGTAGAAAATCAAAATAAAATACTCTACAAAACGGTGTTTGTCTACCTAAACCACACTGTGCGCCATTGCGCTCAATGTTCTCGTTCAATCGTTCAAGAATTAGTTTTTTAAAAAACTTTTCTGAATAGTCTTAGACCGCGTTCACAATGACTTTGAGGTCCTGTCTTGTTTCAATAGAAGGTGGAACGCGCCAATCAAAACAATGTATTTTTTTCTATCTTTTGGCGCGTGCCACCTTCTACCGAAGGAAGACAAGACCTCAAAGTCATTGTGAACGCGGCTTTAGAAACATAATATGGGGAAAAGTTTTTCCATTTCACTAGAAAAAATTACCTTCTTCAAGGAATTCATCTGGATGCTCTGTGGCCAGGGTCTTGATTGATCTTTCAGACACTTCGTCTAGATCTGGAGCCTTGTCTGCTGGAGACTTGTCACCGCCTCCTTTTGGGCTAGAGGTGGACAGCCTTTTCCTTGCTACCTTGACCGAGGAAAGTGCATTAACCACATATCAGACTCTGGTTGTCTTTTCAGCTTGCCGGGTGAGGATCAGCAGCACCTACTTTTGCTTTCTTTTATTTCCAGTTTCAGCTCTCTTTTTGCTTGCCGGTACTCCTCAAAGGCTTTCTCTGTTCTGGTCGGGTCTGTTCAAATCAAGACTATTATGCGTCTACTAATGCTTCCTTCTCTTTTACCTTGGCCTAGTGAAGTCATACGCCTATACAGCTTCAGCGACGAAATGGTCAACATTTGGGCTGGAGACACCATACACCTCCATTGCAAATGTTTTCAGCAGCTTGTCCCTGCCCACTTTTCGGGAGAGTCAACCCTGTGGTTTCTGCATTAGGCTGCTGTATTGGTATTGGCTTCCTCCACGCTGAAAGTAACGTATTTTTTCCGCTCACTTTCCAAAGGATTCTCGGGATACGAAGGTGAGGTAAATAATGGATGTGGCCTCTCTTTTCTAGATGGTTGGTAGTGTCGCCTACGTTGGATACCGACATTTCCGTCGTTCCCAGAATCCCATGAGTGCCTTCCCCTTTTGTCTTCAGAGAGGAAATTTATGACTAACCTAATTTGAAAACCTAAATTATAATTTGGAAATTTTAGAACCTTAAAATAAAATGATGGATTTTTCACCATTTAGTGATTTTTTGTTACCAAAATGATTCACCATAATCGAAAAGGGTTGACAAAAAGCTCAAAAACCTTAATTTTTTTTAACATTGTGTTATTTGTTGCTTCTCAAGCAAGAGACACCAACCAAGTGTTTGTTTGATGGTGGTGCGTAAATCATCCTGTGTTTTTAGGATGGTCGCTTCTTAAAATGTTATGGTAATATTTATCAATTGCTTGTCATTTCCACTTTACAAATTAACTCTTCCGTGTTTTTATGAAACCGAAAATATTATTACAGCTGACGGATCTTCGTCTTTAAAAATTATGACCCAAGTACCTACCCTTCTCACATCATGAATGTGTGAAAAGATACGTTCGGGTCGAGTTCATGTTAGGTACCTATATGTGACTTGCAAATTGAACGTTTCGAACAAATCAAGTTGAATAAGAAGGGCGGTCGCTCTTGTGGTAAGGTGAGTATAGCAAATATTTAGCAAATGAAAATGAGTGGGTAGTCGTGGAGAGAGGAGCGTTCCGCATGCATTAGTTGCAAATAGTGATTGTAATGAATTTCACGCTTGCGAAAAAAATTACTACAAGTGCAAGGCAAAAAAGAGGACGTAATGGTCGCAGTGGTGTCGAAAAAAGTCAACTTCCGATTTAAGAAATCGCGTCAAGTTGAAAGCAATATTTCTAGTGATTTCCCGCTCATTCATCGGTTTCGGAGTCTCGTTCTAATTCCGTATATGTATGCGTGTTGTTTTGGTACTCAGCTCGGTCGAACGAACGATGAATGAATGGTTCGAGGGGTTCGGGACGACGGAAGCTGCGAGGCGAGGCTTTTATGACATGCGCAACGTTCTTGCTCTCATGAGCTGCCAGCGACCGCCTCGCTCATACTCCTCAAGGTTGTGTGTAGTAAAACATCATTGAGTGTTGTTTTTAAGTGTAATGTGTTCAAGTTTTCAGTGTACGGGGTTGTAAAATTTTCGTTAAAAAGTTGGGCTGTGTTTACCAGTGCTTCCAAAACGTAACTGGGTAAGGCATTATTGAGATTGCAATAAGAAGGCTCTCACTCCTACAACACACGGCTGACATGGCTGCCAAGCGAGTGCGCTCGTAGCCCCTTGTACCCGCAACCCAAACCACATCGTATACAGAAGCACCCCGCGAGTGCGCGCAACAGGCGGTTTGCCACCCCCAGGTGGTGGATTATTATTTCTACCACTTACTTCACAAGTGCGCGATAGTGTAGTGCAAGCGGCAACGTTTATATTTTTAAACATAGTCTAAAGTAGTGTCACGTTCTTCTCACCTTAAGGATAAGTAATCATCAAAAGTCATAAAACCATCTAAGGTAAGTCGCTTTTCATTACCCCAACTCCAAAACTATTATCGCACATGTTAGTTAGCCAGACGCCCTTGATACTCTTCCAGGTTCACATAGTAGGAAAGAGATTGTAGTTTTACACCACATTAATATCCAGGTCGTTGTGAAAGCTTTTGCTGTTGTTCATTCAATGATCTGTAATTCATTGAGTTGTCGCAGTTCGTTCACCCGCGCCCGAAGCAAAAAACCTAATATTAAATAGTCTGTTTCCGTTCACTAGGGGAACATTTTCTCAGATGTTTTTCTACTCACTATTTTTAGGTCTGTTTAAACGACTTTACTATTCCATCCAAACGTTTTGACCAACTTTTTTCCCGACCCTCCTCAGACAACCGCCTCCACTTTCAATCTTCAAACCCTTCCATCAACGCTAAAAATCTCTTCGTCCCAAACGCATCCACATTCAATATTATTATGTATGCACATTTTAATTATTAATGAGAATTTAATTGGAAGTGCATTTTTATTTGTTATCTCGCTTATTAAGCAAAACGTCAATTAGCGTATGAATGCGACGTTTGTACGTTGACATGTTTTTTTCGCCATAAATCTCAATTTGATGGAATTTTTTGATCGGAAGAGAAATAATTGATGATACCGAAATCGGATTTTCCAATTCCACTATCCAGTTTTGCATCAATTTTGGTTGCTTCCATGATTTCTCAATTTATTTTTTCTATTTTTTGGGAATTTGCAATTAGTATTTTGGAAAAGTCGTATGACCTGGAATTGATTTTTCAGACATTATTTTTATAATAATTACCTTTGTTTACCTACCATAAATCTAAGTTCTTCTCTCGACGCCCAATGTTTTCTGACTTCCAATTTTTGAGAGAAAACCCAGCTAACCTACCATTTAATTATTCAAAAAAGCTAATGAAAAATCAAATTTTGAAATCATTACAAAAAATTTGAAACTTTGTTCTATAAAATGTTATAGAGTTTGTTTTATATTCGGGGAGGGGGGGGAGCTAAATTGAAATCAAATCACAACCCTAACCTAATTAAATCTGAAAAAATTGTAGTTCATAATAAAAATATCTTTGAATTTCTACACTAAAATAACTCCCAGCTTTCATAAGTTTTCAGCAAATTCCAATCCTAAAGAATCCTTAAAGCTTGGAAAATATTGCAAAATTATTTAATTTTGGCAAAATCAAATTAAAAGTTTTGTTTTGCTATAGAAAAAGTTCAGGTTCAATTTTTGTTTGGGGGTAAGAGGGATCAAATCACAGCTCTAACCTAGTAATTCAAAAAGTTAATTTTAATTTAAAAAAAACTGTTTAAGATGATTATATGTCGGAGGGGGGGGTTGTCATAAAATCTTAACCGTAATCCAATATGCATTTTTGGTTAAAATTTAAAAACAAAGTAATTTTGTTTACTTTGTATTTTTAATGCAAAATTTTTTTGGTTTGAAAATTTTTCAAAAGTTTGCAGAAAATTAATTTCATTTATGGAGGAGGCATAAAGATCTAGGTAATCAAAATTATTAAAAAATTAATTTATTTGAACTTCGAACCTTTAAATCAGAATTTGTTTCAAAATTAAGTGATCAATTTGGTATTTTGGAAAAAAGTTTAACAGTTTTCTTCTTCCAGATCAGTTAAAAATCCAATTTTTCCGCATTTTTCTACTTTTTTTAAATTTGTTTCTGAAAGTGAAATTCGCAGTACCTAAGGGGTAAACCTCATTAGAAAATTTTATGCATAAGATTTCGGGAAATTATTTGGAATTTTGAAAGATTTCGATGATTATGGTTTATATCTGACAGGGGTCGCTAGTGGAACTTTTAGTTTGATTTTGATATTTTTTTTCCACAATTTATCACTTTGATATTCTGAATGATTTCAAAGATTTCTAAAAATAAAAAATATAATTACACAGATTTTGATGAAGCAGAAATTATCAAGTTTTCAAAAAGAAAAACCTGCAAAATGGTCTTAAAAATTTGATTAGAAAATTTGAAAAAAGATAAGATGAAATTTTGTTTAAAACGAATTTGTTCCAAAAATTTACCAGAAAATTTACAAGTTGAAAAACGAAATCGAATCACAGCCCTAACTTTCCATTCAACTGTTAATTTTCGTGAAAGTTTATTTGTTTTAAAATTAAATGAAAACATTTGAAGGAATATTTTGGGTTTGGGGGCAGCAAGGAGGGGGGCAAAACGGAATTAAATCGCAGCTCTAACTGACAGTAAAAATTGACACTTTGAACATTTTTCTAGTGTTTTGGGTGAAAATGTGAACTATTTTATTTTTCTGTAGTGTTTATTTTACAAAAAAGGATGGGATAAAGACCGGATTAAATTTCAGTCCTAACCTAACATTCAAAGCAATTTATAAATTAAATCGTGTCTGTAGTTTTTGGAAAATTTTAAGAAATTACAATTTGTCCAATATGAACTTTTTTCCAGTGTTTTGGATGTGAAAAGTTTTCTTTTTCCACGTAGTCAAAAAAAATGAATTTTTCTATATCTCTTCTGCTTTCTCGCCTGTTCTAGAGAGGAAAATTCTCAGTATAAAAATGTCCAATAGAAATTCTTCAAATTTTCCATACAATAAAACCGTGGTATTTAGAAATTGTTATTTTTCAATTGAATTTTCTTTCAATTTCGTTGTAGTTCGGATAAATTTGAAACTTACTGGAAAAATACCAAAATAAAGATTTTGAAAAGTCATTGAAATTGAAAAAATTGAAGGTAATCAGATAATATAAAATTACATGAATTTTTGTTTTTCATGTCAACACGCACAGTATTGAGTTTTCCTTCTTTTTAATCGCAGTTCGGAAAAATTTTAAATTCCCTGAAAAATAGCAAACTTCTGTGATAAAACCGCTAAAATAGCAAAATTATAAAAAGTTTAGATTTGACCCGGATACGAATTGTTTTTACTTTTCCACATTTTGGTGACTATTTTTTCTATGTTTGTGGTAACACACGGATGGAAACCGCCAGAATTAAGTTCTTCTTCATCTGGAATCGAACCGGACACCTCAGCATTAGCAGTCGATCGCAAAACGGGGGGTCTTTAATCATTGGTATTCAATCTCTCCTGGCACTGATGATATGATTCTAAAAGCTTCGTAAATTTTACGGTATTCTCAATCAAAATCCGGAAGGATTTAAGGCTTAAACCGTTCTGGATAATTTCTCTCGAAGGCATTGTTACGAGTTATGACGCAGATTTTGCATTAAAATTGCAAATATAGGGGGGAGAAATTTTTTCGGCTTATTTCTAATTTCTCTTCCAGCTAAATAGCAGAAATTCCGATTATGTCTCGCAAAAATTTTGAAGCCGAGCACCTGCAACACGCACGTCAAATTACAATCCATCAATATTTTAGTGGAATTAGCTAAAAATTTGGTTTTTTAGAATGTAAAAAACGTGAAAACATTCGAAATATTTTGGTCGTTAAAAATCTTTATTACATCACATGTAATTATGTGTCCATAATAGGATCTGATGTTCTTTGCATGCGTGGCTAACTCGAATCCGTCTCGGTTAGTTGAATTTTGTCACATTTTCTTTAATTAAAAGCTTTGAAAATACAAAACGATACAATCTTAAAAGTGTTAATTACTTTGATTTAATTAAATTTATTGTCGTATTTTAAAAATTAACGGCATTTTGAAACACGCATTTTTGGTTCAAATGGGTTCGAGAAATGTCTGCAGTAGGTTAAAAATTAAGTAATCGTTCGTGCATTATCGATCAATCAGAAATGACTCTTGAAAGGAGCACCAATAGGTATAATATTTAGAGATTCTGACAGGAGTGTGTGGTGCCACTCTTTTACCATATAAGCAGTTCATTCAAAACCATATAAAGACCAAGCTGTGCAATCAATCTATGTTTGGGATACGTCAAGGATAAATTTCAAGTCACGATTCGAATAAAATGAAAAAATAAACGGAAATATTCAAGCACTGAACAAAAATTTCGCTTCGCAGCATCCGAGGTTCGAATTCCTGACGCGTTCAATTCATCAACAACTTTTCTTCCAAAAACGCAATTCAGATAGGAAATATTAGAAAATCCGTATTTATAGTTTTATTAGCGAAGCTTATCGTTAAAAATTATTTGTGTACTTCAAATTATAGCCATGAAAAATAGTTTTTGCTAATAATGATAGGTTAGATTACATAATCATCGGTCACCCAATAAACGAGCAATTTTGTTCTTCATTTTTTCGGACCGAAGTTTAGGCTTGGGTGAAATTTAAATTTTATGGCAATTTTTATGTAAGTAATAATTAAAAGTAAACAAATTATTTTATTTTGAAATAATTATCTGCTGGTTAATTCATACTGCATTTGATAACCAAAATAAATCTTTACATTATTAAGTTTAATTAAGCATGTCGGTCGACGTTTTGGTGATAGGGAAAATTTATTGTGCTTAATGAAAGCGATTCCGAGTTATTTAGCTTCTTTGATTTAATTAGTGAGGTTGATACTCGCCCAAAATACATTGCGAAACACTGCCGCCTGGTAAAGCCTCACTTTAACGCCGCTCGCCGGTAAGGCCTTAGTTTCTTTTTCTTTTTAAATCTTATTATCATTTTTAAACAAAATCGTGGTTCGAGCTTGGCGGTTTGACGTAAAACGCGGTCATATCCCTTCATATCAACGATATTTGCGGTTGTTACTTGTGACGGACATCCTACTTATTAGTAATAGACTGTTTCCCGGGAATAATAGCTACTGTGTAGTTCGTAGGTATCATCGCAACACACATAGCACTCGATTAGAATTTTTAACATCAATTCGAAAATTTAATGGTGGAAAACTTCTTGAACTTTGTAATCCTGCTGACTCGAAAATATAACGTTTAGTGATGACATTTGCTTTTAATAAATAAAAATTCTGATACCTTGTAGTAATTATTTGCTGACGATACAGTGAAAAACAGATATTGCAGTAATAAAATGCAATGTACATATTTAATTGCCAATTAAAGTGCAACAAACAAATAATCATGATTCGATTGGTAACAATCGAGCGGGGACTCCATCCGCCCCATCTCAAATTACAAAACTACGTTTAAAAAAAAAAAAATAGTACGAGTAATTTTGGGTACCTCATTCCAAACTGTGGCGACGCGACGAACGGATGGGTGACTGAAAAATGTAATTGGTTGAGGTAAATGTACGCTAAGTTTTGCATATGCGTAGGTAATAAACAGGACAATTTCAAGATTGTAGAAACCGCAAGTATATTACAAATACAAGGCAAGTGTTCTAAATTTGTTATGTTTATAAATATCCGTCCACCGGATATATTTGAAGTACGTCTACCTAACGTCATACTCTCGAGTCCAAAACAATCTATAAATATATTTCACAAAATTTTAATATCCAAATTCTACTCTCACATTCGTTACTAATTAGACCACTTTTTTCTACGAGTAGCCGAAAACCACCACTCCCAAAAAAAAATTTAGAAAGTGAACCAAATATTTCATTCATCAAAAAAAATTAAAATTCTAAAGCGATATAAAATGTTCAAATATAAAAGGAGGGCGGATGTTGTCTAAGGATGTTGCGACCGGATATCAGAACCGGCGGAAGGAACCTCCCTCAATGACAGGAAGTTCCCGAGACTCTCGCAGCCTACCAGATTTGTTAATTTAATTACAAGTTTTATACAATGGATTTTTTCAAGATTTTCTCATATTTACATTACGTTTGAACATTATCGCTCGGTTCAAGGTTGCATTAATTTTGCGGGACCCAAATCTTACGCGGTGTTATTCATTAACCAGACAAAAATTAATTAAACGTTACGCTAGTGAACAAATTATATAGTTACCTTTTGGTTATGCAATTTAATTGGGATGATGTGAAATTAAAAGTTAACTTAAAATTTTGACACGCTGGTTTCGGTCGAAAACGAAATCCATTTCGAATGAGTTGCCTCGTGAAGATGAGGGTATACAAACAGAATAAAAGCGGATTACCTTCTCACCAGTTGCAGGCGTTCAGCACCAGAAACAGGTAACCTCCTTTCATTCCGTAAATCTTTTACGATGCTTTAGAAAATCGTGATTAATAAATTTCTTCCTTTTTTAACCAACAAACTAAGGGAGACAGAAATGAGCCTGGGTTATGGTTCACAAGGGAAGGATGAAATGGTAAAAATCAGAAAAATATGAATGACCACCTCGAATCGAATGGATTAACGAGATTCTTCTGCATTTACCATTGTTTTCTTGCAGTTATTTTGGAAAAATTGTACGGTTGTTTCTTTGAAAAGTTAATAAAACAATTTTTACCAAACGTTTCAAGTTTAAGATTTTTTTCAGTGATTTTCTAACCTGAATATTTAAATTTACGATTGAAAATTTGTTTTTCCTCCTTCGAGTAGTTCAGAATTTTATTTACAATTTATTAGCGCAACTTTGATTGGAGCTTTTGGTGCTAATAACAATAATTATCAAAAGAATTATCGGTGTAGTGTATGGAAGTTAGGCACTGGTTCGAATTCCAGTGGCTATTAAACGATTTGTGCCGTGGTTCAGATTCCACGTTAAACTGCAGGTGTAATAAAAGTTGTTATTGTTGAACGAAAAGTGGAAACAAAAATCGCGTAAAGTACTCTGTATACATCAATGGCGTGATGAACTTTACTAGACAGGGGAACGTGGAGAACTTGCGCTCTCTAGCGTATCTCAAGGGACGCCACTGTATAGGTAACACCGTTTCCTGTCGATTCGTCTTTCCGAAATAATTCACAATAATTACTAACTTCTGATTTCTTTAGTCTTTAGAAAAATAAGTTTGAATTATGGTACATTTTTCCACTTTTCTATCTGGAAATCCCCACTTATTATTTATTATAACTACGTATGCTGCTGTAATAGAATTTCAGCGAACTGCTAAAAACATGTGAACTAAAGAATTATGGGCATATAATGGGTATCTTCTTCGAAACGAAGCTCTCCTACATTTAAGTGGTTTTAAGTAGTAATTTTGTGGTTGAAGGGTTGGGCTGCGATGATTTCAACTTTTAGTGAACTCATAAAGTCTCATCAGTACCGCTCACTGGTTATTGAAAATGCTCTCTGATAATTTATGAGTTTTATTGCAAAACCACCACCACGCCTCTTGTAAGTAACAAACCACGAACGACGTCAGAAGGTGAGTTTTACCTGTATTCATCCATCAAAATATGCAAAAGATATAGAGGGATTGTCACAAAGAGTCTTTGAACACTAACAGGAGAAAAACAGAAACCCACAATGTTTTACATTTTAGAGTATAGAAGAAATTGATGAACTCTTCCATGCGATTCGGTGATGACTTTTAATACAAATTCAATTCAGCTGACTACTCAGATGCTAAATATCTGGTTTGATTTGCGGATTATTTAAACATTTTTTCATGATAATAAATGAAATTATTAGATTGCCAAAGTTGTGCGGCCTGAAGGCCGCACTATAACTGCTTTCAGACAGCACCGGTGCTGAGCGAAGAGTAACGCCTTGAGACGAAGAGAATTATTGAACGTTTATTTATAGTACAAAGGTTGTTACTTTGACAACATTTTTTGAACTTATATCATCTGGTTGCCATAGCTACGTAGGTCGCACCCAATAGTAAACCAATAGTATTTTGAATATTATTTTTTTTATAAATGCTAATAAAAATTAATTCAACCACATAAATATTTTGATATATCACCAGGGGCGTAGTTAGGAGTCTTGACGTGCCCTAAAAATTGAAAGGAACAATTTAACAATGTGATAAAATTAAGCATAATGATATAGGTTTGCTCCCCCCCCCGTCATAAGTAAGCAATAAACAAATTTGCATAAAAGCTAGGCAAGATCTTGCCTAGCTTTTATGCAAATCTGATTGGCTCGAGCCAATCAGATTAATGTAGTTTTTCTATGGTTAAAAAATACTCAAGTCTTATAGGTTCTTGCCAGCTTATATCTAAGCAAGCCAAGACGCTAATATCTGTAACTGTCATTAACAAATTTTCTTTAAATAATTTCACATCAATTTTCCCATATTGTATTTCCCACCCCACTAGCACTTCAAGCTAGCTGTGCTCCTGTGTGTACGTGCCCTCTCCAATATCCTTAATATTGGCGGTTACCATAGCAAAAGTATCTCTTCATCACTTCATCTGCTATGTTGCTATGCGTATATCAGTTGTTCATCGTTGGATTTTTAAAATTCTGGAGTCCTTGTTTCTTATCGACTTCGCGGTCACCCTCGATCTTCCGTTCGAACTTAACGTAAAACAGAGCAAGCTTTTTTTATTGTACTTTGAAGGTTTTTTTTATGTAGGTTTGACTAATATGGACAAATTGGCTCTCGGTCTCCCCTAAATTTCACTAATAACAAAAAAACTTTTGGAGGCCTTCAATTGTATCTGATATTTTGGATTGTCTCTATGTCTAATGTTTTAGCCTTTTTGGCAACCTTCGTTCTTAAATGGTATGCTCTCCTATCCAACTCCACGTCGTTTATGATTTATTTATTTCACAAATTACAAAAGTTACATAAGTACTTTGTTTTTATTAGGTAAATGTCATTGCCGTCGGCGCCGATCCCACATAGTAACTCAGATCGGTTTATAAAACCCATGAAACCATTATGCATGTATTTATTGTTATGTGGGATTACTTAAATTAATTTTTGGCAATTAAAATAAATATATTTGTAAGTTTTTCATTTTCAAAAGGTGGGTGCGCGGGACCGCAGTCTCAAGAGAGAAACCGCCACTGTTAGTTCAACTTTTTTTTCAGCTTCCGATTTTTCGCAATATTTGAAAATTGTTATTTACAAATTCCAACGACAATTTTAGTTTGATTTAAAAGGTTGGCTAGAAGTTATGTAAACTAAATTGCCGGTTCTAAATTGTTTATTATCAAGTAGGCACGTTTATAGTTAAAATTAATTTGTTTTTTCCTGAACACATAGTTAAGTTTAAAATTTTCATAGTACACACACACTTCCTGAAAACCAAGTAGTACTAGCAATTTTTTTGGCGGGAATTTAAAAGAAAGTCGCTGTTTTTATAAATACTGCGATTGTATGTGTTTGGTGTGTGTACATCTCTTAACGTTAAATATTTGAATAACTTTTTATCGATATTCGTTATCGGTCAAGGATTTTTCTTATATTTGAATTACCAACTGCGTCTAAATTTGAGATGAATTGCAAAGATTATGATGTGTTTAATTTTGAATTTTTGATAAAGGTGTCTGTTAAGTTGAGTAATATTTTATCTTTTCATAATATTGATATTATTAAGCTCCAACTTTTGGTTGTCGCTTTTGTAATTTGAATAAACATTGAATGCGTTATAAAAACATAATTAGAGATGAGCATATGCGTTCCTTAAATAAATGCAAAACCATGTGTACTCAAAGAAATTGAAGCTTCTACTGTAATGTGCAGTCATGTACGTTTTAATGTAATATCAAATTGTGCTCTATGTATCTTCCTTTTTATTATAACTATCGTCTTACATGTACAATGACGTGAATGAAAAAGTTTATGTAATATACGGCCACGTGTGGGTGTCGTTTTCTGAAAGAACGTGAACAAAAGGAAAACGAGAACTTGAACAAACATGGCCATGTATGAAACTTTGCCTTTGTGTTACATCACACAACCTTATCCCATCCCCTATTCCAAGTTTATTGCTTCGTTTTAATTTCATCATAATGCAAGTTGGAGGTGATCCTTTACTGAACACGAATTTTGCACGTATTTCAACTTCTTCACTCCTCCGCTTCAGGAAGAAAACGGAGTTTTCATCAACGACGCATCAAAAACCTACTTGACTTCGAATTTCAAATCGAAAACTCACACCGTAAATTCAAGATCGTACAGTGCCACAGATGTCAGACTTTGGCCACGCTTAGTGCTGCTGCATGTCAGTTCCTAATTGTGCGAAGTGCACGGTTTACACCTGGTCAATTACCAAAGTTGCAAAGATCCAAAATATATTTAAGACTAATTCTAAGGGAGTAATTAAATTTACCTAAAATTCCAGTTGCGGTATTGTAGTTTTGGCAACGTGGAAGAACCCGAAAAGCGTTAATGGGCGGTTTAAAATTTTTTGTCAAATGCCTTGATGAAGATGCGAAGTATTCGTTGTTATGTTGTACTTCCAAGAAGAAATTCTTCACGCGCAGACAAAAAGTCTGAATTGGGCAATTCCGGATGTTGGTAGACGGGGCTATTGAGAAAATCAAGGACATTCAACCACATATTTCTAGATAACAGATTATACTTGATGATCTGCACGTATACCAAATTATAACATTTATATTGCGAATAGTTGAAATTTCTTCGTACAAAGACGTATTATTTTACAAGTTTGCGAAGTTTTTGTTTATGTAATCGACGAACGGGCACCAATATGTATTTATAAACGTCTAAGGTAATTTATACACCGTGTTTTAATTACTAAATTGGAAACTAAATTTGCTGGATTTTTCTCAAAGAACCAGTTGGTTGGAAGCACTGGAAACGAGTTTTAAGGTAGCATTCTTGAAGATGTCAAAAAGGTCGAAACGATTGTCGTACTTAATATTATAGAGGAACGTTGCAATGATTTTTAAATTGTCTTGCCTACAAAAAACGAGCCAGTTTCAACAATTTTAGAACTTCGACATCATTACGAAAATGTTTCGCTTTAAAAAATTACGGTTAACTAACAAGATATAATTAGAATAAATTATTAGTTTTTGGTAGATAGGTTTCTCAGAATTTCGAGCAAGTTTTTTCTTTAATTGTGTAACACAATTTTTTAATTTTGCAAAAAACTGCGTTTGTATTTATTTATTTATTTACCTATCTACTACTGCTTCTTCAAGTTTGTGTCTCTCTAGTAGTTACTGATGAAAACAGGAAATCGCTGGTGAAGTGTTCGACCTCTAATCTTTTTTCAAGCCTGTTTTCTTTCAATTTGTTATTATTTTACAATTTTTGCCAGTTGCTATCTTATTGAATAGAAAGTATTCAACGTGACTGATAATGTCAACAATCATTCCAAGTTGGCTTGACCTGAATTTTTCTCTTATCTAATATTTTTCAGAATTTATGTGAAATGAAAGGAAGTGCTAGTTTTTTGTATTTTGGTTATCAGTTTGCTCTCAGAGGAAAGGAAAGTTGATTTGCTGCCCACGTAAAATTCTCGTCTAAATCGAAAACGCGCATTTGTTCAACTCAATTATTATTCACTTTTTCGATTATGTTTCGGATGAACCCTAGTGGACTATAATCACGAGATTTTTCATTTCAGTTTGACCTTGAAATTCTGACAAACACCTGGTGGGTTTTTTAAATATCCTCCAGAAAAAATTTTTCACTTTGCTGAAAGGCAGTTCTCCAAACGAATAATACTCCACACACACATCATGAAATAAATTAGTTTAATAATTTAGGCTGTTGTATTCCATATTACTTATAGGGAAGTTACTATAAGAAGAGAACAGAACCTGCAAGATGGCGCATATTTTGGAGCTGGAAATGCTTGATTCTTTCAGTGTGGATTGATGGAAACGACCAATTTTGGAAATGAGGGTACAATTGGCTGAAATAGTGTCACGTTATCAGGTGCAAAAAATTTAATCTGATTTGTCACATTTTTGAGACCAGACTTTGAAGAGCCCGAGAGATGTTTTTAGGTATTCCAAAATATCTTGAAAATTGCAGGAACTTTGACTGGACACTGTTGATTACATAAACACCTTCACGTGATGGAGTGCACAGATTACACTATTTGTCTCGAATATATGAAGAGAAAGGGGCCAATCCAGATTTTTCAGGGGAAAATCCATAATTCAATTCGATAGCTATGAAGCGGTTAATGTTGCAGACAGACAACAAAGTGGCGTATTCCACAAAGGCTAACTAAACCAATAGCGCTGTCTATGGTTGGGGGGTATTCCATACCCCCCAAACCCCCCGGTCTTTTATCTAAATAGAATTTAAAAATGAGGCTTTGGTCCATGGCCATATTGAACTTTCTAATAGAATACAAGTAATTTCCTTGGAGGAATTAAATCCTGGTACTGGAGAGGCTGCTTACTATAGGGCGCCGTAAGTAAAATATGATGAAGTGGATTCCTCCGAAGAAAGCAGTGAACCCGCGAAAAATAGTTTTACAAAAATAACCTACTCGTGATAATACCACTTCTATTGAAGTTTTCAAGTCCGGGTTTTGAGGTGGATTAGTTCTCATTTCTCTCCATTACTACAGCGCCCTGTGTGATTTTGCTATATTAACGATCTCTTTCCACACTTTTCTGTCGTTGCACTTCGTTCTCCATTTATCAATGTTCATTCTTGTCAAGTCCTTTGCTACTTCATCCCTTCACCTCAACTTTGAGCGCTCTCTTCTTCTTTCATTCATTGGCTTCCACTCAGTTACCATTCTTCTCATCTCATTTCTGTTTCTTTTCATTATATGGCTCATCCATCCTACGATGGCATATGAATATTATTATAAAATTGATGCTCTCATCAGTAAATTAATTAATGTATCCGCCCTTGTACTACTGTACTGTATTATTGGGTTATATCAGGGCAGTGGGATAGCTATCATACAGCAGTGCCATGGGACCTCGAATATCAGGCAACCTTGAGTCCCGGCCTTCCCATACTAAGAAATCTAATACATAAAAGTGGAAAACCATAAAATTTCTTTTTTTTTACAGTTATATTGTTTATTGTGCTAGGTGTCTGTGTGTATAAATAAACATTAGCATTAAATCCTGATAATAAGAAAACCCCACAACGCTCGGTCTGTGAGGCAATCGGGATCGGTTTATTTATTACCAACTTCAAACGGTTTCAGTGCGGCCGTTAGGTCGCACAGCATGGAAAATCTTGTTTTTGATTACAATTTTTAAATAGTGGGTCGTCTATAACTAGGCGAAAGAGGGAGGGATACCCAAATGTGACTCATGCATAAAAATGCTATTTTTGGGTAACCTTTAAATTCCGAACGTCGATCGTGTAAATTATAAAAAATCTTTTGGTTTATGGTTATTTGTTTATATTTTTAAATTAATGAATAGTTCTCGACAAGTTAAATTTTAGAGAAATAAGAGGGTTTTTGATTTGTAACCATCGAACGTTTCTAGAAAGGACCAAAAATTGTGACAATGGGAGGGGGGAGGTAATCAATCGGAAAAATTGCGGACGTCTTTTATGAACGACCCCTAATTGACTTCAGTAGTGATGACGTCACAATGCCTACAGTTGCCAGCCATTGTAAAAAATTTGGAACACTAAGCACTGAGTCAATATTGACCAGTTTTGGTTGACAACACTAAGCGCTATGACGTCATCACTAATGGAATCAATTGTTACAGTAATTTATAAAAGAGAGGTCCTATTATTAAACTCCCCCCTTACATTTTTTGAAATCTTTCTTGTATCTTCAGGGTAGACATCATTTTATTCATTTCTTATTTTTTGTCATAGCTATTCTTATTTTTACCCAAAAAAAGTTTCTGTAGCCAATATCAGTGCCGTAGCAAATCGCAAGTTATAGATTTCTGAGAATAAAATGTGAAGAAATTAACGTGAAACGGGGGGGGGGTTAGAAAATCAAAATATTTATATTTTTTACCTAATTAATTTTTTTTGGAAGCATTTAAAAGTATTCATTATTAGCATCACAGTCTTCGATTGTTGCATGAAAATATGCATCTTTTTTAATTATCGGTGATGTTTTTGTCTTCCCAAATTTTCTGATGCCTGGTCCTATCAAACTATTCGAACTCCGGTAGTTACGCTCCTGATAGTAAAATGTTTTGCTACCTATTAATTAATGTTAGGCATTCAGTGTTACACTGTTTACACTAAAAAAATTGTTGTAGGCCATTGTTAAAATTGGGGGCTATATTTATAAAAAAAAAACTTTAGGTATCCTTTCAGAATATCCTGGATTTTGCTTGCCTTGTTGCGTGTGAGTGTTCTATGTGGAGTTTTGGAATCAAACATTGTCAACCCCATCTTTACCTTTACGCGTGATCCACGCTCTGGCACTGGACGGGGGTATAATCCCTTAGCTACTAGCCTGTCTACCATTCCATCGTAGATCATCGAGGCAAATATTGAAAATGACTGCAAATAAAATTGTCTCCGTTTTACTGTTTTGTGAAAATAGTACAAATCGATTGTCATGGAGCTGACTGACTTTTGTACCTTATTGATCTTCCTTGATGCTGGCAACCCTCTTTTTTTTTCATGGAACACCAGGTCCAATGAAATGCAAATAGGATAGTTGCTATACAGTCAAGTACTCATCTTTTTTTATCATGAAATCGATCACTTGTGATTCCAATTTCTTGCGAGATTATGAATTGTTTTCATTTATGACTTTCTAATTTTGATAATTATGTAATAACTTTGTGATTAAATCCAATATCTGTGTTAAAACAATCTGAAAAAAATTGTGACAGCGTCTGCTTAACGAATCCTTTATTTAAAAAATTTACGGTTACCTTTGAACGTTTGCAAAAACAACGGCAACGCTTCAATGCATAGCCGACAGTGACGTAACTTCAAGTTTTGGACCCAATAGCAAGAGTTTTTGACGCCCCCTCCCCCGCCCTGTAAACCTTTTCCGCATATTTCACTCTTCCTAATTTTCATTATTTTCTTTCCCTAATATTTCTCAGAAGAAGTAAATCGTTAGAATCCACGCTCTAACAGTGGAAAAGATCCCATCGTTCTTTCGAAGTATTAATTCAAATTTCGCAGTATATTTGTTGGAAAAATCAGTTATTTAGTATTCAGTGTAGGCAACTCCTCGTCGGAACTCTTTCCATTCTTATCGGCAATAAACAAATAAGCTACCAACATACGCTACGTGTTGATACATAAGATTATTTGTTTGAACTTCAAACATTTGTCGGTTTTTGTACATGTCGAGGGAAAAATCCCAAGACCTAATCGACCAAGCAATCCTTCACTTTCGCGTAATCTAAAAATAGTTTTTTTTAACCGACTCCTGGTGGAGATATACCTATTTATTTATCCAATTTTTTTAACAGTTTAACCCGATTTTTCAGTTTTTTAAGAAGTTTATCCTGATTGTTTTTACCTGGAAATTCCGATTACTCCACGCTTACCTTTTCGTATGGGTAATTTGTTATGTTGTCATTATTTACTATTATCGTGAGTGTGTGGTTATTAAAAAATGCGATTGTGTGTGTGAATTGCGATAACGGATTGCAAAACAAATTTAAACAAATATTTATTACTGTTTCGCGGTTTTACACATTTCGGGTTGAGGTTAGAAAGGAAATCTGAAGCTCCTCGCTCTCTTTGATGGAACAATTGTTTCTTTTTTTTGGCTTGTTGTTTGTCGATTGTGGTGACTTTGATTGAGATAACAAAGACCTTCTATTTAAAAAATTTAAATTCTGTTGATAAGAAATTATAGTTTGAAAAGCATGCACGCAATTGTCATTAAGTGCATTTAATGTATGATAAATAGAGAAACGTTTATCAAATTTAGTCGTTGAATGAAATGTATGTTCCAATTTGATGTATCGCTTTATTTAGTTTGTATATATTGCATCTCATGTAAGTCGATTCAAAAATGAAAATACCATAGAGCGCCGATTGTTTGCTAAGGCCCGGATGTATTTCGACACAGATAACCCCATAAAGATTATTTCATTTATGTGATAAAGACATGAATTATTAAACGTGATACTATTTTTCACCAGACGATATTCCTAATATTTATATTATTTTCTAATAGAAAATAAAATATTCGCTAAATTTATTGGTTAAGTTTTTTATCTCTGTAATTTTAGAACCAGATAACTTCCATACTCCATGAAATAATATCATCAGTAGTGATGATAGGTGATGCTTGATAAAAAAGAAAATTGACTCCTTTGCAACAAAATATTGAATAAATCGATTAAACTAGACACTTACAACTTGAAGGTTTTAATTACGATAAACTTCGACTCGAATTTGTTTCATGTGGCTACTCAAGGGTTAAATTAATTCACGCAAATCTCGACCCGGTGTAATCAAATCTGCTAATCTGATTTTATTTTGAAAAGTGTTGCCAATTTTATTTTTTTTTTGCAAAACAACTTCCCTGGGTTTTCAAATTTCGCGTCTATTTTCACTTCTACGGAAGTTGAACTTAGAATCGAAAAATGTGATGATTAGTCTTGACCAATTTTCTACATATTTGCCCCAGTTTAACTGTCTTGCGAATAACAATGTATCGCATCTAAATATATTAATCCTAATGCTAAAATAGCTATAAGTTGTTAATTATAGATGTTTTTACACTATTAACTTAAATAGATCGAGTACATCGTATAAATAGAAAATAAAAATTAAATTTAGATATAAAGTCGTTGCGATTTTATTTCTAATCGCTTTTTGATGGGAATCCGATGAGTAATTTTTTTTCTGATTTCAGGCCGAGTTTTGGACGAAGTTGGAAGAGAACAGGGGTTTCAAATGCTTATCAGGAATTTATGGACTTTTTACAATTTTTTTGCCGAAGTATGTGTCGTTTCTTCGTTTTACTGAAATCATCAAAATCGAACATCTAAGCGGTAAGTTGAATTTTTTTGGATGTGTTTGAGGAGCGAATGTTACTTCCACTTTCTGAAAGATGTCCTTCCCTTTTCGCCACTTATACGAACCCGCCACTGGACATTCTCAAGAGACCTATTAAATAATTGGTCATTTAATGCTTTTGGAGAAAAACGTATAATCTTACTTTTGGCAACATTCCTCGTTTTTTTTTGAATTTATAGTTTATTTTTTGAATGTAAACTGTGAACACTCAAAAACAGATTAAATTCGTGAAAATATACGTGACACGAATATAAGTTTGTATAATCCTTTCATTCAAGATCTGAAGTTTTTTTATAATTTTATTTACTTTTATTATTTATCTCAAGTTCGGTTTGAGGTTTAAAAAAATATTTACTCTTCCAGAAAATTCGTATTTTAGCCTTTTCGATGCGAGAAAAGCACGGTTTACAGGGAAGTATGATCTGTTGCAGAAGTACCGAATTTCACATATTCAGAAAAGAGAATATTATTTTTCATTCGATTTTTTCTGAAAAAATGTGTTTTTTTCGTATACCTAATTCTGAATTTTTTGCGAAGTTTGTTACATCACTTTTTAACCATTTAAACGCTGATTTATAAGTCCAATTTAAATCAATTAATTTACAACTTAATCTCACACAAAGCTAAATTGTTATTAATTTTTACTTTGTACATAACATTCATTTGGCAATTGCATTTTTTTATTGAAGTTTCAATTTAGCATTGTTAAGGCCACGTTGCTTAATGAAACCAGAACGTTAACATTTTTATTTCCATTCATCTTAATAAAATTGCATGAGAACAATCAAAGTTATAATTTTACATTGTTGTTAACAATTAATTTAACAGGAAGGTTGTAGTTTGTAGTGCACTGTTCACAAAGAGATTAGTAGTAAATGTTATTGCACCTAACCTATAGAATCTTACAAGAACTATCAATACTTTGATTTGATTGGTTCTTAAAGCTCCTAATTTATAGTGACATACCGTCAAAATTTGAGCACAGTTTATTAAATTGTAAGCGTAAATCTTAATTGAAAAACATTTGATTATTTTGACCACGAAATGTTCTAACCCCCCCACCACCTCAGAAGGAATTAATTATATTGAATAGTTATTAACTTATTATCTTGTTCTGGTTTTTCACTGTCTTTAATAACTACTGCGTCTATATTTTCTTGTTCTTGAAAATCAGAATAATTCCGAATTTTCCCATGGAGCACCAATGTTGGCGCAATATTGGTGCAATATTGATTTTCTATGTTGCCTCAATATTGCAAAACAATATTGAACTGGTTAACTCTAAGAAACCGTTCGAAGTTCCAACTTTAACTTTTCTGGGTAGCTCTGGGGTACTGCTCGGAATTCGTCCTCGTACAACTCTTTAAATAGGCAGTTGTGAGGCAGGAAATATTGACTAATCTGAACTGAAATTGATGCTTTCTGAATTAAATGTTGAAATGGTGTAGATAAAATTTGGTAATTGAAGCAAGTAAATTTTTTAAATACACCATCTCAAGAAACTGTTTAGCTTGTAAACTACCGTGGCCATGAGAGATGGAATGGTGAGACGAACTCAAACCGCAGTTCTGATTAATAGACTTTTTAGTGCCGAAAATCGAGAGATTGATTGATTTGTAGACTATAAGAAAGGAAAAGGAAAACCACTCCATTAGCATTTTTCTAGTAAAGTTTTCTTGGCTTTGGTCAGGAGGATTGCCAACATCCGGAATAGAATAGGCACCTAAAGAAGAAGGAAAGGATGGCTTACGAAAACAAAGGCGTGACTAAAAGGTTTAATCCACTTTGAAGTTTGCTACATCCAGTAGGTTATTTTTCTTAAAACATTTTTATGAAGAACCTGGTGGGGAATAGGGGTATAGAATATCCATTATCTATACAAGAGAGATGAGCTAAGTAAACGGGCTAAGGACCGGACTTTGGGCTAGAAGCCCTAGGTTTGATCCCCAACTCGGCTACAAAATTCATCCAATTTCATTGATCCTCTCCTCTCGGAAGGCAATGGCAAACCACCGAGAGTTATCTGCCAAGAGAACCATTTAATAATAAAATTAATGGTCACGATGCTTCTGCGAAGAAGCAAAACGAGGAGAAAGAAAGAAAGAAGCTATACAAGTAAGCAAGCGACAAGACGACTTTTGAAAGATCACTTTTGGATCGTTATCAATTGTTTTCTTACAGCTGGGGGGGGGGGGTATTCCATACCCCCCAGACCCCCCGGTTTCACATACATTTATTTTCATTTTACACATGACCTTCTACAATACAGAGCTGTAGGGACTCTTTTGGGAGATTGAAGGATCATACAAAAACAGGATAAATTAGCTGCGAACTAATTGACTAAGAAACAACAGCTTAGTGTGTTGATCAGCCCATCCTGACACATGAAGGTTTAAAACTTTTTTCAAAGATTAGTCAAGATTGAACAGTTTAGTGGCGCTGCTGATTGAATTCTTACTTTGTTGCTAATCATTAAAAATGTTAACAACTGGCGCTTAGATGAAAACTGACATTTGTAATGTTACATGACAATATTCGCTGTGTGCGAAGGTGTAGAGGGGATACGAAAATCGATCGAAGCGTTCGGAGTGGCCGGTAATAGAACTGAATTGGGACTTGCTTTAAGAGATTACCATGGACTTAGAAGGATATGACCCGCAACTCCCTGCCTGAAAGCTTAAAATTTGCGAGCTCTTTATATGTCAAGAATCCCAATTATTTTCGTCTATTTAAGCCACAAGAGAGCAGCAGGAGGAATGCGCACAGCGAATAGACCAGGGGTCATCAAGCTCCTTGATAGTCGAGCTATTTTTCAAAATTTGAAATTTTTTGCGAGCCGCGAAAATTTTGAAACACATACGGAACAATAATAATTTTTCAAAATATAATAGCACAAAAATAAAAAGAGAACTCGGGTACATTTATCGAGAGCCACAAATAATCCTTTAAAGAGCCGCATGTGGCTCGCGAGCCGCAGGTTTGTTCCCCCCTGTAGACTAAGAAATATTCGTATTGAATAGAAACAAAAAATGTTTTACCAACGGCGGAATGCAGATTTACAGTAGCAGCTCTTTCATTGAACAATATGCGTTGCCATTTTCATTTCATTGTGCTCTAAGGGATTTTTTTAAACTAGGGAGGCATTTTAATATGCCAAATTTTGAATAGAAAAAAATGCAAAAGCAAGGTGGAACTTTTAAGATCTCGTGTAAGGAAGTCTGAGTACGAAATCCTAACATTTGAATCTGGAAGACACTGGGAATAGAATCTTGAGGTAAATGCCGATATATAAAATCTAGGCTGGCCTTGTTTCTGCAGGGGCGGATCCAGCAACTTTGTCAGGGGGGGGGGTGATTTCATAGATAGTTAAAAAAAATACCAAAATTGATAGCCCCTTTTATACTTTTTTCTGGTAATTTTAGTTTTTACGTTATATAATGCATAACTTTCCAAGGGGGGGGGCGATTGCCTTCTTCCCCCGGATCTGCTTCTATGTTTCTGGAAATAGCTTAATTCCCTTTTTAGTTTGTTAGGACGCTAGGTTAGTAAGAAATTAACAAATCAGAGGTGGATTAGAGAGACAGATAGTTTTGGGCGGTTTTGAACAAACCTGGTGTAGTTTATTATACCATCACCAGATGGCGCAGCCAAATCTGAATGCGTAATAAATTGCTGCCTTATAGTAATTCCCTGTTTATAATGATACTTAAGCAAGAATTAACTGTTTTGAGTGGGTCTTTTAAATGCTTTTAGCTTTATCGTTATGTGGAAGACTCAAATCATAAGGTTCTCTGAAATACTACGGCCACATAGCAAGTTCAGAATAAAACTTGGAATGGCAACATTTCCGGTTTCTTGAACTCGAGAGCAGACCAACAATTCGTACTTGGTTGCAAAGATATCTGACACGGTGAGGTAGAAAAAATGGACAAAATTTAAAAATATTTGAAAGAAACGCCGTTGGCGCCAGTTGCTTTTTCGTTGTTTTTAAATAAATGCAAATATAAATATTAGGCGCCAAAAATTTAATTAACAATATCGGGAAAAAACCAGAAATAAATTTAAACAAAAGTAAATCAAAGTTTTATGTAAATTACGATACATAAATATCTCAGGCACTTCATAAATTTGCCGTATTAGAATAATAAACGTATGAGTATTATTAATTTTATAATAGTTATTTAAATGAGTTTCGGAAATTTAAATTATCATTGAAAAACACGATGATGATAGAACGAAATTGGTTGTTATCAAAGTACCTACTAGCTTAACAAATTATTCAAAAATTAACAAAAAACAATGTTAATTACGAAGATCCTGTTTGTAAAATTTGAGATTACGCAATAGGTTTAATTTAAACGTGTTTTGGTGTGATGTGCAGGAAATGTTACCATTAGAATAATGCCGGATAAGTTAAAAAATTTTGCTTTTGCAATAAACGATGAAGTTGGTAAAATATTACGACAGGAAGTTGGTTTTTGCTGAGAATCATTCCTCATCAGAAACGAGTTGTTAAAACGGTAGCGTAGCAAGAAGAATTTGTAAATATTTTTTGAAATAAAATTAAAAAATGGAATTGATTTAAATTTAACGTCTTTAAAATTGGCGAGAAGAATGCGGCTCTCGTCCACCTCTACTCGCGACTCGAACCCATGGAACGGTACTTCACTGTGATACCCAGTTGGGCTAAAATTGTCAATGTCGACGAGCAGGTATTTAACTTCCTCCGAGGTTAAATAAAAGCAAAGAATACAGAGAGAGAGTTTAATTATGATATGATATATTATAATCATAACTTTAATCGCGCAACGGAATGCATTAAGCACAAAATAATATGGCTTTAATGCCTCCTGATATTAAATATAATTTATACCGCAGTAATAAAAATAAGCAAGCAAGCAAGCAGGAGAGAAAACGAACAATTTAAATTTTAAATTTTAATAACATGTGTAAAATTTTATTTCACCTGGCGCCCAACATATCGAGGCCGTTATCCTCTTTGCCTTAATTAAGGACAACCGATTCGTAATTTACTAAATGAACTATCAATTCTTCTCGTTCCGTTGCGTTTCGATATGCTAATGGAAAATTTGTACAAGATAATATTGTAGGTCGGATTTATTTAGAATACATACAAATGTATAACTCGAATAAGAAACGCCTTATAAAAATTTTATAATTACATATTTGCCATACTATAACTTAACTACGTCACTTCCTGTCCAGCATCCAACACAGCAGGAGAGCTGATCATAAACTCAAAACAACTTCTTGTTTAGATTATCACCAAAAACAAATCATAATCGTCACATTTATCATTTCAATCATAAAATTTTCAAAATTACAGTTAATTTACTTTATAATTTCCAACGGCTCTTTTATTCAAAAATTTAAATTGGACATGAAACGGAAATTGGATTTTTAAAACTTACGTTACATAAAAATCTGGTTCGATATGTTTTTGGAACGATTGACTAACTTTGTGTACAATTTTTTGACATTTTGCAATTTTAATAATAGCTCATTGATTCAACATCAAACACAAATGCCATTTAGCCATTCGGAATCGTTGATTATGACGTTTAACAGAGGTAAAAATTTAGTTTGGTTAAAACTCACACAATTCCCTAAACCGGTGAGGGCAACTGTGAGGTTTTAAATACCTAAAATTCAATTTTCCATGTTGGAATATTTAAAAATCACGTTGAAAACCAATAAATAAAGTAATAAAAATAACAAAAATAAAATGGATTTCTTATCACTAAAATTATTATGTATGTCAATTGAAAGTTTAATTTCTCGGTGAAGGGTGGGGGCTTAAAGAAAGAACTTTCAGGTTTTTACCATTACAATCCAAACACCACAGTTTGGAATCTCTTACTCAGGAAGATTGCCAAGAAGAACAAAAAGATGGCTTTAAATTCAATTGACAGAATAACGGGATTATCAGAGATAATTGGAAAGCACTGAAATTCAGTCAAAATTACAATAAACCCAGAACGGTTGTTACGACTTTTACGTAAGTTGAAATATTATTTTGAATACATTTTCGAGTTAAATCTTATCGACTTGCTGTTTTTTATTTTGTTAAATTTAAAATGATCAAAAAATCTTCTGGAGCAGTGCTTAATCTTCGGGTTCCGTTCCAAAGCTCTGATTAGAAGTTCATTTTCAGTACGTTTAATATCACTTTAAGTGAACATTATTTTTCTGTACGTGACATAAATCGTCTGCTCATCTGTCTGAGCTCATCTTCGATATTATTTCAGGTTGATCAACCAGCGAAATAATAGATATAAAAATCGTATAAGCGTAAAAAGAGTCTTTTAGGGTTTTCAAGCCTTCCGACTCGATTAACGATCAACTTATATGAAATATGTCACATTTCATTGTCATCCTTGAGGTTATTTTCGAGATTTCTGTTATTTTTCACACGCTTGTTTATTTGAAATCCACCTACGGAATCGATTTTATGCTCTTCTAGTCGTTTTATCCTCAATAAATATTGTCATGCACTAAATAATATTAATTTTTCAAGGGTTTCAAATCTGTGCAGTGTTCAACAGTGTCAGAACTGATCGAGAATCGCTGGTGTGATATTAATAATGATCAAGAAATTTTGGATTTTATTTGCATTTGCAGTTAACGCGATCTGCTGTAAAAACTTTCTTATGATTAGTCTCATAAGCCGGTGGTCCTCCTAGGTTAGTAAATTGCTATCATTAACATCAAAACCAGGGTACAAGCACATCTGAAGGCCAATCCAGCAAGCTACCTAATACATGTAAAATATTTATATGCTCAGAGATCTACACTGCCAGTAGTTTATAGATCAGAAAGCTTTTCACATGTTCTAAATTTTTTTACTGCCCATTTGTATAGCCGCACAGACTGGAAATCTAATAAATAAATATTACTATATTTTGAAAATTCTATTGAATCTATGAACTTGTTAATAGTGAAAACTAAAAATTACAGGGAGAAAATTTAATCTTTTGCTCTCAAATTCTAGGAGCAATCTAATTGCTCTAGGGGCAATGCAAATTTTGATCTTTTGAACTACTACATCAGATGTTACTAAAACTTTCAACAATATTTTTTATAGTGTACTAAAAATTAAATTTGGGTGTAAAGTTTGTTTTTAAAATTGCTCAGGAATGTCACCTGTTTGTGGTGGGTTTTTTGTACAGGAAAACTTTTCACCATTTTCGCCCACAATTCCATGTTCTTACCAAGTACATTTCCAACTGTGACCGCAAAATTATGGTTATTTTAAGACAACTTCATTAAACATTCATGAAAATACACCCGTAGGGTTTCCTTTATGAAAACTCGTACCATTTCCGTACTCGATTTGATTTAGTAAGTTATGGAGAAATCATAACGAACTGATGTAAGTACCGGTTAGATAACGCTAATTGCGAATTAAACTGGCAATTTTTCAACGGCTCTTGCAACTTGCCCAGGTTGAATTTTTGGGCAAAAAACACTCGTCAAGGCAACAATCGCATATTTTCTGCCATGGGCGCACAACAACACGAATACGGTACAAAATGACTTGCCGAATGCAAAACGAAAGTCACGATGATGATTTAACATTTTTTTCATCCCTAATTCATAAATTGAACTTGGCGAGTTCATTATGACCGCTGCTGCAAAAACAATAATTGGAAAAATTATAATTAAGAAATCATCGATTTACGATGCAAGAGTGACTTTGAAAATTTTGATGTTTTATTTATGAATGAGGATTACAAATTGTGGTTTGAAGTTAAACTCTTCTAAAATGGTAAAAGTTCTTGACACCTAAGCGGATAAACGAAGAAGTTGTTAAGCGCAGAATTTATTCTTGATGTTAATTGTTTTCTTTATTAACGAACCAAAATTATGCATTCGAATGCTGCCAAACATCAAGATAACAAATGGTTTTAAAAAATCTTGAAACGGTGAACATGTTTGGTATTTTAAACTTACCTAACACTTATTGTAAGATAAAATGCATTGATTAGTTTTTGGATTGACCACTTAACGGATTGAATTTTTTTGGAAATAAGAGGTGGGCTCGGAACTGAAGAGTTGCCGGAGTTTGAATGAATATTTGTGAAGAACCGACTTATATTTGGACCTATGTGGGTATAATTAATAAAAAATATCTTGGCTACTGTAGCATGAAGTATGTTCCAAATATTATTTACGTTAATTTTTAAAAATTCCAACCGCGCCCACCTTTAATCGCATTCACCCGCGGCGTTGTCCCCGTTTCCCCTCGTACCACTATCTTCTGCGTAGCTCGGTAGCTGGACCGGTAGGCAACAGGTCATTCGTATTCATCTCCTTCTAAATCATCCTCTCTGTCTCTCGTGCGGAATGATCTTCCTTCTGCCTTTCTTAATACTCCTCGTTCTTGGTAAAATTTCTTCTCTTGGTACTTGGCTTCTCTCTTTCCCACCAGTATCGCCCGTATTTCGTCTCTCTTTTACTTCTTCATATTATTTGTTTTTTTCTTCTTGGGGCTAGATTTCGGTATCGAATGTAGGTGCGATATCAAGGATGTTTTGAGGTGAATAGCTTTGTATGACGCTGAATAGGACTTTCATGTAGGTGTTGTTGTAACGTTTTCGATTTAAAATGAAAACTGCCTTATTTGTTAAGTTCCTACAAGTGGACCTACATTTTAATTAATTATTTCTACAGTTGAAATACTTACAATATTTCTTCGTTTCATTTACTTAATTGAATTGTAACAGAATTTTTTGGTATTTATTGAGTTGCAAAAATTATCTTACCGCTTTCTCCAAAAATATTTTGGAAATAATGCGCTCAAAAAAATTTTCTCGATCTGGATTCGAACCCTAGAGTAACCAACTGTAATTAACATACCAAAATCTGTACGGCGATAAAAAATAATATAATGTATAATTTTTTAGTTGGGAAATTTGCAGGTTAGAAGGATTTGGGTGAATAATTCTAGTTTATAGTCTAAACTATAAACTATGAATATGGGAAAATAAAGGCTCAAGCCCCCAGGCAAGGGTAGATCAAAAAAAATTATTAAAGCCATTATTAAAATTAATCAAAAACGTATAAAACGGTTATCAATTTTTGTATTTTTCTTTTCAATCTGTGGAAAAAAGTTGCTGGATTTGCTCCTGTCCCCAGGATAGAAAAAAAGGAGGGGGTACTATAATATTTTATTTGCGCTTAATTTTATTACTTAAAAAACTATAGCGTGAATGAAACTATTTTTTGAATAGATACGGCAGAGTAAAAGTCGAAACAAACAATTAGCGAAAATTAAAATTTTAAATGATAAAAAATTTGCATGTTTAAAATAAATTCAAGGTTAATTTGTAATAAATTCCATTGTATTTTAAAATTTTGATTATTTACTAAACTTGGGCTCACACAAAACATTCCTAATTTCAGATTTCGATTTTCATTTCCTATAGTTTTGTTCCTTCTCAGGGTATTTTGAATTATATTGTCTTCTTTTTGCGTAGTTAATTATAATTATTTAAGTGGTCATTTCGATTAATTGTTATTCTATTTTCATTTTACACGTTTTTGCAAGCTTATTGTTAAACAATCGATCATTGTTTAATATTCGTACGCGCAAATATGTCGGAGATAGCAATTACTTTGATTTTAAATTTTACAATAATTAGGGCAGATATATATCGAAATTAAATCCATAGGAATGTGAATAAATTTTAGTAATGGGGGCGACTTCGCTTATGTTAGTTTTTTGCGTTTTACTCCGAAATGGTAGCCCTAACAACAACAAAATTATATTCAATAAGAAAGGACTTAAAATTTGTTATAAAATTGGTCCTTACAAATTTTCTGTAAAGGAACTCGTTTAGATGTTTCTTTTTTTAAGGGGGGGGGGGGGGGGTTATGGTGCCCGGTTGGCAGGAATTTGGAGCGGAAAAAGCTAATGCTTATACATTTGAACTTACAAAAATCGAAAACCCTTCTCCTCGGCTTGGAGGACGTTTTTAGAAGTAAATAATCTGGAATCGGGGGGGGGGGTCTCTGGGGGTATGGAAGTAAAAAAAAGATGTCTCTTCAAGTATAAAATTTGCATCTTTATCAATGTTGAAAAATCGTCTTGTTAATTCTATGTTTTGGGGGGTATTCCATACTCCTGACTTGGGGATGCTTTTAGAAGTAAATCTGGAACCGAGGGGTCTGGACGGTATGGAATACCCTGCAGCTGTAAGTAAAAAAAAAATATGTTTTTTCAAGAATCAAATTTTCGTCTTTATCAATGTTGAAAAATCATCTCGGTACTTCTATGTTTTGGGGGGTATTCCATGCCCCTGACTTCGAGGATACTTTTAAAAGTAAATAATGTGAAACCGGGGGGTCTGGGGGGTATGGAATACCCTCCAGCTGTAAGTAAAAACAAGACGTTTTTTCAGGAATCAAATTTGCGTCTTTCTTAATATTGAAAAATCATCTCGGTACTTCCATGTTTTGGAGGGTATTCCATGCCCTTGACTTGGAGGATGCTTTTAAAAGTAAATAATGTGGAACCGGGGGGGTCTGGGGGGTATGGAATACCCTCCAGCTGTAAGTAAAAATAAGATGTTTTTTCAGGAATCAAATTTTCGTCTTTATCGATATTGAAAAATTATCTCGTTACTTTCATGTTCTGGGGGGTATTCCATACCCTTGACTTGGAGGATGATGCTTTTAAAAGTAAATCTGGAACCGGGGGGTCTGGGCGGTACGGAAAACCCTGCAGCTGTAATAAATTAAGAAAAGATGTTTTTTCAATAATCAAATTTGCGTCTTTATCAATGTTGAAAAATCATCTCGTTACTTTCATGTTTTGGGGGGTATTCCATACCCCTGATTTCGAGGATGCTTTTAAAAGTAAATAATCTGGAACCGGGGGGTCTGGGGGGTATGGAATACCCTCCAGCTGTAAGTAAAAAAAGATGTTTTTTCAAGAATCAAATTTTCGTATTAATCAATGTTGAAAAATTATCTCGTTACTTTCATGTTTTGGGGGGTATTCCATACTCCAGACTTGGAGGATGCTTTTAGAAGTAAATAATGTGAAACCGGGGGGTCTGGGGGGGTATGGAATACCCTCCAGCTGTAAGTAAAAAAAAGATATTTTTTCAAGAATTAAATTTGCGTCTTTATGAATGTTGAAAAATCATCTCGTTACTTCCATGTTCTGGGGGACCCCTGATTTAGAGGATGCTTTTAGAAGTAAATAATGTGGAACCGGGGGGTCTGGGGGGTATGGAATACCCTCCAGCTAAAAAAGATGTTTAAGAATCAAATTTGCGTCTTTATCAATGTTGAAAAATCATCGCTGTACTTCCGTGTTCAGGGGGGTATGGAATACCCCCCAGGCCCCCGGTTTTACATCAATATTATCACTTTTAGGAAGCTCTAAGGCAAGTACTTAGAATCTTACAAAGTAGAAAATCACTTCGAAATTAGAAAAAATTAAGAATTATGCAGTTTATATTCATGAAAAAGTCTTCCTCTGACCTACAAGGTACTTTTAAAAAAGCGGGGAGTCTGGGGGGTATGAAAAGTCATTCATAGTTGGGTAAAGAAAAGAAATTATTTCTCACATAGTAGACAGAAATGTTATGGGATCACCATTATTTAGTTTTATTTGGGGCAAAATTATATTTAATTTTCAAATCGTCCGCATCGATGGGGTTAAAGAAAGAAAAAGGTCAAAAGTTACTTCTTACTACAGAATGCTCTTGCTTTGTTATTTGTTCGTTTTTGAATAACAAATGCGACATTTGGTTTGGTCAGTAAATATTTAATTTTTAAAAAAAATTTTTTGATTCAAACGGGGGAGGGGAGGTAGCGCAAATTAAACTTTTTGCCACTGGCTCTTTCTACCTTCGTTACGGCTCTGACGGCATCCACGAATGATGTTAGCAGCAGAAGACAGACAGAAATGACATGAGTTAGGTTAGACCTACGTCCGACTAAGTGGTGATGTTCATGATATATTTAATGCCCTAGATCTGTGGAAGGCTGGTGGAAATTGACTTTTGCCCATTAGTAGGTACGCTGCTTCGAGATAAGGAGCACTTTAATGTGTGTTTACCCTATACAGTAGAAAATAGGCTACGAAAAAAGGCTATACGTCTCTGCTCCTAATAGAGCAGCTGGCCACCTATCATATGCTAATGCACTATATATCAAAATAACATTTATACATGAACGTGAATTCGACGTAACCTCCCGTAGTTGTCTATAAAACAGTCGACTTTATAAAAAATATTCTTACCAAAAATGTAGAAAAACGAAGCCATCTGTAATTAATTTAATATTTAAAGCAAAGTTTAATAAAATAATATGTTGTTAGTACTGTTAATGAGAAGATGTGTATGAAGTTGGAGGTTGCTGTGAATTAGTTCCGTTATTTCTCAAGAGTCTGAGATTACAGTTTTTGTATTGTCTTAAGCCGAGTTGCGAACCAAAACTGTAAATTAATTAGAAATAGAAGAGTTTAGATGTAATAATTATTTAATAAGAGTGACAATTGCTACATAAGCACCTCAAAGATTTTGATTATTTGTTGGTGACGTAGTCAGAGACAAAATAAACAATAATAACATAATTGATAAACTGATAACCTTATGATATGAGACAGTTAAAATATATTAATAGTCAATATACCAAGCCACCATTCTGAATCTATAGGTTACATATTTTTCGTAGAATATTTTTAAATTGTAGCACAAAATCAATCATAATTTGTTCAAAAAAGTATGAGATTATGAGATATGGTTGGAAGTTATGTTGATTAACATTTGCCAGGTGTCTGAAAGCTTTTGTTCTTTTTGATTGCTCGATTAGCGATTATAATCACAAACCGGCCTTAATCTGCTTAGTAGAACAGTAGCAGGTATCGATAAATTTTAACAACAGGTTTTTAACAACCCAAAATTCCTGTGTAGAATAATTTTAAATTACTTTTTTTGATTAGTTTCATCTCGGAGAAGAAGAAAATTGGGGTTTACAAATTCGACTGTTAAAATTGCGAGACATGCTATGTTGGACGTATAAAACTTTCCTACATAAAATTTTATATATGAGTTCGTGCAGTAAAATGTCAGTGGGTGTTTCAGACCAAATTGCTGCGAGTTTTTATACCGAGTGTACTCGCGGCCTCTGGAAGGTCGGTCGCGTTGTTGTTTTAAAGGGAACACTGGAGGACACTCAATTGTAAAAGCGATTATAACTTGACTCAGCTGCTTATGTGTACAGTAGCGGTCAACGGAAACTAAAAACACGTTTGTTCCATTGCCTCTCCAGTCGTTTTTACACGTCGATGATCAGTTAGAAGTAAATGTTATAATCAATCGTTCTCATTTTTTATGCCTTCGTCAACCGCGGTCATCCCAAAAATTTCGAATATCTCTTCCAGGAGCGATGTCTGTGATCCCAATACGCTTCGAAAAAACCGGATGCATTTTTTCCCCCAATTAACTTTACACCTGGGCGAGATAATTTATTCAAATGGAATTCCAAATCCTATTTCTAATTATTTAACAACTAATCTGTAGTAATTAAATCGTCGATTTACTTATTTAATTGATGATGCATTGTAAGTATGTTAAACAATTTCTAGTCCAAAAAAACCAAATTAAAAAACGAATGTCATTAAGAAACGTGGCGCCTCACTAACACTGGATGTAGTTTTTTTAATTTAATACGACGATACTCATCATTAAGTTATTTTCACCGTTAGCAATATAATTAATAATTTAGTGAAAGGAATATCTCTATAATGTATTGCGCTTTTTCTCATTATTTGCACGAACTTGTTGCTACGCCTCCGGGCACAAAATTTTAGTACTATTGAATTTGACTTATAATGCACGCAACTCATGAGAAATTCTAAAATTTTCTAAGCATAACAGTTTTTGGCCGAGGATAATTAGTTCTTAATTTATACTCTTGGAATTCTTCAAATATATTTGAAAACAAATTGTCCGTTGGTTTTTTAAATACCAAATTTATGATACTGGCCATTTTAGCATTTTTTGCTAATGAATTTTCATATTTACGAGTTTTTTTGCTATGGAGTGACTGACTTATCAAAGATGGAATGTGTTCAAAGTTTACTAGTTTTCGTCTTCTCCGATGATGCTCAACTCAAATACTAAATAATAGCATTATTATTTATATGGCCTCGATTTTCGATTGTTAATATTTTTAAGTAACCATAAAATTTTGTGTCCAATTTGCTCACCTACGCTATGAACTTCTTTATTTGATGGAAATTACCATACTGCAGCTCGGGTCTCGGTAATGAATATATCAAAACATTCCATCTTCAAATTCTGCCCATGATGTAGGACAAACTTGAAACTGCTCCAGTTTTATCACCTTGATCTTTGATCCATACTATGGAAGTGGAGACCATCAGAATTGACCTCCTCAAGTTTGCAAAACTTTTTGTTCTTATTAGTGTAATTGCACAATTTTAAGCAAATAAAGGTTAACGATTTGACAAGTTAGAATTGTTATCCGAAAGTAGACATTTAGAACGTTAATAACGACAGTTTCAAAGAAAACTTAAAGTTTCAGAAATGAACGAATTTACTTGAAAAGAGAAAAAATTTATCAGATTAAAGAATACGAAAATTAGACAGTGTTTGGTTTGGTAAAAAAATTTCCTTTGACTTTCCACAACGGAACCTTTTTTGACATCTTCAGTGGCCAATAACTTCTACACTTGTTAACCGATTTTAACTTTTCTGAGCGTTTTCAACAGATAATTATACAATCTAAAAATAATCTCTTCGTATTTTTATTTTAACACGTATGGTTTCCGGGTTATCGCTTGTTATGATAAGTTAATAAAATTCACAAAAATTCACACATTAATTTTTGTTCTAATATTAATTTATGATAAACAGTGTATAGTAAACTTTAGACTGGAAATTTGTGAGGCCAACGCAAATCGGCCTAAAGTTTGTGAATGAATGAATTTATCCATTTTTTGGTAATAAAATACTTAGTGAAATAAAATCAAACTTTAACTGCTTTAAAATTAATTAAAATTGCTTAATGTACAGAAAAATTGTTACGACTTAATTCTTTCGGCTGGATTGCGCTGCGTCTGACAAATTCTGTAGTAATTAATTTACTTTGATTTTAAACCAAAAGACAACTGCATTTTAGTTATTAGGTGATCTAATGAATTTTAGATATTCTTAGGGTCATTTGTATAGTCCAAGTTTAACCGGTAACTATGGTTTAAACTCTGATTTTAACTATTGTGATTGGTTAATCTACAGTTTAAAATTTTAAACTAAATCTATACAAGTCACCCTTACTATTGTAAATTATAATACAAACCAAAATTTTAACCTATAATAATAAAAAATAGTAAAAAGTAGCCTACCTGACGCCTTATGGTGTAGACTTGTAAATCGATTCTCTTGTCTTTATTTGTAAAATTTCTAAGTTTTAAAATTACAGGGTATTGGACGTAAAAATTAAAATATAGGATGGAAGCCCCTATATTTCGTACAGTTATGTGGCTTCTCGAGGCTATAACTCGGAAATATTTACTTCAGTTTGTGAAAATATTCTTGATTTTTGGGATAGGAATACCCACCGTAAAATTAACATTTGACTAGCTATTTTCAAGATAGCATCAAAAGAAGTTGATGTAAATAAATGACACTAACGTTATTATACTAGATTTCCCAGGCTGTGCGGCCTGGAGGCCGCACTGGAACTAGGTTTAAGTAGGTAATAATTCAGGAAAAATTGCCAAACTTTTTGTGTTTTGTGGTTTTTAAGGTCTGATCGAATATTTTTATTATATAGGTACAGTTTTTGAGTATTCAGTCTAACCTAACCACGGTAGAAAGGTCATTCAGCGTTGCACCCTTTACGCTCGCAAAAGCGGAACTTGAATGATGAAAAAACACTTTATCTCATCTCTCTTGTCGGTTTGCTTTACTTGCACAGCCAAAATTCAAGCTTCACTTCATTCATATAATGCTTGTAACCGTCGCGACGGTTAAAAGCTGTAATTTGAAGGTTTCTCGTCGGGTTACCGTATTAATTAAACACGAACCATGAACCTAACACAATCAAAAAGGCTGTTTTAAAATAGCCAAAGGTGGTGCTTTACGTAAGATGACGTAACATCAAAATTTCGGGACAAGGGCAAATTGATCGTAGTTTGAGGACCGCTGACATCAGGTTTAACTAGGAGGTTTGGGACTGTGGTTCGAGAATTTTAAAGCGCTTTAACTGCTTAAAATAAAAATCTAGTTCGATGTGTTTTTGGAACGATTGAATAAATTTGTTTACAATTTTTTGACATTTTGCAATTTTAATAGTAGCTGATTGATTCAACATCAAACACAAATGCCATTTGTGTTTAATTTTTGTTGAAAAAGGGGGGAGGCTTAAAGAAAGAACTTCCAAGTTTTTAACCGTTACAATCCAAACACCACAGTTTGGAATCTCTTACTCAGGAAGATTGCCAAGAAGAAGAAAAAGATAGCTTAAAATTTAATTGACCGAATAACAGGATTATCATAAAAAATTGGAAAGTTCTAGTAAACCCAGAACGGTCTTTATAACTTTTAAGTAATTTTAAATATGATTTTTAATACATTTTTGAATTAAATCTTATCGACCTGATGTTTTTATTATTTTGTTTTTTATACATAATATACATTTACAGACTTATTTTTCTGTACGTGACATAAATCGTCTGCTCGTCTGTCTGGGTTCATCTTCGGTATTATTTCAGGTCGATCAAGGAGCGAAATGATAGATAATGGATATAAAAATCATATAAGCGTAAAAACAGTCTTTTAGGGGTTTTCAAGCCTTCCGACTCGATTAACGATGTACTTATATGAAATATGTCACATTTCATTGTCATCCATGAGGTTATTTTCGAGATTTCTGTTATTTTTCCCACACTTGTTTATTTGAAATCCACCTACGGAATCGCTTTTTTGCTCTTCAAGTCGTTTTTTTTTTTTTTTAATAAATATTGTCATGCACTAAATAATATTAATTTGATAATTTTAATTTTAAATAATAGCTTTGTTTGGTACCACAGTCCTAGTGCTACACTAACTACACTACTACAAATTTATTGGTGTACAATCACCAACCCACTTTTTACACCAATCAATTTTTGCAATTTTTTACACTAACTTACTCTGAGTAGTTCGGTGTAGCATACCAAACAGACCTAATATAAATATAGGGCAAATTGATCTGGCCCACGCTTCGTAGTTTGAGGACCGCTGACATTAGCGGTATAACTAGGAGGTTTGGGACTGTGGTTCGATGGCCAATAGTAGGGCAATAAGTAGTCTTTAATTGTAGAGGTGGCCACAGCCCTATATTTAAAATACTTTGTAGTAAAATGTAATCAGAAAATGGAAGAGAAACCGGGGGGTGTGGGGGTATGGAATACCCCCCAGCTGTAAAGAAGCATCAAGACAAGTTTTCAAAATTGGTAAAGATACAAATTTAATTCTTAAAAAGCTGTCTCGGTTTTTGCTTACAGTTGGAGGTATTCCACACCACCAACAGATCCAGAACATTATTTAGGGGGCTGTTGAAATTTCTTAAAAATAAATAATCTTATATGTGTGAAAGATGAGTGATTTTCTCGCTAGTTGCGCCCCTGGCGGACGTATAGCGATAAAAAGCTAAATCCATCTTAAGCTTACTAATTTTTTTGAGCCAGTGTATAGACAACCGCTTAGGCTATAAAATATGCGTTATAATTCTTTTTCTTAAAGTTCTGAGTTTTGGTGATTACCAGTCAATGTTGCACAAGCTTGTAGAAGTTGTAAATATTAATCACGCAAAGCAATAGATCGAAATTCATTTGTTGATCATAATTCTGGATTTACTGTCAAGATTAGTTGTTCCCCATAGATAAAAATTTAATTTGTATATTAGTTACGCGATGCGAAGCCGAGTCATGCTAATTTTCAAGTCCCCGTTAAGGGGAATTACCAAAATTGAACTGAGAACCTTAAAAATCACTACTTCTTGCCCATGTTGTTTGTTCATAATTTAAACTATATCTTCAGGCATGAGCTGGCCCACGTATTCCAGGATTATTCCGGTGAGCAAGAAATTTGATTAAATAGTTAGGGGTTAGTTCTTCATCTGGTCCGTCTTTGGGGGCCGTCCATTAATCACGTGATGTTTTTTTTTGGCATTTTTTAACCCCCCCTCCCCCTTGGTGATACCTGGTGAGGTTTAGGACTAACCCCCCCTCCCCCTCCTCATATCACGTGTATTTTTTAGTACCTACAAAGAATCTTCATTTTTTTTAAATATTTATAAAATCCAGGTATAAGTATCATCTAATTTTATTATAGAAAATTAAAGACTACAAAAATAACGTTTAGAGGTAGACAGAAAGGTTGCAGGTTGTTTTTGACTGACATAAAAATAATGAAAGAAATGCGAAAAATAAATACACGTGATATATTACTAGACCCCCCTCCCCCCTTGTGATATTTCGTGATTTTTTTTTGACCCTTCCCCCCCCTTTCGAGCCTCACGTGATTAATGGACAGCCCCTTGGTGAGAAGAGAGAAAGGGGTGATTGGTTGTCAGAGACGTGCCCATGTGGGGATGGGGGGAGCTTACCCCCCCTAATGTTGTAGAAAGTTGACAAAAAGTTGACAAAAACACCCAAAAGTTGGCAGTTTGGCATTTTTTTATGTTTAAATTTACAAAAAGTTGGCAATTTTGAATTAATTCAGTTGGCAAATTTAAAATTCCTCCCCCCCCCCCCGAAAAAATTTGGTTGGGCACGTCCCTGTTGATTGTGTAAAGATATGTTAATTTGAAAGACTGCAAAGAGTGGGTTTTGCTAACTTGTTTTGCAGCTTTGCCAAAAAAATTGTGCCCTTTTTTGTCGTCACAGATGGCGCTGGTGCACTAATTCACGTAGAATTTGATTCGTATATAATAATGTAGGTGTGCCCATTAAGAAATTTCCAATTCATGTGCAGTTTTTAAAGATCATTAGTATGGATGATTTATTTATTATATAACGTCTCCGTTTAAAATATTTTATCATATAAAGCCGATAAATTCTTGAAATAATAAGGCAATAAATTTAAAATTGAATGTACGATATATCATTACTCCTTTTTGGTCGAGACACGATGGGTGGTAAAATTTTGCAAGACATTGTAACGGATTTCGATTAAACCAGATGGTTACGTGCACTTTCGTAATTGCAACATTTTGGTATGTTACCCACACGCACCTTTTCGTTACGCCAATTTTTTTAACCAAAAATTGAACGACCTTACAAGGTCTCGAAAGCAGAAAGCAATGGAACCGGCAAATTTTGTTCAATTGCTTCATCCAAGTGCACCCAGATGGAATGCATTGGAAATTAATTGGCGAGAGCTCTTGAACTGCTTTTCATATATAAATAATTTATCAATTGTAATTAAGGACGCGTCTGTTTTTGCTCTCTATAATGATGCAAATGGATTGCCTATCAATTAAATTAAAATCGACTTCAGTTTAAGAAATCAAAACTTTTCTCTAATTAAATATTGTGATGCGATTACACGATGTACCGTAAATAAAAATTTTGATTATCGTGAAAAATATGTAAATAATGGATTGTTTATTTCATTTGACCCGCGATGATGGAATAAAATGCTAATTATCGGAATTACCGAATGACACCGACTTTTGTCGACTCCATTTCGGCAAATTCATTCATAATTTCCCGTGACTACGAGTAACAATTCATGCGAAACGTAGTTTGTCCAAAATTGTGTTTACAAAGTGTGCTTCCTGTAGTCCTAGATTGTTCACGATCTAACCAAACAGCTGCGTGTATGCTCACAAAAACTAGAACTTTCGATGGGCATTTTTGTTCGGTATGCCAAGGGTGAGTAGCTATCACACCATAGGCGTACTTGGATTCCCAAATTTGGGGGTTATAAGCGTACAAATAGAACAGAAGAGCGGTGGGGGTGCTCATCAAGGTTTGGGGACGTTTGGCACCCTCAGTCCCCCTTCCGTAACTACGCCTATGCACTTTTTAATTTGCAAATTTTACACACAAATCAATTTTCTCACCTGACAAACTGTAATTTCATATTTCGCAGAAAATACAAAACTGAGGGACTAATTCTTGTTTTTTCTGTACAAGCAAAATTTATGTAACGAATTAACCAAAGTCAAATCAGTAAAAACTTCATTATAATTAAGACAGATTTTTGTGTTTGCATAATTTTGCAAATTTACACTCCAAAAAAGTTGAAGAGGAAGTTAGAATAACGAATTGATTAAATCCACATCGTTTTTTTACAATGTCTCGTAAACAATTCCAAGAAATTTGCGACTTGTTTTTGTTTTCATTAAGAAAATCGATCGCGTTTTTCCACAAATTGCGCTTCCAATCGGAAGCCTTTTTTTATACCAGAGATTTATAAACAGTTGGATGTGGTAAGGTTTTGCAAATTTATTTTATCATTTGTTTGCTGTTTTTACTACTTCTCAGTTGTTTCGTATTTTTGTATTCTGCTGGATCTGGGATTTTATTAATAAGCATTTCAGTGCGATCGTTCATAATAAAATCGGCGGGGCGGGGGGGATTTGATAATGTGATAATTAACGCCCTATACTGTCGACCTAGTATTAAAATAGAATAGGGTCACGATCAACAATCAAAAGCAACAAGCAAAGTCTTCCACTCATGGAATCATGGCTACTTTGATATTGAGTCGCAATTATGATCGTACATAACATCAAATTTCTCAGTTTCGCGGTTAAATTTAGAATTAAATGCGGATTCGGTTTTAACATAATAAAAACGAAAGGAAAATCCCACTTTGAGTACTACTCCGACGTGCGTACGACCTTCACATATAGAAAAATATTTAAAACCAAGCCTCTGAGAGTACATAACACAATTTCTTATCAATCAATTAAAAATTTTGTCATTTCGTTGTGTAAGGAAAATTTCCAAAAGTATTTGAAGTGATTTGTTATCAAACACTTCTAAGGAAGCTTCTATTCATTATTTTATCGTGTACTTTAATTGAAGATTTGAAAACGTATCAATGAATGCTTATTTGATTACACGTGTTTTACGAATTACCATTGATAACGACAGTTAATTTTATCAATGTTATTGTCAACAATGAAATTTTTATGTATATAGTTGAAATTGTCATTGAGTAATTTTTAGGTCAAAAGGGTTTGCAAAAAAAGCAAAACAATTTTAGTCAAAAACTTCGGTCTCGAAGGATCCTCTCAGATAATACAAAAGAATTTTTATGGTTCTTGTGAGGACTGAGGACTCAATTTTTTCAAGGAAAACCCAAACCGTTCTGAATTTGCGCTTGCTTAATTTGTCCATTTTGAAGATTAGACGGAAAGATTACATAATCAGTGTATTTATAAATTGCTTTTTGATGTTGTGGATAATTTTATAATGTAATCTCAAAATTTTTATTATTATTTAATTACACACATATTACTCTTATCATTCATGAAGTATGCATTTCAATGGCATTGAAAGATAAAGTTTTTGATCATTCGAGTGATCAAACAAACCGCACAAATTGTTAATTATCGTTTAACGAAACCAATTTAATTGGTTGAGCAAATCGATCATTAGTTTTGGCGCCAAAAGATGCTCTAAATAAGGAACAAACAAAATTTTTAGGCTTCACTTCCTGGAATCGAATTCAGGTAGCCTACTCTTAATTTCCTTTCAAAATTTTTGTAACTTTTCGGAGGGACACGTGAACGTTCCACTTCCTGGTGTATAAAATTGGACCACTAACTGAGATGAGATGACTCGATAAGAAAATGGCGAGTTTTGTAGGAAACGGTTCGTAGATATTTCGATAATGATGTTGCAATCGTGACCAACAGGAAATCTCAGTTGTGTACCGTTAACTTCATTTCAAATGGGATCTAAGATTTTTTAATCCGGATAAAACCAATTATGTTGCCTCAATTTGTTTGATTTTATTTTTATTTTACAAAAAATGTTTTGCAGCTGTCACTTATTTTGGGATTTTGAAATCTGGCGGTGAAGGATTCGATTTATATTGGGGAGGTTTTACACCTTTATTACTTCCGGATTAAGTCAATCTGGTGGCACGAACGTAACCCTCGTTTCCTGTGTCGTTGCTTTTAAGAATGAAACGAAAAAGGTTCTTTAATAATGCTCAGGTAGGTCGTAGGTCCATTCAGTTTACAAAAAGTTTGTTATTGAAGAATTTTTCGACATGTGTTCTAAGCATATGCAGCATCTGCCAAACTTAACCGTACATTGTTTCTTCATTTTTTCCTCTGTGTTTTGACGTCTTTCAATTCTTTTATTTGGTGGTTACAGTCGAGTAAACTTGTACGTGATAATTTTTTGCCATATCGTGGTTATAAACAGTCTTTGTCTTGGAATTCTGAGTGATTGTTCCTGTCGTTCGTTTCCGCTCAAAAAGTTATTATTCTTTTTTTTTGAATACTACATTTATAAATTCGTGATGCAATCGACATTACCCTACTTATTTCTGACATTGTGTCAATTCCGTTTTTCTTAAAGGTTCTTTAACTTCATTTTGAATTTTTATCTAAAAATCTTCTCTGTGGAAGTTAAAATATAAGCCATTTATAATACCTGGAGTCAGCAGGTAGACATTTAGTGATGAAAATATGATAAACTAACGGAATGGAACCAGTGAATCTTGACATTTTGCTTTGTCCTAGAGTCTAGCTGTCTTCTCAAAGAGAGGGGGGGGTAGAAAACATTTATTTGAAAATAATAGGTAAATTAATAATAAAAACTACGAAAATTGATAGAAAAACATTAAAATGAGACGTTTAAGGATATTAAAGTTTACATATTTTATCCAAATTTAGCCTTTATTGGCACCATTCTGTCGCTAGTACGTGTAAATTTGCACTAGCTTAGGCTTCGACGCAGTGCTATGTTATAGAATGAGTAGGTTAAAGCAGTCTAAGTTTATTACTTTTGAGAGTACAAAAATCTAATAAAAAACCGGAAACTTCGAAAAAAGGTGCTTTTTTTCTAAATAAATATCAAAAACCAACACTAACCTAAGGAAGAGACTAAAATCTTTGAAAAATGGTACTTTTTCACGAAATAAATATCACAAACTAACACTAACCTAAGGAAGAGACCGCAATCCTTGAAAAGAGGTGGCAAATCAATTGAAAATAAAATTTAACTCTAACTCTAGTATTGTTAAGATATTTATCTTCGTGCTTAAAGCTTTTGTCGTTTTTGGCACATTGATCCAATTATAGATATTTACCATACTTGGCAGTGTTAATGGATCCAATCAGTGGAATACAATTATCGAAAAATGTCCAAATTCTTGAAAATTGATAGCATTTTGATTCTATGGAATATTTTTCTTCTGATACACTGAAAAAACTTCTTTATTAATCATTTGGAATTACTATCTATATTTAAGAACGTCTAAACTACAAATTGGAGCTATGGATTCTTAAAAAATCAAAGCTTGCTTAAGGCTGTTCTCTCGCAACCACTTTTTTATTTACAATTTTCTGACTTTATTTTTGAAAATAACGAGTTAAAATTTTTACAGTATGTCTGAAATGTTATTTACAATATTATGTCGGAGCGCTTTTATCGCGAATAAATAAATCGCGAAAAAAAAATTTTTTAACGCAATTTTAAAAAATTTTTGGCTCCGACATAATATTAAAAATAACGTTTTAGACATACTGTAAAAATTTGAACGCGTTATTTTCAAAAATTAAGTCAGAAAATTGTAAATAAAATTAACGCTAAAATGCGCGTATCTCTTGCATTCGCGATTTTTTTTACACATTACTTTATTTTTTATTTTACGTTTTTGGTCAGCTACTGTTATTGTACACCAAATAGTCCATTTTCTATTTAAAATCGAATTTTCATTCTAAGTGAGAACACAGCCTTAACAAACGCTAACTCCGGGTATAGTTGGAAGATATTTCTACCGCCCCCCCCCCGCCGTCACAGAAACCAAATCAAAACCGTTTTAAATAGATTATGTAGTGGTGGACCGTGCTTTCAAATATTGGGATGCTATTCAAAAAAAGGTTCGAATTCAAAGAAGAATAACAACCGAGCGTAGCAAAGGCTAATGTAAAATGGAGTTTTTTCATCATCAGAAGAAATTTTGAATTTTATCGTGGAGGTCAAGATAAGCTTGCTTACACTTCGCTTCTGAATTGGTCCCATTGTACTACCTCTGATTCCCCAGTGCGTATCTTATGTGACTAGGAATAGAACCACGGTTTTCTGCTTCATAGCCTTCCAGTGGGACCTACAGTTTTACGTGGAATCCAAACCACGGAGTCGGATAAATTTTAATGATGTTCGAACCTAGGGACTTTCGTCCAGTCCTTAGCCAGTTTACCTAATTCACCTCCTTCATCAGGAGAGAATTAAGGTTTTGTTTTTGACTTTTTCAAAATTCACCTTTTAGCATTTAGAAAAACTAATCTATCTAAATTTTCAAAGTAGTACATCAGAGGTCAGGGGGTATTTTTTTGTAACTTTTTACCCTTCAATTTTTCGCTTACTTAGTTTTACTTTCTAGGTGTTTTCTGTTTTTTTTTAAACAAATTTCTGTGTTAAATTAAGATTCTATAAAATTTTGATTTGACAAACTTTTTTTACACCTGAAAAGTGAAAACTTACAAGAAATATTCTAAAAGCCTAAATTATTTGTTTACATCATGGCTGTGTAAATAATCATAACATTGAGGACCATTTTTTCAAAACGCAACAAGTAGAAGATATAAATTTTTCAGGAGAACGTATAGTTTTTAGTTGTGAATTTTGAAAAACGCTCTTCAACAATTGAACTGACTGAACCCCTCCTTGATATATGAAGAAATTGAGATATAACGTCTGGGAGGTATGGAATACCCCCCAGCACCAGGAAGATAACTGTTTTACAAAGTGTAAATCGGAATTTTGTCCACTACGGAAATTAATCGTGATCGTGAAGCAGTTCGTAAGTTTCACTGTATTCAACTTTTTCAATTAAATATTAATAATAATCATCTACATAAATAGAAAGAAAAATTCTCTTTTTGGTTAAACTGTAAATATTTAAATTTTGGAAATACTCTGCAGTTTAAACTCCGCTTTCAAATGCAAATGAGTAGTGTGACTTCCAGTTTAACGTGTAATCCTAACCACGTCAACATGATTTTGGAGCACTCGGAAATCCACTGTGGTGACTACAACACCTTGAAATTTCTTTGCATCTGTAATTCTTCCGGTCCCATTTAACTGCGTCTCGCAATCGACTTCTCGCCTCAAAAATTATTATCCAATTTTTGTGGTTTCCCCATATTTAATCGAGTTTGCGAGACCAATTTCGTCATAAAAATATTAAGGTGAACGTCCTCGAGTGCATTATCAGTTTTGCTTGGTAAAAACAAATAATGGGTCAAGTAACGGTTAGAACAAAATGGTACATTTCGAAATTTGTATAGTACTAATATTATTTTTGCTTCGCCTAATCAAAATAATAACTTCCATGTTTTTTTTTTGAATCGAGCAACTCATTGGTAGGGAAACATACCGGACATTATTATTTAATAATTAGGATTGTCCAAACAAATATTTATTTTTAATGAATGGAACGTACTTGAATTTTAAAAATAGAAACAAACATTTTTGTGTTATACAAGTTTTTGACCGTTGGACGATTTAAAAAAAATTGGTTTTGAAATGATGGTTTTTTAAAAAACGCATCTTGTGTATTGTAATACGGAATGGTAAATGACAGAAGAGTTGTATAATAAGCGACTTTCACCGGGATGAATGGGGCGACACGTGCATAAAGTATAGTGCGGTCGCGAATTGTTCGCAACTCGTTTCCTTGAATGTACGCCGTTTCATTCATTATGGCTGCCTTCCATTCATAAAAAGCCCAAGTTGAGTTTGGGAGGCCGCCGTTGATGCGCTGTTGTCGCCTCTCTTCGACCCGCACTCATAACCAGTTAGTTATCCATGTGGCGTAGATGTGAAGTGTCGTTAGCCGCGCTATCCGTTCGCACATTACACAAATGCGTTACACTCAGGATGTCTGTTAAATATGGTGTCGTGCCAAATAGGACTGTGCACTTGGACGTACTTAATATTTTACACGGCCATGTAATAAAGTGAGTTTTTTGAAAGTTGATGATGGTATTAGTAGTATTTTACTTTTGGATGGGTGCATGCATGCGGGTTTCCTTCACCTGTATGTCTATGTAACTAACTAACTATGTATGTATGTAACATACATTTTATCTACGTATGTGACATTGAAAAGCGTAGGCGTGTGTGCGAACGTGGTGCATTTATAACACCACGCGAACCTACGTATTTATTTGTAATTTAAAAAAAAAACAACCGATTGGATTTTTATGAATCCCACGTGGCTGGTCATTTAATAATATTGGGTTACGAAATGGGTCGGGTTTAGTTGTTTACAAGATTTTTTTGGGCCGGTTTGGGGTTGTTAAGGTAAGAGGGTGGCAGTTTGGCGTAGGGCTAAGGGCGAACGGACGGCAGTCGCATTCCTCAAATGTTGTATGTTACACCAGGTGCGCGGTCCCGGCCCTCGCCGCACCCACTCGGTGCGTGGGTTGCTGCTACCCACTTGCCCAAACCACATCCAACATGTATTATTGTGCATGCATATTTATGAGCGAGTGTATAGTGTGGCTGTGTGGGGTGGTATCAATCGCCCACCTGTAGTAAATAATCTTTTCGTTGTTACAGCTGGCGACGATGACGGACCAAGGTGGAACCTGGCTAGGCCGCTAGTTTCCTCGGCCACATGGCTCACCATGGAGGCCGTACATCATTGCCGCACGCGCACCGACCGCGGGCGCCCATCATGAGCGCCCCTGCACCCCTGACAGCGCCATTGGCTCCATTGCGGCCTCCGCCGCCGGTAACTCTCACCGCTCCAAGGCCAGAAATAGAACGTGCTACCAACGAATATGTCGAAACGCCGATTCGTCCAGCCGTTCCTAGTCCTCCTCCACAGCCCCCGAGGTTGCACAGACCGGAAAGGTTCGCTCTGCCGCTGCCTCCATTACCAGTTACAAAACAACCCGCAACGGCGACCTTCAGCAAAGATCATCATCACCATCATGACGGCCATACGAAGCCCTCCATCATGTGTGCAGGTTGTGGTAGGTGCAGGTGTCGTTGGTGTCAGCAACCGTTGCCGCTCCCATCGCGATGGATTTGTAATAATCAGTGTTTATGTTCGGCCGACGCCTGCATCGATTACGTTTCGTGTTTGTGTTGTGTCAAAGGTTTATTTTATCACTGTTCCGATTCGGATGGAGGTTCGTCGTGTGCGGACGATCCTTGTGGATGCACGCCCGATAAGCGAACGGCTCGCTGGGGCTGCTTGGCTGCACTTTCTTTTGTTCTTCCGTGTTTGTGGTTATACTGGCCTTTACAGTGTTGTAAAAGTGCGGTGGAAGTGTGTTATTCGAGACGTTCATCGAAAGGGTGTGATTGTCCACCGCTTGCCACCCCAGAGAAAAGGCTACTGGAGAACAACTCTCCGGACCTTTAGTGCACGTGTTCGTTGCGGCATAATTGCGTGCGGCGATGATTCCGACAGATTATTTTTGGAAAAAACGAATCATCACCGGTGGTGTCATTCTCATCAGACTGACGGTTGTGTACCTATTTTGCAACTTTGTACATTTTTAATTTATTTTTGTAAATATAAAAGTGTAACATGAATGATGTGTCCGTAGCTCTGTGCTTCGTGAGTCTGCAATTTGCTGCGCGCCCCCCGTTATACATAGGTATATTGAAATTGTGTTGGGTACCGAATGGAAAGCTAAATAAAATTGTTCTTCTTACACTGATTTAAATAAAAAATAAACTAGGAACGCTGACAATGTGTCTGGTGATGGAATGTGTATCAGTGTAATACTTAAATTATGTCTGAGTGGTAAAAATGAGTAAAGATACCTTAGGCCGGGAACCGGTCCTTCTCAGCGGGCCGGAAACGCCGGCGGCCAAGGGTGTCCAGTTGGGGGGGCGTCAGGGGTCGACTCTCCAGTATTATCTAGTCCTGCGCGCTGAGACAACCAACTCTTCCAACTTGTATGCACAATGGCTACTGCGATACGTACACTTATAATGCTTAACTTTTTTAATGTTTTTATTTTCACTGTATCGTATTATTTCTTTAATTTCTGTGAAATTACTTGATGGGGTACGATGAAACTGCAAACAAGTTGGAAGGGCTTATATACTTTATTATAAAAAATTGTGTGTACGAATGTAAGTATGTCCTGCGTGAATGTTAAATTTTTATGTAACAAAGTTTTATAGTAGGCTGTACTACATATTATTACAACTTACCAGAAAAGTTCCCCTATCGCAAAAATTAATAAAATACCCATAATATTTAAAATATGATAACAAAAACGCACGGTATAAACACTATAAATTTTTATAATTCGCATTGACTTTTGGTCAAGTTTTATGTATAACGATAGATGATTTCTTGCACGAATTTGTAGTCGGACGTTCGGATTTTCTTTTCACACTTTCAATAAATACCTAATATAAAAAAAATTTTGTATACCCCCGACGTCTGGGTCTGTGATAATAGTTATAATAAAATCTGTCCAGTCAATGCGCCCTTTTTTCGCCCGCACTTTAATTCCATCAGCATAGTGCGATCTGTGTATTTGTAATTTTGATAAGACATGTTACATTCGCAAGAACAAATCGCTAATGTACGAGAAAAACGCCTTTTAATCATTATTATTTTCTTTTGCAACTAAATTTTCACCTCTTTGTTTTTCTTTTGCATCAAATGCTCGATCGACTATTTATTTTCAAATTGTTCAACTTAGCGGCTTGTTTTTGTGACTAAAGCTTGTATAGGAGGGAAATACTCTCAAAAGATGGTATGTAAGTGCCAAAAGGCGCAATAGCTATCAAGCTACTGTATATGATTTGTATATAAAACTGTAATATTATTATCTAAAATGTTAATAACAAGAGACCAATGTCAACATTAATTCCGTAGTTTTCTTTGAAACCGACCCTCTAAATTTCAAATTTCTTTTTTCATAAGGAGGTAAGTTATTTTTCACAAAGTTAGGGTTCTTACAAGCTTGAAATATGTGGTCAAATTTTGTTAATCCCTTCGTGCGCGTCATTCACTATCTCCATTACCGGTTCGTATGTCTCAACCCCTGGGTGAATGAGTGAACTCGACCTTGTTGATCTGGAATTCATATACTGAAATTTACATATAATTAATAATAATTTATGCAAAATTTTGATGGAAAGGGATGCGCACGAATGGATTAACGACATTCAAATTTCAATTCAGAGATTCCATCTCTGCATGAATGAGCGAACGCGACCTTCTCGATCTGGAATCTAAGATGTCAACACTTACTAAATTAATTAATGCAAAATTTAAATCATGGTCTTTACACCTTTAATAATATTTATAATGGATCAGTGGAGCTGCGATCGCACTTTCCCCATTTCTTTTATAAGATACACAAATCGTCGGGAGGGAGGGGGGTTCAGTAGTTTTCAGATTCTTTCAAGTTTTCTCAATATTTAACGTCGTCTTAAAATGGTTCTCAGAAAAGTAGAGTTCCAAGTGACCTTGCAAAGGTCGTTAATTTTAATAATTTCATTTAAATTCATGTAATTTTAATCATAATAATCACTTTAAATTTGAACAGGTGAACCTAATTACAGGAAATATTATTATTACTGTTGGTGATAAACATGGTACACTTTTTTTGTTTCAGATTTTCACTGATTTTAATTCATTGATGTCCTACGAGTTGAAAGATACTGAACATTAACAAATATTTTTTGTCTGCGCTCTACCTTCAAAACTAATAAGAATTATAGAACCAAATTTCATATTTATAACTTGAACTGATTAGATTTTGTTTGAAATTGACAGTGGGAGTGACTCACATGAATGGATTAACGAGATTCTATTTGATTGTTTTACTTCATGCAATTAAAAGGCCATGGAATCATGGAAGCTCTTATGTTTTACTTCTTGTTATCGAAATTGATTTTAAAATTTTCACCCTAATTTAAATGTTGTAATAATTTAACCCTTTAATTTATAATATTTCATTTTTATAGTATTGAAACTAAATTATAAATCTTGCAAAATGAAATTCAGTAAGAAACATGACAATATTTTATAGGGGGAACCGTAAAATATTTTTGTGTATTTTTTTTTATTATTTTTAGCTACGTCACTGTCCAATTAAATTTTTTTTTGCAATTTAAATATTACTCTTGATTATATCGAATCCGATTGTTTATTCTATTGTTGGTTTTGGAACCACCTGACCCAGTTCAAGGGACTGTCAACAGATGAATATGAATTTATATTGAAATCAAGAGCGGGAATTGCCTTTATCCATTCACGTGCATCATTTTCTGTTCATATAAATAAAGTCAAATGCTTGAGAAGTGCACTCTCTTACTTTAGGATTTTCTTCTCCCTATAAGCTCTTACTGGATGTACTGAGTTTACAGAAAATTGGTGACTAAAGTGCCTGGTCTCTTCCCCCCCCCCCCCCCCGATCACATATGTTTCTCTTTTTTAATTTAGAGCTGGATGACATTAAAGTTTGTAGAGATAACAACTAAAATGTTAACTGCGACTTTGAGTACCTCTCGCCTCTGAACTTTTGAAAAAAATCAAATACCGTCAGGGACTTTTTTGTGGAAAATTTAATGTTCTAATAATTACTTTATAGTAATCAATAATATTTAAAGATTTGTTTCTACATAGCAGGCATGCCAAAACCATCAACTATGGAAACATATTAAAGCATTTTCTTCTCTCTGAGCAAACTTACAATAATTGTTTATTTTTAATTGTTTAGTTTTTTAATTTCAGGAATATTTTAACACCAATTTAGAGTCTTCATGTTTATATGCTAACCCATCAAGGTAGGTCAAGGAAAAATTTGTTTTATAATTAGTAATAGTAACCACGAGAACTCGCGTAAGGTTCCAGCTGGTTTTTAGTTGAGAATCTCGTTAATTTAATTATGCGCGTCTTTCTCAATTGGAAATTTTGTTGAAATCAAAATCTCTTTTCTTGAAAAGTCTTTAGAATCTTTAGGTGTGATAATTGATACGAACGCGACAGTAGTTAAAATTAAGTTTACGTGACAGAACGTTAACGCATTCGGCTGAGCATAGCAGCAAAGCTACTATTTAACTCATCAGTTGCTGGCAGGGCGGTCCCAACCAACTTTTTTTGGGGGGGAGAAATTTCAAATTTGTCAACTGAATTAAATTCAAAATTGCCAACTTTTTGTAAGTTTAGCTACGTTTTGTAAATTTAGACATAAAAGAATTCCAAATTGATCAGCTTTTGAGTGTTTTTGACAACTTTTTAAAACATGGGAGGGGAAGCTCCCCCCAATGGGCACGTCCCTGGCTGCTGGGACATAAAAAGAAGCTGGAATTCAAACAGGGACATCTAAAACTTACTGGGACAGTCCAAAATTGTTTCAGTCATTCTTTCAGCCAACTTTTTGCTATCCACCATTATCAGGAGCTTAGCTAAGGGAGCAATCCAACTTATACAATGTAAAAACCTTTAAAAAAAATGGTTTAAAATTAAATAGAACATCTAGATTATTTTTTCAAAAAAAGTTTTTCTTAAAAACCGGGGGGTATTTCTATAAATAATCAAGACGAATCTTTGATTTCAAGAATTAAATTTTTATTATTATTACTTTTGAAAGAGCACTTGTTGTTTTTTTACCACCCACAGTGACGTGCTTAACGGGGGGTGGGAGAGCTTCCTCCCAATATTTTAGAAAGTTGGCAAAAACACCTAAAAGTTGGTCAAGTTGGCATTTATTTAGGTCTAAATTTACAAAAAGTTGGCAATTTTTAATTAATTGAGTTGGCAAATTTGGGATTACCCCCCCCTGAAAGTAGTTGGTTGGACTTGTCCATGACCCCCCAGACCTTCCGGTTTACATCCATTTTCTTCACAATTTTTTAGTACTACACGAGGTTAGCTATGCCCTTGGTTGGGAAAGACTCCAAACCTATCACACCATTCCAAAAGAAAGCCTAGTTTAGGGGATTATAGTAACCTCCAGACCCCTGGTTTTTTACTCATTTCTTAACATTTTAGATCCGACGCCCTAAGATAAGGAGCTACGGCCCTCAGCACATCGGCTAACTACACTCCTGACTATCACTTAATTAATTTTTTTTTCAGGATCGTAAGTCAAATTCTAAAATTCAAATCGATACACAGTTTAATTTTAACTTTTTGATAGCAACATAAAATCTGGAGAGGAAAACTGCGGAACGACCTTACACCCAAAACGCTGCAAAAATCATAATAAGTTTGAAAAATTTATGCTTTGCTTCGTTTCTTTCGTCACCACAGATTTATTAACTGAGTTTCAAATTACAGAATGCAATCACTATTTTGTTTCAAAATTATGAAAAACAAGTGTCAAAACATTAATAGCTGTTGTAAATAAACGATAAACTACTCATTTTCTCATCATCTCATCTCAGTTCTTTCAAGTTGGATTCAAATGTTTTTATTTTGATTTTCCGTCTAAGATATTCTCGTGACTCTCAAGTAGGTCATCCAAACTTCTGCAGTGTTGCCAATCCGAAAACAGTCGTTTTTTGATTTATTTAGCCAATCACGTCAAAAAACTGAAACACAATTTGGTTTTTGGTAGGAATCAACAGCGAGTTGGTTTAGTAACCACGAGGAACTTGAAATCCGGTTCTGCCTCGCAGAAACGTGAAAGGGTTAAGTGATGAGTTTTGCATAATATTTTTGTTGTAATGTTTTGAAAAGAACGTTGACACTCATTAGACGACTGTGTTGTTGGCACGACACCGTTTAAACGTGAAATTTCTGCATAGTAACGGAAGGAGAGTAAATAAGCTAAATTTAAATGATAAATTTATTTTGAAGTAAGTAGAGCCAGCCAAGTGGTACCGTCGTAAAATCTGTACCTATTTCATCCAACGACGCGAGAACAGGACGACCAAGTCACGTGAAGCACCGGAAACGCCAGTTATATACGGGCAGGATGACTTCCATCTGGCTACATCCTCATTTTGACTCCGAAGGAATTTTTAACCGACAAAAAGCACTTATGAATCGACCACACATCGAACGTTTCGTCTTCCGCTACATTTACAGCCTCCCAACTTCTTTCCCTAAAATTTACGCTTAGTTCCTCCAGAAAATCGTGTAAATTAGGAAGTTTTGTATTCTTTAGATGTTTAGCGGTAGCGACTAGATTTATTCATTTAAATTCCTAGAAAATTATCTACAAAGGAAGCGACATAACTCTCAGAACGGTTTTTATAAATTATAAACACTGCAGTAGTTTGTTGACATCGGTTACTAAAATTTGTATTAGCTAATCAAAGGCTTTCAGAAATGATAAGTCATCAAAAAAATCACTTCCTTTCATGAGTTCAAAAACAAATTTGAAGCACTAATTTAATAAATTGCTGGACATCCATAAATAACGTAGGCACACAAAAAAATTATAATTACAAATTTGCAATAATAAATAATGGCAGAGTTATTCGATAATGGCAAACGACATGATACATAAATCTTTTTGATTTGGTATTCAAACTACGCTGCTTCCAATTTGGTGAGCACATAAACCGAAACGTACTTTTCGAAGTCACCTCGTACCGCACTAATTAGCTCTATTCCACCTTAAACCTGATAATTGCGTTTGTAAAATAAATTCTTAAGTTTCTTTTTTGAATTAAAAAGCTGCAAATGTTGTAGTAACTGTCACCCACACCTTGTTTCGTAATTTACAATTTTGTCGAAAATTAATGATCAAAGTACTCACCAAGACCAAAATAACTTTTTTTCAAATTTGTGTTAATCGGTTAAACTTTTTGTTATTTTTTGGGATAATCATCATCAAGATGCAGCCATAAATTACTGTAAATGCTTACGTTTTTTCTTTGAAGTAAATCTTCTTTAAAGAACCGGATGTAGGTTGTCCATTTTTAATAGTACACCAATCCGCTGCGCTGCTTTGGCTGGTAGAAAAATTTAACTTTTCGGCTCTATACAAAATCACCTTTTTCGACATTTCAATGGTTTAGTTTTACGAGTATGAAAAGGCACCTCCTAAAAATTTAACACTTCTGCTCGCTTTTGTATTATTACAACAGCATTTATCTAATTAAATTCCTCGAAAAAAAACAGCGAAATTTAAGAGGGTTTTCGAAAAATTTTTGTGGACTGCTGCTCCAGGTATAGATTAGCGGATTTTGAAGAAGTCTTAAAATTTTGACTTTGTCCTAAAACCCAAACAATAGGGACCTTTTTGGAATGTCATTTAACCATCATCTGTTTTCGAGAAGCAAAATTGTTGATAATTACCGTTACAAAATTGGTCGATTTATTTATATAAGAAATATTTTTATAATTTTAACAAGTGAGTCAGAGTGGCAGACTTTTAAGAAATTCTAAAATAAATTTGTTGTCTAACATACGAAATGAAAATGTTTGGTAAAAATTTTTTTAGCGAATTTTGAAGTTGGTGTAATCGCGACTGCTGAAAATAGCCTGGTGTACTACGAAGGGTAAGGGGTTCATTCTTGGAATAGCCTCTACTAGGATTCAATAATCATCACAGTCACAGCTGTCGTCCTTCCGACCTTTCTTCATTCAATACAGCTAATCAATGACTTGTAGGGAGTAATTTTTACCTGTGCGCTTGCACCTTGCCTCGAGGACAATCAAATTTATTTTTTTTTCTTTTCAAATTCATTCAAAATTTTTCTAATGCGCAGTCACTTATCGACATTTTTATATTTCCGGGTCGGATTCAAATTAACCTTATATTACATTATATGATCTAAAAAAATAACTGATAACAGCGAAATCAAAACCGGAAGTTACGGTTTAGTGTTACCTAATTTATGATTTGTTATTCAGCTAAAAATCGAACACGTTTAACCGCATTTCAAAACATTTGAAATCAAATTTGGTTTTGATATGAGGATGTACAAACAGTGGCAAAATTGGTTCAACCCTACCTAAACTTACAACATGATAATGAATTTTTACAAAAAAAATTTGCTTGATGCTCTGCTTTCAGGGCTTTACGTCTCCCTCCCCCCAAAAAAGTGCGAGGATATGGCTACTTCACTGTATACAAATTTTCCCGATTCAATTCTTAAAATTGGATATTACAATTTTTCGTCGCTTCGGTTTGAAAATCTAACCTGCGTCGATATGATTCAATTTGCAACTTTTGATATAAAATATAACTGATCATTTTGCAGTGTATAACGTCTCCCCCTCAAGACGATTTTTGAAGAATCAAATTTGCATTATTGGTACTTTTGAAAAACCCGACTTACTGCTTTCGTAAAGCTGGAGGGTACTCCGTACCCCCCAGACCCCTCGGTTTTACACAAATTTCTTTGCGTTTTATACACGCGTCTTCCAATGAGGTCTGAACTCCTTCCCCTCCACCATTCATGACTTGCTGCGCTCTTGCCCTCTTCCCTTTTTCCAAAATTTATACATTTTTTACTGAGTTTTTTCATTGGGAGCGGTCGTTTAGGTTAGTTAACTTAGAAATGAATGATTGAACTTTTAAACGAAATAGAGCCAAATTTAAATTCTAAAATAATTCCCTGCAATTTTGTATTAGGCGTTGTTACTGCATTTAAGAAAGAATTTCCAAATTCTATAATTTTAGAATGTATTTTCAAACCTATCCGCATGGATTGCATATTGACTACAAATTTATTCTAGAAAAATATCGAAGTTCAACAAATATCCTAAGCTCCGATGTTCCAAATTAAACTATCTGTATGGATTTCATATTGACCACAAAATATAAAAAAACAAAGATCAACAAATAACCTAAGCTCTAGGAGGTACCGTTTTGTGCCTCTTTGGGACTTTGCTTTTCCGTTTTAGACTTTTTGGCATGAACCTTTTATTGCTCGTCGTAGACGGCTTTAGATGTGTCCTTTCGTCAATTTATTATTTTCTTCAGTCTTTTTGGGTCTTTTCTCGTTTTCTGTTGGACATTTGATCGCCTACGATCATTTCAATCTAGCGACATTCGCTATTTTTTCAGAGTATTTTGATCCATCGTCTTCCACCATATCTAACGTCTCCAACTTTGGATTTATGTCCTCGATTCGGACTGTCAGCTTTCTAGAGACCGGGTTAACCACCCAGAAGCCGCTTGAGCTGCTTTCCAATTTTTTTCTAAAACGTTGGAGGTCTTTGCCTCTTTTCTGCAGTTCAATTAAGACGTCGCTTTGTCTCCGTTCTTCTCACTCTATGGATGGAGTCACTGGCTTGTTGATCTTTTGTATTAGTAAACTACTGACGGCTTTCTGTTTTGTAGAAAACCTTCAATTTTACTAAATTAATAAATAGATAAAAATTATAATATTTGTTTAAAAAAAACAAGTTCCTTAAAATGAAAACCAACTGTAAAACGAGAGAAAGAGGAAGACCAAAAAATTCTTAAAAGAAGTTTTTGTTAATAATTAAATAAATAAAAAATATAAAGTAACAAATAACCTAAGCTATAACCAGGAATCCTTGAAAAAGTGCTAGGAAATACATTTAAAAATAAAATAATTCCTCTTACTAAATAAAAGCATAAAATAACATATAACCTAAGCATAAACCATCGTTTTTCAACCTTTGTTTTGCATCGCAATCTTCTAAAAAGCTAAAAAAAGGACCTTAAAAACCGATAAAATAGTAATTTATCTTTTGAACCCCCCCCCCCCGCCCTCCCCAAGGTGAGCCACTTTATGGCCTAAGATTTAAACCGGGATCATTGAAAAGATAGATGAAATCTGCATCCTTTTATCAATGCGTGTGGCCTTTGAATTTTACATCCTTTTCTCATTGACACATCACAATCAATAGCTGAAATGGTTCTTGTTATAACCAAAAAATTCTTAGACGGAGTTTTTCTTAAGAAGGATTTCCGTCATTCACTTTCACTTGTTTGGTACTTGAAAAAACCTTCAATAGATGGCCTTTGATAAAGGAGCGGAGAGGAATTTAAATAACTATTATATCTTCTTCAAGATAGCCTGCGCTTATTTGGGTCTACACCTAAACGGCCGCGCTCTAAATGTCCGGATTCTACGTTTTATTCAATTTTCTGAAGTTTTTCACTTTTCATTTTTTAATTTTTATTGTTATTTTTCAGGTGTAAAATACACAAAAAAGAAAAACTTTTTTTATAAGATCAAAAAACACCTGATGGAGAATCGGAATAAATAAATGGAACTTCAAAAAGTGGGAAGACAAAGTTACTTGGGATTTAATTGAGGGGTGTTAAAAATTTATTATATATTTTTACGGATATAATGGGGGCGGGAAAAAATAAGCACAAGAGCTTAAAATTATTTTTGAAACGTTAAAATTACGAAAGTTTACGATTACTACCTGAAGTGCGACTATCATGAAATGAACCAAGGCATCCAATCGGACCGTCGCTAGACATAGGTCATTGGGGGGGGGGGGCGTTTCACCAAAACAATATTTTTTTGCTTATGCCATGGAGGAGGGGTTTACCAAAAAATCTTTTTACCTTTTTTTACCCCTCCGGGGATTTTGCACCCCCAAAACTCCCATTATCCAATGGTTCCAAGATTACTTACTTTTAAGAAATTCTAGTGTCTCCCTTAGATAAGATTTTGGTTAGGCCACTGTCGCAATATTAAAAGATTTTCCAGTTTGCTTATGCTTCGTGATAATTATAATAGCCGAATATCTTTACTGATATTACTGTAATTGCAACATTTGAAAATTTGAGTATATTTTTTAAATTTATCCAGGGTTCGGGGGGATACCATAGAAACTGGATAAACATTTTAAAAATGTGATAAAATTAAGTAAGTAAGATCTAGGAGGATATTGTTCTCAAAATGGAGATGGGGGTCTGGAGACCCAGCCGTAAATGAGTCATCAGACAAATTTTCAAAAAACAAATGTGGATCATTTTATAAAAGGGTTCATTGGTTTTTATTGCGGAGGGAATTTTTATTCCAAATTCTCCGGTTTGATAAGGTCAAGTAAAGAGAAGGACGTTCTTGGAATTCTTCGTTCCAGTCACTCGTTCCAATCTCGTCTGCTCCAAAAACGTTTTGTGTGTCTAAAGGCAGCTAATGAAGGCATAAAGGACTGTAGCTGTTTCTACCACTTAAAGTTAGCTGCACTACTTGAATTTATTTGAAAAAGTAAAATTTATTGTTTTAAAAGTGCAGGATTCAAATATTTGTTAAATTTAATAGCTGTCTTCTATTTTGTACCTATAGCGGTGTTCACAATGAAATGATTAAATTAAAGTATTTTTTTCTATCCTTTTCTATGATTTAAAATTTGTTTATTTTGATTGGCGCTTGCCAGCTTTTTACCAAAGTAAGACAAGACCCCACTTTATCGTGAACGCCGCTTCAAGTAATAAATGTCTCATAAAACATGACATCATACAAATGTCAGTGTCAAAGCAAATTGCATTTATTTAAAACGTTCTAATTTTTTAATTAAAATGGCTTTAAATATACTGCTTGGTGGTGAAAAAAGTAAAATCAAATGAAAAAGTAGGTACCTAGTTCGGAAAGCCCTGTAATGGGTCTGTAAGTTCTTTCTGACCCTTTTTGATTATCCATTTTCTACTTTACTTGTTTTGTGTTTGTACCCATTTTGAATTCAATAAGGCACTGTTATTTTCCACTTTTGTTTTATTAAAATCATATTAGGCTTAGCACACCCCAGCTCTTCGAACAAGATAGCAAAGCTAGTCGCTCTTTTGATCACAAAATTGGAGTGAATCTTTAAAAGTGGGATGTAAATTTTGGGCCAGAGTTCATATCCACGAATCTTTCCCGCATTACGTCTCTGGATGTTTTTGTTTTGGCCTAGTTTTTCTCGATAACAAAAATACCCATAAAACAAGCATTAGATGAGCGTTGTAAAAAACGACAAAATTAAAAATAAAAAGATTAAAAATGATTATTTACATAAAAATTTATCAATTATCGTTCTTTTTTTTAATAATGTTAATAGTTTGATTATTGTACTTTCTACTATTCATTGAATTAATGTCATTAAAATTTAAATATTGTCGTTAATTTGACCTCTTATTTATTACTTGTTTTATCTTATTGTCCTACATATTTTATAAAAAAGAAAGTTACTTTAAAAGACTGCAAGTAGTGATGTTGAATATATTATGCAAATTTTTCAAGGGTACTAAAATATCGTAATAATAATAATAATAACGATTGAGTAATTTACGCTCCTAAGTGTTATGCAACCAATGGCCAACTGGTACGTCAATATTTTCATTCATATTTTGATTCAAATCATTTTCAAGTCAATCCTCAATCGCGACAGCTCGTTCAATTTTACCTTGAATGCAGGCAGGCAGGTATCGAATAACAACAACATTATAAAAATGCTAATTTAATTATCGGTTTCCACTCTTTGCAATTTTTAATTAAATGAATTTTTCAGCCAAAAAAAATTGTTGCTCGGATCATTGTGTTGTAGTAAATAATTCAGCTTCGAATTATGTAATTTAATTGATTGTAATTGCTTCGCTATCTTTTAGATTAAAGGCCAATTTATGGAATGCTTCGCGTGGACTCCTCTTTTTATTATATTTATTATTGCAACCACACATCGATAACAAAATTAATTTTTAATTTGCTGATTTGTTTACAATTTTTGGTGACGAGTCCAAAAGTTCATACAGGAAAGGATTTTCCTAACCGAAGTCCAAAGTCTGCCTAGGAAGAATTTACCAAAACCATGAGGAATAAGAAACAAAAATTCTGCAACTTCCCCGAACTTAATTCCAAAAAACCTGAAGTTTGTAACTTCCTGCCATTTAATTTTGCTTTTATAACTGCAGGACGTTGAAGTGTAAACTGGGTCGTTTTTGTTGCATTTGTGCGTTTAAAAAATTTTGTATTTATAAACAAAATGAGAATAAATTAATTTGTTTGTGCATCTGTCACGCTTTCTGTATTAAATTATTGTGTAATATTTTTATGACGAATTCAATAAACTGTAATAACTAACAGCATGTGTATTTAGTCTACGTAATTTTTTTTCAAATTTTTGCTTAAACATTTTTTGACAAGTTTATTATTGGAAGGTATTATTGACCCTATCATCATCTAATGCGTATGGTAAAATTTGTGACGCAGCCAATTACGCAGGTGTGTTAGTCCGATTCGAAAATAATGTCGAAGAAGATCAAAGTTTGAATATTTTCGCCTACGTTAAAATTGAAAACAAGATTGATTTCTGAGCTGCTGGAAGAAGCAAAATTATGGAACTCATCAATAAATAATTATCATTTTGTGTGATGGAAAGATTACTGAACAATTTTTATTTGTAACATTTTTTTTACATATTACGTGTTAAATTTAGCGTTAGGTGTAAATTGAAATTTGTTTGATAAACTTTACGTTACTGTGTTTAGCATAGAATATTGTCGAAACTGGAGAAATTACAACTAAAAATTGTCTGACCTTCAACTGATGTTTTGCAGGTAATTTCTATATTATTTATTTCCTGCTTTAGAGGTGCCTTGGGTTTTTTCTAGCAATAAATTAAGGTTTTTATTTTAAAAAAAAGTTTGCAAAAAAAACTATGAATTCCCCCTTGAAAAATTATTTGTAGTTGCGACTTTCTTTTTAGTGTGCATCAGTCTCAATACCCAAGGTTTTTAAACTTACGGTCTAAGAAGCAGAAATATCACAAAAAAATAAATGAAAACATTCCGTGGTCCATTGCTTCTTGTGGGATAGTGGAATTCTATCTAAATCCGCCTAAGAAGCGAAAATAACCTTCTTTTCCCGCTTATTTTTTTTTTCACTTTCAGAAAGCAGTAAATTATATTCGATACCAAAAGATTTACAAAATTTCCTTCTGGACATTTGTTTTATCATATCAGCAAGTGTTCTATTTACTTGATAAGTCAGATAATTCGATAAATTTTAGATAATCAGCACCTAAAATGAGTTTCCTCAAAAATGATGAATCATAAAAACATAAAAACAATTTTTATTGTACCCGAATCAATGAGCAATAAAATGGGTTCAATTTCAAAGGAAGTTCGAGAAAACCGAAATGAAACTTATCAATCTATTTTTTTTTTAAATCACGTACTAGTCTCAAATCCAAAATATACAATGGTAAGTGTAAGGTAATATTATTATGGTTCCCTCCAACCTTCACCAAGGGGTGAAGGGGCTTGTACAAAGCTGTAGGTTTCGAAGCTGCAAACGTAAAACTGAGGACGAGCAATGAGGAATATCCGCCCTTTATTCGGAGGGACAGTTTGGAGTCGGCTGAGACTTAAAACTTTTTGTGCCGGACTCCACTCGTGTTCTTAAGGTCTAACGGTTGTAGTGGACGAACCGACTAATTAGACACTGGCTTAATCGACTGTGAGAAGTGGATAAAGAATCAACATAAAAATTTTCTTGCTTCTACGTGACGCCAAAGGGATGCAAGGCTGATGGGTAACTAGATAAGTCACTAGTCACCAGACTTCGAAGTACAAAGCAACTACCGCTGCACATGGGGCTCTGTGTGACGGTGATTTTATTTTCTCATTACTTGTAGAACCAAATGTGGAAACACCGAATATAAACAGCCAACTGATAGAGACTCCAAAAGAGCAACCAGGAAGCGTTTGCAAAAGCAACGCCTAAAAGCTCTTGAGAAAAATAAGCAAGGTGCAGAGACCTCTGAGAAATCTACACCTTTGCCAAAATTGATGAGGAAGAGGGCATCTCAACCGAGAGGCTTATTAAACGGAACCAATCATCACGGAGCACTCTGGCCAACATTACCAGGCTAAGTAAGGGGGGTTGGGGCAATGAACTTGCTTTCTCGTACAATGCGGTGCTTTTGTGTGGTGTGGTGATCAGCGCGGAGCAAAGCAACTTTTTCAGAACAATGCTGCTCAAGGCGTTAGACGAAATAAAAGAGATTGACAAGAAGGGGGTTGCATTTTTTTTAAATAAATTTTATTGGTTTTTAATAAGTTTCTATTTTCTTATCTTTTAGGCCAACAAGTTATAAAAAATAGTAGGGCTCTCTTGCAACAAATCAATCTAATTAACTATTTTGGCTTGCTTCTTGTTGTTATAGTAAATATTTATACAATGAATATTATTTAATTAATGTAAAACTTAGTTTGGATCAAGTCATTATTAGTAAATGTCGAGGAAACTGACATTAGGGTCCTCTAGAGTTAAAAGATTTTATGTGAGAAGTTTACAAGAAGGCGCTAACGTCGCGCTTTTTTGCTCCCTTATTCGACAATTACCAAGAATTAGCTTTAATTAGCTTTATCCAATGCTGGATAAAGCTTTGGATCTACGATTTTATTGAACCAGAGCAAGAACATTGCCCTTTTGGCGCCCTTTTCTTCTAGCATTTGAGTTTATAGGCCTTGTGACACTGTAACTAACTGGACCAATTGATTGGTTAAACGGTACCATCCACGCAGGGATGTGCCCGAGGGGGGATGAGGGGGAGCTTCCTCCCCGAAAAATGTTGGCTAGGCACGTCCCTGCATCCACGGTGTAGAAACTAACATACAACAACGTAGACCCTCAAGACCATTGTATTTTTAGTTGGCGGAGTTTTTGAAGGTGGAGTATTGTAAAGTTTACGACATTTAAAGATTAATTTATACAATAACAAATATACATCATATTCTAATGATGATTAGTAATAATTATAACAGTGAAAGTAGTTAATTTGTGTAATTTAAATTTAAATAAAGTGGAATAAATTGTACATGTCAAATTTAGTTGTTCATGTAATCCTAGATGGCGCAATTTTAGAGTGTCTGGACTTTTTAACATAGAAGTTTCTATTTTATTTAAAATCTGGAGGATATTTTTAAAAGTAAACAATCGGAAAACCGGGGGGTCTGGGGGATATGGAATACCCTCCAGCATATGGAACTTTAAAAATGACTTTCGCAAATTTAATTCTCCAGAAAACATCTTTCCCTGATATAGAGGGTATCTTTAAAAGTAAACAATCGAAAAACGGGGTGTCTGGGAGGACAGGTACAAACAATAAAGAAAAATTTGTTTTCTGTGGAATTAAATTTGTGTCGTTATTAGAGATTTTGCACTATTATATTATGATAATTACCTAGATACTTAACTCTGTATAATTTGTGTGTCAAAAAACTGAAGCTTGGCGGCCATTTGTATTTTGGTATGTTACCAACACGACGATTTCAAACAAACACGAATTACCTTCCGAATTACAAGCCGATTGCACCCGAAATGAAGTGAATCTTTACCAAGCTAAAAATGGCGACCGACCACGTGACTAAGCTTCACTTTTAAATTGTGAGTTAGTCATCTAGGTAATTATAATATAATTATTTAAAATCTCTGGTCGTTATCAATTTTGAAAAGCTTTTTTGTTACTTCCTTGTACTGGGGAATACTGGGGGGTATTCTATACCTCCATACCCCCCAGACCCCCCGGTTTACTTCCGTTTTTTTACATTTTAGGGGTAAGGTTCCAGACACTTTAAAAAATAGAAACAATTTTTGAAAATTATATCAAATATATTTCATTGAAAAATGAGATAAAATTAAGTATTGTGTATTTTATTTTCCTTACAAAATCTTTCTCTGACTTGGAAGGCGGCAGGGGAGCAGCAAGGTATATAAGGTCTGTTTGGTACCGCAGTCCTAGTACTACACTAACTACACTACTACAAATTGATTGGTGTAAAAAGTGGGTTGGTAATTGTACCACCAATCAATTTGTAGTAGTGTAGTTAGTGTAGCACTAGGACTGTGGTACCAAACAGACCTATAGATTAATCTATATAATGTAATCTATATACCTCGGGGGAGCAGCTACATATTTTGCCCTCCCCCCTCTCCCGGCTCTTGACCGTTTAAATTTTTTTAAAACATTTAATATTTCACAAAACTGTGGAATATCCTAATAAAAAATAATTCAAAATAAATGTGTTTTTTTATTTATTTAGATTTATTAAATCTGTGCTTTTATTATCATTTAATACCATTTCAATTTCTGAAGCCTGTATGACACGGTGCATAATTTTGCATAAAATTTACATGTAAATAGTAACTAACCAATGGAAAACGTCTGATGGATACTAATGCGGTCTTTCTATTGGTTAGTTACCATTTACATATAAATTTTATGCAAAATTGTGCACTGTGTTATACAGGCTTAAGAAGTACCTTTTAATTTTTAACTGTAGTAACGCTGATTTGAATCTATTATTCTATGATATCAACATTGGTCTATTTAACCAATCAATAAATTTTTAACCAATTTGCTAACGAAGTTAAAAAATTTCTACAATTGTCACACGGCCTTAAAGATCAAATAAGTTTAAATGTAAGAGTTCAAATATCTGAATTTGGCGCCCTCTTGAATTGTCGGTTAAGACAGGTGATACGGTCCCCCCCCTCTAGAACCGAGGCTGGTTGGATGTTACTTTTTGGAACCTAAAGCCTCTCGATTCTCAAAACCGAATAATTTTCTTCTCATGTCGACTGGGTTTGAGCTTGTCTCACCGCTACATTTCTAATATGCGAGACAACTAACGACGTGGAAACGACTAAAACAACATTAATTTTTGTAATTGCGTACCTATTTAAGTAGGAAATTTAGATATCATGGCCGATAGAATGAGACCGTTCGCAAATGATTTATATTTTGAAGATTTTTATCTGTACCAGAAGGCCGTAGATGAAGAGGGGGGATTCCCCCCCCCCCATCAAACAAAAATTTTTTTGCTAAAATACCTCCACATGACCAATGTCTAGCTACGGTAGTTTGAACGATCAATCATAGATTTTTTTTTACGGGGCGAAAGAATTGAAGTGAGAATTTGGGTAGATTGTAGTAATTAGTAAATTAGTGAACTTGGTGAAATCGCTTTTAGTGGGCTTTTGAACTGTTTCAACATTGCTTTCAAGGAAAAAGGTGGTTTTACAGTGAAATCACTGAGAGCAAAAGAGTTAAAAATGTAGGTATTTATTGAATATTTTTTTGAAAATAATGTATTCAACTTTTAAATTAAAGATTGAACAGTTTGATGACTAGAGAGCGGATTTATATGCTATATAAATCGTCTAAAGTTAACACCCCTCAAGCTATTGGTTAAGTAAAGTACTAATATAAAACGTTCGTTAACACCAAAAAAAGTTTTTTTATTGGTGAGTTATACTAGGGCTTAAGAGGTCATTTATTTATATCGCATATAAATCCGCTCTCTATTCATGACATAGTTCAGCCTTATGTCTCACTCAGCATGCATGCAACTATAGGTAGAGGCCATAGTTGTTCGGCCAATTTTGATGTTGATAATTACTGCTTCGTTACCAACTCAAAATTATTTCTTAGTACATAGCTAAATAAAATCAAATACTTTAGACTAATAATACGCGCAACTTCACGGGTTAATAATGCATTTTTTGGAATCCGACTTTTTTGCGTCCTCTATTGGAATATTTAAAGTAAAGAAAAAATGTTGTTGTGAATGTTATTAAACTAATTCAAATTTAAGACAACCAAATTTAAAACCTTGAACTGCAGTTCAACCAATCAAAATGGTTAAACGTCAACCTAATTTCACCATGTGCCGCTCAAGGCGCCCTTACACGACATTTCTATAATTTGATGACCTTTTTTTTTTTAGTCTAGTGAATTTGATGAAATAATCAAGGCACGTTTCATACATTATTTTTTTTTAAAGAAAAAAGAAGAGAAGAAGATACAAAAAGATGGACGAAATCACACTGATAACAATTGACAAAGAAATTTATGACGTAAACTCCGAGTTTCTGCAATATTCCGGAAAAATCAAAAGAATGCTAGACGAAATGAAAGCAAAAGATGAATTTTTACCATTGCCTATACGATCGGGAACGATGGAAATAATCATAAATTGGTCAAAGTATAAAACAATTCAAACGCGGATTAATAGTGATAGTGGGATTGCACTTGTTTTACCATGGCATTTCAGTAATCTGGACATTCAGCAGGTAGATTTAGAAAATCTTATTTTGGCTACCCAATATCTCGAAATTACCGAATTATCAGAGTTGGCAAAAGACGCAATGGAGTTATTTTATGACGAAAAGTCTCCAAGTGATAATATCCTTGAAAATTTATTTGATGGTTATGATGCCGACAATAGTAACGTAACAAGTGATTCTGATTTAGCAACGTATGATTCTGACTTATACGAAATGAGCGAATCACATTCGACATCGCCTGAATGTGATTCAGAAACCAGCAAATGTGAGGAGAGCAGGGAATCTGACTGAAAAGTAAAAGATATTTATTTAATTTATTGTATTTATAAATAATAATAAACATATTTTTTTAATACAATTTATTTAACAACAATTTTTATTTGGTCCTACTGGGCGAGTACGCCTCTGTATAGCATGGTTAAACAATGATCGGGAAGAGTGGCAAATTTTGCAACGGTAACATAAATTATGTCTCAATTTTTAATTTAAAATAATTCGAAATAAAAAATCATACGCGAAACAATTTAAAAGAGCAATAATAAAAGGATCAATTTTATTGAAATGGATGCAAAATTATATGAGATAATAAATCATATTAGGCAAATATTTTCGTGATTATAGACTGGTAATTTTTTTAATACGTGGTTTGGTTATTCAATTTTGTAATTGTGGTCAAGAAATACGACACAACTGGAAGTATTTTTTCTATTTTGACAAACTTTCTAAATTTATTTCAATCGGTTTGGCTTGAAAAAAACTTGAAAGCAATTGAATTTTATGGTTTTCTGGTTGCTTGCTTGAATATAAACACCTACTATCAACATCCTACATGGATATTTACCTATTTATACTTTTTTTAAAAGTTTTATTTGATGTCGATCAAAGTTGGAATGTTGTTTCGTTTTTCGTACCGAAAGGACGTAAAGGTTTGTCGGTCTTAAAGTTTTTATGTCAAAAAAATGGAGACACATAAAAGGAATACCATTATAAGTTATCTCGTGTAAAAGCTTGCGATGATACAACTAAAATAGCCGCAAAAGAAGACAGATGGTAAAATATACTGCAAGATAACAGAAGTACGACTGATACTAATTGGTAAAAGAACCGGAAACGTTGTAAAAAGCAGATCTTAAGCTATAGGCAATGAAAATGATGTAGGTGCTAGCATTTTATTTGGTTTGCCAAGGGAAGGAGGCAGGTCGAATTCCAGCAGCCGTAGGGAGTTCACTTCCGGTGGAGGGGGCCCTACCGTGGGAACGACATCACCAGATCTCCTCTAAACAGGGGCTATATCCTGTTTCAAATATCCACTCGTAGTTTCATTCAATCGTTATAGTAAACGTGAAAAACTGCCAGCACCAAAGTGAAAACGGTAAGGAAATTTTATTTTTGCATCAAAAATTGAAAATATTTGTACGTCTTGCTGAAAACTCGGTCACCTGCTTCTTTAGTGCATGAAAGTTTGTGTCCCTCTTATGCTACCAGTAGTAAGTGTTTTCAAAAGAATAAGCATCCGGTGCCGATTATGCCTGTATAGTTTACTTCCGGTCTATTCAGAAAACCCATCCCTAATTCATAAGTAGTTTCTGTCATCTTATAAATACACAATTATCAATGAAAGAAGTTCCGACACATTTTTATTTAAGTAACATTTGATGACACGATGAATAGATAAGTTTTTCCAAGGTTTCAGATTAAAAAGTTATTATTAGAATACAAATTACTTGTATAATACAAAAATGAATTTGTTAATTAAAATTGAATCGTTCCTTTATTTTTAAAGATCCTTTCTGCTAGGGTCCTTGCACGTTTGATTTTCTGCAGCCACCAAAAACGCACATGTCTTTCAATCCAATTGAACTGAACCACTTTCAAAACAATTTGAGGCGTCAGGTGGCTGAAAGGTGAGTCTTCATGTTTATCACATGTGCTAAAAAGGTAAACCACTTAACAAACATCTTGGGGTTATCTTTACGAGCTATCCGACTCCAGTCATCAATAAAACAATGACGGGTTAATTTAGGCATGTTTAAAAAACAATTAAAAAATACAACCTCCTCCTCATTGTCGCTTGTCTGGCCACGTGCCTGACCAGACTTGGATAAAGACCACTTGACCACTTGAAGCTTCCCCTTGATAGTGCTGTGCACTGGAACCACTTTTCAATATTGTTCGCGCCCGTATAGATTTTAAATTTTTTGGTAGGTACAAGCGGGTGAAAGGGGCCTTACAGGTGTTCGTTATTGTTGTAGTTGATTATGCAGGTGCATGTAGCCTTTCCCGCCCCCCATATTAAATTTTGGATTCAAAATAGCCTAAATGGATTGTGCATCGTTTATGCATGTTTGTGCATCTATTATTTTTGTTTGTTCATATTTTTTGTCTCAGACTTGTAATAAATTGTGACATTTAAATGTCAGTTTTCCACTTAACGTCAGTTGTACGACAATTTTTAATTATTTACATTTTAGTAATTTAGTTTACAAGGTAACAAGAGATTAGTTTGAAAATTTCGTGTACGCTTTTACGTTTAAATCCTGTAATTTATTTAAGGACGAAATTTGTTTCAATCGATCTTCGATGGTGTATCTTATAGGTAAGTTACAAAAACATAATATATCTCATGGGAGGAAATTTGACATTTTACAATTGCAGATTTTATTGTTTGCTGTTCCAACGTCATAATTTGATACCATCTTTGGTGGATTTCAGCTTAGGATCAACACATGGAGCTGGAACCTCCTGGTTTTTGGCATCAACGGCAACCTTGTGAGGATATGAGGCAGTAATTGGACAATAACGCGACTAGAACGACTTATTTACATCATTTAAATTCCATCGATGCAAATGGAGTGTTATCATTTTCAGGAGATTTGATTTTTGTTATATTTTTAGCTATGCTTATCCCAAATACAATTTAGACAACGAACCATAAGTTTTCGGGATGGCTTGAAATATTTCGAGGAATTGGACAGATTCTAGAAGAGGAGTGAGTTAAATACCAATTACTGGACTTATTTTGAGATAAAAATAACTCTTGAGAATGAGTATTTGTAATTACCACGACAGTATTTTTTGGTGAGTTCTCTTTCATACGATCATTTGCTTGTTTACTTTTTAAATTTTTATTGTTTTAGAATGCCCCCTCGAGGTATTCTGGATATATAAATGATTTAAGCTGTAATATGTTAGGTATATGTTGTGTGTCCCATACCTGATTTTGGAATTAAATATTATGTCAACGTCGACTTTTATTCTTTACTTTGTTTGATTCTCTAGTTTTATTTAAAAGGAAAGCGGCAACTGTATTATTTTTTTAGTTATTTGCCAAAAATCGACTGAATCACACAGTGCTAGAACTTGCCAATCGCTCCAAAGAAACATAATTAAGGCGAGAAGGGGGGGGGGGGGAGGAGAAAACCTTGTTAGAAAAATTTTGTTTTGTACATGTACTTTGCTTTCTCACTCATTTAAAAAATATTGAAATGGAGCACTATTTAGAATTAAATGCAGATCCCACCCCGTAATTTCGGATTTTGATCCCAAATACTTACAACCAAAGAAAAATAAAATATTCACAAACGACTTAGACTATTTTGGATCCAAAATTTGATCACCAATAGACCAATTCGTCTTCTTTACCCCCCTATTTTGTAACTTTTCGTTATCGTTCGTTATCGTTGTGAAATCGTTAAGAACCGTAAAGTTTGGTTTCCACATTACTATTTAATACAATTTTGAGTGTAAACTAAACTTTACGGTTCTTAACAATTTTATAACGATAACGAATGATAATGAAAAGTTACAGAATAGGGGGGTTAATGTCCTTCAGGCGCAGTGTTGCCACCGTCAGTACAAACGTACTTTTTCAGTACCTTTTAATCCCAAATAAAAATTAGTGTTGCCTCGAAAAATTTAGTACTTTTTTACTTTGGTGACGTTATTTAGTACATTTTTAGTACCGTAAAGTCGGGCCCTAGGGTGCTACTTTGTCCCAAAACAAAATAATGATTTAAATGTGTGTGCTAGAAGCTGAGCGCTTTAGATTCAAATAGTAATTGGTGAATCTGCCAGGCCAAAGTGCCAGTTGAACTGTCCAATTTGTTATAAAGTTTAAACATGTTATAAATCACTATTTTGTTTTGGATCAAAGTAACACCCTAGGGCTAAAGTAACCCGACTTTACGGCAGGTAGGTAATTAAAGCGTGGCAAAAGTGGCGTAGAGCAAGGGTGCACAAATTTGAGGCTCAAAATTAACTACGGGCTTTTTTCTTTCTTTTTCTCCTCGTTTTGCTTTTGAGCAGAAGCATCGTGACCATTAATTTTTAATATTAAATGATTCTCTTGGCAGATTACTCTCGGTGGTTTGCCATTGCCTTCCGAGAGGAGAGGGCCATAATAAAGTTGGATAATATTTGTAACCGGTTTGGGGTTCGAACTCAGGACTTAGCTGCCCTAAAAATTCGAAATCGCACTTAAAAAGAGATGAAATTAAGTATTATGTAGTTTATGATCAAGAAAAAATCTTGATCTGGAGGGTAATTTTAAAAGTAAGCAATCGGAAAACCGGGGGGTTTTAAGGGCCACTAAGAAAAAATGTTTTCTGCAGATTTAAATTTGCGACTTTATCAATTTTTAAAGTCATTTTTGCAGTTATATATGCTGGAGGGTATTACATACCCCCCCAGTTTGGAATATCTAATTGGTTTGATTACCCTAGAAAAAAAATACTTAAAAATGCCACAGCCACAGCCGTGGAGTGATGTGACCGCTGGTTGAGTACAGAGCGGAAATTCTGGGTTCAAATCGCGGACTATACAGAATTTCTTAGCTCGGCCTTTCAGTGGACATCCACACGGTGTGGTGAAATAGATATTGATTTATCGGAAATAGGTAATATGGGGACTAATCCACCCCGCCAATCGGATTTGTAATTCCCAAAAAGGGAAAAGCAATGTTCTACTTAGAACGTAAAAGCTTAATAAATATGCTGGAGGGTATTAAAGCATGTCCTAGAAAAAAACCGACCACTTTTAAATGTATGGTTTAAGTACAAATTTTATTATATTTACCTAAATTTTATGACATTTTGTTAAAAATAGCCTGTTAAAAACCGTACCCATTTAGTCGTATTCGAAATTTTAGTCTGAACAGATATGGAGAGCAAACAAGTAAAAACACGAAAGTTGATTATTTCCGAACACATGAAAAATCAGCGAATGTTACAAAGACAATTAGCGAAAAAATTAAATTTGCAGAAAACAACTATACAAAATGTGTTGGCTAGTTTTATAAAGGTGGCAAGTATTGGAAAAAAACGTGGTTCCGGTAGAAAACGCGGTTCAGCTGATCCGGAATTACAAAATAAGTGGATAAGAAATTTATACGTAAACCCAACACATTCATAAGAAATATGGGGAATAAAGTGGGAACATGGAAATCTAATGTGCAATTAATAAAATCTCATGCTGTATTAAGGTCCTTTAAGGTACAAAAAGATGCAAATTGGTCAGAAAATCAGCAATTGATAGCGAAGACTAGAGCCCGGAAATTGTATGAAAATTATTTTATCAAATATTCATGTGTGGTGATAGACGACGAAACATATTGTAAATCAAACTTCCAACAGCTACCTGGACCGGAGTTTTATGTTGCAGGGCGTCGAGGTCACGTAGCCGAAGTACATAAAATTCGGAAACTTTTAAAATTTCCGAAAAAATACTTAATATGGCAGACAATTTGCTCTTGTAGATTAAAATTGAAATTTTTCATTTCCACAGGTTCAATAAATACAAAAATTTATTTAAAGGAATGCCTTAAATAACGGTTACTAATTTTCTGAGGTCGCATAACACCCCATCTTTGTTTTGGCAGGATCTGGCTATCTGGCATTAAAGTAAAACGTGCCTTGCATTTTGTGAAGAAAAAGAAATAAACATTGTACCTAAAGGCCTAAACAGAATGAACGCGAAACCAACGCGACGTAACGTCCGTCAAACGCTGACGTTACGCTTTCGAAACGATACTGCACAGAATAGCGCGAAACCGACGCGACGTCGAAAACCTAACATCACAGCCTAACCTGCATAATCTTAAAATAAGTGTTGTTTTTTGTTGACGTGTTAACTTATTCTCTTAGCTTATTCTTATTAAAATTAAAGACAATGGATGATTTCGAACTATTTTTAAATTTTTACATGTTATATTTAATGTATCTTATAAAAATGACAAATAATGTTACCAACTTATATTGATTTAAAAATTAAATCACCAAATTGTAGTTGGTAGTAGTCGTTTCGCGTTAAGTTGCCAACGTTCGACGTTGGGATCGCGTTGCGAGCGTTCATTCTGTTCAAACGTATTGCAACTACATACATTTAACTTTTGACGGACGTTACGTCGCGACGTTACGTCGCGTTCATTCTGTTTAGGCCTTTAAGGCCTATATATATAAAAATGCAGAGACCGTATGTTTGTGTCGTCAAAACTCAAAAAGTACTCGATGGATTTACTTCAAATTTTCACACAACGTTGCATTTGAATAGAAGAGTGTTTTTATATACTTTTTATTCCTAAAAATGTACAAAAAAAACCATTTATGAAGAAAATTCATTTTATGCTCTGTGTTTCGTACTGTGTTCGGTAGAGGGCGATACCTACATATGTTGTAAGTTATGTTATGTGCAACTGTCGACATAAATCCATTCACCAACAAAAAAAATCATCGAATGAAACCTTCGATCAGTTTTTGAATTGTCGGCATCGAGAATGTGTTCCCGGAATGTGTTTAGCATACATGGGTCGGTTCGGCAAGAGTATATTTCGACAAAATTTTTTTGGCGCAAGTACAGTTCGACGCAGACCGGCAGACCCAATTCGGTGCGAGTACAGTTCGGCATAGGCCCATTTCGGTGTAATAGTAGGGCGCAGAAAACTTTAGAGTGCATATTACTATGGTACTCTTTGGAACTCAGTTCAATAAAATTTCCCCCTCCCCCCCTCCCAACAAAAAAGTCATAATAATTAACCCCCCTATTCTGTAACTTTTCGTTATCGTTATGAACCGTAAAGTTTGGTTTCCACATACCATTACATTACTATTTAAAGCAATTCTAAGTGTAAACCAAACTTTACGGATCTTAACGAATTCATAACGATAACGAAAAGTTATCCATTCATTGACAATATGATGACATCGAATAATCCGAAAATATTAATCGCACACTCGCAACAAATGGAACTTAAAATTTTTAATAATTGTATTCTTCTTCTAAAAGAAAAAAATCACAAAAACTTTCGCTAAACTCAAATTTTATTATAACTGATACAAAATTTTTACATCAAAACTCTCAAACCAAAATCGCGACCTCCCAGCTCCGTGGATCGCTCGCGAGTCCCTTCATACACTCAAAATCAAAATTTTCCCCACCTCAGCTCTTACACCAGAGGCGTAACAATTTAAATTTACAAAATAAAATAGAAATATAAAATAAAATGAAGTAAATAAATTTCTTCATCCCAAAAAATATACGACATCTCCCTCCTATCTTTTGCTAAATTCAAAAGGGATTTAAGGAAAAGATATCAGACGTCGTATCTTTGGAATGAAGAACAACTCTTAACATTTTCAACAATAACTAAATTGTAACAAATTAATTTCAACATAAAAATTCAACAACCAAATCAAATTTACAGCTCTTATCTAGTATACAAAATTCAAATCATCAATAATGAATGCTATTTAACACCTTCAAAGTCATTAATTTTCTGATTTTCAGGTTTTAAAAATTTAAATTGTACTAATGCGTTGAAATCCCCTCTCTCTCGCTGAACAGAAATTTTGTAATAATTTCTATCACCACTTCTACCATCGTGATCAAAATATTTGTACATATAATTTTGGTTTTTGAAATTTTCCAAATTACGGCTATTATTCTCTTCACCTCTGACATAATCACTGACACTATAGTTTGAATTATGTTTCTGCCCTTCATACAAAAATCTGTAATCTACACCCTGATATGAAATTTGAAAATTTCTTATATTATTTTTCCTCCATATTTCTTCCAAATTTTTATTTAGTACAGGTAATCGCTCCATCGTTTCAAAACGTTTGCTATCAATTTGCTGCATTATATGCCCAAAGCATTTTGAAAAGCCACCGCTATCCGATTCCAAAATTAACAACTTCCGATTTTTAATAAAACGCACATCAAATTTGTTTAAGACTTCATTTATTTGACTATGGTAAATTTTTATTTGCAAAACTTCATTACCTATTTCATTATTTTTTTGATCTATTTCCTGAACAAAATTATTTTTTTCAGGAATTGCAACCAACATCGAATCTACATCAAGATCAGAGCATTCTATTAAATTTTTCTTTACAACTTCCCCTCTTTGAGAATCTACACTTTTATCTATTTCCAACTTTATTTCTTTTAAAATTTCACTAGGTTCCTGTTTTTGAACGTCACTCTTTTCCTCTATACCAAAATCTGTAATTTGTACCAAGGGTTCGCCCAATTTCTTCATACCAAAATCTTTTCTCAACTGATCAAACATTTGGCTCATACTTTGTTTAATCGATTGGCACATCTGTTCCAATCCGTCTTCATAATTTTTATCCATTCGCACACTCATTTTTTAAACTCTTCTAAAAACCTCAGGGTCAAAGGTAGGTTCTTGGATAAAATTTTTATTTTATCCACTTGGCCCCACGTTGATATGCGACAGATGACATAGAATATTCCGATTATATTAATCGCACACTCGCAACAAATGGAACTTAAAATTTTTAATAATTGTATTCTTCTTCTAAAAGAAAAAAATCACAAAAACTGTCGCTAAACTCAAATTTTATTATAACTGATACAAAATTTTTACATCAAAACTCTCAAACCAAAATCGCGACCTCCCAGCTCCGTGGATCGCTCGCGAGTCCCTTCATACACTCAAAATCAAAATTTTCCCCACCTCAGCTCTTACACCAGAGGCGTAACAATTTAAATTTACAAAATAAAATAGAAATATAAAATAAAATGAAGTAAATAAATTTCTTCATCCCAAAAAATATACGACAATATATACGCAGAGTGTTTTTATATACTTTTTATTTTATTCCTTTTTTTATTTTATTTTTTTCCTACAAATTTACAAAAAAAACCGCAGAACACTTTAGCGATATTATGGTAATCTTTGTAATCCACTTCAATAAAACTTTGCCCCCCACCTACCGAAAAATCTTAATAAATTTATAATAATTAAAAACTATCCATTCATTGTTCTCGAAATGTGTTTGGCAGGGGCAACACATACCTCGGTTCGGCGAGAGCACATTTCGGCAAAATTTTTTTGGCGCAAGTACTGTTTGACGCAGACCCAATTCGGACCGAGTACAGTTTGGCATAGGCCCATTTCGGTGCAATAGTAAATCGACGCAGAAAACTTTAGCCTACATATTACTATGGTACTCTTTGGAACTCGATTCAATAAAAGTCTCCTCCCCCAAAAAAGTCTTAATAAAGTAATAAAGAACACTTTAGCGTAGATATTATGGTAGTCTTTGGAACTCAGTTCAATAAAACTTTGCACCCCCCCCTCCACCCGAAAAGTCTTAATAAAGTTATAATTATTAAAAACAATCCATTCATTGGATTTTACACAACATTTTTATGTAGTACATGGTAATTAACCAATGAAAAACCATTTATACATGTACTACCTGACCCGCATGTTGCTCGGAGCAAATATATGTGTACTGTGCGCAAAAATATATATGCACACATACGTAGTTTTCGTCACAAGGACGTAAAACGAGATTTTACACCCGAGGGCGAAGTTTTGGAAGACGAGGCGAGCGTAGCGAAGCCGAGGCGCACAAACCGCACCGAGTGGTGTAAAATTATTTTCTTTCATACTACAGCAACTCAAAGGAGAGTATTAATTTAAATGTTTTTTATCTCTTGGTAAATCTATGTTTGCTACAATACGTTTATTTATTTCCCTAATAATAATTAATATCAGACTGAGCCACAGCAACGCGTGGCCGGGTTCAGCTAGTGTATCTTATAAAAATGACAAATAATGTTACCAACTTATATTGATTTAAAAATTAAATCACCAAATTGTAGTTGGTAGTGGTCGTTTCGCGTTAAGTTTGCCAACGTTCGACGTTGGGATCGCGTTGCGAGCGTTCATTCTGTTCGAACGTATTGCAACTACATACATTTAACTTTTGACGGACGTTACGTCGCGTTGGTTTCGCGTTCATTCTGTTTAGGCCTTAAAGATGCAAATTCACCAAACTGCCCGAAACTTCGCTCAATTGAAAAATATTGGGAACAAATAAAACAAAAGTTAAAAAAACTAAAGGGGTGACAACAGACGGCGTTATGTTTACAAAAAAATACAAAAAAGCCGCAGATAGCTTCAGCATAACCAATGTACAAACCTTAATGAAAGGACTAAAGCAAAAGTACGTACATTTCATATATAGTTTTTAAGGTTTGGTTTTTTTTATTTTTTTCCTGTGAAAAGAGATTGTAAAGAATCAATAAAAAAATTGAAAAGTAAAAGTTTTATCTTTTTTCATTTATTAAATAAGAATGCAAAGTGGTCGGTTTTTTTCTAGGACAGTCTTTACATACCCCCCAGTTTGGAATATCTAATTGGTTTGATCACCCTAGAAAAAAAATACTTAAAAATGAGATAAAATTCAGTATTATGTAGTTGATATTCCTGAAAATATCTTTTCTTGACATAGAAGGTATCATTAAATTAAAAGTAAACAATCGAAAAAGCGGGATGTCTGGGAGGTCAGGTACATATAATACAGAAAAATTTATTTTCTTTGGAATCAAATTTGTGTCGTTATCAATTTTGAAAATCCTTTTTGTTATTTCCTTATGCTGGGGGGTATTCCATACCCTCCAGACTCCCCGGTCTTACGCCCGTTTATTTACATTTTAGAGAAGAGGGTCCAGTCACTTTAGAAAATAGAAACAATTTTTGAAAATTATATCAAATATATCTCATTGAAAAATAAGATTTTCCTTACAAAATCTTTCTCTGACCTGGAGGATGGCAGGGGGGCCGCTGCTTTCTTTGCTCTCCCCCCCTTGCTCTTACCCGTTTAAATTTTTTTGAAACATTTAATATTTCATAACTGTGCAATAAAACTGTGTAATATGCTAATAAAAAATAATTAAAAATAAATTTGTATCTTTTATTTATGTATTTACGCTTTGAAAAAATGTATATCGAATGGCTACAGTAAAATTTTAACTTCGTACCTTTTACTATCATTTAGTACCTTTTTAGTTTTCAAGAAGTACCTTTTATTTTTTAATTAATGTGGAAACTCTGTTCAGGAATGGACGTCTCCAATTCATATTCTTCAGCTTATATGTCCTATAGCAGCGGTGGCAAACCTATGGCACTCGTGCCAGAGGTGGCACGTACGATATTTTAATGGCACGTTAACGATTTACAAATGATATCATTTTATACGCGCTACAAATTAAGTAACGTGAAATAATATCAATCAATGGTCAAATTCATGCAGCTGTGTAAAAACGGCTAAGCAAAGCAATTCGCGTTTTACATTACCGTTGGTGGCGCCACCGTCAATAGCAACATTACGTCTTTCAGCAGTTCCAATTATTTCGTGTGGTGGGGTTTTGTTAAGGTAAACAAAAGAAAATGTTTGTTTATGGTGTTTATGTTGGTATTTACTATACGTTACAAACGAGTTTGAAATTATTCCGCGTGGAGGCGTTTTGTTAATATAAAACGCGAATAAGGAGCGAGAAAGTTCCCCTCCACCACGATAAAAATTCATGACAAATAATCACTTAAAAAAAATTCACTTTTTTAACGCTAAAAGGCGCTACCGTCAAGATTTCTTGATAATTCTCTAATAAGGGAGCGAGAAAGTTTGACGCTAGCGGCTTGAATGTTAAAAACGTAAACTTCTTTTATTAAATTTTTTAATTCTAAAGGACGCTAATGTTGGCTTTCTTGCTCTCTTTGTTCGAAAGTAAGGCGATATCCAGTACTCCGATTTTAAAAATCTTTACTGGCCAGAATGATACAAAACGGTACAAAAAGCAATTAAAAAAAAATGAAATAGCCCCCAGCCGCAAGTAAAAAAATGTTTTCTCAAGAATTATCATCGTTTTTATCGTCTTCGACAATTAGAATATTCATCTCATTAATTCCATGTGCTGGGGGGAAAACTCCTTTAGACCCCCTGGTTTTAACGTCCGTTTCTTTACATTCTAGAATCTAGAGGATCTAGCAAAAACCTCCTGTAATTTAAAAAGACTAGGGTGAATCCGGGGGGCTGGGAATAAGGAGATATTCACTAAGGGCCACTTGTATAAAAGAGGTTCATTCTTGACCATAGATCAAGCTCCAATTTAAACCAATCAGTACAGTTAAAATTTTATTTTAAGTTTTCTATTGGTTTAAATTGAAGCTTGATCCATGGTCAAGGATGATCCTCTTTTATACAACTGACCCTAAAGAATTAAATCGGCTTTTTTATCAATTTTGAAAAGTTACCTTGTTAGTTCCTTGTGCTGTATTCCTTGGGGGTATTCCATACCCACCAGACCCCCCGGTTTTTCATCAATTTCTTCACATTTTAGAATAAATTTGTTTTGGTTTAACCATACTTTTAATATTGTATAAATAAATAGCATTAAAAAAATTTTTTTTTAACGATGAGAGGCAGTAATGTTATTCAAATTACACCGTTTACGATAAGCACTTGTTACGGCCCTAGAAGGAAGAGTAAACGATCATTTTTAAATGATCAAAGTAGATTTTTTAGCCGGGGTAATTATTAATTACTCACTTTTATAGCTACTACAGCTTGTAGCGTAAATAAATCAACACCTACCGTTAATAGAATGCCCCATAAAGGCGAATATCGCACAGATATTAGAAACTTTAAAATCGATTATTGCTAATCGATATAAAACATTTGTTCGTGATTAGTATCTAAAACGCTTCATTTTAATGTTATCTAACAAATCCTGTTGAGTTCTTGTACCTACTGGATATCGTCCTAGATCCGCAATGTTCTATTAAAATTTGTAGGAGTTTCTTGTATACTACTGCATCTGTTGCAGATGGTTGCAAAAAAATTTTCTGTAGTTATTCAGTAGATAATAAACGAATTTTCTTCAATATTTAAACAATTTAAGCAAAAATACAATTCTGAAATAAATATTTTTTTAAATTCTTCCCCTATTAAAAAGTTGTCGGCACGGGAGCAACTCGATTAATACTGAAATTTTTGGCACTCGTACATAAAAAGGTAAAATTACTTACAGAAAAATGGTCGAAGCCAAATTTCTGCTCAGTAGTTGTGGAGGGAGAAATTGCCAGTGCCGTCATGTAAAAGGACCGGACGGATTTTTGTTTTTGCACATTAATTCTGCCCATTTTACTGTCGGTAATTTTACTCTACTACTATTCTTGGGGGTAAACCACTCAAACCACCAAATACTGTATTTTTGTCTACAAATAAAAGTACCAATTTTTATTTAACTTTTTCCGTTTTTGCGTCCCTATAAATGTCTTTTACACTTTTACAGACCTACACAACCGGGCTAAAATTGAAGCATATTATTGGCTGTACGCTAGTTCTCTTCTGTAACTGTTTGGCTATAGATGGTCGCTTAAAACCTTGTCCAAGCATCCTCTTTTCCGTTATATATTTTTAATTTTGTCTTTCCTTAATTAAAATTTCCTGTTAATTGCTCATTTTTATGTCCCAATTCCTCTTCCAAGTTTGCTATTCTATCTTCAAGCATGCGGCAGGTGGTAAAATCCTTATAATAATTTCAATATTATTTTTCAATATACTACTCAATTTAAATAATCGAACTTGTTTTCGTATTTTGATCTCACCAAATTATTAAGTAATAATTGTGCTCCAATAATCATTTCGTCGAACTTTTATTGCTTTTAAACAAGAGAACAATCAATACTCTTTATTACTCTGGTCAGCGAAGGACAAAATAATAACCCAAAAATTACCATCACCGCAAATCTTTGAAAAACCTGTTTTAATGCGACCACATGATAAGTAGCAATTATTTGGAGAGTTTACTGGACTAAAAGTTGCAATTTTGAAATTAATTCGATTTTTTATATATTTGGAAGTCGAAATATGAATGAATTTTTCTTTCATTGTTGAGTGGTGATTACGAATGAAGCCATTGATGATATTGTACAAGCGTACAAGATTACTGTGGGCGACCTTGAAATTGATGAAGCAAGAAGTGCATTATTAGTTCGGCGTATTTCGTCAGACGTCTAAGCGTGGGTGTAAAGACGTCGTCGCCGTCGGCGTCGTTTCACGAAATATTTCAAGCGTTCACTAGGCTGACATCTATTTTTTTCTAACCCAACTCCGAACCAAATCTATTGTACTATGAGAAAAGAAAAGTAAATAAAACATGAATTGTAGTATTTTTATCACTCATTAAGAAACATAAATTAAGGGTTTACGTGGCTCGCGAGTGAGTAAATTCTTTATTAGTAAGGTCATTCTTAATTATTTCTATTTTTAGGTACCCTTTATTTGTATGAAGAAGCTAAATAATGGAGTTATTTTGGTCTTGATGACAAGTAGCAGTGAATTTCACGTTTTTACTGTCGTGATAGGTGCTAAAGTTAGGGCATCCAAATTTATTGTTTCTTCGTTAAATCCGCTAAATTTACATAATTTATTCTGCCATTTTTTGTTTAATTTTTGAATATTTTTAACAGGTTTATTTTATTTATGTACTGCTATATTTTGAGACTTTCCTTTGCGGAGAATCCTTGTTTAGGGATTTTGTTCCATTTCTTGGAAAAAGATCGATCTATATTTTTAACTTCTTTGGGATCTGATTAAAAGTGAAAGTCGCTATCAAACATTTTTGAAACAAAAGTAAAAACATTTTGGATTCGAATTTACCACTCCATCCTGCATCAGGATTCAGAATTCAAAAACAGCTTAAGTTGCTCTAGAAACCATTCAATTTTTTCTACTAGATGGATTGCTCATTTAAAAATTAATTTTGCCAATGTGCATAATTATAATGACAAAATAAATCAAAAGCGGGAAACGTAAATAAGATAATGCTTAACCCATTGATTCCTTGAACCATGATTTGCCTGGGGGCCTTCTAAAAAGTGATCTTAACTTGGACGGGTAGTTCCTATTTTTTTTTTCGTCAAATTTAAGTCAAAAATTATCCCTAAAAAGTAAAATCTGTAATTGGCAGCAAAACTACGAATATGCAAAAAGCAAAGGATTAAAATAATTGAACGTTTTCTGGCCCAATTAACATGAGATCCGTACGATCATTTGGCCCAATTTACAGATACGCTTGAAAAAACCTTGACAGCTTGGCCCAATTTACAAACGCCAGTTCGGACAACTTTCAAAATCTTGTGGACACTTTTTAGTATTGGCTATTCAAGAGCGGTAAAGTAAATTTACTTAAAATCAAGGAGTAACAAAAATCAGACTCGATTACATTATTTTTATTACTTTGCAATTTGCTCATTTTTGATGTAAATTTTGCATCTCGGGGAGTGTTATTTTTATACGTTTTATCTGAATATTAGCTGATGTAAATATTTATTCGCCATGGGGAAAATCGACCGCTGCGCGATAATTTAGTAAATTGAAATTTGATACTAATTAAAATACCCACTTAATTGGATTAGTTCGTAGAAAAATAATTAATATTTATAGATGGATAATGACAATAAAATACAACATGTGATGTTGCACTGTTTGTTGTTGTAACTGGTTTGTTTATTCCCAAGATGAGAGTAATAAATGTCAACTACAATTTACATAGTTTTAAAAAGTAGTAATACGTAATTCATTTTCAAATGCGTGTAGAGTAGTTTGACAGAAAAGGATATATGGGAATAGTGGGTGGATGTTAAAAATACAGCTAAATTAGAAACGTGGGAGTCACAAACCTAAATTCTTCCAACTGGAGGTGGAATCACTAACGATTCATTCTGTATATTGATGTGTGTAAAATGTACTGTTTTATTTTAGTCATTTTTTGGTCAATTATGACCTTACCAATTAAATTAGCTAAGTGGAAGTGAGTAAGCTGCTCTAATTGACCTTTCGTCTTACAATTTTACAAGAACTTTTACGGTTAAATTTATTACTTAAAATTAGACCAACCTTGGATGGCTTAAGAATGACAGCGAAAATAAAAATTCTGATGTCTAAAAGTACCATGTGGTGTCAAAAAATCGTTATTGCCACCCACCTTTAAATAAATAACTTGCTGCTGATCGAACGTCATAAATTTTTCAGTTTTCAAAAGGAGAATGTTTTCTATATGCAAATCCGCCCATTTTATGCGATAATTTTTCTAACCTATTCTAACCATCAGGTTTGTTTTTCTGCCTGCTTTTTTTCGAAAAACATTTGGAGATGGACAAGAAATCACATGAAATTAAATCCAACATTCCAAAAAAGATGCAATATTGGAATGATTAAAAAAAAGCAAAGCTTTTCCAACAAGAAAAAAATATTGAGGCAACTCGAAAATTTCCAAATTTGGAAAATACTCCTTGAAAAGTAACTTTTGCCTTACTGAAACTACCCAAGTCCCTCGATTTGAGAACGGCAGCTATGCCATCGCAATTTTTTATTGCTATCACGCACTGTTATTAAATTTATCTATAAAAGCGATAATTGCTGTTATTACAGGTATAACATTTAGATGTACGTAAGCGTAAGTATACAAAGTTATAAAAATTTAATTACATGTTTTTACCAATCAATCGATATTATAAAAAATAAGAAAACTTGTTCGTATACATCTCGAATTATGTTTACATGATTATGTACATTTGAAAACAATTTGAGATATGTACCTACATAATATACAGGATTAACATTTATTGGTCTTCCATTTATTTCTCTTCATCTTCGTATAGGGGACTTACAGTTAAACTTTGACTCTGAACTATTAGAAGTGTAACTTTCGCTTTGAAAAGGCTTTTTTTTGCCTTTAAAAGAAGACGGTCAAAAATTTGACTCTTTTTGATGTTCCAGAATTTCTTGTAGCCCAAACTGGATTTGGAATTAAAAAACAAATTTTACATTCATTTGAATGGTAGTTTTCCTCACCTCTGCGTGAAAATATGTCCTTCCTCGGACAGTGCTCTTCCGATAATTCAATGAAACGCTGCTAACATGTCATTAATGGTATGATTCAATTGCAGATAAAAATTACCGAGAATTTTCATTTGCATCCAGCCTGCTCGACGATTTAAATTTTAAATATAAGAGATTTTCTCTAGCAATTACATAGCGATTCACTGTACTACTAAGGTGTGAATCATGATCTGTTTATATACCACTAACAAGTATGATATATCAAAGACCTAGAATGTGATTTAATTGGTTTCCTTGTCCATTTATTATTAGAAGCATTCAACGTTAAAATAGTGCCAATTTAATAAAAAATTAATAATATTGTTAATCAATTTTATTGAAATAGATGGAACCGTTTTTACTTCCATTTACAGTAACCAAAATTGATTTGTTAATCTAATTTTTTGAAAATTGAAAGCTGACAAAGTTTTCCTCGATCTGGATTTGAACCCTGGAGAATTAAAAATCTTAAATCTTAAAATTCTGAATTTTTTGTATCAACCGAAATAAATCGATTTGGAGCTTCAACAATTTTATTTTTTTAATTTTTGTGATAAACGCCAGTAATTGGAGGTAAAACTTTGTAAAAAATTAATTTTAAAAGGTGAAGGAAGGGAAAGGTTGTCGATTTCATAAGGTTTATATACAAAATGTTTAAAATAGAGACCAAAATGAGAGTACAAAACTAGTGCCAAATAGAAAGAGGACGGAAGACTAAAGCTTGATGGACGCCATAACAAGAGCGAGCTGGAACAAGATCAAAAGAAGTTCCAAGTTAAGCAAATTGCTGAGAAACAGCTGGCAAGAAGAGACCACCGACAGTTCTAATTAGGGCACCCCAAGAACTCTCTTATATAGCACCCTGAGATGACAAGTGTCGTAATACATAAGAATCAGTTCAAAACTGAAAATTGTCATTTTGGAAGTTATGACACTTGTCATCTCATGGTGCAATATAGAGGCATAACAGCAAATCAAGTATGACACCGATAGAAAGTATCATAAGATCAATAAGGAAGACTAGAAATGATGATACGGCAGTGGAAGTAGAAAATAAAATTGTCTAGATTTTTAAACCCCAACTCGAGAAGACATTGAAAGAGGTAGGAATTCCATTGATAAACATGCCATAAACCTCCAAAAAAGGAGCATCGACGCAATAGCCGACAGAAAAGAAATAATAGCCGGCACTAAGAAGATCACGTCCAACTCATATAATGACACACAAGAGGCAACACTTAAAATAGACAAGAAAAATCAAACTTATTTTGGAATCCAATAGACTGAAGATTGGAATGACCAGCGGCTGTTAAGTTTGGGAGATTTTTACATTAAAATGTTAAACTTTGAACTATAACTCGAGGGTATGGTGTAGGGGTAGATAAGTGTGCTAAATGTTGAAACTGTTATATAAAAAAATACACCATAAAGAGTAAAAATTCGGACCGTTTCTCCTCGCCAGCGGCAAAAGTGGTCATAGAGTGGGCAACCAACTGTGCAGTTTATGGTATATAACGTTGTAAAATACAAAACAAGAAAAAATCTTTAGTTTGGAAAACGTGTTACTAGCAGTAGTTTCTGTCAGTGGTTAAGAAAAAAAAAGTTTCAAAAAAGCAGAAGCTAAGCTCGGCCAAAACTGTACATCCGCGTCATTCTGTAATAAAAGTGGTCGCAGAGCAGGCCACATAAGTAGTTAAACAATGTCGTCATGACAGCTAGAAGAATAGATTTCTCTAGTCGCATCCTCATGACTGAGGAATTGTGATCCAAAAAGTTTACTCATAGTTGCTCACCATGGTCTTCTATTCTCGCCAGGTTTTCTGCATTTCTTATTGCTGTCTGCAGGGGTCGCTTCGTTAATTGTTTTATTTGATCGATCCATCTATTGGATGATCTACCCCAGGGTCTCTTGCTTACCACCTTTCTTTGAACCACCAGCTTCGACAGGTTTACCTCATCTCTGCGCATCACGTGTCCAAAATATTGCAGAATGCGTCGTCGGCATATGTTCGATAGTCTGTCTTTTAGCTCCTTCAATATTGACACGTTCGTTTTTTTCGCTGTTTAAAGGATTCGCAGCATACGTTTCCAGCGTATTTCGAAGGCGTCAATGCAGCGTTCACCCACCATCTTGATGGTCCATGACTCGAAGCCATACAGAAAAATCTAGAAAATTAGGGTGTTAATCAGATGAATCTTTGTATTGATTTGTGCTGATTTGTTTGTCGGTCCATACCTTCTTTAATTTAGTCATGGCTCCACGTGCCATTGCAAGAAGAAAAGATACAAAAAGACTTAACATCATCCTTTACTTGAAAAAGAATATGGTTTTAAGTATATAGAGTGGACCAGCAGTCTGGCGTAAATCAAACACGGATAGACTAGAAAGCGGGAAACCGCGGTTCTAATCCTGGTTGCGTCAGATTTGTGCTGTGATCTAAGAAGTCTAAACTTTATCTGCGGACTACTCGCCAACCCGTCTGCCCAGCGTGGTGAGTTATGGGCAAACCCCTTCTCCCCCCCCCCACTTGGGGGGAGTCTAAAAGGGGAGGCGTAACGTTCAGGAGTGGACGTATAACGGCTGATGAAGAAGAAGAAGATATAGTGGCAACACAAAACAGCAAAGTCCTAAAAGGGTGAAAAGGTAAAGGGTACAAGTCGATGGCGACTGGAGAAAGACGATACCACGTGCCATTCGTAACACTCCCGACAAACGGGAGTATGAAAGAAGGTTTATAGTGGGTGGTAATTTCATAGTTACAATGCGGGCTGCTAGTGTTTGTTTAAAGATTTTTGCCCTTCCTCAGCAAAACGAGAAACCGCAGGAAAAGCTCCATCTCCGAGGAATACGTTGGTCGTTCAAGCCTCATGTTCTAGAATGGAAGACGGTAAAAAATAAACACAAAAATCTAAAAAACTACGTCGTCCTCAAAGACTTTAAGACGAATACATACTTATGACTAAAACAGTTATTAAACAGTTGGAACGGCCAGCGTAAATAAACTGTGTCAAGAAGGATGTACAACCACCTGGAAACCAATGCAATTCAAATCTTGGTAGGATTACAAACGATCTTTGTAATTAAGAAAAAAGAGGATGAAGATAATGAGAAAGAGACATTGGCAGATCTTTGTAAACTGAGATCGGATGGAAAATTCAATCTCATGGATCTGCGTTCTTAGTATGAAGCTAGAGGTGAAACTGTGCTAGAACTCTGCAAGCAACATACGGCAAGAATTGTGATAATTAACTTCAGCAGAAAACGAGAGAAAGAGAAGATGGATAGACGCAATAGATGCCGAATGCCCGACCATTCAAATAGTTCACTTTAAGAATGCGGACAGATTTCTTAAGTGATTAAAGTGTGGAGAAGAGGAACACCAAAAAAATAAGGTAGACACCAACAGATCTATTCTGTCAATTACAAGATGGAATATCACAGATCAACCAGCATGGGCTTTCCCCACAACAGAAATTTTTTGGAAAACAAAAAAAGAGAGTCAGGACGCAAACAGAAATAATAAACAATTAAAACATTCCATGAAAATATTTACAATTGGCCCAGTATTAATCCTGTATTGATCCAAAGGCGATCACCACTGGGAGATCGTTGACCCAATGCTGAAATGATAGTGAACCAGCGTTGATTCCTGGTTTTGGTTCTGTGCCGAATACAGACGAAGTAATGGTAAACGATACTAGCCTAGCATTGGCCATTGATGTACGCTGATGCTTAAGCTGAGCACCGACAAAGCAACGGTAAACACAAGCTTGGACCCAGCGTTGGGTGCCAACGAGGGCCGTTCAAAACCTACGTCTAATATTTCAAAGCGGAAATGTTAATATTGTCCTGAATAGACAACCAACCAAGAGGTGAGCTAGTCAACGGGCTAAGAACCGCACTCTAGACTAGAAGCTCTAGGTTTGATCTCCAACACGGCTACAAAATTTATCTGACTTTATTATGACCCTCTTCTCTCGAAAGGCAATGGCAACCCACCGAGAGTAATCTGACAGGAAAGCCATTTAATAATAACATATTAAATTGGTCACGACGCTTCTGTCAAGAAGCAATACGAAGAAGAAGAAGACAACCATATAAGAAACGGGACAAGCAGAGAAATTGCTTACTTAGTCGACTTACTTTCCTACGGATGACGATCTGGAGATGTTCAAAAACGAACTCTGCGAAATAAAAAACAGCATCTACTCCAAAACAAGTCATTGATACGGATCGCGAGTAACAAAGTTTCGGGTCCAGAAGGTAGACTTTCATGCCGTCCACCACAATTGCGTATGCACATCCAGACGTAAGTCATAAACAAGATAAATTCGCATGAACGCGCAGGTTATTAAGACAAAACTTTTGTAAGAATTCCAAAATTGCATTTTTTACTTACGACGGTGAGTCAGCTCGACGAAGAACTCCCAATCTGGAACACCAGAGAGACGGCCAGAATAAAGTTGTTACTTCACTCGGAGTCGAACCGTGTATTAGCGTTCATAGTGAACTTGCGTGACCATTTGTCTTTGTTCAAATACCGACACATACATACACTTTAAGGCACTACAAGGACATCGATCTCTGGGAGGACATGGAGAGATCAAGTTCAAAATTTGCACAATTTCTGACTGCCCACGGATGTTTTAACCATTACATCTATAAGTTTAAAAGACCAGGCACATCAAACTGTTTCTACTTTGGAGAGGAGGATGACGTACAATTTATAGTAAATTGGGCGTCTCAGTTAGGATCATTATATAATCAGACAGTTGAATAAAATTCGTCAGTCATTTCAGCAGAAGATAATAACTTTCACTGCTGATTTGTTTTGGAAAATTGTTGACCTGGTTGATATTTATTTTTTAGGTGTTTTATTTGCTGAACTGGCACCCAACCAATAGCTTTTCAAAATTTTGAGGTTATATTTTTAAATTTATTGACAAAACACACGCCATTTTGTATAGAGTTTTGTAAAAAGTACAAGATCTTAAATATAAAATGTTAAATTTTTGAGCTACTACCTCGATGACTCACTCGATGTTCGTGGGGTGACTAGTTAAGGTTTCCTTTTGCAGTACTAGAATGGAGTCGCTCTTGAGAGATTTGTAGGTTTTAATTATCAGGTGATTATCTGACAGTTCACTCAAAAAAAGAAAAAAGTTGGAAGTAGTCAATAACTGACTATTTATCAAGCAAGAGTAAAGAATAAAGGTGAGATTGACATATTTGATTCCAAAATTAGGTATAGGATACAAACAGAACATTCAGTAAAGAGCAAGCAAAATTCAAAATTCCCCGATTCTCTTTTGTCGAAACCATCACATCATCCGAATTTAAATAAGAAACTTGACGTACATGAATATCGAAGTTTTAGGCATCCCAATACTTTTCGGTTTGTTCCCATCAAATTTTTTTGAAGTATTTCCAGTTTATTCATTTATTCATTCTTGGACCATTTTGTTCTTTTTCTGTCTGTACATTATTAGTGCAAAAACATGATCGTGAGTCCAGAAGTCAAAAATAATAAGAAATCATTTGCATATCACGTTGCGTATCGAGTTCATCAATATGTGCTTGAAGGAATTTAAATTTCCTATCTGCAATCGTCATTAAGAAGCATAACCAGCAGGAAGCACGCGAGTACGGTGTTATGTATGTGATAAACCAGAGGTTCTCAAAATTTTCAACCTATAATTTAAATCTTTTCGTTTGATCAAATTAAAAAAAAAAATTAACAAAGTTTATGCCCACGATCCAAGTTGAAAGTCTGCAATAAATTTTTGTAATGCTTACTTTCTAAAGAAATTATTCATTCATACTACAACCGGATATTATACCAGCATTGTCCTTTTATAACTTAACTGCAGATTGCAACAGTTTATGTTACAGTAGGTATAATTAAATTATGAATGATCGTACTATTAATATTCCATCGTAATTTATTAACATAATTTTTAAATTGAAGGAATACCAAAAGTTATTGCCTCTGGAAGCTATAAAACAGAAGCAGTGGTATATCAATTTTTACATATCACGGAAAATAAAATTCTTTATTTGATGACACTGCCAATGGATGAGTGAAAATATGGAACACTTGAACGAACGACCTCCGCTAAAGTCGTCGGATGTTGTAGGATGTAGAAAATGCTTAAAAATTTAAATCGTGGGCGCGTCTATTAAGGTGTGTAAACTTTTCTTTTGATAATTGTGATACAACTTGATTAAAATATTTGTTTGTATGTATTACTATTACTGATTTTTTCTTAATTCCAATAATGCAATATGGGGGTTGCGCTGACAATACCAAGGTGGGTGCTATTGGGGTTTGAAAAAGACCTAAGGCGAAATAATAACTTCCTTCTTGTTTTTTAACAGCATCGTCTTCATCAGCAAGGCTTGATATTATAACGCAGAGAAAGGAAAGCATCCATTTTCCTTCAATGTGGAATTTGAAACCCAATCCAAACTTTGGACTGAGAAGAGAAAACTATTAAAGTTCTTTATACTTTGCCTTCTAAGGTACTGAAAATTTTTCTTTTAGTTATTACAGTTGATTTAAATTATTCATACGTTAAATCGTTTCTAGTTATTGTAAGTAATTTTGCTCCTACGTGTTGAAAACAAAACGGGTTTTATTTTTGCGTTGGTTCTAGAAACGTTTAAGAATTAAACAAGCCAAGTCTACCTGCGATCTGCAGCATTTTTAATAATGAAACCTACTACTATAATTACTCGTATTTGTGAAGGAGTTGACATTTTTGGGAATGCTCCAAAAGCAACTAAATGGAAACTATTTGGGCTACTTAATTAAACTAATAAGTAATAATTCACCTACGTAATGGAAATTTGGAAATTGCGAGTAGAATGACGCTAGTAATGTCCTTCCTGAGATTATTACTGCTTAAAAGTGTTGAAGTGATCAAGAAATTGCTCTACCAACAACAGGAACTATTCAATAAAGTCAGAAGCTGGAAGTTAAAGGACGTTTTATTACCTTCAAGCTTGCCGAGCAGAACAAACCCATGGAAGAACTTAGAGGTTAGGTGATCAAAAGAATTAATAATTTCGTCAATTGGAAGTTAAAGAAAAACCACAGTCTCCCTCCTAGTAATTTTCCAAGATGTAAGCATTCTGAAGGAAAAAACAAATGAAGGTATCGTGACTAATTTTGGAAACCTTGCCCATACTAAGTTAATGGAAGGGTTAGGTACCTTATCAAAGCAAGAACAAGTTCTAGAAAATAGAAACCTACTGTCGAAACTTTTAAATGTCCCAATGTTTTTTTCACGGTTTATTCAAATTATCAAACTATGTTATTGCTTTTATAATCAAATTTAGGTAAAACTCACACAACACATAAAAATTATAAAAACAATTAAAAGAAGTAAATCCGAACAAGGCATCTCAGTCTCTTCCAATGAACACGGTCATATTGCTAACCAAAGTTGCTTTTTTCTGCAATTTTGGAGGTTTTTTCTTCTTTTTTGTCTTTTTCTCTTGAGAATTATCATTCTTTTTGGCTTCATCATCGAGACGCTTCTTCTCAGATCTTGACATATTATCAATTTTAATGAATTCGTCTGGAGGGATCCAGTGCGGTTGCTTCTTTTGGCTAAAATGTTTAACAAATTTAACGTAAATTCCGCAAAAGAGTATAACGTTTACCTCTTCTTTTTTACTGGCTTTTCTTTGCACTCCTCTTTATTTTTCCCTTTTTTGTCATTCTTCGTTTCGGTTTTCTCATTTTTTGATTCACTTCTTGATTGCTTTCGTGTTGACCTAAAATAATGACCAAAATTTAGTCACAATAAAACCAAATTGTTCCAAAATACTTTTTCGATTTATGTTTGTTTTCAGATAATTTTGATTGACCCCAAGATAAAGGAATACTTGCGTCACCTTCTCCAGAACCTAACCACAACCTATTTTTTAGGGATATCAGTTTTGCTTGCACTTCCGCCAATTGCTGGGTGGTGTTCTTAGAATTCCTCATATCCACGAGTGGTCTAAAACTAAATTATTAAAAAATTCCAGGTTTACGTGTATTTCTTACTTTGGAGGTGCAATTTGACGATGCCAAGAATGCGATCTAAATTTAGTCAGCGGAGTCAAATCCATCACCGAAAGACTTCTGGGTGACTTTTCATGGTTATCGCTGTCAGAAATTTTCAAAAATTGTCTCTTTTTGCTGCGTTTTTTGGCACGACGTTTCCGAACCACCTTTTTTTTAACGTTCAAAGAAAGCGATTCGGCATCCGAACTGGAATCGGAAGAATATTTCGTTTTGATATGCGGGAGGCTGAGATCGAGTGTAGTCTTGCAAATCTAAAAATAAATACGAGATAAATTAAAATATCAATTTTTGTTCCAAAAGTACATGGTAGATCTTCCTAGATTCTGCTAAAGTAACCGCGGTTTTTAAATTAGTTTTTCCTTTAGAACGCTCAGTTTTTGGCTTTAGTATTCGATTCGAAACCGGAGACGGAGGTGGAACGACTATCCGTGTGTAAAATTCGTATCGACCTCCTTCATCTGAACTACTGCTGGTATCCCCTTCATCACTAAAATCACTAATTGAAGCCAAAATTGGAATTATATTGACTTGTTACCTGGAAAAATCCGAAAGGGGTATGTTCGTTGGTTCGTCTGCGTTGGAACCTTCTTGATGAAGCCTTTCAATAATTTTCGTACGAAGTCTTTCCTAAAAATACAAGTTTCATTTTGCTCTTTAAAGAAGCGCTCATTGTGGAAGTTGACGAGAAATTATTGAAAGTGAATATGGAAGTTGAAGAAAGAATGTTCACGCTAATTGCAGTTTATGTTCCTACAACAGATGATGCGATTCAGGATGTATAGGACGATTGGGAGAGATACCTTTAAAAGTTTTACCAAAGGATAGCCATAGAAAATAAATAATCAAGACTTCAATGTGACTTTAGTGCTTGAATTGGCAGAAAGGATAGATTTTGAAAAAGGGAAATTTGAAGAACGTAGCTCTAATTACAACAGATTTAGAATAGTGGAAAGTTGTCGAGTATCAGCGAAGAGCACAAGAAGTTCCGCGAAGTGAATAAAATCCTCAAAGGTAAACCAAAACAGCTCATTGAAGGCGTAAGCCAAATGGTTCAACAGAGATGAATCATCAAATAATGCAGAAGTATATTATGCAAAACTTCAAGGTAAGTAAGTAAAGAAAGGAAAAAATGTGATGGAATGCATACAAAAACGTGGATGGACTGATGGGTGGAAGTAAAAGTTATGAAGAAGTAGAGTAGAGAAATACAAGGAAAGGAAGTAAGTAGCCTCTCATGGGTAGCCATGAATCATAGAAGAATTTTCAAGTAATGCTAGAAAGAGACGAGATATATGCAAAAAAAGCGAAATGTGCCATTAGACGACTTTATGGGTAAAGTGTGGAAGAAATTGGCAAAGCACCAAGAGACATAAAAAAACATCCATTTGGTGATGGAGGTAATCTGTTTTATTTAACTTTGAGAAATTCTAGTCAAGATTTCTAGTTATATGAGAATAAGAATGGAAGCACAGGAGGTTTGGTTTGAACGTTTTAACCACACTTAAAGACGAATGGAGTTATATTGAGGAATAGATCAACTAGTAGACGAGTAGACGAGTAGTACCTACAGACCATATTTTTCGTTGGATGCAATTAATGCAAAAATACCACGGTAGGAACTTGGAAAGGCACAGTATTCATAAACCTTAAAGATATGGGGAGGTTGTAAGTCACTTGCTCTCTTCAAAATATCAGAGAGTGGACAAAAAATATGCTAATATGAGGATCAATGATTTCTTCATGTATGTAGGTATACGATATTTGTGGATGATTAGGTCGTGAAGGCCGTCGATGAAGAAACACATCCTACGTGACACAAAAGCTAATTGGAATTTAAACATTAATGCTACAGGAACTACGAAGTTTGTGAGTGCGAAGCCAAAAAATCAGAATTTGGACTTACTGTACTAAATCATTTGTACTAAAATCTATCGTATATATGAAAGGGTTGGTATAAGTTAATACCTATTTAAGTACTTATACCCGAATGATTTATGACTTCTGCACACTAAAAAACACCATTAAAGAAAAAATGAGTATTAATTGAGAACGATAGAATTGAAACGAAAAAAGTTATTGTGACATGGGAAAAAGGCAGACAGCCAAGAATTATTGGAGAAAAAATAGAGTAACCCTGAAGTATGTGAGCACAGTGTAGAGATGGTATAGCGAGTTAACACAGGAAGACATTTAAGATAGGAAACAATGGAGTAGTGGTTGCGGAAGACGGCAAACGCCGTAATAAACTCTTTTTAATAATAAGAACCGTTCGATACCTTTCGAGGATCACTGTCGTAAAAATCTAAAAGCGTTTGGCAGAAGGAACGACCCATTTGTTCATAGTCGAGAGTAGAAAAATGGGTTTCGGCTCTTGTGCCGATCAAAGAACCACCAAACGACGCTTCCATCGTGTAACTGTTTCCAATACCCATCATCCACATGACCACGCGACCAGTTCCTTCCTTGCATCTATTAACTCGAAATTTACAGCCTTCAAAGGAAAACTAAAAAAAAACAATAAGTTTTGGTCGTTTCGTTCAAATCAAGCACCTTATCAGCAGTGTTCTTGTGCAACATCAAAGGAAAGACTTGTTCGTACAATCGTTTTTCAACCACGCGTCGGTTTTCGCAACCATAAATAAAAATGTTGTGTTTACGAGAATGTGCATGTAAATCGACATACATTGCAACGCCACACTCCTCAACCATTCTGCAAAAATTAAATTTTATCTGATAACCTTACAAAAAAGCTTACCCAGACCTTCTAATTAACAATTTGGTGTACCAAATGGCAGGATAACTTTCTCTTATTACTGTCCTGTATTGTCTGTTTAAGTCTCTTCCACTTAGGCAGCATCTACTGTTTCCAACAATCACTCCATCAGGATTTAACATTGGCACAATTTTGAAAAGAAACTTTTCTCTCAGTTCTTTGGCAGGACCGGAATCACCGGTTAGGAAGTCCAAAATACCTTTCATCATCCACGATGCTGGAGCTTCACCTGGATGAACTCGCCCGGTTATGATTACAGCTTTCTTTTTCTAAAAGGTGATTAATCTAGAGATAAGATTATGGACTCGATTATTAAACAAATAAAATGGAACTACCGTCTCATCATCGGGTTCCGGTGGCGCTGTTATGGTGACGTAGTAGAGGTTGTTTCCGGCTAGCGTTCGACAGAGTAGTCGAAGTGTTGTATAGGTAGACTTGATTGGGTGTTTGGCAAGATCTAAAAGGTAATCCTGGAGATCAGTGTAGGTGTAAGGGTAACTGTAAGCCAGGTAGGCAAAGTCTGATTCGTGAGGAAATTCAAGTGTGAAGGTCAGCGTGTAGGTGGTGACTTGGTCCGGGTCTTCAGTTTCACTGTAACATAAACAATTTATTTTAGGTTATCGTAGGGAATTTTGTTTTTTACGCAGTTTCGTTGCAAAAATAGGTTATGTTGTCACCACATCTTCTCCATCCGATATGGTGCAATTGTGCGTCTTTTGTGGAATAAAGTAACGGCTTCATACCTTCGTTGAATAAACTTCCGTCTTTCGTCATATTTACGATGGAAAACCTAAAAAGTTCCTCATGGTGAGAAAAAAAGTATGAAAAGTTTAAAATGACCTTACCTATAACTAATATTTTTTTTCATGTTGTAAACTCTAAAATAGAACCATTGCATGTGCTTATTGGTATAGAGGTCAGTCCTTAAGTACAGTTCATAATATGTGGCAGTTATTTTGATTGCTTTGGCTAAATTTCCACCCTCAAATCTGGATTCAAATCTTAAAGAATCTTCTTCTGGGGAAGGGCAAGTTGGAAGAAGGAATCGACTTCCACCGACACTTGATCGACTAAACTGAAACGAAAGTGTTATTTGGAATAATTTGAGAAAGAATTTCAACCTACGTAATTAACAGCGCTTATTGGATAATATTGGTAGATTATTATTCCAAGTTCTTCTCCAACTGGTTTTGGCTGGACTTCTCTTCCCGTTGGAACGTAATACGGTTCGGGAACAGCAGGCGTAAAATTTACGTGTCTTATTATTTCGTCCAAAACCTGGAAATAATGTAAGAGAATCAAAAAGTTTAGCTAGATAAAAAAGTTTACTTGGCATTCGGTAGGCCAACGAGCAGCTTGAATTGTTGCACTAGGATCCCGGACTACTGCAAAAAGTTCTTTGGATTCCTTTTTAATCAAGTAGTGTTCGGAAGTTTCTTCTTCAATTTGATTGGGTTTTACGATTATGTTCATAAAATATCCACCGGGTGCAGACGTCGTACTCGGGAGCGGAACAGGAGGAAAAAGTTTCTGCTGAAGGTCTTGAACTGCTCTCGTCTCATCTTCTTCGTCACCGTCGAAGTAATTATTAATAAAAGTTATTAATGGCATGGCACAACAAGTACAAAAACAATTACAAGGCGAAAAAATGATAAGAAATTGGAAAAGTCATATTTCGACTTTTTACTTTGGCAATTTGTCTACATTCATCTCAATTTTGACGCCGACAAAAAATAAATGCATGACAAATGTCACTCTTGGAAGAATCGACGGCAATAAAATAATCGTTTGTCTCACCTTTTTCATTAGCCGCACGGTCGTAATCCATTTAAGAAAATGTTTAATTAAAACTTAAAATTAAAAACAAAAAAAATAATTAATTGATTATTATCTAACTTTTGGCATAATTTATTCTTGCAAGCTTTTTTGCGTTTACTATACGGCAGACACTGAATGAAAATAGCTGGCCGAACAGGTAAATAGGTAAATATAAAGCATTGCTATGGGGATGGTTAATCGATACGAAGTCTATCAATTGTGTCAAATTTGGTCGATCACATGCATTTTTCATACATCGCCATTGTACAAGTTTAAATTTAGAACGGATTTGGGACATCCAATTGTTACGTTTTCATGTTTCAGGAAAGTTTTATTAAATTTTGGCCAACCTAAATTGGGTTTATGATGTTTAGCCACGTTTGCAATAAACGGAAAACACCGGAAGAAAAATATTTATTGGAATTTTATGTTTGTTACGCCAAAATTGGAAAAGAATTTATTTTTAACTGTAACTTGCAAGAAAAAGTTTGGACAAATTTGGGTAGAAATTTTAAACTTTGCTTGGTCGAAAACTTAGTCACTGCCGCAAGCGATACTTTCAAGATTAGATAATGTAGTTTTGTATGAGGTGTGGGTTCCTTTTCAGAGCTTTGGTTAATACAAGGCTACATGTCGAACTACGCTCGGCTGAGCAGATAACTGCATCATTCTCAAGTGAAAGGATGGAATTTGAAATCTTGCCCTAATAAAAATGCTAATTTGGTGAGGTAAGAGGAAAATTAGGAGCATTTGAAGCTTTTTCAAAATGTCATATTATGTATAATTAAGAGGACGTCGTGCTTATCTTATCCGCACGTCTGATGCTCATACTTATTACTTCAGGTGTCAAAATTATGTTGCTGCAGATGGCCGGTGAGGATAAATTCATACTAACAAATTACAATTTAGCAATTTTACATACAGATACATAATTACTGTAGGATCTACCACTTAACGTGGAATCCGATCCACGGCACAAATAATTTGAAAGTAGCTGATGAGATTCCGTATTTTAGTCGGCAGTGAGATGTGCCTTCTGTTTATTACAGAAACAAAAATGTTAACCGGTATCCATTAGTTTATTTGAACGTAAGGGCAAATTTTTTTACACAGAATTATTATTTTTCTTTCATCGGCATAATTGAAACCGCCTGAAAGTAGGCAACTTGCACTGCATTTTGCCATGTCGTTGCAGTGATATTTGTTTGAGAGAGTACCTACTGAAAATTTAAAGCTCAAAAGTTACTTTCTAGTTGAATAAATGTTGGTAATCTTCTTGTACCTAAATTGTTTAAAACCATTGGACAGTTTTATTTTTGAGAGCATCCTCCACATGATATTGGGATTGCATAGGCACCTCATTCTTTTAATTTGGAAACTTCAAAAACGCTGATCTTACACCGAAACCAAAAATTTGGAAGTGTTTAATTTTTAAACTAATTTTTACAATTTGCACAGTTTGTGGTTGATTTATTAAAAATAAAGGGAACAGAAGAAATTAACAGTTTGCATAGATTCGGCAGAATTACTTCTCAGTTCCTGTTCGAAAACGCCATATTTGTTCGGCCTCACAGCCGCATCATGAAACTCACACAATTTTGGGCATTTAGAGAGTTCCTTTACGATAAAGAAGACAAAATTGAGAAACTTATACGCTATAACTTAAAAAGCTTGCCACAGTTATGTTGAGGCTTGTGGAAACAGAAGTGAAATAATTAATAAACTTAAAAATTTTGAACAGGAGTTCAAGGCTCTCAGAAGAAATGAAGTTCCTTCTAACCGTTGACGTTATTCAAAGTGAGATGCTGCAAGAAAAAATTATGGTCTTGGTGATATTATTGGAGAAATTGCAAGCGCCGAGTTAGAAAAACTCGTATTTTGCCGGGAACATTGACTCAGAAGATCCTGTGTCAACAGAGGACAACAAAAGAGCCAGGTGACGTCCCCATCATCCAGTTCAGATAAAACACATCTGTTTTTATTACACCATTTGCAGCTGTAATTTAGAAAGTGTCATCCATCTGTAATTTAGATAAAGTAGAACTTCCGACCTTACAATCGCCATTTTGGTTAGCTTTGCTAAGCCTTTTTGCGTTTGGTCTTAACCCCCATGATTGCTCTGCAATACGGATCGGTTTTCAGTTTCGTAGAGTTAGCCCGATGGGCACCTGCAAGGTTGGAAGCACTAGCTAATTTGAATTACACTTAACGCTTTCCGAATTACAGCTGAAAATGGTGTAAACGGGAAATGGGACAAGAGCGGGAATTAATAAGGGAGGAGACTCCTTTATGAATGGTTATTTGAATGAATAATGAAACCCAAATGTAGAGAACAGGAGTAGAAGTGGCCATTGTTGAATAAATTTGGTGAACAACCAAAAGTAACAAATATAAGGAGAAAGATAAAGAGATGAAGATTAAGGTGACCAGGCAGTTTTGAGAAAGACAAGAACTGTCAAGCATCAGTTAAGATGGACAGAGTTAATCATCAGGGTGGCCAGATCTTAAAGGTGTAGCTAGGATAAATCTCGTGCACAGGTTATGAACTTTTTAAATGTAATGGCCGTACAAATTAAAGATTTTGTGGATGAAACGAGGTTAAGAAGTATTCTGGATTCTAGATTTATTGTAGAGGATAAGATAAACTCACACGCACTTAAACCTTTGAATCGGACCCATTGTACTACCTTTTGTTTGCAGCTTCACCTAAATTCTGTCATTCCCCAAGCCACTCCAGCTGTAAAATAAAACGCAAAGATTTTGGCAAGCGGAATGTTACTGATTCTAATCATGTCGAGCCAGAAGTCGTCCAACACAGTACAGATCCTCTTATTGAAGTTAACACCGGACAAATATATTTAGCAGAAATAGTCAGACCAATAGTTAGATGAGAAGAGCAGAGAGGTGGTCTTTGACGTTCAGGATAGGTATGAAAAATACATACATAGCGAGCTAGCAGATCCATTAGATACCATAGGTGTTGGGCCTCTGATCACAAAGAAAACCATGCAAAGGCCAAAATAGGAAGGGAAAATGGAACCAATGTTCCACAAAAATTTGTTTTTTATTTCTTTAGTTAAAATGTTTGGAACCGGTAGCAAAATATTGTAAAAGCCTTCTCAGGATGTAAGGAAATCAGAGGATATTCCATCTCATCTAAATACTCCGTTCACCACGACCAACACCGTGTCTGTTCTCTCATTGATTTTATTACTAAATAAATCTAGTCGTGAAATTAAGACCGGAGAGTTTGGGAGATACACTTGCTTTAAGTTGGTAAACTTTCTTGGTTGGTAATAATTATATAATAAATAATGGATTTTTTTGTCCACCATATGCCGGCAGCGCATTCGTCAATATTTTGAAGACGTAATGCGTAGAGAGAGAGGTCAAGCCTGGAAAAGTTGTTTAGGGAAAGATAAAAGGTATTAAGAGACCAAGAGGTAGATCACCTAATAAATGGATTGATCAAATATAAAATGTAACCAAACGACTCCTACCGCCCAACAGCGAGTGATGCAAAGGCCTGCAGAAATGGAGGAACATGGTGGACGGCTGCGAATAAGCTATTTAGATTACGATTCCTCAGTCATGAGGATGCGACTGGAGAGAGAGATTTTAATTTAACTTTCTATACTTATAAGAGAGATGAGGTAAGTGGATGGGCCAAGGACCGCACTCTAGGCTAGAAGCTCTAGGTTCGATTTCCAACTCGGCTACATTTATCCGACTTTATTATGACCCTCTCCTTTCGGAAGGCAGTGGCAATCCACCCAGAGTAATCTGCCATGAACGCCATTTAATAATAATAACATATTAAATTGGTCACGACGTTCGAATACGAACAACGACTACGAAAAAGAAGAACTGTTATAAGTTAGGTTATATAAGTTAGGTTAGAAGTATTTTAAAAGTTTATTGCGTTTACTATATTATATTTGTTTTTGGGTTTTTAAATTATTAAAAATTGATTTGCTCATTATTTGTTTTTTGCACATATTATCCCCTCTTCTATTATCTCCTTCAACATTATCACAATAAAAATCGTATATAGATCTACTGTAATGGACTAATGGTGCGTGATACAATCGAAGTTTGTTCTGTCATTTTTTATTATCAACAAAAATACTTCCAGTCCGGCCTTCAGGCCGCACAACCAAGATCATCTTATTTATAAATATTTAGATACAGAAAAAATATTTGTAGGGTATAATTTCTTGTTTATCTTTTTATATTTTAGCGGATAGAAAAGCACACGAAGAGATACCTAAAAAACTTCGTTGCTATAGAAATAGTTCATTAATAGTACCTATCACATTTATTAGAATGTAACTTAAAAATGTAAAAAAAATTCTGCAATTCAAACTTTCAACATTTTTTCTAAAGTATGATTGATTGATATTTTACGATAGATTTATCAGAAATAAAGTGAAGTATTTTTTCATTGTCTAAAACATGCAATGGTTCTATGTACGGAGTGCCACCATTTTTATCAACAAATTTAATTACTTTTTTATTAACTGTTTGGTTCATAAAAAATATTTTACACCATCAATTTTGATATTAGAAAATAATTTTTGAGAAATATCAATTTTCGAGGAAAAAATTTGGAATCATCCTGGTGTACATTTTTTAAGCATTGAAGCATTGAAGTGCTGAATCGGAACGCTTTGTAGTTGTACAAGATGAGTTAAGATTGCAAATTTTCTCCTCCATTACTATCAGATTATAATCAATAGTTTAAACCTAAAAGTTGAGACCCCTAATCACCGGACTAACTGTCCAAAATAACTAAAAAATAATCAAAAACAGAAATTATTTAGGCTACTATATGGTAAAAATTTGAACTGTTCTGAATCACAGCAAAAAGTTGCGAAAACTTTTTAGGTCACTCTCGTAAAATTCGAGACTAATAAATCAAAACGCTATAAATAACAACCGTGGAAAACTAATAGGTACTTCGATTTTTCGTTAAAAGGTTAAGAACCCTTTATTGTTTATCAATTTGAATAGATAACTTCGTCTGCTTTTATTAGATTTTTTAAAGCGAACCAATTTCATTTTGTTCGGAAATAAATTGCGAAATTTCCATCAAGGGTGATTCCCCAAGGCTAATGTCAACTTCGATTACTGGGAATACCTATTATAATTTTTTTTTATTGTTCTAGTCTGCTTATGCGGAGTTTATAAATCTTCGGTTTTATAGAATTTTTTTATTTAAAAAAATTTCAATAACGCAATCATGCAGAGGTTCCAAAAATGATTTAGGCACTTACACATTTGGAAACCGGGGAACTAATACTTAAGTTCCTGAAAAATTGGGGTGAGTATCAAATATTTGTTTATTTATGTTTCAAAATTTGAAAAACGCGAGGAAAATTATTTTTCAGCAAGAATTATTGACATACGATAGATTATTAAGACAAGTACATTTTTCTATAACTCATTTTTTGAACATGCAATGGTTCCAGGTACGAACTATCGCCATAGGTATCGACTAATTTTGTGGTTACTGTTCAACTCCAGGTTATTAGTCACAAACCAGGTAATTACGGCAGACAATTCAAAAAATACGTGGAGTGAGAGAATTTTAGGTGAGGAAAACTTTTATTTGATTCTTTAACGAGCCAACTTGCTTGTTGTGATTTTAATAAATTGCTTAGATAATTTAGATTATAATCGTTCATCGTTTAATCACGCTAATATTGACTTATAATTAGATACCACGAATATGCAGTAATAAATTATATAAATTAATGTAATCTAATTTATATAACTTAAAATTAGAATTTTGTTTTTGTGAAGCGTAGAAGGAATTTTCTGACATTCTTTTATGTGGCAATTTGCTAAATTAGTTTTTTACAAAATTTTTGAATCATCCTGTACAGTAGGTTTCGATTCCCGATAGTGCTCAAAAAAAGTATCCGTGCCGTGGTTAGAATTGCACGTTAAACGTTGTTTAGGTCAATAAGTATTGCCTGGAGTTGGGCATCTTTAAAAACTTGACATCTATGACATTGGTCAATTCTTGTCGTCTAGGTGCCTGAATTTTCAATGCAATATCACCACTCCTTCTCGCTGTCAAAATTTGTTTGCCCTCCTCACTTTCTTCGTAGTGATTATGATAAGAGATAATCTAATAATCTTAGATTAGAGATCTTCATTGACTTCTCAGGTGTTGATTTCCTTTGGAATTTTTTTGCTGATAACTTTCAGAAACTTTTCCTCCGTCACCTGATGAGAAATAGGAACCTTCATCAGCTAGATCGTTTTTTTTAGTTTTGCCAACTTCATCTACTGATGACACGATTAATGTGATTATTCCACTTGGAAGGGCCCGACGGTAGAGTAGGTGTCTTGGTGATATTTAATATCCGCTTTGATTGCTATCTTGATCAGAGAGAGAACTAAGCCTGGGCTCGTTCTCTTCTTCTTCCCAGTTTATTTAGTTGTTTTATCACCTTCTGTTAATGACGTGATCATTTAAGACTTCTTCTCCACTTCTCTGCTATTTAAGTTTTGCAAAATCTTTTTCTTTATGGCAAAACTTTCTTATTAGGAAAATACGGTCTGAAAATGCTAGCTGATTCCTTATCTGTTATCAAAATTAAACTTAATTTTTTTCCCATTTTTATCAGAACATGCAAAAGTTCCAAGCATGAACTTTCAACTTCGTATTTCTTAAAATTACTCGTAAACCAGGTACGGAGACTAATAATTTTACAGAAAAAGTGAATTAATGGGTTTAGGTAAGGAAAACTTTTATAAGATTCCTGGATAACTTAAATTGCTTATTATGTTTAAAATTACTGTTTCTCAGGAAAATATCAACGATTACAATTTCAAATCTTTCGAATTTCTTGAAAATTCAGTTATATACATAAAATATTTACCTATTTTTCTTTTGCCTTTTTTGTAAAAGGTTAATTTGATTTTTTGTAAACAAAAAATTCCGACTGCATTTACACTTTTCTAAAACCTTAGGGAATTACCCCAGGTGCACGTCTATGGTAGGCGCAATCTTATCCGCAGTTGTTGATCTGCAAGTTGGTTGTGTAACTTATTCGTTGTTAAGTGAAAAGTTTAAAACCTTTTAAGGTAATTTCGCAATTAAGCATTGTTATTTTATTTAAATTTTGTTAATATACGATAATTTTGGTAAAGTAAGCCACGTAACATGAAGATTAATGCATAATTTTTGTTTTAGATTAGTGAGGTTATAATCTAATATTTTAAAATGGGAAGGAAAGTGACTGTGGCGGCGAGTACGTTGAATCAGTGGGCGATGGATTTTGAAGGAAATCGCGATAGAATTTTTGAGTCGATCGTAGAAGCTAAAGAAATGGGCGCCAAATTTCGTTCAGGACCGGAGTTAGAAATTACGTAAGCGATTTATTTTTATATATCTGTGGTCGGGGATTCCCCTTAGAAAAAACTTATCGGATTACTAAAAGAAGTTTTAAGTTGGTAACAACACTGTCTGTGTGTCCAACCTACTATTTCTATGTGTGTCTGTCTGGCGTATACTTCACTGATCTCTTTTTTTAAATTATTTAAAATTAAAAAAAAAACTATAAAAAAGGACACGACGTGCCCTTATTTTGTTGGAAATACATTTTTGGTCGGGAAAGTCTATGATAATAATATTATAATGGTTTCGATGAGAAACCCACCATCCAAAATTGCACCGGCAGCTCGTAACTGATGGTGGCACTCGAAATCTACTTGAGGGTCTGTGGGTTCAACTCAAATTCAAACTAATGCGCCAAAAATAAACTCAGTCGAAATTAATAATAATCAAAACGAATTCAAAATTAATTCTCTATTTATTCAAAAAACAAAAATTAAAATTTTTTATCAAAGAGACTTCAATTCTACTCACAAATCTAAGTTTTAGAAAGTTGAGTGTCAAGTGTTGTAGGCGTACGACTGCACTGTTATAAATAAAAATCAAAATACCAGGAAACAGCGAAAAGCAAAAGAAATGATTTTCTATGACAAATGTTACAAAATTCAATATTTAACAAAATTTTGCTAAACAAGTAAACCGCAAATTTTTTTTTCATCGCCACAAAACTTTATAATTGCAAATTATCAATAGTTAAACAATTTAAATTGAGCTCTTTTACCTTATAAAACTTACCATATGACCTTAACTGGAATCAACACTATTGATAAGCGTAAATTAAATTCTTCTTCTAATGTAGCCTTGGAACCAAAATCACCAATTAATTAATTGCAGAAAATTCCGCAAACACCAAAAACTCACAGCTCAAACTAATAATAATATGAAATCAATGACCAATGACTTCTGGTCGAACGCCAATCCAAATTCACTAACTTTGGTCCACTACGACCAAGATGATCTTCTATCTCAACTTAACGTTTTTTTCAGCGTCCCAAAGTTGATTTTTTCTCGACTCCACGTCGACTGACTTTCAAGTTTAGTTGCATATTTTGACTCTATAGCTGTGACTTTAGATGTCTTATTACTACAGATGCGATTTTTCACCTTTTTTTTTATTTTAGCTTCTATTTTTATTTTATTAGTACCTACCAAAATTCCTTTTATGAAAAACTACGTCATATATGGGGTAGGTGTAAACTCCGCAAATTCGGCAGGTAACCAAAAAAAAAAGTGTAAACTCCACTCCGAGCAAAAAGGTCGACGGTAATCTTAGATGTAAACTCCGCAAATGTATTAGTGGAGTTTACATACGAAAGATTAGGGGATTTATGTAGGGAGCAATAGAAATTATTTTTAATTTAAAGAATTTTTATTTAATTATCATATTTAAAAAAAATATCTTTGTAACGGTAACCTACCGAGGAATCTCTGTTTTTACAATAAATTTCATATTTATCGCGGATCTCAGTTGTACAAAATTGTTAAATAGCAGGTGTATTAAAATTAAAAATTTTATATTCAATTTAAAAAATATTAAGAGATATTTCTTTAATGGTATGCTCTAAAAAAAAATGTTTCCTAACACTAACCTAAGCTCAACTCGTGGATATTTCTTCAATTGTTTGCTCTAAAAAAAAAATCGTTTTGTAACACTAACCAAACCTTGACCGATGGATCTTCTTTTTAAAGATTCAGTAATAAAAAATAAATTATTTCCTAACACTAACCTAAGCTCAACCCGTGGATATTTCTTCAATGATTTGTTCTAAAAAAATCGTTTTGTGACACTAACCTAATCTTGACCGGTGGATCTCTCTTTTAACCCTTTGAACGCTCAATTAAAAACATAAAAAATAGTGTTCTATAACATTCCTTTTATTTTGTTTTTCTTACTTTAATATACTAAAAAAAAGTTGCCAGGTGGTGTTATTTTAATAAATGAGGAATGGATAGAGACAAACAGTGTCTGAGAGGCTTGGCGACAAAGGTTTCATTTCCGCGTGCAAAGCTAATGGCTTTTCGACTGAAGTCGAATTAAGCGTTGAAAGGGTTAAAGATCCACTAATAGTAATTCTCTAATTATGTGTGTTAGATGTTTGGCTCTTCTTCTTCTTAGTGCCATATCTTCTTTAGACATTGGATAATTATACCAATTTAATATTATTATTTTAATATTAAATGGATCGCTAGGCAGATTACTGTCGATGGTTTGCTATTGCCTTTCGAGAGGAGAGGGTCATAATGAAGTTGGATAAATTTTTGTAGCCGGGTTGGGTATCGAACCTAGGGCTTCTAGCTAGAGTCTGGTTCTTTACCGGTACATTACCCCCTATAAGCCCTATTTATCTTTTTACTTTTTTTTTCTTTATTTAATTTTTACGACCTATTTAAGCATGTTGGAAACATTTTTAAATTTTCAGTTCAAATAGAAAAAAAAATCTTGCTTTTACAACGATTCTAAATTAAAATTTTTGAATTGTTTTTTTTTTTAATTAAATTTGTTGTATGTATTTAAATTGTTATTAATCTAAATAATATTGAGAAAATGCAGAGTTGTGACAGATACACTTTTTTCACTTATTTGAAAATCATACAAAGGTACTAAAAACAGGGACATACATACATGGAGGGTATGGGAGAGAGCTTCCCCCCAAAGTTTCAGAAAGTTGGCAAAAACTTTCAATGGTTGATCAATTTGGCATTTTTTTATGCATAAATTTACAGAAAGTTGCAAGATTTACAAAAAGTTGGCAATTTTGAATTAATTCAGTTGGCAAATTTGAGCTTTCTCCCCCCCGAAAAAAGTTGGTTGGGCACGTCCCTGAGTAAAAAAGCTATTTTAGGTTGGTATTATAGTTTAAGGTTACTAAATACTAAAATATTAAAATTTTAATTTTTTTTTAATGAATTTCTTTAAAATCGCTTTTTAAGTACCTTTTTTTGAATTTATACGACCTAAAAATCTCACCTCTACTTATCACAGTATACAATCACGAAATATTATGGACAAAATTTCATTTTCAACGAAATTGTTTCTATGTAATTTTTTTTTTATAATTTTTGCAGTGTTTTGCAGTGTTTGTTTTTGCAAGCACTTCATAGTGTGCTTCAGTGGCGTAGCCAGAAATACGTTTTCTGGGCGGTTTGACAAAAAAGAGAGTAAGTGAAGAAAATAAGGAGGGGGGAAAGAGGGAAAACAATAAAATGAGACCAGAACAAAAACCTGTTTTTCATTTATTAATAATTTGCTAAGTTGGGAAAAATATTGTGTTATTTTTAGGCTCTGTGGCGGGGGGGGGGGTAAACTTAAAAAGGAATAATAACAAACAGAAAATGAAAGGACTAAAAATATGGTGTGAGGACATTAACTGGGCTCAGAAGATATTCAGCAAGATTTAATAGATAAAACGCATTAAAACGCAGTGGCGTAGCTACGGGGGGGGGTTAAACCTAAGTTTAGACCCCAAAGGCTTAAAAATAACACAATAGCCCAGTCAAATATTGAAAGAGCAGCAGTTCTTCTCAGTTGTTCCATTGCTTTAACATTTTTAGTAAATAATTAACTTGACATACTGTACTATGTATTGGTTTCCACAGTTGACCTGGCGTTATCGTACGCTCCCACTCTTCGCCCTCTATCTTAAGAACGGTTAATTGTACAAAATATTTCCTAAGACCTAATTTGTAGAGAATTTTATTCTCTACAACTTTTCTAATAGCTAAATATGTCATTTAGAGCATAGAAACCTAGATATTAAAAAAAAAATGTGACTTTTTACCTTTAATATTTTGTGACGCGAATACGAGATTTTATGAGACTTTTGAGACAACTTATAAAACGACATAATAAAGGTTTATGCAAATTTTCAGCTTATTTGCTTTTATTCTGAGGTTAAATGCTTATTTGACTGGGCTATCTGTGAAAATTCTAGTGTTTATAGAATCCTAAATGAAAAAGAAAAAAAGAAGCGAAAGTCACCTCCTTCTACAGGAAGATTTTCCCAAGAAACACAAAAACACTTTAAAATACCGAGTAAAATGATTGTATCTGATGGATTTAATCTAAGTTACAAAAAGTGTCTAAAGGACGTGTATGAATTGCTAGTTTCTTCTTGGGTCGTCAAGCTGGTTTTCTGGGGTCTGGTTGACTAATAAGTACAGTCGTAGGGTGGCTTGTTAGTAATGTTTTAATCATGTAAAGATACTTGGATGGGCCGTGGAGCAAAAATGCTCTTTGGTTTCTTGATGTTCTTGATGAATGAGTGGATTTTCTGCGTCGCTACAGCGGAGATAGAACTTCTCGGTGATCATCTGATTGAAGTCATCGATCGTGGGGGCTTGAACCGCCGCCTGGAATTGGCAATAGCTATTTTTTTAGATTCCAACATTTTGTGTGGTTAGGATTCTAGATATTTGACGGAGTTGGATAATCTTGCCGAACCAGTGCGGTACCACGGTATCATGAGGTTTAGAACCATCTGGATCAGTCCGATTGTTCCTTTTTGATTCGCTGATCTTGCGAGGAACTCAATAATTGATTGTCAAGTTTCGATATTTTAAGTTTGATTTGCCCCGGTCACTGCATTCTGTAGACGGTACGTGCGCTCAACGTAAATATTTTCAACAAAGCTTAGTAAGGGCGGGGTTACCGCAGTTGGTTAAATATCCTGATTTAAGTTATGGGTTCCTAGCAAAATAGTTTCAGCATATCTTGCTGCAAAACTTTATTTTTTGTTTCATTTTCAGTGGTTACAGTTGTGAAGATCACTTCTACGAAGGTGATACCTTTCTGCACAGTTGGGAAGTGTTACTCGAATTATTACAAGCACCCATTTGTCAAGACATTTTAATTGATGTCGGTATGCCTGTGATGCACAAAAATGTAGCGTACAACTGTCGAGTAATTTTTTTGAATCAGAAGATTCTTTTGATTCGTCCAAAATTGCACACTTGTGATCAAGACATTTACAGAGAATCGCGCTGGTTTTCTCCGTGGAAGAAGGTAAATTTTCGTTCATTTTGGAAACGCATAATTATTTTCGTTACCTATTTAAGATACGACAAGTGGAAGATTATTACCTTCCACGAATGATCCAGAATGTAGCAGGTCAGACGGTGGTTCCGTTCGGTGACGCCGTTATAGCAACAAGGGATACTTGTATAGGTTTTGAAATTTGCGAAGAATTGTGGAATCCAGAAAGTCCTCATATTGCGATGGGTTTCGATGGGGTCGAAATTATTAGCAATAGTTCAGGAAGCTATACGGAGTTGCGGAAAGCTTACATAGTGGCCGATTTGGTCCAAAGTGCCACTTTTAAATCCGGTGGTTGCTACTTATTTAGTAATCTTAGAGGGTGTGACGGTCAGCGAGTTTACTTCAATGGAGCATCCTGTGTAGTATTAAACGGCGAAATTCTTAATCATTCCAAACAGTTTTCTCTTCAAGATGTGGTAAGTTTTGGGGTGTTTTTCTTCACGGTTTGTTAACCTAATTTTTAGGAAATTACAGCTTCAACTATTGACTTGGAGGATATACGGTCATACAGAAATGGTTTAAGGTCCAGGTCGCATTTATCATCAGCAAGGCCTTGTTACCCACGCATTCAAGCCGATTTTTCGTTATCGGCCGATAACGAATTTGGTTTGCCGACCGCTTCACCGATTCAGTGGACTTATCTGACCCCAGAAGAAGAAATTGCACAAGTAAAGCGACAAATTTGGTTTAAAATAGATTTTATTTAATTTTTATTAGGGACCTGCTTGTTGGTTATGGGACTATTTGAGACGATCTGGTCAAGGTGGTTTTTTTATACCTTTAAGTGGAGGAGTGGATTCCACATCTGTAGCCATTATTGTTTACTCCATGTGCAACATTGTGATTGATTCCATTCAAAGAGGAGGTGCATTTAAACTCTTAACATTTTTCTTTACAAAAATTGTAATTTTTCAGATACCAAAGTTTTGTCAGATGTTAGGAGAATTTTATCTGACCCTGAATACGTACCAAAGCAAGCAACAGAACTTTGCAATCGGCTTTTGGTCACCTGTTACATGGGAACTGAAAATTCATCCAAAGAAACCAAGCAAAGGGCAGCTACACTAGCGGCACAAATTGGAAGGTAGGTGATAAAATTCGTTATTTAGCTCGGTTATTATTGAACTTAGGAAATGGAACAAAGATGTTCAGTTTTTTAATCTATGTAAACTTCGTAAATTGATCAGTTTTTGTTATCACGTTGTGTACCATTTTTCGATTTTCGAAAAGATTTGGGATTGTGGACTCTGATGGTTTGTTTTTCAGGAGGGTTTGATGACTTTAAGGGAGGATGAGATGAGTCCTGTTTGGTCTATCTTCTGTGCAGTACCTTGAATAACTTATTATTTTTATTATTTATAATGGCGCATAACTTGATGACCAAAAATAACAACTAAAATTTCTTTGCGCTGTCTGCCTATGTTAAAAAAATTGACTGCTTTTTTTTCCAACTTGTAATGTTATTTTTTCACAAAATCTTTTAGTTATCACATGGTGGTCCCCATAGATCGCGCGGTGAGTGCTACTCTAGAAATATTTAGTACTGCTACTGGATCATTCCCGAAATTTGCCGTGCGAGGTGGATGTCCACGCCAAAACATCGCGTTACAAAACATCCAGGCTCGTTTACGCATGATTTTTTCGTACCTATTCGCTCAGTTAATGTTGTGGGTACGTGGACGACCTGGCGGTCTCTTGGTGCTGGGTTCAGCAAACGTGGATGAATCATTGAGGGGCTATTTTACCAAATATGACTGCTCTAGTGCTGACATAAATCCAATTGGTGGAATATCAAAAACCGACTTAAAAATGTTTTTAAATTACGCAAAGGAAAAATTTAAACTTACTGTAGTTGGAGAAATCATAGGTGCACCACCAACTGCTGAATTGGAGCCATTAAAAGATGGGCAGGTTTGTCAAACGGACGAGGAAGATATTGGAATGACTTACGCCGAATTGAGCGTTTTTGGGAAATTACGTAAACAACAAAAGTGTGGTCCGTTTTCTATGTACTGCAAGTTAGTGCAAATGTGGTCGGACTTGTACACCCCTGAAGAGGTCGCCGAAAAAGTGAAACATTTTTTCAGGTTTGTTTTTTTTTGTTTATAAGCGATTTAGAGACCAATTTAGAAGGTTAACCACCTAATTAATTAGTATAACCTGCAACCGCCATAAATTTGGATTACTATAAATGTTAACGGTTAGGATGACGGGATCACTTGACCTACTGGCACTTGCTATTTATTGATTATTATTACTGAAACATATAATTTTCAGGTGTTATGCTATAAACAGACATAAAATGACTATTCTTACACCTTCATACCACACAGAGAGTTACAGTCCAGATGATAATAGATTTGATCACCGTCCATTTTTGTACCGTGTGAACTGGTCATGGCAGTTTAGAGCAATAGATAGACAGGTAAGCTTAAGTCTATTAAAAATCACAACTAACAAAGATAATAACTTTTTAGCTTAGCCTTCAGTCAAACTTGACAAGGAAATCTTCCAGCACTTTAAATACAAATAGAACGAGATCAGCAGTTCAAGTGTAGCTGAATCAGATTTAATAGTATCTTAATTTTAAAAATCTTTATTTTTTGAACTTTAACTTACGTAAAAAAAAAAATAAAATTATGTATCATTAATTGGTTTGGTATACATTTATATTTATTATCATAGCTGCCTAAAGGGCCTAAAGTGTAGCTATGAGCATAATCAAGTGTGCATTTTAAACAAAAACATCAAAGAATTTACCGTGTAAATTTGAAAAAAATTGATAACGGTCATAAGTAGCAAATTAACTAATTTAGCTAGATTAATTTTCAAAAAATTGTTTAGGTGATTTTAGATATTAGGCATTTACGAAAATTCTACCGGTATATACCGCATCTACCGGTTGATTTCAAAAATTCAATCGTATAATTGGTAAATATATTACTGTTTAATTCTACAAAAATAATGAAAACATTCACACCGGAAATGGGGTAGTTTTTGAGGGGGTTAAATTTTTCTAAAATTTTTATTTAGTAAAATTTAAGAATTATTTACTGTTACCACCAGGCCCGTAGCTAGGGGGGGCACCTAGGGGCACGTGCCCCCCTCCCGAAATGTTTAGAGAAAAAAATTTTTTTAAAAGTAAAGGAAAATTTGTTTATAATAATAAAAATTCTCGGAAGGGGAACCACCAAAAATTTTATTTTTTACAAGTGCCTCTCCTCCCCGAAATTAAATCGTACCGGCCTGGTTACCACTATTGGTGAACCTTTATTATTTGGAACAATTCCTCTTGAAGAACTACCAGGTTTCTTAAAACTAAAAAGTTGAAAAACGAGAAGTGAAAATTAAAAAAACATGAGCCCTGAAATAATATAAAATATTATTTAAAACTATGAGCTTCATTTTAAATAGGTGCGTATTTCTAGATTAATAAAAATTAAAAAAAAAAAAATCTTTTTTTATTTAAGTAGTAATCAATTTATTAGTACAAAAAATTTAATTTTCAGAGTTATGCTATGGCCAGGCATAAAATTGCTGTTCTTACATTTTCGATCTATGTGGACAGTTGCAGTCTGGACAAAGATAGATTTGATCACCATCTTTTTTTGGACAGGTAAGCTTGAGACGAGACCAAAACCAGAAGTAAATTCTTTTTAGCTTGATTTTCAGGCAAATTTTAAAAGAAATACTTCTGGTATAAAAATTCTGTTTTATTTATTTAAACTTCCGTAAAACATAAAGTTAACTATGAAATGATATTTTCTTGTCGTAATCCCAAATAAAGATATTACCATTTTCCCTATATGATATAATTCTTGTTTCGGTAAGTCGATTACTTAAGTTTATTGTATTATAAAACATTTCAAATTTTCTTATTTGTTTGCCAGATTTAAGGCACCATATTTCTACACCGTACTTTATAAAAAAATTTTCTTTGTTTGTAGTAAAAACGAGGTGATTTCCCACTTTAACCTCAGAGATTGCTGTGGGTGGACCGACAGTGAACAAATATGTTCCAGTCAAAAAATCCCAAATATAAAATTTGGAATTACGATTAATTCTATATCCAATTTTGTTGTCATCCAATAACATAAAATTATCTATCTTATTATAATTTTTCATTTTTGGGATAAAATCAAAGACGTTAAAAGTAATTATTTTCTCGAGGGTCTCAACGTTCCATGTGGTCATTTTCCAATTTTGGCAAAAAATAATTAAGTATTGATCTTTCAACAACATATCTAAATTGCGGTGATTCTCAGGGCTAATAAGTTCTACCAATGTGTCATCGTCCAGGTTTAAGATGCTAACAGATCCAGTAGTTAAAAAAAGTACCGCCCACTTTTTATAGAAGTAAAATTTTTTAACATCGTCAGCCACATGCTTAAGGCCCTGAGTGTCCATATTTAAAAGACAAAAATACTTTTGAGTATTCTTGCAAACAAAACCAATCAAATTTTTGTGGAATTGAATCGTCTCCCCTTTCAACCATTCGCAAATCCTTTTATTCATTATCAATTCGTTAGTACGTATGTTCCACACATACATGTTACAAAAACTTGAGGAAGTGGTGCTCACGTATATCAGTAAATCGTTATGTTTCTTAACTATAAATTTATTAAAATTTCCACCTTCGAAAGCATTAATACGAAAAGTATGTGTAACTTTACCAGTAGATGAATTTATTATGTGCAATTTTTTATATGGCGTTACTCTTATAGCTAATATTTCGTCATCAAAATAATGAACATAGTGATTTGGTGGTACAGTGTTCAGAGTGACTTCAACAGTAATTTCTTCATAAATGTCATATTTCCAATTATTATGTAGCGCGTGGTTGTAGAAATAAGTTCCCTGCCAATAACCAAACTGATCAGTTAATTTCTTAGAAGCCACAGTTTCTTTTGATTTCTCTATCGGCTGAAAGTTATCTATCTCACACTTTCTTTTCCAAAAGCTTTCGTTTATGATCTGATGTCTCCATCTTCCACTAGAATTCCAAATTTCACAGATATCATCCCCTGTTAAATATAAACAAATATTGTGTACTGTTTCTTGTGGTAAATTTCCTAAAATGTCTATTTTTGTCTTCTTGTGCACATTTTTAGATTTTATGCAACTAAGCATCTTGTGTAAAAAATTTCCACCCCCGTACTTTAGGTTACCCTACAATTTGAAATTTAGTCAGTTTGTGTTTGTTTATGCCTGACCCACCATTGAGCATTGATTACCATGGACCATTAACAGAAAGTCACATAGGAGCCTCCTACCAACTGGTGCCAAGAAAAACACCATGGTTACAAGTAGAAGTTGGTTTTACACTACCACGATGTCAATTAAAACGTGTTATAAATTTATGCAATTATTGCAAAAAAATCGTGAATTTTGTCGGATATTATTCCCAAATTCACGAAAAGCAGTTCATAATACTCGGGCTCCAGGGTATTTTCATCTCTCGACTATTATTCCCTTAGATCATATATATTATATGAGTAATATATATGATCTAAGATTATTCCTCTCGCCGCCTTGCGGCTCGTGTCATAAACTACGTCTCGTGACGAAAAACAACCCTTTACGCCCTCGTGATATAAACTACTATTGCAATCCGATCATTTTATTAATTGTGTTCGGATTATAACTATTTGTGCGGATTACTGAGTTTTTCTTCTTTTGTTCAAATTACTGGATGGCAGAGCTGTCTAAAGCACTTTGTATTTCAAGTAAAAGACTTATAAAAAGTAATTCAAGTACTTAAAAGTACTTGGTACTTGAAGTACTTTTTCAAAATAAGATAATATAAATAATCAAAATAAAATTGGAATGAAACCGAAAAAAGCATATCCAAATTGTTGGTGTGAAAATGAGCTACTAGAGACGGTCGGAGAGCAATGGTCAAGCAAGTTGACTGCGAACGCTTAATACCCGGTTCGAATCCGGGTGAAGTTACAACTGTATACCGGCCGTCTTACTGGTCCTCCAGGTTGGGGGTTCTACCGACGGGCCGGCTCCTCGTCGTAGGTAAAAAAAGTAAAAAGCTTACTAACCAGACGCCAATCGCAAGGTTGGTAGTTTGGGAACGGATAAAACGGTTTCTAGCTGTAGCGTGGTGCATTGTGATGTGTTTAGCATGTATTTGTTACTTACCTTGCAATGTATTAAGCAATCCGAAATAGATAGGAAAATGAGCTACTAAATCCGTTATTAAAGATTGCTCTCAGCGGGGGGGGGGTGAAAATAATAATGATATTATAATTCTTTGGAAATACTTATGTTATAGGGGGGGGGGTTGAATAATACTTGAATACTTGAGTATTTGGTAATTGGATTTGACAAAATTTGAGTAATTGAAGTACTTTAAAGTAATTCAAGTACTTATAAAGTAATTGAAATACTTTTAAAGTAATTGAAGATTGATGTACTTTAAAGTTACTCAAGTACTTGAAAGTAATTGAAGTACATTCAGGCCCAGTTTATCAATCTCTAGTTAGTGTCCCAGGTAAATTAGTCTGACAAGTATGAATTTTAACCGATTATCGATTAAATTGCTGTTGGTAAAATCGCATTGTCTATAGGCATGGCTGGGCAAATACATTTTTATTTGTATTCGAAATACAAATTACTTGAAAGTCGAGGATTTAAAATACAAATAGAAAATACAATTTAAAAATGTGCCAAAATACTCAAAAACATTTGTATTTAAAATATTTTATTAAAATATATTACTTTATTTAACAATTCATTGTTGTAGGTGCATGTTATCAGTCCCCCTTCTGATTTCAAATTTTGAATACAAAATTAGTTTAAATCATTTATTCATTTTTTGCGCAAAAATATTTTCGTTTGTACCCAAATAGTTTTTGAGAAGTTTTAAAATATAACTGACCCGGGGGGGGGGGGTAACTGAAGATATGCTTTCTTGAAATTTTGAATTTCGGATTTATTTATTAATTCTGCTTCGACCGTAATAATTTCAAACGGCGCTCTTTATTAAACCAATGAAATTGTTCTTTCATTCTTTACATCAATTAAAGACGTCATTTATAAAACCTACCTAAAAAACCTGCGCTAGAGGCATTTTAAAACACGTGCATATTTTGACGGAAAATTAAAAAAAAATGTATTTAAATGGCAACAAAATGAAATTGAATAATGTATTTAAAATACAAATTACATTAGTACTTCAAATACGTATTTTAAATACATGTAACTGCAATATTGCCCAGCCTTGACTTTGAGTAATTGAAGCTATGATTGAAGTATTTTTATAGTATTTGAAATACTTTTAAGGTATAAGAATAATTTAATAGTTGGCCTATAAATTATACTATATTAGGAAATATATTGTTGAGGTTTTATTAAGACAATTAAATATTGTCCTATGTTTTGGGTCATTTAGGTCCATTTCCAAGGCTGTGATAATCAAATCAATTATTATAACCAAAAATACAACAACGACAGACATGTTTCGATCTTATTAGATCTCATCAGTGATGTATAGTTGTAAATTTGGTTATAATTGATTAGAAGTTCACTTTATATAGTATTTTACTGGTAGGACCAAATGAAAAATATACATATGGGGCATTCCACACCAAATCGACCACTTTTGAACCCGACCCCTTTTGATTTCCTGAAATTTTTACATAACATTATACTATCTCATCAACAACAGTTCTGTAAATTTTTTCAAAATTTTTTACTCAACCCAAAAAAAGTTACGAATTTTTAGAAAAACTGCTGTTTTTTTTTCAAACGATCGTAACTATTTCAAAAATTGACTAATCGGAACGTTTTTTTTTTGGTTTTGTTTGTCTTTAAACGTACTTTTCAGGAAAAAATACAAAAAAAATATTCAAACTTAGATTCTACAAAATTTTTCATTTTTTCGGAGAAAATCATTGATTTTTCAAATTTCGACACTTTTGATTTTGATTTTTTTATTTAAAAAAAAACTCTGATTTATTCCGCGTATAACAACGCAAACCCCATAATGGGCCGACATTTCTTTCTATTTCTTTTGTTTAATTGAAAAATAGTATTTGCGTAAAAATAAAACAAAATATTTTTTAATTAAACAAAAAAAATAGAAAAAAATCTTGGCCCATTATGGGGTTTGCGTTGTTATACGCGGAATAAATTAGAGTTGTTTTTGAAATAAAAAAATCAAAAATTAAAAGTGGAAAAATTTGAAAAATTAATGATTTTCTCCGAAAAAATAAAAATTTTTGTAGAATCCAAGTTTGAATATTTTTTTTGTATTTTTTCCTGAAAAGTACGTTTAAAGACAAATAAAAACAAAAAAAAGAACGTTTTGATTAGTCAATTTTTGAAAAAGTTACGATTGTTTGAAGAAAAAAAACATCAGTTTTTCTGAAATTTTAACTTTGTAAAAAATTTTGAAAAAAATTACACAACTGATTTTACGTATTATGCTATCCCTTCAAAAACAGTTCTGTAAATTTTTTCAAAATTGTTTACAAAGTTAAGAATTTTTAGAAAAACTGATGTTTTTTTTCTTCAAACGATCGTAACTTTTTCAAAAATTGACTAATCAAAACGTTCTTTTTTTTGTTTTTATTTGTCTTTAAACGTACTTTTCAGGAAAAAATACAAAAAAAATATTCAAACTTGGATTCTACAAATTTTTTTATTTTTTCGGAGAAAATCATTGATTTTTCAAATTTGTCCACTTTTGATTTTTGATTTTTTTATTTCAAAGGAAACTCTTATTTATTTCTCGTATAACAACACAAACCCCATAATGGGCCCACATTTCTTTCTATTTTTTTTTTGTTTAATTAAATAATATTTTGTTTTATTTTTACACAAATAATATTTTTTAATTAATCAAAAGAAATAGAAAGAAATGTCGGCACATTATGGGGTTTGCGTTGTTATACGCGGAATAAATCAGAGTTTTTTGTTAAATAAAAAAATCAAAAATCAAAAGTGTCGAAATTTGAAAAATCAATGATTTTTTCCGAAAAAATGAAAAATTTTGTAGAATCCAAGTTTGAATATTTTTTTTTGTATTTCTTCCTGAAAAGTACGTTCAAGGATAAACAAAACCAAAAAAAAACGTTCTGATTAGTCAATTTTTGACATAGTTACGATCGTTTGAAGAAAAACAACATCAGTTTTTCTAAAAATTCGTAACTTTTTTTGGGTTGAGTAAAAAATTTTGAAAAAATTCACTGAACTGTTGTTGATGAGATAGTATATAGGTATTTAAAAAACTAATAAAATTTAAATTTGCTTCAAAAATAATAATTTTTAATAATTACATGTAGATTGTAGATTATTAATTTATTTATAAAAGTGCATATTATGTACATACTATAAAGGTCATGCTATAAAGGTATGTGTAGTAACTGATAAGGCACGAGCAAAATGCATGAAATTTTGAAATTAAAAAAAAAGTTGGTTTTCGTTTTTTATTTCTTTTTGCCACAATTAATTAGTAAAGTAAAGGTAACTTTGTTGGAAGATTACAAAAAAACTATTTCGAATATTGAAAAAATCTAACCAAGTTGATATGCATTTAAGTGTTCGCTTTCAAAAAATACTTTTACACAATTTTTTTGAATAAAAAGCATGTAATCGTTGATTTACGGCAGTCTCTTTTGGAGCTTTGTAATTGCGTATTCTAAGGTTAATAAAAATTAAGAAAAAACATTCATTTATTTAAGTAGTAACAAGTTTATTAGTACAAAAATATTGAATTTTTAGGATGACGATATCAACAAACATAAAATTACTGTTCTTACATTTTCGGGCAAAAAATCCTTTTTTGCACCTTGTGTTCTGGTCATGACAATTAAAATCAGGTAAGGTAAGCTTGAGATGACATCAGAATCAGACTAATAGTATTGTAAATTTTTTTAGCTTGATCTTCAGCCAAATTTTGAAGGAAACACTTACGTTGTGTTAAGTACAAATGGAATAAGAACAAGGAGCTGGGATCGGTTTAACAGTAGTTTTATTTCAAAAAACGGTTTCACTCATTTAAACTTCTGGAAAACAATAAAGTTAAGTTTCAATCGATATTTTCTGGTCATAATCCCAAATAACGAGTTCACCATTTTTCTTATATGCTAGCATTTTTTTTTCAGTAAGCCAATCGCTTATGTAATTTTCAAAATAAAACGATTCCAATTTTCTTATTTGTTTACCAGATTTAGGGCAAATTATTTCTACCACGTAATCAAGAATCCTTGATCTCTTATTAAGTGTGAAAAAGGCAAGGTGATTTCCCACCATGGTCTCAGCTAAGTCTGCAGATAAATCGATATTGAACAAATATGTTCCAGTCAAGAAATCCCAAATATAAAATTTGGAAAGACAATTTCTATATCCAATTTTGTTGTCATCTAATAACATAAATCTACTTTGGCGACTAAAATGAAATTCCTTTTTTGGGATAAAATCAAAGACGTTAAAAACAATTATTTTCTCGAGGGTCTCAATATTCCATGTGCTTATTTGCCAATTTTCACAATAAATAATCACGTATTGATCTTTTAGCAACATATTGTGGTGCATCTCAAGGCTGCTAAGGTTCACCAGTGTCTCATCTTCCATGTTAAAGATTCTAACAGAGTTAGTAATTAATAAAAGTACCACCCACTTTTTATAGAAGTAAAATTTGTTAACTTGGTTCGTTACAAGCCTAAGGTTGAAAGTGTCTATATTTGAAATATATAAATCGCTTCGAAGCGTATTGGAAAGAAAACCAATCAAATTCTGGTAGATCTGTACGGTCGGCACAATTATTTTTTTATTTTTATAAAAAATATTTTATTTATTTTAGTTATTTTTCCAATTATTATTTAGCCTGTGATTGTAGAAATAAGTGCTCTGCCAATAACCAAACTGATCAGTTAATTTCTTAGAAGCCACAGTTTCTTTTGATTTCTTCATCGGCTGAATGTTATCCAACTCACACTTTCTTTTCCAAAAGTTTTCGTTCATGATCTGATGCCTCCATCTTTCACTAGAATTCCAAATTTCACAGATATCATTCCCTGTTAAATATAAACAAATATCATGTACTATTTCTTGTGGTAAATTTCCTAAAATGTCTATTTTTGTCTTCTTGTGAACAATTTTAGATTTTGTGCAACTAAGCATCTTGTATAAAAAATTTCCACCCCCGTACTTTTTAATTTCTTTAGGTTGCCCTAAAATTTGAAATTTAGTCAGTTTGTGTTTGTTTATGCCTGACCCACCATGGACTGCTATGGTCCATGAACAGAAAATCACATAGGAGGGTGCTACCCTACCAGTGGCGTAACCACGATTATATTTTCAGAAGTTCCAACAGAGGTATTGAGAATAATGACAACTTTAAGCTTTTTTACAGAATTTTTAAATAAATTAATGCGGTTTTGCGGAATTCATAGATAGATTTTTGAATAAATTTTTATTAAAAGAAATCATATTTAGAATTTCCGAATATGTCACCATCACTTATCATTATCATTGTCCCCATGCCTACGATGATGAGTAATGACATGCTCTGGAAGTTTCAGTAAATCTTGTGCCTTTTTTGAAAGGTATTGTTTTTCTTTCTTTGGAAGTTTTCGCTTGCTAGCAGACCCATAGCTAGGATTTAATTTCGGTGGAGGGGGAACTTGTAAAAAGTAAAATTTTTGGTGTTTCCCCTTCCGAGAATTTTTAATACCATAAACAAATTTTCTTTTACTTAAAATTTTTTTTTTTAATTTTGAGGGGAGTACGTGCTCCCCTCTTTGACTACGGGCCTGCTTACTAGTGATTACCGGATCACAACTCAATAAAAAGAAGTTAAAAATATCGTTGTTAGTTTTTTCCCTACATTTGATAAAAAAATTTCATATTATTGTGATAACAGTTTCTAGTAAACATGAAATTGATGTTGAAAATTTCAGAATATTCGCTTATAACACCGTCTATTTTTCTGGTGTGGTGTTCTCTATATCTTTTAAAATCTTTATTACGAGCTTCTTGCGCTTGTTCTGTTGGTTGACCTATTGCCAATACTTCCCTAGCTTCTCGTGGGAACCAATGTGGAGAACTCGCAGAAAACAAAGGGGGACTCGCTCTTAACAGTCAACAACAGAGGGTACGCAAAAGCCTCAATCTATCAACAGATAGAATCCCAATCCCAGAGCCTATGGCACAGGATGAAAATCCTAATCAAAAGGCTAATAATCCAGAGCCTATGGAATTGGACGAAAATCCAGACCCAGAGGCTAAGGAAGTGCTTCTTGCGAGCAGCGACAAAGAAGTTAACACAACTCTACAAGGCCTTAAATTAAAGGACAAAAGGGTTAAATTGAGCGGAGCTGGTCGTAAACGAATAAAGTACTTCATTCAACAGGGGCACCCGGCTAACAAAGCCAGGGAACTTGCTCTCCTAGGATATCGTCCTAATAAAGCTGACAAAAGGAACAGATCCGATGGCAGCACACCGGAATCTCGCGATAAAAAGCGGGTAAAGACTAATCCCGGCACGGCTGCACCTGCTAAAGGTGCAAAGCCGACCTTCAGCCAGGCCTTAACCGGTGTTAAGATAGGGATCATACATACATTCCTCATATCCAAAGGAGCTCTTAACTATGGAACACCTTGAAGCCATACAAGAAGCAATCTTGGACAAAATCGTGGAGAAAGTAAAAGAGGCTAATGTAAAGCCAACATTCAAATCCATAGAAGACCAGGCTGGCTCGGTATCACGTGTATCAATGCAGACACAGCCGAATGGGTTAAAGGCCTTGAGACCGAACTGAAGCCATGGGACGATGTCACATTGAAGATCGTGTCAGAGGCAGAAATGCCTCACACCAAGCAGTCAAGGATACTCGGATGAGAGGATCTTGGGTCTCATAGAAGCCTAAAATGAGGCAAGCTGGCGGATCATATGCAAGATCACAGCCGGCCCAACTACGGAGGTAACACTCTCAGTTGACACATGGTCAGCTGAAAATCTTAAAAAGCGGAATTACAAGATCGGCTACAGATTCGAGCAGATTCAGTTGCACCTGAAAAAGCCCAAACCTCCACAAGTGCAGGTGCTTCAGCGGTGAGTGTCCTAAGCACCAGTGCAGGTGCCTGGGCGTTGAGTGTACCAAGCACCAGAGGCAAAACGCACTTTGTTCAGGGAGGACAGCAAGGGAGCTCCGGTGCCCCCCCCAAAGTGCTTATCAAGGGCAACAGGGGAGGCAAATCGGGCACCCCTGCAAATCCTGGGAAACTGCCACCAAAAGTGGCAAACACCAGGAAAAATCTTCTTAAATTGTATTCAAATAAACCTCTACCATTCAAAGGCATCTTCGAGTGACTTATACTGGAGGTTTATAAAGATGCAAATCTCCATAGGGTTAATTCAAGAGCTCTGGATAAATGGAGGTCAAATCAGAGGTCTTCCTGAAAGGACGGCAAACATCCTTGCCAACTACAGGTACGGAAATCCAAGAGAAGCACTAATGCTCAGGAAAGGTATTAACTTTGTTCCTATTCCAGAATTCAACACCAGGGACCTGGCAGCTGCCGTGGTTGAACTGCTAATAGAGGGAGGCAAGAGGAGTATAGTAATAGCCTTAGCCTACTTTCTGGGCGATGAGACCGAGGTTCCACCAGAGGAAGTACAACGCCTCATCAGCTGGTGTCCAAGGGGTATCAAACATCTACTTCTGGACTGTGATGTGAATGCGCATAATGAAATCTGGGGCAGCACAGATACAAAAGACAGAGGTAAGGATTTACTAGATTATATTTTTTGTTCTAACAACTTGGACATTATAAATGAAGGTAAAACACTTGACCTCCGTCCTCACATTGGCCACTCCGTTTCTAAGCCAAATTCTAAAAAATTGGAGAGTGATGGGGAGGCATCCCTTTCAGATCACGTCGCTATTTTTTTTGAAATAGAGAGCTCAAAAGTGGAAGTAGTGAAATGCAAAGTGCCTTAAAAGACAGACTGGTGCCTCCACACAGAGACATTAAGGACTGAGCTAGTAACTGAGGATCTAGAAACAGCCTCAAACCACATTAGTCAGTGCATAATGAACTCATATGAGGCAAGTTGTTCACTGAAGAAAAGAACTGTCTCTCGAGACGTACCTTGGTGGAATGCAGAACTGGAAAGGCTGAAATAGTCACAGCCAGGAAAGCATTCAATAGGGCCAAAAGAACAGACCAATAGGAGGACTAAGAAGTCCTAACAAAGTACAATATAGAATTGAGAAAATCCAAAAGACAGTCATGTATGCGCTTCTGCAAGGGTATTGATAAAACGGCCCCAGCAGCACGCATTCAGAAAACCTTGGCTAAGGATCACTCAAATACCATTGGACTTATAAAACAGCCCAATGGTGCTTACACCGAGAACATTGGAGAGAGTTGAAATGTGTTGTTAAAAACACACTTTCCGGGGTCCACGGCTGTAGCAACAACAAACCAGACGCAAGAAATGTCCCAAGTTAATGGAAACTTACATTCCAGTAGGGATAACAAAAGGTTAGCAGGAAAAATCTTCACTTTAGAGAAAGTGAAATGGGCTATTAACAGCTTTCAGCTCTATAAATCACCTGGATGGGACGGAATATTTAAAGCTAGTTACGCATTGGGGTACATACCCATATCATGTAGAAAGGTTAAAGTGGTATTTTTACCAAAAGCGGGCAGAAGGCCTCCTGAAGAGGCCAAATCATATCGCCCGATAAGCCTAACCTCCTTTCTCACGTGGCTGAAGTTGTACACGAACTCAAACTCAAAACTAAGTGTGTGAAAAACCTACCCTTAGATAACAAAACTAAATTTTATGTACCAACCGCATCTTTTAAAATCCCCTCATAAATTTTGGTACACATGTTTAAAATATCATTACCAATAACCACGTCAAATTTCGTCAACCGCATTAAAGGCTAAGGGTTTGAAAATCCTACCTTTAGATAAAAATCGGAAGTAAATTGCGTGCACCAGCCGCATCTTTTAAGATCCTCTCATAAATTTTGGTGCACATGTTTAAAATATCATTACCAAAAACCATGTCAAATTTCATTAGCCGCATTAGAGGTTAACGGTTTGAAAATCCTACCTTTAAATAAAAATCGGAAGTAAATTGCGTGCACCAGCCGCATCTTATATGATCCCCTCATAAATTTTGGTGCATATGTTTAAAATATCATTACCAACCGCTATGTCAAATTTCATTAGCCGCATTAGAGGCTAAGGGTTTGCAAATCTTACCTTAAGATAAAAATCGGAAGTAAATTGCGTGTACCAGCCGCATCTTTTAAGATTCCCTCATAAATTTTGGTACACATGTTTAAAATTTCATTACCAACAACCTTGTCAAATTTTATTAACCGCATTAGAGGCTAAGGGTTTGAAAATCCTACCTTTATATAAAAATCGGAAGTAAATTGCGTGCACCAGCCGCATCTTATAAGATCCCCTCATAAATTAGTATACTTCTAATTTTTATTTAAAGGTAGGATTTTCAAACCCTTAGCCTATAATGCGGTTAATGAAATTTGACATGATTGTTGGTATGATAATTTAAACATGGGTACCAAAATTTATGAGGGGATCTCATAAGATGCGGCTGGAACACGCAATTTACTTCCGATTTTTATCTAAAGGTAGGATTTTCAAACCCTTAGCCTCTAATGCGGTTGATGAAATTTGACGTGGTTATTGGTAATGATATTTTAAACATGTGTACCAAAATTCATGAGGGGATCTTAAAAGATGCGGTTGGTACATAAAATTTACTTTTGTTATCTAAGGGTAGGTTTTTCAGACACTTAGTTTTGAGTTCGTGTACAACTTCAGCCACGTCCTTTCTCCTAAAAACAATGGAAAAAATTGTTGGCAATTATATCAGAGGCTAAAATCTCAAAAGGATACCGCTTCATATAAAACAATTTGCCTACCGACCAGGCAAATCCACAGTGGATGCACTTCACCACCTTGTAAGAGAAATTGAAAAATCTCTTGAAGCAAAAGAAATCACGGTCGGGGTATTTGTAGATATAGAGGGTATCTTTGACAACACCTCGATTGAATCTAAAATAAAGGTGAATAATGTAGGAAGAAATTCAAACGGGGTATAATATAATAACCAACATCTATCAAATAAAATAAAATTCTAAATTCGGACGCTTTCAGAACATAACAAAAAAATCTAAAGAAAATTAAACTTAAAATTTGAACTAACCTTTAACTTGAACTCAAATGTTTTTATGCAAAATAATTCAATTTTTCAAAAAGGCCTCTGCGGAGAAAAACCGCGCTGATCAGTTTCGAGAATTTATTAATTAACTTTTATTTTTTTAATAATTTAAATGTAACAGAAAAGTTAAAAATTGAGTAGTAAAAATTAAAAATAAGTAATTATTATCGGATATCACCTAAGATAGATTCCTAAAATTTAAAATATTTCTGAAATTACTGGTTTCATTTTAAGTAGGCGTATTCTAAGGTTAATAAAAATGAAAGAAAAACATTCATTTATTTAAGTAGTAACAAGTTTATTAGTACAAAATATTTAATTTTTAGGATGACGATATAAACAAACATAAAATTACTGTTCTTACATTTTCGGACAAAAAATCTTTTTTTGTATCCTGTGGGCTAGCCATGGCAATTAGAACTAAATTATATTATAAAATTAAAATTAAATTATACAAACAGGTAAGCTTGAGACGATATTAAAATCAGACTAATAGTATTGTAAATTTTTTTAGCTTGATCTTCAACCAAATTTAAAAAAAAACGTTGTGTTCAATACAAAAAGAATGAAGAGCTAGACTCGGTTTAACAGTAGTTTTATTAAAAAAAAAAACTATTTTACTCATTTAAACTTCTGGAAAACAATGAAGTTAAGTATCAATCGATATTTTCTGGTTATAATCCCAAATAACAAGATCACCCTTTTCGTTATATGTTAGCAGTTTTTTCTCAGTAAGAAAATTGCTTATGTTTTTTATTTTCAACATTTCCAATTTTCTTAATTGTTTACCAGATTTAGAGCACATTATTTCTACGTGGTACTTAACTAATCTCTTACTTATTTTATTAGGTGTGAAAAAAGCGAGGTGACTTCCCACGGTCTCAACTAATTCTGCGGATGAATCGACATTGAGCAAATATGTTCCAGTCAAGAAATTCCAAATATAAAATTTGGAACTACGATTAATTCTATATACAATTTTGTTGTCATCCAATAACATAAATTTGGTATGAGGATTAAAACGAATTTCCATATTTAGGACAAAATCAGAGACGTTAAAAACAATTATTTTCTCGAGGGTTTCAATGTTCCATGTGCTTATTTCCCAATTTTCACAAAAAGTAATCACGTATTGATCTTTTAGCAGCATATCGCTGTCCTTCTCAAGGTTGGTAAGTGTCACTAGTGTCCAATCTTCCACGTTCAAGATTCTAACAGAATTAGTAGTTAATAAAAGTGCCACCCACTTTTTATAGAAGTAAAATTTGTGAACTTCACTCGTTATATGCCTAAGGTTATAAGTGTTTATATTTGAAATATATAAGTCATTTAGAAGCGTATCGGAACGAAAAGCAATCAAATTCTGGTGGATCTGAAAGGTCGGCACATCTATCTTTCTTGAAATCGTTTCATTCATTATCAACTCGTTAGTACGTATGTTCCACACATACACTTCAAATTGAAATAAATTGAAGTAAACGGATATGAGGGATAAGACCTCCAAGGAGGTCACATATAGCAGTAAATCATTATATCTCTTAACTATAAATTCATGATCACCGTCATAATCTTCCTTTGTATCAACAGAAAAAGTGTTTGTAACTTTACCGGTAGATGAATTTATTATGTACAATTCATTATATGGCCTTACCCTTATAACTAATATTTCGTCATCAAAATAATCAACATAATGTCTTAGTTCAAAGTACAGCGAGATTTCAACAGTAATTTCTTCATAAATATTATTTATCCAATTATTATGTAGCATGTGATTGTAGAAATAAGTGCCCTGCCAACAACCAAACCGATCAGTTAATTTCTTAGAAGCCACAGTTTCTTTTGATTTCTCCAACGGTTGAATGCTATCCATCTTACACTTTCTTTTCCAAAAGTTTTCATTCATGATCTGATGCTTCCATTTTTCACTAGATTTCCAAATTTCACAAATATCATTCCCTGTTAAGTATAAACAAATATCTTGTACTAGTTCTTGTGGTAAATTTCCTAAAATGTCTATTTTTGTCTTCTCGTGAACAATTTTAGATTTTTTGCAACTAAGCATCTTGTAGACAAATTTTCAACCTCTCCGTATTTTCAAATTTCTTCAAAACACCGTAAAATTCAATACTGATAATTTAGTCAGTTTGTGGTTGTTTATGCCACATCCACATCCATATATATTCTTTGATCCACACCACCAGTGTTGTCAGATTTTAAAAATCTGTGGCGCCAACTTTTAACTGAAAAACCGCCCAAAACCGCAAAACGTGGCTCCAAAATTTAAATTCAATGTTAAAAATCCAAAATAAAATTGAAATTTATTAATAACTTGATTTTCAAAATTTCAAAGTTCAAAATTTTTACAACATAGATTGTTGATATGAAACTATTATTTCCGTCAAGAAAATCCGTAACTAAACATTGTACATACCGGGGGGGGGTAATTCTTTGGAATTACTTATTCTATGGGGGGGGGCTTCAATTGATTCAAACCAATGTTTGCACAATTAATGACGTCATCACTTGGCCAGTCGATAACCTTTGGCCAATTGTGCAAACTATGTTTGATATATTGCCACCAAAAACTTGCCTGTACTGAATATTTTAACTGTCTAGATTAAACTATGGGGAGCGAGAAAACTGACGGTAGCGTTCTCTAGAGTTAAAAGTTTTTAGATAAAGTTCACTTTTTTAACGCTAGAGGTGCTAACGTCAAACTTACTTGCTTTCTTATTGGAGAATTAGCGATAAAGCTCGACGGTAGAGCCTCTAGTGTTAAAAAAGCAAACTTTTATTATAAATTTTTTTCGCGGGAGAAGAGAGCTTTGCCGCCCCCTTTGTCACTCAATTTTCCTTTAGGTGTAAAATCTAATGGCAATTCACTAAAATTAGATCTCAATGTCTATTATTTATCGCAATAAACCGCAACTTTATTTTTCAGAAATCGCCCAAATTGCGGTTTTTGAAAAAATTTAAGCGCAAATTATCTACAAAAGTCGCCCAATTTGCGATAAATCGCCCAATCTGACAACACTGCACACCACACCATGGATAGACCATGAAGTTACCTACAAGGGTGCTACCCTACCAGTGGCGTAACTACGATTATTTTTTCGAAAATTTCAGCACGGTTTCGAATTTTTAACTTTTTAAAGAAATTAATAATTTTGTCTCATTCCAGAAATTATCACATCTTGGAAGTCATAGATGATCTAAATAAAATTGAGAAAAGTAATGCTTTCAGCCAGTTCTGAGTAATTTTTGTGTCTTACCGTAGCTTTGATTATAATTTCAGTGGTAAAACTACTGGTGTTACACCATAGAATAATAGATCTAAATAGAATAGAAACTTTCACTCTAAAATTGCGCCACCTAGGGAAACACGGTCAACTAGATTTGACAAGATTTTGCTAAATAAATGAATGTGCTTGCTTCGTTGCATGTCTAGCAAGGAAAGAAGAAATCTGTTTGATATGTTGCCTAGCTTAATTTTGAATTTAATTTCTTTATACTACTACATTTTTTAACTATAAAACTAAATAAATTAAATAATTCATACTATTACTGTAAAGTAGGAATATGTACCGTAAATAATAAAAGAGATAGGTGTTCCACCTATGAATGAGTGTTGTCAGGGACGTGCTCAACCAACTTTTTTCAGGGGGGAGCAATCCTAAATTTGCCAACTGAATTAATTCAAAATTGCCAACTTTTTGACGTCCCGACGCGACGACGCTTGGATTTAATTTTTTACTTTTTAAAGATTTTCTTTGTCGGGGGTTTTTTAATTTAAGTTTTTTTTCTAGCTTTATTCCACCAGATAAGGGATGAATACGTAACTATTGGTATCACAACTTTGGTGTATAGCCAAAAAACCATTTTTGCTTTTAGTCCCTACGTCTTTCCGATTATTTTCATACAGGCCCACAGAGTCCTAGTCGCTTTGATCGTTGTATTTTCTATGTTTTGTGAAGGTCAGGCTGCTGTTTAAGTTTAGACTCAAGTATTTGACTTTCTGCGATTTGTAAAGGCTACTAATCTCCACCCTTGAAATATTTGACCCTTTTACTACAAAAGGTTCCCGACCCCTGAATTAAGAAATAGGGTTAAAAATAAATTTTTATTAAATTAAAAACATTTGGGGGGGGGGGCTTTGGGTTTTTTTGGGCTGTGAAAGTTCTAGCTACGCTATTGTGCAGTACTTATACACTTACATTTGATCGTCGTTAGTTTTAGTTATTAATTATTGTTACACAAAGTGTTGTTACACAAATTTAATATTTATTAACTACATGATATATTAGAAAAAAAACAATCAATTTGAATGATAGGACCACCGGCGGCGTTGCCAAATTTGCATGTTCACGACTTGTAAGTATGGGAGGCAGTGATTCAATACATTTAATACTTATGCACGAGTACAACTCGTGGTCACCAACGATAAATATCAGCCCCTTCACACGAAGGGGGGGGGGAGATATATTTTATAGAATTTTCAAAAATTGTTTCTATTTTTTAAAGTGTCTCTCCTCCAAAATGTAAAGAAACGGGCGTAAAATCGGGGGGTCTATACCCCCCCGCACAAGGAAGTAACGAAAAGGCTTTTCAAAATTGATAACGACACAAATTTAATTCCAAAGAAAACATATTTTTCTTTATTATACCTGACATCTCAGACACTCCGCTTTTTCGATTGTTTACTTTTAAAAATACCCTCTATGTCTGGGAAAGATATTTTCAGGAATATCAACTACATTATACTGAATTTTAAATATCTCATTTTTAAGTATTTTTTTTCCTAGGGTGACTATACCAATTAGATATCTCAAAATGTAAAGAAATGGGCGTAAAACCGTGGGTCTGGGGGGTACGGAATACCCTCCAGCATATGGAACTTTAAAAATTGATAAAACTGCAATTCTAGAGAAAACATCTTTTCTTAATGGCTGGAGGGTATTCCATACCCCCCAGACCTCCCGGTTTTCCGATTGTTTACTTTTAAAATCACCCTCTAGATCAGGACAAGATTTTTTTATGACCATGAACTACATAATACTTAATTTCATTTTATTTTAAAGGCGATTTCGAACTTTTAGGGCAGCTAAGCCCTTAGCTAGTTTTGCGCCTCAAATTTGTGCACCCTTGCCATATGCCACGCTTTAGTTACTCTGCTGACATTCATATACAGTTTTTTCGGTTTAATATGGGAAGCCCTGATTGTTATATTCATCTTTAAAATCCCCCCTCTTGATTGTAGTCCAAATTACTATAAATTGTGAAAATTTAAATTTTTGAAGGAAATTTAAATTTATGCTGTTAATTCAAATTATCTGTCAGTGTTCTTATAGAAATTAAATTAAAAATTTAAAAAACTTCCGACAAAGAAAATCTTTAAACAGTAAAAAATAAAATCCAAGCTTTGGCGTTGTCGCGTCGGGGGACCTAGGTAACTGACGTGTATTTAAATTTTGGGGTGGTTCTTTTGTTTCTCTTCGTTTGAGTAACCGGGCTCAAAATTATATGTGGGGGAGCTGATAAAGATAACAAGTGAATCTACTTATTCCATAAGTATTATCAGATCATCACAGATTACAATTTTATTATACTATGAAATTATTGGGATCCGTCAGATGAGAGGAGCCTAAAAAATATGGCTACTTTAAGGGAAAGTTTCAAATACGAGATATAGTTTACGTGCAAGTTGACTTTTTGCCAACTTTCTACAACATTGGGGGGGGGGAAGCTCTCCTTTCATTCCAAAATTGAATTCTTTAATTTTCAACATCTTCATCTAAACTTCTAACTGATTTTTTCGCTCTGTTTGTCCAAATAAATTTTTGACGTGCACAAAACGATTTGTTTTCATTGGAAAGTAGTGAAAACGTATATTCACGTCTTTATTAGAAGCGCTATCACAACCTTGTACTACACAAACTAACTTTTTTTTAGACTTTGCACGCGGAGAAAACGTTGCAGACTCCATTATTAATAATGCAAATATTCAATAAATTGTTTTTAATGTTTTAATTTGTAGGAACTTAACGATACACAATCAACTCACTACTGTTTCCGTGTTTAGCTTTCCCTTAACCTAGTGATATATTTCACCACCAGATGTCATATGCTCATTTGACGGATCCCAATACAGTTTTAGAAATGTTTAAACAAAATTTGTATTGTTTGTTTAATCTCCTTCCTTCAAAAATCATCCGTTTCTGTTTGGAATTTTATCACTATCTTTGAAATGTTTGCAAGTACTATAAAAGTAATGTATTTACCAAGTTTTAATAATTTTAAACAAAATTTTTGTTGTTTTATTCCTTCAAAAATCACCACTTAGCGCAGTGGTTTTCAAACTTCATGTTATTGTGCCTCCCTTGAAAAAATATCTAATCTTGGTGCTTCCCCCCTTTGTTTCATAAAACATTACTCACATTTTTGAACGGTAAAAAATTGCATTAGATAATAAAAACTTTTTTTTAACAACAAAAAATTTGCACTCCTTTTTTTGACCTTAGTTTAGAAATTGCTGCTGTGATGATTTTTAATTTCTTTATTGTGAAATAACGTAAAATAAATAACCTGCCCGTTATGATTCGTTCAAAAAATAAAGGTGGTACCTTGGTGTTTTGGGCTAATCAGAACGTGTCGAGATCATTTTCTTACATGAACACACCATTAATTTTGGAATAAATAGCTTTTATTTTTCAAGCAATTTTAAGACATATCTGGAACTTCCATTTTTCTAGTTGGGCGCCAAAGTTATAACCATAGCATCAAATATGTGGGTATAAAAAATATATCTCTGTAATAAAAATTTAGATAGGTATGACTGCACTGCGGTATGGATGGGCTATAGTGTGAAATGGAATTGAGTAAAATAAAGAAAATTTTGTAATTATTTTATTTGTAACAAAATGGACAATAGGTCTGTAGTATGACATTAATCAAGGGGTCGATTAATATAGTGCTAGAGTTACGTATGTGATGCCGGCATAGTTATAATAATAACTTACGTATAAGTAAATTCAAACTATAAAACTAATACAGTCGGTTTTGTTTCTTTTTATAATTATAATTAATAAAATTAGTTCAAGGTAGAATACTGAAAATACAAACATCAAAAAATCATGTAAGGTACTGGCTAAGTCATACACATGTCAGGTTGAACATACATAAATGAAAACATTTATAGGTAAACAATTCTTATACAAAATATTATATACAATATTTATCAACATTTGCATTTGTAATAATAAAATTTATAAGAACAAAAAACAAATGCAATCTTAAATCGCTAAGATTTTGAATGAATCAAAATTCGTTGTCAAAAATTGAGTAGGTAGTAGATAGAACATACATAGAAATAAATAATACAGGATTATAGTAGGTATGTAGATTGGCCAACACTCGCTGCTGCCGACAAAATACCAACTTACAAAATCAACAAAGGTTGGCAATCTTAGCACAATGTAAAAACAAATTTTTTATAAAATATTAAAATACAAAATAAAAATAATTCTGCAGCACCATAGCAAATAAATTGTAAATCTATGAAGCACCAGAACATTATTTTGGGAACGTGTTAAAGTTTAGAAAATTGTGTGCGCCCAAAACCGTTACTAAAAAATGCAATAATTCAAAAATAAATTAAATAATGTAAATAATTAAAATGTTTAAAAAAATTGCCCATTATTTTTCATTTCTAAATTCTAACTTCGTTCCCGTAACTGGAAATAAAAAATTTACATTATTTAACCTAAATAACTTATGTAATCCCATAAACCTGTCACCTCATTGCACAGAAAACCCGATTTTATATTTGTTTTATTCATAACGTGCAACTTCACTAGCTTCGTAGTTCAAGTTGCACTCCGTTCATTATAACATTTCAATGCTGAAGAAAATTCATAAATATGCGCCACCGCACGATGTAAGGTACTTCTTTTCAGTTCAAATTATCACAGAGGAATAGTTCATCTTACATTTAAAAAAAAATATCAATCAATTTATCATCTACTTTAGAATCGAAACATTTTTAAGACAATAATTTCTTTGTGTCAAAGCTTAAGGTACAAAAATCCATTTTTTACTGTATAAAAACTCACTGGACGGTTAATAAATAATAATTTATTTGCAAAATATTTAAACCTAATCTTTTATGTACGAATCTGCAGGAGCATATTTGCAAAATTTGAGTTTGTAAATTTGAAATGTCTCTTATCGTAAAATTTTAATAATGCTGGACTCATCGGATGGTTCTCTTTCAAATGCATGTAGTGCACTTCTGGTTCGTTTGTTACGTGGCCGCATTCCTCACACACGTACATCTTGGTCCTCCTCTCTTTGTACCCATAATTGTGTTGCACTCCGTGCACTTTCAGGCAGTGTGATTCTAGCGAACACCTTTGTGTGAACGATTTCTCGCATAAGTTGCACTTGTAAGGCCTTACACCTAAAAACCAAACAAAATTTGTAAAAAATTTTATTTTAATATGCATGTGAGGGCGACGTTTTAAGAAAACTGCAAGATTAATTACACTCAGAGCAGGAAAACATGTGCAATAGATAAAAATCATCTATTGCGCATGAGCGTGACCGTACATTGTACAGGAGTTGACTATGATTTATCTAATACTGTTGGGGAATCCGTAACCTCAGACGATGTTTTCGCATGATTTCTGATGTGAATTTAATTTATTATGTAATAAAATGGAAATAAATGACTACAAAAAAATTAACATTCAAAATAATATTAAAAGTAAATAATTCTCAGCTCTGAGTGCACTTCACAAAAGTGTCACTTTTAAATGGCAAAACTTACCGGTATGCGTGCGCGTATGTCGCTTCAAATCAAAAGTATCATTAAATCCTTTCGCGCAAACTGTACACAAATATCTCTTCACATCAGAGTGGCACTTCATATGCCGGTTCAGCAAACGCTGAAGGGTGAACGTTTTATTGCAAATCCTACATAGGAAGTTCCCATCTTCCCGTGGAATGGAAGCAATTTTAACTTTTTCCTCTGGTTTAGGGCGTGGATCATGGCTAGCCAAGGGATTTTTTACACCGTGACCTCCATTAACAAACTCTAATTGAACCTCTTGAGGAAGTCCCAACTAAAAGCAAAAAATTAACAAAAATCCTAAAAGAAAGAGTTGGAAAGTTCTTACTACCTTCTGCTGGAGGATGTTCACACGTCTGATCAGGGTTGGAGAGTCGGGACCTGTTGAATCACGTCTTCCACTAATACTCATTGGAGGGCTCAAGGATCCTCCATCGTTGTGACTCTCAGCTCCAGGTGATGGAAGAGATGTGGGAGAATCCAAATCCAGCGCACTACCGTTAAATGATAAAGGAGGTGAAAGGATTTGATGTTGAAGCTGCATTTGCAGTTCTGGATTGACCGCGTTTTGATAAATTGGAAGAGAATCTTGGTATAGCTTTCCAAATTGGGGGTAAATGCGGCTGTCGTAATTTCGACTAAAAACTTGGTCGGTAAAGTCTAAATTGTGATCCACGCCGTGCATCTGCAAATCTGGTGGTGTGATCGGTGGCGTGTGCATACTGCTAGGTGGAATAACGTCTTCATTGTCGTTATCATTGTGAGGCGGCAAGCGCTGCAGAAACGATGACAAATCGTTTGTCTCCTCCTCCAGATTATCCAACAAATTCGAATCGGAACCGCTTGCAAACGTCAACGTTGCCGAAAGCTGCAGTGGATCAATCACTCCTCCTACAACCATATCGGAAATATCGTCATACGGCGAATACATATTGCTCATCGGATCCACTTTCGAATCGTAAGCATCAAAATCGGACTCGTCTTTCATTATGATCCCATACGATGCGTTCTGAAGCATTGAATACTGTTTTGGAGAAGTGTTGATTCCCGAAACGTTCAGGTTTGCAAAATCATTAGTTTCGGAATCTAGCCCTAACACTATGTTCAGTTGGTTACAATTATTGGCATTATAAGATTTGTTTCCGCCTTTTAGTGTTTCGTAAAATGGTGGTAAGCTACCCGTCGGTGGACTACTTGGACCGTAATTTTGGCGACCGTCTCGTCCGGGATTCATCCCTCCATTTCCACTTCCACCACACATGGAACCTCCACCACCGCTTCCCGATAAGGAAGAACCTCCGCCAAAATTAATGGTATTTGAACCACCACCCCCGCTGTTTCCAGAGGAATGATTACTACTGCCACCATTTTGACCGGAACTGTTACCTCGTCCGTGACCTGCAGCGGCGTTCATTGTGGGAATTTTATCGGGGGCTGTTCGAAGAGAAACCGCGTGCGTTTCTGACGTGTTGCAGTGACACGAACGTTGGTCTTTACTTTTTTTCTCTTCGGAATCGTTTTCCGTTTCTCCGGTACGTTTAGGAATGTGATAATTTATCGGTTCTTCTTGTTCGGGTTCCTGAGTAACGAGGTGAGCAGGTATGTTTGCTTTTTTGTCTTCTTCTCGTTTTGTAGTTTTGAGGAGGCGTTGGATGACCGTACGTCGTATGGGTGCTAAATTTTCAGGAGACGGTACCGTTTCGGGTATTTCTTTTCTTTCTTTTGTCGGGATAACCAACTTTTCTGGAGTTGGAATTGGAGATATTTGTTCGCGTATGACTTTTTCGAGAATGTGGTCGCGACTTCCATATGGTATGCTTCCGCCTAAAATGGAAGAGACAAATCTTCGAGGTTTTGCTGTAATTGGTTCTTCTTTTACTTCCACTTCATCTTCTTCTACTTTTATCGAGAGTGGTGAACAAGGAGAGGAATCGATAGGCTCTTCTTGTCGTATGTCTGAAATACAAAAAAAAGGCGGTGAGTTTTTGGATAGTTTTAATATTACAGAGTGCAGTTTAAATGAAAAACTAAACTACAAAAGCTTTAAATGGAATTTCCTGGTATGTAACGGTGAATAGGATGCTCCGTGTTATATGGGGAATAAAAGACATACAAGATCATTAGGGAAGCGAGACGATTATTTAAATGTTGAAATGTATAATACACACCAAAGTATAAAATTAATGTAGGATTATTAAATATAAATGTTAGTTGATGTGGGTTGTTAAATCCTCTGTTGAATAGAAAATATTTCAGCCGTGACTAATAAGAAACAAGTTCAATGTTCCACCTTGAAAATCTCAAGAGATAAATTTAACTGGAACTTTTTCCAAAATCAGATTGACAAACGCTTTGAAAAATTATTGCAAACTTACATTGTAATAATTGAAAATCAGGTTCGTGCCTTACGTAGCATTGAAACTACTTAAAAGGTCAGACATTTTTGCAATTATCAAGTATTATAAACTCAGGGACAGACGAACACTCTCGAATTGCGAAGCCAAGTGAAATATCACATCACCCAGTATGAGATTTTTCGTTGTTGTAACATGCAAAGCACAAAAATTTTGCTTGCTAATGATCACACATAAAGAAGGAACCACGGTCTAATTATGTTATTGTTTTTCCCTTATTTTGCACAATCGGAACTGGAGTGCATAGAAAAATTTGAAAAAGAACAAAATTGTCAAGTTACAAGCGTGAAATTGTAATTCAAATCCAATAATCCATTTCCAGCCCGGAAAACAACCAAACGATAAAGAAAAAATAGTTAAAAGACGCGCCAGGGGGGGGAGCGTTAATTTTCTGTAATTCGTTCTTTCGTCCATAGACCAATTTTTTTACGTCTAAAATTGTTTTAATTCTAGCGGATGTTACAAAACGTTTTGACTTTCATTTCAAACAAAAAGTTGAAAAATTAAAGAACCACTCATCGCGTCCTACTTTGATATTTTAAACTCATTTAGAAAGTAACACTGAACTTGCTCATACTAACAGTGGACTATTAAACTTGATTACAAAATTACGATGTTATGCAATTATTTATTTCAGCGTGTGTCGATTTCTAATTACAATTTCAAAATTTACAAATAAACGTCTCACAATAGAACAAATTGGCAAATTGCTTACGCAAAAAAACTTACGCGTGGTTGACCCACACTAGATTGAAAATTATCAAATCAGAATCCATTGTTTCGACTATGGTCCTGTGTCAAAAAAATTCCAGAAAACTATTTACAATTTTGAGAATTTTGGAAACTTAACCTCACATTTTGAGGATACATTTGCCTTGCATTTCTAGAATAATAGAAAAATACATTTTTTTTGTCAACGCTATTCCCGCTAAGAATGTGGAAACAAAAATGTGTTAACATTTCAAAAATTGCAGAAAAACATTTTGAGAATTTTGGAAATATAACCTCACAATTTAATTCTTTATTTATTTTTTGCTTTGATAGATTTTAACGGAACCCTAAAGTAAAAACTAGGCAGGAGTAAATATAAAGTTAAATCCCCCCCCCCCATTTTTGGGTCGCTAGCGGAGTGAAAACAAAACATTTTTAGTCCTAAAATGTAGGAAAACTTAGTAAATTAAGATTCGAAAATGTATTTATACCAAGTGCTCACTCCGAGCAACGCTCACTCATCTTCTAAACTTTTATTAAGGGATGAAAAAAATTTGCAAAGGTGGCCATGATCCATGAACAACAATCATACTTTCATTTTACGTTTGCAAATAAATTCAAATGGTAAAAAAAGTAGGAAAACCAATAATTCGAGACCCATTAAAAGATATCAACCTTCGTTATGGGCACAAAGCAGAAAATTGGTAAATATGGGCGGACATATTGTAAATTTAACATAACCTCACTTTTTTTGGAATAAATTCACGTGGTAAAATTTCTGAAATTGAAGAAAAATTTAACTTCAAACTGAATATTCAATTCATTTTTTGTTATAAAAAATTGTTTTTAAAAACGAAAGAAATAATAATAAATAATCCGAAATTAAATTAAATTTTCAGTATTCGCCTAACCAAAAAAGATGTGAGAATAGAAATTTGATTAATTACCGTAATTAAAAACTTACCAATAATCATTAAATGGGGGTAATTAATTTTGATAATAATTAAAATCAAATTTTAAATTTGATCAACTAAACATAAACACATATAACGGGATTTCAAAGTATAAAATAAAAACTAAAGGGTTGTTTGAAATTTGCAAAAAAAGTAGAGGGAGTTACTGATGGTGTAAAATGTTTTTAATTGAATTCGAAATTTACCATTGGCTAATAAAAAGTTTTTGAATTTAATTGCACACAAATGCACATTTTCAGACACAAAGTTTCCATTAGTTCTATTGATGGGTCTGTAATTTTATTTTTCCTGGAAGAAATTGCCTTTATACCGAAATATCTCGGAAAATAATTTATGTTTCTTGGAGGGTTATCCATCCAAGTACTTACCGAAAATTAAATTGCAATTTTGAAACGTTTCTTTTCAATTTTTATTTTCGATTTATGACATTGGACGCTACGCCTTTTCTTCACCAATAAATTTCTCTAAATTGAATTTACCAAGTTTGAATTTAACGAGTGCGTAAAAATATAATTAAATATTGTTTTTCGTTGTGAAATTAACCATTTGCTACGCTGGTAAAAACCAAGGAGAAAACATTTTTGTAAAATAATAAAATTATTAAGCAAGTACACTTTTTTAAATGTCACTTAATTTTTTGGTTGATTGATTTCTGAATGGGAATTAAATCGTTGATTTATTTGTATAATTTAAGTCGTGGAAAACCAGGGGGGGTAGTGTTTGGTCATAAAAAATTAATAGTCTTGAAAATTCAAGGCTAAAATGCAAATTTAGGTATATTGCAAAGTGTGTCTGTAATTACTTATGTGACATAGGTCATTGAATCCCAAATTTGAAAGGTCATTTTTTTGGTTGGAACTGCTCAAGAAATGTGTGTGGGCTAACAACCAAAAGTGAGGCAATGGTGGCAAATCATAGGTCCAAAGAATAGATAAATTAACACAATGTGGTGATCAAATTACTTACGTAAGATCAATTATTTACAACAGTTTCATTAAGATTTATTAGAGACGATATAATTCATTACATATATTGTACACGTGCCCATAAAATTAACACTTTTTGCGGAACAGTTGCGCAACAACAATAATTTAGAACATTTTTTTCCCATTTGTTGGTCTATTTGTGCCTGGGAAAGTTGAGTTATGTCCGAAAAACGAAACATACGAAACTGCAGTTATAGGTTTCAGGCTTGTCGTGATTATGCAACTCCATTTTTACGGATGATGCAGAAATGTCGACTCGAAGCAATTAAGTTATGCAAATTTCCTTCAATACAGAATTGGTAATTGATTCGTCATTTTTGCATGTGTCAAAATAATTATTGTTTGGTGCTCGTAAATCTTTAATTGGATCCGCATTGCGGAGGAAGGGGATCGTAGTTTCGCAATACTAATTTGTTTTGCTTTACCATAATAAGTAAATTTTTCTATTTTTCTAACATAAAAAGTGGTTTAACCGCCACCGTGAGTTGTTATCTCCAAATGTAGTAGATGATATTCCTTTTTATAGAAGTTATTGGGTTCGATAGCTTTATTAAAAAAAAAATATGTTCATCAGATATATTTTTATTTATAAAACAGGTTTTTAGTTTTTCCCCACCAAAATTTTGAATTTGATAACTCATTTTAGTTGTCATTATTTTTAATGTTAAATCGAAGCCCACATTTTTATTCTAGCTAACCTGTAATTAAAGTTCAATGTCAAATGAAAATTAGCATTTTATAGTTTCTAACTTAGGATGTTGAACCTAAATATCTGTTGAAGGTCTAACAAACAAAAGATTTATAAAAATCATTAATAAACTTGACATCTCAAAAAGTCAACATTTTCCCGAAATGTTAACAAACCCGGTCGAAAAAAGGTAAAAATTGATCCAACAATCAGGAAATCGTTTAATTGTTTTTTTATATAACAGTTCCTGTTTTGTCTCGAACAATCTGATCGTAGCGTCGTTTCATCCGGTCTATTTCAATAATGCAAATTCGCGGACAACTGCAACTCCGAAAGGAAAAAAGTAAAATTATAATTTATTAACTCGCATTTAAATGTTATTGTTTTTTCACAACGCGGTCTCACTTTACATTAATTTAAAATTCAAAGTTGTTGTTCCGACGTATTTGCAAATTTTGGGTTGAGAGTACTGCAAATTTGAATTTTAAGCGTTTGAGATGCTCTAAAAATAAAATTCGGAATTTTACCGGGTCCCAATTGCCTACTTTCATTCTTTCCCAATGTCACTCGTTCATAATGCAGGAACAGAAAATTAGCAACCTTCATGACTTTCGTCCATTAGTTACGCTTACCATGATCATTTCGAAAGGTTTCTTATTGAGAAATTAAAAACTAGCGACATTGTCGAGTGATAAGCACAAATTGAAATATTATTTAAAAATTTCTTCTAGTTTTACATAACCAGACATTATATCTGTAGGATTTTACGCTTTCTCTCGACCTTGTCTGAATTTTAGGCTGCGAAATTTTTTACTGACATGAAATGTGAAAATTGGAGTGTTTACAATGTTGGAGTCCGGAGCCCTCAGCACCGCAACTTGCACAACCTATTTAAAATTTAATTTTGAAAAATAAGTTGGATGAACATCATCCGAGCCTATGCATCATCGCTCAAGTCAGGACCGAACTTGAAACGTTATAAAAAAGCATGTTAAAATTATTTTGAACTGTAATGTTTACAAAAATTGAATTAATTGACCTTACTAGGTACATAAATTGTTAAAAACCTAAATAATTTCATAAAGTAGTAAATTATTAATTTCAAAATGTCTGCTATAGTTGAAATCTTCAAACTTGCGACTTACGTCATAGCTCTTAATTTTAACAAATAAGAAACATTGTAAAGTCTCTACTTCCTCTCTCCGCTGATTTGATCCATTATCCTTACTCCGTGTAGGCCATGATTGTGACTTGAACATGTGGAAATTGCAAAAGTTTATTTCGAGAAAATCAAGTTGGAAAAATTTTATTGTATAACAATGGAATAATACATTCAACTTGGTTGTATATGCTGTAAAATCTATCAGGCTTGCATACAGTACAATGGAATAATATACATTATTATAATGATATTAAATAAAATTAACTTTTATAATTTGTACTTTGCTGAAGTCCTAACAATTACAACTACGTTATCCCTATTTTAAATTCGATCATATAAAGTATTTAAAAGTTTCATTTTTACGACTTCATAAAAACAAATAAGTTAGATTTGCTACATTAAAAATCTGTATAAATATTTATTAAATAAAATAAACGTAGCATAACCAATATATACATACGAGAACATGCAACAGCAAAATACTATATAATTATTACTGTTATCTATAATATATTAAAATAATAATAGTATAATTTATAGTACCTACTATGCATATTATAATATACTACAATATTAAATTGTTTTCTAAAGTTTTTCCCAATTTTTTAACTGATTCATTGGCGGAACAACTTAGCTTGGCGCCGGTGTGCCAGAGCCAGCGGTGCCTGTATATCCAAATCTTTATAAAAAAAGTTACTTACGCCGTTGAACTGATTCCGAGTCTGCCCAAAATTCCTAACAAAATTGTTAATCCAAAAAGGACCAAACAGACCGACTCAGATTTGCATAGAATATTATAAGAACCGTTAGTTCTTAAGCAGATTCCTTTTGCATTTATGAGACAAAACACATTTTTAAAAGTTAGGATTTACGTTTTGTTGGATTATAACGAAAAGTCATATACTTCAAAGTGGTTATATCCTAAATTAAGGTTTTCAAATCATCCCTCTACCTGTCATCATAAATATAATTTTTTGACGTTTTCAATTTTGAAAACTATTGAAGGTAGATCAACACATTTCTGTAGCATTCAGGTAACGCAGTTTTGTAATTAACATATTCTTCCCACGTGACACGTGAAGGCAACAAAAAATCGAGTTGAAGAGTTCGTTCGTACACGGGGTGAAATTCCGGTTTGAGATCAAGGTTACGCATGTTGCATCATCAGATGCATCTCAATAGTTTGATCAATAGAAAGTATTTGTTGCATACAACTTTCACCTAACACGTTTTGTACGACTTTTTGATATCATGTAGGTCATTATCAATACTTTACTGTTAGCTCTTATGCAATCCAAGCAGACACGCGTTTGACTTTTTAACTTGGAAAATAAAAGTAAGACCGAAACTGGAAATTTTCTCTTCCAACCAATAAAATTACGGTATGCTACCTGCATTTTATTACCGCCAGTGGAATTCAAAACTTTTACTATCGATATCTTCTTACCCAACAATAACCATGAAGAGGAAATATGGAACAATTGGATTTATCGATATGAAAGTTTGGGCGGCACTTTCTTGTAGCAGCAACCTTCTCACTTTTACAGGCAAGAGGGTTCTAAGGACAAAAGTTTGGTGGCCCTGATCTGTTCACGCTCTACCTGCTGCATTGAAGAACTTTAATTGGATTGAAAGGAAAAGTTTCAAAGGGACAACACGTAACTTGAAAACCAAAGCGATAATTTTCTGGAAGGTTATTTATTCACAAGCGATTATATTAATTTTTTTCACGATATAATGAATTCTGATCATAAAATTACTATCGATCGGCTGCTTTGTATTTATCTAACTGTATTATGTGCATAAAGATTTAACATTGCAATGTCGTGCGTCAGAGTCGCATTTACAATTTTGAACCAAATACTTTGCAATTTATAATAGGGAAAAAGCGTTTTCAAACGACCAACCAGGTAAAACAATCCGGACCTCCTAATTGATGATAATAAACATCGCTTAATTACGGACCACCAGAGTAGTTTTGTTCAATGAACTCGCAAAAACTGTTATTCGAGTAAAACCAAACTTTTTTTTGAAAAAAACCTTTGTCATTGAGAAAATTGACTCGCTAGAATTTCCTCATTCTAGGCATGCACCTGTAGTTTAATTTAAACGAGAAGGTAGGCGGTTTAGCATTGAATTCATTTAGAATTACCAAGTACGATCTTGATAATAAAAAAATTACGAAATCGCATTTAACGGTCAAAAGAGAGCAAACTGGAATCACATCCTTGACGTGTAATTTTTTCTTATTGGAACTTCTTAGCTTTGAACCATTACACGTCCAAGGTTAAAAGAACAAGTAATTCAAAAAGAACAATGCTCTATCCGACTCGGCGAGACTTAAAAAGCGATCTTCATTTTGACAAAGCTTCTTGCGCAAGAGCTTCAAGGCTAAACTTTTTGATCTCATTACAACGAACGACCAAGTTTTCCGAAACTTTTCAACCACAAATAAATGAAACGACAAGTGAATAAGGGGACCCACACTTAACATTGAACGACCATTTTCAGAAGAGAACCTGTTAATCGCATTGTTGTCATATTTGCTCAACCAAGTGTGCAAAGTATGGCGATACCTTTTTTATAAGGGGCACAACAGGACAAGTCAAAAAAATAAAATAACCTCGCAAGGAATTTTAAAACAATAATGAAAAACAAGTCAGGTTACTTTCTTGTTCGAGCGTTGAAATCTCCAGTCAAATTCTTACCTTCATCTTTCCGAACGGTAAGTTGAAGAGGTTGATCGAGTGTTTTGGGTTTTGTATTGCAATTTCTGCGATGCGGACCGTAACCACTGCAACCTCCACAACTGTAATTTCGTGGAAAAAATTCATTGCGATTTTTTACATCAGCTTGACAGAGGCGGTGGTACTCGCGGAGCCGAGATTTTATTAAAAATATTTTTGGCATCTTGGAATCCGATATAAAATCCTTAGTAATCCAAAATCGTCACTTCACTAATAAAAGTCCATCGTATGTTATAAAAAGGCACTGCACTAAAATCCTGATTCAGAAAAATCCACACACGTGAAGGTTTTCGTATTAACAAATCAAGAAACCGCAAGATTTTTTTAATTCGAACAACCGACAGTTTTCGCGTGTTTTACCTTCTAGGCCGAAACTCAAGACTGATGACCCGCTGAGGCCATACTTAGCTGGAACCGTTGTTTGGTCCCCTCTCTTCCAACGCCCCTGAACGAACCAACCTGTAAGGCTTACCTATTCTAACCAACTTGTTCCGAACATTTCAAGGTTTAATTAAACTACCTGCAAGTTTATTATTTATTTTTGTTTGCTCTTAATGAAAACAACATTTTTCTCACGATTGTATTTCTTCCGACTTTTTAAACATCAACCCCTGGTTTTGTGGTATTCAAAACTGTGACAATTAGCGAAACCCCCAAAGATTACTCTTGACTGTTTTTGCTTACTTTGGTTTCTCGAGGGGCCTTCGGAAGTTATAGAGACAAAAAAACAAATACTACTTTCACTTGCATTATGCAAGTGACGAAATACAGTTAGGACCTTTCTGCTCTCTATGCATGGCTTCTTCATTAGTAATCCAAACGTACAAGTGGTTACTCTTTAAGTGAAGGAAAATTGTTTGACTTTTTTTTTGGTGCGAATTCATAATATTATAATTGTGATTCGTGGTATGTACCGTTTAATGCTTGGCGTTTTTTAATTTTTTGGGGTATTCGTTTTGAATCAAATTCTTGCACGAAGAAGTATCTTCTTTGCTCATGAAGGCGAGGAAAACTGTAACCGATGTTTTTAATCACGTGAAACGATTGATGGGGCTATTCGGTATTGTACCTTAAATTGCATGCAAATAAAACTTCAATTATTATTCAAAAATGATAATTACGGAAGATTGGTTTTATGTATTGAAGAGCTTAAGATTAATTTAACAGAAAGGTGAGAAAGATATTTAACCGGTTATCTTTTGTTTTTCAACATTTTTGATTTGAAAATTGTTTTGATCATATAAGATCCAATAAGTAGGTTTATTGTTTGCCTGAGAAGGCAATGCGGAAAGAAAACTTTCTTCGAGTACTAAAAATAATGAAACGCAATTTTTATACAACTTTGTAATAATAAACACTTTATTCATATTTTTGGAAATATGATGGGTCAAAAAATATTCAAATGGACAAATGGTTAGCCTCTCCCCCCCTCCACTTACTCATAATTAGAGGTGAGATTTTCAGGTCGTATAAAATCAAAAAAAGGTACTTAAAAAGGTTCTAAAAAGAGCGAGTTTAGGTTCTATAAACACAAAAAAAGGTACTAAAAAAAAAGATTTTATACCTAAGCATTCTTAGATACCCACTGAAACTTTGTAATTTTTCTTAGGTTGGCACATATGGTAAGCTGCTACCACCGAGCTACAAATTCAAATTAAAAATAAACAATAAAAAAATTTTAATTTAAGTTAGAGGCGTCGTAAAAGTGAGATAACTATTTAATCTCAAAATTTAAAAAAAGTTGCCAAAATGCTAAAATAGGTCGTAAAAATTTAAAAAAAGTCAAAAAAGGTAAAAATAAATAGGGCTTAAATAACGTAGTTTTTTATTAAACGAATTTTGGTACTAATAAAATAAAAATAGGACGTAAAATAAAAAAAAAGGTAAAAATCTCATCTCTACTCATAATAATAAAATAACCCAATTTTTAATATAATAAATTTTTACAAAATTCTTCCACCACCGCCACCGTGTAGTTCATATATTAGTGCCACTGATTGATCACTTTATTTATTTTACCTACCAAAAATTGTAACCCACCTGTAAAAAAATGTACGACTTAGAAAATGTGCAGAATTGAGCTGACTCTTTCGGGACTTTCAAAATCTTTGAGAGGGGGATTAGTCCTCATAAATATACATAGTACAACTATTTTGAAGTTTGATTTCACCACAGCGTGTAGATGCCCACTGAAAGACCGAGCTAAGAAATTCTGTATAGTCCGCGATTTGAACCCAGAATTTCCGCTCCGTACTCAACCAACAATTGAATTCAAAGGTAACATCACTTCACGCCTGTGGCTTTATAAAATGAATGCAAAACGTTAAAAATAAAATAACATATTGTTCACGATGTGCGGCCTGAAGGCCGCAATGAAACTTGGGTAAATAAATGATCGTCATGAAATATCATGAAACGAGCGATTTAGACGTTTCATATTTATGATAAAAAAGGGATTAACAACCTTTTCCAATTAATAGCGATGATGATAGTGACAATGAATTTTTACTTACATGACTTATAAGTTCTAGTCCTGGCTACGCCACTGACCGTTTTAATCTAAAAATTACAAAACCAAGGGAGTGATGAATATATTGAGTTTATATTTATATAGTAATTTTTCGCATTTCTTAAGCGAATTAAAAATACAAATAATATTTAAATTGCTATTTTTTTTATTTTTTATGTGATCTCCTACCCTATATTTTACTTTAATCCCATTATTATTAGGCAGGGCCGTATATAAGGGGGTGGTTTTGGGGGTTTATCCTCCCCTATGGCATAGCGAAGCCGAAGGAGTAAAAAAAGGGTTTAAAAACTTTTTTTTTGGTAAAACCACTCTCATGACTTATGTCTAGCTACGGCCTGGTTATTTATGGTGCTTAGTAAAAGTGGTACTTTGCTCCCCAAATATAATGAGTAACTTTTGGTACTTTCAGCCCTTAGAGTTTTCAATCGCTTACTATCTCATGAATAAATCAGAGTTGGTCAATCAGCGAGCTCAATTTCTTGAATGGTTTAGGAGCTTTTGCAATCTGAAAGTAGCCGAACGACTACGACTTGAATGCATATCTACACATATTTGCCTGTTTTAGAAAGGTTGTAAGGTTTTTTGACCAACTTTTGTATACCCGCAATTGTCTTAAAATTTTGCACACATATTTAGTTCCGATGACAATGATAAATTTTTCAAAAATTTTGAGTTAATATTGTTAACTAAATGGAAAGCCCGTCTACGGACGGGTAGCTAGCCGGTGGATCTCTATTTTAGCGGTATTAATTTAAAAAAAATCGTTTTCAAACACCAACACTAACCTAAGCTCAACCGATGGATGTCTCTCTTAACATTTTTCATTAAAAAAAAATAAATCTCTAATACTGACAATTTTAATTATTCACTTTCAAACGTCCTCAAGTTCAAAAATAATAAGGATTATATAGCTGATTCAATCGCGTACACCAACGTTGGAAACTCGTTTGGTGTGCAACTCGATCCCAGGGGAGTTGATTTTAAGTTGCTAATTAAATAAAAAATTAAAAATTTTTAAAAAAACCTTTTATTTAAAATTACAAAAGTGCACTAAAAAGTAGAAAATAATTTTAATAAAAGCAAACAAAGCTTCGTGAAAACATCAATATAAAAGCGTGGGGCTGTTTATAGGTGGATAAGCAGGCTAACTATTGGTGAAAAAATTCATAACCCAATATTTTATATTGATGTTTTCACGAAGCTTTGTTTGCTTTTATTAAAATTATTTTCTACTTTTTAGTGCACTTTTGTAATTTTAAATAAAAGGTTTTTTTAAAAATTTTTAATTTTTTATTTAATTTTTTATTTTCTAATTTTTTAGTCATATCTTTTCAAATACAGCTTATGTATTTTAACTAATATAGGTTCATCCTATCAGATTTCTTTATTTATGTGTTTTAGATGTTTGATACTTCACCCTGTATAAATCATTACGACGAAAAACTTTACCCTGAATGCGGTCCTTAAAAATGAGATTTAGAATTCTAAGTTACTTTCCACCCTGTATGATAAAATTGTCCAATGCGCATCGACGCATGCGCTTAATGGTTTTTAGTTTTTTCCCGATTTTTCGCTTATTTTTTAGAATTTTAGAAAAACAAAATTAAAATATGAAAATGCTCTGCCGGTGAAAGCTGTGTATCAAATTTCAGATCTCTAGGACGTCGAGAAGTTGCTTAAAAATGGCCTCAAAGCGGTCGACCCACACGGACGACGGACGATGGACGACGGACGACGGACGATGGACGACGGACGACGGACAACGGTCTTCCCAAGTTAAATAAAAGCTTTTAAAAACCAACGACAACGATCAATCAGAGTGCGCTGTGTGTTCTAAAAAATGACACGCTTCTACTGCTACTGCTTCTCCAGCGTGTCAACGCACTCTGATTGGTCATTGTCGTCGGTCGTACCAACTTAAAATTAGTTTAGCACTCCATCCAAAAATATATCGTTTATGTTGTTTTATTTTGCGTTTTCTGGATGGAGTACTAAGGTGATTTTAAGTTTTATTTTTTGTACCTTTCGGTCTTAATTACCCAAATTACTTCAATTATTACTTAAAAGTACTTCAATTACTCAAATTTTGTTTAAATCCAATTACAAAATACTCAAGTACAGTCAAATACTTTTGAGTATTTGAATTACTTTTAGTAATAGTCCAAGAGCCAGCGACAGTTTCTATTTCGGATTTTAGGAGTCGTAAAAATTTTATGGCTTATAGATAGACATATAGATAGATTTAGTGGCCTAAATATTAAACCGAAAATAACAGACGATTTTCTGGTCGGATAAAGGAGTAATTCGCGTTTTAAAATTGTAAGAATTTGTAGAGCAGCATGGCGGCCAAGGGATGGTAAAAACTGTATTTGTATTTAGGGAGTGTTTTTCAAAACCAATACCTAATTAATGCATAAACAAGCTCTGTTTTTCAGAAAAGTTGTACAGTTTTTGAAAACTTTAGACGCATGCGCAGATTAAAAGGTAATGTAAAATCAAAACTGCGCATGCGCCTTATGATTGCAGTTTCAAACTGCTGAAAGAACAGAGCTATGAAATGATATTGAAAACTCTGTTTGTTCTTGTTAGTGCTATTTAGAACTCCTGATTGGTCGTTTTTTTACATTACCAATTCAAAATTTTTTATTTGCTTCTGATTTGTTTCTTGACTTGACAAGCCAAAAAGTTTAGTACAAAAATTGAGGCAAATAAACTAAACTTAAATGAAAAATATTATAAATTTAAAGTGTTTAAAAAACTTTTACATAGAGTGAGGCCGAAGGCCGAGCAACCACAATAATAATCTAGTAATTATACATACAAACAACAACAAAATTTTGATATTTAAAAATTTGTATGGCTATGTTGATTAAATTTTAATTGTCGAAAAGTTAGGGTCAGATTACTCATAAAGGGTAGTTCACACTACATGATTTATCATATGACTTGTCACATGACTTCTCATATGAGGGATTTTTTTACGTTCACACCATATGATTTTTGATATTATAGAAGTTATGGCTTTTATGATTGGCTGTTGTGATGGTATGATTTTAGCCATGACTTTTCTTATGACTAAGTCATATGATAAATCATGTAGTGTGAACTACCCTTAAAGGCGAACCTAAGCAGCCCCGCATTTACGACTATTCCGAACCCGGGCAAGAATTTGGCATCGGCGCCCTTTTTCACCAACACTGGAGTTTAAAGATTAAATAAGTTTAAGTTTCTGAGTTCAAATATATGAATTTGGTGCCTTTTGAACTGCCGCCCGGGACAGAACTGCCGCCCGCTTTCCCCCCCCCTATCCTTTAGATCTGAGGTTGAACAAGGGCCATGATCCAGGAAAGGTTAGCTAGCTTGTGGAGGTGGATGACTTCTGTCCATTTATCAATTTAATAACAACGACAAAGAGTTTTTTAAATAAAAATTTTATTTTGAATTATATTTTTCTCTACAAAAATGGGACTCTTTTGGGAAAGGCATTAATTTTTATAGAATAATTGCTGGAATTTCGAATCTATGGAGAATGTCATGCGGAAAACTGACGAAAAGAGTGCACGACAGACGCGTAGAAGCGGAAAAAATATCTGTACAATTGGCAGGGGTGGATCCAGCAACTTTTTCAAGGGGAGGGGGGCAATTCCATAGATTGAAAAGAAAAATACAAAAAATGATAACCCTTTTCTATACTTTTTTTCAGTAATTTTAGTTTTTACGTGTTAAATATAATGATTAATTTTTCCAACGAGGAGGCGATCGTCTCTATTGCCCCCCTCCTGGATTTTCCCTTGACAACTGGGACAGTACAACTTAAACGTTGTCATCATAATAATTTACATTGCAGTAATTTCAAATCCAAAATATGGACACGTGGAAAATATACCGCAGTCCTTCGCAATTTTGCTTCCAAAATCTACGAAGTTACATAATAATAACATTATCCATCTAAAAACCTGATTTTGCCAAATCACAATTTTTAACCACCTAATTACGATTGTCTCACTTTTTGGCAATCTTGTTAGACATGGCTAGACAAACACTATAATAGCCTGTATTTACTTCCAATTGTTCCGTTAAGTATGACAGCCAAACCAAGCAAAACACAATTTTTACCCCCGTCAAATATTGTCAACCTTTTTACGCTCGATGAAGCCGCCGAACTTGCCTAAATCACAAAGTCAAGTTTTTTGTGTCGAAATCTCATCGCAACTTGCTGAAGCGAACTAAGCGATGGGTTTTGAGGTACGAAGCTTTTATTAGAAATTTACATAAAGACCATGTTTTTGTGTGATAATTGCGTCATTAAAGAAATTAAAATATCATTAAGAAAACGCGGAAGAGTAAATATTTTAGACCCTGACATTTTCATTGCTTATTAGAGCAATGTAAGCAATTGCATTCATTTACTATATAAATTAATGAAAGTAACTCAAGTTTAAATCAGTTTATTGGTTATTATCGTCCTTTTTTTCGTTTTTGATCGAAAGGTCACGCGAACAAGAAGATGAAAATGGGCAAAAAATTGTTTACATATTAAACGGTAACCGTAAATTTGTCAATAGTTTATTAATAGTTTACGAGATAAGATAAAAATTAAAAATGTCTTCAGGCGTAATGTCTGATTTAACTTGAAACTTAAGTTGTGTCGTTAACCTATGTCCATCAAAGGAATTTACTTAGAATTTTTACGATTTTATTTTCTGAAATAACTCATTCTACAAGTACGCAATTTGAAAACACCTGGCGTGAGGTGGAAAATCTTGTTTGTATTTCTTGGTTCTTTGTACTCCGTTTTTTAACTTGTCATTAAAAACAAATTAAAGCTGAAAGAGGGAAAAAATGTCCAATAGTAGAATGGTAAAGCTGCATTTAATGATGTCATGATCGAATAACTCTGATATTACATTTATCGCCTGGTTTGAAAAATGTGAATTAGTTATGTATTTAAAAGTCCACATATGACGGTCCTTTTCTTAGGCCAAAAACTTTTAACTGCCCTTTTCTTACCCGACCATTTATCAGTTTCCATACCAGCAGATGTGTTGAACTTTAAAGGGTCTAAAGCCAATAAAATGTATCTCAGTACTTGCAAACTATGAGTTCGAGTCCAAATAATATAAAATAATTTTTCCAATTTAATTTTCAGTTTTGGAAGTTTGCTAATTTGACTGTTTTTGACGAAAAGTCACCTCTATCTCCAATATTGTAAAAAATTTTGGCTTATAGCATTGCAAAAACGAGAAACACGTCGCAATCTATTGCACACTTCAGAACTCTTACATTTGAAGTTTCATAATCAATGGAACAAAAAATTCAATTTAAAAGCTTTTTATCCATTTTAATTTTCTTTGATTTGTTACGCCGATTTCGACAAATCGAAATTTTTCTTTTTATCTAAATCTATACAACTGCAGTTTTTGTTCCTCACAATTAACATTTTTTTTTAATTCAAAATCGAATCTTTACAATAATAATAATTGATGATGAGATGACGGAAGAAGGAAAATTAAATTAGGTTTCGCAAGAATTCAATTTTTGAAAGTCATCGGGGGTGCAATTTTAACAATCAAGTGATGTGCCCCCCACGATGAGTTGAGGCGATTTAGATATCAAAAATGTTGTTTGAAACAGTACAGGTGGGAAAAGACTAAAAGAGCGAACGAAGTGACAAGAAGTTTGGAATGAATTATACCTGTAATTTACCTGGAGATTGGTTATGGGTTTTCTGTCTCTCTTGGTGCTCTTGCAAAGAGGAATGCCAAGATCACGGTCTTTTATAGCTGTGTTGCCTTGTTTTCAGAAGCGGTTCTTGCAACCGTAACGTGCTTACACTACCTTTACCACTATGTAATGGCAACACAGCGAATTTTAGCATGTTGTTTGTAATGTTATAAAACTTATAACATAATCATAGTTGCTCGCAACCAACCGTTTCTAGTTTGCAAAACATATAATTAATATTGTTTAGTTTTGTCATTTGACGCAGCTCTATTCAAATCCCTCCATTTTTTAAAGTCATCCATCTAAATTTATCATCAATTAAACACATTTCCATTATTTATCTGTATACATATTCTAATTTTGCTCGACCGAATGCAGCTTACCTATACAAGTAAAAGCATTCAATCAGGAAATTATTTTCGTGGGTGCACCTCTATAGAGATGATCTTTATTTAATAATATACTTTTTTTTTCCGACAGGCAAGCACAATAATGGCAAAAAATTGCAGTACAATTAAATGCAATTAAGTTTAATTGCATAGTTTTATTATTTGTACAGTCTGTCATCACCACAGATGTTTGGACCGACTAAAATAAAATAAATTACAGCTAGGTGTTTATGTACGATTGCGGAAAAAACTTAACTTTAACCAAATCGTCAATAAATCAACCCTAAATAAATTCAGAACCTCCACCTAATTAAAACACTGAGCGACTTTTATCCAATATTCGTCCACCAGGCCATCTCATCACAAAAACTTTTCTTTGGAATACATACATCTCTAACGTCGACACTTCACTTCAAAGGTAAAGTTAGATGCAAGGAGTGGAAAGGGGCTGATTAATCCACCTTCTCCTTTCAGAAATTTTAAAGAATCGAGAAAAACGAGAAAAACTTACTATACAAATTTTTAACTTACAACTTACAAAAAAAAGCTCGAAACTTTGATTTAAAAATCTTTTTTCATTGTTATTAAGTTTTTGGGACTCGACCGCATTCACAAATCTATGAAGATTTGTTTTTAACACAAAATCTGATTAATCCTGATAATGCACTAATAAAGCGTACAGATTCAGAGTTTTGCAATTTACCTGAGAGGAGAAGAGAACCTGAGGTTATACCGGTTGAGGTTGTAGTGTTTTGGGCTTAAATTGAACTGTTTATGTTTACAGATCAAATTAGGAAACAAAAGTTCAAAGAAATAGTGCCCTAGAAAAGATGGAGATGTTATCAATCCGAAAGCATTTAATTGTCATTATTTAGGTATCCGCACCATGGATACTACCTATCATTCTACCCGTGACAGATCTATATCCCCGCGCCCCCCATTAAAATGCTTAAAAATTAACATAGAAATTGTAAAATATTGAACTTGATATGCAACTCAGACTTATCCTCTTTGACTTCTCAAATCTTGACCGATCCTAAATCCAGTGGCGGCGCCAGCTTCTTTTTTTTGGTTGGGCGACACCCGGCAGAAAAACTTGAAGGGTGGGCAGAAAAAATTAGCAATATTTCAAGAAATATATTATTTTATAGATAATCAAAATTTTTTGGATTTGTGAAATATAAAATAATATTATTTTGAATTTATGGCAAATTAAAATTTAAAAAAATTGAATTCAAAAACTTTGTATTATTTCAAAGTTTATTATACATGAATTATAATTACATATCTATATTAAAATTGGCATTCCATAGTAAAAAGCTTTTCTATCTCTGTTCTAAGTATTAACAAATTAAGGATATTTTGCAGAATACACGGAAAATATTTAAATAACATAAAAAGAAAAAAATTGTTAGCGCTTTTCCGGAAAACTGTTGTGGTATAAAATTTTTTATCAATGGTACAACTGAGTACAAATCAGGCACAAAAGCCGTGTATAGTTTGATGACAATATTTTTTAATGGAGGTTACAGCATTAAATAGGAACCTCACGTTTGATTTTCGTATTTCCAGAAAACTTTTGAGATACAAAATTTTTCATTGATGGTACAATTGGGTACAAATCAGGTACAAAACAATAGTAGGTACTGTTGGTTTTTAATTTTATTTTAGGAGTGTTCCTACTTAATGTTAACGTGATAACAGGCAGCACGGTGTTTTTGAATATAACAAAGGTCTTGCGTCAAGCGACGGATTTAGCACTTATGAGCCCTCAGGCGCAATTAAATTCTGAGGCCCCTCTTCTAAATATTTTTAGTACTCCTACAATTTACAGCAAAGGTTTTTAATTTCCGGCATACAGAAAGGGCATTTATAAGCGGCGTAGGGGATTTTTTTGAAAATGCTACCTAATTTATATTTGGAATATTTCACCTGAAATATTGTACATTCAAGCAGTTGTCATTTTATATTGATTAATTTTCAATGTTATTTCCCACTTTTTTAATAATTAAATAAAATAGTTTTTTATTTTGAGGAATTCTTGTTTATTTGAGGCCCCGAGGCGCTCGCTTCTTGCGCCTGTTTGAAAATCCGCCACTGCTTGCTACCTAAAGCGACTTAAAACAAAGGGTATATTACGTGGGCATGCAGGAAATGCAAATAACGAGTGAAAAAAAATAAGTAAAATAGAAAATGAATATTTTATTTATTTTTTTTACGTAAGTGTAAAAATACCATAACATAAATAACATAAGTTTAGTTATAATAATAATTATTGTAAGATCTATAATATTAAAAGCGGTTTGTTTACTTGATCACAGTTTTTTTAATACATTTTGCTCAAATGTTCGCTCGATTTAGCAGGTTGGTCGAGAACAATTTAGGTTGGGCGCTCGCCCAACCGCGCCCACCCCTGGCGCCGCTACTGCCTAAATCTGACATTAAGAATTAAAAAAACTTTCAAATTTTTAGTTTTAATTAAGCCCCCCCCCCATCTTAATGACAAAACTAAACGAATCATATGGTATTATTTATTTATAGCTTAGTAACCTAAGCTACTCAGGTGCAGATTAAGACAACGCCATAAAAATTAAAATATTATAAACCCCTAACTCTCGAGGGTCAGATTAAATGAAATTATATGACCGCATTTTGGGATATTTAATTGGTTTGGTCATCCAGGAAAAAAGATACTTAAAAATAAGATAAATTTTAGTATTATGTTGTTGTTGTACCCTGACATAGAGGGTACTATTAAAAGTAAACAATCAAAAAACTGGAATGTCTGGGAGGTCAGATATAATAAAAAAAGTATGTTTTCTTTGGAGTTAAACTTGTGTCGTTATCAATGTTGAAAAGCCTTCTCGTTACTTTCTAGTGCGGGGAGTATTCCGATTTTCCACCCGTTTTTTACATTATGGAGGAGAGGATCTAGACACTTTAGAAAATAGAAACAATTTTTGACAATTATATCAAACTAATTGAAAAATGATATATAAAAGTATGTATTTTGTAGTTTATTTTTCTTACAAAATCTTTCTCTATCTTGGAGGATGGGGAAGGTAGCTGTTTCACCCCCCCTCCAGCTCTTGGGGCAAGAATTCAATTAATTCTTAATTGAATTAAATTTGTGTCGTTATCAATGTTGAAAAGCCTTCTCGTTACTTCGTAGTGCTGGGAGGTATTCCATACCCCCAGACCCCCTGGTTTTACGCCCTTTTTTTACATTTTAAGGGAGAGGGTTTAGCCATTTTAGAAAATAGAAGCAATTTTTTGAAAATTATATGAAATATATCTCATTGAAATATGATATAAAATTAAGTATTTTGTAGTTTAGTTTCTTTACAAAATCTCTGACCTACAGGATGGTAGAGGGCAGCTGCTTCTTTTTATTTCAATGATAAAAAATCATTGTTGGCAGTTAATTACATAATTATTCAATATGCAAAATTAAAATAAGAGTTTTGTGATTAAGAAATTTATATGATTTATTTTAGACTTACTTAGGTATTTCTTAAAATACGTAAGTCAGTATGATTTTACACCTTGTCCGCGACTGCTTATTCAATATATTCGCAGTTGGCCAAGTGCAGTAATTTGCACTTGGTCGTTCCCCTATCCGCAACCCGGGGACGCGCCACGTTGCTGGTGAGGCATCACGTGGAATATTTTACCAAGTAAACTTAATAATGGAAAATTATCAAGTTTACCAGGTAAATATTTGCTTTTGTGTAGTCCAATCGCCGTTTAGGTGATGTGACTATACAAAAGCATTCGTAGCTTTTGAAAAATTGCCGTCGTCGTCGTGAAACATTCGAGATTTCCTGGTGGTAGGAGTGTGCTAGTGCAGAGGGAGTTTGCCCTCAGATCTCGTGCCGAGCCGGGTTTGGCGGACGGGGTGACTACGCGCGCGCTAACGCAACGTGACACTCCACCGTTTGGCCCAAGGCCAGCGACGAAAGTTGAGGGGGTATCCGTACCTGGCGTTTGGTGAAGAGGTGTAGGTGTAAGGGAGCATGTCAAACACGTTTTGAGGAACGTTGACCTAAGTCAACGGGACCGGTTTCAAATTCACTTCAAAGTTGAAATTTTCAGGAAATATTTGCGTTGTATGTGGAAACATCACCTTGTAAATTTGTAGTATGGTTACCTCTGCAACCCCAGTAATTGAGTGGACTTCAAATCGGTTTTTGGCGTTAGACGACGATGCCTGGGAAGCCATGTAAATAGCGGCGGCAACAATGGAAATTGTCGACCGCCCCTTTAATTTCTTCACTACGGCTGTGGCTTCTCGAGCAACGTGAACTGCCGTCTTCTGAATGTCGTGCGGCAAATTAAGCAATGTGCAGAAACGTGACATGTAATCTTGGGTATCCACTGATTGGTTTGAGACCACGACGTCTTGCTTGATGGAAACCCGACACTTGTTGATTTTTTTGGAAGGGACACCACTGACTTTGCTAATTTCTTTCATTGTGCGGGGAACGTGCTCATCCGTGCATATAATAAACAAGCACGCTGCTGCAAATCCTTCAGATTCACGCTTATCGAAATGTTTTCCCTTCTGTGCTTTTGAGAAGAGGTGAACGGCGTCGTTGATAATTGCCTGAGGACAATTTAATCGATCCGCAAATAAGGCAATATGGGCTTTGCCTTTGGATAGCATCCGATCGGCATTGCTCATATTGGTTTTTTGAGGGCGGTACTTGGTTTCGCTTTGAGAAGTCGTTTGCTCTATTGTGGTCGTAGAGTAAAAATGCTCCATGAGCAAATCTTCTGGTCCGCCTATGCGGGAAGGATCGCTTCTTCCGCTGGTAGAGCTGCTTTCGTTGTTGAACGTGCGCCATTCGGCGCCCACGTCGATAATGCGGTCTCCAACTACTAATGCGCAGGTAGAACAAATCATGTCTCCGGCTCTCCAGTCTTCGATTAAAGTTGCTTTGGGATGGTATGGGCAGCAAAGTTTGTCATTGAACATATTCATGATCAGATTGGTGCGTAGAAAAAGAAATACTTGTAAATAATATTAACAAAACGTAAGCTTCTTGATAAGCTGGTTCAATGATTTCTTCCATAACTTGTACCTTCATAAACTTTAAACCGTTGAGTCGATGAAACGTTGAGACGTTGATACGTTGATACGTTGATTCGATAAAACGTTGAGACGTTGATACGTTGAGACTTAGAGTCGCTGATGAAGTTGCTTTTGGTTGGTTTTTTCAATATTACCAACATAAAATTTTTTGGTTAGTAATAAAAGAACGACCAAACAGAAATGAGTAAATTTTTTTTTAATTAATTTAAGTAAATGAAACTGAATTTACACCAATTTTTCTTCAATGACAATGACAGAAGTTCACGTTTTTAATACTACAGACGTTTACGTCGAGTTTTCTTGCTCCCTTATTGGAGAATTAGCAAGAAAACAAATTTTAACAAGTAACAACTTGCATTGATTGGTTAAACAACCAACATCGGTATCAATAATGGTTCGTTTAACTAATCAATGGGCTGTTACCAAATTTGTTTAAGAGTCACACGGCCTTAATTCGTTAAAGCCCCGTTGACACCTTAGACCATTTAAATTTTAAAGTTAAAATGGTCTAAGGTTGACACACTATATGATTTCTGATGTGACTAGTCACATGACTAAGGCTAGGCGATTGTTAAAATTAACAATCGAAAATTGATTGTGTAAAAATAAAATTTTTACTTTTTTTCCTTGTGATTGACCTCCGATTGGTTCTTTCATTTATTACCAACTTTAGAAAATTTTAAGTAGGGTTTTTAGACTTAATAACCTAAGAAATTTATGTAAAACTAGGAGGTTCAGCGGCCGTGTTGATCGCTTTTAAGTATCAGATGTGGTTGTTCGGCCTCACCCTTTCATAAAAATTCTCATTAATCCATGCATGTGAGTCACTAAATAACTCATTAGTGCGTTAAATTTTATTACTTTTTCTGCAGAAGCCTGGATGACTTCCGGAACTGCAAATATTTATGTACAATAATTTATTAAAATCGTTTTAAAATAATTTGCATTGTGGGTTTCTCATCAGTTTTACATATTTTGATGACACAAAACCAATCATCACTTTTTAATGCCACAAGCTAATCTTTACAACTACACATTGGATGTTGCTATTTATTGCTACCACACACAGAAAACTACTTCTCCAACTTATATTATAAGTGCCTTACTTTATGATTTGGTTGTCTTATAAAATTTGCATGTATACGGATTGAGTGGGTGAGACAAGAAGTCATTAAAAATTAATAAGTCTAGAAGAGCTGTCTCTTATCCTACATCAACGATGATTTATTTTGCGCCGATTTCATGTTAAAATTAATAAACCGACACTATTTATGTCAGCCGTAACTGCAAAATCCAATTAAAGTAACCAAATAACCAATCAAGATATAATTATTATCAATTAACTCATTAATATCGATTACTACCTTCGGATTCGAAAATTTTTTTTATTATAAAATACATTTTTTTAAAGTGTTTTTCTGATTTTTAGAAGTGACTTTTCATCAGACAGCAGGTGAAAATATGCCTGATGCGCCTAAAAAGCTGCAATATGTAACTAATCAAGCAGATGCAGGTACAAGGGATAATTGCAAGGAGATTTAATTAGAATGTCCAGCAGGCAACGATTTTAACATATTGGACTTTTTGTCAAGTGGTCGGATTATTCACCGGGAGGCTGAACCTCAAGCTAAGAAGTTTTGTTTGCTGGTAGTACAAGCTTCCTGAATTTTTTTATGTATGGTGTAACATCTTTAAGGTTTCGTGTTTCAGCTTACAATTTTAACAGGAATTGTATTAAATAATTTTGTTTTAAGGTTTAATTATTGTTTAAATATGCACAGATCAGGTGCAAAATGCAGATACGGACTTACAACTCAACGTGTAATCCAAACCACGACATAAATTAGCAACCAAACTATCAGAAATATTATTTGAATTTACTAACTACTATTTTATTTAAATGGAGAAGCCAATTGATTATCTCATCTCATCTGTAGAGCGCCGGCGTGCGAGGGAAGGTGTAGGTAAAATGTGAAAAACAAAATTCACATGCTAAATTCTTTTTTTTATTTTTATATTTTGATATCTAAAATCATCTTTAAAATACTATAAATTTGACAATTATTATATATAACATAAACTTCTGCATCTGCTTTATCACTAATCGTAGTAATACATAGTCGCCGAAACGGGATCACCCACATGAATAATGTTATATTGTGTCGATGAAACTAATGTCATGTTAATTCCAAATATCGGAAACTTGAAGTTACCTAATTCTGGACGCATATTACTATGGCATCGATTCCTGTTCAAAAAAAATAATTATTATTATATTAAGTTGATTATTAAAATAGTCCTTACCGACTTAAATACTGATAAGGCTCTAACTGTTCAGGATTTTTAACATTGGCTTGATTTATAAAAGAGGAAGGAGAATGACTGCACGGTTGGATGTCATAAAATAAAAGACTTCCAATTTTCAGAGAGAATATTTTATCTTCGCAAAATTCAGGCCCATCAATTACTACATTTGCGCGAAATTGTGAAGGAGAAATCTGTGTGTTTGTTTGCTTTTCCAAATATTCAACACTTTTGCTGTTTATTAATGTGTAAGTCGCAAAATACGGAGAAAATCGCTAAAACATAATTGGTAGGTAACATTGAAACATTGGATGGAAAAGTTAAATTTTCCATGCGGACTTACATCAACAACTTCGGTAGTGTTTCTTCCATCAGGATACACGACTCGGTTATCATAAAATTCTTCTCTATTACGTGGCGAACAGTAACCAATTCTGAGTCCCTCTGCAATATTTCCCAAATCATGTAAAGCAGCGTTTGCTACATCATCTCCTTCGTCCTCCACAGTCATGGTCCCACCTAAGTAATTACTAAAACAACTATTAAGTTTTTCCTTCCTTCTAGTTTACCTATTTAAACTCACATTTCCACCTCTTTGTGCTCTGGAACTCGATGCAGCCTTAAAATTACGCTCAATAATTTTTTAATGTTTCGGGTAACTAACTCAGGTTTAAGCACGTTTAAAATAGCAGAGTTTCTCCCTTTCGAATAAGCTACATAAGATCTGAAAATCCGATTTATTATTTTAATTAAAATTTGAAGCAAAAGTCTTACCTGTCTTCGAAACTATCAGCCTTGAGTCCAGTTTTCGTACAAAAAGCTAAGTCTGCTTCACGTGCAGGACCTCCATCAAGTGGGTAAATAAAAATTTGCTTCACAACTCCAACTGTCTTAAAATCAGGATCAATTTTTTTTGTAAGCATGGCAGGTACCGGATGTAAAATATAAGTTTTGAGTACATGATAAACTGCGTATACCGCGGCACCAATAGCGGTTGCAATAGCATATTGCAACATTTTAAATTAATACAATTAAAAACAAATAAAAACAAATATAACAATAATACACTGATTTGTGGGTTTTATAAAAATTTGTAGTAATATTTTCTTGATCGAGTTTAATTTTATAGAAAGAGCGATAAGGACTTTAAAATGTGTGAAACGTACGGAGATAAGTTATAATTTAAGATGTATAGGATGTAGCACAATATATTTAAAACAAATTTGTGGATTAACAATGTAATACTCTTAACCCACATTAAAAAGCTTATACTCTCTATAAAGAGTGCCTTAGGAGATTCTCTGGATCGCAACAAAGGCTGTGAGTTTTTAATAATGTTGTATATTATTCTTCTTCTTTTTCACTTCAAGGATTAAGTTTTATACTTATGTCCTGTTCCGGCGTCCATTTTTTCCTTGGCCTTCCAACATCTCTTCTTCCTTTTGGCTTATATTGCCATGCTTTTATTTGACATTCTTTCCAAAAGTTTTGCAACCCTCAACTTGATTCTTATTTTCTCTTTTTTCTTCCTATCTGACAATTTCAACTCTGTGCTTTGAATTTTGTTACAAAGTTTCCACTTGCGTACATTAACGTTGGTATGGCTATCTTTTTGTAGAACTTAACTCTAGTTATTTTCCTGGCCGTGTTTCTTAAATTTCGATGTGTAGTGAAAGAATCATGCAGATATGATATGTATGAATTTTTTGGACTTTCTTTGGGTACATTAATAAGTCAAAAATTGTCACATAGTGAGAGCCGAGAAGGTTATTGATATTTCCTGATGTAACTCATAAAAACGTTATGAATTTGAATAGAGAATCAGAGTGGTTCCTGGAACCACTGGTGGTTTGAGAACCAAATTCCATCCGCCATGATTTGCATTTTTCTTCTTAGAGCTTTGTGAGGTGACCTGACATTTGCCAGTTTTCTACTTAGCGTCAGTGTTTAATAATTTTAAGTATTAATACTACTATAGTACAAATTTAATTTGCAAGGTAATCCGATTCGCCAAATAAATTAAAATTTTTTTTTGTTTAAAAAACAACGTTAATAACCTTAACATAAGATAAATAAAGTTAACTATTTGATCTTTTCGAGTTTTATTTAGAAAGACTGGCGCCCAGTTTATTTTATTTCTTATTGTTAGTAAAAAAGATTTGTCTTTTATTTTACAGCTATATACAAAGTAGTAACACTATGACTTTTTAAAATTGGTAAAAATGCAAATTTGATTTTTGGAAAGTTCTCTTATCGCTTCTCTATAGCTGGAGGGTATTTTTAATCGACTTTATCACATTTTACACCCGATGCCTTGCAATAAGAGGTTCTAACCTCTCCGTAGTACTAGTAAAAAAACAAAAATACGATTTTGTTAAATTGATGACGATGCAAATTTGATTAAATTTGAAAAGTTTTCTTATTACTTCCTTATGACTGGGGGTATTCCATACCCCTCAGACCTCCCGGTCTTTAAAGATTTCTTTACCTTATTACATTCTTTCACCTTCTAAGACTAGTAAGTAAGCAACAAGACGGCTTTTTGGGATTTGAATTTGCATCATCACCAATTTTAAAAATTGGTAGTTTGCACCAGATGTACCAGTTATTAATTCTTAATTTTTTTTAGTGAAATAGATTATTTTCTTGATTATTCAAAGTATATTGGTCAGACTTGCTTCCATCTCTCAGGTAGTTTGAGGATGCCCTTCCATAAAAGCCGTACATCTTTTGAGATGGCCCAGTCATCAAAGCATTTTTCATTATCTCCATAATTGTTGAAGTATTCCATGGAGAGCACGTGAGATCAATAAAAACAAATGATAGTCGGAAGGGGTTCAGTCTGGTAAGTGGCAGGTAAGGCAAATTTCTCGGCCAAGTCCAGAAATTGTGTCTTTGACCGCTTTCGCTGTGTGCAATGGGGTATTGTCGTGCTGCAAATTACTTTTTCGTGTCTTGTAGCCCATTCCGCTCGATTCTCGATCAATGCATGGTATAAATTTAATTGTTTGTCAGGTTTTAAAACCTTGTGGTACACGCCATCTTTTCATTCCACCAAAACTACAGCATTATTTTTTTTTTAGAAGGATTTGGTCTTATGGTTGTTGTAGAATGTAGATGATTGTCCTTGGTCAATGATGAACGTTGCATTTGGTCATCGTCACGGTAAGTATCCACAATATTTTTCAGAACAATTGAATATTTTAAAAGTAATCTCCAGATCTTTGAATATCTTAAAGAAAATTGATGTTTGAACGTCTTGTTAATTTATTCATTCACTCTAAAACATTAACCTTGGAGTCAAAAGTTTTCTGTGGTTCTGCGAAGGAATTCAAACAATATTACACTAAACTCTGATCCATACTTTTGTTTTAGGGGGGGGGGGGGGGTATTATTTAATGACTCAGTGGCATTCTGTCACGTGAGAAACTGAAAGTTAAAAAACATGCGCTGTAAGTAAAATTTTTTTGATTTTTAAAGGTACAGATATTCCCCCTCCCTTTTTCCAGTAAATCAGCGCCTGTACTTCCCTATGAAATTAAATGTAAAGTAGACGTTGCCTTCAAGTTAGAATTATTTACTTAACAGGTGAAACAATTTTTGGAAGTGCTAGTGATGCACTCTTATACAGAGAGCAATTTTTCCTTTTCCTACCTTTTTGTTGCAATTAGAGTGAAAAAAGCTGATTTTTTTCAATTTGACGAGAGAAAGTTTAACGACCTCCATAAAAGTCAATTTTAATACTTCCAGAATTTAATATTAATAACCAAGATTTTTACTATCAAAGTCTACAAAGCTTTCTGTCACTATGGTAAGTTTTTCTTTGAATTTGCTAAGTAAATGCATTTGCTTCCGTTTTAGGCTTCTATAAGAAGTATAGCAAAAAGCCTTATCTTTTGGTCCCGTGGTCGTCTGTCCGTTCGTCCACATATTTTAAATTTAAAGACTATAGTATCAGATTAACCAGAAGTTTTTTCTTTACTTAAAATTTATGGTCTACCAACCACAAAAATGTCTGGATTGATGACATTTAAACTAAAAAGGTAACTTTAAAACTGCGGTCATCCGAGTTTCGCTTTGTTATTTGATATTTAAACAATGTTTAATTTTTGATTCAAAATGGTGATTGAGTTTTTCTTTAGACAATTATAACCTGAATTGAGTCAGCCCTGAAAAAGAGGTAAAATGAAATTGACTATTATGAAACAATGGAGAAGAAGAGAAACTGAAAACCAATTCAAAAACGAATTTGAGCTAAGTATCGATTATAATATTAAATGCCAATTCTGGAAGGTGAAATCACATAGAAAAGCAAAATTTTGTACAGTTTAAGTATCTTCTACTAGGTGATTGCTGGTTAAATATTCGAATTTGAAATGCATAGTGGCCTGTGGAAGTCAAATAGAAAGATTATCTGTTATATCTCTTTCCTAGCTTTGACATAGCTTATTAAAATTGAGAACTCATGCACATTTCAAAAGCAACAACCCTGATGCTATAGTAATGAAAGGAGGGAAGTAAATCCTGAGTTCACTTTCGACGAACATTGGAGAGTAACGGATAAACCAGAGAAGGGTATGTTTTCACTTTTCCATTTAGTTTCTTCTAAGTAAGATCATTACTTCGTGCAGATGATAGGGTTATATGGTCACTTTTTTCTAGTGTATTGTCAACAAAAACAAAGCAGGTTTCATTCTTCGGTTTACCAGCACCGATTCTTGCATTTGAAAATATTTTTGATTATCTGATTAAATCAACTCACGTGAATCAATAATGATGAAAAGGATATAAAAGACTGAGCACTGGTACTCAGTTAAATCACTAAATTAATTTTTCACCGGTGGTTGAATTACGAAAAGATTCAGGGTTTTCTATCTCATGAGACCAGAAGAAAAGTCACATGGATTTTTCTTGCATTATATCCAAATTTCTTAATAAGTTTATTTATTTTCTTTACGACGACGAAGAAGAAGTTAAGTAATTTAGAGAGAGATAGCAAAAAGGAAGCTAATAACAATTGCGGTTTTTCGAAAAATTTCGATCTATCAATAGCAAAATTACAGGCATGTAGATGAAAAAAGAAGAATCTTTGGGTACGGCAAGCTCGTTTTTTCAGAATATACAATTAACCTGAATATATAAGGTTTAAACCACAATCGAAAGAACAAGTTTTTTCTACAATATAACTTGGAGACTCCGACGACGTAGTCCATCTCCGTGTACTTTTTATATTCCGGTGGATAATTCATTAAAATTAGAGACTCGTGGCCTCATCAGCTTAAAATAGTTTGCAAAATCCTGCCTGGGGATTTCAATCAACGTTTGAATAGACCCCAATTTGCGAGTGACGCAAGCTGCCAAATATCCCTAAATCTATCCGTTCCATCATGGTATACTCAACCCACAGGGGTTGATACACTCGGAAATTGCGCCCCGCGTGAGGAAGCAAAAAATTGCTTCTACCAAAAAACTTGCCCATCGATAAAAAAGTTACCTCGAGCAATATTGTAGCAACTTGTTTATAACAATAAATATTTTAGTATTGGCTTAATACATCTAAAACTAATAATAACCATAATTTGCATCACGTAAATTAACAGTAATTTAGCATAAACAATATCTTTCAGGTTTGAAAAAAAGGAAAAACAAATTTAATTAAATCATCCTAATGGTAATAATCCAATAAGTTACATAAACACAACATAACTGTTGTGTTATTTTCACTTAAAGTACAGTTAAAAAAGCAAATTATATGAAATTTAGAGGACATATCATTTCAATTTCGATATCATCAATAAAACACGTCTCCAATAATAATAATTAATTCTTTGGGTTATCGTAAGTAACGGTTGCGCAATTCTTGTTGAATGTTCAAAATTTTGTAACGAAGATTTTTTTGGGAAAATTTATCTCAAAACAAGGGTTAATGTTCTCTATAATAGCAAAATTATGTTTATTGCTTTAAATCTTAGATTAAAATTTAAAACAGGTTTTAATTTAAATTATTTAATTACTAATTTTACAAAAATATTTAAATTTTACCAATATTAAAATAAATTGTTATTTATGGGTATTTATAACATTTTATTCGTACAGTTAGATTTTTTTGTAATGTGGAAGGAAAACCCCCCCGTGGTTAGTTCCCTTGGTTATTTCCATATTTTGTTGTTCGCATGGTCCATCATCTCTAAATTTTTTCCTCACTCGAAAACCAAAAGTTTAAAATGATCGAAAATAAACAAAACACTTTTTGTAACCGTTATTTTCTTACGTTAAAAAGATATGCTAATGTGGACTGTAAGTGCAACCTTGTATCATGAGATAAAATATTCTATAACCTGTTGTAATAATTATGATAATGGTTTTTTACTTGCAATTTAAAGCATGTTGAACTTTCTTGTTCCTTTCTTCCCAGAATAACAAATATGTTATCACCAAATACCAACAGTTAAACAATTTAAAAAAATGCGCCAGTTTATCATCATTAGTTTGGTCCCTGAAAACTGTAAACTGGTGCAGTGTTTCAGGATCTCCGCAATCTGGAGATTCATCAGCATTGCAAGGAAAGCTTCAGTTATTTTAATTGCTTAGTTACAGAAAACTCTAATTAAAAATAATTCCATTATGAGGTGAATCTAGAGAACACAAAATAATTCAGCTTTTGTTGTTACGAGCGTGACGATGTAATTATAAATAACAGAACGGTAATTGACACGCAATAATTGAAAATTGACGTGAGAATTGTCATTTGTAATTTTTTTATGTTGGTCTTTTGTTAACACGAGATTTCCATCTCTTTTGGTGTTAATAAATACGCTCGAAAATTTGAAAAACCACATCATTATTAATTTCGTGCGTTAAATTATAGGGGACCGCCGAGTAATCCTGAGGAACTCCCAACTTCATTCTCGATTCCAGCAGCACAAAAGTGGAATGTTGTAATTTCTTCCTTTCAAATGCAGCATTGTGATGCAAATTTAAAGAATGAAACGATTAGTTTGATAATATACAATGCGTAATAGATACATAGGTTATATGGAACGTTTAATATGAACAAGATACCTGAAGGTTATTTCTAACCTTGACATTGACAATCACGTTCTCTGTCAGGGGCTCCATCAAGGCTACACATCTGATGCATATCTTACTAATGTACCTAAGTTACTCATAAAATGTTAAAAAAATATAGCAGATCCAGTTTATTGAAATGTAATATTGTGCATTTGCTACAATAAATTGTAGTAGTTTCTATTATTGCATGACCTTTGTAATCTACTACTGGGAAAAGGACGATGAGGAGACGATAATAGGAAATTTATACAAATGGTTTGTTTATAAACATGATATTTATAAATTATTTAACATATAATTATTTATGATATATTAATAAAATATTTAACGTAGAAAATTTTCCATGTTAAGGTTCAAATGTTGGACGAACAGAGAGTAGAACAATTTGACTTCGTTCATTGCAATGTCCAATATTAGGTAAGAAGTCTTTGCATAATTAAGGATGTCCAGTACATATTGTCATGGAAACTTTTGATAACTCAATTATTAAATAACTTTTGCCTTGCTTTGTATTCTTTTATCACTTATTACATAATTACGAAGTTTATTGTGAATTGCAACCAAAGAATGACATTCAGGATACCAATTAAAGAAAAACTATAAAAAAATTCTTCTTTGGGATTAGGTTACCTACTTTTATGTTATGGTCTCGTTAATCTATTCATGCGAGTCAAAGCGAAATACCCGATGGACCAGAATTTTATCGTTAGTAATGAATAAAGTCATGCTGTATCATTCAGGATACTCATGGTATATTACGAAATTAAATGAAAGTTAATTTTCTGCACCAATGTAAAAATTAAATATACATAAATAAAAACAAAATATAAAATTTTTCTGCGAAAACCTATATTGATAATAAAATTTTATTGTTTAATGGTGTAAGGTAATTAAATAGGATGCAATGACGGTAATTATTGTAAATACAATGCTGGAAGTAACAATAAAAATTAATATTGCTGTAATAATGTTTAATGGAAAACAATAATTTGGTGATAAATAAGGGGTTGTAATTGCCGTTATAATATTTTTTAGATTTAGAAAATACAACTGTGAAAAAATTTTGGCTTTTTAAAGTTAGCATTAATAATTTTTTAACGAGTGGGGATTTAATTTTTATTATAGGTACGTATATGTACCGATTTAATTTTAATCATTTAATTAACGTGGTAGCTGCGACTAAATTGGTTCGAGTACTTACTTCTTTGGATTATGATTTCTATATTTGGAAGGATTTTATTTAAAAAAAAATAGATGCCTAATTTGGAAGAACACATCCATCATTATAATGTCATCGTTGCTGTGAGCTATCCAACTTCATCAGAAACGTGAATAATTTTTTTCTAATTGAATTGATGGTAGAATTATTCTAGTAAATGATTAATGATTTTCAATAAAATTATGGACAGGTTGTCACTGGGCGGTGGTAGCTCTAACCAGACGGTGCTGGAGTTTTTCTTGTTAGGTTTCCTCCTTTGGTCTAACGTGGAATACAAACTTCAACACAAATAATCCTCCAAGTAACCGGAAATCGAACCTAGGAACCTAAAACTCGAAGCTTAACTTCAACACACTACACCAGTGATGACGTGGCACTTGTGTCCGATTTGCCACAATGAGAGATTTTTTGGAAAATCTGGAGATAAATGGAATTTAATTACTCTAAATTTCGATAAATTGAATAAATTTTTTTTTTGGAGTTAAGAGTCTCCATCGTTCGAATTCAGTCTGATCCCAAATTTATTTGTGACCATCTACACCTACAGCATTGCTCATTGTTCTCATCGACATGAGAACCGAGACAACAAATTTAATAATTTTCTAGTGACAGAGGATGATGGTAAATGATCCAAAAAGCAATTATAAAACAAAAATTTTGAGGACCATCAAAAAGGGATCTTAGTTTTTCTAAAAATTTAAAAAAATCCATGCAAATACCGGAACATGGAATAAAATACATGCGATGAGATAAGTAGTAGGCACTGCTCGATTGCTCGAGCAATCGTTTGCTACACCTAGCCTCAAGCCCAAGTAGAAGCACACAGACGGGTAATAGAATGCGGTCATTACAGTCGATTTCTCTGTAAAATTATAAACTTTAAAATCGAATTTTAGCCAAACTAATCGATATTTGGGATTAATCCTCACCTTAAACTCTTTATTTTAATGATATCTATCAAATTTCATTGAGTTTTTATTAATAAATTTAATATCTTCTGGGCTCGATTCTCGTGCTACTACTACTCTTACATTATATATGTACCAAAAAACAATTTTAAAATTTTGTATCTATTGTAATTTTGTGATTTGGGGAAAACTATTTAAAATTTTCAGGGTTTTAAATTCAAATACCTGTGTCATTAAAAATTTAACCCTTTGGATCGACTAAAGTCGCCTGAAGTGCAGCGTTTAAGTCGTTCGACGCGTCCAAACGGTTAAAGAAAAATTTTATTTAAAAATTTAAGTGACTAAAGACTGCACTGAGTGATACTGTTTAGACGCTATATCGTGGCAGTGATGACGTATATGTGCTAAAAGGAAAATTTATCAATAACTATTTTAATCTGCCGGTAAAAACAATCTAAAGGTTGGCCACATTTTTGGTAAACGTGCGCACTGCTGAGGTATAAGGTCGAGGCCGCTGTTTATCATCTTAAAACATAGCTCGATCCCCGACTTTGTATTTTTGCATTTCGTTTTACATTTCCTATGTCACGTATCATAGCTCGGCCTCCGGCCTCGCACTTTTCCTTCAGATAAATGATATTGAAGATGAAGAAAATTTAATTTTAGGTTTAAAACAAACAAAAGTGATTCTTGAAAAATAATATTAAAACGAATTATTTGGAGCGGTACAATATTTTGTGCTTAGAGCAAAAACCAATAGTCAGCAAAAAGTTTTATTTACTGATCCATTCCTAAAAAATCCGGATTGCTTTAATTTTTTGACTTAGTGCTTAGTCAATATTGGACAGATTTTGTTGGCAATTATAGGCGATGTGATGTCATCATTAATGGAGTTAATTGCAAGAAAACTGGAGAATTGAAATCACAAAAAATCAGTGCGAGGCCGAAGGCCGAGTTATGTTACATGGGAAGAGAAGTGTGATGGTGGAACTAAGCAATAAGGGTAGTCGTTTTTTTAGTGCTTAGTTTACCAAAAAAATGGCCGCTACGCCCTTGCTGGAAATAACCCTTGGCCTTTTTAATTTATATACATAATAAAAGTGCAACACAAAATTATAAAGTACTTTTTAAAATAGGCATTATAATTGTGACGCCAATTGTCAACGTCAATATCCCTAACCTAACCCTAAAAACGAGTAGAAAATGTTACAAAATAAATTATCAACTTTTAGTAACTAAAGTGTAAATAAATGTTATAAAATTTAAGAGCGGTACCGCCTCATGACATTTCACCCATTAGAATGACCAGTGACGTACGATGCCACATGTATTCCTTAGATGACCATGTAGAATTTTTGTAGATTGACGCAGATTTCTTTAATTATGGATATTTTTGAATCTCATTAGAAATTGGTTATTTATCTTCATCTGATATAGGTACACAGAAAAAAATTGCTGGTGGCAAATTCACCCAATGTTGGGCTGTTGCAATTGTGCACTTTTGAAGCCTAAAATTGTATTTTGCTAAGTACAGCGATTGTTAGAATTATGCAAACTTTTATACCTGGAAAATTGTATTGTATATTCTGCCAATAGTTGTGTTCTTAATCGGTTCTTAAGATTATGCGAATTGTAAACGCAAAGTTATTCTTGAATAAGTGCTAAACGGTACAATTCAAAAATTTTTCGTTTTACATTTTGTCTTATTAGATTACACCACTATTAATTTACCCCGTAAATATTGTTATTAATAGTTTTAACACGTGGATTATAATTTTATTTTAAAAATTTAAACTGGATAATTATTAATGCTGTTTGCTGAAAGTTAAAATTTTATAAAATTAATTCAATTTTAATGTAATTTTAATTAGATTTAAATGTTCATAAAACAATCAGAATAGAAAATGGAATTTTTTAAGATCTCAAAACTTCTGATAGGTGTACAAAATAATTACAATAAATCAACTTCATGGGCTAGTGAATACCACGTTTACCTCATAAGCCAGAGGTACCAAGTTCGAATCCCACGTCGGCCTATGAAAAAGAGTAAGTATTTATTTAGGTTCCTATTTCAGTCAAAATTTGTCGCAATTTAAAAAGGAGAAATTAATTAAAATGTGTGAATAATATTTTTAAATTTATTTTTATTTATAAATTAAAAATTTTTATTTCCACATAATATTGGGTGAAAAATAGGAAAAAAGGGTGTACTACAAAAAGATATCATTTGGGTTTTATGCAGGTATAAATATGTGGACTCAACAGTTTTCATTTTTTAAACACAATATTATACCTGTAACCAATCTAGGGAGAACTTGTACCTGAAATATGCATAATTTTACAAATTTTTAGCCCAAATTTTTTTCTGTGTAGAGAGCTTTAGTTTTAGGCGCTAGACGAAGACTTACAACATATTTATATCCTGCACCTCCTCTCTTTCTGAGTTAAGCTAAGCTCTTTGAGAGCGAATTTCAAAGGTTGCAAGACCCGAGATGGCCTTAAGTGGAGGGTTCTCCGACAAACTGGTCGGATAATTGAGGTCTGTACTAGGGAGAAACAGTTTTTTCGCAGATAATGAAGCCCTGCTCCAGCCACTTTTAAATCTTTCCTCATAAGGTCAAGCAAGCATGCGCAAGAATTGTCCCCGGACAGCCACCTCTGCAGACGGTTCTGTTCAAAGACGTCACGTTAAAACCCTTAGAGATTTAATTACACATTTCAAGTTTAAGCTGTTGCTTTTGGAGTCCACCAGAGTTCCTAGGTTTTCAGCGCATTTTACAAGTTATCTTGTCATGTGTCAAAGCCTCCACTCCTTAGGTGTCTATTTGATTCTCTTCTGGAACAGACTCTCTGCGCCGTGAGGACACGGGTTAGGATCACATCTCTCCAGTTAGATAAAAGTGGTATTTGCCAGGGGTCACAACTTTCCACGCCATGACGCTAATCATGGGTTGAAGTCGTTGCCCTTTTTATTACCATTATTAAAGCATTTTATCAGGCCTCCGCTGGCAAAATAGATGTAATAATACTAGTGATCCTTAAATTCATCTCTCTGACGGACCTGGGTTAGTAACCACTTCTTCTTGCTCTTGTATGCACCACAGCATAGCCAGTCATAGCTCGGAGTTATTATTTGCAGGAATTTTTCTATCTTTGGTTGATCAATTAGTTAATCTAGAGTTTGGGCTACTGCACCATGTAAGACATGGGTTAAGATTGCTAGTCTTAAACCATCCTGGTTCCCGCTAGGGTGTAAGCTCCCGTCCGTAAGTTAGTCTTATGGATTAAGGTTGTTGCTCTTTCAGATTCAAAGGTATGTTTGTTAAGATGACGAAACCTTTCAATATCATCTCGGTTCCCGTCTGAGCAAAATCTTTCGTGCCATGATCTGGTCATGGGTTGAGATTATCGTTTAGATTCTGAGGTATGCTTTTCTCTTTTTGGTGTATTTTTAGGTACGGTTTGATAGGACTCAAGTGATATTCTCATGCTCTTACCCAAGCTGTTTGAGTTACTTCACGTAGGTACTGGAGCTCTTGGAGCAGGGTTCTCATTTTACTTGTGTGTTCATACTGTACTTCCAAACCCTAGCAGTCTATGGTCTAGCTAAATCAAGCAATTTACCATCCTCACGTAGGCTAGATTTTTGGAGCAAGGTTTTTTTCTATAAGTTAGCTAAACTTGCTTCAGCAGTCTTCTGTCTCCCACAGGCCCAAGGCCGCCTTGTAGAAGCTGGCTATATACTTAACGATTGCCCTGCAACCCTGGAGGTCTAGGAACCCATAAAAGAGGGCACGATTGTGGTACACAGTAGAGAAGAATGCGGGATGAAAAAAATCCTGTCCCGTCCTGTCGATTTCGATTCGGTCTCGCGCGCGACGAGATGTCGATTCAGTCCCGCGTTTGATTTATAAATTTATTTTAGAGATGAATGCGGGACGGGACGGGCTATCCCGTAGGAAATTTTTTGTCCTGCGGCATATTTAGAATATTTAGTCCAGCGCGGGACATTTTATAAACTCAGTTCTTTTCCCCTTCTATTTCATAATTTAACTTATTGAATCCTTTCCCTACATTTACTTTAATATGCGTTAACAAAAAAATCAAAAAAATTCTATCGGGCTGCGTTGTATAAAATAAATCCCGTCCCTGACTGAGTTGACAAAATATCCCGCGCGGGACCCAATATTCAAAATATCTCGTCCCGTCCCGCATTCATCTCTATTTTAAATTCAACAAAGCAATTGCCCTAGTAATAGCCCAGTTTTTTAGCAGTTGGAAAGTAGACGCTGTCAGACGCATGCTCAGTTTCAAATTTAAGTCATAATTTTTAATCTGCGCATGCGTCTGACGTGCAGGATCTGCGGGACCCGCGGGATGTGCGAGATCCGCGGGACGGGACGAGACTTACACGACGAGGCGGCACTGCGGGACGGGACGGGACAAAAAAATTAGTGCCGCATTCATCTCCAGTACACAGTATGCTTTCCCAGTATGGCCAGCTGATCATTAGTTAATTGGTGACAGAACGCTCACTAATTAGATGACAAAACATATGCAGCGCGGATGGGCTATCAAAACTCTACTGGAAAATTTTCTGGTAGAGTTTTTTAATTAGCGGCCAGCGGCCCAAAAATGTTATTGTCACTGCCCAAAACAGCGCCGTAAGCAAATTTTTTTATTTATTAATTAATAATCGGTCCTATTGACTGACGGGCCACCGAGAAATTTTTCGGTAGCCCGGTGGGCTCATCCGGCTTTGAACATTTTGTGTCAAGGTGAGGCAATTAAGGCTGTGCTCTCACTTAGAATGAAAATTCGATTTTAAATGGAAAATGGACTATTTGGTGTACAATAACAGTAGCTGACCAAAAACGTACAATAAAAAATAAAGTAATGTGTAAAAAAAATCGCGAATGCAAGAGATACGCGCATTTTAGCGTTAATTTTATTTACAATTTTCTGACTTTATTTTTAAAAATAACTCCTTAAAATTTTTACAGTATCAGTATATCTAAAACGTTCTTTTTAATATTATTTCGAAGCAAAATTTTTTTTAAAATTGCAATAAAAAAATTTTTTTTTGCGATTTATTTATTCGCGATAAAAGCGCTTTGACATAATATTGTAAATAACATTTCAGAAATATTGTAAAAATTTTAACTCCTTATTTTCAAAAATAAAATCAGAAAATTGTAAATAAAAATGTGGCTGCGAGAGAACAGCCTTAAGAGAACCATAGTTACTACACCTCAAATGATACGTCAAATTTGGAATATTTATCTTGCTTTAAGTATTGGTCTTTCCTTCGGACTTCTGTAACCTCATTGAGTCAGAATCTTCGATTAGCCTTTTTTAATCAAATCCATTTTATTAATTGAGAATGTCGACGTACCCCAGCTGATTAAATGTTGTGAATCTTGCATCCAGCGTTTTTCACCTTTTCTGTGCTCGTATTATGAATCGAAAAGATATGGTATTCTGGAAAGAAGATAGTAATTGAAGAGGTGATTTGGAACGGCTTGTAGTTGTGCGAGTCGAGTTGAAAAAAATCAATGTTCATTTTGCCGTTAACAAGTCGTTCAGAAACTCCAGGAGACTTTTAGTTTGATTTGATCTTCCTCCAGGAAGGAAAAATGTTAAACCGGACGTGAATAGCACTGATTCATTAATTAATTTTCTCTTTTTCAGCATCCACTTCAGCATGCATTTTTCTTCATCTTCACGTTTAGTCCGTTTTAATCTCTAATTCATATTCAAAACACGTTTTCAATGTAATCACCGGAAGCAATCTAATATCCTTATTTTCTCAATGCAATATTTTGAATTTAAATATTCAATCCAATTTCTTCCATCCTTTCTTTGATACTGTTTTATTTATTATTTCTTCTGTATGTTTCTATTTATGTCTTTGCCTTTTAGCTAACATGAAATAAAATAGTGCAAATTTATATGTGATAGAGTACAGTTAGTTGCTGGTAGGAAGCACTTAGTTTTCTTGACCTAAATTCCACAAAACTAACAGGAGGCTTGAAGGAACTTTTAAGACGTTGTGAATTAATAAAAAATTCTTCTTCTTCGGAAATCTAATCAGTAATGACTGAAACGAAGTGCGAGGATTAGGTAATAATATGGGATTGGTTGTTAAAATATTCCAATACTTATTTTTAACTAGTCGACGAATGCTTTTACATCACAATGTCCAAAGCTCCTTCCATGATTGATGGTGAATACATAGCGAGTTTTCATTGTCAGTTTTGTAATAACTAACGACGCAATTGAAATTCATAATGAAGATTTTGCGTATGGAAATATACAGAAAGGATTATAAATTTATAAGCAATTGTACACGTCTACGACCTGTTTAAAATCGAAGACTAAACAATGCCCTCCTCTATAAGGATGGCATTGTTAACCTAATGCACTAACGTTGCTATAGAAAAGGAAAAGAACGCTTGAAAAGGAATTGCAAACAAACCACGTAGAAACTGTAGTTACCGCGAATGATTATTACATTTAATAGGTAGGTATACAAATTTTCTGTCTTCGTTGTACATCAGAATATGACAAAGATGAGCTGTTTATGATTCGCAGAACTATGTGTAGTATATATAAGACATAACGGTGAATCCGCAACCGGAAGTTCATCGTCGTTTTTAGAGCCTACTAGACTAAAGGACTTTAACCTCACCTCATACTCGTGCCATTTCTTTAAAGTTGCAGTAAAAGACTATGTAGGAAGAAAAGTTGTTAGGGAACTTGAAGAACGTGATTCCATCTCAGCATCTCTTCTGATAAACATTTCAACTTTAGAAAGTGCCTCCTTACTCTTACATTTCAAGGTCCAAAAAAATATTTCTAAATTGATATTGCGTAATCACATCTTAAGACACTCTTGGTTCATTTAAGCCGAAAACGTGTTGATTTTGTTTATTTACACACTCACTTCTTGAGACATATTTTTACTGAGGAACACACACAGAAAAGTTATGTGAACGCATTAAACCGTTTTGGAATGTTATTTGTACAAGAAGCATTAAGGAATTGTACCCATGCGTTTATTTCATCTCCTAGAAAGTGAAATAGAATAATTGGTCAGCTTATCAAATTTACATAATCGATTTCATGCTTAAATGCTATCGTAAAATCCATCACAGATTATAATATCCATTCATAATTTTTGTGGTAGTAACCACCACTCATTGATATTCTGCACATGACAAAATCGCTGGTTAGCATCATCTCAATTTTGGTTACGGTTACTCCAATCCAAATAAGCGTTTGTATAGTACAACCGGGATCAATTTCATTTCATTCATCCGTTTATTGGCGCCCGAGATAATTATATCTTCATTTTTGGAATCGCTTCCAAGTGAATTCTGCTTTACACCTTTTTCGCAGTGCTGACCTTTACAGTATCTTCAAGTATTATCAATTCAATTAAGTTGTTATTTTAATTGCTCTTGGCATAAAACGGATATTATTTTGACATGCAACTTCGTGCTCAAAGCAAATAGTTTAATATTGTATAATTAATGTTAAACACACAACTTGCTGAATAATGTATTCAAATAATACATGAAATGCCGTCGTGGACGTGTGAGAATACATTTTTAATATTAAAAATCTAATTTGCATCTTCCGACTTTTTGATGCATTTTTCCTGGTTAGTCTCGTGCAGCTATCACTTGCAGACACATAAATCTTTATCGTTTGCTTTATTGTTTAACAAAACATTAAAAATATTTTAGATAACATAAATGAAATACTTAGGTAACGCTTCACAACGTGTAATATTTTTTTAATACCTTTGGAGTTATTATGTCTTTAAAAAATAAATCACTTTTCTTCTTGATTTTGTATTCAAGGTGGTCTGAACGTGATAAATTGGGTGTGTAATATTGTCTGCAAAAGTTTGCATAACCGGTCAAAACCGGTCACACGTTAAGGTTAATTTGAATTTATTTATTTTTTATTTGGATGCACTGTAATGTCAATTTCTCAGCATTTGAAAACAAAACAAGTTTTTGCCTACATCTAGGGGGAGGGGGTGCTAGTGCCTTTTGCTTTAGGGTGCCATGAAAGCAAAGTACAAATGATAGAAAGATTGTTGTTGTATTTATTTACCTTTACTTCGGCTATCATCAGTTTCAAGTTTAAAAATTCTAATTCTTTATCAAAACAAAGGAAACATGGAAATATAAAAGTTGTTTATAATATTTACATGTTTACAAATTACAAATACAAATACAAATTGCTGTAATCTACAATTAAAATTAAAATTTGCATATTTTATTGAATGGATAGGGTACCGCTGGTTAAGCTAATCGGAAATTAACCGAGTAATAAAAAAAGAAACGAAGTCCAAAAGTACAGTGTTCTAGTAGTAGAGTTTTAAAGTTTAACATCGTACAATAAATAGTAATAATATAAATAAAAGACAAATGGTCTATGAAATTGGACTTTTTTTCAAGTAAAAATTCCCAATTTTGGAGTTTTGCGGTTCTTAATTGCGATTTTTAACACTGCTGACTGCTTGTCGCTAGTTGTTACTTGTAGAATTGTAGATTATAATTTAAAGTTGCCATTTTATCTTGGATAATTACCAATTTGAAAATAAATCAAATTCAAATTATACTCTGACAGAAAATAATAATTTTGGTACGTAATTTAAACGTTTAATTACTTTAAACTAAATTGGCTTAGGTACGTTTCAGATGATGATTACTTAATGATTATATAAACAGTGTGGTTGTAGGTTTGCATTTGGGACCCTAAAATACAAATTTTACGATGGAAACCTCGATGAATTCTGAATAAGCATATATTAAATAAGAGAATTAACAGACGGAATGCCTTAAATGCACCAGTTTTTTCAAAAATCGAATTTAAAAAAGCTCGATTTTCATAGCAATTTTCAAGTTCAGTCGCTCGGGATTGGTGAATCAATGAATTCTATTGTCGGTCCGTGTGTTTTGAACTAGTCTTAGCTTTGCGCAGAGCGGCGATAACCGGAGAGACACTTGCATTAGGATGCTTCAGCAGTGAATGTATTTTCAAATTCAGTAAATGTGCAGGAAAAATGGCTTAAAGCGCTCGAGCGCAGCGAGAAGTGCTTTAAGTCAATTTTTCCTTGCACAACCACCCTGCTTTTAGAATCCATGCTAACGAGTTTTACCCCTCAAAGATCCACCCTTTTCCTTAATCCACGGGCCTAGGGGTATTTTTTAAATTAGTGTAGTGTAGTGTGTTAATTTTATAACTCATTACATTAAAATCCGGAGTTTTCTAAAAGAAAATTAATGTGCTCTGAATGCAATGGTTCTAACTTTAACAATAATTTAAATTGATGAACTAATGAAGTTGATTTACGTCCAGTTTGCAGAGGAAGAGCTGTGAGATTTCTATGCTGTGCAAAGCCACCATGTTGACATGTGAATGCGGCACATCATGGAATGTTAGCAAAATCGAAGAGTTTTGCCAGTGATTTTTACTTATATAGTGGCGCAGAATTTGTTAGTTTATGTTGTATAAAATTAAAATTTGGACTGGTTATAAATTCTATGTTGATTGCAAAAAGTGCTTAAGTCATGTTTTTGCGAAATGGAGGTTTTGAAATATTCCCATAGAAAACAACTTGCTCTTTCTTTTGATATAACTGCCTAAGTTATAGCGTACATTTTAAGCGAGATATTTAATAAAATGCTCCATCTAAGTAATTTCAATGCGCGTTTGTTTGCCATTGTGCATTCATCCCAGATGATGATTTTACTTGCTACCAAAACTTTGGCCATTGTTGAGTTTAGACTCAGAATTATATGAGAATTATATACTCTCAAAATGTTCGTCAGTACAAGTTCAATTTTACCTAATTTTGTTTTCGCCATTTTCTCAGTTTGACAAATATCGACTTAAGCACTTTTTCGCAATCAACACAGAATTATTACCACATTAAATGTACCTTGTGAATTTGTCCAGTGACACTTTATAAGATTTGCAATTTTGAAGCTTTGATTCAACTTTGTAAATACAAAGCTTACAAAAATTTGATAAATACAAATTATTTGCATATATAGCTCTTTCACTCTTCGACCGAGCGAGCGACTGAGCATAGTTTAAAACTTCATTGAATCTTTATTTTCTCACACACAAACATCCCTGATTATTATTTTAAAAATTCTTAAAATTAAAATAGTAAGAATTGTAGAGAACAATATTATATTATCTACCTACATCAGAACAACGTTCACTTTTCCACACTAAAACTTACTCTGTGTTACGGTTAAAAATTTACCTTGTAAATTTGCTTTATTTTTGAGTTGGTTTTTGGTCATTTATAGAATTCTTTCTAATGCTTAGATGTTTTTCCGCAAAATGGCATTGCAGGTATTGCTTTGCATATTTTTGAGAATCATCTGGTGGTGTATTGATAGGAATTATCATAATGAAAAATGTTAAAAGTTTTGTAGAGTGCAAATTTTTCTATCACTATTTTTACAATTTTGTAATACTTTTTTGTGGATGTACCAGTGACTTGTTATTTTTTTTGACAATATTTTGTGCCAATCCAAGTCATGTATTTGGGATTTATTTCAATCACTGGGTTTTGGATTGCTCCTAGCTACCCTACTGATGCGATTTAATGCGTTCAAAGTTTTAAAACATCTAATCGATGAGAGGCCGCATAATTTTTAACTGACCATCATTGGAACCTCCAACAATATCTTGAGGTGATCAATCCATTTTTATTGAGTAAAGTTTTTAACTTTAATTTTGTTTAGGGTCTTTCTTTTTCTTATCCATTTGATGTGGCTTCTTATCATGGAATTTTTTTGTTATCTGGATTTCGTTACATTTACTGAGAGGACGTGCTTTTGTGTTTTTGCGTTGTACTTTGGCAACAATCGTTCCAGATAGTCTACCATCTGCCGGCCATATCTGAATTTGTTCCATTTGAGACTCGAGTTGTCCTACCATCTTACAACTCTTCCCCCATCAACATAAAGACCAGAAGACATCTTCAAGGTAAGATTATTGTTTGTGCCGTACATACTTTTTATATATTTTTTTGCGCATTATGTATATTTTTTTATTGCTGCGCGTGGTATTTTGGGCTTATTATTATTTACTTTAAGATTTTTAATTTCATCATTTTGTTTGCGATATCTGCATGGGCGCCCATAGGGCAAGAAAGATGGCCTTAAAATCACTAGTTTTTTCAAAAATAGAATTTAAAAAAGCATAATTTTCATAGCAAATTTCAAGCAAAGTCGCTCGTGATTGGTGAATCAACGCATTCTGTGCTTCGTCTGTGCACTGTAATGCATAAGAGCCCCGCTGATAATTACTTTTTCGGGTGGATTCTCCTCGTGCCATGGTGGTTTTCATCAAAATTGACCCTCAGCAACCTTCAGGCCATTTTGATGAAAACTACACTCATTATAAAAATACCCCTAGGGCCGTGGGTTAAGGGAAAAGGTGGATTTTTGAGGGGCGAAACTCGTTTACGTGGATTCTAAAAGCAGGGTAGTTGTGCAAGGAAAAATTGACTTAAAGCACTCCTCGCTGCGCTCGGGCGCTTTAAGCCATTTTTCCTGCACATTTACTATTGCACTGTTTAAGCATCCCAATGCAAGTGTCACTCTGCGCAAAGCTAAGACCAGTTCAAACTACACGGACTGTCAATATAGAATGCATTGATTCACCAATCCCGAGCGACTGAACTTGAAAATTGCTATGAAAATCGTGTTTTTCTAAATTTGATTTTTGAAAAAACTAGTGATTTTAAGGCCATCTTCCTTATTTAATTCTCTTATTTAAAATATGCTTATTCAGAATTCACCGAGGTTTCAATCGTAAAATTTGTATTAAGGGCATTTGACCTTGAAAAAGCCAAAAATTTGGGCTTTTCCAAAAATTCGATGGGAAACGATACACGATTAAATATACAATGGCCTCTACTGAAAACATTTTATATGGGCGCCCATGGATATCTGTGCATTTTACACAGCGTGTAGAGTATCTGTACGCCAAGTATAACTATGCGCGGTATCTATTCAAACATTTATTTTCATAACTTTCATTTCGTGTAATCTTAAAGATAATTTTTACTTTTATTCTCAATATTTTTTTTTTGAAAAAATAGTTTATTGGTGTCGAGTATCGAAGGAACTTCCCCAATCTTAAACAAAGTTGAAGGGTTTGGGGTAAGCACACGTAAGATCTGAATTAGTTGGAAAAAATCTGAGAGTGCTAACGCCTAGCATGATAATCTTCTTCTTCTTCGTATTGCTTCTTGACAGAAGCGTCTTGACCGATTTAATATGTTATATTAAATGGCTTTCCTGGCAGATTACACTTGGTAGTTTGCCATTGGCATCCATTGAGCTCACCTCTCAAAGCATGATAATACTGACACCAAAATTCAAATTTAATATAATGCTTTGCTAGAAATATCCTCCTCCTCCTGCATGTCAAAATAGGTGCTTCTCTAATAAATTCAATAATGAGACAAAGTTTATCAAACTAAAAAGAAATCAGATTTGTTATAATCGGAACAAATCTTTCCTCCCTCTTTATCAGTTAGCTAAAGACTGCCGGGAGGCCTTCTGTGTTAAATATTGGGAAATACATTAATCTATAATATTTTAGGGTGGCTTTCAAAACTGTGTGGTATTTCACTATGGAGTTTAATTCATTTGCTCAAAAATGATAGGTTCTTACGGTTAAAAATTCTAATATTTTTTACTTTTTGTTTGGTTAAGCTTTATTTAATTCTATAAATATGTAGTGTTAAATGTAGCTGGTAAAACAGAACATGGTCCTAATTAATTAAGGAAAAAGAAAAAGGAAAGGTAAATCTGTTGTGTTATCTCAAGGGCCAATTTTAAAAATGTTTTACAAACGCAGATCCAGACTTTAGCATTGGATGGGATTTAATTAAAAGTTAAAATAATAATTTTGAGCCACGAGCGAATGTTTTGAATATTTCTAGGTTCTTTTTTTTCTTTCTCATCGTTTTGCTTTTTGCCAGAAGTATCGTGACCATTAATTTTAGTATTAAATGGTTTTCTTGGCAGATTACTCTAGGTGGTTTGCCATTGCTTTCCGAGAGGAGAGGGTCATAATGAAGTTGGATAAATTATGTAGCCGGGTTGGGGATCAAACCTAGGGCTGCTAGCCTAGAGTCCGGTCTTTAGTCCGTCCACTTAGCTCACCTTTCTTTCTAGGTTAACTCGCCTTAAATTAAGGGTACATTGATACTCTCTCTGTAAATAAAGAGGAGTAATTACTCTTGCGAATCCAAGCTTAACATCTTTGAACACATCGATGAAGAATTAATGTTGTCGTGAGGACCATTAAATCATCCTCTAAATTAAAGTTGATTGAATCCAATTTTATTGGATACCTTTCATCTTATCAATCAACTATTTTGATGTTAATAAAGGCTGTGAACAAACCAAAAGTGTAATGACAACTTAGCTCAAAGTGACACTTATCTCACAGGTCCTTGGTGATACGCCGGCTAGCCTTTTCCAGCGTTGAGAGCATGGATTTCGTGGATTCTCTCTAACAATCAATTTTAGAAAAATATCTGGTGCCAGGTGCTTTAATAAAACTCAGAGAAACTGAAAAACTTTTATTATTCTATCATCAACTGAAAAATGGGCTGATGTAGGTACTTTTAAATTCTAAAATCAGAATCACACATAAACATTTCACATAGTTCAATTACACTGGAAAATAGACTGAAGGTCAAAACTGTTTTTCTTAATTTTTAATTTAAGAATTGGAAGATAGTTATACTTTTGGCTAAACTGGCTGAACAAGTTTAAAGAACTTGTTAATATTTTTCTAGTTTAACCTCTACAGTAAATCAAAATTTAGCTCAAAACGGAAAATGTCTTACCAATGCGAACGAAGGTTTTAAAACCATTTACCGTAAATGCACTTGAACCACTCTATACCTTGTTAACAAGATTGTTATAAACAATTATATTTCTTAATTGCTTTGAGGAAGTACAAGAAATTGTACAGTGGGTAAGCAACTATGCATAATAGTAGATCGCGTGCAAAATAAAGCTCAGTTGATCACTTAGTAAAGCTAGCGAATAAATATTTAGTAGCTGCTGTAAATGATCTACTTACTGACGAAAACCGCTACATGATCGTTCGCTTGATTGCCGTTCATATGAAGAAAGTACCCTTTCTCTCTACCACACGATATAATGTAAGATACTTTCATCCTGTAATCGTGTTATGTAACAAAGAACTTACGTAACTGACTTTTATTAATTTAATCTTCGTCTTTCAAGATTTGATAAAAACAAAATTTTTTTTTCTTAAATTTACAGGATCCTCAAATCGGTCTCTTGGTCGGTGCCACCTGGAAGCAAACCTGATCTTCCAGTGACTCGTTGTTTCTTCATCCTTTACATAATTTTCCATAACTTGTTCAAACAATTAATTTTATTATTGTTACTCGAGATTCTCATATATCTACGTTTGTTTAGCGGAAATGAATAAATAAGCGTGGTAAAGCTCTATCAGACTTGCAAGTTAAAGTACCGCAATTTAAAAAAATGTTTTATTTTGTTCAGCATTGTAGGAATTATTATTTGTATAAATATACAGAGTTGTGGGAAACGGTCGTGCTAATTTTATTTCTCGTTTTTGAAACGCAAGGAACCTGTTGGTTTAGCAAACCTAAACTTCTTGTTTGTTATATTATTTAATTACAGATTAATCAACTTTGCTACATATCCTGTAATTATATTTGATCGAACGTCAATGATCATCGAAAAAACTGCAAATGTTTAGATGGGCTACTGATTACAGCTGCATGTAGCGGAGTACCGAACGTACTGATAAATTGTCAGCGGTTTTTTGTCCAATAGGGAAAATGTGAACGTTGACATTTGACAAGCCGCAACAAAAAATCAATATGTTTTTATCTTGAAAATTTGAATCCACATAAATCATTGGTGGAGTCGCTAAAATTAACATATTTTTAAATAATCCGTTATGTAAAAAAAATATAATTTTGTATAACTATTACCAAATTGACAATTTTAGCATTTGAGCAGCATAAAGCCGCCTAATGTTACCGTTAGAGACGAAACGTAAAATCATTTGATATAAAGGCGATTTGCAATTTTATAACATAAATTTTAATAATCATAAACAAGATTAAAAGTAATGGTCATCAAACATATGGTGTGTCTAGTAAAATGTTTAATTTCAAAGGTGTTTGCTTCATTTTTTTCATGTGTTGGAGTGAGAAAAAAATTAATAGCCAACAAAGTGATGAGTGGCATTGGTATTAGACGTAAAAGAAACCTGATGGTCAAGTTTAAGAACTGATAGTGATAACTGGAGATCATTGGCTTTCTGAACTTTTCACTTACCTACATTGACGAATGCGAATCATTCTTGCGACAGTCATTGCACGTTTTAATGTCTTTTACCATCAACAACCTGACTCTTCTTCGCTTCAATGCACATTCCATTTACTTATAATCCGTTAGAAAAATAATTTATTGTGTTTATTTAGAAAATCTGTTAGTACTTATTTTTTTTTTAAAACCTAATTGGTACTTTTCTCCAATATTTTCTCACCATCTACTTTATGCCTGAAGTTTCTCAACGAGTTATCCATGCACGAAATCTCCCGACCTTCGTTTCAACGTTTTGAATATCCGCAGTATGCGAGTATCTGTTTCATCTTAGCATCTTAAACTTATCAATACACTTTAGATGGTTTCCAATAATTGAAAACGAGTTATCTTTACTGATCAATCAAATTGTAACCTTAATCAATCAGATGAATTAGGGAAGAATTCAAAAAGACTAGGAACAAATTTCCACTCAGTTTCATGATTTGGGGGTGCATTTCCTACTTTGGAATGGGAGATTTAGTCTTCTGCACTGGATTCATGAATGAAAACACTTCATCAAAATCATTGATTTGTGTAACTATTTACAGTCACTGAAAGCCAGCATATTTTTCTCTCGAAAACGAGTGGATCAACATCCTGTACCAAAGTTTGAGCAGCTCTGATACGAAACCAACACAACATTTGAAGTTTGAAATTCATTTGTTTCATTTTCATAACCGTGATAACCATAATTTTGCAGGAACACCCTACCCTTATTACGTACAACCGCATACAAAAAACGGTAATTTTTATCAAAACATTGCGTTAATTGCTGATTATTATTACACGTGAGATGGGTACCTGCATTTCCAAGTGATTACTACACTTGACACAAACCATAAAATATTTAAATTGTAACAATTATGGTGTAGGATGTTCATAATAAAGAACCGCAAAAACATTACTATAGCTAATTAAACTCTTAAGTATAATTAGACGTTTGCACGCACTGCTTATTTCCTTTAAAATTAAAAAATCTTCTGTACCTACCTCAAAATTTATTATCACGTGAATTTTTTGACACGTAAAAGACAATTGCACCAAGTTGATATAGTACGAATCCCACCTTGGAATAATGGAGTTGATTTTTATTATTGTGAATTGAGTTACTGTAATTCTAACGAACAAAAGTTACGTTTGAAAAGACTGCAACCATAATAATAATCGGTGCACTATTCTGAAAATTATGATGACCTAAATTTTGCACTTGTCTTCTTAATTACTTTTATTGTTATAGAAGTAGAATTTGCAGTGATAATTCAACACTTTATCGGAAGTCGTCACTCAGATGTTGCGCATCTTCATTATGTTTTAATTATCTTCTTTCAATAAAAATAATTAAATTTTTATTGTTTTCATATTCTTCATTGATTTCTTTGTGCTTAATTATTATAATCCTGATTTTTATCAGACTTCTATCTTTTGTAAAATGGGTTTCAACCGTTTTAGTGGCACTGGAGTAGACGTTGAATGATAGTTTACTCTGTCTTCTTGATTAGGTAACAAAATTGTTATTATTGTAATACACTAACGAAAGTCGAAAAGTATTTTCATATACCCTTTGTTATAATTTCATTGTGCGACAATGACCTAATTATTATATTCTTGCGTAGTGCGTGATTTTTCAAAAAAATGTCGGAAGGAGAAGCGAAGCAGAGTGTGTAGGTGAAACTTACGATACCATAAAATACACCACATATTCCATAAAATCATTTAATTGTATCAAGTGGGTGCCATCAAGGCAATGGTAAAGGTGTTGGTGATTCAAAAATAAAACTTGAAAAATTTCGATAAAAATGTGCGAATCTGAAGTGATTTTGATCAATAAAACCGCTTCTATTAACGGTAAATAATTTAGTGGTTTTCTATGAATGAGCTTCAAATTATTTTAATCTAATTCGGACAATAAGTGTGATTTCATCATAACAAAATGATGAAATGTTCCTCTTTCAATTTTCTGAGTAATTTGTTTGTCAGAAGTAATCGCATGAGTGAGACCGTATAAGTCTAGACAATTATCACCAAGTCGATAATAAATTTAACTGTTCTTGCTTCTTGAGGATATTCAGGTTTTGTTCGTCTTTTCACATTTAAAGAAAATGTAAAAGTTATTATTAAACAGGGGCGGACTGGCATTAAAGTCCTGGTGGTAGTCTTCATGTTTTCTCTAAAAGCAGTGTGACACATGTGCAAATTTGTTAACAAATTTTTTATCCAATTTGGTAACAACTCATGGATTGATTGAACAAAATCCAAATTTAAAAAAATCCAGGTAATTGGACTTTCCCAACCGTGACATTCACTGCCTCCGAAATCAAGAGATAACATCCCATATCAATTTTTTTACTTTTACGGTTTCTTGTACCTGCTAGGAAACTCATTATGGATCAGGTTTAAGGATAATTTTGATTTCAGTGGATTCCATCAATATTTACTTTAAAACGTATAACCTAAGTGCAGAGCTAAATTTATTTCACTTTTGCTGGTTTTGCAAAGTTCTAGTATTCCATATGCATAGTATTCCAGCAAGCCAATATTAGAATGCAAAGAAATGTATCAATGTGATGACACTGCTAAACTTAGCGCCTTCACATATTTTTTAGTGACATTAACACCACCAGCTTCAGGAACTGAAAAGTTAAATATTTTCTTCTTTAGCCTCACTCAGGAAAAAATGTGACAAATCAGATGTGTTTATCTACATAGTAATTTGGTGATAAATTATTATGAGAGAACCAATAATATCGATTATAAACTACATGGAGAAGATGGAGCACGAGGATGAGCTTTCTAGCAAATTACTATATCATAGATTACATTCAGTGTATTCTTCTGACTTATCAGCATAATTTTAGCTTTGGTTTTTTTTGTTTCTTTATTTTTACTTCTCTCTTGTCCAAGGTTTGTGGCAAGTTTGTCAATAATTAAAAATATCTTTTGATTGGCAGGGGGTCTACCACTTTACTGCATCCAGCTGACATAAGCTGAGTAACATTTTTGGTTAAATTCTGCAGGAACTGTTGGCTTTTCAACGTTTAATTAATTGTATCTACTCATCTACTGCTGTCCATTTTTGGTTACACTGCGATAACCTGTTCACTCTTTTGCCACTTATATTTAAAAGGCTTTCCCCTAATCCCACAATCTGGGGGATGGACTTCCGAAGCAGCTCTTTTTTTGTAAGGAAAATAAACTACACAATACTTAATTTTATCTCATGTTTCAATGCGCTATATTTGATATAGTTTTCAAAAATTGTTTCTATTTTCTAAAGCGTCTAAACTCTCTAGCCCAAAATGTAAAAAAACCGGCGTGAAACCGGGGGGTCTGGGGGGTATGGAATACCCCCCAGCACAAAGGAGTAACGAGAAGGCTTTTCAAAATTGATAACGACACAAATTTAATTCCAAAGAAAGTTCTGTTCCAGCAGAACATGTGCCAAAGCTTATGCAGTGATCATCAAAGAAAAAATATATTTTAGAAGTTCCATTCTTCACTTTAGTTATATATTATACCAATCTATTGATAACCAAAAAAGTTATATCAATAAATTTGTGTCCGCTTAGTAAAATGAACAGTCCTTAATAATTTGTTATTAAAACAATATACAACCATACAAATTACAAATCAATAGAAAAAACGATTTAAAGATTATCTAGATAAGGTTGTCCCTTGTCTAGGTTCTATTCAGGGTTGCCAATAAAACAGTATTGAAATCGGAGTAAATTTTCAAGAAAAATTCAAATTTTTGCAGGAAATTTAATTTTAGGGAACGTACCCATACTACGTGACCCGTTTAGGGGGGGGAGGGGGGTTTTCAAAATACCACGCTTGGTCACCGGGGCGGGGGAGGGGGCTTAAGTTTTTGTCACGTAGTCAATATCTTTTAAGGAAATCTCGCGCTTTTTTGAGTTATATTCAAAAATAAATGAAAAGAAGACTTTTGTTTTTAAATAAAGACAAATATGAGCCAATTTAATTTTTTTTTAACTTTGTGTTTGCAAAAAATGGTTTAAAACCATATTTATGAACTACTACGTGACAAAATAGGGGGAGGGGGGGAGGTCTTGGCATATACTACGGATGGTCACCGAGGGGGGGGAGGGAGTAAAAAATTGTAAAAAAATAGGTCACGTAGTATGGGTACGTTCCCTTATACAATAAATTTAAATTATCTGTCAGTGTTTTTATAGAAAAAAGTACCTACTATAAATGTACTAAATAGCGTCACCAAAGGAAAAAAGTACTAAATTTCTCGAGGCAGCACTAACTTTTATTTGAGGCTAAAAAGTATTGAAAAGTACATACATATATACTGAAAGTGGCAACACTGTATTTAATGTGCTTATTAGAAAAAATGAAAAAAAATTATAACAATTTAAAAAAAGGTCGATGATTCGTTTAGAGGCCAAAAGTATATCGTTACCTTAACCATAGACGAAACCTTCAAGATTAAATCAATGAAATCATTTTATTAAAACTGTGGTTTTAAATTAAACATAAAATAAACATTGACGACACACACAAATTAATTCAAGCACGCGCCTTTACTTATGGATTTAAAGTTGGTGTGTAATCAATTTTGTATTTGTATAGTTAAGTATATTCATATAGTATATCTCGTATACACGCGTTACCTCGAGGTTGTTAGTCCATTCATACATACTCTCAGTTAAGCCGACCTAACGGTATAGACCGATCTGAGTTGGAACGAGCTAAAAACGTGGGCTAGGCGCTTAGGGCGATTTTAAAATTGAATGTAGACCTTGCTAGCAGGAACACTGCTTTCACTTCGAGTAACTAAATGCACGTACCCCGTATAATAAATTTAAATCCGAGCTTGCTTAGATCGAGCTAACGCGTGCACGTATACGGGACAATAGTAACAATTCGAAGAATCGTTTAAGACAAAAAGTAAGATCCGCTTTCTTTAGATCGAAATTGTGAATCCAATCTCTTTATTTATCTTTTATTAGCACTTGAGTTAAGATATAAAAAATTATAAATTTGAATATGTACGAGTACATTGAAACCTATCAAAAGTTGGTAAAAAATATAAACTTCCGAAATTATTTTAATATTGGTGCAATCGACTCCTTTTCTTCATAAAGTGTCGAACCTGCTCAGCAAAGATGGCTTACTACAAAAATGTAACGGGGTGGATTCACGTCGTCAAAGCTCGATATTTACATAACAACAATCTATCCGACGCGACTAGGAATAGAGCCGTAGTTTTTGCTCTCCTCCAGCCTGCCAATGCATGTTTTGCGCCACACTGCTGATGCCCCAGTTCCATACTGATACAAATAAGGCAAAACTAACGGAGAGTGTTATTCTAAATCTAAATAAACCAAGTCGCTCTCGCTTCTTCCTTGAAATTTTGAGATTCTTGCAATTTACAAATGAGTAAGGCAAAGCTTTCGTTTCAAAAGAATTTTTTAATTAGCGGTTATTTGCATCAGCAAGATCATCTTGAAAGGCTCATGTATTATTAAACGATGATTTATTCTTGTTTTTAAGAAGTGTTCCAGATTTAAAGAACTGATAGATTAAAGAATCCTTTGAGTCATAACGCCCACTTTTCAAGTTCACAATGAATATGAAAAATTTAACTGAACTTTTGCAATGTTTTTGTAAAAGTTTTTCGTTGTGTATTGGATCATTTTTTAGCAGTGATTCATGAATCCAATCTACTAGAAATAGGAGCGCTTTCTGCAAAATTTTTCAAAAATTATGTAAACAATTTCCGTTCAAACTTTTGACTTAATCATTGCAGCTAACTGTTGTTAAAAACGAGGAATTTCGACAAAAAAAATATTATGATACCTAGCGATAATTTTTTTAAATTTATTTAAATTTTATCAATAAATAAACATAACGGTTAATTGTTTACACGAAAGAAGATTATAAATATTTGTCAATGGAAAAATAAATAAAAGGAACGGAGAATTTTTGCGCTGTGGCGATGTTAGAAATGCTAACGAACGGAAAATAATGGACTTGGATACTTGGACGATTATTTTTGCGTCTTGGGTAGGTAATCCGAGCAATATCATAATCGTGAATGTCACACTGTATGTTATGTTGAGTTTGTCCACCAAGTGGAACTTGAATATGGTAAAAGTATTAGTTAATTTATCCTGTCGTACAAAGTTTCATGTAACATAGCGCCAGATGCAGAATAGATAGATTTTGTACAACTAATGTTAGCGGAACCTATTAGCACTGATAACGGTAATACTAACACGTCACTGGCCGAACTCGCAATTCCGTCAGGTGCAATGAACCTGTCTCCCTTCTCCGAAACCCCCCATGTCCCCTATTTCATCAAGTTGCACGGCCAAGGTCTTACAGGTGACTTTTGCCACAAATATGCGCATCGCGAATTGGTCACTGTCACACCAAACACATCACTTTTGCCGCGCTTCAACATTCCCCGAAAGTTTCCAAAGATCCTGTTACACCATCATTTGTTTACTTATGAATAACTCCACCACAATAATTCAGCTTTCCTACACGAAAACGTTTAAAAAGTACCGTAAAGTCTGGAGACTTCAACGGCGGGTTAGACAACAAACCCGAAATTTTGATTATATTTTTTTGGCAACAAAAGAAACAATTTCGGCTGATTACTTTAATGTCGTAAAATGAGCCCACCGAAAATGTCCACAGGCTACAATTATCTCAATTTACGTCTCGTTTGGTAACGATAAGTAAAAAAATTTTCTGCTCACTTTTTTACGACTCACGATATTACAATCAAGTTCAATTTGATTACATTTTCGTGATTATTAATGACACACCTACATCAATCAAATGTTGAAAATTAACAACGCATAATCAACAGTCATTAAGTTATCCATGAAAGTGTTGTTCTCGTTTTAATTGTTTGTTATGTCTTTGTATAACGCGATTGTATGGCTAGGTGGGCGTTTGAAGTGATAATCTGCAAAAAGTTTGAAGTTGGATCTGCATTCATTCGGTTCAAGGTGAAGGATGGAAAAATTAAAATTGAATTGAAGTGTGATGTTGATTTTAGAATCAAACGTTTAGAAGTGGTTTAGGTACCGCAAAAAAGGAAAACAAATTCTTGTTTTGTTATCATCTCCAAAAATACAACTGGGAAGTTTTTTGTACGTTACCTGTTGGGTTGGCAAACAACCGTTGAACACACAAAAAATTAAAATCGTCACCAAGGGTTTTATCTGTAACATTGACGTCAATAAAACCACAGGTTAGAAATATGGTCAACGTAAGAAAAACGATTAACAACCTCATAAAAGTTTTATTTTTATATTTTTGGCTGTTAAAAACAAATAAAAATTTAAGATTTTAAATAAAAACAGTTACAAAATGTAAAACAAATTTATGATGAAAAGTGAATAAAAAATCGGTAGCTCGATTTATAATATTTATGAAGTCGTAGGTGCTAAATGATTGGAGATTGTTGCGTAATGGTAGAATATTAAAATATTAAACTTGGGGGTTTTGCCATGAACTTTGGGCTACAATACGGAATATAAAATCTGAATTATCAAATAAATTAATTATAAAAAAAAATTATAAAAAAAATATTGATTAAAACTACAGCCATTTAAACACACGATTACAAAATTTTTATATTTAGTTACATTAGATAAGACGAATTGGTGCAATTAAATCGACTCTCTTTGGCTGATCTAGGGGATAAAAATCTCACTGACACCCTAAAATCATATACTCAAATCTTCATGGTGGTAAAATTCTTTTGAAACCAACAGATAATTTTTATTCGCCCGTTAGTCTAATAATGATCTGTCGTGGGTGTACTAACAGGTCAAAAAATGCCATCCATTAGATCTTAGATATTTATTTGTTAATTAAGATAATAATTTTAAATTAATTTGCAAGGTAGCATTGGGTGATAAATTAATTTCGATTCAACTTGTTATTTATTACGCTGCATTTGCGGGAAACATTTAATTAATAGCACCATCTTGTTTGCTCCGGTTTAAAATCAAAAGTTATTGTCAAAGATATAATTTTAAATTTTAACAGTTTAATCGCATAAAATATTTTATTATAAGTTTAACTTATACTTTATAACTGAGGTATTCCGTAGCTTCAGACCCTCCGGTTCTTAGGAAAATGTTTTGGGGCAGAGCGCACAGACTTATGGTATCCAACTATGGGGTTCAGCTAGCAGATCCAATGTAGAAATACTGGAGAGACTACAGTCCAAAACATTAAAAATAATCACTGGTGTCCCGTGGTTTGTTCCGTACGAGGTAATTCGTCGAGACCTACAAATACCTACCTAAAGAAGAGATCATCAACTATAGTAAATCATATCATGCCAGATTAGATGTCCATCCCAATAAACTGGTTGAAGAACTGAATACCAGAGACAACAGAATCAAACGTTTAAAGAGAAGAAATATCAATGATTGGTTGAACAGACTTTAAAATTGCTTAAATAGTTTAAAGGAAGCGTCACTGGACAATTCCTACATGTCTTGTTAATATCATACATATGTATTACTTAATGTTCTAGGACAGATCGTAATAAAAATTAGATCAATAACAAAAATCATGTAGTTTAGGTTCGTGAAAAAAATCTTTTCCTGACCCGAATTATAACAATAATTTTAAAAATAAACAATTAAATACCGGGGGGGGGGTTGAGGTCGTAAGTACAAAAAATTTTTTCGTACGGCTTTTCGTCTTCAACAATTTAGAAAATTCATCCCATTACTTCCGTGTGCTGGGGGGTATTCCATACCCCCCAGACCCCCCGGTTTCACGCCCGTTTCTTCCCATTTTAGGAGGTCTGGTGAGTTTAGTCATCTTAGGGTAAAAAATAAAAAAAGAGCTTTGAAATAAGACAACATTAAGAATTTCGTAGTTTAATATAAAGTTATTTTTCGCAGAATAGATAAAAATTTTAAAAGACCATCTTTATTTAGTTTCATGGAACAAAAATTATATTAACTTTTCAAGATTTTCTCATCGATGGAGATAGAAAAGCAAAAAGTCAAAGATCACTTGGTGTAATCGAATATTATGTCAACTTCATTATTTATTCATTGTTAAAAAATGAAATATGTTGTGATTTAACGATATTTTTATTTATAAATATCTACCATTTAAAAAAATCTTTGGTTGAAATGGAAGTCGGAGTAAGGGGTAAGCGCAATTTAAATCGCTTGCCATAGGCGCTTTTTACCGTCTTTCACGCTACGTCAGGCCACGGGTGCACAGATTTGAAGCGCAAAATAAGTTAGGTGGTTTTATAAAAAACCTTATAAAAAATTAAGTAGTTTATGTTCCTGAAAAACCCTTTAGCTGCCCCCTTTTAAAAGTAAACAATTAAAAACCGGGGGGTCTGGGGTCTGGGGTCCCCAGTCGCAAGTAAGCAAAAAATGCATTCTCAAGAATGAAATTAGCATCTTTATCAATTTTAAAAAGTCATCTCGTTACTTTCTTATGCTGAGGGGTCTGCCATTCCCCCAGACTCCCTCCTTGATTTTACACCCGTTTTTTCGCACTTAGAAGAATCTAACGGGCTTCGCTATCTTAATATATAGAAAAAGAAACATTTGCAAAATTAGATAAAATTAATTATTATTATATTCCTGTAAAACTTTTCCTTGGCCAGCAGAGTACTTTTAAAAGTAAATAATCGGAAAATCGGAGTGTCAGGGAGGTAGGTGAAAAATTATATTCGCATCGATGGGGTTAAAAAAGCAAAAGGTCAAAAGTCAGGTGCTTTCTACTCTCGTTAGGACCCTCCTAAAGAAAATTACCTGTCGTTCATTTTCATCACAATTGTTTATAATATTATATTGATTTATTTATTATTTATTTAAAAAATTATAATCGAATTATTATTATAATATAATAAATTATTGCCATAATTAATTAAATGGTACAGGTTCAGCTGAACTGTTTTTCACAATGAATGATGTAGTTAGCCTCGAGTGCTAGGGGGAGGTTATAAACTTCTTATTGTAAGACGTCATGTGCAAAATATGAAAAAAAAGTTGTAAACTCGAAGGGCCTGGGGGTACGGGGTACCTTTTAAAATGAAAATGAAATAATACTTGATTTTCTTTCTTTTCAACTGTGTTACCACTGTTAAGAGTGGGTTAAGGTTTACTAACCTAATATTCAAAGCTTTTTTAAAATAAAGACGGCCTGTTTGTTTATTGTGCACCACCCAGTATACTCAGGTTAAAAACCAAAAGTTAGTATTATTTTTTTGCAGCATTTTAATGTCATCACTTTGTATCCAGTATAATTTTTGCTTTACATTGAAATTAACCGGATGATATTCTGAAATTTTTATGTGGTAATTTTATCAGGTGGGTTGTGCCCATTGCTTGGTTAAAGCATTTAAATTTGAAATTCCAAAAGTGAACTTATTTAACTAATAAACGGATTTAAATTTAATTTATCACTGTTTTCCAAATGCTTTTCTTGTTATGCACGTGTCATCTCATCGTGGTCGCTATCGCTAAATAAATCTACAAAGGAAAATCAACTACATTAAAATCCGTCTTTCAGCATTACTTTCACAGTTAGGGCGATCTTTTTCTCCGTTGTTCTTCCTGTTTATTGACTCTTTCACTGTCTTGTGATGGCTTTTCTGCTGCCTCCTTTTTCACTATAATTGTGTGGTTCATTTTGTCAATGTTATTACTATATGTTGTGGATTTGAAGCATTTTGTCGACTACTGTGTCTGGATCAAGTTGCACATTCGTTCCAACATAATAATAACCTAATAACAATTAAACTAACGAAGTATGTAAGTAATGGGAGATTAAACTTTTTACGTCACATTCATAGAAAACTTGCAATTTAGTAATTAGTAAATATCTGATGTCATTGATCATAAAAGTTTATTTAATTTTCTACTAAATAGCACGGATAATTCACAATAGGTGAGTTTATGCAACAAGCTTAATATGCACATCGTCAAGTTCTCGACGGTAGCAACGTGAAAAATTTCAGATTATGCATGACGGCTTTTGCATATTGTCGAGGTTTTCAGAGCAAAATTTTCATAAGCATACACTAGATGATCCCATTTTTAACATGGAGGAGAGGCCAGAAAATACTCAGGAAGTCATGGTAGTGAGGAAGTCGAAAGAGGCCTAAAGTTCAAATTCTTGAAAAAAATATATAAAACTTACATAAAGTTAAAGGTTAAAATTTTATAAGCAATAAAATCGCAAATTGCAATTATTCAGCGTTTCTTTGATATTTCAAGCTATTTACATTGTTTTCCTGTGATAACATTCCAACAAAAATTCCTAAACGGTTTCATCGGTGGTAAAGATAAAGATGGTTTACCTTTCAAGGTTAGTGAAGAAATCGATTCCGAACTTGAACTTGTGGTGTCTGTGTCCAGGTCGGCGTTGGTGTTTAACGCCGAATTTTGACAGACTCGTCTACGATCTCTGGTTTTTTCGTACACCTTAAAAATTGGGATTCATACTTTTATGTAGCTTTTGGTCTAACATTTTTGCCACCATAACCTTTTTTCAATATTTGGATCAATTTTTAGAAATCAACTGATTTTGTAGGATTTGGGCATTAAACCCGAATAATATCGTTTAGACCCTAAAATACCAATAAATTTCTTTGGTTTTTGGATCAAAAAAGCTGAACGTCCAAAAAACTCCCGAATTATTTGTTCTGTGGTTTGGATTCCATGTTACGCTGAAGGTTTATACAATATCGTCCACATTCAATCTTTTCCAGTGGAAAGTTTCCTCTGGTTAACATTAAACTGTTATTGAAAAAAATTCGAACAAAACATTTAAGAAAGTAAATAAATTAATTATGAAACAGGTTTTGTTCCTTGTAATTAATTACTTAATTGTTAAAATGTCTTAATGGGAAATACAATCCGAGGAAATTTGACTGCGCATGGAGGCAAGAAACTCGTAGTCGTGCGTCACGAACCCAACGTTCTATATTAAATTTTATACCCAACTGTAAAATTAATTAAGATTAACACAAATTAAAATTTTTAGGAGCCAAATGATACAATTTTAATCAAGATTAACAACAATGAGATGGGAGTGCTGCCGATTAAAAATATTTTTGTTGTGATGCAAGAAAACAGTGATCGGTAATTGAGTGACGTGAAAATTGAAAACGATTTTTTAAATTATACGTTCGAGATCCTTGTAAAGGCCAAGGCTGCCTTTTCAGATATTCATTATGGAAAATCTTCATCGTTTGAATCATATTGAAGCTATAACGGAATTTATAATTGTTATTTGTTTACGTAAACATTGACCAGTCCAATTTCGGGGATTTCCTTAAAAATCTGTTTTCGTAAATGTAACTTGGCGAAGAACTTGTCCAAACGCCTCGGCAAGTTAAAGAATTTTAATGCAATTTTTGTGTTAATTTTTTGTGCCTAACAATGGTCTTGCTACAAGAAATTTAAGTAGGTTGAAAAAAGTAACATTGGCAATGGAAAAGTTCAATATACACAATTTCCTCTCACCGCACTTCCATGGACATGATGCTTATTTTGACTGTGATGTAATGCGCCTCCGGATAGTCGGTCGCAGGCCTCCCACGGTTCCACTGCAGGACCGAACTTAAAAATTGTTAGAAAATTACTTACCCATTATTTTTTTGTTAAAAAGTGAAATTGTACAAATAGATAAACGTTGCTAACGGAATCGCGTAATAATACAAATAATGTACTAGCAGAAGAGCATTTCGAATGTATGTACCTACTTAAGTGTATTTACATATTTATGAACTCAACAGGTGCTTAAGAAATCATCTTCCTTTACAATTATTTAACTCCATTGTAGATTTTTACCTAAACAGCGGATTTATGCTAATGTGGATTTTATAAAATAAATAAACAGATCCATTGTAAACTCCACGTTCCGTTCTTTGTTGTACTTATGTTCAAGAATAATTTCAAGAATAATTACAGAACATACCAATCACTGGACATTTTGATCGCCCAGGTTCCAATTTTATGCTAAACAGGACACAAAAATCGATCTAATTAGTCAAGAAATAAAAACAAAAGAAAGAGGAAAGGAATGGATTATGGACGTCTTCAGCTCTTTTAGTTTTAATTAGGTTTTTGTTAAAATTCAAATTAACTTGCAATAAATAATTGTTGCAATTACCACACCTTTACATGATGCCCATTTCTTAAAACTAATTATTATTGTTATAAATTATATTATTAATCTACATTGAAGAATTTTATTCTAAAGTATTCTTTAGTTTACTTACAATTAGTTTTTTTATTTAACATTTTTATATTTAATTACATTTTTTAGCAAAGTTTTCAATTAATTTTATGTTCAAGCTTTATTTTATTACTGCAACTTCCTTTATTTCTATAGCAATTTTATACAAAAAATGCATTAAATTTTGTGAAAAAGGAAAATAACTCAACTATGACGAAAATTAACTAAAACAAGTCAACTTAAGGGGTAAACCAGGACTCGTTCCAATTTTACTTGGCTCATCTGTTCTAGCGAACCCTTAATTAATTAATTAAGTTAATCGGAAGAATTAACGACGTGAGAACGGAAAATATATCTATTATTTCGTGATCAATATTTTTTTGCTCCAATTTTCAAATTCCATTTAGACTAATGGACTGGAACCGTTCGCAGGTGATTTATTTCTTGTCTTAAAATACGCAAGTTTTAGTTTTCATCTTTACCTGAAACCCAATTTAAACGATGTTCCATGGATTTTCCTTCTAAACCAAAAAGAATCAAACATTCCGTTCCTTTAGAAAAACTATCTGACCATAAATTATTACTGTTAATTGCTGAAGGTATTCTTTTTCGGATTTTCAGTCAACAACTTTATGAGTTGATAAATCGTTAACACACTGACACTTAAATGTTAACGTCAAATAAAGGTGTGTATTTAGCTTACTCCTTTAACAATTTTCATCTTAAATTGTCTTGTATGTAATTAGCATTACCTGGAATAAATTTAATTTACTTATTACATCATTTATGCAAAAAGTAATCGCGCTATTGCGATTAATTTTAAATTACGATATTACTCTAATTGTACTCGGTACTAACATTTAATTGTTGGAATTTTTAATGTAGGTGATTCATTAAAAATTTACATTTTACTATTGTTCCAGCAGGGCAACAAAGGGCTAGTAACCAAGAGAATCGTTAGCATTGACTTGGAGTGAACTCCGAGCGGAAATTCCGGGTTTTCCACGTAACTGTTTAACTCCCCCCTTCGATGAACTTTGTCACACCATGGCCAAATCGACAAGGCATCATGGTCAAAATAGGAAAAAAGAAGGTGGAAAGATAGAGCCGGAGCTCTGAAAGAGCAAAGCGTTCAGCTTGCAAATATCCAACAAACCATAAACATTGCATATTATGCAATGCATCCATTAATGACGGCAATTTAATACCAATTTAAGACTAACTAATTTACGTTGTATTCAATTAAGTGTATCATAATTAAAATTCATAACTTCCTTTTTAAAAACGTTAAGCCGTGTAATGAAAAATTTGTGCGCATCTGCTTTACTATATCTTAACAGCGAGATTTTGCAAGAATTTCTGAAAACTTTGAGGATTAACATTACCATCCGTCATCCGTCAATGGTCGGTTATTCACGCAATAATAAAATACTAATAATTATTTTTATTAGTTTTTAAACGTAACACCTCTTGGTATTTTAATATAACCGTAATAAAAACAATAATTTGTGTACTGCAATTATATTATTTTTAAGTTAGGTATGTAATTATAATATTTATGACATACTTTATATTTCACGGTTTTATCCGACTCGAAAGACCATATTATCATGCAATGTTAAATAATTTGGTTTCACATCATTAATAGGAAAAGATTGGTAATTCTAGTTATTACAAATCTCATACCAGAAATTAGTCCAACTTTATTGTTCGACTGCAAAAAGGCCCATTATGGGTTTTCACACAATTTTTGATCTTCTTATCTTGATGTTATGACATAAAATATCTCTCTGTCATATCACCAATGTTATTCCATTTCAACGCAAGACTGGACCAGGACTTTCTGAGTTTGATGATGATGAAAATATCTGTATATCTCCTACTATATATCTGTGATGTAATTTCGAACTGTTTTCACATTACACGGGAGACCTACTGTTTAACGTGGAGACCAAACCGTGACAAAAAGTGAAGATATTCTTCAATAAAGTAAGATAAGCTCGGTTGGGATTTAATGTAGACTCTTGACTAACTGCGATGAGACGAATCGATAATTAATCTAACACCTTAAAATAAAAAGCTTTATTGAATAAAAGGATCACAGATCCAATTGAATAAATTCTGATTATTGTATAAAACACAGTTAATTTGCGGAATACTTTCTTTGCTTTCAAATTTTTTTACAATCATCAACGATATTAAAAATTGCATAAAACATAGACCCTTTAACATGTAAACCGTAACTCCCCAAACAACGTCAAATGTCTTCGAAAATATCACTTTCATTGCATAAATCTTACTTACAATTCATGTGTAGTGTTGAATCATTTTTTTTAACTTTATCACTCCTGACTTGAATATGCTCGTTCTTTCTCTATTTATCGTTTCCTCCGGTCTCCAGTCCATGATTTTTCTTAGGAAAAATTTCTCCTTCTCCTTTTTTTTCTTTCTTACTGCTTTTTTAGTTACATGACCCAGCCATCTAATTATTTATGCTATATGTTCAACAGTGTCGTTGTTTCTCATTTTCACAATCAATTCCGCATTTGTTCTTACTCTGTATTTGCTTTCTTCAATGTTTTTTGGTGGAAATTGGTTTTCTTATTTTTCTTGGTATTTTTAATTCAAGCAAAAAATATAATTTTTCTCTCTTGACGGTATCAAAAGTCTGCTGGAAGTCGTCAAACAGCAGATCCATATGCTATTTCTGTCAATTGTTTCAATATTACATATTGCATCTACTGTCGATTTTTCCTCCCTAAATCAAAACATCATTGACTTTTTCAACGGTTCAAGCAGTTCAACAGCAGTATTCAATGTATTCGCCATTAAGTCAGTTAAGTGTCACCTGTTAATATGCAGCAATCTTTTTGGGCAATCTTTTCATTTGGGGTTGCATCACATTATAGCCCAGTTTATGTTTCTCTGTTTAGAATTTTTAATTGGACATTCAGGATTGACAGATGGACGCGAATACGGAGCCAGATTATAATGCTTATAAGGTGATAGATAATCAGATTAAGTTTCTTCTAATTGGGATAAAGTTCTTAAGAGATAATAGATACTATATAAGGAAAAAAATCAATCAAAGTAGAGCAAAAATTAGTAAGTAAAAATAATCACCAACGACATGGAAATCTGTAGCATCTGCATAGAAGAAGTTGTTGGAGAAGTCGGAAGTCTGAATAGTTGCACCCATAAATTCTGTGCTTCATGCGTAGAAAACTGGTCAAAAATCAAAAATACTTGCCCTCTTTGCAGGAGTATATTTAACGAAATCGTTATAACCGAAACTTGGGAAGGGCCAGTCTCTCGCGTTATTAAAGTAAGTGAGAGTACTGAAAGCCATTTAGTCTTAAATGAGGATACACTTACGGAAGAAGAATTAGAATTAATGCGGGAAGCACGAAACGTAATCGACGAGTACTTACGATACCAACGTATGAGAATGCAACTAGAAGAAGAAAATGATTTAGAAGAAGGCAATAACCATGACCAAGAATGGAACATACCAGACGAGAGACTATTCACTTATCTGAGAGCCGGACTATCAGAACTTTGGAGATGGGTTTGGTCATGGTAAAAGCAATAAAAATAGAAAGAAAAAAATTAATAAAATGTTATTTTTTGAATGTAATATAAAATAAAAAAATTAATATAATTAAGTAATAACCTTGAAAATTCCAACAAAGCCATAATAACTTATTTAATAAGAAGGTGGAGATTCCATCCACGGACGGCCAGCTAGTCGGTGGATCTCTGTTTTTTAGCGGTATTAATTAAATAATATCGTTTCCTAACAGTAACCTAAGCTTAACTGGTGGATCTCTTTTTTAACGCACTCTGACTTTCTGTCTTGCTCTTTTTGTTTTTTTCTAAAAACTGTCCTGTCAGTTTGTGGTTTTCAACCAAGACTCTCTTCAAATGCTATCTTGGCTTAATTATGCCCTTGACGCAATTGCATATTCATTATTTTACGTTTTGCTGTGGTGGCTCTATGTTGTTTTGTATTTTTCCCGAGTCAGTCAGTTAAGTTAGGTGTCTGCTATATTGTTAAGAAACACTAATAAATCTATATTGTTCACAAATTGCCAATATCATTTTAACTTCAATTCAAATCAAAATGGATGCCAATTAGGAGTTGATTTTGCAATACGACATTAATAATAATCAGGTATTCATTTTTTTGGAATGTTCTCACTTCCTTAGAAGCCTTTACGTTTCATTTTCCGAGGTGAATCGCTCCAGGTTTTCTCTTCTTCGATACTCCAGATTTTTGGATGTGATTTTGTTTTTCCACTGTACTTCTCCATGTCACTTTAATTTTCATTTCTTTTTCCAGTCTATCACGCCCATAACTTTGAGGTTATTTGCTACCTGATGTATTCATCAGTATCGTGTTCTTCCTCTATTCATCGTTTCCTCCGGTTTCCAGTTCATGATTTTTCTTAAGATTTTGTCTGCTCTTGTTTGTGTTACTAATTCTTTGTGATTTTATGTGTTTAACAGTGTCTTTGTTTCTGAATAGCACAATCAATTCCGCATTTGTTCTTACTCTGTATTCGCTTTCTTCAATCTTTTTTTGATCAGGTGATCGTTCTTAATATTTTACCTCTCAAAAACTCAAAAACTCATAAATTCTTCTCTTCCTTCTTAGTCAAGTTCAGTGTCTCCGCAGCATAAGAGACTACTCTTCTTATGATGCTGCAAATTCTTAACTTCGTTCTTATAGCTATATTTTTGCTTTCATCATTTTCTTATTTGTATGGAATGCTCTCCATCCAGCTTGTATCTTTTCATATCTCTTTGGTGATTTATTATTATTTTTATTTATACGCTTGTTTTTTCTGTCTCCACTTTTACCGTTGCACTCGAATCTCTCATGGTCATTTAAATTGGTTTTCTTATTTTTCTTGGTATTTTTAATTAAAACATAACTTTATACAATTTTTCTCATTATCATGACGATATCAAAAGCCTGCAGGAAATCGACAAAATCCGTCACTGTCAACAGTGGCATTCATTGTGTTTGCCATTACGTTAGTCAAGTGTCAAGAGTTTCCATTTTTAACCTTCAAAGCCTCACATTTCACAGTTAAAGCAATTTTACCATTTCCGGCGTTTTTTTGTAGTTTCCCAAACTTTAATTTTTTAGAATTTACCACCTCGCTACCGCAAGAAATCGAGGGCTAGTTTACAACATCGCGGCTGCATGAACTAGGGAGATTCTTTCCGGATTGCAACAGAATCTGGATCTTTGTTTTAGGCAATTTTTTCATTAGGAGGCATCACAGAAACCAGTTTATGTTTCACTTTTTAGAATTTTTGATTAGACATTCATTAATACTAACCCAACAGCAATTTACATACATCTGATTGGTAATTCAAATCGGATTAAAAACAATCGCTCATTGTACGGTCTATAAATTCTAAGGAATGAAAGATGGACGAATATATACGGAGCCAGATTATAATGCTTATAAGGTGATAGATAATCTTCTTTTTCTTCTTAGCCTGTACTCATCCACTCCTGAATGTAGGCCTTTCTGATTTCTCTCCATGCTTTCCTATCCCCTGCTTTCCGGAACCTCTCCCATCCCGCCATTTGTTTTACATCGTCCAACCACCTTTTGGTGGTTTTCCCAAGCTTTTTTTAGATATTTTTGGACGCCAATGTACAGTACAGTATGTCTACCTTTTGGTACCATGCCTTGCCACGTGTTTAATCCAATTCCACTTGAACTGAGAAATTCTGCCTATTACGTCGAGGACTTTAATTCATTCTCAGATTTCTACTAGTCTTATCTTGTCTCTAGCGATATACCAAGCATGGGTCCCTCTATTAATCGCTGCATGACTCTCAATCGATTTGCATCTGTTACCGTTATCGCCATAGTTTTCAATCTGATAGATAATCAGATTAAGTTTTTCCTAATTGGGATAAAGTTCTTAAGAGATAATAGATACTATATAAGGAAAAAAATCAATCAAAGTAGAGCAAAAATTAGCAAGTAAAAATATTCACTAACGAAATGGAAATCTGTAGCATCTGCATAGAAAAAGTTGTTGGAGAAGTCGGCAGTTTGAATAATTGCATCCATAAATTCTGTGCTTCATGCGTAGAAAACTGGTCAAAAATCAAAAATACTTGTCCTCTTTGCAGGAGTATATTTAACGAAATTGTTATAACTGAAACTTGGGAAGGGCCATTCTCTCGCGTTATTAAAGTAAATGAGAGTACTGAAAGCCATTTAGTCCTAAATGAGGATACACTTACGGTAGAAGAATTAGAATTAATTCGGGAAGCACGAAACGTAATCGACGAATATTTACGATACCAACGTATGAGAATGCAACTAGAAGAAGAAGATTTGGAAGAAGGTAATAATCATGACCAAGAATGGAGCATACCAGACGAGCCACTATTTACTTGGGCCAGACTATCTGAATTTTGGAGATGGGTTTGGTCAAGGTAAAAGCAATAAAAATAGAAAAAAAAATTAATAAAATGTTATTTTTTGTATGTAAAATAAAATAAAAAAATTAATATAATAAAGTAATAACCGTGAAAATTCCAACAAAGCAATAATAACTTATTTAATAAGAAGGTGGAAATTCCGTTCAAGGACGGGCAGCTAGTTAGTGGATTTCTGTTTTTTAGCGGTATTAATTAAATAATATCGTTTCCTAACACTAACCTAAGCTTAACTGGTGGATCTTTTTTTTAACGCACTCTGACTGTCTTGTTCCTTCTGTTTTTTCTGAAACTGTCATTTCAGTCTGCGGTCTTTAACCAAGATTCACTTCAAATTCTATCTTGGCTTAATTATGCCCTTGACGCAATTGCATATTCCTTATTTTACGTCTTGCTGTGGTGGCTCTATGTTGTTTTGTATTTTTCCCGAGTCAGTCAGTTAAGTTAGGTGTCTGCTATATTATTAAGAAATACTAATAAATTAATACAGTTCACAAATTGTCAAATGTTATTTTAACTTAAATTCAAAATTCAAATCAAAAGTTCTTGGGTGCCAATTAGGAGTTAATGTTGCAATACAACATTAGTAATACTCAGGTATTTATTCTTTTGGAATATGCTTACTTTTTTGGAAATCTCTACGATTTATTTTCCAAAGTGAATCGTTGTATTTCTTCTCTTCTTCGATACTCTAGATTTTCGTATGTTTTTGTTTCTTTACTGCACTTCTCCATGTCACTTTAATTTTCATTTTTTCTTCCAGTCTGTCACGCCCAAAACTTTGAGGTTATTTGCTACCTCATGTATCCATCAGTCCATCGGTCTTCCTCTATTCATCGTTTCCCCCGGTCTCCAGTCCATAATTTTTCTTAAGATTTTGTCTGGTTCCTGTTCCTTTTCTTGTCACATGACCCAGAAATCTAATTCTTTGCAATGTTATCTGTTGCTGAACAGTGTTTTCGTTTCTCAATATCGCAATCAATTTCGCATTTGATCTTACTCTGTATCCGCTTTCTTCAATCTTTTTTCAAAAACTCTCAATTTCTTTTCTTGCTTCTTAGTCAAGTTCAGTGTTTCCGCAGCATAAGTGACTACTCGGCTTTTGAATGTCTTGTAAATTCTTATCTTCGTTCTTATAACTTTATTTTTGCTATCATCATTTTATTATTTTAATGGAATGCTCTCCATCCAACTTGTATTTTCTCATATCTCTCTGGTGATCTATTAATGTTCTTATTTAAGCATTTGTTTTTTATGTCCTTAATTTTACCGTTGCACTCGAATCTCTCATGGTCACTTGAATTTGTTTTCTTATTTTCCTTGGTATTTTCATTTCAAGCATCACTTTTCATATAATTTTTCTTTCTTAACGGTATCAAAAGTCTGCTGGAAATCGTCAAACAGCAGATCCATCTGCTTTTTCTGTCAATTGTTTCAATATTACATATTGCATCTACTGTCGAATTTTCCTCCCTGAATCAATACACGATTGACTCTTTCAACGGTTCCAGCAGTTCAACAGTAATATTCAATGTATTCGCCATTAAGTCAGTTAAGTGTCACCTGTTAATATGCGGCAAGAGTTTTAATTTTAACCGTTAAAGCCTCACATTTCACAGTTAAAACAATTTTACCATCTCCGGCGGTTTTTTATAGTTTCCCAAACTTTCATTTTTTAGAATTTACCCCTTCGCTTCCGCAAGGAATCAAGGGGTAGTTTACAACATCGCGGCTGCATGAACTAGGGAGATTCTCTCTGGATTGCAACAGAATCTGGATTTTTGTTTTGGGCAACTCTTTCATTAGGGGTTGCATCACAGAAAACCAGTTTATGTTTCACTTTTTACAATTTTTGATTAGACATTCATTAATACTAACCCAACAGCAATTTACATATCTCTGATTGGTAGTTCAACTCGGGTTAAAAACAATCGCTCATTGTACGGTCTATAAATTCTAAGGATTGACAGATAGACGAATATATACGGAAACAGATTATAATGCTCTTAAGGTGATAGTTAACCTATTTCTTCTTTTTAGCCTGTACTCATCCACTACTGAAGGCCTTTCTTATTTCTCTCCATGCTTCCCTTTCTTCTGCCTTCCGGAATCTCTCCCGTCTCGCTATTTGTTTTATATCGTCCAACCATCTTTTTTGAGGCCTTCTCGAGCTTCTTTTAGATATTTATGGGCGCCAATGTACAGTTCCGTATGTCCACTTTTTGGAATCATGCCTTGCCACGTGTCTCACTCAATTCCACTTCAACTGAGAAATTCTGCTTATTACGTCGAGGACTTTAATTCATTCTCAGATTTCTACTAGTCTTATCTTGTCTCTAACGATATACCAAGCATGGGTCCCTCTATTAATCGCTGCATGACTCTCAATCGATTTGCATCTGTTACCGTTATCGCCATAGTTTTCAATCTGATAGATAATCAGATTAAGTTTTTCCTAATTGGGATAAAGTTCTTAAGAGATAATAGATACTATATAAGGAAAAAAATCAATCAAAGTAGAGCAAAAATTAGCAAGTAAAAATATTCACTAACGAAATGGAAATCTGTAGCATCTGCATAGAAAAAGTTGTTGGAGAAGTTGGCAGTTTGAATAATTGCATCCATAAATTCTGTGCTTCATGCGTAGAAAACTGGTCAAAAATCAAAAATACTTGTCCTCTTTGCAGGAGTATATTTAACGAAATCGTAATAACCGAATCTTGGGATGGACCAATCTCTCGCGTTATTAATGTAAATAATAGTACTGATAGCCATTCAGTTTTAAATAATGATACACTTACGGTAGAAGAATTAGAATTAATTCAGGAAGCACGAAACGTAATCGACGAGTACTTACGATACCAACGTATGAGAATGCAACTAGAAGAAGAAGTTGATTTAGAAGAAGGTAATAACCATGACCAAGAATGGAACATACCAGACGAGAGACTATTCACTTATCTGAGAGCCGGACTATCAGAACTTTGGAGATGGGTTTGGTCATGGTAAAAGCAATAAAAATAGAAAGAAAAAAAATTAATATTATGTAATTTTTTGTATGTAAAATAAAATAAAAAAATTAATATAATAGATTAATAACCGTGAAAATTCCAACAAAGCAATAATAACTTATTTAATAAGAAGGTGGAAATTCCGTCCAAGGACGGGCAGCTAGTCAGTGGATCTCTGTTTTTTAGCGGTATTAATAAAACTAAACTGGTGGATCTTTTTTTTAACGCACTCTGACTGTCTTGTTCCTTCTGTTTTTTCTGAAACTGTCATTTCAGTCTGCGGTCTTTAACCAAGATTCACTTCAAATGCTATCTTGGCTTAATTATGCCCTTGACGCAATTGCATATTCCTTATTTTACGTCTTGCTGTGGTGGCTCTATGTTGTTTTGTATTTTTCCCGAGTCAGTCAGTTGAGTTAGGTGTCTGCTATATTATTAAGAAACATTAATAAATTATTATAATTCACAAATTGTCAAATGTTATTTTAACTTCAATTCAAAATTCAAATCAAAAGTTCTTGGGTGCCAATTAGGAGTTGATGTTGCAATACAACATTAATAATACTCAGGTATTTATTCTTTTGGAATATGCTTACCTTTTTGGATGTCTCTACGATTTATTTTCCAAAGTGAATCGTTGTATTTCTTCTCTTCTTCGATACTCTAGATTTTCGTATGTTTTTGTTTCTTTACTGCACTTCTCCATGTCACTTTAATTTTCATTTTTTCTTCCAGTCTGTCACGCCCAAAACTTTGAGGTTATTTGCTACCTCATGTATCCATCAGTCCATCGGTCTTCCTCTATTCATCGTTTCCCCCGGTCTCCAGTCCATAATTTTTCTTAAGATTTTGTCTGGTTCCTGTTCCTTTTCTTGTCACATGACCCAGAAATCTAATTCTTTGCAATGTTATCTGTTGCTGAACAGTGTTTTCGTTTCTCAATATCGCAATCAATTTCGCATTTGATCTTACTCTGTATCCGCTTTCTTCAATCTTTTTTCAAAAACTCTCAATTTCTTTTCTTGCTTCTTAGTCAAGTTCAGTGTTTCCGCAGCATAAGTGACTACTCGGCTTTTGAATGTCTTGTAAATTCTTATCTTCGTTCTTATAACTTTATTTTTGCTATCATCATTTTATTATTTTAATGGAATGCTCTCCATCCAACTTGTATTTTCTCATATCTCTCTGGTGATCTATTAATGTTCTTATTTAAGCATTTGTTTTTTATGTCCTTAATTTTACCGTTGCACTCGAATCTCTCATGGTCACTTGAATTTGTTTTCTTATTTTCCTTGGTATTTTCATTTCAAGCATCACTTTTCATATAATTTTTCTTTCTTAACGGTATCAAAAGTCTGCTGGAAATCGTCAAACAGCAGATCCATCTGCTTTTTCTGTCAATTGTTTCAATATTACATATTGCATCTACTGTCGAATTTTCCTCCCTGAATCAATACACGATTGACTCTTTCAACGGTTCCAGCAGTTCAACAGTAATATTCAATGTATTCGCCATTAAGTCAGTTAAGTGTCACCTGTTAATATGCGGCAAGAGTTTTAATTTTAACCGTTAAAGCCTCACATTTCACAGTTAAAACAATTTTACCATCTCCGGCGGTTTTTTATAGTTTCCCAAACTTTCATTTTTTAGAATTTACCCCTTCGCTTCCGCAAGGAATCAAGGGGTAGTTTACAACATCGCGGCTGCATGAACTAGGGAGATTCTCTCTGGATTGCAACAGAATCTGGATTTTTGTTTTGGGCAACTCTTTCATTAGGGGTTGCATCACAGAAAACCAGTTTATGTTTCACTTTTTACAATTTTTGATTAGACATTCATTAATACTAACCCAACAGCAATTTACATATCTCTGATTGGTAGTTCAACTCGGGTTAAAAACAATCGCTCATTGTACGGTCTATAAATTCTAAGGATTGACAGATAGACGAATATATACGGAAACAGATTATAATGCTCTTAAGGTGATAGTTAACCTATTTCTTCTTTTTAGCCTGTACTCATCCACTACTGAAGGCCTTTCTTATTTCTCTCCATGCTTCCCTTTCTTCTGCCTTCCGGAATCTCTCCCGTCTCGCTATTTGTTTTATATCGTCCAACCATCTTTTTTGAGGCCTTCTCGAGCTTCTTTTAGATATTTATGGGCGCCAATGTACAGTTCCGTATGTCCACTTTTTGGAATCATGCCTTGCCACGTGTCTCACTCAATTCCACTTCAACTGAGAAATTCTGCTTATTACGTCGAGGACTTTAATTCATTCTCAGATTTCTACTAGTCTTATCTTGTCTCTAACGATATACCAAGCATGGGTCCCTCTATTAATCGCTGCATGACTCTCAATCGATTTGCATCTGTTACCGTTATCGCCATAGTTTTCAATCTGATAGATAATCAGATTAAGTTTTTCCTAATTGGGATAAAGTTCTTAAGAGATAATAGATACTATATAAGGAAAAAAATCAATCAAAGTAGAGCAAAAATTAGCAAGTAAAAATATTCACTAACGAAATGGAAATCTGTAGCATCTGCATAGAAAAAGTTGTTGGAGAAGTTGGCAGTTTGAATAATTGCATCCATAAATTCTGTGCTTCATGCGTAGAAAACTGGTCAAAAATCAAAAATACTTGTCCTCTTTGCAGGAGTATATTTAACGAAATCGTAATAACCGAATCTTGGGATGGACCAATCTCTCGCGTTATTAATGTAAATAATAGTACTGATAGCCATTCAGTTTTAAATAATGATACACTTACGGTAGAAGAATTAGAATTAATTCAGGAAGCACGAAACGTAATCGACGAGTACTTACGATACCAACGTATGAGAATGCAACTAGAAGAAGAAGTTGATTTAGAAGAAGGTAATAACCATGACCAAGAATGGAACATACCAGACGAGAGACTATTCACTTATCTGAGAGCCGGACTATCAGAACTTTGGAGATGGGTTTGGTCATGGTAAAAGCAATAAAAATAGAAAGAAAAAAAATTAATATTATGTAATTTTTTGTATGTAAAATAAAATAAAAAAATTAATATAATAGATTAATAACCGTGAAAATTCCAACAAAGCAATAATAACTTATTTAATAAGAAGGTGGAAATTCCGTCCAAGGACGGGCAGCTAGTCAGTGGATCTCTGTTTTTTAGCGGTATTAATAAAACTAAACTGGTGGATCTTTTTTTTAACGCACTCTGACTGTCTTGTTCCTTCTGTTTTTTCTGAAACTGTCATTTCAGTCTGCGGTCTTTAACCAAGATTCACTTCAAATGCTATCTTGGCTTAATTATGCCCTTGACGCAATTGCATATTCCTTATTTTACGTCTTGCTGTGGTGGCTCTATGTTGTTTTGTATTTTTCCCGAGTCAGTCAGTTGAGTTAGGTGTCTGCTATATTATTAAGAAACATTAATAAATTATTATAATTCACAAATTGTCAAATGTTATTTTAACTTCAATTCAAAATTCAAATCAAAAGTTCTTGGGTGCCAATTAGGAGTTGATGTTGCAATACAACATTAATAATACTCAGGTATTTATTCTTTTGGAATATGCTTACCTTTTTGGATGTCTCTACGATTTATTTTCCAAGGTGAATCGTTGTATTTCTTCTCTTCTTCGATACTCTAGATTTTCGTATGTTTTTGTTTCTTTCCTGCACTTCTCCATGCCACTTTAATTTTCATTTTTTTTTCCAGTCTGTCACGCCCAAAACTTTGAGGTTATTTGCTACCTCATGTATCCATCAGTCCATCGGTCTTCCTCTATTCATCGTTTCCCCCGGTCTCCAGTCCATAATTTTTCTTAAGATTTTGTCTGGTTCCTGTTCCTTTTCTTGTCACATGACCCAGAAATCTAATTCTTTGCGATGTTGTTGAACAGTGTTTTCGTTTCTCAATATCGCAATCAATTTCGCATTTGATCTTACTCTGTATCCGCTTTCTTCAATCTCTTTTCAAAAACTCTCGATTTCTTTTCTTGCTTCTTAGTCAAGTTCAGTGTTTCCGCAGCATAAGTGACTACTACTCTTCTTTTAAATGTCTTGTAAATTCTTAACTTCGTTCTTATAACTTTATTTTTGCTTTCATCATTTTATTATTTTAATGGAATGCTCTCCATCCAACTTGTATTTTCTCATATCTCTCTGGTGATCTATTAATGTTCTTATTTAAGCATTTGTTTTTTATTTCCTTAATTTTACCGTTGCACTCGAATCTCTCATGGTCACTTGAATTTGTTTTCTTATTTACCTTGGTATTTTCAATTCAAGCATCACTTTTCATATAATTTTTCATTCTTGACGGTATCAAAAGTCTGCTGGAAATCGTCAAACAGCAGATCCATATGCTTTTTCTGTCAATTGTTTCAATATTACTCTTTCAACGGTTCCAGCAGTTCAACAGTAATATTCAATGTATTCGCCATTAAGTCAGTTAAGTGTCATACGCCAAGAGTTCCAATTGTAACTTCCAAAGCCACACTTTTCACAGTTAAAGCAATTTTACCATTTTCGGCGTTTTTTGTAGTTTTCCAAACTGTAATTTTTCAGAATTCACCACCTCGCTTCCGCAAGGAATCGAGGGCTAGCTTACAACATTGCGCCTGCATGAATTATGGAAATTCTTTCCAGATCGTAATTAAATCTAGATTTTTGTTTTGGGCAACTCTGTTGCAAGTTTCACTGTTTAGAATTTTTGATTGGTCATTCATTAATACTAACCTAACAGATATTTACATACCTCTAACTGGTCTCTAAATTCTCTAAAGGATTGCCAGATGCACAAATACGGAGACAGATTATAATTCTTATATTAAGGTGATAGATAATCAGATTAAGTTTTTTTTAATTGGTATAGAGTTCTTAAGAGATAATACATACTATATAAGGAATGGAATCAATCACAGTAGAGCAAAAATTAATAAGTAAAAATAATCACCTACGACATGGAAATCTGTAGCATCTGCATAGAAGAAGTTGTTGGAGAAGTCGGAAGTCTTAATAATTGCACCCACAAATTTTGTGCTTCATGCGTGGAAGAGTGGTCAAAACAAAACAATACGTGTCCTCTTTGCAGGACTATATTTCAAGAAATTGTAATAACAGAAACATGGGAAGGGCCGATCTCTCGCGTTGTTGAAGTAAACGATAATACGGGAATAGATTTGGAATTAATTCTGCAAATAATTATCTATAACATGTCTACAAACAGGATCGAGCAGATAATACAAAATCAATGGTATAGAAGACAACACGATGATCAAGAATTAAACATACCAAACCAGAGACTATCTATTTGGGCTAGAATAGCTGAGATATGGAGATGGCTTTGGTCATAAAAGCGATAAAAATGAATATGGAATAGATAAAAATTAATAAATCAAAGAATTCTCTTTTAATTATAATTAATAAAATATTTTAATAACCTTGAAAATTCCAACAAAGCAATAATAGCTTATTTAATAACTGGAAATTTTGTCCACAGATGGGTAGCTAGTCGGTGGATCTCTTTTTTTAGCGGTATTAATTAAATAATATCGTTTCCTAACACTAACCTAAGCTTAAGTGGTAGATTTATTTTTTAACGCACTCTGACTCTCCGTTTAGTCATTTTACTGGTTTTTTTAATACTTTTTGGTTAAAGCCATCGTGATCATGCAATGAAGTTGTTATAATCCATATTTTGAGTGGTTTAATAGATTTTTAACGTTAAAGCTTGAGTTATGCATTAAAATTATGCATTATGGCAGTTTTATCCTTTCGTTCTCCCGACTGTTCAAAATTCACAAGCAAAACAACTGTCACCATTGTAGCAGTTGTAGTACACATTTTTAATTTTCCACCACCAAAGAAGTAGCACCTTGCAAAAATTTGTAATTTGTTAGCAGGTGTAAGTTTGTTTTTTTTTGCATTTGCAAATTTTGAATTAATTCAGGTTTAAACGCTAAGAAATAATAGTTTAACGGAAATGCAAAAGGGGGGATTAAAACAATCGTGACCAGGATTTAAGTCATCAGAAAGTAATTTATCCATTCACTATGTTTCCTCGAACCAGCAGTAGTAAAAACTGAAAATAAATCAGCAACTATTGGTAGCAATGCAATAAATTAATTATTACTTTAGTTTTTAATAAAACTTAACAAGAAGTTAAACGTGACTGAGTGAAGGTCCCGAAGGTTTTGAAGGTTAATTTTCATTGTTTCTTTGGTGTATCTTGTCATCTTAAATAAACATTGCCATTTTAAAAAGTCCGCACCTGGGTGTAAGCAAAGTCGAGAATAATATATAAGAACTCTTGTGGAATTATGATGGAGGACGGGGACGAGGAACGGGTTTGGTTCACTAGGCAATCGGAGGTCGTTGATTCCGTGGCCCTGGTCATAGTCTTTGCTGTTTCACTCACTCTAATTGCGCAATTGTTATGTTCCTCCTTTGCTTGCTCTTGGTGTTGGTTTTGTAACTGGCGAACAACTTCTACCAGACTGATAGTTCGTGATTTTCACACAAGGATTTCAAGCAGTTATTTTTTCTCATCTTTGATCAAATCGTAAACGACACGCCCAGCTGAATATTTATCGAGTTTCTTTATTGATGGATCATATCGATGGTTAATTGTAAGATGAAATGCTTTGATTGATAACCATCGCGTGTTGTTAATGATCCACCATAGATTCTTGATATGATAACAAATCTTTTCTACTCTGCATGTGGCCATTTTCCAAATTGGATGTCGTTTAAAAGTTAAGTAGCCGTGACCTTGGTTGTTGTACCTATAATTTTATTACACGTGGTTTGAAATATGACAAAACAATAAAATCGGATAGTAAACCTGAAAATGAGCGAAGTCGAAACAAAAGTACGACCAAGTCGACTTGTTTGATCAAATTCCTGGACACGCTCATTACAAAAATTTTTACATCGCTTATACCATTTAAAGGAGTTAATTTTTTAATAAATCAAGACAGATTACTTTGTGATGAAACGAGAAACGAGTTTTTCAGTAATTTTTAAACGGAATGCTGTAAACTGCGGTTTATAATTCAAATAAATACCATTGCATTATTATTTTTGTATGATGTGTGTTTTAATTGGATGTGATCACATTAATGTTAAGGGAAACTCGACCTGACTTTTTATTTCATCCAGTTTTCAAAGTTCTGAAAATGGAAGTGCAATTCCCGATACCATAAAACGTTTAACGAGCGTTTGGAATAACTGATAAAATCTATTGGCCTATTAGTACTAACGGAAGTTTCCTATTGGATAAAAACACTTTCCGTGATTTGGAGTCCACGTTAAACTGGATGTTCTGTTCTGTGTGCGTGGGCGACAAAGACCTTAATTATGAAGAAAACGAGAAGTTAAACAGACGGCTAAAAGAGCAAAATTTTGAAACTTCCGGATATTAGAAGTTAGTATCCCAAATTGTCGGTATCCATAGCAATTTCAAACTTTACTACCTGATTTAATTAAAATAACATTTTACGGTCTAACAAGAAACTACTAAAGATGATAGATTCAATTCAAAAACTTCAATAATAGGCCCCTTAATGATGATTCAAATTTACTTCAATACAAACCAATTTTCTTAATCATATGTTATTAATGTACCCGCATTTTATTTAGTAAATGCATAAACCCTTACATAGGTATAACGGACCGTTAACCACACTTTTTCAATCCGTTTTTTTTTTTTCAGGAAACCATAATTAATTGCGTTTGAGCGATTTTCTCATAATATATAAAAAACGTATAAAAACGTATAAAAACGTCACCCTCTATGGGTATACATTGACACGATTATGTTAAAAATTAATGATTTTAATGAACTTGGTAGATTAGAATATTGTAGATTAATTTCATGTTTACCGGTTTTATTTATTAAAAAACCTGTCACATTAGAAACTTGACCTTCAAGCTTTAATATTTGTCATATTTTATGCAGACGGTTTTGACAATTATTTAAATTAATATTTATGTAAGGTGATAATTTTGCAATAACGTTACAAAATTAAATATTCAAACACGAAGGTACATTCACACCGTATAACGCACCTTTAAGCGTTAATTTGTTTATTAAAGTGGAAGTATAAATCATCTGATGATATTCAAAAAATTATTTCCTGGGTGTTCTTACAGAGGTAAATGAACAAAAATGTCATTCTTTCGAAATGAATCGGAACCTGTTTAGCCTTACGTCACAAAAACGAAAAATTCAAAATTGGCGCAGTTGAGTCGGTGCAGGATTTAATTTTTAGAATTTCACTCGATAATGTGTACTGGAAAACTCTCGGAAACAGAAACGCTGAGAAACTTCAAAATAGAGGAAGAGGTAGCTGCAGCATAGATTTTTTTTCGGAAAATCTGAAGATGATCGACCTGAGATGACTGATTTTGGATGACTGTACAATATTTAGAAAACAAAAACAAAAACTGCGTGTGATTTAATAATTGCGTAGGTCGTCGTAAAAAACAATTTAAAAGGAATTCGAATAATTTTGCCGTTGCGGCGTGGTCAAGTAACACACATATAAGCAAGGCGATGGCGTTGTAACGGGTTTCGGAAAGTAACCGCTCTACAGTTAGATCAGAGTTACTTTTGTTGGAGATTTTGATTTCGTTTTGCATCTTTGAGTTATTACGTCACGGCGCGGTGTTGTTTGTTACGGTAACGGATTTGTTTCAGCAAATCATCTTATTGCACTAGAAAATTTTGCAAAACTTGTTTTTCTCTCTAGTGAATCTTTCCGAAGGTAATCAGTTACAGCATAAATTTTGATCCGACTTTTTATACGCCTAAAAGGCAATTAAAAATGTTATAAGGTTTATGAAATGACATCAAAATTTGACATGCATTAAAAATTTCATAACATAAGTATCTGCCTAACTGTTTTATGCGCATACATAATATTTAATGGCACAACTAATTTTCCATAATTTATTGTTTTGCAAAATTTTATTTTGTACGCTTCGCGATATTTAATTGGCGAACACCTGAGGATAGGAAGTGGTAACTTATATAGGCTTGCTGGAAAAAAAAACCTTTTGCGCTTCTCGATGAATAAGCAAACGCAATTTTAAATATTTTCGTGATTGTCATGCTGATTTTTAACCCATTTGCAGAAAATCGCTTATTACGATTGCACAATGTCGTATTATATGAGAATGTAATTTGTTCGATATTATAATTTGATGAAAATTAAATTTGGAAGCGACCAAACTTTTAAGGAAAAATTAAAAGGAAGGGAAGATTTTTATACAACCACATCCCTTTCGTGCTTAGAAGCCCAAAGAAAGCTAGAAAAAGAAAATGCATTTACAAAATTAGATAAAATTAAGTATCATGTAGTTTATGTTCGTGAAAAAAATTTTTCCTGACCATAAAAATAATTTTAAAAATAAACAATTAAATACCGGGAGGTTTGGGGGGAATACCCCCCAGTCGTAAGTACAAAAATTTTTTCGTATGACCTATCGTCTTCAACAATTTAGAAAATTCATCCCATTACTTCCGTGTGCTGGGGGGTATTCCATACCCCCCAGACCCCCCGATTTCACGCCCATTTTTTTCTATTTTAGGAGGTCTGGTGAGTTTAGTCATCCTTGAGTAGAAAATAAAAATAGTACTTCTAAATAAGATAAAATTAAGTATTTTGTAGTTTAATGGAAAGTCATCCATTGTTGAGTGAGGAGGAAAATTTATTTTTCGCAAAATTGACAAAAATTGTATAAAATTACTTTTATTTGGTTTCATGGAACAAACATTATATTAAATTTTTAATATTTTCTCATCGATGGAGATACAAACGAAAAAGGTTAAAGATCACTTGGTATAATATTTAGAATATTTCAACTTCATTATTTATTCATTGTTAAACTATGTACTATGGTAAAGTAAAAAATAAAATATGTTGTGATTTAACGATGTTTTTATGTATAAATTTCTACCATTTAAAAAAATCTTTCGTTTGAATGGAAGGCGGGGGCAAGGGCGGGAAACGCAATTTAAATTGCTTGCCATAGGCGCTTTTTATCCGTCTTTCTACTGTGTCTGCTGAAAATGAAAAAAAAAAGAAAAAATATGTTGTGATTTAACGATGTTTTTATTTATAAAAATCTACCATTTAGAAAATCTTTGCTTCGAATGGAAGGCGTGGTAAGGGGAGAAGGGCAATTTAAATCACTTGCCATAGGCGCTTTTTACCGTCTTTCTACTGCTTCAGCTAAAAAAGAAAACAAATATGTTGTGATTTAACGATGTCTTTATTGTAAAAATCTACCATTTAAAAAAATCTTTGCTTCGAATAAAAGGCGGAATAAGGGGGGAAGTGAAATTTAAATCACTTGCCATAAGCGCTTTTCACCGTCTTTCTACTCTTTCTGCTGAAAAATAAAAAAAAAGAAAAAATATGTTGTGATTTAACGATGTTTTTATTTATAAAAATCTATCATTTAAAAAAATCTTTGCTTCGAATGGAAGGCGGGGTAAGGGAGGCAAGCGCAATTTAAATCGCTTGCCATAGGCGCTTTTTACCGTCTTTCTACTCTGTCTGCTGCAAAAGAACAAAATCGAAAGCCTGAACAATTACCCTTGTATTGGGGAGGTGTAAAATCGGAGAGTAATAATGAGTCTTTGTTCTGATCATCCCATTTATTGTAACGATAATAGGAACTCAACTTTACAGCATCATCAAGCTTTCTGATTGATAAAGTTGCTAACTTTTTTTTGGCATTCAAATATCTGTGATGCCTGTGATGGGATTAGTGGGTTAAGTGGGGGGGCCACACTCAAATTTGAGAGTGTTAATTTAACAATGGTGATCATGGGATGGCCAGATTCATAGATTTTGTTAATTTATAATTTTTATTTAGAAAGTTTCTCTTTTTTTATGGGTCACCGTGTCACTTGAGGGAGGAGGGGGAGGCATTATAAAATTACAACTATACATAAAATTTTAATATTGATAATGCTCTAATCGAATGACAGCGGTGGTAAGAAGAATGGGTCTTGAAATCAATGAAGAAAAGACAAAATACATAACGTTACAAGACCCGACGCGACGTATGAAAAGAATAAAACGTTACAAGTAGAAAAAGAAAACAGTAGAACGTTGAACATTAAAGAAGTCCAGACATTTGTATGACTTACTACAATGATAACAAGAAAACAAGGTAGTAGCGAGGAGATAAGAGCTAGGATAGCCGCAGAAAATAAAAGCATATTTAGCAGCACTACATGGTATTCTGTTGAAAAAGATGACGTCCAGAGCAGTGAAAACCAGAATATACAAGATAATAGTGAGACCAGTGCCTAAAAAAGCAAGACCAGATGATGTTAGGAGTCTGGGAGAGGAAAGTTCTGAGAAAATTTTTTGGCAGTATGAGAGTGGAAGAGAGGTGAAGAAGACAAACAATTAATGAATTAAGAGAACTGTATGGAGAACCTGACATAGTGGAGGTAGTGAGAGCACAATAGCTGAGATGGCTTATACACATCACAAGAATGGGGGAAGAGAGAGTGCCATTCAAAGTGGGGAAAAACCAAATAGATGGTAAAAAGCAAGAAATAGACAAGAATGGAAGAAGGCAGTAAACAAAGTTATGGTCTTTCAAGACAAGGTAGTTCAAACCCAATATTTTTTATGGATGAATCAGTGAGGAGGACTCTGCTCTATTAAATTGCATTGTCGTATTTTAAAATACCTGAGTTCTATATCAAACCCAAATAGTGAATATTAAATTTTGTTTTAAACCTTAAAATGAAAAATTGATTTAGTTATCTTGAAAAGAGGAACAAATTATTGGAGTTAGTTAAAGACTTATCTTGGTATTTGTAATAAGCACAAAATTACTGACATCTACAGCTTTAATCTCTATCAATATGCACACAATCTTTCAGGAAACTAGCTATAGAGTAATAAAATGCTTTTCATTGGGTGCCAGGTCATGAGGGAATTGAAGGTAATGAAACAGCTGATAAACTAGCTATATCAAGCTCAAAAAACCTCTAGTGTAGACTCGAGCTATTCTATGGACTATGCAAAACTCAAAGGGGATTGGAAATCCAAAAGTAAGAGGTGAAGATCAAAAAACCCTTTGGCATAATCAAAAAAAATTAGACTTATTACGGGATTGCTCACTGGACATTGCCTAGTGAGATATCACCTTAAAAAATGGGACTGAATGGCAATGACAGGTGCAGATACAACTGACACCCAATGAAGTGAAAAGAAAACTTCTCAAGAGCATTTTATCTTTTGCTAGCAAAATTAAATTCCTCAAAACTTAATTAGGAGGGATAAGAACAAAAGATTAAAACTGATTGCAATTTTGAAAAGGCTGCTCTCGCAGCTAATCAACTCCTAAATACAAGAATATAAAACTGACATCCAATTCAATTCGACCTAGTAGGGCTGAAATTAGAGTTCTTTTTCTGTACAATCAGGGTTGGTCCATTTACTTATCACTAATAAATAAGTAATCAAAAATTAGCCTAAATTTTTACTTTATGAAAGTTTCTTTTTGTGATGGTACATTTAGAGTTAACTTTTGAGCAAAATTTTGATTTGCGCGTTGTAAGGTCAGTTAGAATAATTCCGACTAATTTAGTTTTAAATGGAATCTGACCCACCAGGATAGTTAATTTATTTTTATTATTTTAAGTTCAATAATAACTTGTAACTTTTTCATAAGATAAAAAAAATTTTAAATTAACTAACTTTCAAAATTATACTTCAGTCTGAAGAACTAACCGAGAAACTAATAAGCAAACGGTGTACAAAGGATTGCTAATGAGTAATGACCTACACAAACGAATTAAACTAATTTGGTTATTATTTCCGGGACCATGATCTTACTGACTTTTTACATCTCTATAAAAAAAGCTTAATCAACCCAATATACCCAAGTTTCTTCCGCTTTATGTGGAAAGTTGGCATGACTTGAATATATCAAACAAATTTCTGCATTGTGTAAGACCGGCTTGGAAGAAAACCGACATTTTTGGCCTATAGATATCGAGCATACGATGCTATGCCGCAAAAAAGCAATAATTTCTGCGACATTTTGTATTATTTATTTTCTACATTGCAAAATAAGCAAAAATGCAATTGCGTGACAGGTGCATGATGTGTAATTTTGTTGACTCAGTTTTGCACTTCAAGTGTAGGTACATAATTTGTTTTCCACCTTGGGGTTAGCTTTTGGGGAGATATAAAATGTGCAATTATTTTAACAGTTAAACTCCTGCAACAATAGGACAATAGCACATATAGAAAAGCAATCACAAACAATTGTCAATTTTGCAGTATCATACGTGTAATTTTGGACATCATCATCTATCATTGCAGTAATTACAGTGTTGTTGGTGTTTTTTGTTACATCATAAATGGTCACTTTTGTTAAAATAAGAAAGAAAATTGATATGTATACTTTTGGTTCATATTATGCTGTGTCAACCGACGACACTAAAAAATGAATGCCAAAAAATCAGGATGTGCAGGGATATTGAGATGTTATCAACTTGGTTTTGGAGAGTGTAAAGTTTGAGTTCATCTCTTGTAAGGAACAAAAACCCAATATTTCGTCAAAATGAAATACCTACAACGGAATGTACAGAGAAGACAATTTTGAATAAATTACCTGCGTGATTTATAAACTATTCTTGTGAAAAGAATTTTCATACTAATGGTAAATTTTATTAGTCACGTTAATGCGGCGCACTGTTTGGCCCACATAAATGCGCCTAAAAGTTTAACATTTTTACTTAAAAAATTTTTCGACGCAATTGGAATAATCAAGCAGTAAGGTAATCTTTGCAACCGTGAACAACTCGCACATTCTCTTAGGAGCATTTTAATTTTTGTGTGTTTTCGCAAAAAAGTAATGAAATGCAGATAAGTAACAAGTAACCGATTAATGAAATTTATTTTCGAGTGACTGCGAATTCCAACATGCGATAAATAAAAATGGTTGTGAAAGGAATCGGTTCAACGACCGTGTTAAATTTGGTCAACCAGTCTCTGTGAATTTTAAACAGGTAAAATACAAATTTGGACACTTCACAAGAAACTTGTTTACTACCGCCTTTGCACTCAAATTTATAATAATGGTCCTTGTTTGCTTTGCAATAATAGCAGTCCTGTCCTGGATACATAATATCGGTTTCACTATTATTTGCCGTTCCCTTGAAAGGGTTGCTGGGACAATAGAATCCTTTCGATTTTAATTATTTAACTTTTGTATGTATTTATTTGAAGATGAGGTTAAAGCAATTTAAGATTTCAAAATAATAAGGAACGGAAGTGCGACATTAGAATAGCAACAAAAGTAATGTTCGTTCCATAAAAAATTAAACGTCAATGCACCTGGCATATCAAAATTTCCCACATCAAAATACAATTTTTGCGAATAATTTCGGTTCTTTGACTTTGATATCATTTTTGGAAATCTTATCAAGCTAATCCTGGCATTTTTAATTTTCTAAATTAATGAAATTTCATTTTCAAGGGAAACGGAAGACATCCACCTTTACCTACCGGATTCAAATTTTAGAAAAAAACTCCCACTAAATCAACATCCTCGACGTACTATTACAATAATTCAATATTATTTCAGGTAAAATTCATTCACGTATGCGTTGTGAATCAAGAAATTTAGACAAATGTGTTGAGGGCGGAAGGGTTGTCAGCTGCTTATAAGGGTGTGGGAACGTAGCACAGGTGGTAAAGTGGCTGAGAAATGTTAAGATTTTGTAAACGTCATTACTAAGATGCATTTAAAGATACCAACAATAACTCTTTTGTTAGAATGGATGTGATTTTCATAATAAACGTGAGATTTGTTGAAAATGGCTAAATGCTTAAAAGGTGAAATACTTCTTTGGAGTGATGACTTGAAAATTAATTTTTAGAATTATATGAAATATTTTAATGGTTTGATTTTATCATGCTTTTTTGTAATGTTGTAATCATCCAGAAACACAATAAAATAGTGAAATTATTTAGAGCTTTAATAAAATTTTAATTTAAAATCTTTTAGATTGAAAATCAGCAAGAAAGAAAATAATTACATGTCACATTTTTTGTTTTTGCAGAATTTAAAAAATAAAAGTCCTATTAATATATTATCAACTCTTTAATCCATAGAATGTTGCTGTTTAACGGAAGGCCAATGTTTAATCTAATGCTCTTTAGTTTTTGAGTTATGAATTATTGAAAATAGATAGATAAAATTGGCTCTTATTACAAGTAACCGTGGTAGTCTAGAGGTAGAGTATTAAAATGGTAATTCAAAGGTTAAAAAATAAATAAAAATTTTAAAATATATGAATTCAGATAATAAATTACATAATTTTCAGAAAAAGAAATTGCCTAATATGAGCTATAGCTCAAAGCGCAGTTAAACTTATGGTTAAACCATCATGTCTACTTTTAAAAATTTATAACTCAGAAACTAAAGGGCATTAGACTAAAAACACCGAAAAAGTGATATATTTTTTTACAAAACTAAGATAGAGAAATTTAATTACATAAACGGAACCATCAAAAGAACGTTCAGAAATAGAAATACCCAGAACACAGCAATCAAGTTCTATAAAACAATATCGATACCCACTGTAACATACGGTAGCGAGACGTGGACGATAACTAAGGGAAATGAAAAACGATTACAGAGCGCAGAAATGAGGTTTCTTAGAGAATATGCAGGTTATAAAAGAATTGATAAAAAGCGAAACACCGACATCCGAAATGAATTAAAAATATTTAGTTTAACTGACAGAATTAAAGAAAACCGGAATGCTTGGAGAGAACATCTGGAAAGAATGGGCATAGAACGCATCCCAAAAAAAGTATACAAATACAAACCCAGAGGTAAACGAAATGTAGGACGACCCAGAAAGAGATGGGGAGACCAAGAGTGACGCAACGGACAATGTCTAGAGCGTGGGGATGATGATGTGATAAATTTTTTGGCTCTTAGAATTACCAAAAAATTGAGATCTTGATTGCCGATATACTGACTGTGGTGTCCCCTTGTAATTTTTCTATGTTGTATTTAAAATCTAAAGTAAAGATATAAATTAAAAAAAAAAAACACTGCGAAATAAGACAAGTCTTCCTTAAGGATCACATAGTTGGATGTTATTCTTCAAATGGTCATCAAATTGTGTTTGGATATGACACCATCATCATAGTTATAATGTTGATGGATGCACCGATGAATCTCAATGATGCGCAGGAGTATATGTTTTAGCTTCACTGTTCACTGATTTCACTGGATGATAATAAAAATTCTGACAGTGGGAGGACGGTTAAAATCCAACTCTCCAAATTTTTAATTTCAACTTCTGCGGTTCAAACCTTCCTTTTTTCGATGCGTTGTTATAAAACCCTCTTTCTGTCTCTGGTTGCTAGGTGTCTTTTCTTCTTTACTTTTCGTTGATGGAAGATACCGTTTTTTTATTTTACAAAAGGAGAAGATGCATTTACTTCCAATATAAGGAACTGAGTGACATTTTTTAGTGGAAAGCAGAAGAAATGATTTATTTCCGACAGCATTAATTTGAAAGATCATATTTTGTAAGTCGACATTGAAAAATGAAGCAAAGTTTAGGATTCATTGCACATTTTGGAACTAAAACCACACCTACACCCATGCACTTCCCGAATATTCTTACTTTCTAGTCATAAAAACAGACATGGTGTATTATTTTGTCATTGATATTCATAAATCTCAAATAGCTACATCAACATTCCATGGTAAAGGTTAAATTATACAGATTATGTAAACTGTCTCAATAAATCTTAGATTTTAGTAAAAATTAGAATAGATCTCTAGGGTATTATTGGGATATCATTGAGGTACATGTCGCTGCCCCCCCCCCCCCCAATCAATTTTTTAGGTAAAATTTGCATCAAACGTTTGAGCATCGTTTGAGCATCAATGAGTTTTCAAATTTTTTGTTTGAGCTTTAACTGTCGCAAAGTTATTTGCGAAATTTTTGGGAGGGGGGCTGAAGATATGTTTTTCTAGTTTCATTCTCATTTCAATTTTTTTTATGAAATTGATGTCTATCGATAGAGCTTCGTTCAAGCTTGAATGAGCTTCCATTCCTTTTAATTTCATTTTCTGCAGTTACAAAAATTTTAAATTTTGAGTACTTCGGACAAGTACCGTAAAAATATTTTTAATTTTAATTTTACCCAAAAATTCGATTGAGGGGGGCAGCAACATTCACCTATGTGAATGCTTGGATTTTGGCTTTGTTCAAGGAATTGTGAAAAGTCAGTTGGATGCATCTTATCTGTAGGTCGTAAACTTTTTTTAAAATTTTCCAAATTTTTCGTTGATAAGAAATAAACAAACCAATCAAAAACATTTCTATAAATGACACGGAGCAATAGGAGGAGCTTTATAGTAAATTATTATATTGGATATTTTAGAGAAATTAAGAAATTAAATTTTCTTATAAATTGAAATAGCTAAATGAAACAAAAGAAAACAGACAAAAAACCAAAATGTTGGAATAAAAATGATATAAAATTATTTCTAACAAAAATAGGCAAAAGCTGAAAAAAAATTTAATAACTAGTTGACATATTTATTACTAAATCAAGAGAGTCGCTTTCAAAACTGGCAAAGTTTATTTATTACTTTTATTTAGGAGAGCTGAAAAGCACATTTACTTAAGTTAATTAAGTAAATCAAATTTTTGCCACCTTTAGGTTTTAATACGCAGTATAACATCAAGAACGTTTATGACCTATTTTTATATCTGTTTGTTCGTTTATTTGCATAATAATTCCAATTTTATTGCAAAGTCTTTTATAGTGCAAGGAAACCATAAGTTATTAATTAATCTGTGAAATTAAAGATTTGGTGATCACATTAAAGTATTGTGATGATTTCCGCTGAAATTTATCTTTGGCTAGCTCGCTGCTACGGTAATCTCTGAGAAAATCTTTTCAGGGGTCGTGGTTCAAAATGCTATTTACTACAACTGCGAAGCTTTTTAAGAAAACCAATTCAATTAAAAAAAGAACAATTGCCTTAATAAATTTTTCATCAAATGAAGATAATCCAATCAAAATTTTACTCATAGACAAAATTTTGAGTATCAAAAAAGTTATCGTGTAGAGGTGTATTTGGAAGATCTAAAGCGCTAATTAATCTCGCTTATTTAGACTTCCAAAGTATTAAAATAAATAAATGTAAAAAAAATGTGTTTAAAAATTGTAAAATTGTGGATCATTTCAGCTGCAAAGACAACGGACCGAATACAAGTGGCGCGTTGGTCTTGACTTCCTCGCAAAATATTGTACTTGGGTCACAAAATTTTTTCAGGATTAATCAAATTTTTTTTACAGGCACCGGTTCTTTTCCGAGTTTACAAGTCTAAAAGCAAACAACTTGAGTATGCTTCGCATTTTCTGGTTGCCGTTGCCACGCTTAACGTATTAGTTTCAGCTAATAATTAAACCGGGGAGTTTGGGGGTATGGAATACCTCCCAGGATCAGGAGATCAGGAGACTTTAATAATTAAAGTTTAATAGAACTTATTTACAACGTCCGTAGCCTTCAGAATGCTTTTTAGTTTTTTAGTGGGTCGTAAATCTCTTTTAGGCTGTTAAACTCTTTAGTTGGTAATAAATGAACTAAAAATTATTAAATTCATAGCCTGCAAATACCATGGAGGAGTTTTCTAGCAAATTATTATATTAGATGTTTTTCCGTCGCGTTGGGGGTTTTATTTACTATTTCCTCCGTTATTGCTGTCTCAGGTACAATATATAAACACAGCAAAAAGAATTAAGAAAGTGAAAATTTTCTTACTGGATAACTACTCTCAAACAATATAAAGTAAACGATTGAACTGTCACTTCCAGTGGGCATCTACATGACCGATTAATGGCTCCCTCCTCCCCAATCCTCTTCAACACCTAAGCATGGAACGGGGTACAATCGGGGTACGGGGGATCTCGAGTCTCACTATTAGTAAATAAAAAACCACATCTGTTGAACGACGATAATAATAATAAGTTTATTTGTCGTCATATTTGAGGGTAGTTTTGAATTCTGTGGTTTTCATCCATTGCGTGCCATGTCATTTATGTATATGAAGTACAGTGTTTCCCAGGAGAGTACGTGGTACATGTATGAATGCCACCTACAGATGAAACAAAATTATTTTATTCATTTTTATGGATGACTTTGTTTGGTAACAGAAAACAATACATAAAGAAATATGTACATTGTAATAATGTGAACCTTAGGGGATGTTTTATCAAAGCCAACTTTGCACGCAATGTGTATAGTAAAATCCATAACCTCAGTGTAGAGCTGATTTTATTTCACTTTCTCTTATTTTTCCAGAGAAAGAATAATATGGGAACATACCTGGTGACCATCGGTGTCTATTAGGGGGGGGGGGGGGGAGCAGCTGCCCCTTTGGCTCTTGGCTGACTAATTTTTTTTAGATATTTAATATTTCACTAGCGTGAAGTTTTTAAAATTTTCTAAAACTTTTGGTTTTAAATGATTACTAATCTTTTATAATAATTTTTTTTTTGATTTTGTCTCTCTTTAAAAATGAACGTCTATGCAGGTGACCCAATTTAATCAAAATAAAATACAAGCAGTTGAATTATCAGACAAACTTAAGAATGCACAAAACTCTGCTTGTCTTTCTGTTCGTAACGCTCTTTGTATCATACAATTTGATTGGTAGTTCCCTTATTATTAACTCAAAAAAAGTTTTGCAACTTTCATCTAATAAAATATTTAAAAAACATCAACAGTTTCCGAAATATTCTAAATCGAATCATGACGTTTGCATATTTTTCTAAATTTAAACAAAATCGTTATTTGGTAATTCGGCCAAGCCAATATATTATTTATTACTTTTAAAAAATTCTATATCACTTCGAATACCACCAAAAATATTAATGTGTGATAAAATTTTCAATTATCATTCCTCAAATTTATCAAAAAAAAGATGTGCGTGTTAGATTAGAATTTACATCGGAAAAATTTATACTTCTTCGATCTGTGCTATCTAAACATGCAATTCGTAGTTGTATATAATTATTATGTGGACGGAAACCACTCATTTAACATTACCTATAATTAACAATTTTGAATGAAATTGAAATCTATCAGCACAAATAGCCAAATATAAATGTTTCCAATTATACATTTAACGACTCAACCTACCCTTAATTATATGATATGACAAATGAAGGTGGAATTGAAAAACAAATCATTAAGATGTCACGTGTGAAAAGAAAAGCTGAAACACATCATGGTAACGTGCATTACATTATCAGGTTTAACGAAGATATCGGTTTTGATTTTAAATTTCGTGATGACTTTTGTGAAGAACAAGCGATTTTTTGACATCAACATTTCTCTTTTAAAATTGGCTGGATTATGGGTTCCGGATCAGGGGGAATCATTACCTTTGCAAATTTGGTACTGGATCTATAATATGAGCATAAATGGATTTGCTTTGTTGTTTTTTATGCCTTGTGAGTTTGTTGCGTTTCAAAGTTCCAGATATGTTTTAGAAGACGCAATAAAAAATGCTAGTGTGGCTGTTACGCATCTTTTGGCTTTGATCAAGTGTTACGTGTGGCTTAACAGCAGGAAAGAAATTTTGAACATGATTAAGGAATTGGAACAGAAAGCTTCCGAATATGATGAAATTGACGATTTTAAACCGCAAGTTATGGTGGAAACTGAAAAGTCGACCAAAAATTTTACGTTGGCTGTTTTTTTCTCGCTTTGTTCGTCGGTTTCGATTACAGCTTTTTCGGGTTCGATGGCAATTTTGTTGACCGATTCTGAAAGGTATGAAGTATTTAATGTGGATGTTAATAACGTAACCACCTATCGATACACGCAAATGCTTCCCTATTGGGCTTGGATGCCCTTTGATACACAAGCATCCAAATTGAATTTTTGTATTGGGGTTGTTTACGTTTGTTATCCAGCATTAACACAAGCGTTTACGATTGCGGGTAAGTCAAAAACTTTATTTTTGGGTTTTAGACTAATTTTTTTCTTTTAGGAACCGATACATTGTTTACAGCTCTGGTTAGTTACACGAGCGTACAATTGAGAATTTTACAAGGAGGATTCAAAACCATTAGGCCTCGATGCGTAAGAAGTTTAAATTTAAAAAATGAGGACATTCTACACGATTCTCCCGAGCTAAATCAAGCGATGATGGAAGAAATGAACAAGTGCATCAACCACTTGCAAATAATTTTCAAGTTTGTAGAAAATGATTTTTTAAAAAATATTAGTACCGTAATATTTGGGGTTTTAGAACTTGCCAAAAAATGGAACGTATTTATACGTATTTGACTTTAGCTCAAGTTTTGATGTCGGAAATTTTGATCTGCACTTGTTTATTTTTGGTCTCATCGGTAAGTATTGGCTTATGCTTGTCAAAGAAATGCGTTCTTGAAAAAAAACCTTCTATTTGTTATAAGAAGAGAACCATATAAAATTTTTGTTTGATATGTGGATCTTTCTTGCCAGAAACCATTTAATATGCCATATACCGAGACATATACACCATGGCATTTCCGAAAAATGCAATAAATTAATTAAACAATAATAAAGAATAATATTTCAAATTTCTAAATTCAAGATAATCAATAATTTGGTCATTCCAAGTTTATAATTCTAAGATCTCAGCTTTTTAACTTTATGTTCATATTTTTAAGAGGTTCCACGTCAAATCGATGTGGCTTGGATCCACACCATTTTTGTCCATTAGACTTTCCCGACACTAGAAATTTTCTAAGGAATACCCTAACATGCCCTGGGTCGGATCATTACTAAGTATGATGCAGACCCGGAAGTAAAACTGGGCGACGGACAACTAGGCGACGGGTAAACTGGGTGACGGTCAACCGGACGACGCGTCTGTAAATTCCGAGAATTCAAAAAAAAATTATTATGATCTATCCCTCTAGAGCAAGGGCGTCAAACACTTTTTGGCCGCGGACCATTTCTCAAAAAACAAAATTTCCGTGGGCCGTACACGACAAGTATTAGGTCCCCATGTTTAATTTTTGTGACATCGGACCGTTTGCCTACAGTTAGCTTTTCAAAATTTGGAGATATTGACTGAGAACATACAACTTTTTTAATCTCAGAGTATCAATAGAAACAGGAATTTTTATCTTTTCTGAAAAAAAAAATTTCCATTGTCCGTGTACAAAGAAAATATTTACTATTCAAAAATATGAAAAATATAAAAAAAATTAAAGTCATCGAAGTTCATTCGGGACACACAAATTATACGCGTTGACTCTTATCTATCATTTCAAGGTTTAATTCAGAAAGCATCAATTGTAAATCAGATTAACTAGTACTTTCGGCCTCACGACCACCCTTGTGATTAACTCTGAGAGACTGTTTGAAGTTCTACTTTAACTTTTCTGGCTAGCTTTGCGATGCTGCTTGGTATTCGACCTCGTTCAACTCTCTAGAGTCTAGATAGGCAGTGATGAAGCAGGAAATATTGACTAACCTGTACTGCATCTGAATTAAAGATTCAAATGGTGTAGAGGATTTGCTGTAAATCAACAACTGAAATAAATGATTACTAGATGGCGCTCTACAAAAATTCCAGATTGTGCTAGTAGCTTCCTCAATTTTCACGGTAATTTGTGTTTGTATAAATTTGTTTATTGCCTGGTTGACCGTCGCCCGATTGACCGTCGCCTAGGAAATTTCTAACCGAGTTTGGCAAACACCCGCGTTGTTGTACTTAAAATATTTCTGCTTCGCTTTTTCAGACCTTTGCTCTACTTTGAAAAAGCTCTATCCTTTCGAGATTTTGCTTTACTTTTCTCACCACACCTCGACCGGCACGACAGCACTAACTACCAATTCTGTGTTTATCTAAAACTCGGTTTTGAAATGAGGTTCGTTAGTTCAAGTTGCTGTAAAATGTCTAATGCTGCTACCCTAACGTTTTTGATCTATCCACTTCTTTATATGTTGATTTTTGATGCACGGAGACCTAATACTTTTTGCAACTGGTGATTTTTGTCACCTTGCACACTTTATCACTAAGTTAGAGTTGGGGGTCTTGAACAAGGGCTCAGCTGCGTTTTCTTCCACTTTAAGGACTGCCACCTGGTTTTTCATAGTCGTGGTTTTGAGAAACCTCAGTGTAACCTAATCGTTTGTTCTAACTACCCTTGCGACTTATTTCCTGATTCTTTGTTTATCCATTATGTATTATTTGATGTTTTAAACGTTTTATGTCGTTTTTTCGATATCCAAACATTGTCAAGCGGCGTTTGCCCATATAGCACACAATAGCCTGTGGACGTCCGTTAAAAATCCGTTTTAAGTACGTACATCCATGGACTATAAATGGACATATTTAAAACTTACAGTTACAAACTTTTTTTTTTCGGCTTTTTTGGATGTTCACGGTACTTTAAATGGACTTTCACAGACGTTCAATGTTAAACGTTAAACGCCCAGTTACAGACGTTTATTGATGTCCAGTTACGGACGTTTTGAGAAAGCACAATGTTGTGCCAAACGGCTTTTATGTGGGTGTTCAGTGGACATACGGACGTACGTTCATGGGCAACATACGGACGTCCACAGAACTACTTTGTGCTATGTAGGTGGTTTGTAAACATTTTACATTTTTTACTTATGACGAGGATCTAGCCCGACGCAGAACCAGAGGAGGTGAATTAGGTGAACGGGCTAAGGAGAGGACTCTAGTTTGGCGGGGCTAGGTTCGATCCCCAACCCGGCCACAAAATTTATCCGACTCCGTGGTTCGGATTCCACGTAAAGCTGTAGGTCCCACAGGTTAACACAGCCAGGACTTAGCTTCGCGCTAATTTTCAGAGGTACGCCTCAATAAAAATCATCCGACGTAACGTTGCGGGCAAGCCCGCAACCTTACTCTTCAAGTCTGCGAAGATATGGGGCAACAGCACTGGTGCTTCGCACCAGACTAGAATAAATGATGAACGGATGAAGAGGAGGTGAATTAGGTGAACGGGCTAAGGAGAGGACTCTAGTTTGGCGGGGCTAGGTTCGATCCCCAACCAGGCCACAAAATTTATCCGACTCCGTGGTTTGGAGTCGCAACAGCCCTGGTGCTTCGCAACAGCCCTGGTGCTTCGCACCAGACCAGAATAAATGACGTAGAACCACCAACCTGGAGGACCAGCAAAACGGCCAGAATAAAGTTATTACTTCATCCGAATTTGAACCAGGTATTGAGCGTTCAAAGTCAACTCGCTTGACCATTACTCTCCGACCGTCTCTCTATCCATTAAGATGTCAATATTTTTAATCTGGATAGATGTCCTCTTTGTTGGGTCTGTGACATTTAAACTTCTCGTGCTTTTGGAGAACCATTTCCGAAGTATAACTTTTAACATGTACCTACAATCGTTGTTGTTACACTAATTTTAGTTTTTACGTTATATTTATAATGCATAATTTTTCCAAGGGGGGGGCGATCGCCCCCATCGCTCTCCCCTTGGATCCGCCCTTGTGAAACGGTCATAAGACCAGTGGTAACATACGTAGGCGAAACATAGACATTGACTGAGCAAGATACGCTGGTGTTGAAGCGCTGGGAAAAAAAGGTGCTACGAAAAATATACAAACCACTGAAAAACTCTAAAACAGATCAATGGAGAATTGCAACTTGCAATTCAACATACAACAAATCAAAGAAATTGCAATAGGCAGGTTATCTAGTTAGAAGTGATAAGTGATAACAAACGACCGACTATAATAATATATGGGACGAAGCACCACAAGAAAAGAGGCCACTTGGAAAACCATGACTAAGATGGTAAGACGGCATCCACGGATATGTTAGGATGCTAGAGGTCGACATAGACACATGTAATTATTATTAATATTTCTTATGTAATTGAAAACTGAGTTCCACTTTTCTCATCTCTACTATCTAATCTTTACGTCGTGTGCTTCTAACATTTTGGAGAGCTTCTGTGGCTTCTTTGCCTAGATCAAAAGTATCCATGATAGCCTTTAATGCTTTCATATAATTAGGCTATTACGTATGTCTTAAAAAACAGGGCAATCAGGAATTAACTAAGACGTACAAGGGTTTTCATTGCAGGAATCGGTTAATGGGTCATTTAAGGAAGAAAAACCGCCAAGTGCTATTAAATTAAAAAGAGGAAATTGGAGTTAGGAGTGAAAATGCACCCTTTTCAGTTTTTTCAATATATCTCGCAAACGAAGCAAAATTTCGATATACTTTATATAAAACTTTTTGTATAGAATTAAATTTGCCATCAAAATGATTTACTTAAAAAATTTTAAAACATTTTTTTATGCCAAAAATTTTAAAAAATGCCAAAATTTCGATTTTTTTCATTTTTTTGCTCATTTGCCTAGAACCTGTTTTTAGGTCAAAGATAGTTATAGGCATTGCTTCATACAAAAAAAGTAGACAAAATATCCTTTGAAATGCTGAGTCGAAAATTTTTTTGGTTAGAAACTGACCGAAATATGTTCTAGGCAAAAAATAAAAAAAATCGAAATTTTGGTATTTTTTTAAATTTTTGTTTCAACATTTTTGGCATAAAAGAAATATTTTAAAATTTTTTAAGTACACTATTTTGATGAAAAATGTAATTCTGTACAAAAAGTTTCATATAGTGTATATCAAAATTTTGCTTCGTTCGCGAGATATATTGAAAAAACTGAAAAGAGTGCATTTTCACCTTTATCTCCAATTTCAATCCTTTAATTTAATGGAACTTTGCGGTTTTTGTTCTTAAATAACCCATTGACCGATTCCTGCAATAAAAACCTATAAACGTCTTACTTCCTTATTTCTATATGACATAATCAATAGCCTAAATATATGTGACGGTCAAACTGTTTTTCACTATCAAAAATGAAGTCTTCTTCTTATCTTCACTGTATGAGTATTTTTCTCGGATCTTTTTTGATGATGGGAACCTCTTACTTCTGTAGGTGTTTCGGAGCTTTATGTCACTCTATTGGATCCTCTTGGTTTCTTTCTGAAATGCGGTGTAAAAGCGGTTATATGTGGCCCAAATTATTATAGCTCTATCTATAATAAAATAGATCCAGAAAAGTTTGCTTTAGATAACTCAATTAACTGTGTAAAAAAACATTTTAAACCAGCCTTTTTGGTGTCAAATTGATGCTTTTCTGCCATAACAATTTTAAAACAATCTAAAAATTGTACGCCGCCACCAATTTGATTAAGTAACTTTTTACGATTTTTTTTGCGTTCGAAGGTGGAAATCTTCAAAAATACATTAATTCCTTAGCTAGTAGTAGATGATTCTTACACCTCTTGGATATACGTATTTTTATCTAAGGATTCGAATTGTTATGACTTATTTTGAGCTCGTTTTTGGTCTTCTTTCTTTGTATTTATTATTTATTCACCGTACTTTCTAAAGTGGACCAGTTTTCTGCATTTTCAAGATTTTTTACTAGATTGTCTATCATGACTCCGCACGGCAGTTCTCATTCGGCTTTAGTTTTACAATCCTGGCAGTAAACAACGCACTTAAAGACTGTATGGCTTACCGATTTTGCTTTTTCACATCAGTAAAAGCAATGGTTAGTCGTTGTTTATTTGAACCTATGCAAATATTGCTCGAAACAGTTGTCAACATTTGACCGGTTCTACACGGCAAAGTGTGCTACTAGGAAAGGGGGTAGATCTTCCTCGAAAATTTATTAAATAGATAAATAATTTTTATGATCATCTTGTATTGTATTTCGCACTTGTGTACAGTACTATTAAGTACTGTAATAGCTGGAACACCCTGTAATGTGAAAAGCCTTAGCACATAGATGGGCGTATAGGTACCGGGCAATACTAAATTCGGGTGAGGGCAGAAAATTTCTAGAAAGCTAAGTTTACCTGTAGGATTAGTACATGTTCTGTTAAGCGGCTGGCTTTGTAAAACTTTGGAATTACTTTAATTATCTCACGTAGTACTATTTCACGAATTTGACTTCAATTTTTTCTGGAGGATAAAAGAAGCATATAGAGGATAAGCAATTCAAAAATTATCATGTTTCAAATCTATGACCTTTTAAAAATCAGTCATTTAATTGCGGAATAGCAACACAGGACTATGGTAAATAAATTATCTCCTTCCCTCCCCCAGAACCGAAGTCTGGATCCACGTTTGTGAAAAACTGTTTCTAAAAGTTTTAAAATTGGCGTATAGAAAAATCTCATACATTTCATACAAAAGTGTATAGGACAGTGTTCATAAAATTTCCAAGAGTCCATCCAAATTATACTAAAATAAAGCCGTATGGCATCCGACGTCTTCATGGAAAACCAAAAATTGGAAAAAAATTGAAAAATTAACTACCTACTACCAAAAAATAAATTTAAATTACATTTTAGTTTACGAAAAAAAATCGGTAAAAATAGTTATTACTGGTACCTACTAATATTTTCGTAGCAGTCCGCCCCTGCCGTTATAATTTATTTTTTCCCAAGTGCTGTTTTCTTTAAACATCGCTACTTGTAAGTGGGTGGACTAATGGCTAAAGGTACCATTATTTTCCAACAATTAAAATCCGGTTCGGTTATACACCTCAACAGTCGATCACCTGAGCTTCCGGTAGCAAAAGAGGGTAGAAGGTCCTTAACATCCCACAAAAAGAGTAAACAAACTGTGAGAAAAAACTAAACTGTCACAAACAATAATAACATATTTTTTAGTTATAATAAAACATGAAATTATTTTTAAGATTCCGATGACGAGTAAGGCATTTGCAACAGAACTGGTTTATTTAGTGGCCATAGAATTTCAAATTGCGTTGTACTGTTTTTTCGGAAATAAAGTAACCGAGACGGTATGTAGCACTTAAATTTTGATTGCAAGTTTTTGAAAATATAAATTTTAAGGCTGAAGGCATCTCCTTGGCTCTGTACGAAGGAGATTGGTTATCATCAAGTGCATCGTTTAAGAAGAGCATGCTAATTACTATGACTCGAATGAAAAAACCAATATATTTAACCATGGGAAAATTCTCACCATTAACGCTATCTACATTCGTTACTGTAAGATTTGCAAACTATATTCAATTTGATTGGTTTATTATGTTAATTAATAGCCAAGTAACTAATTGGAACCTTTAATTTTTTTTTAGATTGCAAGAGGATCGTATTCCTTCTTCGCGGTTTTGAAAAATAACAACATTGAAGAGTAGCACTTTTATTTTATCGCTATGCAAATTATAAAAATGTAATGCGAGTTGTTAAAAAAGTAATAAAAAAACTAAATTAGATTGCAAATTAAAGAAGAACTTAATTTAAAATTTAATGTTCTGGTTTTTAATTTTATGTTTGAATTAATAAAAAAAATTAAAGCCATGACTATAAAACGATTATGGGATTTTTGCTCAAATGAATTTGGAATCGCAGAAAACTGACAGATGTTTTAGCAATCTACCTGAAGCAAAAATTATTATTAGCAATCAATTTCGTAATTGAAGTGATGGAAGGCAGTTGGGTTCTTGGAACTGATAAAATTGTGCGTTCTCAAGCGATTATTATTTGAAGATAAACTAACCAAATGGAGATTTTAATAAATCTTGGCCCACTTTTAGCAGAAGTTTTCTTGGTTTACCCCGTCACGGTCAAGGCTCATACCAAGTCGCAATATACAATGCGGAAGTACTTATCATGATACTTTTTTAAAGGTTCCACTGTGTTGACCAGGTAATGACGGATTTATGTTTTAGTTGCAATCTTTTAACTATAAAGTAAGCTTTCAAGCTTGTTGTATTTCCTGACATGTTAGTGCGTTTTATTGCTAACCACTGTACACACTTAGAGGTGTGCAAAATGGGCGTCCACTTTTCTGAAGAATAATGATAATGTTTTCTTTGTAAGTGTCAGTTTCATAATAATTAATCAACCAACTAATGGTTATCTTGAACACTTCGCACACTTCGATACTGAGTTTATATATTAATATGTCCACATAAAATTTGAAAACTGTGGTGGAAGTATTAGAAGCTAAACTGGAGCAAAATAAACTATTGACTTGTCTTGGGATTTGGGAGTATTGGAAAGTCACTCTTATATCCCAATTTCGTATGATTAAACGACTCCAACCCTGCCCATGATCTCTGTTGAGTAGAGGGATGGAGCCGGTTCTAACCTACTTTAATCAAAACAAATCGATCAAATGTACAAAATTCTGATCTCTCTCACATCTCTGATTGGTAGCACACCAATTGAGTTTTCGGTCGAAAAGCTGCTCAGACCTTCTAGCAAACTATAATTTGCTATGGGAACAAAAAAACGACACTCTAAAGCACATTTTTATTGAGCAGGGATACCAACAAAATGGTCACCGTTTTTTTTGTTTTCTCAGGCATCCATATTGAAAAAAAACTCTTTTTATTTGTCCCATTTTTAGTCAAATTCAACCATTAAATATAATTTGCTGACGCATTGTTCAAATTAAAAAGTTTACTATTTCATACAACAATAAAATACTTTAAATTTTATCATTTTAAATTAAAGATTAACGTTAACCGACGATTGTAATCGTTCCAGCTTCAATGACCTTCCATTATTTTTATTCAAGCCTCAACTGTCCTAGAGTATTTTGCAAATATTTTGGGGGCTGGAAGGAGCTGTAGCCACGTTTACATTCCCTAAGTTACAATTTGGAGTGAAATTTGTGAATCCTAGTCATTGGATGGGAGGGGGGGTTAAAACATCTTTTTTTAGAGAATATCTCTGTAACGGTTGATGCCCAAAGAAAAAAAATTAAAATCTCTTTAAAGTTTAAACGAAGCTTAATTCATAATCTTTGTGAAATCTTGAAATCAATCGATCAGTGCTTTTCCACCTAATGCAACAAATTGAAACTTAAAGTTACTTTCTTTTTAGCGCTTCACTGAAATACCATAAAAGCAGAAAATATTTATAATGGTCTAAGTTATATATAATTAAACTAAGCTTAACAGATTTTATATTCGTTAGGTAATCAGCATAACAGGTGGTAAACGTGCAATGATTTAAATGAATGCATTTCGGTAAGTAAATCAAGTCAGTTTATCTAAATAAAAAATAATCCTGTTTCCATAATTATATCAAATTTGTATTGTACTTACATACAAGAATATCAGCAATAATAACATGACGGGTTTATAGAATTTTATATTGCACCCGCTATTGTTGCTCAAAGGAAATGCAAATGTTAAAATCATGTCAGCTGCTGAGGCTATTATGTCAATGCAGAAAGGAGAAAAAATAAAATGGTTTTTGCAATCTCGTAAGATATTTTGTTGTCGAGTAATAAGTTCAATAGGAATAAAAATCGCATTGTGTGTGTAACTGAAATAATTTATTTCAGAAGTATGTGGCGACTTTATACTATACCTACAAAGTCTGAAAAAACGAGAATGAATACTTACATAGAAATTAGTTTATTCATAAAATTTGATAGAAAATTTAATTTCGTACAAAAAAGTCCGTGACAATATTTATATAATATATTTTTGAAAAGATAGGCATTGAAAGATTAAAAGAATTCCAAGCCACAGGTTTTTGAATTTTAATCGTTAAATATCTATAACATTTGTCTAATGTTTTCTAAGACCCTAATGTCTTCCACCAACTGTTAGAGGCTTAAATAAATGTCTGGGACTTTTTTGTAGACAATTGAAAATTAAGATTTATGTCAATTTTGTTTTATTTTACCGAACGATTTCCATTGCTTTGTAAATAACTTCCGATTGATCGATGCCATAAATTTGTTGACGAAAACATAGACAAAATCGAAGATCCAAAACGAACACCTATAACAATCTTATTTTTAATCGAATACTTAGTATTCAAAATCACATCCCGATCATTGATGGTTCTGACCGTATATCCCAACATTTCATGATGTATTCCAAAATTAACCAATGTTTTTTGGAATCTTACTTTTCCCATAATCTTCTTCATCAAGTAAAATTTTATTTAACTTTTGCATATCCGCGATGTCTTCTTGGCATTTTCAAGAGGACTACTTTTTTGTAGCAACTCAAGAGTTAATTTACTTTTTTTCTTTCTGTAAATCTATTAATGTTTTTATTTTTATCTATTGGTGATAAACTCACACGTGCTTAAGGCCTCCAAATCGGGCCCATTGTACTACCTCCAGTTTTCAGCTTCATCCCGATCCTAGCACTTTCCAAGCCACTCCAGCTGTTTAATGAAGTTTAACTAAAAACGTGATATAAGCCTTTTTACTATCTTTTTTTTAAATAAAACACTTATACTCCCCCCCCCCCCCCCCCCGGAGGATACTACCCCATTTATTACTACTTCTGCTGATCTGTTAATCCGGCACTGGACCTGGTTTATGTAACCAAATATCACTCTCTCTCAGATTCCTTCGTCCTACGAAAGGACATAGTGATATTTTTTAAATATTCTCTAGGCAAATTACACCTCGGTGGTTTGCCGTTGCCTTCCGAGTGGAGACGGTCAGAATAATATTCTTACTTCACCCGGAGTCGAACTGGGTTTTCTGTATTAGCAGTCTGTGCGCTTAATCGCTAACGACTATCTCCAAATATAGTTAGTCATTTTTGGAAACAAATGAAATCCATCTTATATTTAAGTTTCAAGTTTGCAAGATATTGAAGTTATGGTTATAGTCTGGTGAAGGTTTATTGCAAGATAAATTTGATACAGATCCAACTAACTGTATGTCTTCTCATAGATCAGAATCGTCTAGATCGCTGTCCACAATTTCACTTATAATTTTAGGTTTTTGTAAATAAAATATGCTGTTCGCACAATATAAGATATTTTTTTAACCTTTTTTTACAAATGCTTGGCATTTCCAAAATTCAATATATTTGCATTTAAGATGTTGTATCTTGATTCTTGATGTATTATGATCTGCTGATGTAGAAGCACTAATGGGGTTTCATGAGGTGACGTAATTAATATTTCCGAATTATACGAAAATACACAGATACTCTTTTGGAATTTAAATTTTTGACATTTCCAAGCAACATACGTCGACAATTTTTAAAATTCTATTTATTAAATTTTTAAATTTATCAAAAAATTTAATTTTTGTACGTAAGTGAAATCTTAAAAATAGTGAAAATAGGAGAATGAGACGACAACCTTAATTCCGATTTTAAAAATTTCCGAAACAAATTATGAAAAAAAATGAGAAAAATTTATAAACTATTACAAGTAGGTTTCATCCAAAATTTTGAAAAATCTGGTATGATCGATGCGGTTCTCGCGGTTTGTAAGATACGTGAACCTTTTATTGACTGCCGCCAAAAGTAAACTCGGCCCACCTCCAGTAGTAAGAATAGGAACAAGTTGTTTGATGCAGCGGCACTGCATTATCGTCGCATAGTGTTACTAGCCCTTACTACGCAAACTTGAATTTAATTTAAGATTTTTAATTGATTTTTCAAAGATGGATCCTAATCGGACACAGTAGCGTTGCTAAAATCGACTCTACGCCTTTTTCGCGTAAAGGTTTTAAATTAATTTATTGATGATGGATCATTGTCGAATTCAGTTACGTTGTCAAAATTGACTCTCAGTCTCAGCGCCGCTACACTCTCGCCGGGCGCTTGGAGCCATTTTAACTAACGCTTCATTAGGTAATAATATCACTTAAGGCTTTTCAACTTGCAAAAAGTGCTACTATGAAGGGGGTAGATATAACATTTTAAGACATCGTTGGGGGCTTTCTAGCCTTACAAAAAGTGCTTTTAAGAAGAGGGTGGTTGTGTTTTTCCTTTTTTGTCAAATTTAAGTAAAGAAAAATCCTAAAAAGTGAAATTTGCTCGATGTTAACTGTACTATAGTTTAGATACAAGTCAAGATGCTCCAACGATCCGCCTTGTCCTAATGGTATTTTGTAGTTCAGATCTAATACGATCTCTACTACTTTCATGATCACGTGGCTTAAATATGAAGTTCGGAGTGCGCAAGAGCGCACCCCTCTTGCCGCTCTAAGCGGGCCCTACTCAAGAGTTTAGCCCCCCTCCTCTGTAGGTTTTTGAAGTCGTGGTTTTGATGTTTTGCCGACTTCTAGGGCGCGTTTAAGGACCTCCATCCGGTACTCAACTGACGGGTCGTCCACCTTATTCCGACTTATGTATTCGTAGAGAGGTGCATACTTGGTTGTCCCTTTGACGACTTTTGAGTGTAGGCACGTCTCAAAAAAGGACTTTACAAAAGGACAGGAGAGGGATCCAATTCGAATGAGCCGCGAACTGCTTTTTAAAAGATGGCTTAAGCCTTTCGGTAATAGAAAGGGGAAGGAACCCACCTTACGGTAAATCTCTTTGCCTTCTTTTGGTTGTTCGTTTGCCAAGTCGATATCACCCGTTGCACACCGGTTTTTCCTCCGGTTAAAGGTGGATTGTCCATGATCAAACGGCTAAACCAAACCCCAGAACCCGCAACAGAACTCACCGTCTCCTGAGTAGGAGCAAACTACGCACAAACACAAAAAAGAACGTTATGCCTTCTCCCCTTCGTGGTCCGTTTTGCGAATCTATCAGCCAGTCGTCGAACTTGGTTTTCTCTCCCCTCATGCCCGGTCTGAGGCTCTTTCTGATCGTTGAATAATCAAAGTGGAGGGTGCAACAAGTCGTGCTTGAGTCAGGAGGCCTCTGAGTTGCGTTGGTTTCTTGATTTTTGATATTTCCTCCCATGGTACCTCCTGTTGGTACCTAACCTAAGGAGGGAGAGAAAAAGAAAAGATTATCGCAACGTTGATTTGCAGTTTTATTCGTTTTTTTTTGCTTGCCCCCCTCCCCCTCACGTCGGACTTTGGGCCCTTCTCTGACTGTTGAATAGTCGAGTAGAGGGTGGCTAGAAAGTCAGCGCAATTCGGGGGGTCCTTGGGTTGGTAGGCTATTTGGCAATACTTTCGAGTCAGGGATATCGTCTTAAACTCAAAAATTGTAAATATTTTTATAAAAAAGTGAAGAAAAATGTAAGATGTTCAAAGCACCGAATAAAGTGAAAAAAGGTATTGGTGGCAGCCCTGTTAATGTTATTATTTATCATCAAAACTGCTATTATACTAATCTTTCAGAGGTTTGAGTTATATTAATGTAAAAATTGTTTGTTATCAATTTAGTTTTTACGGGGGGGGAGGAGAGTAGGTGCCAAAATAAAATCTCAAACAACCTAAAAATCCTGCTAAAACCGCATTTATTTTAAAAATAAATAGTTTTGAGCGTTAATGGGGAATAAAATGTCGCTTCGTGCTTTATTTTTTATGATTTGTCTCACTGATTAATTAATCTGCCTACAGTCCTATCATCGCTTGGTGCTTATCAGAAAATTTATTGTTTTTCTTATCTCAAACTTTACTTAACAAAGAAAGAAAAAAGGCGGCCAAGAAAAATGTGTTAAATTATTTTCACTTAACATAAGCACAATAATTTTGTTTTTTGTCCAATACCATTTGGTGTATGTTCATTACACCAAAAAATTAATTTTTGTCTATCTAATCTAATCTAAAAAATGTCTAATCTAAAAAATGTCTTAAACAAATCTAAATGAGCCAGACAGATGACCACGTCATCTCTTAATGAATAATGGCTTAAAACGCTAGTAAATTGGGCCACCGGTCAATATATTTTTCTGGAAGCCCCCCAAAAAAAGGGTGGTTGTTACTTTTTTTTTGCCAAATTTAAGTCAAAACGCTTTTAACAAGTGAAAACTGTAAATTGACAGAAAAACTACCAATATATAAATAATAATTCTATTTGTGAGGTTACAAATTGTCGCAAATTTTAAACGATTGGAATTGCGACTTAATTCTTACGGCCGGCTCATATAAATCCGAAGGCTTTAAAAAGATTTTCTTTTTATACAATTTAACCTTATAAAAGTTAGCAGCTTCCTATATAATTGAAATTACATTTCCCAACAGCAATTTACAACTTGCCTGCAGCAAATATTCAAGACCTTGCGCTTTAGTACCTAGGTTGCAAATATTTTTGTACTTTTGTAAAACAATTCAAATGATTTCTTGTGGTTACACGCAAGAAAAAATATAGAACAAATTACAATCTGACTAACTTATTATGAGGAAGTTAGAATTAAAGACCTATGTGGTTTACCATACAATTTAAAATAAATTTTTTGGCATCGTATTATAACATACACTTTTGAGGCGGAGGTACGGATGTCAGAAAGCCAAAAGTTTTGGAAAAACCTAACCTCTAAAAAGTATAACTTTTGCAATCATCATAAAAATGTAGAACCAAGTATTCCATCGAAATGCCAAATTTTTTCAGTTATTTCCTGCAGTGCCCAGCAGTTTCCTGGAATTTTATATTTATTTCAAGTTTAAAAGTTACACAATGAAGCGGCTACCTCAATACATCTAAAATTTGATGATGCAACAAAACAAAATTCTTTAAAATTTAAATAGCAGTCAAATTACAGATTAATTGTATTGTAAAAATTAATTCATACATCTTGATTATAATCAACGATTACTATGGTCAAATGACCACAACTGAATGTCCTGTGTAGGTAACATTAAGTCATTGACCCATGCAGATTTGACCAACATTATAGTTGTTATTAAAAATAAATTATTTAAATAAAATTTTTTTAGCAGATATTTTAAATGCTTTTTCAAATTTTATGGTATTTCTACCATATTTTAACGTTTACGTGGCGCTAAATAAAAATTATCGCTTTAATAAGATACGAATTTTGATCGAAGATTGGCCAAAATGTGGTGAGATTAACTCGATGTGAATTTATTTCATTGTTTACAACAAAAGTGAATTCAAAAAATTATAGTTTTTAAAACAAAAAATAGATTACGACATGGAATAATAAATGAGGATGTAGCGTGCAAGTTTGTTGGCAAGGCGAAATGAAAGGCCAACTCACAATAGTTGGATGAACTTGTTGAAAAATTCAATTAAACAAAAAGTTAGTAATTTTACAAAGTCAAGAACAATTCCAAACGCAATGACACAATGAGTAAGCAAGAAACCATAACTAGAATAGCGTCACTAATTATTATTGTTACTTCTTCTATTATTATTGAAGAACATTTTGTGCAAAGCCAAGGTCTCGAAAGATCAAGAACCGCTCACGATTTATGTTCGCTCGTGTATATACAGGTGGCAAATAGGTGGCTCAAATAATGAACGCGATTTATATTAATAATAACATTATTATAAAATTCTAATGAAATATTAGGGTACCTACACCAATTTTAACAAAAATAGGTCCACTTAACAATATGACTATTTTGTGTTCGCTTTTTGTATTTTTCGACACGGTGACGCAAAGACCTTCACCTGTAAGCAATTATACATTTGTTCACAAATTTATACTACCAAATCTCGAGTTCAATTTCAAGGATAAAACACCAAAAATACAACTTTTGATTGCAGCCCCCTCTCAAGTCCATCAACCCAGCATCTGTACAACAAAAAATAAATTACACAACAATGTAAGAAAGCTATAACGGTTTTTACCAATTAAGATTGGGGAAAACAAAAACCACTAATTTGTATAATTTTTTGGTTTATTAAGTTCCGAAAAAATTTGTGTTGTTTCAAACGCAGCCATCCATAAAAATATTATTAAATGTATAATAACCTTTCGCACATAACTACCAACCATTAATTGGATTAAAGAAAAATGGCGTCAAGTCGCGAAGGTAATGCGCGGAACGGTCCCATATAGAGTAAAGCTGCTAAACAAACACAGTAAAAAATTATCCGCAAATCATTCTCACTAAAGTTTTCTTTGTTACAACAAAGATTATTTTTTATTCGAGATAGTACCGCTTGTGGTTTACTGCTCAAAAAATTATCAATCAAATCTAAAAACTTGAATTTTAATAGGTGAAATCGCCCAAGGCGCTATTTTCCTCTAAGTGGCTCTAATTTATCCAATTAATTTACTATTGTCAGAATTGAAATTTTTTCAAATCAAGATTTGAGGTGTAGCATCGGGAACTCAGTTGTAAAATTTACTTTGAAGACGAAAAGGCAGCTAGCTTTTACACCCAGCTTTGAAGGCGGGATCTAGAATGCAGTTGATTTTTTGACTCAAATTCGACAAATACACACAGAAAATCACGAGAAAAAGATTGTACTTTTTATTAGCCTATTAAACGCTAATCCATACCCGTCAAAGTTTTTTATGTGTTACCTCATCTAAATTTAATAAATTTTAAGATCGCACAAGATATTTTTAAAATCCTCTATAATTTTTTTTTTTTTATAATTTTATTGCAATTTTAAGCTTAAAGATTAATCCATTTTTAATTTCAAATTAACTTAATCTAACATTTTAATCAGTCGCACGGTGCAATTAGAATAAAAACTATTCGCAACCATCAATTTAACTTAAAAAATATTTGATTATAGAGTAAAAAATTTTATTAAATTTTTTGTTATTTGTAGGATCGTAGGTAGTAGTGCAAAAGTTTTATTATTGTTGTTGTTTCCACATAAAACCAAATACGGTTTCACATCTGTTTAATAAAATTGGTGGTTAAGAAACGTACAATTAGTGAATTTTTATTTAAAGTTGCTTCATTATATTTTAACAAAGGGTTTCTATGTATACCTTATGGTACGCTTATGTCTATTGAGGCTTTCATAAAATATTGTATAATGGTAGTTGTATAGATACAGTAAATTGTTTGATTTACGTATTCTTTAAGTTTTTCTTATTTGTTGAGGTAAGGTTGGTATTTAAGCAGACATCGATTTACGGAGGATAATGGGTGAAATTGGTGTCTCCCCCTTCACCTTGATGTACTTGTATCTGTTAAAAACGTTTTTCCTTAGAGGCATTTTTCTTTTTTTTTTAATACCAGATCTCGACCACTTTTGTTTGCTGTGAAGATTCAGTTATAGTTGACGCCGACGGTTTCCTCCATGAATAAACAGATATTTGGCATTTAAACATCTCTTTTAGCAACAGTGGATTGGTAGACAGATATATTTTTCTTTAACCAACTGTCCGAATAATAATTTCCTTTACAGTATTAAAACTCAACCACTTCAGAGCGATTCAGCTTTAGGATTGCGAGATAGGTGAAATCTTAACTAGCTATGTACAAACATAAGGTAGACCATCGTGGCAGCAGCATAAAAATAAAGCATTTTATGTTGTTTTGTGACAGAACACGTAGAACATGATTTACCTTTTTATTCTGTCTATTGTACCCTTATTACTACTTATTCATCCTGTACCTGCTGTACCATTAATGGAATTTACTGCTACTTCGCAAGATTGTAAGAATTAACCCTTGATCATATGGAAATTACATCCACTCTGAACGTAGCGGACGAAGAGCATTGTGTTACGAGTATCAGTGAGGTTATTTGAATATGGACTGATGATTGACCATGGTCGTCGTGAGCTTTAAGTGGAACGCATCCTATATGCGATTTATATTGATTTTGGACTATAATTGTTTTACATCTTTTATGTAGCTGTTTTTTAGTTAATGGTGGCAATTCACCAACTCAGGGAGACTACCGGCTTAACGTGCCCCCCAAAGCACGGAGACCTTGTCATAAGGAAATTTAACTCTCCCCAGGTTTGAACCAGCTCCGGTATTCGCAGTTGATCGCGATAGGTGCAAGACAAATTACTGTCCCCTTTCATCTTGAAATGGATAAATTTCTTAAAGAAATCTGTGTATTTTGTTATCTTCATGATTTGATTCTTGGATGTGAAAGAACCACTTCAACACCCCCGTTATCAACAAGACGTTTGTGTCTTTTATAAATTTTTGAACAACCGACAGCCCTGAAGAAAAATTTCTTTTTGATTAATTTGTAATGGTAAGAAAATTATAAAAGTTGTGTTGGTACCGGCAAGTTACCTAGTGAAAATAAAACTTTAAGTTGGTACATATTTAAATTTTGTTATCCGGAAGTCGAAAAAATTTGGAAAATTTTGACTGGATAGCATAAAATCCTAGACTAATAATTTAAATATTTCTGAAAGAAAAATTATAGCAAATAGCTCAAAAAACAATAATAAATCAAAAATTTTATGAATCATTGAAAATAAGGCCTAAAATTTACAAAAATTGTCAAGTTACATAAACTGGCATTTTACGACATTGAATTGATTGAAGCTTATTTAAGGTTAGTCCCACCCACTACTACTCAATTGACGACATTCTTGCAAAAGTTTATAAATATTAGACCAAAATTACTTGAAAAAAGTTTATTTTGATTTAAAAAAGCTGGATCCTAACACTAACCTAAGCCCGACCGGTAAATCTCTCTTTTAACGGTGCAATAATTTAAAACAATCGATTTCTAACGCTATAACCTAAGCTAGACCGGTGGATGTGATATTAGTTCGATGTTAACGCTACGATGGTGCAGATACTACTATTCTTCTCACGATTGTTGGTCACGCTCAACTAAAAGCACACGGACGAGTAATAAAACTTTAAAATTGATTTTTGGTTAAATTAGTCGATATATGACATTCTTTCATATCTAAAACAATTCATTTTAATGGTATCTATCAGAATTCCGTATGATTTTCGTTAATAAAATTAATATCTTCTGTGTCGGTATTTTGTGCTACAACCAAAATTTCTTTTGGAGATTGGTAGAGAACGTCCGGAGGAGAAGTTTATCTTCTGATAAGCTTTTGTTTTTTTCTAGTATTTTCCAAGTGTACATTTTTGGATAAATTTTCGTTTTTGGCCTATATATTTTCCCAAAAGAGTATTTAAGTGTAAGATGTGTTTTGTTCCCAAAAGACTAAATTTTTTTTGGATTTTTACGGATAACAGAAAGGTGGTCAATTTTATGTTAGATTTTGGACCTCGGTGAAATTTTTTGAACTCTTCATTTCGAATTGTTGTCTTTCCGTTCTGTTAAAAGTTAACCTGACGTTTGGACTGGATAAATATAATTTTTGGAGTCACATGATGCGCCTATACATTTTTAGATGTATAGATAGAATTGGAGTGGAGTCTTTACTTAAGAATTTTTGATGAAGATATTTGGGGTAGAAGTGATCAAATTTTCTGCTTGTGTTTTTAAGCACCGAGTTAATTTTATATTTAAAAGTATCTGTTTAAGATAAATAAAAAGGAGTGTTTGCTATAAACTGAAATTTATGAGTTCAAATCCCCTAACCAACGTGTCAATTTTATTTAAGTTTAAATACACCAAATTTATCTTTTTTGATTATTAAACTTTTTAATTCAATAGTATATTATACACCGAGGGAGTAAAGTGCCACTTTTCGTCATGATGGTAAAGGTTTTTACCCGAGACGCAGCTGAGGGGAAAATTTACCCGAATGACGAAAAGTCACTTTACTCCCGAGCGCGATTATACTATTTTTTGTCTTTCCAAAAGCCAATTAAGACATTAAAAGCAAGTACAATCAAACTTTCTTAACTTGAACTTTCTAGAACGATTTTAAATAAAATTTATGTTTTATGTTTAAATAAGAAATACAAAGCTGTTTACAAAAAAGGGTCTAATACCTTCCTTGGAAGTAACCATAAATCTTGACTATTATGTTCTAAGGTGCTAAAGTGTTCAACACACAACATATGCATTTTTGGAATCTTAGACGTAGTCATAAATTTAAATCGTTGCTGCGTAACGTCAATAAAAAAAAAGAATTTCAAACGTCAAACATTCATTTCGTTTTGTTCTTTCGTGTTGGTAAGCTAAAACGTTTCAAAAAATGACTTCTAATATTGAAATTGCTGAAGCAGCTAAGTTGGCTTGTGTGGAAGTAAGTATTACCATTAAAGTCGCGGAAGTTATATGAAAAACAATACTACCAAAGACTGCTCATTTATCATTAAGAATTTTGAAGGTAATCCTGTGAATTCTTGCTCTAATTTTAATATTACTCTAAATTTTAATGATGAAAATAAAAATTTGTAATTCTTTTTACTTTTCGTCCCGCTGTTTTACTTTTCGTCTCGCTGTTTTACTTTTCGTCCCGCTCCTAAGAAAACTGGCACTTTGCTCCCGCAAAAGTGAGAGTAAAGTGACCGCTTTACTCCCTGAAAAAAAAAATAATTTTTTGTTTTTCCGGGAGTAAAGCGGTCACTTTTCATCCAATGATTTTCATCCAACTAACAATGGAAAATCTCTAATGATACACATCATGAAAGGGGCTGTCCATTAATCACGTGAGGCTTAAAAAGGGGGGAAAGGGATTCAAAAAAAATCACGAAATATCACAGGGAGGAGGGGGGTCTAGTAATATATCACGTGTATTTATTTTTTCGGCAAACGCGCAATACTGAACCGAAAAGCGGCGTGATATGGGGAGGGGGGTTAGTCTTAAACCTCACCATGTATCACCAAGGGGGGAGGGGGTTCAAAAATGCCAAAAAAACATCACGTGATTAATGGACAGTCCCAAAGTAGAAATTGGTTATACGAAGGTTATAATCATTAGAATTTTAATTTAATTCTTGAAAGTTTGTTTTGATGTTTTGTTATGAATTATGATTATTTCCAGTAAACAAATGCCATTCGTAGACAGGAGTGACCTGAGAAGTCAAAGGAGTTCATTACTATAACTATGCTGTTCGCGCAGAATAAAAAAGGAAAATCGGTTATACCAAGAGGAGGAGAGGTTACCAGAAGATAGATTGGTTACAAGGTTAATGAAATGTTATTTTAGAATAAAATAAAAAAGAGAAGAAGAATAGGAAAAGTTTGCAAAAAAAATTTTTTAAAGACACGGAGGAACGGAATACAAGGCAAAAGAAAATAAAAAGTAAATTGTAAAAAACACCCCGGAGTTGATTCAAGATTCAAAAATGAATTGTTGCAATGAGGTAGATTTGACAATTGCAGTGTCAGAAAACCATAAAGAAGAAATAATTGTTTGGGTTCCCAATACAGAGATGCAGAAGATCTAGGTACTGAAGTTTTTTTGAACTGTTTGTTCAATTTAGCAGGCAGTCCCGGGTCTAAAAGGGGGGGAGCAGCCGAGTTGACTGTTCCGGCTGGCAGCTCAAAGGGGGTCATATTCATATATTTGAACTGTTAAACTTGTTTGGAAAACTCGTAGATCCGGGGTTGTTAACATCAGGCATTATAGCAACTTTTTACTTGTTAAGAGGGGCATTTTTTTCAGAGCCCTTTTAATTTAATCAACAGATGGCGCCTACTTAAATATTTTTATAAAATAAGAGGAATTTACTATATTTAAAATATAGCAAATTCGTTGAGATGATACTATTCTATAAACAATATTCTTGATTTTAAACTATTTTGAGTTCGTATTGAGTATGTCAAAACACACTCACTTACAAAAAAAGATAATTAAACTTTAATCATGAATTGTGTTTTTATAAATAAATATTACGAACTCAAAATAGCTTAAGATCAAGAATATTGTTTATAGAATAGTATTATCTCAACGAATTTGCTATATCTTAAATATAGCAAATTCCTCTTATTTTATAAAAATATTTAAGTAGGCGCCATCTGTTGATTAAATTAAAAGGGCTCTGAAAAAAATGCCCCTCTTAACACCCACAATTTAAAAAATATTTTTGCCAAATTTGTGACAAAAGGCTTCAATAATGATTGTAAGAGGGTGGGGTTGTGGTTTGAGTTAAACTGACCACAGTTTGTAGTCAAGCTCAATTGTAAGCTTGTGGAAAAGTTTCTATTAAACGTTTGAGTTACAGAATACCCTCTAATCGTAAACGAAGTTACGAAACTTCAGTTTTCTAAGCACAATTATAATCTAAATTTGCTAGCACCCCTTCAATTTAAAGACTTTATGTTTGGCTGAGCTTTGGAGCCAAGAGGGCCAAACCGGAGTGCCTGCCTTAGACGACTGCTCAAAGGGCGCCAAGTTCATATATTTGAACTCTTATACCTGAACTTATTTGATCTTTAAACTCAAATGCTGGAGGAAAGGGGGGCCAATGTCAAGCTTTTGCTCTGGTTTGCAAAAATCGTAGATCTGAGAGCTGCTTTGTCTATAATAACCACAGATTACTATAAAGATCTCTAACGCCATTGTTAAAATTGGCAACACATTTTGGAGACGAACACATGTAGTACAGGAGACGACCACCACTAGCGTGCTTGTCGGGGCGACCACAATATACTGAAGTATGGTGGCCACAGGATATGCTTCATAAATATCGCTTTTAAAATGTTTCGTTAAATGTCAAGTAGAAAATTGTATCATACATTTTATGCTGTTATGGTAGCTCTGACCTTTCAGCAGCTTTAAATCGTTTTTGCAACTATCAGACGCATGCGCAGTTTGGAATGTACCTTATAAATTTTAATTTGCGCATGCGTTTGACGGTTTCCAACTGTCTAAAACAAGGCTGGCCAATAGATTTTCCGAGTGGGCAAAATTTCATAGACTGCGGCGGCGCCGGGCCAAATATCATCAAGTCATTTATTCTGGTCTGGTGCGAAGCACCAGGGCTGTTGCCCCATATCTTCGCAGACTTGAAGAGTAAGGTTGCGGGCTTGCCCGCAACGTTACGTCGGATGATTTTTATTGAGGCGTACCTCTGAAAATTAGCGCGAAACTAAGTCCTGGCTGGCTTCACCCGCGAGGGATCCGCGAGAGAAAGGTTTGGTAGACTAGGATGCAGTGGATCATATTCATAAATATCATATTCATACAAAGGTTTTATATTCGCTGTGTGCGTAGGTGTAGAGGGGATACGAAAATCGATAGAAGCGTTTGGAGTACTGGTAATAGAACTGAATTGGGACTTGCTTTATGTGATTACCATGGACTTAAAAGGATTATGACCCGCAACTCCCTACCTGAAAGCTTAAAATTTGCCAGTTTTTTATATGTCAAGAGTCCCAATTATTTTGTTTATTTGAGCCACCAGAGGGCAGCAAGAGCAGCGCACACAGCGAATAGGTACACATAAATTTATTATATAAATATACACTCCCAGCCTAAAGCAGTGCCATCACACGCCGGCTAGCTGGCCGACCAAAGTTTGGTTTTGTGGCCCGCAGGCCTGGGTTTGGCCAGCCTTGGTTTAAAAGAACAGAGCTAGGATCATCAAAGATTACTATGGCATGATAATGTAATACAGACGATTCCCAGATAAAAATGTTAATTGGGATAGATTTTATGTAAGATCTATGATACTACACAAGACATTTCTAACACAAATATACGGATGATGATAATCTTTTGAGTGAGGCCGAAAACCGAACAACTTTTGCCGACAAGCATTAGAAGTTTATTTTGAAACCAATAAACTTACATTAAAAAATATGCTTTTAATTTTAACTTTTTCCACCCCCTTTCACTAGAGAGTTTTTGGACGTCCATAAAAAATCATGATACAGTTATAAAACAATTGATAAGTAAAAGTACAAGTATATCAAAAAACAAATCTTGGTTCTGGTTTATTCATTCATCATTTGTTTACCTGGAAACTTTCCAAAATTCAGGTAAAAAAATTATTTAAAAAGTGCGCCAAAATAACATTTTTAATTTTTAAGCTCTTTTGGTGGTACCTGCTGATCGGTCAACCACGAGGTAGTTGGCATTTGTGAATTGTGCTCGCAATTAACATAACCACAAACATTTATCAAGTTTTTCTTTAACGTGTTGTGTTAATAAATTTTCGTACGAAGGGCTAAGATGAATCCCGAAAAGTTGAAGAAACTGCAAGCCCAAGTGGCTCAAGTAAGAATTGGAGGTAAAGGAACTGTTAGGCGCAAGAAGAAGGTCGTACATGTAGCAGCAGGAGCCGATGAAAAAAAACTGCAATCGTCGCTTAAACAAATCAATGTTAATCAAGTTCCTGGTATCGAAGAAGCAAATATCATCAAAAACGACGGTACCGTGATCCATTTCAACAATCCAAAAATTCAAACTTCCATGCCATGCAACACGTTCGTTCTCTCAGGTCATGCCGAAGAAAAACAGATTACCGATATGTTGCCAGGTATTTTGACTCATTTGGGGCGTGATAATGTCGATCAGCTTCAACGTCTTTTGCTTTCTAATTTTGGAAAAGGTGATGATTTAGAAGAGGATGTTCCAACTTTAGTAGGAAACTTTGATGATGTTGCCCAAGATCACGCATGTGAACATTCTCATAATATGTAAAAAAATACTGTGTAATTTTTGTTATTCTTTTTACTATTAGAATAGAAGTAAATAAAATTTACAACCTTATTTTTTTTTTAATTTTTACATTGTAACAAGCACGGGGTGCAATTTTAATATTTAAGTGAAATTCAATATTTATGTTTCCCACGTTGCGACCATCAAATCCAGGTAAACACCTACTCATGGTTTTAATGGTGCATGGATCCAGTATCACAGTGGGTCACCCTTACAAAATGAAATTCAGGTACGTTTTAACAAAAAATGAAGCTAAAGTGACCTTTTGGTAACCACAGCTGCTATGCTGGATTGTTTTCGAATCTATTAATTTTTTCGATTGTTGATTGATTTTTAAGTAATAATGAAATTCATAATTTGATTGATACGATAACAGTGGCTCTAAATCTATGTTGTAAGAAATAAGTAGGTACTTATGTATCCTTAATTAGATCGATGGATCTTGATGTTAATATTGTAATGTGAGAAAATTATTTTAAAAAATTTGGAAGAAGTTCTTTGACCTTGAATAATCTTAATTAATAATTTGGTTAAAAAGATCATTAAAATATTAACAAGACAACATTTTTAAATTTTTCACATATTTTTAATAGCGTAAAAAAATGTTGATGTTAAACATTTATGCATAATTTTACGTTACTTTTCAAGATTAAAATATTTCCAGCCACACTGTTATAAATTATTAAAATATTTCAATGAAATTTTTAACTTTAATTGAGGATATTGGCAAGCAAAATAAAATTTTAAATAATAATATGTTTCATAATCTTTCTAATTTAACCGATAAAGTTTCTGAGGTGCATGCCCTCTCTCATTTTGAATTTTAAATCCAAAAAAATCTAAATCGTTTGTGCAAAAAATCTTCGTTTTTACTCAAATAGTTTTGCTAAAAGAGGGGGGGGGAGCCGAAGACATCCTTTTTTGAATTTTCCGAATTAAAATAGTCTAGATCGCTGGTGTTTTGCTAACGCCTGTTTGTGCAAGTTTTATTTTTGTTTGTACCTAAATAGTTTTTGAGATTTTCAAGCGAAAACATCAACGACCGTGACGCGCATGATTGGATTAACGAGATATTCTCTTTAACACGAGGTAACACATATATTTTTTTAAAATTTTAGATTTAAAATAATCGAGATTGTTTGTGCAAATTTACTAGTTTTTGAAATTTTCGGTATTCATATGGTATAATTTAATATAACAATAATAATGGCTATAATTTATAAGGATCTAATGAGTAATTCGTCAACAACGTTCCGATAGTATGAAATTAATTGTTTAGAAGTGTCACATTTATTTCTATACAATTTTGTTTTTTTTTCTTGAAAGGGGGGGGAGTGAACGTAAAGTCGAAATGGCTGTGTGAAGTGTGGTATCGCATGCGCATTTTCGATGAGCACCGAATATTTTTTTACCAAACAATTGTTATTTCAACAAGCTCTAACCATCTGTACACAGTAGATATTATCATCCACTTTTTAAAACTCACGATTGCTTAGAATTTTTCGATTATATTCTTTTAGTTTTTGAACCCGAGAGAAAAACCTACTGAAAAACCATGGTAACAATAAATACGTGTGGGTGAATTCAACGGTACTCCTAACGTAGGTCACGGTCGCTCGGTTATCAAGAACAAACATCGACCTCGCCAACAGCAACTAAAGCTTTTACATTTGCATATTTTGCCATTAGAATGCTAAATTTCTTAACATTTAAAGTGCGTGAGACTCTTCCAAGGGCACATATACACAGAATGGTACTGGGTACCTCTTTACATGGTGGTCGTTGCTTGCTCACTTGCTCGACAAGAATTTAGGTCTTCTACAAGCAAAGATAGCCTAACAACTTTTGTTTGATTCATTTACCTTCGAAGCTAAAGTTAATCCTAATAAAAGCGTTTTAATCTTTCGATAAGCAACAAAAAGGCCATAAAAGGCAGCTTAACTTCAGAAAATAAGAGGGACCATTTATAATAAAGTACTGAAAATCACAGATTAAAATTAAAACTGACCGTACTTAATACAGCTACACGAAAACCAAGGGTACGCAATGCACAGTTTCAGTTTCGTTAAGAATTAACTGTACGTATGACAACATAAACCCGTTCTCTACATATTGTAAAAAATAACGGATCAAATAAGAAAGTGATTTAAATTTTTGTAAAAATTTTAGGCTTCTTGAAATTAGCAAATTTGATATCTGCAGCTGTTTATTTCTTTTCAGTTATTGTGGAACACAAAAACGTATTCAATTCATTCGACTGGTCTATTGTTAATTAGAATGTTGAAATATTTAAAACTTGATATGCATCTTCAATGAAAGTTTCATCTTACGATTTTGCTATTGGCATTGGTCACCTATCAATTTGAAAAGCAGACGTCAATATTTGTTACGTCTTAATTTAAAATGTTAACAATGAAAGGTAAAATTGGGTAAATTAGGGCTATCGGATGGAAGGTTTTAATTTTTAATTTACAAATCATCACAATGTTTTGGGACAGTATTTGGAAGTAGAAAAACAAATTCATATGAACTGATTACTTCATAAGAAGCCACAATATCCGGAACGAAAGCATTAGAGAAAGCATGAAAATGGAAGTAAATAAACGGAAGAAATCGAAAAGAAATAATTAACATAGCATAGACTTGAATTGACTTAAATAGCATTACCAGAGCAGTTACCTCCTTTGTTTGATGTTAGGGTTTGTGGTTTTGGGAAATTTTACTGGAAATTTCTGACCCATAAGTGGCCTTGAAGGGTGACCTAAAATAGAAAAAAAATAAAAAAGACAAAGCAAAGTTAGGAATGGAAGAGATGAATGAAGACGTTTGGGGTGGCCATAATCAGGGCTGGATTGGCCCCACCGGCTATGAAATTTTGTTGGTTCCAAATACTCAATAATTGGGTACATCCTAAGCTTTTTTTACTTATTTTCCTCTTGGCTATGATTTCTGGCAATCGTCGGTTAGCTGATCTAAGCAGTCCGGCTTTGGCTAAAATTTTCGTGTCTGCATATTACGTTAGCCCAAACTTAGATTACGTTGATTTGCATGGCGCCTCACTTTAAAATTTCGTCAGTCTTGTCTAGTAAAATTACGCTGTCCAAGCTTGGTACTTAATATCATTCATAATAATAATTAAGTAAAATTGAAAAGAAAACACACAATGCAGGTGGAAGGGAACAAAACTTCCGGAAGCTTATGACGTACTTTACCGGAAATTTACTCTTATTCTTATTCAAAGCAAAAAATATGACGAATACTCGGATACTACTACCTGATATGATTCTTAAAACGTTACTAGAAAAAATTTTTGAATTACATTAAAAATGACAAAAAACCAAATCCGGTGTTCCGGTGTTGCTAATAGATTTATTCCCTTGGGATAGACGGACTGAAGGATGGACTGGAGTCCATTAATGCTACAATTTTCTTTTATAATCTTCTCGACAATCTAATTTTTCCTTTACTCTGAAACAATGTGATCTGATTAAACTACACCTATTTAACAAATATGATGAATGAATACAAATTTTCAGTCCAATTACTTCACAATTTGTTGGGTGTTAATTGCCCCATTGTGTCTGATGGCGTTGCATAATATTCGTAACGATTTCCACTTGTAGGTTTTAAAATGTAAGGTCAACAAGAAGAGGTCACGTTTAAATGACTTGATCACTTCAACCTCGTCTGAAGATCAAGAAAAAATATCCATTTGCCAAATTGAAAGATGCAATGAGTTGAGATCTCAGTTTTTGGAACCAAATAAAATACTTTCGGTTTTCCAATTTTTTTTGCAACAAAACCTTACTTTTTATGTTAGAAAAAATAAAAACGAAAGTAACTTGAAACGCACAAATTATTTCTACCTGCTGGAGATCCAAGGTAACAAACAATAGCCCAAAGGAAATAAAAAAAAATTCGGTTACTCAATTTAGCAATTTTTTGGATACAGGAAATCTCACACCGTATTAATAATTTTTAAATGAGATTTCAATTTTTAAGTACCGGATATCGAATCAAAAGAATTTCCGTTCCATAATATCATAGTTAGTGTCTGCGTCATTTTTATTGTAATTCAAAGGAAAAATATTTTTCTATTGTGTGTCTCGAAAATAAAAGAACGGCAGTTTGAAAATTCTGAGACATATTTAGGCAAGGGTTGCTTATTGCAAATGTCGGTTTGAACAAATTGGACATGGTGGTAATACCAATGGTACATTTCCGTAAGCACGAAGGTTGTAACGCTTTTCTCATCTTGTTTGTGAACTTTATGACTTAATTTTATTAGGGTCGTAACTTTCGGTTTCTTAATTTTACGTTATATAACTGACAATGTGTTTGGAAAATTTTGAACTAAAAGTGAAGACCCGTAATTTGCATCCAGTTGTGTCAATTTCGTATTGTTGACAGTTCTTGGAAAAGAGTTAACTTTTGTAAAAGCTTTGTTGGTATCGGATTTATTTTATTGGAATTTACAACGGAATGGCTTTAAAAGTTTTATTAATGAGCCGCTTCACAATTTTACAAAAATGGAATTTGGTAAATCAAAAAATAAACAATTTCAATATAATAGTTGATAATAGTTATTTACCTCTTCTCAAGAACTGAACCGTTACATAATAAATTCAAAATTAAATTCAGTATTTACAAATGAATGAAGATTTAATTTTTTGGAAAACAAATTTGAGCTCTCTACCTTTCATACAGTCCAATGTAAAAATTTAATTGAGCTTGGTTGATTAATTTTAATGCATCTAACATTTGATTATTGCAACAATAACATTAATATAATATAATATAATATTATCAATTTATAACCAAAAAGAAAATTCAACTTTAAGACATTAAAAAACTGAGAAACAGGAATTAATCCAAAAATTGCATGAAACTACCCCGGTTTCCCAAATCCTTGAGTTTTCTTTAATATATCACAATTATCAGTTACGCAAAAAAATGACATTTTGTCAGTAATGGAGTATATTGCATAAATAGAAATGTTGGGAAAATGGGACCAAACTTCTAGAGCGACGTTGCTCGGCCTTCGGCTTCATACAGGGTTTTGCGACAACACTTAAAAAATATAGTTGTTGACAGTAGCGTAACTAGAACTTTTGGCGCCTATGGCCAAGTACGAAAAATTCGCATTAAGCGGAAACGAGCGGAAGTTTAAGGGTTACCCCCCCTTCCCCCCAATGCAGAGGTCTGGAGTTTTCCCGGATTATTTTAAAAATCTGCTACAAAATGATGAATTTTAAGACTTACTTTCAGTTAAAACCTATTAAATTTAAGAAAAAATATAGGGAATGAGAAAGTCCGCATAAGAAAGTTCACTTTTTTAACGATTGAGGCGCTACCGTCGAGCTTTTTCCAATAAAGAAGAGAGAAAGCTTGAAATTAGCGCCCCTAGTTTTTTAAACAAAAAATGTACTGTTATCGTGAAATTTTTGAACACTAGAAGACGCTAACGTCAGTTTTCTCGCTCCCTATAGTTAACTGATTAAAATTTTTAGGACCATTTAAAAACAAAATATACTTTTCATAACATAAATTTACAAACTCAGTTGTGTTGTTTATTTTCGACAATTTAATTAATTAGTATGTATAATTTTTATCATAGTTTAGCTAACAAGAAAATAAAAATTAGGCACTTTCATTTAATCGGTGCCTATTTCTAAACAATTTGATTTATTTATTTAAATTTATGTAAAATCTTAATTTTGGTTCTTATACGGTTCTATTAAACTTTTGAATTTCGGCGCCTTTATTCAAAGATTCAAACGACACCTTCACAATTCACACTTTCACCGACACAAATGCAATATTTTAATTTAAATTTTTGAATTTTGGCATCTTTATGCATACGGTGCCTTTGGCTCTTATTTTAAATACAATAGGTAATTTTAATTTAAATTTATAAATTTTGGCGCCTTTATTTAAACGGCGCTTTTGAGGCCATATTTGCCATACCCTAGTTACGGCACTGGTTGTTAGACCTTTAGCATAAACTCACAACATTGGCGATCAAACTAATCAAACCCGAAAATAATAGTTCTTCAGCCTCTGATCCTTAGACCATTTAAACTTATAGACACGCCCTATCCTATCTCTTCTTGAATATAAACTGAAGCAAACATGTGTGACGTCACTGGTGGGGTTGTATTGAGATTTATTTTAACGGTATATTAAAATAAATTATTTTCTTCATTTATAGTTGGTATTTACATGTATATTTTAGCATTTACCCCACCAGTGACGTCACTTATGTTTGCTTCACTGCTTGAAAATCAAGGCTTGTCTATAAGTTTAAATGGTCTAAGCTTTGATCTACCTCACTAATAAACTTTCTTTTGCCCCCCCTCCCAAGACTAAGCTTTCATTTCAGTGCTCAGTATTTTACGTATTATACAAACACAGTTTATTTCTTTCAAATATTACACAAAGAATGTAAGTCAGAACCGCTACTGCAGAAACGCTCCTTTGCGATTTGTCAAGTTTGATGATGGTACGGTCTTATCCAATTTACCAAAAGTTGAAGTTGTAGGTGAGCTAAGGACCGAACTCTAGAAAAGAGGCCTTAGGTTCCATCTCCAACCCGGCTACAAAATTGACCTGACTTCATTATGATTCTCTTACTTTTCGGAAAGTAATGGTAAACCACAGGAGTGTAATTTTCCATGAAAGCCTTTGTAGAAAAAGGTCATGACGCTTCTATTAAAAAGCATATGATTAAGAAAAAGAAAATTATTCTACCTTAATGTTTAGTCTTTGTCATAATTAGAGTCCGGATTTATAGGCACTAAAGAACATGTAAAACACGTCTATAGCGATAATAAACATTTTTTATTGGTAATAAACCTTTACAATTGATGGTGAGTTATGGTAGAGCTGAAGGGAGTTAGTGCATATAAATCCGGGCCCTAGTCATAATCATATTATTAACTAAAGAAGGGTAGAACAATATTATTTACTCGTAGAAATTGAATCAATTAGCAGATTCAATTCTAAGCAAAGGCGGATAAAATTACTGGAAAAAAGGCTATCAATGTTTATTTATGAAATCACCCCCTCTGAAAAAGTTGCTGGATCCGTCCCTGATTCTAAGCCGAGGTGGTGATTTGATGTAACCGCTGCTTAAAATTACAGAGCGGAAATTTTGAGTTTGAATTTTGGAAAGATGGAATAGGTCAAGTGGTGGTACCGCCTTGCGAAGATAGAACAACTGGAGTGGCAGGAACCTCAAGGAACTCTACCCTTTTGGGCTTGTGCATCAAAGCGAGAAAAAATAATTTCTTAGTTCGGCCTTCTAGCAGTGCGTTCCACTTAAACCTATGGGCGACCGCGGCGTGATCTCGTAGTTTTTTGATTGGACTAAAGTTCGACTATAGTCGTCGTGGGCTGTAAGTGGAACGCACCCTTGAAGACATCTGCACTATTGGTGATCGAGATAGTACTCGAGATGTGATCTTATAGGCTTTCACCTTACAATCCATCTAACATTTCAGCATGGATGAGGTACAAATACAACAGGCAACATACAGTAAGAATTTGCTTTAGTGCAAGTGGATTAAATGGACTACACCCGTTCAAACTTCTTTGGACTGTTTTAGTTCAATCCTCGGTGTTCCTAATAATGCAATAATTACCCGTGATAGCTTTTCAACTTTCAGACTTGTTCAGGAAGATGGTGACCTTAGAAAACCTTAGATTTTTCTATATTTTTTATAAAATTTCTATGGTTTTCCTTTATTTTCAAGGTCAATGTTTTTTTTGTTCCTGGAACTCAAAGCCTTTTTATTACTTTACTGAGGGTCCATCGGAAAACTCGCTTGCTATATTCATCAGAATTTTAGCAATATTAGCAATCTTCAACTAATAAATAATTGAATTTAAAGATGTCCCGGTTTATTGGGGGGGGGAAGGGGGAATTTATGATTTTAAAAGCTATTATTAATGGTATAAACAAATCCATTTTAGGAGTAAGGTGATAAAATTGATATATTTTATTATAAAGGATCGTCTGTAAAAGCTTTCCATGCCTAGAGAAAAAAAGGGGTCACAAATTATAACTAATTGTAAGTATAGTGGGAGGTTAGCCAAATGTGACGTCCGCATTATAAAAATTAGATTTTTGGGATTTGCAAGAAAATTGTGTTTGCATTGTTTTGAATAATCTGTAATTTGAAATATAATTTGATTTTAGGTAACTAAAATAGGGGGCCTTTGATTTGTGACCATCAGACATTCCCGAGTAGAAGGGGGAGGGGTTAAAAATTGTGACCAAGTACGATGAAGGATAGAAAGGATCAAAATGCTGGAATTTTCATAGATGACCTCAAACTACTAAAATAAGTTTTTATAGTTTTTTACAAAAAAAAATATGTGCACTTAAATTAAAGTTATTATTATTAAAAACTAAAATTTATAATTTTATTTATTTATATTAAATACCAACCTAAATTACTACTTCCTTGAAATAATGGCTACAATCTGCGTTTTCTAGAATTGGCAAATTTGACGCTCAAGAATTAACGTGCATGAATGGATTAACAAGATTTTGCGCTACCAAGAGTTCGCACTCACTAATCACAAATTTATTTTAAATAAAGCGCACAGTTGAACAATATTCCTAATGTTTCTATTTGGATTACATATTGACTACAAATAAGAAATAATAATATCCATAGCTTTCGTTATTTTTTAAACTAGGCTTTTCTTTTTAAAATAAATTTGTAGACATTCAGTGAGCGGTCGGTATTAGTAAAAATCTCGTTAATACATTCATGCGCGTCATAACGAACAAGATTGAAATTTTATATTTCCCAAAAGAGCAGCTCTTCTACTGATGAGCAGATTGATGGTGTTAGAATTCAAAAGAAACTGCATTTTAAAATTTAATAAACTTAAACTTCTCTATTGTTATTTTTTTTGTATTTTCTATACTTTATTGTGTTTGTGACGTTTTTGTTCTGTATTCTTCTGAATTTTGTGCTTGACCGCAGCATATACTGTGATTTACAAGGAAAGAACGTAATTTATTGCGTAACATAAAAGCTTAACTTTTTTCAATCTTCCAGAACCTAACAGCAGTAATTTCTTTTCAAAAGAAATTTAAATCGTTTGTGCTTCATCCAATTAAGTGACGATTGCTTCATTACATAAAAAAGTAATCAAACGTAAAAAATAAGAAATTGTATAAGCACTTGTAACGAAAAGAAGTTGGCACAATGGTAAAACCACCGTTATGTTTTGATAAAGTTAAAATCACGATCAGAATTTTAAAATATGTGCACATTCTTCGGAAATTGATTTGTACCCGTAGACTTCGATCTACTTTATTATGTGATGGAATTTTAACAACGAAGTGAGACAATATAATTGAATTCCTGAGGTGATTTTGTGGAATTTTTAGTTTGAAGCAAAACGATAACCAGTCGATTATCTCTGTAATTTCTGAGTTTATGTAAAGTTTCTGCTTACAGAGTGCGTTCCTGTTTACTGAAAGGATTTCTCGAAACTAGGATTTGGTTTTGAAATTTTCACTTTCAACCAAGAACAATCCAATAGGATCAAGTGGAAGATTAGTTAAGTAAATTTACCTATTAAGAAAATTTTATTCTAATTTCTTGATTTTAATAAAAAATTGCAAAGAAAAATAGAAACAGCAGAAAAGCATTGCAAGATTAAAAAATTGTTATTTATTTATTTATTAACAAGAATTGTTTATCCACGGTTGGCAAAGTGGTCGTGCTGCAACAAATGGCTACAAGAAACTCAAGCAAAACCGGGAAGTAAACCTGAAAAGGCCAATAACCTGAGAACATCGTCGGTCAAGCTTATTCCAGTTTGCTCATTTAAATTTCAAACTTGCTTTATCTATTATTCATCCTTTCACAAATTTAGTTAAAGGCAAGTGCTGCCAAATATCCGATAATTAAATGGCTTAAATTGGATTTAAATACCAATCGCTATCAACCTGGCTTTTGCAGGAAAGCCAAGCTTACATAACTCTCCATCTATTTTGATTTATTTGAATCTTCATAGAATAATTAATTTAAGATTTAAACTGTTTTAAAGAAAAATTTTATCTTGTAAAATATTTTTTTACTTTTGACTGGATGGATGTCACGTATTGTCTTTTTTATGTCATTTATCTGAAGTGGTGGCAAATTTTGCTAAGGGATGTTGTTTTTTGAGATTTTCACACTTCGAAAGAGGAGCGTGAAGCTCGGTCTTGTTGGATTTTGCCTCAGAAAAACCAAAAAATAGTCAAAATGTAACAGTAGCGACATCTGTGAGATAATTTGAAAATATGGACTGTAAAATTGTCGACACCTAACTTCAAAGAAAGATTTCCTAATTTCCAAATTGTTAGAATTTTGGATTTCAAAATTTTTTTTTAGGTTTAACTTTTTTATAGCTACGGCAACCGCGGTTAAAATAGTCTGTATCGAATTTACTTCAATATGAACTAAACATCCAAAAAGTAACTATATTTTGGAATTAATATTATGAGCGTCCATAACGGAAAACAACTACCCCCCCCCCTCTTAGCGGTTGTACTTATAAACGCCTGCTGCTAAACGTACTCTGTTTTACGACATTCAAAATTTTCATGACATTTTTAAACAAAATATCAACATTTTGTTCACAATAATCGAATTGCTGTTTATGCTGCTAAGAAGAGCCTTTAGGTTAGGCAACCCAAATTTTCATTGTTTTTTGTGTAATCCACTGATGAGAATAGGAATCGTGAAAATTATTTCTCTTTAAACTATAAATGTCTGCGATGTACAAATTATATTGTAATAATTGAATGAAAAAAAGTAACTTTGTCATTCGAAAAATATTCAACCTGTGCAACAGTGATTCAGAAATACATGCAGCGGTGCCAGAAAGCACGTAAAGATAAATGAAGACAAAGAAACAGAAAAGATTATTCTAGAAAGACGAGTTCTAATGTAATCTTCATTTCACTCCAATCTTTACTCTTGCCCTTGAGAACGTTTTCAAGAAGCTGCATTAGGAAAAAAGAATATAAATCTGCGTTTTGTAAACGATATACTTAGTTCTAATAAGTAGCACACTTGAAGAACTGGAGAGTATGCTCCAAGATCTCAACCTAGGATCACAAAGTAGAGAGCTGCAAATTAACCTAATTAAAGATAAAATCATGCAATGCATTTACCTAGAGCACAAAATAAAGTTAGGGAAATAAACCTATAGGTGACTGTGAGATCACAAGGAAAAAAAGTCTTGAATGGGTAGGTTTTCTTCTTCCTCAGCCGTTTTCCGTCCACTCCTGAACATAGGCCTCTCCTTTTTCCTTCCACTTTTCTCTGTCCTGTGCCAGCTGTTGCCATCCCGCGCCCGCTGTCTCTCTGATGTCATCTTTCCATCTTCTTTGCGGTCTTCCTACGCTTCTTTTTGTCTCTCTTGGTCGCCACTGCGTAATTCGTAGCGTCCAGCGATCTCTCTCCTGTCTTGCCACATGTCCAGCCCAGCGCCATTTCAGCTCCGCCACTCGTCGCATCACGTTCGTCACCCCGGTCATTTTTCTAATCATATCGTTTCTGATTTTATCTTTCAATGAGATACCAAGCATGGCTCTTTCCATCGCTTTCTGAGTCACTCTAAGGCGGTCTGCTATCTTTTTGGTTATAGCCATCGTCTGGAAGGCGTACGTGGCTACCGGTAGAATACACATGTCATACACCTTGCGTTTTAAGTTAATTGGTATTTTTGGATTCTTTAAAATGTGTCCTAACTTTCCAAAAGCCGCCCAAGTTAGCAAGAATGGGTAGGTAGTCTATGGAAAACTACGTACTCACAAATAATTACTGAAATTCCATCTCCATAAACTCAAAGTACAAAGTGTTCGATTTTTGTGTACTACCGGTGATAACGTATGAGAGTGGTACAGAGGGCGATGGAGTGGTCGATGGTTAGTTTGCATGATCAGATACAAAACAAAGAAATAAGAAGAAAAAAGCGACAGACGTGATGGAGAATTTAGTACGGCTGAAGTAGAGTTAGACTGATGGGCATGTGGGGAGGCAGGACTGCAGCAGATGGATCCCAAGAATAATAAACCAGAAGCCGAGAATGACCAAAAGAAGTAGAGGAAAACTCCAAAAGCGATGGAGGTGAGATTGGAGTATATGAGAAAGGCACGGAATATGAAAGAATTAGGAGAGACCTATGTTCAGGAGTTGACGACTACAGACTGATGAAGAAGAAGATGTCGTTACCTTTACACAATAGAGATATTTTAAAAGATTGACAGTCCCAATTTTAGATTAGATTTTAGATTTCAATCACCTAGTAGATGGTTAAATTTCTTATCATATCATTGGAATACCATGGCCATGTAGTTACACTTCCGAAACAATACAATTATTCTTTGCCGTTAGTTCAGTTTACTCCTAAACAATCTGCAACTGCGCATACCATATCTTGATTTTCTCCATTTAATTAACTAAATTAGATCATACTTCGCACATTTTTTCTGTGTACATTTACATATTATCTAATCTAAAAAAAAAACATTTGATAGAAATTACATTACAGAATAACTTGTAAAGCACACAGAGTGAACTTTTGGGTTTTGTCTATATGTCTATAAGACCGCATTCATAATAAAGCTTTGGTAGAAAGCTGACAAGAACCAATCAAAATGAACAATTTTTAATTATAAGAAAATGATAGAAAAAAATACTTTAATCTAATTGGTTCTTCCCAGCTCTATATCGAAGCAAGACAAGACTCCACTTTATTGTAAATGCTGCTTAAGAGATAAAGTTAATCGCAGAACACAAAGATTTTATTGAAAGAAAGTGGGCTAACTCTGTCATTTAGGTTTAAGTTTAATTGAGTTTCTTCATTAAGGGGGAAAGCCACTGTGAAGGTCAAAAAAGTAACCTAGTTTTTAAGATTTATTTTCACAAAGGTAACTAATTATTAGTTACGTAAAGACGTAAAGACTTTATGTAAAGACTTGTAAAGAAATTCCTTCTCCATGGTGGCATCGATATCTCGGTGAAGAGTTATCCGAAAATAAAAATAAAAAAATTATCAAAATTTAAATGAATGTCGCTATCGTTGTACGTAGCCGTTTTTTATTTTTTTGATTATTTACAAAATGGCAACAAATTGAAATATATTTTAATTTTAAAACTTTTTTTTTCATTCAAGCAGTTCATTAACATAGTAATTATTAAAATTTTTAAAATCGGCTACGTACAACGATAGCCACATTCATTTAAATTCTGATGATTTTTTCATTTTTATTTTCGGATAACTCCTCACCGAGATATCGATGCCACCATGGAGAGGGAATTTTTTTCATCAGTCTTTACATAACGGCTCATATCTTTGTTAATATTTAAAATAATTAGATAAAAATTTATATAGAACAAGTTCAATGTATACTTAATAAAATAACGATAATTCGATTCCTTAATTAATTAGTTACCTCTGTGAAAATAATTCTTAAAAACTAGGTTACTTCTTCAACCGTCACAGTGGCTTTCCCCCTTAAGGGGCCCACAAACGATCAACCTAGTGTTCAACCTAGTGTCCAACCATCTTTGTAAAATCAATGCCGCTACATGACCACACACGTGGCGGCAGTGATTTTATAAAGTGGTTAAACACGATAAGTTGAACACTAGGTTGATCGTTTGTGGGCCCCTTTAGATATTTGCAACCCATTTCAAGAAGCACAAAAAAACATAACAATTAACTCAATCATAACACTGCTTGGAAAAATCACTTCTACTTCCTAATTTTAAAAGAAAAATGCTTATCTAATTATGCATTTTGGATGTACAATTATTCTGTCATAAAACCAATCATTAAGATAAAATTAATAATAAATAATAATATAGTAATGAAGGTAACTAAAAATAAAAACCTTGTTTATACTCTATAAGATATTGTTAATGGTGGTGATAAGTCTTCAACTTACGTTTATTTGGGTTAATTAAGATAGTCGGCACCGCATTCTACATATACTAATCAGAATTTAATAACTATTTCATTTATTACTCAATGCCGACCGTTCCCATTAAAAAAATTACAATGTAAATTTTTACCACAAAAGCACTGAAAAGAACAAGGTACTTAAGTACCAAATTAACATTAACAATATAACAACAACAACATTAACATTAAAAATTAAATTACAAATCATTAGAACAAATCCTATGAATGGATTAACGAGATTCTTTCTGTCTCTATTGTTATATACCTTCTAGAGCAACTATAACCAAATAAGATTGAAAAATTGAGCATGGAGAAGCCTAATCCAGATTTACAATAAAAATGAAAAATTAAATATACAGTGAGTGTGTTCACGAAAAGTGGTAACAGTGAATAATTCTTAAATATTACTAGATACAAAAAAAAGTTTAAATAGTTTTTTATTCAACTCCAAATTTTCTATTGGAAACTGTCAAAGTATATTTTTTTATACTTCAAATTCAACCGGAACTAAACATAAATTTATTTTTTCAAACGGCAACATGTCATTTTTTTAACATTTTTGTAATCTGCATTTTTTTCTCTATAAATATATATAAAATTTTCATAAAGTTATATAAGAAAAAATTCGAGAAAACACAAGATTTAAACCATCAATAATAATTTATTAATTACGTATGTAGAGTGCTATGAAAAACAAAACACTATTATTATGATATGACATCATTAGACTATTTCTATGGAGTCATTTAAAAATGGTAGTTTAGGCAAATCTATCTTTAAATTTAAAAAATTTAAAAACCAAAATTAATTTAGCATCTATCAATTATCACCAAATCGCCAGAACTTCTGCGAAAATTAGAATCATATCTTGAACAAAACGGTGGCAATTTTGAAAAATTTATCAGATAAATGAAATGTTGTGTTTTCGGTGTCGTGATATTTTGTTTTTCATGGCACTCCACATACCTATGTGTAAATAAATCAGTAAATTATTATTGTTTGTTTAAATCTTGTGTTTTCTCGAATTTTTTCTTATGTAACCTTATGAAAATTTTATATGTATTTATAGAGAAAAAATTGCAGATTACAAAAATGTTAAAAAAAGACATGTTGCCATTTGAAAAAAAAAAATTTTATGTTAACTTCCGGTTGAATTTGAGGTATAAAAAAATATAATTTGTCAGTTTCCAATAGAAAATATGGAGTTGAATAAAAAACTATTTAAACTTTCTTTTGTATCTAGTAATATTTAAGAATTATTCACTGTTACCACTTTTCGTGAACACACTGTATACCTACTATAAACTTTTGACTTTATTTTCCTTTTATGGCAGGGTTTGTAAGGTTTTAGAGATCACTCACTTTTTACATCAGAATTTTTTTTTATTTTTAGGGGGTCCGAGTTGCAATCAAGACAACCACTTTTTTCGCCGTCTTGTTGGAGCAAGCACTTTCTAAATCTTATATACGATAGTTTCGCTTTAATTTTTTGGGCACGTTGAGGCTGCTTTTCCGAAAGTTACAGTTACTACATGTAGATAAAAGTAAATAGTGCATTTCTACCACCTTTGATAAATTCTTCCCAATTTATTACCACCACCATTTTTTATTAATTTTTGATGGTTTTTAATGGTTATTACCAATTTATTGGTGATTTATTTTTAATTAAAAAAATTTAACAGTTTTGATTTTTGAGTGAAGATAAATTTTTACAAATTTTGTGTATTTTTGTTTGTTTTTCCATTCAGATTTCATTGACTCCAAACTGCGGAGAGGACAGACGTCTCTTGTATATGGTTTGAAGGGTGCAAATTTGGGCTTAATTATGGATTTGATTGTGTTATTTTTCTGGAGTGTACGTATCTTCTAGTATTGTAGACGTTAGTATTTCTTCTTGTTACGAGTATTTGGGTTCTCGGAAAAGGTGGAAAATTCGAGCAGGTATGTGAATTTTCACATCAAAGTGTTTGTAGTTTTTTTTTTATTAAATTTTTGTAAAGGATCGGTTCCCAGACTATCACAGTTATCCTCCAAGTGAGTGATTAACCAATTATGGTTTATACACCAACGCAAATTTTCAAACCAAATTATATTATTATAGTTATATCTATTCAAAAAATATGCAAAGTTTTGAGGGAAGCTAAAGTTTGGCTTGATGATCATTAATTATATATATTTCAAGCTGATACCACATGATTACTACGTCCTACTTTAATCATTTGGCAGGGAGTAGTTCATCATCTGGTACCCGAATTTTTAAAATTTTTACTATCGAGGATGATAAAAATCGGCCCGAAAAGTAATAGTAAAACAAAAAATTTGTGGACCGATGAAAAATGCTAGGCAGGCATATACAAAGAAAAAATTACTTCCCACATACACGCCCAGGGCAACTTCTTTGGAAAAACTGAGATACAAAGGAAATCATCGCTTCTTTGATTCAAGTCGATCCTTACTCTCAGCGCGTAAAAGTATTTCAGAGTGCACGGACCGCCAACACTATGTGTCAATAGAGTCGCTTCTCGAACAAAAATTGCTAACTTTAAAATTAATTATTGGCTAAACTAATCGATATTGGTAATTTATTCTCAACTTAAACGCTTCATATCATTATGTATCAAATTCCGTTGAGTTTTTTTTTTAATAAATTTAATATCTTCAAGTACTGGATAACGAACTAGATCTTATTATTAGCTGCCACCATCAGTTTAAAGAAAAACTGCAAAAATTTTGATAAGTAACCCTTAAAATTCCACTCTATTTTTCGTAAATTTAAATCAGCGTCGTTTTCAACAACAAATAATGTTAAACTCGAAAATAAAAATAATAATTCTTTGTACGCTTATCATTTCACCTGATTGCAACGACATTTTCCTTGGTCAACCAAGTTCTACAAGGTACACAAATCATCATTTTGTTTTAGTATTATAAAATTTAATAAAAACAAGGAGTTACGATTTGTTAATCAATGGGCGACTATCCACAGATTCTGTTTAATTTGTATAGTACGAAAAAGAGTTCAAAGGTTCCTTCAACGTTTGTAACTTATTTATTATCCTGTTCATATCATATTGTTACTTCGGAAGCGCGTTGATAGATGCCACTAATTCTTGCTGATGCAAACCAAGTTTTTGTAAGAATATAACATAAAATCTTCTTTAGATTAGCAAACTATACGACATAATTAAAAGTGTAGGGGTTTTTATACTCCTCAATTTTTGAAAACCTGACTTCCACAACGTGGATGATGCATGTCGGGTATACTATAATGAAACGCAAGTGTGTACATATGGAATTAATAATTATAAAAAGAGGCTTTGTATGACTAATTAAACTATTAAATTTACATTCGGATAGATCATGTAAAAGCCGGTCATTTTGTTAATACTGTCCACGCAGCAAGTGGATTTATGTCCTAATTTACGTCAGCTCATACTAAAGTACTTATCAAAGTTAGACCACAACATTTGTGTTTCCATTTCTTTTATACTTTGCATTATCTTTATATTATTTTCATAGTTTTTGTAAAAAGATATTTTCCGGATGAAAGTATTCGAGTAATCATAATAAGTTTTCAATCGTCAATTATAGGTGTCAGCACTTTTCACTAATGCGGACAATCCTTTTCTAGGAGTATTTCAAAAGGAAATCCGAAATTCAGCAAATGCCATACGGAAAAATATAACTAATAATATTGTATCCAATTTTTGAAAACCTGACCTACTGCAACGCGGTTGGTATTGGTCGGGTAACAGTTAAATAAGAATAGATACTTGCAAAAAAAATAAACTGACTGATGTCAGTTTATATCTGGGGTGTATTAGCAGATGGCGCTACCGTTTACTCTATCTACATTTCTATTATCATTTCAACAACTTTTTGTAACGCAATTGTTATATTTTTTTATCAATTCTTCAAAATATGTTTATAGTCCCAAAATATGGTACCAAAGTACTTATATATAGAAAGTGACCTGACTATAAAAGAAAGAACCATTCAGGATGAATTCTGGAAAACAGCAAGAAATGAAATCAAGAAAAGAAAAAGAGTAAGAGTCGCCTATCAGAAAATATTTATAGATGAGAAAACATATGTATGGGACAAAAGCATAAACAAACTGGGAATAGCTGACAATCCAGTACAGTATCCAAAAAAGTAAGAATGAAAGAAAATAATGATGCTGTCTCGACTCATACAGTGTCATTCTGTGTAAATTATGAATGAGTTAAATAAGACGAAACCGCAAAATACAGGAAAAGGGGAAGAACGATACGGAGAAAAAAAAATGAAAGAAAAGACAATGATAAGAAAATAAAAAAGCAAAAGGAAATAATAGCGACATGGAATGTGAGAACGATGTTTGTCCGGGAAAGAGTATGGGAATAGAGGCTATACAAGAGATAAGATGGAAGAGGAGCGGAGAAATAAAAATCACTTACTATTGTTTTCCGGAGAAGCAAAACAAGGCAAGAACGAAGTATGTAGCATTTATAATTGAAAAAAGTAAAGCAAAGCATATCATGGACTTCCAAACAGTGAACGAAAGAATAGCATATATTAAAATATAAGAAAACGGGAGAAATTTATCAATAATAATAAACGTATATGCTTCAACAAAAGAAGCTGATATATTATAGAAAAAAAGATAGATACATATGGGGCATTCCACACCAAATCGACCACTTTTGAACCCGACTCCTTTTGATTTTCTTGAAATTTTTACATATTATACTATCTCACCAAAAACAGTTCTGTGAATTTTTTCAAAATTTTTATTCAACCCAAAAAGAGTTACGAATTTTTAGAAAAACTGATGTTTTTTTTTCAAACGATCGTAACTATGTCAAAAATTGACTAATCGGAACGTTTTTGTTTTGTTTTTGTTTGTCTTTAAACGTACTTTTCAGGAAAAAATACAAAAAAAAATATTCAAATTTGGATTCTACAAAATTTTTCATTTTTTCGGAGAAAATCATTGATTTTTCAAATTTCGACACTTTTGATTTTTGATTTTTTTATTTAAAAAAAAATCTGATTTATTCCGCGTATAACAACGCAAACCCCATAATGGGCCTACATTTCTTTCTATTTCTTTTGTTTAATTAAAAAATATTATTTGCGTAAAAATAAAACAAAATATTTTTTAATTAAACAAAAAAAATAGAAAGAAATGTGGGCCCATTATGGGCTTTGCGTTGTTATACGAGAAATAAATAAGAGTTTCTTTTGAAATAAAAAAATCAAAAATCAAAAGTGGACAAATTTAAAAAATCAATGATTTTCTCCGAAAAAATAAAATTTTTTGTAGAATCCAAGTTTGAATATTTTTTTTATATTTTTTCCTGAAAAGTACGATTAACGACAAACAAAAACAAAAAAAAAAACCTTTTGATTAGTCAATTTTTGAAATAGTTACGATTGTTTGAAGAAAAAAAACATCAGTTTTTCTGAAATTTTAACTTTGTAAAAAATTTTGAAAAAAATTACACAACTGATTTTACGTATTATACTATCCCACCAAAAACAGTTCTGTAAATTTTTTCAAAATTGTTTACAAAGTTAAGAATTTTTAGAAAAATGATGTTTTTTTTCTTCAAACGATCGTAACTTTTTCAAATATTGACTAATCAAAATGTTCTTTTTGTTTGTTTTTATTTGTCTTTAAACGTACTTTTCAGGAAAAAATACGAAAAAAAGATTCAAACTTGGATTCTACAAAATTTTTAATTTTTTCGGAGAAAATCAATAATTTTTCAAATTTTTCCACTTTTGATTTCTGATTTTTTTATTTCAAAAACAACTCTGATTTATTCCGCGTATAACAACGCAAACCCCATAATAGGCCAAAATCTTTTTTTATTTTTTTTATTAAAAAAACTATTATTATTATTTTTTTTATTAACCCTAATGGGTCCATACCTAGTACCCGGGTACTATTTTGACTTTAAAACGTCATATCTTTTTTTCTATCCGGCCGATTTCTTTGAGCTTTGGTGACATCTCTAAAAAAATGGTTGTCTGCACAAAAAAAATTTAAAGAAATTAAAATAGTCATATGAAGTAAAATTTTTTTGAGATTCTTTAAAGCTGTACTTAATCCAGCCATACGTAGTACCTGGGTACTACATTACTTTCTATGGGATATAAATGGTACAAAATAGCTCAATTCATTCAAAATTGTTCTAATATTTATTAGTAACAATTTATCATAGTATAAAGTGTTAAAATATAATTTGTTTTACATTTTACTTGAAATTAACTTTAGAATAGAGGCAATTTGAAATAAAAAATAAAACAAGTTAAATTTCAATGTATTATGCTCTACAAATTGTTTTAGGGACATTGATATGAGGTCACACAAGTTTTTGGTATTTCTGGAAGCTTTTCCGGGTCTTACTTTGCCTTTTTGGAACATTAAATAACCATAAAAATCAGTATCATGTTACTTTCATGCGTTCAGTAACGTCTAGTTTGTGCGTTGATGTTGATTGTGCAAGTAGAATTACCGATTGTTTTATCTTAAGGCCTAGAGTATTTTCTATACTATATTTTAAGAAATTGAAGAATATTACTAAAAAATCTTTACTTTTTTTTGTGATGGAAGATAAAAAAATTTTTTGCTTGATGAAAATACTCCCGCTGTAGTTAATATTACAAAATAAGCTTTAAATTCGTCAATTGTTAGTTTTTTTATCAACATATCAAAAAAATCTCTTCTTTTAGATTGACTTGGTGGAAATGTATTCCAAATTGTAAATTCACAAAACTTCATTTCATTTGACTCGTTTTGTTTTTCGTAACACCGATGTTCGTCTTCAGTATCGCTATCGTTACTTGGTTTAATTTCAACTACATTTCTCAATTGATCCAATATCCTCAAATATTAAAAGTTCTAATTTTTGATTAATTAAACTATAATTAATACGAATATATTAGATGTATCATGGTGAATAATATTAGGAATACAGAGATACAAAAAATAGCTGTCACCGATTAATGAAATTTACCCAATTATTTCCTTTGAGTACACAGTTTACACAATTATACATCTCTATCACATTACATCAATTGATAGATTTATTAAAAAAACCACAAAAATTCACGAGTTGCACCAGGTAACAAATAACTATTAAAATTTATTTCTATTTTAAATTAATTGGCATTCATTACGTTACTGAAAAATGAACTATTGCAATCGAGAACGTAAAATCTGCTCTCGCCTAATCAGCTTTACATCAGAATATTGTTTACAGTTTAATAAAATTTTGACACAAACCGTGAATCACCATCACATTATGTATAAATGTAACTCGATATAAACATAATTGTAACTAAAAACGCTTATATGAATATTAAAAATCCGCTAAAAGATTGAGCACAACAAGAATTACATATAATTATATGGTAGTACCCGGGTACTACGTATGGCAGATATAATGTGTAAATTTGTATGGACCCATAAGGGTTAAAAAATATTTTGTTTTATTTTTAGGCAAATAATATTTTTAAATTAAACAAAAGAAATAGAAAGAAATGTCGGCCCATTAAGAGGTTTGCGTTGTTATACGCGGAATAAATCAGAGTTTTTTTTGAAATAAAAAAATCAAGTGTCGAAATTTGAAAAATCAATGATTTTCTCCGAAAAAATGAAAAATTTTGTAGAATCTAAGTTTGAATATTTTTTTTGTATTTTTTCCTGAAAAGTACGTTTAACGACAAACAAAACCAAATAAAAACGTTCCGATTAGTCAATTTTTGAAATAGTTACGATCGTTTGAAAAAAGAACAGCAAATTTTCTAAAAATTCGTAACTTTTTTTGGGTTGAGTAAAAAATTTTAAAAAAATTCACAGAACTGTTGTTGATGAGATAGTATAATATGTAAAAATTTCAGAAAAATCAAAAGGGGTCGGGTTCAAAAGTGGTCGATTTGGTGTGGAATGCCCCATATGAGGAATTGAAAATTGGAAGAGAAGAACATAACAAAAACGGAACGGGAAAAAACACAATCCATGAAGTGATGAATACAAACGGGAAAAGAATGAGTAATCTGGCAGAGATGTGTATAATAACAGATTTTAGACATAAAAATGAACATAAAGAGACCTGGATAATACCAGGTACAAATAACGGAAACCAAAAGAGAAGATATAAATGAAGAATGAACAAACATAAGAGAGAGTATAACAAAAGCAGCTGAGCTAACAATAGGAACAAAAAAAGAAATAGAAGAAAAGAATGGTTTGATAAAGAATGCAAGAAAGAAATGAAAGTAAAAAGAAAAGCAAAAGTCAAATGGATGAGAACGCATGACGAAGCAGATAAGGAATAATATGAAGAAAGAGCAAAAAACACAGTAAAACTATGCAAAAAAAAAGAAAAGACAATGGTTGGAAAGCGAAATAAAGTAGATTTAGAGCAATCATAGCAATTCAAGAGAACTATACAAAAAATTAAAAAACCAAAGATTAAAAATACAAAAGGAAGTAAGAGGGCTGAGAGACCAAAATGGTGAAGTGCGTTACGAAGAACACGAAATTAAAAATAGATAAAAACAACACTTCAAAGAATTAATGAATATTAGTCCAAATGCTGAAATACGGAAATACGGAAAAAAAACGAAAACCCCAGGGACCGATAACATAAATACCGAACTGGATGGACACACTGCATTTTGATTAGACCTTAATTTAGAACTTTTTTATAATCATCTCCGTGCTTTAGACGGCACGTAAATCACTGACAAAAACAATAGGTAACAAGTACATTTGCAGACCAGCCTATCAATGTACTTACCGGATGTAAAACAACTAAACGCTCACAGCATCAAGAATGCCAAGTAAACTTGGTACGATGAAGAAGAAGAAATTCTCAAAATGCATTTGAGAGAGTGATAAATTAATATCTACCGCTTAGATAAGGATTCCAGGATCAAGGTCAGTGCAAGAGGTAAACAATTTTACAAAAATTTTGGAAGCTATTGTATTCCATAAATAACAATTTTATCAAACACACTTCGTGCTGGTTAGTATTTCAATATTTTGATTGTGATGCAATTTTATTACATCGGAAATTTTCTCACCAATCATAACAGCGGTTGCTGTGGGGACTGCGGAAATCGGATTTGGGAAAACACTTATATCTGCCACCCTTAAATTTGAAATACCATGTACTTGTAGCTTGTCGTCGACTACCGATGATGACTGATTTGGACCCATTCTACAAGTCGATCCAAAAGCAAAACTAGAAGTCGTTAATAACTTAAACCCACACTTCCAGTAATTTTTAGAACCAACTGGATATACCTTACATTGAGGAAAATCTCCGTAAACTATGGAAGCATTAATAGCTTTCATTGCAGAAGTTTTCACTAAGTTCTCGACTATTTGGAGTGCCTGATACATAACCTCTATATCTTGGGGATGATCAAAAATGTTTAAATCTATCAACGGGTATTCGTAAGGATTTTTTGATGCAAGTTTAACACTCCCAACTGATTTAGGTTGCAATAATGTTAAAAGAATTTTAAATGTTGATTGTGGATCAAATTTTGACCAAAGAGCATTGAATGTTTCATCTGTAGTTAATTTGTCTTCGGACCTGTTACTAGGAATCCCACTATACTTTATTTCGATATCTGGGTAATCATCAACTTTGGTGTAACTGCTCTGATAATAAGCAATTGCTTCCGCGTTTCCTGGAACTTGTAAAGTACCCGAGTATGATAAATAATTGTCTATGTTTTGCCGTAGGGTTTTTTCGGGTGCACTATAATTTGTTTGAACAAATAATGTAGCAAATGCAGGAGGCTCAATGAGATTTTCTCCTACTGGAAGATATTTGACTACTGGGATGTTATGTTTACTGAGTTCTTCTTTTGGACCTATACCGGAAAGCATTAAAATTTTTGGAGAGCTGACTGCTCCGGTGGAAACAATAACTTCCCTTTTGGTTCGAGCATGATAAAGTTTACCTTTATAAGTGAACTCCACTCCTCGTGCAAGCTTAAGGTGATTGTTAATGAGAATTTTTGTGACATACGCTGTTTCTAGTACTTTCAAATTATTTCGCTTTTGTATCAGTTTTACGAATGCATTTCCTACACTATCCCGTTGATTTCTAATTATATTGAACTGAAGCGGTGATATGCCTAATTGGTATTTTCCGTTGTAGTCATTGTTTAAACTACAGTTTAGAAGCTGTTTATGTGCCTCTACTAAAGCAGAGAATTGTAAACTGCATGATTTCATACTTTTCACGTTCCAATAACCTCCTTTTCCGTGGTAGTTTGGATCTCCATCAACTTGAGAGTTTTCAGATTTTTTGTAATACGGTAAAACATCATTAAATGTCCATCCCTTATTTCCTTGTACGGTCCATCTATTAAAATCTTCTTTATTTCCTCGGGCATACACCAAACCGTTTATTCCGCTGGTACCTCCTATTACTTTTCCTCTGGTAACTGGGCAGAGCTGATCTTTCATTCCTACAAATAATTTTAAAATGGTTTTTTTTTGATTTTTATATTTTGAACATTATACCCAAACATGAATTTGTTTGTGTTATGGTTTTATAATTCCAGGTAAATTTTGAATTGATTAAATCCAAATAAACTCCAGGAATATCACTGAATTCAGATGGAGATTTCCCTGCTTCCAACAACAATATTTTCCAATTGTATATTTCTGACAATCTATTGGCTATTACAGATCCTGTAGGTCCAGCACCAGCAATTATAAAATCGACCAATCCGTAATCTGTTTATAGTTACATGAAATTCAAAAGATAAATTTAAGTGAAATTTTAAAAAAGACCTTACCGTGTACTTTATCGGTATTTGGTTTATATTCGTTGGCATCGTTGGGCAAATTAAAATGCATAGATTCGTTAATTCCTTTGTTAATAACATTTTCCAAATAATCTACTTTTCTAATGTAATTTTTGTTACAATTATCACAACCCTTTGAAAATTTTCCCAAAGTGAAGAGAAGAATACAGAACTTTATCAAACTTTCCATTTTTATGGTTAAAAAATGTTTTTTAACGCGCTCGGAAGTATAGCGATCATGCACTACTTTATATGTCAAAAATTTACATATCTTAGAAACAATTTGAATAATATCGTGCACAAGTTGATATGAAATTATTAATTCTATTGTTAATAGCTATCTAATAACTAGGTCAATTATCTAATATGTTAATATCAAATTCAGAGATATGGTATGTGTTGTCCTTAAACAAATAATTTCGTTAACCCATTAATGTGCGTCACTCAAGTTTCCGTGAACCGATTTCAACCAAAATCTAATCAGTTCTATGACCCAATATAAAATTTGGTTGTAAAATTTTAATTAGTTTGGAAGCTACATAAAGAAAAATTTTGTGGCACAAACACACATACAGACAGACGTTTCTTGATATTTGATCTTTTTAATGGAAATAAACGGAATTTTATGAGAATTAATTTTTCTTATTGTTTAGAAAATAATATATTACAAATTATTGAAAAGTAAAGTGACCAAGTTAAAATGAAAATCGTTAATTAAATATCAGGGGCCAGTGTGGTCCGGGTTATTTCTGTACCCCAGAAAATTCCAAAGTAATATTTTTGCTAATAGATAATTTTTTCAAACAAAACTTTTATAAAAAGTTAGAGCGTAAAATTAAGAAAATTTTGAATTAGTCAGGATTTTAGTTAGCGACTTTAAATTGGTCGTAAATCAATAAAGAGCCTTGCAACAAATTTTTGTTACAATGTTACAGATAGATATGACAACTGCAATAAACTATAAATTAAGCAAAGTACGCTAGTAGTGTTTAAATAAAGTAGTTTTGGCTGAAAAGGAAGCAGCGGAACGCAAAGCCGCTGCACGTTTGACCACAACAAGAACAACGAACAAAAAGAACATCACACGACAATTAACCTCTTAGCTGTAAAAGCAAATGAAGAAAAAGAGGAAGAGATGTCAGTAAAAATCTGACACTAACGTCATAGATGGTGACGGTGTCTTGTATGAGATTTGTATTGAAGGCAAAACCTTTAAGGAAAACTCTGATAAGCGAAAAATTTACAAAATATTCTAAATTTAAATTTTAACCTACAACAGATTTGGCTTTCTGGCCTTCATGCCATCACCAGCCCAGCAGTAAGCAGCACTCCAAAACCACCAGAAAAATACACATTTGTTGAGCAAGGTAAGTCAGCTGTCAAACCCAGGTGTACAGGGGTACATCTTCACACCACCAAGCAAAAGTACTCAAAAGATGGAATTTAATGGTTTTCTCTGTCTCCAATCACAGCATATACACGATAAATTGATTGATTATCCATGACATCAATACGACAAAAATCATAAATATGAAAAACAAGGCGGCCGGGAGAATCTCGAATTCATTTTTTTGCGCTTCCGGTCCAACGTTGCCCTGCAAGTTTTAAGAACATTATGGGCCATTGGTCCAGTAATCATCAGGTGGCAGAATTATTTGCCGACAACCAAACAACCAAGAGGGTACAATGCCACTGATGCCAACAGTTTGGACACAGGTCGTCTAACTGTAACCTTGCCCCACGCTGTATTAAATGCACCAACCGCATTTGACCTTACCAGAAACGTGCTCAACCAACTTTTTTCAGAGGGGGAGCAATCCTAAATTTGCAAATTTGCCAACTGAATTAATTTAAAATTGTCAACTTTTTTGTTAAATTTACTAAGCTTTTTTGTATGGAGCAAAGTTGAACATGAGTCTAAGCAACCATTCAGCATTTTTACAAAATTTTCTCTGAACGCAATTACTACTAACACGTGATGCCATCAAAGAGCATAGCTTAAGAACGTATTTCCAAATCTAACAGTGACCAAGAAATCACTTAAACTTTTTGAACTGGAAAATTCATCTTGTTTCAACATTTTTGGCATAAAAAAATGTTTTAAAATTTTCTAAATAAGCCACTTCGATGGGAAATTTAATCTTCCACAAAAAGTTTTATATAAAGTGTATTGAAATTTTGCTTCATTTGCGAGATATATTAAAAAAACTGAAAAATGTGCATTTTCACCTCTATCTGTAGTTTCCACCCTTCAATTTAATTACAATCTAGCACAATCGCTGGATCTACAAAAGCTGGATTTACGCTGGTAATAAAGAACACTACCTGTTTTTAAAAAATACTTTTCTAGTTCCAGAAAAGGTACCTGAAGGTTACATGACAAAACAATAAAGCTGGTCATGAAGGGTTCTCAATAAAATTAACTCCAGTGTACAATAAATTTAAGGATTCCACTTTTTCATTCTTGATTAACTTTGTCACCAATGCTATGCTCAAGCAGATGAAGAAGGTCTGAAACATTTGGCCCATCATAGTCAGATTCGAGGAAGTGAACCAGAGGAATATCCGCCTGCAATGCTATCGTTGCCAAAACTTTGGCTAAGGCTCAAGCCACTGCAACATAAATCCGTACCACCTCTATAAAACATCTGTGCTTGTCATGACTAAAAGCTGGATATGACTATTTTGTTATCATTCATCTCTTTGTATTACATTACTGCAGCAATAAGAATAAAATGTTGAAAGAGTCCCAACATTTTTTTAGATTTAGAGCAGTGAGAGCGCTGTTTATATTTAAATTTTTTTTACAAAGCGAGTCCTTCGAGTGTTTTAGAGTGTTTGAAAAAAAAATTAATCTACTCCCATGGATACGCTCTTGATTTCAGTGCTAGTTTTTGAATTACATGAATTACAAAACAGTTTTTTAAAAATCCAGTGAAATCTCGTTAATCTATTCACGTGCCAATTTCAAATTTCTCTAATAAACTGTAAGTTGCAATATAAAAGTAGGCACTAAATGTGAAATTTGGTTGAAATATTCTTATTGCTTTGGGATGTAAAGCATTCACAAAATTGAGTTACACCAGTGGAGTAACAACTTGATATTTTTTTATAACTTTTTTTATAAATATTTTCTAAATTGTTTTTAGTCTTTAATTTTCTCAGAGCAATCCATAACCTTTTTCTCAAATTATTTTTAAATAAGCTTTTTTTAAGCCTCCCCAATTATTCAACATTTTGCTTATATTTGCTCCAAGCAACATGCGTACTTGGTCCTATACTATTTACGCGCCGTGTTTATTTGCGCACCGTTAGCTACGCCTTTAAATTATCAGCAGACACTGATATTTCTAGACGTTTGGTTTTATTTAACTCGTGGAACCGCAATAAATGCAAATTTGTCAAAATCAAAAACAAACTTTTATTTGTTTACAAAAATTATACATGTCAAGAAATTTCGCATTATATTTAATTTTATATTACACTTTTTAAATGTACCAAAACATTAATTAATTTTAACTTTTTTTGTAAACATACTAAAAAAAAAATTAATCCTTGGGATTAAATAGACGTACATCGTAAATAAAATAACTTTTAGTATTTGCCACAAAATCCATACCAAAAAAAGTAAGATGATCGCTACATCGACTAGATAATATTGAAATATATTTAAATCTTTTGCTGAAGACTGCAAATGCGTTGCTCCCCGATGTCTCAAAACATACTCCGTCCAAAAGATAGCCCGTTCCAGCGGCTCCTCCTTTTGGTCTCTAAGCAAAATTTGTTTTTTCATGACTTTCTCTTTGTAAGTGGGGTCGTAAATAATTTTTTTAATCGCTCTCAACAAAGTTTCTGACGTCATGATTGAAAGATCCAATTTTATCCCGTAACCGTCTAATTCAGCTTTTGCCACATTGGACTCCTGGTCACAAAACACTGGAAATGCCACGATTGGAACACCATGGTAAACGGTTTCAAACAAACTTAATAATCCTCCGTGGGTTACAAAACCACGTAGTTTCCGATGACTTAAGATGTCTTGTTGAGGCAACCACTTTCCGAGTTTTACGTTTGGTGGTAAATCAGGAATGTAATCCGGAGCATCCCATTTCCACAGAACACGTTGAGGAAGTTGTCTGAAAGCATTCAAAAACATTTGTTTCAATTTTTCGGGCACTTTGGTCGCTTTTACAGAAGATCCCATACTAACAAAAATGAATCCTGCCTCTCCACTACCTTTGATGAATTCTTCCAAATCCTGAAACAACTGATTTAATAATCTCAACTGAATAACACGGGTATCACATCTCACTAACTCAGAAAAAATTTAAAACTTAATTTTTGATACTTACAGCAGGTAATGGTTTTCCTGGTTTACAATGTATGCAAGCAATTTCTGCAACATTGGGTAAATAGGCTCTTGGATACATAATGGAAGCATAAGAGTTTTGAAGAATAAAGCTGACATTTTTTGCAGTCTCGTACATTGGAGGTACATCTCGTCCTAAATGTTTCCTTAGGATTCCTTGAAAAAATCCTCGCACAGCAATCGAATGAAGCACAAAGCTACCAATATGCACTAATGTGTTAATAGTTTTTTGTATCAAACTCATATTATCCGTGAATGGAAAACCCAAAAATGGAGTTACACTAAAAGGGTTTGGATTTCCAGCTAAAGACAACGTGATGACATGAAGTCCCACTGTATTGATGTACATAAACGGAGCTTTAAAGTGATGAACAAATCCATAACCGCATTCTGGACATGCACCATCCAATATTAAAAGATCAAACTTTTGGTTGCTGTGCAGAAAATCTTTCGTTTTTGGATCTGACAGTAATACATCGCACGACTAAAATAAAATTATGTTATTAACTTTTTCAACACAGTAAAAATTTTGAACCCAAATAAATTAGCTTTGTTTACCTCATATGCATATGTAAGGATATCCATTGGGTACACAGGCTCTTCTCCTCTCATTTTAGCACCGACTAAATCCCAATCGGTAAATTTTTCCACATACAACACCAAACTGCCAGGTGTAATTTCTTTCAAACCTGGTATGATAAAGTCAGCAGGAAACGCACTGATGAATGTTAAATTGTGACCCCGTGGTATCAACCCTTTTGCTAATTCCAAAAAAGGAATTTTGTGTGATTTAGTTCCACCCATTGTCACCATTAGTATGTTGGCACATGTACATACATGTACTAAAAACGATGTTCCAATTATCAGTTGGGTTATAAGTTGCACTAAAAGAAAATTTTTTTAAAGGTTTGAAATTACTGAATCCATTCGTGTTGAATGCAATTATTTCAAATTAAATACAAATACATTTTTTTTAATTTTTAAAAAATTTTGGACTAACTTCACACACAAGTCTAAATTGTATACTGTTTTTTTAGTTAGGACGATAGCAGTCGTCAAGGCTATCAGAGAACGTGACTGTAAACAAAATAGTTCAGTTCTCACTCATAACCGTCATACAGTAAACCATCGTTTCTCAATCTTTTTTATGCCGCGACCCCCTAATAAGCTAAAAAATTAAATAAAAAGCTCGTGACTCCCTCAGCAACATATTGAATCTTTCTTTAGCGTTTCACAGTTAACACGGCAATAATGGTAGGTACTATATTTATCCTTATGCCAATTCGGCGACACCGTTTTCGCAAAATTTGATTGATGTGCAACTCGATCTCAAGGGAGGAGATTTTAGGTGTACGACCAACGACAGTGGTTGTAGTGTCAACGACACTAGGGCAGGAATAGAGCGTTGGCCTTTTATTATTTTGAATGTTATGTTCTTTTGTACAATTAATTTTATTTCTATCTACATCCTTAGTGGTCACTGCAAAACATATAGAAAATTTGTTCATTTTGTCTGTAATCTTCGTAGCATTTGATCGTTTGCAAATGATGAAAATGTAATTTTTTTTTAACACGGCCGGTTGAACGCAGTCGTTTGAACTGAGAGTCGTTTGAAAGCAAGAAATATCATATTCATAACCCCGCTTGCGGTCAAACGTCCCTACATTCAAACGGCTCTGCATTTTAACGGACGCATTTAAGCGACTGCATTCAAATGCATAGAAATTCTAATGAATTTTTAGCAGCAAAAAAATTCGGACACTGTACAAATGAGCACTTTAGTTTAGGTACAGTGACCAGCAAACTTTTTTTTAGAGAGGATGGTCTTCTTTGAGAGTAGGTTGAGATCAACCTGCACTCCGATTTTAAAAACTAGTAAAGAACAGAAAGATAGAAAACAGTCCAAAAAGTAATAATAAAACAAAAAGTTTGCGGACTATTACAAATAAGATTTACAGGCTCAAAAAAAACCCAAGCCGGTCCAACTCGCTAAAGTGTGTGCAACTAGGAAGGGAATGGATCACCATCGATGTAAAATTCCTAACAATAAAATTTGCTCGATGTTGACGGTATCATGATGCAAGTGCTACTGCTGCTTTTCTGTTCGTTTGCCACAGTACAGCATGACATCACATCGTGAACAGAGTTTATTTGGAGGCTAACCCCTCTATTTTGTAACTTTTTCGTTACGTTCGTTACCGTTATCAAATCGTTAAAAACCATAAAGTTGGGTTTTTATATACCAGTACATTACAATTCAATGCAATTCTGAGTGTAAACCAAACTTTAAAAAAAGTCGAGTGTTGACCCGCATAAGGCGATAATCAACTTTTGAATGATTTTATTCAAGTAAGTTTTCCAAAGTTTTGAGATGATCGATGCTACGACATCCAAACGACGACAAAATGTTAAAGCAGGCATGTAAAATAGAAAAATTATTTCCGACATACACGGCCATGACGACCTCCTTAAGGGAACTGATTTAGGTCGGTGCTAAAGTATTGAGTAAATATCTAAGCTATGACTATGCTGTTTCTAAGTTTTTTTTTAAAGCTGTTTTTAAATTCTAAAAAACTCCTAAGTATGTTGCTTGGAGAAAATTTAGGCTAGAAGGTTAAAGAAAGTCATCTAAAAATTTATATTATAAAAATTTCTTTGTGAAATTCAAATCAATCAAAATTAATTAAAAAAATTATGAACCAATAGAATAGTAGCAAATCGTAAAATTTTAACTAACTAACTTAGCTTCGACCGGTTGATCGCTTGTTTAGCGGTCTCCTAAATAAAGAATGAAATGAGAGTTTTTCATAAATTAGTGGATTAATGTAATTAGTATTAAAATTTAACAAATCCAAATATATACCACAAAGCGGATGTAAATCAAGATAGTTATGAAAATCATAAAATAATTACCCTACAAATACCGGAAAAGATTAACAATTAATATTAGGCTTTTTTTTTAAAGAATACACAGACCCACAAAAAGTCCATTGCATGTATTTTCATAAGGATCAACTGTACAAGGATTTTTGCTTTTTACTAAACTAAACCAAAATTAATGAAATATATAAACAGAGTCAATATAGTTAAGCTGCATTTACATAGAGAATTGTATTTGCATAGTATGTATGTGGATGGTAGAAACCGGCACTGCTGATAGGTTTGAAAATGTAAAATTAGCAACCTTGATTAATCACCTAACCTATCAGCAGTGCCGGTTTCTACCATCTACATAGCGTCTAAATACAATCCCATATGGGAATGCTACTTTACGGACCCCCCAAAAACAAATACAATCAATAAAAATTATCACGACAAAGAAAATAATCACCGCAAAATTAACGAATGATTAGAATCAATAATAAGTTATTATTGCAAAAACATAATCGCAAACATAACAAAGTTATGTACTGCTAATGTTAACAAAAACGGCAACAAAGCCTTTCAAAATGGTTTTAATAATGAAATTTTAGATTATTAGATTAATTTGTTATTACATTAGTAAAATACAAACATTAGTAGATTAATTTACTAAATTTACTCAAGCTATTTTTATAGACGGTAAAACTGCTATTCATATTAATAAAGCTTTAATGAAATACTTTACATATTTTAGATTTCTTCAAAATTTAGTTTTAATTTAAAAATTAAAATTTACTTTACAACGGCACTGCATCACTAATCAAGTTCTGTAGTTGAGAGATTCTATTTCACGATCATTAAACATTTGAGAATCTGAAATTAATAATGTATTCCAATAAAGCAGACCATTATGGATTATGTCATCATTGTATATAATAATTCTATACACAGTGCTACAAATTATACTCATTTTAAATTAACAGTCTTTAGAAACTTAAACGAAATTTTTAAATCAACTTTATTTTACACCGAATATGCAGGAAGAAAAAGTTACAAGGAGTCCTGATGAGTAATAAAAGTTATATAATTTTTAAAAACTGGTTTTTGAAAATGCAATTCACTATTGTATTATACAAATATTAGTAGTCATATCAGGAGTCATTTCCTGTTTATGAGTAAACCTAACTCTACAACCACATTAAAAAAAGCAGTTAACAAAAAAGTTGAGTTTTTGAGTTACGCTTACCCATAAACAGGAAACAGTCTCTGATAATTTTAATCATTATATAATGAATAACGTGTGTCTATTATATAAAAGCAATTTTGCCGGATAATAACCTTCAAGATAAGCAAGCAGGGAACGGTTCTGATATGATAACATTGGTCATTATATGAGGACAACTATGTAAAGAAAGTTTTCCGGCGATAATGAAAACTCTCAAGTAAGGGAGGTCATGGAATCACACCACTCTTACTTGACGGCTTTGTTATCTTCAAATATAAAATACAATATAAAATTTTGCTAATTTGCTGTTAGTCGTTACTAATTTTGTAGTGCTGATCTGTAGAACGTAGTTATAAAAAATATAATGATAGTTTTAAATCATATAAAAATTTTGTTTTTTAGTCTTAGTTTTTAAATTTGACATACATTTTTTATATTTGGTTTCAGTTTAGGTGGTTTTAAATGCAAGTCTGGTCCAAAGTTTAGTCGCTTTCTAAATCACGGATATGATCAACTACGAGCCTAAAATTACAACCAATGGGATTGTTTCTCAATTGTACCCCTTAAAGTACCCCTCTTCTGTACCTTATAAACTATGCACTGTGCCCGGTGAAGTTTTTAGTTGTAAAATTTAATATCTTTTTAACTTACGTTAGTGTAATCGACACAAATTATATTAAAAAGGATTAAAATTTATTTTTACTTTTTAAATTTCGCAAGATTGTGTTATACAATACAATTTGGGTTGTCCTAATTTATAACTTTTTTTTACAATTTTTACCTTTTCATAGGACCTTTCAAAAGGTACATTTACAACATTAGTTGCTTAAATTGTACCAAGAATTTTCTAAAACACTCCTGTTCCTTAACTTTGTTTGTGTTTTATGGTATCTTAACAAAGTGCAAAATTAAATTTACACCCAAGATTTATTAAATGTAAGCAATTGAATTTCAAGCGGTAATATCACCTGGAAACTTTTTGATGATAAAAAACAAAGTTAGTGAAGATGGAGTGTAATCACTAATCAGATTTAAATCACAAGTAGATAATACTAATAATATCAAATTACCAAAAAATAGTAGCTATTAAAAGTATTATGTATAGGTACGATTTAAGCAACATGATAAAAAAAGTATTATAATTTGAACTTTAATCAATAAATTTTATATTCTCTCACCAAAATATTGCCCAAATACTCACTATTTAACGTAACCGTGTTTACTATTTTATAATTATAAAACTTCTGCTTATCCAATCTATGCAGTTTGTTCGTGAAAGGAAATTGCTTTAAACTATTGCGTGCTGTTTATAGTCTTAAGTATATTAAAACCTTTTTCATGTTTTAGAAATAGAGTAACTAATAATTATTATATTGAGTTGCACTAAGATGGTAACCTTTTATAGTATTTAGCCGTGAGAATAAACAAAATTAATTAAATAATATGTACATAATCTAATATTTCTGGAAAAATTATTCAAAGCTTTATACAGGGTCGGACTAGCCCGGTCGGCTAACCGGTCAGTCAAATTGGGCCCAACTGAAATTAGAGCCAAGTGGAAATAGGTAAAAAAAGATCTCGAAGTGTAGTCGATTATTGAGCATTTGAAGCCAACAGAATTTCATAGCGTGGCGGTCGGAGAGCAATGGTCAAGCAAATTGACTATAAACGCTCAATACCCGGTTTGAATCCAACTTCAGACAGGTAATTGAGTTAATTTTTGTTACATCTTCAAAGTAATATCAGAAATCAAGTCAAAAACTCAAGAACACACTACAATATCAAGGCACAACCCAACAAGATATAAATAAAAGATTGAAAAATTCTGTTATTGTTAACGTTTTTCAGAAGGGCAGGGTCGACTAAGAAGTAATAAAAATTTCTTTTCAGAAGAAGTAGAAGAGTTAAATCAATATAAATTTTAATATAACTCACCATTGTATTAAATATGGACTTTCCAATGTCATGAAAAGGTTTATTTTTTAAACTGACTCGGAAATGCTGCAAAAAAGCATTAAGAAAAGTTAAAATTACCCTTTCAATTTATCAATGGTACAGCTACAAAGTGGAACTCTGGCGAGTAAAAAAAAATTGTAGTTTTTTGTTTACTTAAGTCAATTGTAAAACGTTACAAAAATAAGTTAACAAATCACAAAAAAAAGTAAAAAGTAGTACGTAAAAATTTTCTATTTTATATACCTACATATTTTTTAGAACCATTGTATTCGAAACTATTCTGGGGTTTATGCGACCCTTCATCTTCATCGATGTACGAGCTACTAGATCGTAAAACAGTAATAAAATAATAAAAACAGCTTTAAACGATTTTGAATTTTTAAATTCAAATTTTGTTAACTTTATTTCATTATGCATTCTTTTCTCGAACTTATAATAATTAATAATTTGTGATTTTTTTAAATATCGGGAAAAAAATGTAATATATTTGGAGCTTAATCGGAATTGTCGTTACAATTGCTAACTATCAAATTTAAATTTAGAAACACAGCGACAATGCGTCTGCGTCTGACTACTTGTAACTGCTTAGAACCAAGGACTGTTAGAACTGTTCTATGACTGTTCTATTACAGTCCCGAATGTGGTTGGAAAACGTTTCAGTTGTAATTTCAGAACTTGGAACTAGTAATTTTTGTGGTTGGAAAGGACATTTATTAACGCGCATGCTCAACAGTCCAAGTACCGTTCTAGAACCTTCGGTTGAAAAGAACCTATTATGAAGACAACTATTCAAAGGAAATTTTCCTGTGATAATGAAAACTCTCAAGTAAGGAGGTCATGAAATCACACCACTCTTACTTGAAGGCTTTGTTATCTTCAAATATAAAATGCAATTTAAAATTTTATTAGTTGCTGTTATATTAGTCGTTACTAATTTTGTAGTGCTGATCTGTAAAACGTAGTTATTCGTATAAATCAATATAATGAATGTTTTAAATCAAATAAAAAATGTTTTTTTCAGTCAAAAGTGTCCTAATTATTAGTTTTTGAATTTGACATACATTTTTTATATTTGGTTTCAGTCTAGGTGTTTTTAAACGCAAGTCTGGTCCAAAGTTTAGTCACTTTCTAAATCCCCCATATGATCGACTACCAGCCTAAAATTACAACCAATGGGATTGTTTCTCAATTGTACCCCTTAAAGTACCCCTTTTCTGTACCCTATGGACTGTGCACTGTGCCCGGTGAAGTTTTTAGTTGTAAAATTTAATATCTTTTTAACTTACGTTAGTGTAGTCTACACAAATTATTTTAAAAAGGATTAAAATTCATTTTTACTTTTTTGGGTTGTTTTTTTTTAATAGGACCTTTCAAAAGGTACAATTTACAACGTTAGTTGCCTAAATTGTACCGAGAATTTTCTAAAACACTCCTGTTCCTTAACTTTATTTGTGTTTGATGGTATCTTAAGAAAGTGCAAAATTAAATTTACACCCAAGATTTGTTAAATGTAAGCAATTGAATTTTAAGCGGTAATTTCACCTGAAAACTTTTTGATGATAAAAAACAAAGTTAGTGAAGATGGAGTGTAATTAAATCTAATCACAGGTAATACTAATAATATCAAATTACCGAAAAAATTATAGTAGATATATAATATCTACGTAGTATTATATTAAAAGTATTAAGTATAGGTACGATTTAAGCAACACAATAAAAAATATTGTAATTTGTACTTAAATCAATAAATTTTATATCCTCTCACCAAAACATTGCCCAAATACTCACTATTTAACGTAACCGTGTTTAGTATTTTATAATTATATTACTTCTGTTAATCCAATCTATGCAGTTTGTTAGCAAAAGAAAATTATAATTATTATATTGAGCTGCACTAAGATAGTAACCTTGGATTTTGGATTTTAACCTTTTATAGTATTTAGCCGTGAGAATAAACAAAATTAATTAAACAATATGTACATAATCTAATATATAGCTGGAAAAATTATTCAAAACTTTATACAGGGTTGGACTGACCCGGTCGGCTAACCGGCCATCGTCGGTCAAATTGGTCCTAACTAAAATTAAAGTCAAGTGGAAATAAGTAAACAATGAGCTTGGGATAGTCGATTATTGAGCATTTGAGGCCAATAGAATTTTATAGCCGGTGGCCAACCTAGCCAGTCCGACCTTGAATTCATACGCAACATACCATAGAAAAAAAAATTAAAAGATTATGGAGCCTATTAAATACTTCTTTTTTTTCTCATTTTAGGCTTTGCTTTTTACGTCACCTCCACGTCCGTGATGGTAACCTCTGATCTCTCATGCGTTTTTTGGGTTTTCCCACATTTTGTCTTCCTACTGGTTTGCATATGTATTTTGAGAGTCGGTCATTCTTATTGTGCGACTTTTCCGTTTATTTTGATATCGGAGTATTTTTTCAGTATTCCTGACTCTATCTATCCCAAAATGGATCTCAAAAACCTCATTTCGGCAAGCTGGAGTCTTCTTTCAGTTGTCTTTGTAAGTGTCTAGATGTCGCTTCTGCAGGTAAGTGCCAACCACAAACAACAACAAACATAACCATATATTAAGTAGAAGATAAATCAAATTAAATTAAACTAAGGATGTTTGAGAGATGTCAATCTAAAGAGTTCATAAATTCAGAAGTAAATTAAATTTACATTATCTATATTTTGTCCTTGATGATTCAACTTACATTGATTTATCTCTTCTACTGCTTATTTTAAAATAACAATATAATTATAATTATTAAGCATTGTTTGATGAAGTTACATAACATAATAATCATTAACATAATACCTAATTTCAACGAGCCATTAAAATCTAATTAATTAGGGTTACATTAAACTTTCTTAGTTGTTTCGTTTAGGAAAACTATGAACCTAACTATGGAATATCAGCTTAAAGCGAACTATTTGAGCTGTGGTTTAAACTTGTAAATCTACATATTATGTATGTACATATATGTCTGTATGCGTGTAAATAATGTCAATACATAAACTAAAATAAAATACCTAAATACCTTAAAATAAAATCCCGTTGGTAGTGAATTTCTTCTAAGTCGTTTTGATGCATAGAAAAGTAGCTAATAAAATTCATATGGAAGCCATTCCGTCAGAAAACCTGGACGTTCGACCTTTTTAAAATGATTTTATATTTTAATATATTGTTCCTGTATTAGCCACAGCCGTGAAGTGATGTGACTGCTGGTTGAGTACAGAGCGGAAATTCTGGGTTCAAATTACGGACTACAGAGTTTCTTAGCTCGGCCTTCCAATAGGCATCCACACGCTGTGGTGAAATGGATATTAATTTATCTGAAATATGTTATATGGGGACTGATCCACCCCGCCAATCAGATTTATAATTCCTATAAAGGAAAACCAATATTTTATTTAGAATGTAAAAAGCTTAATGAATGAATGTTCCTGGTATATAAACTATTAACAAATTTTTTTAAACAAAAATTTATAGTTGAGAATAAGTCTTAAATAGTAATCTACAGGAAAATATTAAATTTTATCCTCCTGATAGTGGCTTTTGTTGTGATAATATTTTTGTAAAGAAGTATAAAATTTAATATCTACCTGTAGATTATTATTTAAGACCTATAATTTTTAACTTAAATTTTTGTTATTTATGTAGAAGGTCAACTAACACGTTTTAAGAAATTCATTAAAATTTCAAATTTAAAACTTTTTTTTGTTTTAGGAAACCATTTATGTCTTGAAATCACTCAAAATCATTGAAAAATAAGCATCCACAGAAATACTCATAACTTAAGAACAAAAAAAGTTTCTAAAACATTTTTTCATTTGTTATTATTTAGTTCTTCCTTGAATTGCATTTCACAATATTCCTCCATCCGACTTTGAATTTTTATTTGTCTTTATACGTATTTTATGCATGGATTTCGTGCAAGTGTTGATAAACTGATAACTGTAACGCCGCGTAGAAATTTAGTTTTCCACAAATTGCAATACCGGTGTTTTTGGCTATTTTTCGATACCGAAATACCGTTATTTTTGAATTGAAAAAATACCGGTATTTCGGTATATAATTTGATCAATCTGTAATCATATTACAAATATTCTAGTAGTACGCATGTTACCCAGAGAAAACAGAGACTGGGGGGGGGGAATTGAAAAAAAAATCATACCAAAAAATTTTGGGGAAAGAAAGACCGAGAGGTACAAAATGTGTAAAATATGAAATGTTTGTCATGTTTTGGGTGGCAAATTTGCAAAAGCAAGAATAATATTGTCATTATTGTAGTTCGGATCTGGGATAAATAAATAAATGAGAATTGGCAATATGTAATTGTGTAAATAATTTAATTAATTGGTAAATTATAATTACCATTGTATCCATTTAATTTGAATAGTCACCTACAATAGTCGGATAATATAATATTTGCTATTGTCTTCCACTAATTTAAAAATTAATTTGGTTTTCTTGATAATTATTCCAATGAACTTCGAATCCTGAAGACGATCCAGATCATGGCTATATTGTTGTGAAAATATTTTTGTAAAGAAGTATAAAATTTAATATCTACCTGTAGATTATTTTTTAAGACCAATTTAACTATAAATTTTTATTATTTATGTACAAGGTCGACTAACACGTTTTGAGAAATTCATTATGTGTAGGGTTTGTTAGTTTGGTTTGTATCTCACGTAATTGTTGTTAATTTTGTTGTTAGACTTATTAATCATAATATACAAAGTTGTAAGGTTTGTACATATAAATAGTAAGATGTTGAATTTGCACTGTAGAAAATGTATCTATTAAGAATAATTATAATACATGTGAGTGGTACACTAATGAACGACATATACTTAAAAAAGTCTCTAGCATACTGCAGGAAAAAGCGAATTCAATGCACGTCCCCACTATAATATGTCGCGTAAATACACTGCAAAAATGTTGCATTTAAAATCGACTAAACACATTAAAATTTCAAATATTCATCAAACTTTTTTTATTAAATTTTTTTACCTCTCGTTTTTTTTAGGAAACCATTTTTATGTCTTGGTTTTGCATTCGAATCTTGAAATCATTGAAAAATAAGCATCTACAGGAAGAATTCCTAACTTAAGAACAAAAAAAGTGTATAATACATTTTTGCATTTGTTATTTAGTTCTTCATTGAATTGCATTTCACAACATTCCTTGATCCGGCTTTGAATTTTCATTTGCCTTTATACGCATTTTATGCATGCAAAGATATGAAAATTTATGATGAAAATTTTGAAAACCTGATAAACATTTCGACAAAAATCATAAATAATAACCAACAAAATTTAAACTCTGGTGTGAAGAAAAACGCCGTTATCATAGAAGGAGAGTGTTTTAAAGGCGATGTTGTTAATAAAGTCTCAGAATTAAAAAAAAAAAACATTTCAATCGAGGAAATAATTAAAAATTATAAAATAAAAGAACATAAAGTAAAAGAAAACAAAAGCAAAGGTACACTTATCAGTTTACGAAGATATTTGAACAGGGAGAAAGTAGCCGGATTAAGAAATTGGGAGGAATTTAGAAAAGAAGAAAAGAAAAAATCATATTTTAGAAAGGTCTTGGAAAAAAAAAGATGTGACAAAAGCGTGGGCGCATATTTTGTTGAGGTGGATCTATCGTCGAGCGCGATTGAAAAATGATGGAAGTCACTAATTTCCAACAAAATAGAAAAGTGGGTGAATAAGTAAATATACCTACGGCAACCGCAACTGAAAATAGAAATTGATAAAAATTAATTTGTAAATTTGATGATTAAGAATGAAAACGAATGCAACTATCACGTTAAATCAATTTAAATTAAAACAACAATAATTGATAACAATCAATTATCTAAAAATAAAACTATGCACTTAAAAAGAAAAATAAAATTTAATAATGCAGGACAATTTTGACAAGTGATAACAATTATCTTCAGGCAATAAACAGAATGAGAATTTTAAAAATTTAAAAAGTAATTTTAAATAAAGTAAAAGTTTTTCTATAATACTTAATTACAAAAATAAAATTTTATGGTATCGTATTCAAGCAATAAAATTGAAATATTTAATATAAAATTGGTAGTTACTAAGGATTCATCACTATGAAAATTAGGATTTAAAGATTATGAAAAAGATTTATTATGGAAGAATTGAGTCGGATATATTATGCTGTGATCTAAATGTCCAACATCGATCTGTAGACTATAGGGAAGGCAACGGGAAACCACCCCATTAATATATCCCTAGTAAAGTCTTCTTGGCTTAGCCTGAAAGATCGCCAACACCCGGATTTGGATAGGCACCTGAAGAAGAAGAAAAGATCAATCGGAAGATTGAAGATTAAAAATTAGAATTATTGAAAATCCACAGAAGAAAAATTAAAGCTTTGAAAAATTATAAAATATTTTTGAAGAATTGAAGTTTTATTGAAGTTGAAGAGGGTTAGAGTCAGTTATTAAATAGTATTTGGAATTGTGTTTGAAGATTATGGTAATTTTGATATAAAATAATTTATGGATTGATTTACATTTTACACTTTTACAGCAATGCAAAATTGTAACCTTTAGAACCAACTGGATATATAGAACTTTTCCATTGAGGAAAATTTCCGTAAACTATGAAATCATTAATAGCTTTTATTGCAGAAATTTTCAGTTTTCAGTAAGTTCTCGACTATTTGGAGAGCCTGATACATAACATATATATATCTTGGGGATGATCAAAAATGTTTAAATATATCAACGGGTATTCGTAAGGATCACTTGTTGAAAGTTTAACACTTCCAACTGATTTAGGTTGCAATAATGCTAAAATAAATTTTAAATGTTGATTGTGGATCCAATTTTTGCCGAAAATCATTAAATGTTTCATCTGTAATTGATTTGTCATCAGAACTATAACTAGAAATCCTATTATACTTTATTTCGATATCTGGGTAATCATCAACTTTGGCGTAGCTGAAATTTTTTTTGGTTGATGACCTTGATTTTCAGCTTTGTTCAATAGTTATTATTATAGTATGTTCGTTAACACAATCTTGTGCGTCACTACTAGTATCAAATTTCCGTGATTTCAACCAAAATCTAATCAGTTTTATTATAAGCCAATATAAAATTTGGTTGTAAAATTTTAATTGGTTTGGAAGCTACATAGAGAAAAATTTTCTGCACAAACATACATACAGACAGACAGACATACATTTCTTGATGTTTCGTTGTTTTAATGGAAATAAATGGAATTTAATGAGAATTTAATGAGAAAAATTTTTTATTAATACTCAAAAATTATACATGTCCAGAGATTTCGCAATGTATTTTTTTAATGTACTAGGTACCGAAAAGTTAATTAATTTTCACTTTTTCTGTAAACATACCAAAATTAATTCTTTGGATTAAATAGACATACATCGCAAATAAAATAACCTCTAGTATTTTCCACAAAATCCATACCAAAAGAAGTAAGATGATTGCTACATCGACTAGATAATATTGAAATACACTGAGAAAAAAGATTTGTAGCTGTAAATAAATTTTAGTAACGATAACTAACTATTTGATTGAAAATGGCACCAGCACATACGACAATAGTCGTTGACACTAAAATATTTTAGTTAGTTATTTATCAATAGTAACACATTTTATTAGTTAATCTGACAAATAAAATTAGTAGAGAGAAATAAACTTGGATTTTTATAGTAACTAGAATGCTTATTAAGAAGAAATAATTTTTATTAGTTAATTGCCATAATACCTTTTTGTGAAATTAACTAAACTTTACTTATTACATTTACTAAAATAATTTGTAAGAAGTGATATTATTTGTTAGTAAATTTTGTACTTTTTAATAACCTACCTTTGTTATTATTCATTACCATCACTGTTACTTAAACAAAAACATTTATTACATTGAAAAATTTTATTATTATCAAAATTTATAATTAAATTTATTAAAATTAAAATATTACAAATAAGTATAGAAAAAATAAATAACTCAGTTTACTCAGTTACAATATATATAGGTACGTTTGTCCATATCCGTTTATGGCGGATTTCGCATAGCAACAAATAATTTTCCACTCGCCATCACACATAACATTGCAAATGGAAATTCACATAAGTCACAAAAATTTAATAACACAAAGACACAACACTTGTAACACTTTTAAAACTTTCTTATAATATTATAGTAGGTAGGTACATCTAAATCCAACGACTTCTATTTTATTATGGCGCAATTGTATGCTGAAAATGCAACTTTGCAGATTTTTTATCTCGCAACGGAATTGTAGGTGCATTGATAAACCTCGTCTTCACACATCTAGTGGGTACTTGCAAAAAATATGTTTTTTAAAATGAATAATTTTTTACTACTGTTGACTAAATGTAATAAAATTAACTAAAATTTTAGTACATTTTTTTACTTAGACTAGCAAATTATTTAGTATCGCAAGGTAAAATCTTAATAAAACTTACCAAAAGTGTTGCATGTAAATACAAAATATTTTAGTATTGTTGACAACTTTTGTGTACAATAAATGTTTTTTTAAAATGAATAATTTTTTACTACTGTTGACTAAATTTTTTAATAAAATGAACAAAATTTTTAGTACATTGTTTTACTTAGACTAGCAAATTAATTATGTCGCAAGGTGCAATCTTATAACATTTACCAAAAATTTTACATGTAATTACAAAATATTTTAGTATTGATAACAACTTTTGTTATTTCATAATCATTACAAATTTATTTTTCTCAGTGTATATTTAAATCTTTTGCTGAAGACTGCAAATGCGTTGTTCCCCGATGTCTCAAAACATACTCCGTCCAAAAGATAGCCCGTTCCAGCGGCCTCTCCTTTTGGTCTTTAAGCAAAATTTGTTTTTTCATGACTTTCGTTTTGTAAGTGGGGTCGTAAATAATTGCTTTAATCGCTCTCAACAAAGTTTCTGACGTCATCGTCGAGAGATCTAATTTTATCGCGTAGCCATCTAGTTCAGCTTTTGCCATATTGGACTCCTGGTCGCAAAATACTGGAAGGGATACGATTGGAACACCATGGTAAACAGTTTCAAACAAACTTAATAATCCACCCTGGGTTACAAAAACACGTAGTTTTCGATGACTTAAGATGTCCTGTTGAGGCAACCACTTTCCGAGTCTTACGTTTGGTGGTAAATCGGGCATGTAATCGGGAGCATCCCATTTCCATAGAACTCGTTGAGGAAGTTGTCTAAAAGTGTTCAGAAACATTTGTCTCAATTTTTCGGGCATCTTGGTCACTTTTACAGAAGATCCCATGCTAACAAAAATAAATCCTGCCTCTCCACTACCTTTGATGAATTCTTCCAAATCCTGAAACAACTGATTCAGTAATCTAAACTGTAACTAAACTAAAACAAATTTAATTTTTGTTACTTACAGCAGGTAATGGTTTTCCTGGTTTACAATGTATGCAACCAACTTCTGCAACATTGGGTAAATAGGCTTTTGGATATGTAATATGGAAGCATGAGAGTTTTGAAGAATAAAACTGACATTTTTTGCAGTCTCGTACATTGGAGGTACATCTCGTCCTAAATGTTTCCTTAGGATTCCTTGAAAAAATCCTCGCACAGCAATCGAATGAAGCACGAAGCTACCAATATGCAATAACGTGTTAATAGTTTTTTGTATCAAACTCATATTATCCGTGAATGGAAAACCAAAAAATGGAGTTACACTAAAAGGGTTTGGATTTCCAGCTAAAGACAACGTGATGACATAATGTCCCACTGTATTGATGTACATAAACGGAGCTTTAAAGTGATGAACAAATCCATAACCGCATTCTGGACATGCACCATCCAATATTACAAGATCAAACTTTTGGTTGCTCTGCAGAAAATCTTTCGTTTTTGGATCTGACAGTAATACATCGCACGTCTAAAATAAAGTTACCTTATTAACTTTTTCAATACAATAAAATTTTTGAACCCAAATAAATTAGCTTTGTTTACCTCATATGCATATGTTAGGATCTTCATTGGGTACACAGGCTCTTCTCCTTTCATTTTAGCACCGACTAAATCCCAGTCGGTAATTTTTTCCACATACAACACCAAACTGGCAGGCGTAATTTTTTTCAAACCTGGTATGACAAAGTCAGCAGGAAACCCACTGATGAGTGTTAAATTGTGTCCCCGCGGTATCAAACCTTTTGCTAATTCCAAAAAAGGAGTTTTATGTGATTTAGTTCCACCCAATGTCATCATTAGTATGTTGGCACATGTACATACCTGTACTAAAAACAATGCCCCAATTATCAGTTGAGTTATAAGTTGCACTAAAAAAAAAAAATTAAAAAATTTGAAATTACAGAATCAATTCGTGTTGAATGCAATTATTTCAAATTAAATACAAATACACTTTTTTTAATTTTTAAAAAATTTTGGACTAACTTCACACACAAGTCTAAATTGTATACTGTTTTTTTAGTTAGGACGATGACAGTCGTCAAGGCTATCAGAGAACGTGACTGTAAACAAAATGGTTCAGTTCTCACTCATAACCGTCATAGAATAAACCATCGTTTCTCAATCTTTTTTGTGCCGCGACCCCCTAATAAGCTAAAAAATTAAATAAAAAGCTCGTGACTCCTTCTGCAACATATCGAATCTTTCTTTAGCGTTTCACAGTTAACACGGCAATAATGGTAAGTACTATATTTATTCTTATGCCAATTCGGCGACACCGTTTTCGCAAAACTTGATTGATGTGCAACTCGATCTCAGGGGAAGAGATTTTAAGTGTACGACCAACGACAGTGGTTGTAGTGTCAACGACACTAGAGCAGGAATAGAGTGTTGGCCTTTTATTATTTTGAATTTTATGTTCTTTTGTACAATTAATTTTATTTCTATCTACATCCTTAGTGGTCACTGCAAAACATATAGAAAATTTGAACTTTGAAAAGTCGTTTCAACTGAGAGTCGTTTGAACGCAATAAATTTATTCAATATCATAACCCCGCTTGCGGTCAAACGTCCCTACGTTCAAACGGCTCTGCATTTTAACGGCCGCATTTAAGCGGCTGCATTCAAATGCATACAAATTCTAATAAATTTTTAGCAGTAGAAAATTCGGACGCTGTACGAATTAGCACTTTAGTTTAAGTACAGTAACCAACCGACCTCTTTTAGAGAGGATTGTCTTCTTTGAGAGTATCAGCCTGCACTCCAGTTTTAAAAATTTCTAATAGACAGAAAGATAGAAAACAGTTTAAAAAGTGATAATAAAACAAAAAATTTGCGAACCATTGCAAATAAGGTTTACAAGTTCAAAAAAAAAAAAAATTTACATAAAAACGACAATTTATTGGGTGCGGCTAGAAGGATAGTCCGGTCCATGGCATAAATTTCTTGCAAAAATCATTTAGTATATCATTTTCAATCGAAGTTTATGTATCCAGCGTAGATTTTAATGTGGATCTAACATTGCGTTGTTAAAATTAACCACACGGTCGCTCCGCTTCACTACTTTTGCTTTGCATCTTCTAAACCGTTTTGACTAACGTTGTATCAATTAAAGATATCCCCCAAGCCGGTCCAACTCGTTAAAGTGTGTTACTAGGAAGGGGATGGATCACCATCGATGTAAAATTCCTAAACAATAAAATTGACTCAATGTTGACGCTATCATGATGCAAGTGCTACTGCTGCTTTCCTATTCGTTTGCCACAGTTAAGCATAGCATCACATCGTGAACAGAGTTTATTTGGAAGCTATCCCTTCTATTCTGTAACTTTTTTGGTGCAAGGTTTATAGAATTGACGCTAAAATGCAAATTTTACGATTGAAACCTCGATTAATTCTGAAAGAGCATATTTTAAATAAGAGAATTAGATGAGGAAGATGGCCTTAAAACCACCAGTTTTCTCAAAAATCGATTTTAAAAAAGCTTGATTTTCATAGCAATTTTGGTGAATTAATTCATTCTATTGTCGGTGCGTGTGAATGTAACTGGTCTTAGCTTTGCGCAGAGCGGCGATAACCGGAGCGACACTTGCATTGAGATGCTTCAACAGTGCACTTTGAGCGAAGATCATGGTTTTCAATGGTAAATGTGCAGGAAAAATGGCTTAAAGCGCTTGAGCGCAGCGAGAAGTGCTTTAAGTCAATTTTTCCTTGTACAACCACCCTGATTTTACGGGCCTAGGGGTATTTTTATAATGAGTGAAAATTGCTATGAAAATCGAGCTTTTTTGAAAATACTAGTGGTTTTAAGGCATTCTTCCTCACCTTATTCTCTTATTTAAAATATGCTCTTTCAGAATTAATCGAGATTTTAATCGTAAAATTTTTATTTTAGCGTCAATTCTATAAACCTTTCTCCTACTGTTCAATGCAATTCTGAGTGTAAACCAAACTTTAAAACAAATCGAGTGTTGACCCGCATAAGGCGATAATCAACTTTTGAATGATTTTAATCGAGTAAGTTTTTCGAAGTTTTGAGATGACCGAAGCTACAACAACCAAACGACGACAAAATGCTAAGACAGGCATGGAAAACGGAACAATTACTTCCGACATACACACCCATGACGACTTCTTCGTTTGAGAAGAAGAGAACTGATCTAGGTCGGTGCTAAAGCATTGAGTAAATATCTCAGCTATGACCATGCTGTCTCTAAGCCCAACACGTACCGTTAACAGAATGCCCTATAAAAGCAAATATCTAACAGAAAATGAAAAATTTTAAAATCGATTATGAGATAAACTAATCAATATACGACATTTGTCATTTAAAACGCTTCATTTTAATGTTATCTATCAAATTCCGTTAAGTTTTTTTTAAATATAAATGTATATTTGACTACAGGTTATTGTTCTAGACCCGTTCTCATTTTTCGTGTACTTTTAAATTCTAAAAAAACTCCTAAGTATGTTGCTCGGAAAACATTTAGGCTAGAAGGTTAAAAAAAGTTATCCAAAAATATTTTTAAAAAGTGATGCAAATTTTGGAAGCGCAAATAATTTTATACCTAAAAAACCTAAAAATAAAAAATGTTCCTTTGTCTTCCTTTTATTTTTAATTTATTATCACTAAATCTATAGAGCAAATTTACTTATTGCGTAATGATCTACAACCACGGGAGGGGACAGAGTTTCCAAAATTGTGAAGTCATATTTTCTATTTTCATTTTGCCGATTTAAAAAAAGGTTGATTTGTTTGGGTTTTGCTTAATAAAAAAAAAGAAAAACGGGGTTCAAAGAAGTGTGACGTAATATTTAGAGGGGGTCGATGTATTTGTGATAATAAGGGTTTGAATAACGCTTAAAATTTATGAACGACCCATAATATAATAGTGCAGTTTTTTAAAAAATTTCCACAAGTGTGAAATTCAAATCAATCAAAATTAATTAAAAAAATTATGAACTAATAGAATGGCAGCAAATCGTAAAATTTTAACTAACTAACTTAGCCTCGACCGGTAGATCTCTCTATTAACGGTCACCTTATTAAAAAAAATTGTTTCCTAACTAACCTAAGCTAGACCGGTGTAGATCGCTTGTTTAGCGGTCTCCTAAATAAAGGATGAAATGAAGGTTTTCTATAAATTAGTGCATTAATGTAATTAGTGTTAAAATTTAACAAAGCCAAATGTATACCACAAAGCGGATGTAAATCAAGATAGTTATGAAAATCATAAAATAATTACCCTACAAATACCGGAAAAGATAAACAATTAATATTAGATTTTTTTTTAAAAGAATACACAGACCCACAAAAAGTCCATTGCATGTATTTTCATAAGGATCAACTGGTCAAGGATTTTTGCTTTTTACTGAACTAAACTAAAATTAATTAAATATATGAACAGAGTCAATATAGTTAAGCGGCATTTACATAGGGAATTGTATTGGTATGATATGTATGTGGATGGTAGATTCTACCATCTACATAGCATCTAAATAGAATCCCATATGAGAATGCTACTTTACGGACCCCCCAAAAACAAATACAATCAATAAAAAATTATCATGACAGAGAAAATAATCACCGCGAAATTAACGAATGTTTAGAATCAATAATAAGTTATTATTGCAAAAATATAATTGCAAACATAACAAAATTATGTACTGCTAATGTTAACAAAAACGGCAACAAAGCCTTTCAAAATGGTTTTAATAATGAAATTTTAGATTAATTTGTTATTCATTCATTAAGCTTTTGTGGATGTCCACTGAAAGGCCGAGCTAAGAAATTCATTACATTAGGAATATACAAACATTAGTAGATTAATTTACTAAATGTACTCAAGCTATTTTTATAGACGGTAAAACTGCTATTCATATTAATAACGCTTTAATGAAATACTTTACTTTTTTTAGAATTCTTCAAAATTTAGTTTTAATTTAAAAATTAAAATTTACTTTACAACGGCACTGCATCACTAATCAAATTTTGTAGTTGAGAGATTCTATTTCACGATCATTAAACATTTGAGAATCTGAAATTAATAATGTATTCCAATAAAGCAGACCATTATGGATTATGTCATCATTGTATATAATAATTCTATACACAGTGCTACAAATTATACTCATTTTAAATTAACAGACTTTAGAAACTTAAGCGAAATTTTTAAATCAACTTTATTTTACACCGAATATGCAGGAAGAAAAAGTTACAAGAAGTCCTGATGAGTAATAAAAGTTATATAATTTTTAAAAACTGGTTTTTGAAAATGCAATTCACTATTGTATTATACAAATATTAGTAGTCATATCAGGAGTCATTTCCTGTTTATTAGTAAACCTAGCTCTACAACTACATTAAAAAAAGCAGTTAACAAAAAGGTTGAGTTTTTGAGTTACGCTTACTCATAAACAAGAAACAGTCTCTAATAATTTTAATCATTATATAACGAATAACGTGTGTATATTATATAAAAGCAATTTTGCCGGATAATAACCTTCAAGATAAGCAAGCAGGGAACGGTTCTGATATGATAACATTGGTCATTATATGAGGACAACTATGTAAAGAAAGTTTTCCGGCGATAATGAAAACTCTCAAGTAAGGGAGGTCATGGAATCACACCACTCTTACTTGACGGCTTTGTTATCTTCAAATATAAAATGCAATATAAAATTTTGTTAATTGCTGTTAGTAGTTACTAATTTTGTAGTGCTGATCTGTAGAACGTAGTTATAATAAATATAATGATAGTTTTAAATCAAATAAAAATCTTTTTTTAGTCTTAGTTTTTAAATTTGTCACACACTTTTTATATTTGGTTTCAGTCTAGGTGGTTTTAAACGCAAGTCTGGTCCAAAGTTTAGTCGCTTTCTAAATCACGGATATGATCAACTACGAGCCTAAAATTACAACCAATAGGATTGTTTTTCAATTGTACCCCTTAAAGTACCCCTTTTCTGTACCCTATGGACTGTGCACTGTGCCCGGAAAAGCTTTTAGTTGTAAAATTCAATATCTTTTTAACTTACGTTAGTGTAATCGACACAAATTATTTTAAAAAGGATTAAAATTCATTTTTACTCTTTAAATTTCGCACGATTGTGTTACACAATACAATTTGGGTTGTCCGAATTTATAATTTTTTTTACAATTTTTACCTCTTCACAGGACCTTTCAAAAGGTACAATTTACAACATTAGTTGCTTAAATTGTACCAAGAATTTTCTAAAACACTTCTGTTCCTTAACTTTGTTTGTGTTTTATGGTATCTTAACAAAGTGCAAAATTAAATTTACACCCAAGATTTATTAAATGTAAGCAATTGAATTTCAAGCGGTAATATCACCTGGAAACTTTTTGATGATAAAAAACAAAGTTAGTGAAGATGGAGTGTAATCACTAATCAGATTTAAATCACAAGTAGATAATACTAATAATATCAAATTACCAAAAAATAGTAGCTATTAAAAGTATTATGTATAGGTACGATTTAAGCAACATGATAAAAAAAGTATTATAATTTGAACTTTAATCAATAAATTTTATATTCTCTCACCAAAATATTGCCCAAATACTCACTATTTAACGTAACCGTGTTTACTATTTTATAATTATAAAACTTCTGCTTATCCAATCTATGCAGTTTGTTCGTGAAAGGAAATTGCTTTAAACTATTGCGTGCTGTTTATAGTCTTAAGTATATTAAAACCTTTTTCATGTTTTAGAAATAGAGTAACTAATAATTATTATCTTGAGTTGCACTAAGATGGTAGCCTTTTATAGTATTTAGCCGTGAGAATAAACAAAATTAATTAAATAATATGTACATAAATCTAATATTTCTGTAAAAATTATTCAAAGCTTTATACAGGGTCGGACTAGCCCGGCCGTCTAACCGGTCAGTCAAATTGGGCCCACCTGAAATTAGAGCCAAGTAGAAATAAGTAAAAAAAGATCTCAAAGTGTAGTCGATTATTGAGCATTTGAGGCCAACAGAATTTCATAGCGTGGCGGTCGGATAGCAATGGTCAAGCAAATTGACTACGAACGCTCAATACCCGGTTCGAATCCGGGTGAAGGTACAACTTTATTCTGGCCGTCTTGCTGATCCTCGAGTTTGGGAGTTCTACCGTCGGCCTGGCTCTTCGTCGTATGTAAAAAATGTAAAATGCTTACAAACCAAACGCCAATTTGCAAGGCTGCTAGTTTGTGATGTATTGTGATGTGTTTAACATGATTGTATTTGTTACTTACCTTGCAATGTAATAGCATAGAAAAAAAATATTAAAAGATTACGGAGCATATTAAATTCTTCTTTTTATTCACATTTTAGGCTCTGCTTCTTTACGTAACCTCCACGTCTGTAGTCACCTCTGATCTCTCTGTCCTTTTTTTGAGTTTTCTCACATTTTGTCTTCCGTCTGATTTGAATAGCTATTTTAGGAGTCGGTCACCTGTTCTCCTTACACGACTTTTCAATTTATTTTGATATTGGAGTATTTTTTTCAATGTTTTAGATTCTATCTAGCCTAAAATGAATCTCAAAAATCTCATTTCAGCATGTCAGAGTCAGGTTTTAATTGTCTTTGTGAGTGTCCAGATCAGATCGTGCTTCTGCTGGTGCAGACATTTGAGCAAGGGATGTTTGAGGGATGCCACTCCAAAGCGTTCATAAGTGGATTAAATTTACTTTATCAATATTTGTCCTTGATAGTTCAACTTATACTTTGATTTATCTCTTCTACTAAGTATTTTAAAGTAACAATATAATTATAATTATTAAGCATTGTTTGATGAAGTTACATAACATAATGATCATACATAAAACATAATTTCAATTACCCGTTAAAATCTAATTAATTAGGGTTATAATTAACTTTCTTAGTTGTTTCGTTTGGGTAAATTATGAAATAATATTAGCTTAAAGCGAAATATTTGTGCTGTGGTTTAGACTTGTAAATCTAAATACATATTATGTATGTTACATGGGTCTATATGTGTGTAAATAATGTAAAAAATACGTAAACTAAAATAAAATACCTAATTACCTAAAATAAAATCCTGTTGGTAGTACATTTTTTCTAAGTCATTTTGATACATAGAAAAGTTACTAGCTAATAAAATTCATATGGGAGCCATTCTAAAGCTAGACGTTCAACCATTTTGAAAAACTTTATATTTTAATAATATATTGTTCTTGTATATAAACCATTGACAAATTTTTTTAACAACAAAAATTTATAGTTTAGAATAGGTCTTAAATAATAATCTACAATATTAAATTTTATCCTCCTGATTGTGGCTTTTAATATTTTTGTAAAGAAGTATAAAATTTAATATCTATCTACCTGTAGATTATTATTTAAGACCTTTTCTCAACTATAAATTTTTGTTATTTAAGTAGAAGGTCGATTAACACGTATTAAGAAATTCATTAAAATTTCAAATTAAAACTTTTTTTATTAATTTTCACAAGGTTGGCAAAATCGCAAGTTTAACAACCCTAAACTAAAAAGAGGTACCTCCTTGCAAACTTCATACGGATTCATTATCACAAAGATAGTTGTACAGTCAAGATCAAAAAGATCCAAGTTTTTTTGGAAGTTTGGTAAGTAAAGTTGTATCTTCATAAAGCCAGTTCGGGTCTGATAATATCAGTTTCACAAGTAGAATCGTGAATGAGATTGAAACATATAATCCGGTAAGGTATCTTTTTGTTTTATAATTTTTTTTGCTAATTATTACAATGAACTTCGAATCCTGAAGACTGTCCTGATTGTGGCTATTGTTGCGATAATATTTTTGTAAAGAAGTATAAAATTTAATATCCATCTGTAGATTATTATTTAAGACCTATTCTTAACTATAAATTTTTGTTATTAAAGTAGAAGGTCAACTAACACGTTTTAAGAATTCATTAAAATTTCAAATTAAAAAAATTTTTTTATCAAATTTTTTTACCTCTTGTTTGTTCTAGGAAAGCGTTTTTATGTCTTGGTTTTGCACTCGAATTTTAAAAGCATTAAAAAATAAGCATCTACAGAGAAATTTATAACTTAAGAATAAAAAAAGTTTATAACACATTTTTGCATTTGTATTTGTAATTTAGTTCTTTCTTGAATTTTCATTTGCCTTTATACGAATTTAATGCATGCATTTCGTGCAAGTGTTTATAAGATGGCTGCAACGCGGCGTAGGAATTTAGTTTTCCACAAATTGCAGTACCGGTGTTTTTGGCTATTTTTCGATACCAAAATACCGTTATTTTTGAATATGTAATGCCGGTATTTAATTTTCTCAATCAGCAATGTTGCAAATATTGGAGTAGTACGCATGTTACTCAGAGTTAACATACAAATGTGTAATTGTGTAAACAATTTAATTATATTGGTAAATTATAAATACCAAGACTATTCATTTAACTAGAATGGTTATATCTATAATAGTGGGAATAAGTTAATGATATAATTTTTGCTATTGTCTTCCACTAATTTAAAAATTAATTTGGTTTTCCAGTTTGGAATAAGTATATTATGTATTGTATCAAGCATCCAAATTGCGTTATCATGTAAATTTAATTTATATTTTTAGGCACGTGACATTCAAGGGCGGATCCAAGAGGAGCGATCGCCCCCTCATTTGGAAAAATTATGCATTCTAAATATAACGTAGTAAAAGCTTTTAAAAAAACTCAAATTACTGGAAAAACGTATAGGAGAGGCTATCAATTTTGGTATTTTTCTTAACAATCTATGAAATCGCCTCCACTTGAAAATGTTGCTGGATCCGCCTCAGGTGACATGTTACTATCGGATCCTGAAACAAAAGATTTTTGTGTATCAAACAAAAATTTGATTTGTTAATATCGGACGACGCGACGCTTACCTGGAATATTATGAATCCAATCCTTCTCAGTGTAACCCCAATTTTTATTCTTGCTTTTACGGAGGATTTCAATTTGGTGCAAAAGGCGTTCATGTTCTATTCGTTTATGTCTCAGGGATTCTTTCAAAGAATACTAAGATAGTAATAGGGACAGGAGAGCCGTTAGCCGTTACATACAGTAAGCAGTACAAAATTTTAGTTACAATTTTTTCCCCGAATTTAAAATTTTTAGGTAAAACTGTAAATGAAAAGATAAAGAAAAAGATAAAGCTTTTATTTAACTCGAAGTGAGCGTCGTCTGTATGGGTGGACTTCTTCCAGGTCTTTGTTAAAATTTTTAATTTTTTACTTAATTTTTTTAATATTCTTTTCTTTTAGTATTATCTTTTTGAACAAATTTGTACGATACTGTGGGTGATATATATAGGTTATCATATCTCTTTAATCCGATGCGGATTGCTACGGAGCTGCAGCGGACTTGATGCATATTGAGGAGTTACTTCGAAGAATAGTACAGAGCTAAAAGTCACTAGCGCAGCCTGCAACATCTTTTTGGAAAAATTGTTTTAGAAGCAATGATATGGTTGAGTCGGTCCGGCGATTCCAGGAAAAGGAATTGTGATAAGAGAGAACGATTTCCAAAATATCGTAGATGAGTTCCTAGGATGAGTAAAGCCTTCATCGTTGCTTTGAAAGTAGGTTTCTACCTTTGATAGTATCTGCCGGCTTAAACCTTATTAGAATTCGAGCCTATCGCAACTGTTTTGATCGGTTTCTCACCCTAATTTAACAATTCAGATCATCTTGACTTTGTATTAGGAGTTCATGGTTCTTTAGTGCTTGAATTTCTGCTACTTCGTTCTCAAGGACTGACCGAGCAGTATGGCAGTCCATCTTGCTACGTTGTCAAAATGTAGGCAAAGATCATAATGGCATGATCGTCGATTTGTAAAAGCTAGCTTGATGCTGGATCAAGCTCAATACAATTACAGTGGGACAGCACTGGATGAACTTGGAACTTCACCAAATGCAGAAAACTAAAACTTAAAAAACTTTAATTTTATATGTAAATGAGTTTTTTATTATTACTATTACTACTACTATTGGTTAGTTAGAGGGCGGATTTATATGCGATAAAAATCATCAATATAAATTTTTTGTATGCGGTTAAAATTAGTCCAAATACTAAAAATAGTCCACTATTTTATGTCACTAAAATCACCAAAGCCTGTATGGCACGATGCTAAATTTTACATAAAATTTACATGATAGTAAATGGTAACTAATCAATTTTATTTGTAATCGATTTTCAATGAAAAAAGGTCCGATGGCTACTAATACGCTCTACTATTGGTTAATTACCATTTGCATGTAAATTTTATGTAAAATTTAGCATCGTGTCATAAAAGCTTTATATAGATATTTAAAAATTACATATTTATTGTATTGATATTAAAGAAATACATATTTATTTAGAATCTATGCTAAGAAAATGCTATTGTTTGCGTAAAAATAAAACAAAATATTTTTTAATTAAACAAAAAAAATAGAAATAAATGACGGCCCATTATGGGGTTTGCGTTGTTATACGCGAAATAAATCAGAGTTTTTTTTGAAATAAAAAAATCAAAAATCAAAAGTGGAAAAATTTGAAAAATTAATGATTTTCTCCGAAAAAATAAAAAATTTTGTAAAATCCAAGTTTGGATATTTTTTTGTATTTTTTCCTGAAAAGTACGTTTAAAGACAAACAAAAACAAAAAAAAGAACGTTTTGATTAGTCAATTTTTGAAAAAGTTACGATCGTTTGAAGAAAAAAAACATCAGTTTTTCTAAAAATTCTTAACTTGGTAAACAATTTTGAAAAAATTTACAGAACTGTTTTTGATGGGATAGTATAATAAGTAAAATCAGTTGTGTAATTTTTTTCAAAATTTTGTACAAAGTTAAATTTTTTTTAGAAAAACTGATGTTTTTTTTCTTCAAACGATCATAACTTTTTCAAAAATTGACTAATCAAAACGCTCTTATTTTCGTTTTTGTTTGTCTTTAAACGTACTTTTCAGAAAAAAATACAAAAAAAAAATTCAAACTTGGATTCTACAAAATTTTTAATTTTTTCGGAGAAATTCATTGATTTTTCAAAATTTTCCACTTTTGATTTTTTTATTTAAAAAAAAACTCTGATTTATTTCTCGTATAACAACGCAAACCCCATAATGGGCCGACATTTATTTCTATTTTTTTTTGTTTAATTAAAAAATATTTTGTTTTATTTTTACGCAAACAATATTTTTTAATTAAACAAAAGAAATAGAAAGAAATGTCGGAAATAGAAAGAAGTGTCGAAATTTGAAAAATCAATGATTTTCTTCGAAAAAATAAAAAATTTTGTAGAATCCAAGTTTGAATATTTTTTTTGTATTTTTTCCTGAAAAGTACGTTTAAAGACAAACAAAAACAAAATAAAACGTTCCGATTAGTCAAGTTTTGACATAGTTACGATCGTTTGAAGAAAAACTACATCAGTTTTTCTAAAAATTCGTAACTTTTTTTGGGTTGAAAAAAAAATTTTGAAAAAATTCACAGAACTGTTTTTGGTGAGATAGTATAATATGTAAAAATTTCAGGAAAATCAAAAGGGGTCGGGTTCAAAAGTGGTCGATTTGGTGTGGAATGCCCCATATGTAGTTACCATTACGTTGTAAAACAAGATCAAGCTATTTCGTTGAATAATTGAAAATTTATAGCAATTTAGAAATCACTGATAAAAATGGCGTTTTCTATTCGCTGTGTGCGTTTCTTCTGCTGCTCTCTGGTGGCTCAAATAGATGAAACAAAATGGGACTCTTGACATATAAAATAAACGGTTGCCACCGTTTTATTCATATTATTTTTGAATATTATGTGTTTTTATGTAATTTAACTCTTATTATCACAGAACAAATTACTATTTTAAAGTATTCAACCAAAAAATTTTATCTTTTTTTACCGCCAAATGGTAACTATGTAGATACTAAGAAATAAAAGAAAATTTAAAAAATTTTTATGGTTTATGAAAAAACTTTGCCGCCGTCAAAGATTGGTTCTTGCGCCATGAGTGCAACAGAGTGCGATATGTAGTTTCATGCTATCTCTACTAGGCCCTTCCTAAACGGAATTATTTTTTATAGCCAAAATTGTATTAATTTAGAAAGGTACAAAACGAAAGGTCCAAAATTTTTATAGATATTATAGAATGTGCAAAATACGGATTAAAATTTTAAGTTTAAAGTTTTATTTAAATTCAAATTTTTAACTACATATAATTAATTTTTAATTGAAAAGTTTAAGAAAATTGTCAAATATGAACGATATATGAGAAATATGGATAATAATTTTATATGCGGTAAAAACCGAAAATATTAAGTTATATGCGGAAACATGTAAATACATATAAATCCGCCCTCTAGATGCTTTCACAAGTTAATATTCATAATACTTTAACTTTAGTTTTATGCACGTGTTTGTTTGGATTGTGAGTGACCAATTCCTTAAAAACCTTATGATTTGCTAATATGCATTTTATATAAATTTTATTTACTGTTTGATTTAATTGCTTTTTTTCTCTTCTTCTTCGTATGATTTTTGGCAGAAGAATCGTGACCATTCATTTTAATATTGATTGGCTTTTGTGGCAGATTACCCTCCGTGGTTTGCTATTGCCTTCCAAGGGCAGACAGTCACAATAAAGTTCTTACTTTACCCGGAGTCGAACCGGGTATTAAAAATTAACAGTAAACTTAACTGCTATGATTTCAATCGTTTCAGTTGCTCTTTTTACGCAACTTATTTTTTTTACTATTGTGGTACCTTTACATTATAATAAATGTAAAGAATTTTTTTAAATCTCAAAATATTGAATCCATTACCTTTTCAGCAGAAATACCATTTTTTGATATCTTTAGTAGTGGACCACACTTTGAATGACAGTGCATGAACTTCTACTTAGAATCAGGATCACATAAAAATAAAGCAAAATTTTTCTCTAGCAAAAATTTGGTTGCTAATATCGATTGGATCATCATCAATTCCATCATACATAAAATTTCAAATTTCAAATTCTCTTAATTTTCAGATAAGCTACCTGTATTTGCTTGTAAAGATATAAATTGATATCATTATCAATTTTCATCAGGATGGCCCAAAATTTGCAAGATGATTCAAATTTTCACCATACAAAATTTTTTGTAAATAGACTCTCGTTTTCTGAATAATTTTAAAAACACTTTAGTAGGTACTCAGCTACAAAATAACATCCTCGACAATCGAAGACACTCATGCGATAAACACTTTATTCATTTAATTATTATAATAGTTATATATGTACCAAGTCCTGAAAATGCATCTTTTTGGCATGAGCGTGAAAAATTATAGACTGAGACGTAGCCAAAGTCTATGACCACGCAAATGCCAAAAAGGCACTTTAAGGATAAGGTGCATACACTATTTTTCTACAAAATTGTACGATAATAATTATGTTACACGGAATAATCACGTTGCTAAGCAACGAAATAATTAAAATTCACAAAATACGTCAATAATATTATGTCAAAGTGTACATTTTAGTAGGATTGTACATAAAACATTAAAAAGTTTTGACATTTCTGTACTAAAAAGTAAAATATGACGTTGCCGTACTGAAAATGGCTACTTTCAGTATTGTTCCGTATATTATGTGAAAATGTGTATTTTAGTACGATTGCACATAAACATATTTATTTGCCTTAATTCGAATTCAAAAAGAAAAATTAATTTAGGCACTAACTTTTACGTCTGTTCCGCTTTGATGCCATTTTGGAAGAAAGGGTTGCAGGTAGCTACTAGGGTCCCGAAAATACAAATTTTACGATTGAAACCTCAATGTTTTCTGAAAGAGTATATTTTAAATAAGAGAATTAACTAAGACGGAATGCCTTAAATGCACCTGTTTTTTCAAAAATCGAATTTTTTCAGAAACTCTTTCAGAAAACATCGAGGTTTCAATCGTAAAATTTGTATTTTCGGGACCCTAGTAGCTACCTTTACCAGAAGAAAGATTTTGAGGGGTCTGTAAATATTGCTGTGAAGAGCTTAGTAATTACCACTTTACTCTTTCTAGGTATCGCCAAGGTGGTATCGCATCCGGAGACGCTATGGAGAAAGAAGATCGTCTTGGTGAATGGAAACTGTTGAAATCTCCTTCTTCCCACGACCTGACTTCATGAAGTACATGTTGATAAATGGTGGTATCAATCCAATGAGAAAAACTATCAAGTTGGCATTCTCTCCAACTATTGCTACAGTTGGATGTACCGCAACTTTAATCAACCCGCACCTCACAATAGTGTCACTAGCATTTTTTGTAGCAACAGCTGTTTCAATCACTCCTGCTGTCATTTTCTCTGTGTGCAAGTAGATCAGTCTTGTTTTGTTCTTTCTATTAGCAAGAAAATGCTTCTGTTAAGGTGTCAGATCAATATGCGTTGAGCTTGTGTCATAAGTTCAGTTCAAAAACGAATAATCTTAAAAAGTTGAAATTTTGAGAATATTTGTACGTAAATTATGATTTCACTTTACATAATAATAATAATTAAATATAAAAATTTGTTTTTGTTAATTTTCAATAAAATACACTTTTATTTTATTGAAATTAACTTAAAAAATTGTTGTAAATATAAAATAGCTTATGTTATGTAAAATCATCTTTTATGTATATTCTGAAAATTTCAACTTTCTACGATTACTCGTTTTTGAGATGAACTTGACACTAGAATTGAAGCAATGTACATACAATTTTAAATTTTAACCAATGAGAAGTAAAGCATCAATCAAAAAAATGCACCAATAAAATATCACTAAGCAACTAGTGACATCTGTTGAATTTTATTATCTATTCCAATTGATCTGGAACCTTAAACTACGATGGTTGTGCTTTCATTAAAGTTGATGTCAATCAAAATTTTTGCAAGCTATCTTGGATTTGCTTTGATCATTTTGTGCTCTTGACATCACTGTAACCATTAAAAACCACCGTACAATTTTCATCTTAATTTTTCTGTACAAAGGCAATGTACTGATGGCAAACTAAAGAAATGGAAGTTGTCTCTTTTTACTTCGTACGGTGTAGAAAAAAACCACCGTCTACCACATTAGTGGTTTAGATGAGATCAAGAGTTACATTGTCTTCTACTGACAAAGCATAGCAAAAGGATTTCTTTTTTCCTTTTCAAAAAGTTCATCAAAAAAGTTCTGCAACATCTTCGTCGCTTTTTTTTGCTGACAGTTTTTACAAAAATTGTTAGAAAATTAACAGTAACTGGTGACAAAACCACATTTTTCTTAGACTGCTTCATGTCACCAAATTTGCTGCCAATAAAATTTTGCATGGTTTTGGTTTCAATATCCAGGGCTTGGTGGCAATTTGCCTTTAAATTTCTCAGAATGCCTGTTGACAAAGATATGAGTAAATTTAACTTTGGAAAAGGAGGATGGTTATTAAACCATTCGTAAATATTAACTCTATCACCTATCACGTGAATCTCTCTTTTGGCAAACTTTTCCAATGATGTGCACATCATGGCTGTGCCTTCCAGTGATCCACAAATCTACTTAGCAAGTAGGTACATAATTAGTAATTATTCAAACAAGCTGAACGAGCAGTGGCGGATTTATCACTTGAGAGGCCCCAGGCGCAATTTAATTTTGAGGCCCTATTTCACGAGACAATTTTGTATGTAATGACCTTTTTTTTAGGTAATGCGGTCCGCGGCTCGTGTGCAATACTTCATGTGGCCGTGGGTGGCCCCTTGGATCTTGGAGGCCCAAAGTGCGTGCTTCCTGCTCTTAATGGCAAATCCGCCACTGTAAACAAGTAAATGTCCTCAAACAGCTCAGCTGTAGACGTGGCCTCTTAACATCTTGTCAATTGAATTAGCACCAAACACTTGGAATAGTACCTACATATTTCAGTACAAATCCCGCCATTGTGTTACAAATACACCCCATGAAGAGAATTAGGGTGACTGTAACGCTGTGTGTTCAGTACTGTAATCATTAGATGATGAATTGATAAATAGAAGAAACGCTACAAAAATTGTTTTTTGTTAATGACATTACTCATCAATTTAGGAATAGTTAGCACTTTTGAAATAGGTTCCACTTCTTGGAACCACTTACCACTTCTCCACAGGATGTCTTGAGGAGTGAGTGGGAATATGGCAGAAAGGATAGCCTTTAGCATGCCCAAGTTTTTGACTACAGTTTTCTGCAATGCGTTGTTTTACCTACCCTCAAAGACTAGCAGCTCCAAAACTCCCAGGTAGCCTACTTCTTCCTGGGAGGAAGCAGATTTTAGCCTTTTGATCTTTATATAATATATGGAATAGTGTGAGTTGATGTAACACATTATACCTTGCATGCCGTGGAAGATATTCTAGCCATCGAGAGTAGATACATTATGAAAAATGTGCTGACAAAAGATATCTTTAGGATAGGTTTTTGCAGGTGGTGGAAAGTGGTAAGCTTCTGGTGCTGCACGTTGTAGTAAAAGACATTCAATCCCAACTTCTAGAGAAGGGACACCATGTTTGTGATCCATATTTTCTGTATACCAACAGCAGCAATAAGAACATGATGAGTTACAGTTATCATATTTTTTTTATCCCTTTTTTTGAATTTTTTCTTTGCAATGCAATCAATATATGAAGACTCTGAGAGGTCGAAACAAAGGAAGCGACGCCCAAGGACTCAAAATGCGGAATAGAGCGAAATTTACGACATGAGGTGAAAAATTAATGATTTTTAAAGAAAAGGGAAATTGCATACAGGGCGTTACATCTTCTTACTTTTAGTCACTGGTCGGGTAAAAATAATCAAAATGTTTAAATTTTTAATAACAATTTTTTACACCATCAAAACTTGAGCATCTTTTTGTATAAAATTGAGCAGTGCTCGACTAGCAATTATTAAAAGTTTCGAACAAAAAAAAATTTAACCCATCTTAACAATACAAACAATCATTGTAATAACACTATACATAGTGACACACCAAAGTAAGTCATTTTGGAAATATATAAAATTTTGACAAAAAATATATACATCTACCAGGTCAACAGGTCTTCCAATTTGTCTGATTTCAATGTTACATTTAGCATAATAAATAATAATAATACACACAAATATTTACATTTTTAAAATCCCTTTAACGCTAATCAATTTTAATTTCTTTTTTAAATATACTAAAATTAATCCTTATGGTCAAAAGGGCATAAATTATAAATACAATTACTTTCAAGATTTGCCACGAAATCCACGCCAAAAGAAGCAAGACGATTGCTACGTCGATCAAATAATATTGGAAGAAATTTAAATCCTTTGCGGGAGACTGCAAGTGCGCAGCTCCGCGATGCCTCAACACATACTCCGTCCAAAAAACGGCTCGTTCTAGCGGCCCTTCTTTCTGGTCCCTAAGTAAAACTTGTCTTTTCATAACTTCCTCTTTGTAGGTGGGATCGTAAATAATTGCTTTAATCGCTTTCAACAACTTTTCTGACGTCAAACTCGAAAGTTCTAATTTTACCGCGTAACCGTCTAACTCAGCTTTAGCCGCATTGGAATCGTGGTCGCAAAACACTGGAAGGGATACTATCGGAACACCATGATAAACAGTTTCGAACATGCTTAATAATCCACCGTGAGTTACAAAGGCGCGAAGTTTCCGATGACCCAAAATGTCTTGTTGGGGTAGCCACCTTCCCAGTCGTACGTTAGGGGGCAAATCGGGCATGTAATCTGATGCTTCCCATTTCCAGAGGACCCGTTGTGGAAGTTGTCTAAAAACGTTCAAAAACAATCGTCGCAATTTTTCCGGCATGTTGGCTGCTTTCACGGAAGAACCCATGCTGACGAAAATGAATCCTGCGTCTCCACTACCTTTGATGAATTCTTCCAAATCCTAAAACAAATAAATTATAGAATTTGGTAATACTTTGTTTAAAAGTTTTGTGGCGATGTCTTGGTGTAATAATTGAATAATTTATTTTTCAAAAAAGTTGCAATGTTCTTGACCCACAGAATTGCGCAAAAAGTAACAACAATAAATTAAACGATTATTTAATTGTTAATAATATTTATTTTACACTTTTACCCAGAAATCTTAAAGGTTAGTCGGTCATGTTAATTTACTGGTTATTTTTTAACATTGGTCATATTTTGGTTAATTGAAAAAGCCCAAGACAAGGTAAGTAAGTAAGTAAAGTGGGTGTCGCGTGTCACAGATTAGGAAAAAGTTGAAACAAATTTTTTTATTACTTACCGCAGGTAGTGGCTTTGCTGGTTTACAGTGGATGCAAGCGATTTCTGCAACGTTGGGTAAATAGGCTCTTGGATACGTAACGGAAGCATAGGAGTTTTGAAGGATGAAACTGACATTTTTTGCAGTTTCGTAAATTGGAGGAATATCTCGTCCCAAATGTTGTCTTAGTATTCCTTGAACAAATCCTCGTACCATAACCGAATGAAGCATCAATCCCGCAACGTGCCACAACGTGTTAATAGTTTTTTGTATCAAATTCATGTTATCGGTGAACGGAAGAGCCAAAAATGGAGTTACACTGAACGGGGTTGGATTTCCAGCTAAAGACAGTGTGACGGCATAAAATCCTACGGTGTTGATGTACATGAACGGAGCTTTGAAGCGATGAACAAATCCATACGCACATTCCGGATAAGCTCCGTCCAATATTAGCAGATCAAACTTTTGGTTGGTGTACAAAAAATCTTTAGTTTCAGGATCCGATAGTAACATATCACAAGCCTAAAAATAAAATATATTGTTAGTTGTTATTGCGTCATTTTCTAATCGCAATAATAAAATTTACATGAAAACACAATTTGGATGCTTTGATACAATACATAATAATATTATATTAATTCCAAACTAGAAAGAAAATTAATTTTTAAACAAGTGGAAGGTAACAGCAATAAATTATCTCATTAACATAATTCGACTATTGTAGATACCCATTTAATTGTAATGGATAGTGTTAATATTTATAATGTGATTCCAAACGGAGCTCAATATAATTAAATAGTTTGCACAATTACTCATTGCTAATTCCCATTTATTTATTTATCCTATTATAAACCACAAATTACTTTGTTATTCGAGATTATTTGGTGCGATTTTGATCTATGACAACACCGCTACCAAAAATTGGTATTCTGATTAAACTCGCATAACCATGATGGTGATATTTTATCCATAACCATACTTTGTTTTTTTTAGCAGATTTGTTTAGAATATTGGCGTGTTATGGGATGATTATGATTTCTGAATTTTCTGCTTGCAATGAGAGTAGGGAATTTTATATTCCGTTTGTGTGGTTGGTGTTGTGATAAGTATCATGGATCTGAATCTGATGATTCGAATGGTTTTGAACTCAAAACTTCTTATTTTTGAAAGCAGTTACAAAATGGAACTTTTTGGCCCTTTTTCAGTTTAATTCAGATTGTTACAGTTACCTGCACTACAAGAGCTTTATGTATCCTTCGGAATTCCTTCAATGTTGTTGTGATTGGTCTACTTTTAAATGCACTTGACAGTTTATCTATCTTTTTATTATCTTTATCTATAGGCTTTCCAATGATTGAAATTTTTACCATTGTAGCCTTTTATGTCATACAATTCAAGCATCCATTGCAAGCTCATTTTATGGCTTCTTTATGTAGTTTTATGATCCAGAGCACGAATTTCCACATTTTATGAATATTTGGCCTTTCTCGATCATTTTCAGGGGCGGAAGGATCAACAACGTTGATTTTATTGTTCATGTCTGTCACAACGTCTTGTGTAGGAGAGATTAACAAAAAATATAACAATGAGAGAATCCCAAATGCGGGGGGAGGATGTCTGGGATTCTCCCGGAATTTTTTAATTAAATTTGGTGCAAAATGCCGAATTTTGAGACTTACTTTCAGTTAAAATATATTAAATTTAAGCAAAAATATAGGGAGCAAAAAATCTCCCTTCCCGCATAAAAAAAGCTCATGGTAAAAGTTCACTTTTGTAACACTTGAGACGCTACCGTCGAGTTTTCTCCAATAAGGGAGCTAATTCAGTGTAATTCTCTAATAAAGAAGAGAGAAAGTTTGACGTTAGCGCCTCTAACGTTAAACAAGTAAACTGCCATTATGAAATTTTTTTACTCTATTCTCAGTTGTATAAAAGAGGATCATCCTTGACCATGGATCAAGCTCCAATTTAAACCAATCAGTACAGTTAAAATTTTATTTTAAGTTTTCTATTGGTTTAAATTGAAGCTTGATCCATGGTCAAGGATGATCCTCTTTTATACAACTGACCCTAACGTCAGCTTTCTCACTTCCGATAGTTAACTGATTAAAATTTTTAAGAGGAGTTGTTCATTTTTCTGTATTCATTTTTATACACCTTATATTTACGCAGTTTAGCTACCAAAAAAATAAAAATTAAGTGCTTGTATTTAATTGGGGCTTATTTTTAAACATTTTAATTTATTAACTTAAAATTATGTAAATTTAAATTTTGGTTCTTACATGATTCGACTAAACTTTTAAATTCTGGCACCTCTGGCGCCTATGGATACTTTTAATTTGAATTTTGGCGCTTTTATTGAAACAAAGCCTCTGACGTCTATATCAAATACAACAGTTTTAATTTGAAATTTTGAATCTATGCGGCTTTTGGCGTCTTTATTGAAATAATACATATGGCTGAGGCAGCGTTGCCACAGTAAAAAAATAAAAAGTACTTCTTGGAAACTGAAAAAGTACTAAATGATAGTAAAAGGTACTGAAGTTCAAATTTTACTGTTGCCATTCGATTTACATTTTCTCAAAGCGTATTAATTATTTTTTATTAGCATATACAACAGTTTCATTAATGTGAGCTATTAAATGTTTTAAAATAATTTAAACAGCCAAGAGTCGACGGGGTGGCAAACAAGGCATCTGCTCCCCTGTTATCTTCCAGGTCAGAGAAAGATTTTGTTAGAAAAATTAACTACACAATTCTTAATATTTTATCTCATTTTTCAAAAAGATACATTTGATGCAATTTTCAAAACTTGTTTCTATTTGCTAAAAGATCTGGATCCTCTCCCTCAAAATGTAAAAAAATGGAAAGTGATACCGGGGAGTCTGGGGGGTATGGAATACTCCCCAGAACAAGGAAGTAACGAGAAGGCTTTTCAAAATTGATAACGACACAAATTTAATTCAAAAAAAAAATTTTTTTATTTTATTATACCTGACCTTCAGTACATATGTCATATTTATGACATAACATCAGTATGTACTTTTTTAGTACTTTTTAGCCTTAAATAACAGTTAGTACTATCTAGAAAAATTCAGTACTTTTTTACTTTGGTGACGCTATTTAGTACATTTATAGTACTTTTTTGTACAAGAACATACTGACAGATAATTTAATATAATTGCATAAATTTAAATTTCCTGCAAAATTTTGATTTTCTTCAAAAATTTCAAATATACTCCGCTTGCGCACATCTACTCCAATTTCAATACTGTTTCATTGGCAACCCTGAATAGAACTTAGAAAAAAGACAACCTTATCTAGATATTCTTTAATTCGTTTCTTCTATTGTTTTGTAATTTGTATATAATTGTATGTTCTTAATAATAATTTATTATAAATTCAATAATAAATGAGCAAGTAGTTGGCGAAGGGCAAGGGTGCACAAATTTGAGGCGCAAAATTAGCTAAGGGCTTAGCTGCGCTAAAATTTAAAAATCGCACTTTAAAATGAGATAAAATTAAGAATAGTCATGAAAAAATCTTGTTCTGATTTGGAGGGTATTTTTAAAAGTAAACAATCGGAAAACCTGGGGGTGTGAGGGGTATGGAATACCCTCCAGCCGCTAAAAAAAAGATGTTTTCTCTAGAATTAAATTTTCGGCTTAATCAATTGTAAAGGACCCCGCTACGGCCTTATGGGTTTTGGATGAAAACCAAATTCTCACCCCGGTATATATGGTATTGTAGTTCATATTGTAGTTCATAATAGGCTGATAAAAAGTGTCAATGGGCACAAAGCCAAAAAATGGACAGTTTTCGAGATATACGGCATTAAAGAGTTAATCTAGTCATTCTATGAAACACACAATGAAAAAGTCAAAAACGATACCACCTTGAAAAAAAAATACTGCCGTGTAGAAGATAAAATTCTAAAGAAGATAGCGTTTTTTGCATCGCTCTAGCTAGTGTATTACATAACCTAAAAAATTAAACAAAGTCGAAAGAGCGGTTTCTTGAAATTAAAAAAAAAATGAATTTTCCAACAAAAAAAAAGTTAAATGAAAAGTTGTAGAAAATAAGTTGTAGAAAGTTAAAATACTGATTCATTATTTATTTTCTGAGAAAAACGAAAAATGCCGTCAAAATTTGCCGTTTTTGTTATTTTTCTTAAATCGCAAGAAACCGCATTTTCGACTTTGTTTAATTTTTTAGGTTATGTAATACACTAGCTAGAGTGATGCAAAAAACTCTATCTTTTTTAAAATTCTCTCATCTACACAGCCCTATTTTTTGTTTCCGGGTAGTATCGATTTTGACTTTATCATTGTGTCTTTCGTAGAATAACTGGACAAACTTTGTAATGCCTTATATCTCGGAAACTGTCCATTTTTTGACTTTGTGCCCATGGACACTTTTTATCAGCATGTTATAAACTACAATATCTTACATTATGGTTAAATTTGACTGGGACCCAAAACCCATAAGGGTTTGGGCCGTAGCGGGGTCCTTTATTTTTAAAGTTTAATATATGCTGGAGGGTATTCCATATCCTCCAGACCCCCCGGTTTTACGCCCATTTTTTTACATTTTGGGATATCTAATTGTTTTGATCACTCTAGAAAGAAAACTTAAAAATAAGATGAAATTCAGTATTATGTAGTTGATATTCCTGAAAATATCTTTCTCTGACCTAGAGAGTACTTTTAAAAGTAAACTATCAAAACACCGGAGTGTCTGGGAGGTCAGGTATAATAAAGAAAAATATATTTTCTTTGGAATTTTGAAATTTGTATTGTTATCAATTTTGAAAAGCTTTTTCTTTACTTCCTTGTTCTGGGGGGTATTCCATACCCCCCAGACCCCCCGGTTTTACTCCCGTTTCTTTACATTTTAGGGGAGACGGTCCAGACACCTTAAAAAAAGAGACAATTTTTGAAAATTATATCAAATATATCTAATTGAAAAATGAGATATAATCAAGTATTGTGTAGCTTATTTTCCTTACAAAATTTTTCTGTGACCTGGAGGATAGCCGGGGGACAGCCGGGGGACAGCTGCCTTCTCCTCCCCCGGCTCTTAACCGTTTAAATTTTTTTAAAACATTTAATATCTCACATTAATCGAACTGTGGAATATGCTAATAAAAAATAATTAAAAATAAATGTGTCTTTTATTTATGTACCTATATTTACCCTTTGAGAAAATGTATATTGAATGGCTGCAGTAAAATTTTAACTTTAGTATCTTTTATTATGAACCACAGCAGTGGAGTGATGTGATGGCTGGTTGAGTATAGAGCGGAAATTCTGGGTTCAAATCGCGGATTGCACAGAATTTCTTGACTCGGCCTTCCGATAGGCATTTACACTCCTGTGTTGACGTCATTACCGTTGATACGGCTGCGTCACACACGAGAGTTTACAAGACAAGTTAAGGTAGACAAGGAATGAAGCCATGGGCCTTCTAGGCCTCTAGAGATGTAATATATTGACATCGAATATTATCAATCCAAAATTACCAATCGCACAGCTGCAGCGCGATTTCCAATAAATAAAACTTGAAATTTTAAAAATTATATTTTTCTTCTAAAAGAAATAAAAATCACAAAAAACTTTCGCTAAATTATAATTTTATTATAACTGATACAAAAATTTACATTGAATCTCGCATACTACAAAATCGCGACCTCACAGCTCCGTGGATCGCTCGCGAGTCCTTTCCAAAATCAAAAACTTCCCCCACCTTGGCTATAACACCAGAGCGTCACAAAATTAAATTTTCAAAAATTAAACTTACAAAAATTGTCATCAACTAGTAAATTTCTTCATCCCAAAAAATATACGACAATATATATCTTTTATTATGATTTAGTACTTTTTTAGTTGCCAAAAACTACCTTTTATTTTTCAACTGTGGTAACGCTGCTCGTATTTAACATAAATAAAAAATATCGTTTTCTAACATTAACCTAAGCTCTACTAGTAGATCTTTCTTTTAACGATCCACTCATAAAAAGTTATTGTTTCCTAACACTAACTTAAGTTCGATCAGTGAATCTCTCTAAAAATGCTCCTAAACCTTGATATTACCTCGATGTTAATGCTATCATGTTGTAGGTACTGCTACTGTTCTCGCAGTCGTTTGCCAGGCCCAGGCAATAGAATGCGGTCATTAACTGTCAAAATTTGGGTAAAATTGTAAATTTTAAAATTGATTTTTGGCCAAACTAATCGATATTAGAGATTAATCCTCACATTAAACGCTTTATTTTAACGTTTTTATTAATAAATATAATATCTTTAACGCCCGGTTCTCGTGCTACTACCAAAAATTCAATTAAAATTATGGAAATGAACACGATCTGCTTTTAGGGGTCTGTCAATTTTAATCCTGTAGAACAGGGGTTCCTAAACTTTTAAGGCAACGGAACCTTTACCAAATCCCAAAAATTTGACGGAACCCCACATCAAATGATTACAAATAAAAAACCCTGCAATTTAAATATAATATATAAATTTTGATTATATTTAAATATAATCAAAAAAATATTCAAAAATAAATAATTTCGCGGAACCCCGGTAACTTTTCCGCGGAACCCTAGGGTTCCGCGGAACCCACTTTAGGAACCGAGGCTGTAGAATAATAGCTGAAAGTATAAGTGAAATTTCCTCTAATTGATAGGCTGATTACATGGATGTCCGTAGAAACGTTATCAGTTTGCCAATTATACTGACGTTGCTATGCCAGAATTTGATGTTAGCTATTTTATTTGATGTCAAAAATTTTATTTGGAGGACAGGTTATCTCATGAGTAAGGGTGTGTTTTTCAGCACTTCTACTCCTGTGCCTTAATTTAATTTTTGTTGGAATGTGTTCGTAGCACGCGAAAAGCTGCTTTGATTTCTTCATTTGTTTCGTCTTCGGCTGATTATTTAGCCTCCTGTCTTGTCTAATTCAATAAAACTTTTCAAGTTTTCTACGTAATGTTATTGTCTGGCTACCTTTCTGAAGCCTTCTGAATAAACTTCAAATATTTATTCCACCCAAAAAACCAAGATTTTTTAAAATGCAACTTTTTTTAACTACTACTTCAACTCCCCATTACTCATTATGTAACATCATTAAAATTCTTGCACGACGCTATGATGTGCTTATGCAGACAAAAATGGACATCAGAATATACATACGTAACACTTTTATGTTCTTTTCCTAGTTTAAATTCAATGAATTGCCGGATTATTTTAGTTAGATTAATTTTCGCTCTAGATTAATTGAATACCCCTAAGCAGTATTTTAACACCAGAACAATTTTAAGCAACCCATTTGTAACAACATGTAATTAGAAAGTTGTTGAGAATTAACTAAATCATAAAATTTAATTTTATGAATATGCAAACAATTTCCCAAATAATTTTAACTCTGTTTTAATGGGATTTGCAAAAGGGAACCCTTCCATCTTTCTAGCAATTACTAAGTTTTTTTACTTTTGCTCCTTTCGGTCTGAAAACGTTTCAGCATTTAACTGTAGGTAAATAAATGCTTATTCGGACTTGAGATTCGAAAACGTAAATCCATAGTTTTGATTTGCACTATTATTATTTATTGTTTTTATTATCTATTTTAACGATATTTAGAATTACTGAAGCAGAAATTATTTGTTTTACCGATGACACTACTCAGTTCAGCTTAGGGTGGGATCTCAGTTTACCTCATCTAACGTTATGTTTGGGTTCTTTTGGTTTATGTTTTTTAGTAACTTTAAGATTCAATAATTGAAAGATATTTAAAGTTACGTTGCTACACTCAGTTTTTTGGACTTTTTCGCTGATACTTTTTTTCTATACTAAACTTACTTGAAGTTTTCAAACCTTCAAGCTGGGTGTTCGTATTATTAGAAATAATAAATCGATTTTATAAGGATGATATCCTTGAGAAGCCCAATGTTTGTTTACTTCAACTAAGATTAATATCGTCAGGTTGCTGAACCAAGATAGCTTTGGGAAAATGGGGTCAAGACCTCCGTATTAAGTGGTGGCTATTATAACATACAAGACAATTTTTTTTGCTTACCTCGTATCCATATCTAAGGATATCCATCGGATGCACAGGCTCTTCTCCTTTCATTTTAGCACCGACTAAATCCCAATTGGTATAATTTTTCACATAAAACACCAAACCAGCGGGCGTAATTTCTTCCAAACCTGGTATCACGAAGTCGGCAGGAAACGCACTGATGAATGTTATATTGTGACCCCGTGGAATTAGCCCTTTTGCTAACTCCCAAAACGGAATTTTGTGTGATTTCGTTCCACCCATCGTCACCATTAATATATTAGCGCATGCACACATATTTACGAAAAGCGATGCTCCGATTATCACTTGGGTCACAAGTTGCACTGAAAAAAATATTTTTAATTAAAAGATTTGAATTGCGTAATGTTGAAAATTCTACTAATAGTGATCAATCTCTAAGTGCTTGCTTACAATTCAATTTTTTTAAAAGCGTATCGATATAATTGGACGATGATGGCTTAATTAGATAAAATCGTAAATAACAATCTGATAGAAAATTCAACGGCACTCTGAATTTACAAACTGCCAATTTGCACTGATTGCGCAAAAATTAAATTTTGATGTAGTGGCAATTAAAAATTTTGTAAACTCTTGCAACCTAAAACTTGCTCACCTACTTCCTATTTTAGTAATTTTAATAATTTACAAAAGTGAATAAACTTTAAAAAGGTTGATGCATTTTTAAGTTTGCAGTTTTTATTAAACATTTTTGTGAATTGACCACGCATATTATCCAACTATAAAACTAAGTTTTATAAAAATTCTTAATCAACAGTCAGCAGTTTAACATTTTGCAGGGAGCTTTTTAGCAATTTGGGAAATAGGTAAATTACCATTAACTTTATTGTGACAGAGTGGTTAATGTTCATGGTGATGGTCGTGGTCACTATAGCAATATAATACTTGTACTGCTTCCATTTAAAACAAGCTATGACGTAAGTTTCAGGTTAGAGGATCCAACTATATAAATTCTTCTTTAAAAAATAATCAAACAAACCTGGATGAAGTTAAGAAGATTCGCAATGATTACGATTTTTCGTTTTCATAAATTTTGTAATCAACGAAGCTAATAAGCATAAAATAAAATGTAAACAAACAAACAGGTCAATCACAAATAAATTAAAAATCATTAGCATAAAACGATCACGGTTAAACGACACGCACAAGCCAAGAAAGCTATAATTAAAGGAATTTCTCTTAATAGGTCACAAAGTTTCTCTTATCTCAAAAGAATCCAATTATCTAACTTGTGCATCTAACCTACCAAAGAACAAAAAAAATTCAAGCATTTTTTCTGATAATCCCTCGTATACGTACCTACTATATTATAATTACCTCACAAAGTATTACAAAATTTAACGACTGCTCTAAGATTGTTATTCGGCATAATAAATAAAATTTAATTATCGCTCTTCTGCAAGTGAAAGTGTTCTTAAGAATTTCTTTCGGTTACGTAAAAATTATGAAAAGTCTTGGAAAATCCTAAAACTTGGCTCTTTGTGAGCGTTACATAAACGTTATGTAATCAACTGTTTAAAAGTTTGAATCATAAAGCACCCGAAGTATTTACAATAAAATGTTTACTTCTTGCGCTTGGTGCCTATACACGAAAGTAAACTTGAAAATGAAAGTTAGACTTTCTATAAAAGTATTATGAAAGGTTGTTGTAATTATTATTATTACATCAATGTTAAGAGTAAATTATGGACGAATTAATCTAATGATAAATCGTACAATAAACGTTTCGTATTGTTTTGTTTTTTAATCATCCTGTGTGATTAATAACCATTTAAATAAAAAAAATTGGATTACTCGTTTAAGCGTTTCCATAATAATTATTATGTTGGCAGCATAAAGGGACAAAATTATTATTGATTTCGATATAATGGTATTATTACTATGTCAGTGCTGCTGACAAACTAAATCATACTACTACGTTTGATTTATTTAATTAATCAGAACAATGCTTTTGCTGAAATTATTATTCCATTTGCTCCCTGAGCTATTGAAGTTTGGGGAGGTATTAGTTATAATTCATGTACAACAAAGAGGACAATTCGCTTACAGAAGCTTTTAAAATTGTGCTCATATTAAATAAGATGATTTTGAAATGTAAACCAATCACAGTTTTACATTAAAATACAAGAATATTATAATAAATTCAAATATTTACTGTTTTATTATAAAAACAATAATTGCAAAAGAATGGCAATATCCGACGTTGGTAAATTTCTGGACATATTAGATGATGAACATTACCCGTACCTGAACGTAGGGGTAAATGAAGCTTGAAAAAACACTAAAAAATGAATGTTGAATAGTGAAATCCAAAATAAAGTGTATAAACAACAAAATAGTCATTAGTCAAATTTGAGCAAGAAAGCCGAGGTAAAAGTACTAGAACTTCAAGCAGTCAACTTAATAATTTTTTTGTTAACAAATTTGTGCACGTTGCCTAAATTTTTAATAAATCTTCGATGTCCAAAGCCAAAATTGTTAAATTACTGATTTTTTCTGTAAGATTATAAGCGACTCCAGACGTACAGCTGAGAGGTTATTGGTAATTATCTTCTTTTTTGTGCATTATAAAATAATGATGTTACCACTGGTACGATCATCCAGTGGAAACTTTTAATCCATTCATGTGCCTCATTTCTATTGTCCATGTAAATAAAACTAGATTTTACAATAAAATTAAATATTTCAAGTTACACAAATTTGGATGGATCACTCAAATTTTATACACCAATTAAGCAGCGTTCGAAAAACGACTTGGATCTTGCAGAATTTACTTGAATTCAAAATTTTCCTGTCATAATTAATTAACAAGACTTTAATCATCTTCTGTAATTCTTATGTAAGACTCGCGGTTTCAAGGAAAGAAATTATCACTCGCAGTTATTGAGAACAAAAATAGGAGAAAGTAAAACTTGGAATTAGCTACAACAGGTTTTTCCAAGTGCACCATTGGTATGTAATAATTCACAAAATTGGATTCTCAGAAATGTCATAATATCAAAGTGGAATAGTAGAAAATTTTATATCTCGATTTCCTAGTGAAACTCGTAACTCCTTCCGACCCTAAAACGTTATCAAACATCAGGATATGTGACGATTTTATTGCAAACTTAAAATGTTTTCGATTATTGTAGTAGAACATGGAAGTTTTTGCTTGGTAAGAAACTCAATCAATACGATTAAACCGTCTATATTGTTATTTTTATAACATTTCCATATTGGCCAATCAATGGCAATTAATAATTTCCGAGGAAAAATACTACGAAGGGCATCAACTTACAAATCCGATTTGTTAAAAAATGTGACCGTTTGTCCTAATTTTATAGCAATAAACATACATTTACAGAAGCACTAATTATTACTACAAGTTTGAAATACTATATAAGCAAATTTACGTATAAATAGCCTGAAGGATTGTTTCAAAATCTGAAAACGTCATCAGAAAATTCTTGGTATTTTTAAAAAATAATTAAAACATGGAGTGGGTAATTAACGAAAGCAATGTTTGTATTTACAACAAAAGTTTGTTTTGTCATTTTCTACCCCCCCCCCCCTATTTTTTAGGTTGAGAATCACTGGATTAGGGAAGACCGATGCCATGCTCTGGGGTTAATGCTCATAGATTTTCACAGTTTTTTAAAAGCTTTTAGCAAATCAAAATGTGTGTCGTTAATTTATTTACAAAATTAATTATCGGTTAATTTTAACCCTGGATTTTTAACTCTAAGTTTGCCTTCATAATGTAAAACATATGATTAGCCTCATTAGATATATAAATAAACTTTATGAGAACACTAAACTTGTAAGTTACAACATGTAATGTAATACGTAATTTAAACAGCAGCTGTAGGATAATAAAGTTACTGTTGTTGTTAATTATTGATTTAGGAGAAATTGATTTAATTTACTAATTGGAATACGATAATTACTACAAAAGGTTATCCGACAAAATCAAGTTGCAAAAGCAAGTATTTTAGCTTCTTAATTTATGAATATTATTAAAACTTGTAAAATTTGATTCTAGATAACGTTTAAAGTTTGCTGTACTACGACTTTGTTATTGAAATTCTGCCAATAGTGAAAAAATATTTAATGCAAATATAAATTTTTTTTACAATTTTATATAATAATTCTGGTTTTGAATTTACCAAAAGTATAATTTTTGGTAAAAGTCTAAAAAAAAAAATAGGAGATTTCAATAACAAATATTACAATTTTATCAATTTTATGCATGATTTTACACAAAAGTAGAATCTAATATATCGTAGGATTATAATAATATTGGTGACTTACATTTTAATGTATCATTTTAGATACAAATTCATTAAATCATTAAGTTATTAATCTATGAAATCCATATTTAAAAATCAATTAAATAAATTAGAAAATATATTTTAGATTTCGGATGCATAAATGCAACATATTAATTTTTATAAATTTTTAAAAAAATTTATTTTTACTAGCCAATATTAGATTATTTCCAATATGCCTCAAAATAACGTTTAAGATTCGATTTACTATATATGCAGTGGCGTATATAATTTGAAATTTTGAACTCTGAAGCAAGAGCTCCGACGAGTCTCTCGATTAAGAGATGTGCGATTTAAAATTAAAAACAGAACCAAAATTAAGTCGTAATATAATGCAATTTTTATGCAATAATATAATTTTATGCGTAATATAATTTATTTACTAGCACAGCGGATTCAAGTGCATAAAAACTCTTTGTGTGTAATGCTCTGATTATTACTGTCTCGAAATAAAACATTTTTCTTCAAAATAATGAAATTAACTTTTCTATATGTTGGAATTTCCTGTACCAATAATAACAAATTTACACAATATTCTTAACATCTAAAACTTTTGTTGAAAACTCAAAAATACAAATTTTATTCAAGATATTTACGGAGTTACTTTATTTTTACCAATTTACAGCTTTTCTTTTGTCTCATTAGGTCAAACATAATAAAATTTGTTATACTCAAATATACAGTGTATCGAACTGTACATCATACTTTTTTATAACATGCTAAGTTGGTCATTCAAACTGCAGATGTTGAAAATTATTTTTGCTCATATAAAACCATGTAATAGAACCAAATCAAATTGAATGATAAGCACAAAGCATGTCGAAATGATGGAAGAACAGGGGCTGCCAAAACTTGCCATGGAGTATTGCCCGAAAAGAAAGAACTTCCAAAAAAGCGATGGGCCCCATGTAGCACACAATGTTGAAGTAATATTGGGCCAATATCTAGATGTAAACATTTTCAAATATTGATGCAATATTGACAAAATATTAGACAAATATTAATCCAATATTAGAAGACAATATTGCAATATTGGTTAACAATTTTGGTGCAATATTGATTTTCAATATTAGAAAACAATATGGAACCAATATTGGCTGAATCTTCCAATATGTCTATAGGTGCTACATGGGGCTGACTAACAATCGGAACGAGCTTAAACTAATACTGTGAAGCACACGACGAAAACGACAATGAACGTATCTAAAACAAATTATTATCGTATTAAATTTTATCTCAGCCATATAAATGCGTTCTACAAATATCCGAAAATTTCATCAATGTGCGCTTCAATTTTTACACATTTCTAGCTTTTCCAAAAGTCACTCCAATCAACCAGCCCGAGCATAGTCGATTTATAAAAATACTGTGAGTGACTTAATTAATATTTAATTGATTTGAATGAATGAAGACACCATTCCTGACGGAATATAACCACTTTTGAAGTTTTCAAATCCGAGTTTTGAGGTGGATTAGTCCTCATTTCTCTCCATTACTACAGCGCCCGGTGTCTTTTTTACCTGCATCAAGCCAGCACCCACACTTTTTCCAAATAAAAAATAAAATAGTTATGAATTTTGTGTACAAAAGGAAAATTTTGTGCTATCATTGTTTCAAAGTTCTATCCATTTTAATGGTGGGGGTGCTGGCTTTGCGTCAAGTTAGCAACCCCACTTTGCAACCAGTAACGCTACACAAAAAATAAACATTCCAGTATTTTGTGTAAATTATGTTCAAATAAAACAGGATTAAGTCCAGGGTTGTAAAAAAACATGTTTTTTTTAAATAAAACAAAACAAACGTTTTTTTTATGTTTAAAACAGTTTTTTATGTTTAAAACGGTTTTTTATTACCTTAGAAAAAAAACATGTTTTAAACAGAAAAACATGTTTAAAACAATGTTTAAAACTAAAAAAAAATTTGTTCTCTTATCTATCTTTAGCTTTATACACCTACCGAGTAAGCATGCAAAAACTGCCCCTGAAGATTTTTAAAAATCCGTTTGATTTTTAATCGAAAAAAAACATTTTTCTGAAAATTTCAGCTTTCCTACTCAAAGATTTAATAATAAGAAAAAAAGTGTTTTTTTTTGTTTTTATTTTATTGTAATTGTTTTAAAGAATATTTTTTAATGAAACTTTTTGGTAAAGAAAAGTTTCTTTTTTACGTTTTTCTTTTATTTTAAAAAAATAAAAAAGTTTTGGTCGCTTTATTTAAATACATATAGTATGTTCCTTAAATATGTTAATCACGAATTTTTTACAGAAAACTTTCCGTTTATTCTTCTGTACATGGTAAAATTTTGAACATTATCTGTTCGGTGGAACATAATCATAAAAATAAAATGTATTAGTATGAGGGTATCTATAAATTACGTGAAGCGTTTAGGGGAGGGGTCGAGCCGAATCTCATCCAATCTCACGTGGGGCGATAGATTTTTTCTCGCAAAAAACTGTAAAATTGCGAGTAACTTGTGTTAAATTAATTGCGATTGTCTTAACTAGTCAAATAATGGTTTTTAAGCAAATTATGTTTTTTTTTAATAAATTCAATGAATTTACACTAAAAATTTCCATTTAAAAAAATCTCAAATAAGATTAGGGGGACGTGGGAGGGGGTCCAGCCAAATCTCACAAAATCTTACTGCGGGGGGGGGGAGAAACCGCCAAACACGCTTCACATAGTTTATGGACCACCCTATGTAGTTGTATCAGTGACTACTTAGAATGGTAAAGCGTGTAGGACTTAAAGGGACGGTGGTTCGAACCTCTGTAGCTAAATTTTTTTATTTTTCATAAATTTTGAATAAATTATTATTAATAATCTTTAAAAAAAAAATTAAAAATCTAAAAAAAACATGTTTTAAACTTACACAAAATTAAACACCTGTTTTAAACGCATTTAAAACATGTTTAAAACAAATTGATGTTTTAAATGAATTTTGTTTTAAACATGTTTAAAACACCTTGTTTAAAACAAAATGTTTTAAACATTACAACCCTGATTAAGTCTTTTTAATCAAATCAAAAATTTTAATCCGATAAAATAGAATTAAAATAGAAAATGTTTGTACGGTACTTGCCCGGAGTACTCGAAATTTGAAATGTTTGTAACTTCGCAGAAAATGAAATTAAAATGATAGGAATGGAAGCTCAATCAAGGTCAACCGAATCTCTATCGATAGACATCAATTTCACAAAAACATTCAAAATAAGAATAACAATAGAAAAACATGTCTACAGCCCCCCCCCCAAGAATTTCGAGAAATAACTCCGCGACGGTTGTGGTTCAAACGAAAAATTTGGAAGCTCATTGATGCTCAAACGTTTGACACCATTTTTACTCCAAAATTTTACTTGGGGGGGGGGGAATTTACAGCCTTATTAGGAAGATAATATGTCTACAGCCCCCCCCCCTCTCCAAGTTTTTGTGAATAACTCTGCGACGGTTGAGGCTCAAACGAAAATATTGGAAGCTCATTAATGCTCAAAAGTTTGATGCAAATTTTATTAAAAAAATTTGATTGGGGGGGGGGGGCAGCGACATGTACCTTTCTCTAGCTTGACGTGCCACGATTTAAAGTAGTTATAGTTTTAAAACAATGACAGCACAAAATTTTCTTTTTGTTACATAAAATTTACACATAATTTACACCCAATTAGGGTATGTTTATTTTTTGTTTTGCCTTACTGGGTGCAAAGTGGGGGTGCTAGCTTGACGTCAAGCCAGCACCTCCACCATTAAAATGGATATAACTTTGAAACAATGATAGCACAAAATTTACTTTTTGTACACAAAATTTACACATAAATTACACAAAATTCTGGTATGTTTATTTTTTGTGTAGCGTTACTGGGTGCAAAGTGGGGGTGCTAGCTTGACGTCAAGCCAGCACCCCTACCATTAAAATGGATATAACTTTGAAACTATAAAAGCACACAATTTTCTTTTTTTACACAAAATTTACACATAATTCATAACTATTTTATTTTTCATTTGGAAAATGTGTGGGTGCTGGCTTGACGCAGGTGTGATTTTGCTATGTTAATGATCTCTTTCCACACTTTTCTGTCGTTGCACTTTGTTTTCCAGTTTTCAATGTTCATTATTATCAAGTCCTTTTCTACTTCATCCTTCCACTTCAACCTTGGACGCCCTCTTCTCCTTTCGCTCATTGGCTTCCACTCAGTTACCATTTTTATCATCTCATTTTTGTTTCTTCTTATTATATGGCCCATTCATCCTATTCTCTGTGCCTTAATACACTTTACTATAACTCCGTTTTTCATTATTTGCATGATTTCTTCTTAATTGATTTATCGTCAATTAAAATTACTTGACAAAAGCCCTCTTGATGGTCAAATTTTTATTATGAAGTTTTTGTACTAAGATTACTGCCTTGAAAAAATGATACTTCTGTAGGTAATTCCTACACAACATAAATGAATCGGTTAGATGTAATTTCTTAGGCTGTCCAGAAAATTTGAAAGTATTTCCTTTCCTCTTCGATTACAAACACGAATTTAGTGTATGTTTAAGGGGGGGGGGAGATTACTACATATCAATTCAAATGCGTGTTTCTATTACGTAAGCCATATACATTTTTAAGTTAACTTTTTTTATTGGTAATAAGAGAAATAAATCAATTATAAACCCACCTATAAATAACACGGAGGAAAAGGAGATTTCGGGAGTCGGACGAGAACCATGAGCTTCGATTTTAAAAATTTCTAAAGCATATTATGAAAAAAAAATAGACCAAAGAGCAATAATAAAACATAAAAAATATAAACCGTTGCAAAAAATCTTTAGTTTTCCAAATTTTAAAAAATCAGGTATGATTGAGTTAGTTTATGCGGTTTGAACTTTTCCATTGATTGGTGATAAAAGTAAACCCCGCCCACTTCTAGTAGACGGGCCGGTAGGAAGTTATTCAATGCAGAGGAAGTTTAGTATAACCGCATTGGCGTTACTCGCCTTTACTTTGTAATACTTGAATTAAATTAAAGGTTTTAAATTGATTTTTTGATGATGAATCCTAATCGGATGCAGTTGCGTTGTCAAAATTGACGATTTTTTCAGCGACGCTACGCTTCTCCCGGTCGCTTGGCAACGCTTTAAGCCATTTTGACTAACGATTACTAGGTAATAATATCTCTTAGGACCTTCCAACTTGAAAAAGCAGGTGCTAATTTAAAGAGGTGGATATATATATTTTTTTGATATCCCTAGAGACCTCCCAACCTTTCAAAAAGTGCTCTTAAGAATGGGGTGGTTGTCACTACTTTTTTCGTAAAATTTAATTCAAAAATACCCCTAAAAAGTGAAATTTGCTTGATGTTAACTATACGATTTAGTTTAGGTACAAGTTATGGTACTCCGTGACTCGCCACCCTCCGACCGTTAATGTAGGTAAATCAACACGTACCGTCAATACAATGTGTCAATAGAAATCAAAATTGCATAAAAATTCCAAACTTTAAAATCAATTATTAGCTAAACTTATCGATATATGCACAACATTCCTCTATATCTAAAACGCTTCAATTCAAAAGTTTTAGTAAATTTCGTGTTTGTCCTACTATTGAATTCATTACACTGCAACCGTTCTAAAAAGATATTTCGAAATGATGAAGTGTTTAGAACCGGGGGGTCTGAATACCCCCCAGCACCAGAAAGGGAAAAGTTTTATAAATTTTAAATTTGTGCAGTAAATTTTCTACTTAAATTAAACCTTAATTAAAATCATCTACAAGATTTTTACATAGAAACCATAGTTTGACCTGAGGTCGTGCTCGGTGGGGAATTGTAACAAATCAGATAACTAACAGAAGCATTTCTGTAAATTATTATACAACGGAAGATTAGATTAACAATGCAGGAGCGCTAAATGTTGCCAAATTTGATAATTGATAAATGCTTTTAATTTGCATACTAAGCTCTGAATTAACTACTGTAGTTGAAATAATACACATAAATACGGATATTAGCTAAAATAATCGAGAAACAAAAAGCACTACATAAAGTCATTTAAATAAAAATGTTGATTGCTATTCAGTAGATTCAAATACAGGGTATTTGGATTACGACAAGACACCCAAGTGTAGCCAATCTACTTTATTAAATTTTTATAGCTGTTGTTGCACTTTAACAATAGAAACACTACGTTCATGGTTTTATGTGGTTTAATTTGATAAACTGTAAAAATAAAATTGTCAGTTTTAATTGTGCACCGCTCGGTATGTTGAGGTTTGAAATGGCACCGTCGACAATCTTCATGACAATTTCATTAGTTTGAAAATTAGATTAGTCTAGGATTATTGTTAGCCATCGGGCAACCACGTGTTTGATCCTTCAACCCTTCACAACATAGGGGAGAGGGTCTCATCAATTTATTTTGTATACATTACAAAATTAGGTTACTCCGCCACTGATCACAGCAATCTTTCAATCAGACATAATAGTTTTGTTTATTTACAAATCACTGAACCATGAAAACTTTCTCATCATTGAAAACAATAGCGTCAAGTTCAGAATGAATAATCACTTTCAATTGGTTCGCTCTATAGAGTTTAACTTTGTTTCGAGCAGTAGCTATAAATAATTCTTGCACTTGGTGAATTTCCAGTTGTTAGATACAACTCTACAGTCCATTTCATTTCAGTAGCCATATTATAGCTGAAACATTTTTTTGACGTTCACGAAAATTTTCACTATTATATTTTGCTACATCCTATGTAAACTGCACCACCTTTATCAAAGTATGTTAAATATATTTTAAATTTTTCTTATCTCATTTTTGGTATGTCAGACTCGTTAATGTGGAAGTGTCCTTTTAATATTTCATTTATTGAAAATCGACGATTTTAATTTTGTGTTGTTTTATTTAAAAAAAGAAATGTGTGCTGCATTTTTATCAGCTGCTGTTATCACGGCGAGTGCCTACTTGGCTAATAAATTCTATTTTCCACCAATACCTCAGAAAAAACTTAGGGACGAAAAGTACATTGGAAAATTAGTAGCAATTATATTGTATCCCCTCGATGGAGGCTGTCCATATTACGTAGAGGAAGCTATTTGTTTGGAATCTGGTCTAAAACATGGCGACGTGGTAGACAGGTTGGTACTGATCTAACAACATTTTTACTAAACTCGTTTCAATAAAATTTAAATTTGAAGATCTTGGGTTGCTTATTCACCAATTACCTTAAATGCCATTCTTAATTTGCACGATCCGAGGTTAGGAAAAAAAAATATCGACTTATTATTAGAAAAACTTATAAATCATCGGCACAAATGTGATTCACGAAAGGAAATAACAATGTAAGTTACAATCAATAAATTATTCCAAAAAAAATTTAACACTTTTTTAGTAATTATTTGGGCAAATCGATGACAGTGGAAGATGAAGGTGATGATATTGCAAGTCTTGCCCAAAATATTTTTAGATACCCATTAGATACAATGAGAATTGCCTACTGTTCACCAGAAAATAGAAGTAAAGCAGTGTTAGATGATATTCCGTCCTTTAACTTTGCCAAAACTGTTGATGTAAGTAGAATCTCAAAAAAAATATTTCCAACCTTCCACTCTCTGATTAAACTTTCAGAACTTATCGCCATATTTTTCGGAGTACACATTACTGCATTCCAAAAGTCTTGACTTTTTACGAAAAAAAACTAGAAAACATTTAACAC